>CP053136.2:0-1250000 GCA_022674325.2 Grapholita molesta | reverse complement strand
GTTTCAATCCCACACTCGCAGTTAAAATACAATTTTGCACCCTTGTATAACAAATAACTATTTAAATTCTTTTGACCTCAGGAATACGCTGTTAAAATTATTCGGTTTCCTCATGTTACACAGTGTATATAATGGCACATATATCGTTGGCTACACAACACAAGCCTTCTTGGGTTCACCGTGGGACTCAGTCAAGTTGTGTAAGAATGCCCAGTAATTTCGTTTTCGTATTAAATGACAGTGTTTTGTATACGATGTAGCATTTGTCCGTAAGTCTAGCATGTTCCAAAATAACTGACTGTAGCGTAACCTTATCCCCCTGGGAATAAGACTCATATTTGTCAACCGTGTGCTTTGTTGTGTAAACTAAATGGCAGGAAACGGTAGTACTGACCCGGCGTCCTTTATGTTGCCCAATAACTGTAAATGTCGACAACTACATAAACGGATAAACTCGCGTGAAATTATATCGCACTAGGCGAAATGTTTCGGGTAAGCTCTGGTACCCATTTTCAAGCTGAGGACACACCGTTCAACAAAAAATTGGTACCTGTACTCTTACCATGAGTCGTGACTTTGAGGTTTTCGATAACGGGTATCGAGTTTACTATCTGTTCACCTCGTTCGCAATAGTACAAGCGAGATGCACAGATAGTAAACTCGATACTCGTTATCGAAAACCGTAATGTCACAACTCATGGTAAGGGTACTGAGCTTATCCGGAACATGTCGCCTAGTGCGATATAATTACACGTGAGTTTATCCGTTTGTAACTAAGTAGTAGTAACATGGCTCACAACAGTTTTAATTATAAACTAGTCTTTAAGTGCAAAATATATACGTTATATCTGCTTTTATACAAGGCTGACCAGCGTTCGACCTCAGTCGCACCTGATGGTAAGTGTCGACGAGGTCGAGGGTGTAGCACGCTGGTTCAGTAACAGCCTATTCACTCTTGCCTTGAAACCCAAATTATATCTTTCCGGGAATACAGACGAAGGGAGCGAATTCCATTCCTTAGCAGTCCGCATTAGGAAGGTAGAAGCGAACCGCTTCGTGCGAATGAATGGAATATTCACAACGTAAGAATAAAACCGCTCCTTTCGCTTGAACGTCCGGTGGTGGAACGGAGATAATAAATACATAGATTCCGTCCTTCGCGATTTTTACCACTTTGTGGGGGTCACGCCACAAGGTGCCATCCTGTATTATGACGCCACTAGAAAACCTTTACTCCTTGGAAATTAGGAAAAAAAATATAATAAAATATTATTAAATCAACTGCCCCGGGTGAGACTTATACTCGTGACTCTGAGATACATGCCCATCGCTCTACCGACTGAGCTACGGAGGCTTGCCCAAAGACTGCGAATTTCTCCACCATATCACTGCGCTTAGGGGGCGCCTTTTTCCATTTATCTTTCTAAGATTTATGGTTTCGTTAGCAGACGTTAATGCTTAAAAAAAATGTCTTAACGGCCATCGGTTACGGACAAAATGCCCCGGCCACTGCCACTTAAGTTTAGCGATCCGGAGTACAGCGCGGGAACGCTGCCTGCGCAATGGGCACCTTCTCAAGGAGCCCATTTACTTAGTTATTAAGCATAATATTCCTATTTTTGTAAGTAACTACTTTATTTGTGTTATTTTATACAATTTACAAGTTTACAATTTTTTTTAAACTGAAACTGGATTTAATCGCGTTCAAATTTATATATATAAAAGAAAGTGGGGTTTGTTCTGGAAAACCGCTTATAACTCGATTAAAATGATTTTGGATTGCTTGGAATCGTCACAGCCCTGATTGAGACATTAAGTCCTAAAAAATCACAAAAATCCCTTGATTTTTGAAAGCTATCATTACTTTTGTCGCTTTTTAGGCGGTACGAAGTTCGCCGGGTCAGCTAGTTTATAATAAACTAAACTATTTGTTTGCTTAAGCTTCCTTATATCGAGTTTGATAAAGACCTTGAAATAATAATAATTTAAAACTATTATATCTGTGTACAATGAATAATGAAGCTGATTTGAATACTTTAAATTCAACATCAAGGAGCTATCGCAAAAACTGGTTTAGTTGATCCAGTGCTCATGCCCGTCAACCGCGTTATACGTTATTCGTAAATTTCGAACGATTGTCTCTGTCACTCTCATGGCACTTTAATTGGATTAAAAGAGTAAGATGCCCGAAATATAGGTACGAACTTTGATGTTCGCGGTACTGGGTCTGGCAATAGTCTGCCTCAAGGTACAGTGGACTAATATTTTTTCACCTGACTTAAGCTCTATATTCCGTTTGGGATGTTAGTGGCGATGAAAATTATATGAAAGATACATGTCCAAAGGTCCGAGTATTATTCAATAAAATACAGTATCTTTCCTTGCCTGTCTTCGATTGAATCTTTCGAAAGTTTTCCTATTTAACGTGTTAAAAACATTGTATTTTTCGCATTGTTATATTATGTTATGAATAGTGACTTTGGATGCATTGGATCTCATACATACAGGTGACTTTTGATTACGCTCCGGCTATATCTCGATATCAGTTAACTAAAGAGGTGGATATTATCAATTATGACGGAATACTTAAACATTTAAATCGTTTATCTATGCTCTATATGACGTGAACGTCATGTCAATTATGCGTCAAAGGCATTACAAGTGGCGGCTGGTTTCAATATTTAAATAAACATGTAAAATACACTGTAAAAAATATGTATTATACGTGTATGATTGTATTGTCAAACAAACGTTAGTTTTGTTTTTTTTTTCGAAAGTTTCATGTAATTTATAGGAAAGATACAAAGTTTCGAAAGAAACAACATGAATCTTTCGCCAATTTCATCGCTAGATGTTAGGGTGGGTGGACTATGTGGACGGGGCTATCAGCGGAATATCCAAGACCCTTCCGCACCACACTTCCTACTGGAATCCTGAGTTAAAAATCGAAAATCGGTCTCCTGGTGGTTTGATTTAGTTGTTAGAGTATCTAAACCCGACCCGGACCCGGGTATATCCTTAAACTACGTCCAACAATGAGAGGTAGGGCACAGCGAAGTATCACGCTTGAATGTGGAGCAGCCCAACTGGGAAAGTACCTCCTCCTTACAGAAGACCACAGCCATAATAGCACTGCTACCTTTCAGGTATGTAGTGTTGTGTTCCTGATGGCGAGTAAGGTTCCCAGAGCTCTTCTGACACCCCTGGTGTTGCGGGTGCCCATGGGTGACGGTAATTGCTTACCATCAGGCAATCCGTCTGTTCGTTTGCCACCTTTGTCATAATAAAAGTCGATGTTTACTGTACCAAGATGAGATCAGTAGACAACTGAGTGCTAAGTGAAATCTAGACTATCAAGATAAGCAGGTTTGCCGGCAGTGTGAAGAGAAAGCCAATACATTTAATACCCGCAGCATCAATACAACTGTGGACCCACGCCACACCCACTTCATAACAATGTTGGGCAAATCCTATTGTTTATCTGTAATCGACTGTCCTACATTTTTTTTTATGACAAAGGTGGCAAACGAGCAGACGGATTGCCTGATGGTAAGCAATTACCGTCGCCCATGGGCACACGCAAACACCAAGGGAGTCACAAGCGCGTTGCCAAAAAAAAAAAAACGTTGCCTGCCTTTATGATAGGAATACGCTCTTTTCTTGAAGGTATGACGGTCGTATCGGTCTGGAACTACCGCTGATGGCATATTATCCCACAGTTTTGTTATGTATGTATTTTTCACGATTTCTTCGGACTTCTGGACTTCATAATAGCAGTCTAAAGCCCCATTTAAACCGTGCAAAAACTTGTATTCAATTTTCATGACATTGCGGGTTATCGACGTACGGCGAATTCGGTCGCTTTATTAAACCCCGCAATGTAATGAAAATCGTATACAAGTTCTTGCATGGTCTAAATGGGGCTTAAGGTGTAGATAAAGTTAATAGGGAAGAGGATATCAAAGGTATAATTTCATACAAAGTAATAAAACAGACTAGACACGGTAATAGTCTGTAATGATCGCGCAGGCGTTATTCTCGTGAGATCATTATGATTTACTACATAATTTACTGGAAAATCACTTTAGATAATGATATGATTTGTAGGGAAAAAATGATAGAACCAACTCGATTTAGTATGTTATGTCGGAGTATTGTAATTAGTAAAATCAGTTTGTTTAAAAATAATGTAGGTAAGCAATATAACTCAATCAACTATTCTTTGTCCCTTGTTGCCATGGTTACGTTCCCCTGGGTCACTCTTTTAATTGCATCTGAATACACAAAACACGTAGTGTAGAAGCTATATATCCCTTCCATAATGGGTCACCTACCAAGCGCGTCAGTAGTACGCAGGGCCACATTTTTTTAACAGACTATGCTTCAGTTGTCCCCTGGCTGATGGGACAGAATAACAACCACAAAATAAATAGTTGATCCACTGAATTATACGTTTATAATACTAGTAGCGCCATCTAGTGGCGAGTAGTTAAACTTATAAAACCACGTACGTAGCGCCATCTAACGTTGAGTAGCGCAACTAAACTTACTTGCTTGTTTTTGCTTACACCGCAATTAGTTATCTAATTAAAACATTTTTTTATCAAACGTTAAAAGTGTAAAGGTTATCTTTTATCACGTTTAAAGTTAGGTCAAGATGTTAAACTTATGATAGTTTTGCATTGAATGCGTAAGTTTTTTGTTATTGGCATATATAAGTCCTAAAGTAATGTCAGCGTAATAGTATGATTATGATGTATTATGATATCTGTCAGTATAATGGCCGGTCGAAGGTACGGGGGTCTCCGTGAGAGTGGCCGGGTGCATCCTAAACTAAACAAATCAAATCGCGGTGCGGCAGTCTTCGGCTGCACAGCGCGTCGTTTGAACGTGCGTCGAGTCGAACTCACTAATGTAACGGTTTACGCGCGTCCTTTAAATTCGAATTTCGAATTTTGTTTCTCAATTGTTTTTTCGAACGTTCACTTTTTAAATCGAACTTGGACTGGTGTGTGTGTTTTGTTTTATTTTGGATTTTCATAATGCCAGTATTGGCTGTTTAGAAATTCGGAGTCTCTTTTTGGTAAGTTTTTTTGAGTAGTGATAATGATTTTTTTTATGTACCCTCATTGATGTAATATAAAGTAAACAAACATTAAACAAAACAATATACGTGCATAGGCATTAATGTTGATAAAATAAAAATAATAGTTTTATAAGTATATTTATTTATTTGAATAGGTATTTTCTTAGTTTTTTTGGAAGCTGAAAAACTATGAACAGTGGATTCTACTTATTTTTTATTTTAAATTAAGTAAGTAAATATGTATAACGACACGATTAAACATTACCTAAAGTAAATACACAAATAATAAACATAAATAATATCAATATAAGAAATTATTAATGGCACACAAGACATTTTACCCTAAGTTCACTGAATACATATAATTAAAATCAATATATTCATATTTCTATTTTCAATAATTTTGGTAAATAAAAAGTTCAAAAAATAATTAGTATGATTAAACTGTTCTCTATTTTTGATACTCTTCGAGGTATAGGATATTATCTGATTAGCTGCAAATTATGCCAAAACAACTGAGATACCGAAAATGCCGGTAAAATTGTATGAAAATAATACCGGTATTCGATCCTCGGTTGGAATGATTATAAATTATAAGCGATATAAAACGATTTAAGTTGTTTTATTTGATTGAGTAGATAAATATAAGTATGTATATTGTATGTATATATCACTTTACATAAACAAATATAACATCAAAACAACAGTGAAGAAAAATATATGCACAAAGGCGAGCTCATCCCTAAATGGGATCTCTTCCAGAACATTTACAATATTAGTTAAATTGACGTTAAATACCTAATTTTTTTTTCATATTTTTTTTTTTGCATAAAAGAAAACTTATTATACATATACAGGAGTCGAACTTAACACCACACGACATCGACCAGTTAATCATCTTGTCAGAATAGATATTGTTACAATTTTTTTTTACGGATTACCGAAACATTTAGGTTACTATCATCAATTATCAACTCACTATAGCAACGTTATCAAAATTACATAACTTAGTTAATTCATTAATTAATTAAAACAGTTAATTACCGCGTCCGAGTGATCTGATAAAAATAGTGTCAATAATCATTATGACACATTTATTATAACCATTTTGTCACTACTTTGAAAAACCTCGTAAGTCATTCTGGCATTCAAAATAAAAATGACGTAACTATGTATGGGATGAGTACAGAGTTACTGCGTTTCAACTTGCAGTATCTGTGTCAGATATGAGATTTTTTCATAGTGACGATTTGAGTGGACAAGCTTACCGCCTTCCATTAGTTAATTGGTTATAAGTCTATTAAATATCTTAAACTAATAGTTTCCATGTGTTACAAATTAGTAAGTACAAGAAGGCTTAAGGCTTGGGCACATTAGCGCGTTTTGTGAGCGTGGCGGTAGCGCAGCGTGACACCGGTGTGGCTAATGTAACGAAATAACGCACACATTCGGACGGCAGCGTCGCGCCCCGCTGCGCTACGCTCACAAAACGCGCCTATGTGGGTCCTTTAAAGTTACCCATAGGACAATGGAGAGGGCTATGTTGGAAGTGTCTGCGCGATCGCATTAGAAATGGTGTCATATAGAACCTCAGTAAGGCTTGTGTTGTAGGTACTAGACGACAATATATAAATGCATATGCAATAGATAGATGCATATAAATACTTAAATACATAGAAAACACTCATGACTCAGAAACAAATATCTGTGCCCATCCCTGACTGGGATGAACCCAGTACCATCGGCTTCATTGGCAGGGTCACTACCCACTAGGCCAGACTGGTCGTCAAAAGAATTATAGTTGCCGTATACTGCCATCTTTTAAGTGTATTTGCATCTTATAAAACCATTATTTAGGAAGCTATAAAGCAACCGCATCTCATTGATATGGAGTTCAAAGGATACAAAGCATTTCCTTTTAACTAAGATCTTAGAGTTAACAAAGTGCGGAAGTTATATTTTAATGTGTGAAAATTGGTGCTTACTCAGCCCTCAGCTATAACCTCTACCCGCCCGGAGACCTATAAAAAGGACTCCCATTGAATGCCATTTTGAATTTTAATTATGACAAACCAGAGTTGCATTTGGTCTGTTTTGATCTCTGGCCGGCTAGAGGATAAAGCAGACGTAAAACGTTACTTTTATAACTTGAAAACAAAATATGACTCGCAATTAACTATTTTAAGTCTCAATTCACACATATTTACATCTACACTAATATTTAAATCGAAGGATACACTACAATTGGTAGTGCACTGTGCTAGTGATCCAGTGGTTGTGGGTTCGAGTCCCGCTGCGAGTCAATTTTTTCTATTTTTCTTTCGATTTAAATATCGAAGGTATTCGCTAGCAGACGTTTCTGCATAATAAAACATAATCTACACTAATGTTATAGAGGCGAAAGTTTGTGAGTGTGTATGTTTGTTACTTCTTCACGTCTAAACAGCTGGAGCGATAATAAAATTTGGTATGGAGTTAGCTGACACCCTTGTTAATACATAGGCTACGTTTTTTCCCTAATAATCCGCGGGTAACACTGCGGGGTACACTATTTATTTAAATAAATAAATATCAAAACATCCTTGCACAAATTGACTGCCCCACGGTAAGCTCAAGAAGGCTTGTGTTGAGGGCACTTAGCCAATGATATATTTAATAAACAAATACTTAAATACATAATATAAAACGCTCATGACTCAGGAACAAATATCTATAATCATCATAGTAATAAATGCCCTTACTGGGATTTGAACTCAGGATCGTCGGCTTCATAGGCAGGGTCACTAACCACTAGGCCAGACTTGTTGTCATATTGTATTAGACGGTGGCGCTCTGCGCTGATGTTGAGTTACTATAGAACTAAGACCTATTGTTACTTTACTTAATACATAGATGGCGATAGTGCGTTTGCGTGATTGAGGGAACACGATTTTGAATTGACATTGTAAATCTACATTTTATATATTTATATTTCCGTAATTCGTATAAAAATATATTTTAGACTCAAGCGAGGCATATATGAGCACAAATCTGTACGAAAGGCTAATAAGGAATGGAAAAGTGCTGGACTCTTTTATAACACTCATTAGCGCTTTTAATCAGCTGCTAGCGTTAATACGGTTTATTTGTTTTCCGGTCTACTTTATACAGCCAGTTTGTAGCTACTTAGCGTCCGCCGGCGACTTTATCTGAGTAGAGTGAAATTCAGCCCACTCTCTTGATTAATTATATTTTAATATGTTTTCTTGTGGGACATAATTATGTTTTTTTATAATTTGATATATAAATAAATAAATATTTCGCGACAATTTTATACAAATCGACCTAGTCCTACAGTAAGCTCAGTAAGGCTTGTGTTGTAGGTACTAGATGACGATATATATAATAGATAGATATAAATACTTAAACACACAGAAAACTCCCGTGACTCAGGAACAAATATCTGTGCTAATCACACAAATAAATGCCCTGACTGGGATTTGAACCCAGGCCAATCGGCTTCAGGGTCACTACCCACTAGGCCAGACCGGTCGTCAATTTGATGTATCACAGGTTTGAAAAAGTAAGTCACGGCGAGTATCTTGCCCACAATAATGTTCTCGGGTCAAAGGTAGGGTTAGAACCGGTGGTAGACTTTTTTTCGACGTTCATAAGTGCATTGTAATCTGCCTACATAAAAGAAAATGGTATTTTATCGTATTTTTAAGGATATTAAAGGAATATAAAATCCAGAATGTTCCTAGCTAAAATCTACATGTAGGTATGTCAAGTTTTACTTCATAGCTACGGGCTTTTTTTAATGACAAAGGTGGCAAACAGATTGCCTGATGGTAAGCAATTACCGTCGCCCGCAACACCAGTGGAGTCACAAGCGCGTTACCGGCCTTTAAGGGGCGAGCTCTGGGAACCTTACTTACCATCAGGAACACAACACTACATGCCTGTACCCTTACCATGAATTGTGACATTGAGGTTTTCGATAACGAGTACCGAGTTTACTATCTGTGCATCTCAAGTACAAGCGACATGCACAGATAGTAAACTCGATACTCGTTATCGAAAACCTCAATGTCACAACTCATGGTAAGGGTACTGAAAGGTAGCAATGTTTGTACTACCTCCAAAATGGGACGAATATACTTTTTATTTATACGTTTGGTTTGCCAGACTATATTATTCGTCCCTTTCCGCTCCACATTTTATCCGTTTATAGCAATATAAATATTTGTTTATATTTGCTCGTAAATACAAGTTTACTGCTTCCGACTCGTGCGCACAACTTTTTACATAAACATAACTTTAAAAACATGTGTTTGTCATTGTTTAGAAACGTGAGAGTCAAATAGTGAGCAGCATAACAAATATATCTGTACAGTCGCCTTCAAGTATATCGGAGCTGTGGAGGTGGTCACACATATCGGAACAACGCCTCTATTGTCAAAGCGATAAAGTGCATGTTCAGATATTTGTGACCACCTCCACAGCTCCGAAGCCTACATACATACATACATTTCAGCCGTATGCAGTCCACTGCTGGACATAGGCCTCCCACAAATATGACTTGTATCATCTTTGGGTTGATAACGTTGCCATAGTCGCCACGCCAAGCACGCGGATTGGCGACCGCAGTAGCTGTAGATTGGGTTTCGACGGACGCTGCTGCCCGTCCGCAGGATGTTTCCCTTTGTCGCCACCCACATTTCAAATTTTTTTCGACGCCCACGGGAGGAGATGGGGTGGTGGTATTCTAACCAGCCGGCATCACACGGTACAACCTGGAAGCCTACCCCGAAACAAATTTGAAAACAAACGATTATCTCCGTCACTCTAAATATCATGATCATCATCATCTCAGCCATAAGACGTCCACTGCTGAACATAGGCCTCCCCCTTGGACATTGGATTTATTTACAGAAATTACAATCGTATTATGATAACTACAAGTACTTAACTAGTTACAGTATAAAATCTACAAAAGGCCCTTGAGGCATTGTACCAAGGATGCTGGCGGCATTTCCTCGTTGTATCGCAATGCTGATACGTTGTGCGAGGAAGCCGCCAGCTCTTCGGTCACCAGTTACATCAACCAGACGCTTCGCGATTTCTGCAAAAAGTTTGTGCGCGCTGGGACCCCGGTACAAAATGGTACTCTCTGCCCAGGCTTTTATATTTGTTACGTTTAAAAATTTCGGCGCTTTCCGCCGCTGCACCCGCTTTTACATTAGTTCGTTGGAGATGGGACGGCGCTAGGGTGTCTACGCAGGTAGCATCCCACACCAGCATCCATCCCAAGCTCCAAGGAACCAAAGACACTCCATGTAGTATTTAAATTTTCGTTAGGCATCGTAATATTTTTTAAATGATAATCAGCAAGAGTGCTTTGTACTTGGACATGGTGGTAAGGTTTTAATGCGATTATCGGAAATACGGAATTGTTCGTAGAAATAATATACCATCTCCTCCACTCTTAACTGTCTCAATAAACCTTATGCCTTTTTTAATATCCAGGCCTGGTGTAGCTGTTTGTCCGAAATAGTCGCGTTCGAAGTTCAAATTAATATCATATCAAGAAAAGATGTTTATAATTCGAATGCGCAAGCGCTCAAGTGGCTGCGTAGGCGCACGTTTGTAAATCAATAATCGTCGGCCATTGCGCCGTTAGCGCAGTGACTGACAGGCGGACAGCTGCTGCGCTACAGGGTGAAGAGTTAATTACGTTTTTATTAAAATAGAAGCGTTATTCAACTAACGACTTGTGACGAGTAACTAAATATTCTCATATTTTTTTAACGGTAATGGATTATAAACTTAGACATCATCTTTCTCGCATTCCACTGCTCATTGGAGCCTGGGATCAGCTTGGCAACTAATCTTAGGCACTTTTTACGAAAGCGACTGCCATCTGACCTTCCAACCCAAAGGGTAAACTATTTATTGGGATTAGAACGGTGTCCTCACAATGTTTTTCTTCACCGAAAAACGACTGGTAAATATCAAATGATATTTCGTACATAAATTCCTTAAAACTCATTGGTACAAGCCGGGGTTTGAAACTGCGACCTCCGAGTTGTAAGTCGCACGCTCATACCGCTAGGCCACCAGCGCTAATCAGAAACTAAACGTAGACATACGGTTTTATTATTTTGCTTTAGTTAGCTTTAAAACTTTTTGGACCCGAGTATATCCTTAAACTATGTCCAACAATGAAAGGTAGGGCATAGCCAAGTACAATCACAGTTGAGTCTGGAGCAGCCCAACTGGGGAAGTACCTTTTTCTACATAAGACTACAGCCATAATAGCACTGCTACCTTTGTGGTATGTAGTGTTGTGTTCCTGATGGTGAGTAAGGTTCCCAGAGCTCAGCCCTTAAAGGTCGACAATGCTTGTGACTCCTGGTGTTACGGATGCCCCTGGGTGACGGTAAATGCTTACCATCAGGTAATCCATCTGCTCGTTTGCCACCTTTGTCATTTAAAAAAACTATAATCTTTTTTACTATTTTCCTAATACGTTATAAATGAGTCGTACACGCTAACACTTCAACCAACGAAGAACGAATATATAAACCTTATCTGCCAGCCTTGTTTTGACAGCGTTCGTCATAACAGGTTTAGGTGTCGGTGGCATGAAAGGCATTGCAACAAGACATCTTTAGGTGTTCTTGGCAATCATATGCACAATTCACGCAATTTTATGAGAGGTAGGGCACAGCGATGACCATCACGCTTGAGTCTGGAGCAGCCCAACTGGGGAAGTACCTCCTCCTTACAGAAGACCACAGCCATAATAGCACTGCTACCTTTCAGGTATGTAGTGTTGTGTTCCTGATGGTGAGTAAGGTTCCCAGAGCTCCAACCCCCTTAATGGTCGGCAACGCGCTTGTGACTCCCTTGGTGTTACGTGTGCCCATGGGCGACGATAATTGCTTACCATCAGGCAATCCGTCTGCTCGTTTGCCACCCTTTGTCATAAAAAAAAAAGGCCGCATATTATACGGCGAGACAGCGGCTCGTTAAGCGAAATATCCACTAATAGCGTTTACGCTACTTAATTTCGGTATTCTAGACAGTTCTTGACTAGAATTTTTATATGATACTAGCGGTGTTGTGCACGGTTTAATAGGTAAGAAACGTAGCCTATGATGTGTCCAGGGTGTCAGCTAACTCCATACCAAGTTCAACTTTGTTCCAATTTTATAAAATTAAAATTTCTTTAAAGTAATTAGCAGCAGGGAATGCAATCTCGTCTCGCCGAGATCCCGTTCTCGCGAGATCCCGGCCATATTTAACGAGATTGAATCTCGTCAAATTTCGTACGAGATCTCGCGAGATAACGAGATAAGTAATGTTCCTATTACTCTTAATTATTGAAACTAAAGTAATAATTTACAAAAGACTAAATATAGATAATTATTGTTTTGTTACCAATATTGTAAGAATTTGAACTGATTAGCTACAGTAGGTATAATAATTATAGACATAAACAAATGTTATTAGAGTTAGAGACAAAGTAATAAGTAAGCTGTTAATTTTTAAAATAAAACTTACATTATTTTTATAACTAAGCAACGCAGTTTCTATTTAATTACATATTATGTCAATTACTAGTTCTTAAAACAAGCATTTGCATATGTTTTAATTGCGATTCTCCCAATCTCGCGAGATCCCGTAATTTGCGAGATCTCGCGAGACTGGGTTTTGAGTCTCGCGAGATCTCGCTAGGCGGAAATCTCGTACGAGATTGCATTCCCTAATTAGCAGACGTTGCATAACTCGGGGCAAGTTATAAGGATTTGATATCGATAAAAAATGTAGATATATATTACTACTCGATATGTCACTAATTTCTATTACTAGAGTTTTAAATCAGTAAAAAGTAATAAGCCATACCTGGTATAACTCAGGGCATAATCATTAATACTGACGAACATAAAAAAAAATGATTGTATATTATGAAAACTATTTTAAAATAAACATGTAAATACCCGTTTTAATTTTTTTTTTACAAAATGACTTAAAGAATATTTCTATATGTCTAATAAAATTTAGATGTTGTCATTGACATCGATATATTTTAGTATCGATAAAATATTTGGTCACGCACTTATAAATGCCCCGAGTTATCCCAGGTATGGTAATTAGTAGGTTGGACCCGGGTATGTCCTTAAACTACGTCCAACAATGAGAGGTAGGGCACAGCGATGACCATCACGCTTGAATCTGGAGCAGCCCAACTGGGGAAGTACCTCCTCCTTACAGAAGACCACAGCCATAATAGCACTGCTACCTTTCAGGTATGTAGTGCTGTGTTCCTGATGGTGAGTAAGGTTCCCAGAGCTCCAACCCACTTATAGGTCGGCAACGCGCTTGTGACTCCCTGGTGTTGCGAGTACCCATGGGCGACGGTAATTGCTTACCATCAGGTAATCCGTCTGCTCGTTTGTCATAAAAAAAAAGAAAAGGTACTACATGTAGGCCTTTGTAACGATATGGTTTCTAACAGTGGGAGATGTAATAAAGACATTAACTTACTTGTGTAATAAAATAAATCATTCATAGGTTAATGTTGCCATTTGTTCTAGAGAAACTAGTAGCAGTGATCGAAATATTTACGACTGAACTTATTCTGTAGATATTTATATATTGGAAGATTTAGTTTAAAGCTAGCTTCCGCCGGTGACTTTTCTGAGTAGAGTGATATTGAACCCGCGTTCCCTTATGAAATATTTATATATTAAGGAATATATTTTCAATCCTTTCCCTTCTCGAGCCCAAAATTTAGAATTTTCCTAGCTAAAATGTACATACCATTATCATCATGTCAGCCGAAAGACGTCCACTGCTGGACATAGGCCTCCCCCAAAACGACCGGTCCCACGCCTTCCACATTCAACTGCATCCCGCGACCTACACTAGGTCGTCGGTCCACCTTGTGGGAGGCTTGGCTACGCTGCGTCTTCCAGTTCGTGGTTGCCACTCCAGAACCTTTCCGCTCCATCGGCCATCGGTTCTGTATACAATGTGCCCCTCCCACTGCCACTTAAGTTTGGCGATCCGGAGGGCTATATCGGTAACCTTGGTTTTACTGCGGATGACATCATTCCTGATGCGATCACGCAGAGACACTCACAACATAGCCCTCTCCATTGCCATTGGGTGACTTTTCCAAATTATATCTAAATCCATATGATGCCAAAATTTCGCGACCACATCTGGGTAACTCAATTGGCAAAGCGGCATCAAGCTGCTATCAGAGTCCAGAGTTCGGGTCTCGTCCGAGACAATGGATTTTTATAGCCAATAATATTTTTAATTGACCATTGAGTATTTGGATTGCGGATAGACTTGTGCAGTTTTTATTACAAGATTTTATTTAACATGCAATGTTTTTAATAGGACTATTAGTTGTGTTTGTTGTCACTCTTTGAAATCGGATGTGAAATACCGAAATCCGTCTAACAGCGGAGTCTGCGGTCCTACCGCGAAAAACGATATTCCTAAATTTTGGACGATCCTTTCTGTCATTCTCATGACGCCTTAATTGAAATAAAAAAGATAGAAGCTCAAAACATACGAACTTCGATGTTTGCGGTACCGGGCCTAGACTCTTCGATATCGCTCAATTATACTCTCGTTGTGAATATTCCATTCGCACGAAGCGATTAGCTTCAACCTTCCTAATGCTGACTGCTAAGGAATGGAATTCGCTCCCTTCGTCTGTATTCCGGTAAAAATATAATTTGGGACTTTTCAAGGCAAGAATGAATAGGCGTTTTTCCAGCTCAGCAAAACTTTGGAATAAATTGTCGTGTGAACAGATATGACATCCAAACCTTCAAGAAAAGACCGTATAGAGATCTTAAAGGTCGGCAACGTACTTGTTACTCCTTTGGTGTTGCGAGTGTCCATGGGCGGCGGTAGTTGCTTACCATCAGGCAATCCGTCTGCTCGTATTGCCTCCTTTATCATAAAAAAAGGCTGTTACTGAACCAGCATGCTATACCCTCGACCTCGTCACTTACCATCAAGTGTGACTGAGGTTAAACGCTGCAGCGCTGGTTTGTCTTGCATTTAAAAGAGCGATAGAAATGGAAATAGCCATCCTATTTCGAATTCCGCAGACCGTACAGTCGCCATCAAATATATCGGATCAGCCAAGGTATTCAAAAATATTGGAACATGCACTTTATCGTCTTGACAATAGTGGCGTTGTTCCGATATTTGTGACCACAGCTCCGATATATCAGAGGCTCTAGTGTAAGTTACTTTTGACGTAAAAAAACGTTTACGAACGCGTAAGTGATAATGTTATTTATATGGGAAACGCAAACGCGTTCGTGACGTAAAGTTACGTTGAAAACTTACACTCAGTACCCTTACCATGAGTTGTGACTTTGCAGTTTTCGATAACGAGTATCGAGTTTACTAACTGTGCATCTCGTTCGCACTAAACTAGTACAAGCGAGATGCACAGATAGTAAACTCGATACTCGTTATCGAAAACGTCAATGTCACAACTCATGGTAAGGGTACAGGGCTCTGATGGCGACCGTACGTTCAATACCTAAAGCTGATAGTAAAAGTAAGTGTCCATTAAAGGGACTGTTCCGGTCGTTGACCCCAGCCTCTAGGAAGCGTCTCTTATCGCACGTGATAAAAGTGATACGAGGTGCCAGCGCCTTGACCTCCCGTAACATTTACACGAAAATAAGATACAATTGTATCTGCAGTTTTATACATGCTGGCACAAATAGATCAGTCAAGAATCAGGATTTGATATTGACGACCGGTCTGGCCTAGTGGGTAGTGAGCCTGCCTATGAAGCCGGTGGTCCTGGGTTGAAATCTCAGTCAGGGCATTTATTTGTGTGATGAGCACAGATATTTGTTTCTGATTCATGTGTGTTTTCTATGTATTTAAGTATGTATATGTATCTATCTATTATATCGTCGTCTAGTACCTACAACACAAGCCTTACTGAGCTTACCGTAGGACTAGGTCGATTTGTGTAGGGTTGTCCCGAAATATTTATTTATTTATCGGAATTGTAAATATAATAAAATATCTTCGAAATAAAGGGAAATTGGAAAAATCAATCAATCCCAGGATTTGGCGTCAGCGTTGGACACTAGTTTTTACTATAGCGTCTGCCATCAGACCATTCAACCCAGAGGGTAAACTAGGCCTTGTTAGGATTAGTCCGATTTCCTCACGATCTTTAGCGACTAATATCAAATGATATTTCGTACATTATGTCCGAAAATTTCATTAATACAAGCCGGGGTTTGAATCTGCGACCGGATTGCAAGTCGCATGCTCGCACGTCTTACCGCTAGGCCACCAGCGTCTCAATATAAAATCATTATTCGTAAATTTCGAAAGATGTCTGTCACTCTTATGATACCTTCATTATGAACCTATTGCAGTCTACTGGCGGCCTATGCCTCTCGCCTCAGGCGGGCCGTATGCTTGTTTGCCGTCATATTATAAAAATAAGGTTAGGTTTAGTCAATAATAACTAAAAACACATTAAAACTAAGCAACGATTAATCGTCGGTTCATTTCCCATATCCGACATTTCTGTATAACTACCAACGTTACACAGTTTCGAAATGACTTAAGCCCCATAAGTCCGTTCGAGACTTGTGTCTTTTTAGAACCGTGTTTGAATTGGTCACTTTAATAGTTACTGGATGCTTAGTTCAAAAATGACTTATGTCCCTTAATTTTGTTTGAAACTTGTGCCGTTTTAGAATTTTCGTGTCCGAAGTGTCCACCTAGGTCAGTTCGTTAGTTTGAAAACGACATATGTCACTAAAGATCGTTTGAGACTTGCGTCGTTTTAAAAGTATTTAGTTCATTTGTTTACGGCCATCACGCGCACGTAATTGATTTATTGAGTCACTAGCGTTAGGGTTGACAATCGTTTAAAAATTTCTACTGATAGGCCATTGGCTTATACATTTTTTTTAATTGGTTGGTTAAATTGTCAAACAATATTGTATTATTCAAGCACCAAAAGGTACAGTCTTAGTTTAAAGGAGCTACATTATCGTGTTATATAAGAGTTTCGATCAGTCCACATTGAAATTACATACATTCGTTCATAACATACGGACATACGTTTCATGTTCGTCAATCAACTTTACTTCATAGTTAAGTCAAAGTTTGAAATAACTGCTGTTATCTAATGTCACCGTAGTGAAAAAGGGTTACAAGTGACGAGCAACTAATGCGAAACTTATAAAGTTTGTCACTAGAGCCACAATATTTTTACGTAAATGGGTTGAATTATATTTCACTTCTTGTGTTAATAAACTACCAAAATTGAGCACTGTCGAATGCATTCCGAAAAATATTTTCTAGGTCTCCCGCAAAGATAAAACTCTAAATTCCAAGTATCCATATTAAAACAACGTGTCCAGTGTAATTATAACATTAACCACGCATCTCATTACAATATCATAATTATTACAACATTGTAGTTACATTGTACTCGTAATTCATTTTAATTATCGTTAATATAAATAATTACCGGATGTGACAGCCCTGCGAACTGAAACTTAGGTTTAAAATAGATTGTACAATTGTGGTTTCTGTATAGATTTACTTAATGTAAACTTTAGTTATAAAACGACTTAATGCCTTGAGCCGTGATGACTTACGGCTCCGAAACGTGGTCTTTCACTATCGGCCTCATCTCAAAGCTGAAAGTCGCTCAACGAGCTATGCTGCTATGCTGGGAGTTTCGCTGCGAGATCGATTCAGAAATGAGGCGATCCGTACGCGAACTAAAGTCACCGACATAGCCCACCGGGTTAGCAAGCTGAAGTGGCAATGGGCAGGCCACATTGCACGCAGAGAAGATGGCAGATGGGGTCGAAAAGTGCTCGAGTGGAGACCACGGACTAGCAAGCGCAGCGTAGGACGTCCACCCACAAGATGGACAGACGACCTCATTAAAGCCGCCGGAAGACGCTGGATGCAGGTTGCTTCCAACCGGTACATGTGGAGATCCAAGGGGGAGGCCTATAAGACGTCCACTGCTGAACAGCAGTGGACGTCTTATGGCTGAGATGATGATGATGATGAATGCCTTGAGGCTATCTCTACCAGGCAAAGCAGGGAAGTTGTGGTGGTCACAAGAGCGAGCGTCGGTGTTTTGTGTGGGCTTAGGGGTCAAATACTTTTTTTTTTAATATTAGCTCAAATCACTATGTACAGTCAGCGTCATATCGTTGGTAGCATCCAAAGTACTCATAAAGTTAGGTACAGTTAAAATCAGAGATATCGATGCGAACAAAGTGCCAAAATATGTATAAATCATCTTATTGTCTCAATATTGTATACATATTTTTTGTATACATGTATACATATTTTGGAACTTTATCCGTATCGTCTTTACACAATGTATATGGCGTACAGTCAGTGTCATATAGTTGGGTACAGTCAGTATGACCAAATATATCGATACACATCCTTACTGTTATATAAACAAAGATATGTATCGATATATTTGGCCATGCTGACTGCAACTAACTACCTATATGACGCTGACTGTACCGAACTATTTGACTTTGAATGCTGCCAACTATATGACGCGGACTGTACATACAAAAACCACATGTTTGAACTGTCCATCGCAGCAAAGATTAAAAATAAACAAACGCATGCACACTACGCCGTTAACCGACTTAGAAATGGGTTTCAATTAGTTATGAGTTATGTCTTCATCGTGTTTGAATAAATATACATTTGTTGGCGAAAACTGTAATAAAACAGTTTGTCTGTTTCTTAACTTGTAATAAAATAAACAATGGTACATTACTACAGAGGCCGCGAAGTAAGGGGTTGTTACGAGGCCGGCAACCCCTTTTCACGCCGAGTATAGTGCTTTTCTCAAACATGCAATAAAATAGTTACAAAAAGAATCCAAGAAATAAAAGTTTATTATTTAGAAAAACTTAATGTAAACTTGCTTTGAAGTAAACATTGTAGTGCATGTTTGAGAAAATATATTACAACAAAAATCGAAAATCGTACGATTTTCCTAATCCTAAAAAACAAGCTATAATAAGGTGTGCAATTTAGTTGTATAAAAGCGGGTAACTCACGTTTTATAAGAAGAATATTGCTCGACATGTTTCACTCCGTAACGTGGAGCATAATCATGAGCCATTCGCGTTGGCTAACCGAAGAACGTGATTACACGTATAAAAACGTGACGGTATAAAACGTGAGTATGTTTCAATATTACGATACTTTTGTGTTTAAAAAAGGTGTGCATTGTGCAGTAAAGACTTTATTTTTTTTATTTTTTTATGAGATAGGCGGCAAACGAGCAGACGGATTGCCTGGTGTTAAGCAATTACTGTCGCCCATAGGCACCCGCAACACCAGGGGAGTCACAAGCGCGTTGCCGGCCTTTAAGGGGGGTTGGAGCTCTGGGAACCTTACTCACCATCAGGAACACAACACTACATACCTGAAAGGTGGCAGTGCTATTATGGCTGTGGTCTTCTGTAAGGAGGAGGTACTTCCCCAGTTGGGCTGCCCCAGATTCAAGCGTGATGGTCAACGCTGTGCCCTACCTCTCATTGTTGGACGTAGTTTAAGGACATACCCGGGTCCATGTCATATGTTCGTAGTGCATAAAAAATGATGACATATTTTAACTAATAGCTAGATTCCAATTGGTTTTTAATGTACTAGGTATTTAGTAGACATACGATTATTTCACATAGTGACAGCTGAGATAGGAGACCTCTTAAAAATATCAATAAATTAAAAAATGTACCGACAAAGTTCCAACCTCCCTATAGATGGGCAACGCGCTTGTGACTCCCATGGTGTTACGGGTGCTCATGGGCGACGGTAATTGCTTACCATCAGGCAATCTGTCTGCTCGTTTGCTTCCTTTGTCATAAAAAAAAAATTAAGTCCACATTAAGGTTATCAGAGGGCCTACCGTGAAGTTCGTATATTTCGAACATCTTTCTCTTTTACTCCAATCAAGGCGTCATCATGACAGAGACAGTCGTCCGATATTTACGAATATCGTTTTTCTAGGTAACTAGAGCTTCAAACCTTTTATTTAAAGCCTCATAGTCAAAGACACCCTTTATAGTGCTATTGCGGTTTAGCAAATATTTGCAACTATGGTAAAATAATCGTAAAACGAATATACTATATGTTTACAACCGCATCGAAATAAGAAAGTAACTAACGTATATAAATAATAAATAATAAATAAATATTTCCGGACAATCTTATACAAATCGACCTAGTCCTACGGTAAGCTCAGTAAGGCTTGTGTTGTAGATACTGGACGACGATATATATAATAGATAGATACAGTCAGCAGCAAAAGTTGCTAAGCGTTTGAAGTGTTCAAAATGACCTACACGCGCTCTTATTCTCTTGACAACAGAGACGTGTTGACCTCATTTTGAACACCTCAAATGCTTAGCTACTTCTGCTGCTGACTGTACATATAAATACTTAAATACATAGATAACACCCATGACTCAGGAACAAATATCTGTGCTCATCGCAAATAAATACCCTGACTGGGAATCGAACCCAGGACCATCGGCTTCATAGGCAGGGTCACTACCCACTAGGCCAGAGCGGTCGTCAAAAAAAAATGTACATACGCCATACTGATTTAAACTAGATATATTAGAACGATATTCTACCTTCCTAATGCGGACTGCTAAGGAATGGAATTCGCTCCCGTCTGTATTCCCGGAAAGATATAATTTGGGTCTCAATGCAAGAGTGAAGCTGTTACTGAACCAGCGCGCTACACCCTCGACCTCGTCGACACTTACCATCAGGTGTGACTGAGGTCAAACGCTGGCCAGGCAAAAAAAAACTTTCGCGATTTTTACACATTATTACAAGTAAACGGGACTATATTAGCTTTTTAAATTACCTCCGACGCTTCGAGAACGACGTTGTCCTCGTGGTTTCGGATGAAGACTTGGCTAAAGTTCACATCAACCTAACTAATACTTAATACACTATATTACCATATTATCTTTGTACTACCTGTATAACGTTGAAGTGGTAAACATCGATAACAGGACTATCGATGTTTTTATTTTGTCAATCACTAACAACAAATCGTTCGTGCTAGAAAAATATCTATGTGTAGTTATATGTTGGACCCGGGTATGTCCTTAAACTACGTCCAACAATGAGAGGTAGGGCACAGCGATGACCATCACGCTTGAGTCTGGAGCAGCCCAACTGGGGAAGTACCTCCTCCTTACAGAAAACCACAGCCATAATAGCACTGCTACCTTTCAGGTATGTAGTGTCGTGTTCCTGATGGTGAGTAAGGTTCCCAGAGCTCCAACCCTCTTAATGATCGGCAACGCGCTTGTGACTCCCCTGGTGTTACGTGTGCCCATGGGAGACGGTAATTGCTTACCATCAGGCAATCCGTTGCGGCCATGGTGAAAACGAATAATACGCAATTTAAAAAAAAAAAGGATTTTGGTTATTTTGGATGTCAAACAGTATAGGTATTTAGTACTACCTATAGATCAAAAGATACTAGCTATTACGTCAAAAATATTCGATTATCCTTAAAAGGCTCACCGGTGAGCCGCCTGGCCTAATCGGAAGGAATTGCGAACTTTCTTCCGCGGGGGCCGCTGGGGTCATGCCGCGGCTCACCGGTGAGAGACAGTGTATTATTCCTTATTTGTTTATTATGGATGAGGATTACCTATAACGATTGCTGTTATTTAAAAGACTGATCATTGTCTGGACACAACATTGAAGTGAAATTAAAATTAAGTAGGCGTAACGGATTGCCGATGGAAGATTAATTATTAATAGTTAATAAATAATGCGGGCGTGGCGGCAGGAAAACGCTCTGGCCTGGTACTCTCTTTTACTCCAATTAAGGGGTTATGAGAGCGACAGAGATAATCGTTCGAAATTTATGAATATCGTTTTTCGAGGTAGCGCCGTTGTTTATTACCAGCGGGGTTTAATGTAGCATATAACCCACCTATCCGTATCGCCGTGTGGTGCCGGTTAAATGCCATGTGGTGCCGGTCATTTGCCGTGTGGTGCCGTTGCCGTTAAAAACCTGTCATTTGCCGCGTGGTGCCGGTCATTTGCCGTGTGGTGCCACTCATTTGACGTGAAAAGCACGCCATTTTCCGCGTTGTGCCAGTCATTGCTGTGAGCTGCCGGTCATTTGCCGTGTGGTGCCGGTCATTTGCCGCGTGGTGCCGGTCATTTGCCGTGTGGTGACGCTCATTTGCCGTGTGGTCCCAGTTGAGCAGCACCACCCATCTCCTCCCGCGGTTAGGGACAAAGGTGTAAACCAAGGGATGGACAGCAGCGTCCGTCGAAACCTAATCGTAGTTGATCGCCAAGCTGCCTGCCAAGCGTGGTAACTATGGCAACTGCCACCCAAGATGATACAAGTCATATTTGGGGGAGGCCTATGTCCAGCAGTGGACGTCTTACGGCTGAATGATCTAGGACGTCCACTGCACACATGCCTCTCCCATATATCACAGACAACGATTTAATTGAGCATGGCGGGCTCAATGTCTTAATCGCCACGCGTGGCAGGCGGGTTGGCGACCAGAGTATCGTCCACCGTAATTGCTTACCATCCAGCAATCCTGCTCGTCACACCTAAAAAAGTGTAGGGATCTTAAAGGCCGGCAACGTACTTGTGACTCCTCTGGTGTTGCGAGTGTCCATGGGCGGCGGTAGTTGCTTACCATCAGGCAATCCGTCTGCTCGTTTGCCTCCTGTATCGGCAATTTCACTTTCAGGGACACCCAATTACCTTAATTGTCAAATAAAATTCAATATAATCTACTGTTTTATGTTTAATCCATAAATAATACGTGTTATTGTAATAGAAAAATGCGAATAAAGTTGATTTACATAAATATTTCAAGCTTAATTGTCGTCACTAAACTGACCACTGATTTAACTTTTATTTGACAATTATGTTAATTGGGTGTCCCTGAAAGTGAAATTGCCCATATCATAAAAAAAAGTAAAACGCCATAATAGTAACGTGCCCATTTAGAATATTATCGATATCGACATAGCAACACCAGAAATAACGAATCTACCGCAAGAAATTCCGTGGTCGGTAAAATACCACAAAACTAAATAAACAAGCAATGACTTAGAACTTGAGAACTTACGGGCTCCATACATTATTTACGCTTTCTTCTACGAATAGAACACACAATGCACCAATTTTATACAGGCGCCATTACTATGAATGCAATTAGCGAAATACAATCATAAAAAATATGTAACACAAACGAAAATCTACTTTAAATCTAAAGCCATAACGGGCATTATGACTGTATAGATTAGTTTGTAAAACACGTGTTGTGTTGCAAAGTTATTGGTAACGTTGTTCTTACATATTTTGAACCTAATGTACTTATGCATATGAGTGTACATATCTGTATATTACTAGGTAATAGTTACAATTTTATGTATGCAGTTCTGATGAATGAAATTAAACCTTAATGTCTCAGTGTAAGGACGAGAATGAGTGTATTAAGAAAGTGTTGGTGCCAACTTGAGCTAAGTTTGTTGCACTGTAGGCGTGAAATGGGCTGTTATTCCTACAACATACAGATTTGTGGTCCAAAATCATCATCATATAAATTCGCTTTGTAAATTTCTTTTGTTTCACGTTTATGAACCTCCAGGTCTTTTTTTTACATATTTTACATCTATATTGTTATGTATGACTGTTTGTGTTCTGAACAAAAAAAAAAAAAAAACATATCCAAAGGACGTCCACTGATAGACATAGGCCTCTTCCAATTATGAGGTAAATGCCGAAGTCGCCACGCTCGGCAAGCGGGTTGTCGATCGCAATTTTCAAGCAGTTTCCAGGGATGGCTCTGAGGCTCATCCCTCGATGGTCTTGGCCGTAATTTAGGACGTACAAGGGTTGACAAATTATTTGTATGTAGATTTTTTATCATGACAATTTACGAATGTCAAATATTTCAAACCAGCTGGTTTAATCTTTCTCCAGGCCTAGTACTAATTTTACGCTGACAGAATTGTGATTAGTGATTACTGATTAACTAAATGACACCCAAACCCAACCACCCAGTCACCCAAAGGGCAATGGAGAGGGCTATGATGGGAGTGTCTCTGCGCGATCGTATCAGATATTATGTCATTCGCAGTAGAACCAAAGTAACCGATATAGCCCTTCGGATCGCCAATATTAAGTGGTAGTGGGTGGGGCACATTGCAGAACCGATGGCTGTTGGGGCGTAATGGTTCTCGAGTGGTGACCACCTGTAAGCTGGAAATAGGGGAAACGCAATAATACAAATGAAATAACTTATTATGGGGAAGTATTAACTATTAGTTTTGAATTAGTATTTAGTAGTCTTTTTTTTTATGACATAGGCGGCAAACGAGCAGACGGATTGCCTGATGGTAAGCAATTACCGTCGCCCATGGGCACCCGCAACACCAGGGGAATCACAGGCGCGTTGCCGGCCTTTAAGGGGGGTTGGAGATCTAGGAACCTTACTCACCATCAGGAACACAACACTACATACCTGAAAGGTAGCAGTGCTATTATGGCTGTGGTCTTCTGTAAGGAGGAGGTACTTCCTCAGTTGGGCTTCTCCAGACTCGAGCGTGATGGTACTTCGCTGGGCCCTACCTCTCATTGTTGGACGTAGTTTAAGGAGATACCCGGGTCCAAAAAAATTCGCCATTTTGCTCCTGTGTTTTATTATCTTCGTGATCGTGCATTAAACAATATTTGTATAGTATTATATCTGTCGGTTTTATCCCGTGTCCGAAATTACCTCAATGTACCTTACTTATTGGTACCTGAGGCGAAAACTCGCGAAGCGATGGGAATGAGCTAACTGAACTTTTATTAGATGAATAGCTGCATTCATAGAGATGCATTTGTTTTTAGGGTTCCGTAAGTGCTAACATTGCCAACGGAACCCATCCCATCGGGACACCGATCCAAGAAATTCAACAATGGATCATTTTACGACATATATTCCTCATGAGCTAAACGTACCAGTGGTTGACACACTGTAACATCTATTGACTTGTAAACATACATACTATCAGATATATCGGAACTGAGCAGTCATAATATAAATAACTGAATAAGGCATCTATTGTATTGCGGTAAAGTGCATGTTCAGATATTTATGACCACCTCCACAGCTCATATATATGGCGATATATATGGCGACTGTACATTGAAAGTGTCATCGATTGGGACGCTGTCAGCCACCCGGACGGTTACCTTAACTTAGTGTTCTTCAAATATTTTTGTAATTTTACTATGTTTTCTTTAAAAGTTGAAATAGATAACATATACCACGTTTTCTTTGTTATTCTTTATAATGTTGTTATAAGACTAAAGTTATAATTCTTCGAAATAAAATAATTACCATTTAGTGTTCTGAGTTTTATGTAAAATATTACAGAAATATTCCGTATTACCTATGTAACACTTTTTTTTTTTATTACAGGTAAGTAGCTGTCACCTAGATATTATTTCTGTCAACGACTAAGGAATATTTTAAACAGGTATCACACTACACCTGTGTTCGATGTTTTCGTAATCATAACTCAGCACGTGCACTTTTTACGCACTAGTTAGGAAAAAGTATTTTATACATTAACATAATATTTAAATACAATAGACTGGCTATCTATGTGTTGAAAAAATAAGTCCCGACGAATTTCTTGCCGGGAAAAAAACTTTTTGACGCCCATTTTTTTTTTGAGAGGTACTGGTGCTCAACCGGGAGCATGATAACGAAATATTTATTTTCTATCGATACTCGAGTCCGACTCGCACTTGACCGAATTATTCAAGTACATTTAAGCTGTTCGGGCGCCACAAGTTATCGAAAGAATTTAGATTAAACTGTTACAACTATTAAATATATATTAAATCACAACATAAATGTGAATCATTGATTAATGATTATCGAATTAAAAAAAAATGTGGTCGGTTACATTCGGCACGTGTATAATCATCATCTTCGTCGTGTTGTCCCGGCATTTTGTCACGGCTCATTGGAGTCTGGGGTCAGGTTATGGCGTAGGCACTAGTTTTACGAAAGCGACTGCCATCTGACCTTCCAACCCAGAGGGTATGCAAAGCCTTATTGGGATTAGTCCGGGATAAGTCTCACGATGTTTTCCTCCACCGGAAAGCGATTACAGAAACGCAGTATCTACTGTCAGTAAGTTAAAAAAAAATGAGTTAAAGTAAGAAGAAATCAATTTTTATTTTTTTATATTTTTATGAAATATTTTGAATTGGTTAAGGCGTCAGCCGCGATAGCTGAAGATGCGGGTTCGAATTCCGTCTCGAACGCCGAAGGTCCTCGTCGCTTTTTCTTAAGTATATGTCATCTATTTCTACTTTTAAATATTAGTTACTTAGAAAATACAGTTACTCTAGCATTTATACAAGTTCTCATTATCTACTAAAAACAGTTATACACGTACTTAAAGTACTGATCCCGTAACTCCATAGCGAGGTGATAAGACTTGTCATGTCCACGTGACATCGTTATAAATGCGGTGTTATCTTTGTCTTATCGTTTGACACCGCGATATTAGCTTTAATCGTAGTGTTAAAACAGAATAACTAGATGCTATTCTGCTTTAATAGTACTTTATGTTACTGTTACATAAAAACATATTAAGCTTCGCTCCGTTTTTTAATGAGTTTCATAATAACATCAAATGGGTATTTTTATGCCAAACTAGCTTTTGCCCGCGGCTTCGCACGCGCAGAAGAACCTTTTGACCCCTTAGGGGATAAATTTCAAAAAGCGCTGAAATCACTTTTCTTATTTTCGAATAGGTTACACAAAAGTTCAAGTCTCTCGCTTTCAATTTTATACAATACCAATACAAACTTTCAACCCCCTTTTTACCCCCTTAATGGTGAAATTTCCAAAAATCCCTTCTTAATGGGTCTTAATGGTATATGTGACATTATCTAGCTAAAGGGACCTTATTGTCGATGGCGCTTACGTCGAACCGCGTTGCGTTTGTATAGCGGCATCTTGAAAAACGGCGTAAGCGCCACCGACAGTAAAGTCCCTTATCATAGATAATGTCACATAAACTACCTTTAGTGAAAAATTCAGCTATTTAGGTTAAGCGGTTTGAGCTGGACGTTGATCAGTCAATGACATACACTGCTTTATCAACACACAATATAAGTTCTCAATAATAATTATCTAAAACCGCAAACGAAAAGTCAAAGGAACATTTAGTAAAGGCCGCCAAATTAAACCTTTTACCTTTTCCAAGCACCATATATATTTTTTAATTTAAATACAAACTAGAGTCAAGCCCTATTCACATATCGATAAGCTTTTATAAATAAATAAATAAATATTTCGGGACAATCTTACACAAATCGACCTAGTGTTACGATAAGCTCAGTAAGGCTTGTGTTGTAGGTACTAGACGACGATATATATAATAGATACATAGAAAACACCCATGACTCAGGAACAAATAGCTGTGCTCATCACACATTTAAATGCCCTGACTGGGAATCGAACCCAGGACCATCGGCACAGCAGGGTCACTACCCACTAGGCCAGACCGGTCGTCAAAAAAAAGCTTTTCATACTATTAATTTTGCATTCTAGCTGCATTTTTGAAAAAATCTTGTTACTTTTTTTGCATTCGCGTATAAATTCATCATACTTCACTTCGCCCACATTCAGCCTTATATCAATAAAATTTTACATAATCCCCATAGACACTTTCGACCCCTTTTTTACCCCCTTAATGGTAGAATTTTCATAAATCCCTTCTTAGTGGGTGCTTACGATATATAAACTACCTATTGTGAAAAAATCAGATATATAGGTCAAGCGGTTTGAGCTGTGCGTTGATCAGTCAGTCAGTCAGTCAGGACTTTCACGTTTATATAGGTATATATGTATAGATTAAATTCGACGACCGGTCTGGCCTGGTGGGTAGTAACCCTGCCTGTGAAGCCGAAGGTCCTGGGTTCGATTCCCAGTCAGGGCATTTATTTGTGTGATGAGCACAGATATTTGTTCCTGAGTCATGGGTGGTTTCTATGTATTTAAGTATTTATATGTATCTATCTATTATATATATCGTCGTCTAGTACCTACAACACAAGCCTTACTGAGCTTACCGTAGAACTAGGTCGATTTGTGTAAGATTGTCCCGAAATATTTTATTTATTTATTTATATGAATCAAAGTCAGTTATTTTTTTTTTAAACATAATCAAAGCAATTATTCGCAGTCTTTAGTTTTCACTTAGTTATTTCCCTGTCAGAAGACTGCAGTTAGCTAGAGGTGAAAGCGGTTAGGACATGCATCGAGCTAGGTTTAGTTAGTGCAAGCATGCACTAATGAGTACAAGATAAGTGCATGGAAACCTTGTTAGCCGAGGTAACGCGCGTGTTTACTATAGGTACACAAGCTATTGTGTAGACCAGTGATTCCCAAAGTGGTCCAGGTGGACCCCCAGGGATCCACTGGACGCTCGATGGGGGTCTACGTTGGCTGACGACTTATGGGTATGTAGTAGAAATGTAGCAGCAAGGGGGTCCACCGAAACCAGTAAAATTTTGAAAGAGGTCCACGAGAAAAAAAAGTATGGGAACCTCTGGTGTAGACTATCTCCTAACGACATCTAGAACTTTCTGAATTTGTTTTTATGACAGGCGGCAAAAGAGTAGACGGATTGCCTGATGGTAAGCAATTACCGTCGCCCATGGGCACCCGCAACACCAGGGGAGTTACAAGCGTTGTCGGCCTTTAAGGGGGGTTAGAGCTCTGGGAACCTTACTCACCATCAAGATATTTGATAGTCTAGATTTCACTTAGCACTCAGTTGTGTACTGATCTCATGTTAATACAGTGCGCATCTACTTCTTTTTATGACAAAAGTGGCAAACGAGCAGACGGATTGCCTGATAGTAAGCAATTACCGTCACCCATGGGCACCCGCAACACCAGGGGTGTCACAAGAGCTCTGGGAACCTTACTCACCATCAACAACACAACACTACATACCTGAAAGCTGCCTATTATGGCTGTGGTCTTCTGTAAGGAGGAGGTACTTCCCTAGTTGGGCTGCCCCAGATTCAAGCGTGATGGTTATCGCTGTGCCCTACCTTTCATTTTCGCGACTCATTCTAACATTTTGCCGTGTGGTGCCGGCTGACTAGAATAGGACCACCCCATCTCCTCCCGCGGGTGTCGTAAGAAGCGACAAAGGGAAAAATCCTACGGACGGGCAGCAGCGTCCGTCGAAGCCAATCTACAGCTACTGCGGGCGCCAAACCCCCTGCCAAGCGTGGCGACTATGGCAAATAGCCTCAAAATGATACAAGTCATATTTCTGGGAGACCTATGTCCAGCAGACTGCATACGGCTGAATTGTATCAAATGTATGTAGGTATGTATGATTCTAATATTTTATTAATATTAAAATCACTCTTGAGTCTGGAGAAGCCCAACTTTTTTATATACGATGTCGGTGGCAAACAAGCATACGATCTGCCTCATGGTAAGCGGAAGGGGGAACCCCCTTACAGAACAAATCAAAATGTTACCATCAAAAAATATACTACCCTCCCAACCGCCACAGTAAACACCTGTTTTGACACATCTATAAATTAGATATTTTATCTAAACCTCGCATCCGAAGCAAAAAAAAAAAACAATCCATATCAGGAACGCACCTGTATTATTGTCGCGTCGAACCGAACGCGCCTAAACAGCAATAAAATTAAACCGAGAAAGCTGCGGTGGGCACGGCGGGAGCAAGCGAGACAACCATTTTTATGAGTTACTGCTCAATTTGTTTCAGTCACTTAGCGGGTATGTTTTGATTTTACAATACTACTGTTCATAGGTGAACCTTAAGTCGTGGTATTAAGGTTGATTCTTGGTCAGTTAAGAGGGCGGTCTATGGTAATACTGTACCACCTTTGTGACTATAAATTGTAGTTCTGACACGGGAGAATGTTAACGGAAGTCAGTTCTACCCACGTCAGCTTCCAATGTTGTGTACCTTTTATCTACTAGTCCTGCCCACGATGGAGGTTATGGGTTCGAATATGAATGTCACCATCATTATTATCTTCATATCATTTGCGCCAGGATGAAATTTAAATTCAGCGCCATATAATAAAAAATTACGTTATCTCGTGTATTATATTTGTTTATGCACTATTATTTTATTTTATATCGTGAATTTTATTAAATACTTATTTGAATATAAATTAAACATTAACACGGCTCTACTCACGTTTATTTAGTCACTCGCGCGACATGTTTCGGAGAACATAGGCCTCCATTATCAAGCACTAAGAGTGCTGAGTGTCCGTTCGATTCGGCGATCGCGTCGCCGGCCCGTCGCGCACTAACGCGCGCCGCGCTGCTCGCGCCGCGAGTGATGTCAAAACCGGTTGAGGGCGGTCCGACACCGGAGCCGCTGTAATGGTAGACTGCGGGTTCGATTCGTCCACCAACAATGACTCTAAACACACCGAACTCACTGTGTCCACTAAACTGTTACAACACTCCCTAAGGTTTTGATGTTTGCCATAGATGGCAGGCTTCCATGCTGGCGGTACAGCCCAACCACCATCACGATTAAAATTTGGACGACGCCCGATCTCAATCGCTTCGCGTATTTTAGTTCGCTTCGCGTTAGTGCGCGACGGGCCGGCGACGCGATCGCCGAATCGAACGGACACTCAGCACTCTTAGTGCTTGATAATGGAGGCCTATGTTCTCCGAAACATGTCGCGCGAGTGACTAAATAAACGTGAGTAGAGCCGTGTTAATGTTTAATTTATCAGATATGTCTCACGAAAGTTTAAATACAAATATTTGAATATACACATTACACAAATAACTTATAAAATATGGCTCAACAATAAAGGGACTACAGTATGAGGTTCTACAAAAAGGTATAGGTTCTTAAAAGGTAGGCAACGCGAATGTGAATCTTCTGAAGTTGAAGGCGTCCATAGGCTACAGTAACTGCTTATATTCAGCAGGCCGTATACTTGTTTGCCATCGTCATTGTATTAAAAAAAAGTGTGTGCTCAATACTTTTGGCAGAGGTTGTACAGTGCAGTTCATTGAACTATGGTTATATAAGAGGATTACTGTACGACTTAAATAGTATCCATTCTTACCCTAAAGGTGTACTTTAAGGTTTTCTCCAATTAGAACATTGTCTAAGCCTGAAGCCTTTTAAGGAACGGAATACGCTCCCTTCGTCTGTATTCCCGGAAATATATAATTCGGGTCTTTTAAAGCAAGAGTGAGAAGGCTGTTACTGAACCAGCTTGCTGCACCCTCGACGTCGATACTTACCATCAGGTGTGACTGAGGTCAAACGCTGGTCCTCCTCCTTGCGTCGAATTCCTCAGTGAGGGTCGTGGATTCTCTTCTGCATCACTTTCTCTCGCATGGTCTTCCTCTTTTGTTTCCTATCTCCGGCAGTGGGGATGGCGGCGTGAACTGCAGCGGTACCGCGAACATCGAAATCGTGTATTTCGAGCATCTTTCTCTTTTACTGCAATTAAGGCGCCATGAGAGCGACAGAGGCAATCGTCTGAAATTTACGAATATCGTTTCTTACGGTAGGCGCTGAGGTGTCGAGCGCGGTGTGAATCTTAGGCCTGAGCCCAGAGCCCTGAGTGTAAGTTTTTAACGTAACTTTACGTCACGAACGCGTTTGCGTTTACCATATAAATAACATTATCACTTCGTAAACGTTTTTTTACGTCAAAAGAAACTTACACTAGAGCCTCAGAGCCCTGAGTGTAAGTTTTTAACATAACTTTACCTCACGAACGCGTTTGCGTTTCCCATATAAATAACATTATCACTTACGCGTTCTTAAACGTTTTTTAATTCAAAAGAAACTTATAGTAGAGCCTCGATCGGACCCAGTAGAGCCCAACGCAATGGGCTGCTTCCACGAGGCCTTTTCCCATCTACTTTTTCGTACCCTTACCACGAGTTGTGACATTGAAGTTTTCGATAACGAGTATCGAGTTTACTATCTGAACATATCGCTTGTACTATTTTACTGCGAACGAGATGCACAGATAGCAAACTCGATACTCGTTATCGAAAACTTTAAAGTCACAACTCATGGTAAGGGTGCCGATCACCAAACGCTGGTCAGTCTTGTATAAAAAAATCTCTTTAACAATAACAGTTATAAGATGACTTGTGCCAATCGTCGGCAATGCACCGTGTGTCCACTAATGGTTTATCCATTGCACCGGGTTTGTCCGCTTACTACCGTCTTTTGATCTTAAAAGGCTACTTGTGGAAAGCAACAAAGCCTTATCAGGCTTGGTACCGCGAACGTCGAAGTTCGTATATTTTGAGCATGATTCTGTTTTACTCCAGTTAAGGCGACATAAAAGTGACAGAGACAATCGTCCGACATTTTCGAATATCGTTTTTCGCGGTAGCGACTCAGTATAGATAGGTCACGCTATCATACGTTTTGAATGAGCCTTGTGAGGTTTTAAAAAGCAAATATAATATTTTTATGACAGTATTGGATTATATAAAATAATAGCTTTTACTAGCGACTTCGTCGGCCAGCCATACCCGTCTTTAAAGTATGGTTGCGGGCCAAAAAATATCCTATGTTCTTTCTCGTAACTCAAACTCTCTCCATACCTAATTGTATCCCAATTGGTTCAGCAGTTTAAGAGTGAAGAGGTCACAGACAGACAGACAGACAGACAGACAGACACACAGATAGATAGAAAGAGTTACTTTAGCATTTATAATAATAGTATGGATTCCTAGTTATATGGCGTTATCGACTTTACGACGCGGGTAATAAAAGTTTAATTCGCGATGTTTTTAGTTGTACAGTTTTTAGTTGATATGGCGTATGTCGTGTCATTACTTAATAGTAATTATACTACTATTTTATTTGTAATAATTAAACCTAATTGTTTTTCTAGCACGAACGATTTATTGTTCATCGTCAGTCCAGTTATCGATAAGTACCACTTCAAAAGCATATACAGTTAATATACAAAGACATGCATGCATAGAGTAATAGGGTGCATTAAAAATAGTTAACACTAACAAAACTACTACTTAGTTACAAACGGATTAACTCACGTGTAATTATATCGCACTAGGCGACATGCAAAAATGTTATGTTGTTGTTATAGTAATGATTTAAGTTTTTCGGCTGAGAAATATAACTTTTTAACATAGTTATTGTAGTAGAACCTAGAACAACCCAAGAATCTTAATTTTTTTCCACGCGACCGCCAATGTAAACACGCAAGTTTAAAATGTAAACAAAAAATGTTGAATAGCGCCGTGATTCTTTACTTTGTAAACAAATTCTTTACTCGTACAACAAACACCGAGACCGTGGACATGCTTACATCTTTATTTCCTGTTAGTATCGTGTTTTTTTCGTCTGTCGGCGGCCATTTTGTAAAGGGGCATATTAATTGTATAAAAGCGGGTAACTCACGTTTTATACAATTAATATGTTAAAACGTGAGTTACCCGCTTTTATACAATTAATATGTTTCCATCTCACGATAGTTTTGTGTTTAAAAAAGGGGCATATATATGTAAACCGATTTTCACCTTATATCATGTCATATAAATCATCATCATTTATTTAAGAGCTTGGCTCTTGTCGGTGGAGTAATTTCCATTCGGGTCTATTCTCTGCCTTTTCCTTCAACTCTCTATAAGTTACAACTTCAACTTTTTCTTTTTACTGCTCCATGTAAGTTCTTCGCGGTCTTCCTCTTTTTCTTCTCCCTTCTATCTTTCCCTCTATTATTATTTTAACCATAAATAAATAAATAAATATATAAATATTTCCGGACAATCTGACACAAATGGACCTAGTCCTACGGTAAGCTCAGTAAGGCTTGTGTTGTAGGTACTAGACGACGATATATATAATATAGATAGATACATATAAATACTTAAATACATAGAAAACACCCATGACTCAGGAACAAATATCTGTGCTCATCACAAATAAATGCCCTGACTGGGAATCGAACCCAGGACCATCGGCTTCATAAGCAGGGTCACTACCCACTAGGCCAGACCGGTCGTCATATGCACGTTTACTAGTTATTTGTTATACAAGGGAGCAAAGTTAGTGTTTACCTTCTCGTGCTTATTGGGGCCCGAGCTAGCTAGATTACATAATGTCTCGCTACTCTCTGGTTCCAATAGTGGAATCTTGAGTGTTGGGAAGGTTTTAAGGCACGAGAGGGAAACAAACTTTACTACCTAGTGAAACACATAATTTTTCACCTCACTACCGCGAGTAAAATACTAATTCTAAACCAATAAAATTAATAAAATTGTTAGTATATTTTTTTTCATTACTATTAGTATTCATTTATCGTTCAAATCATCATTTAAAATTACATCTAACTATGCTAACAGTAAAAAAAACATCAATTTTGTATGAAATAATTTTTCTCCCTGTGAATAAAATGCAGTTTTGCTATGTGTTTAAAAATAATAAACAGATTTCCGAATAAGTGAGGTGAAAACATGTTTATAACCTTGAATAGACTGTACAGGGTGTAACAAAAACAAGGGAAAATTCGTCTTCTGATTAGAAAAAAAACCTTGTTAAATATTCTGAATTTTGCTGCAGAACAGAAGGACGTCTTTTTATTCGATATCGAAAGTGAATAGTGCCCTTTCCAGCGATATCTAGTTACTTTGAAGTAAGATAAATAATTCACAGATAATCTAAAAAAAAATGCTAATTGAACTCTGCTTGTTATAGCATAGTTTAATTAATTTCAAAGAAATCCATGTATATATCTTTGTGAATAGGCTGTTACTGAACCAGCGTGCTGCACCCTCGACGTCGACACTTACCAGGTGTGACTGAGGTCAAACACTGGTCAGTCTCGTATTAAAAAATGTGTTTATATAGAATATATATTTATAAGATTTATGGCTAAACTAAAGAAAGGATTGCAAATATACAGATGTACTTTGGTAGGATCGAAAGAGCTTGTGATTTCGAATAGAAAACCCCAAAAAATCCAAACAAAAAGAGTTGAGTATACAGCGGCGCTATCTCGAAAAACGAGATTAGTTTTCGGAAGATTATCTCTGTCGCTCTCATGACGCCTTATTTGGAGTAAAAGAGAAATAAACTCGAAATATATCAGCTTCGATGTTCGCAGTACTGGGCCAGAGCCCTGAGTGTAAGTTTTTAACGTAACTTTACCTAAGTCAGGTTCCAAAAAAAGTCACGAACGCGTTTGCGGTTCCCATATAAATAACATTATCACTTATACGTTCGTAAACGTTTATTTACGTCAAAAGAAACTTACAGAGGCTCTAGTGTAAGTTTAAAAAAACGTTTACGAACGCGTAAGTGATAATGTTACTTATATGGGAAACGCAAACGCATTCATGACGTAAAGTTACGTTAAAAACTTACACTCAGGGCTCAGAGCCTCTGATTTAAATAAAATAGCCCACGTACGAGTACATACTGAATTCGTCATTATCGCACCTACTAGTATAGTTGACACCTTCCAGCGACTTGACTGTTGTGTCTACTGCGATAAACGGGTCGAGTGACCATTATACACGTCCTGTTACGTACAGCCACCCACGATCACACGACACACGCTCAGTACAACGCGACCTGTACCTCTAACACAAATTACATGACAATTTTTACGTCGATTACACTCTGTATAATTTATTCATATACTCCTCCTCCTCGTTCCCTCACTGCTGAGGATCGTGGCTTCGACGGAAACGTTGCAATAGGCTTCTCCATTTATTGCGGTCTTCAGCTTGATGGAGCCTGTGACATCGGCATCTGCAGTTCTTTGGAGACCTGGTCTGACCATCGTGTGGGACTGGGTCCTCTTGGACGCCTACCATCAACATTATATACATACTAATATTATAAATGCGAAAGTGTGTCTGTTTGTTCGTCCGTCTTTCACGGAGCGACTAAAAGACGTGATTTTTTAATTGGAGGTAGTTGAAGGGATTGATAGTGACATAGGCTACTTTTTCCAGCGGGAATAAATCTCATTCCCAAGACTCAATTATGTTACATTTTCCTCTAACCATGCGGGGGAAGCCGCGGGCATCATCTAGTTTATCCATACAAATATTTTATATAGACGCTGGCGAGCACGCTTGGTAGGCGGGTTGGCGACCGCAGTAGCTGTAGATTGAGTTTTTTTCCTTATATTTTTGGCAACCTTGTACCACGGTACAGGGACTTACCTATTTATGGCGCCATAAGTGCTTGTCACAAATGATTACCGAGTAAAAAGTAAGTTTTGTGTCTGACTGTACGTAAAACTGCCAGTACTCAATGAGTGCTTGAACACACTGTATAATACAGAGTGGTTTTTATTGGGGACAAATAGAGGAAATTGAATTTTTAGTAAATTTTTTTTTGTTATGATCAATAGTGACCCTGCATCAGTGGAGGATGGAGTTGCAATGGTTGTCACGTTTGGCAGGCGGGTTGGCGACCGCAGTAGTACTTTGTCGCGACTTACGACACTTGCGGGAGGAAAATATATTAAACTATACCACCAATTAATACGTGCGGTTGGTGAATAAATTAAAAAAATTGATATTACTATTCAGGATTCCTAAATATGAAGTCACTTGAATACGTTTTTTTTTAATTATATTTTGAATGTATACAGCATGCTTAGATATTGAACACAGTAGAGCCTTGCGGTGCCACCGCAAAAATCGATGTTAGAATGGTTGTCTGTGTCACTCTCATGACGTCTTAATTGGAGGAAAAGAGAAAGATGCTCGAAATATACGATCTTCGATGTTTGCGGCACTACACTTGGCTACGACCCTCGTATAAGAAACGTAGTTAAAACCTTTTACTCTTTAGCGCTCCCCTAACTTTTCCCCTGTGCGCAAATTTGATTTTTTCTCATTTCTTTGATGTTTTTGTTTTGTCAGTGTGCTGTAAGCACGTAAATGCGTCGTAAAGAGGGTCGCACCCCTCTTTATATCCCGGCGTGAAGATATTCTACTTTATTAGGTCTTGAGGTAAGAAAACACTGTTTTGCTATTTTTCGTATATCCATCGTATTTGATAAAAACATTTTTATTGACCCTAAGTTCTATTTACCCTGGTTGTCGTAACTGGTGAACGAAGAGCTGGTGGCTTCCTCGCACAACGTTTCAGCATTGCTATACAACTAGGACATGCCGCTATCGTACTTGATATTTGTAATTGTAGTTCTATATTCAAAAAAACGGGTATCTACTCGTAATAATACTAACTTTTGCCCGCGGCTTCGCATGCGCCGAAGAACCCCATTTTTGACCGCTTAGGGGATGAATTAAAAAAAACGCTGAAATCAATTTTCTTGTATCCGAATAAGGAGTGTTTACACAGAATTTCAAGTCTCTCGCTTTAAATTCTACACAATCCCCATACAAACTTTTAACCCTCTTTCTTCCCCTTTAATGGCGGAATTTCCAAAAATCCCTACTTATCCACTTTTGACCCTTCTATAACTCAAAATATAGATTATAATTTATAATATTTGAAACTGTGTATATTATAGTAGTTTATGGTACTGCTACATAATGTAAGGCATAAAAATACAAGTTTGGTTTTATGAAATGAAGTGAAGCTGAGTTTCATAATCATAATCATAACGATGAGATGAGGAGTCCAGAAGTAAGAGATAGGTCGATATACATTTATTCACTTTAATAAAAAAAATTACATTGATATTGTAAATATATGATACTTCCATAGATGTATATCATTGCCTAATTTTAAGTCTGAATTTGTATACCTTTCGGCAAAACATAGTGTTTTTGGCTAATATGTACCAACTTCCATATCTAATTTACCCATGTCTACAAATAAATAATATGAATTTGAATTTACAAATAAAAAATACGGTTCGAATATTTGTTTTATATATTCTAACTTGCAAATTGCATAATCTATTTTTTCCACATTATTACCCACTTCACTTATGCCTGGAATACACGAGGCTAGTTTTTCAAGCCAGTATAGTAAGCTAGTTAATAAGCTAGTAAAACTGTTCTGGCTTGAACACAGGCTAGTGCTGTCTACATGATGTCAGTGATTTTAAGTAAGTTTGACATTGCAAAGTGTCGTAAAAAATCGTCAATACTCGTATGTACGTAATTCATAAAAAATAACATAGCATGAATGAAACGATTACTTAAAAAAACTATGTAAATGTACTAGATAAATTACTTGAAGATATATTAGAAAAACGTGTATGGACACATGGCACTAGCCGGACGGATACTAGCTTCACCGGCCGCACGAAGATAGTACACAAGCCAGGCTAGCGAAATCGGTGGCGAGGGGCGCTACTTGCTCAAAAAATAGAACGGCAAGCTATTAAACCTATCCTGCCTTCAGCACTAGCTTACTAGCCTGAAAGTTAAGCTAGTTTTGTATACACGAAGATAGACGCACTAGCTTGCTAGCTTACTAGTACTAGCTTACTATACTGGCTTGAAAAACTAGCCTCGTGTATTCCGGGCATTAAAGATAATGGTTGTAGAACATGCGAGAATGCTGTTCTGGTAATGAGATAATTACTAAGCAGCTAATTAATATTGGTAATAAATCTAACACGGGTGTTAATACTCCGTCACGAAGGTTTTTATTGTTTGAAATGTTTGTAGGAATTATAAATTGTATCATCTTGGGGGTAGTTGCCATAGTCGCCACGCTTGGCAGGCGGGTTGGTGACCGCAGTAGCTGTAGATTCGGTTTCGACGCTGCTGCACGTCCGTAGGATTTTTCCATTTGTCGCGCGAGTGACTAAATAAACGTGAATAGAGCCGTTATTTTCATTTATAAAATATTACAAAGACTCACAAAACATCATTTCATTCCGTTTTTAGTATTGGTTGTTATAGCGGAAACAGAAATACAGCTGTGAGAATTGCCACTGTCTAGGTGCCACGGTTTATGAGATACAGCCTGTTAACTGACAGACAAACAGACAGACAGACAGACAGACGAACAGTAAAGTCGTCGTAATAGGGTCGCATTTTTAACCATTTGAGTGTGGAACCCTAAAAAGGTTGTGATAATGATAACCAAGACATATAATTGTAAGTTTTTTGCCGGTATCTTCTCGGGTCAGAGGTGTAGGGTTTGAACCGGCGTAGATTTTTCTTTGACGTTCATAAGTGCATGTAATGTGCCTAAATTGAAAAATTAAGATTCTTTTTTATCTTTTAACGGTTTCATTTTTAAGACGTATATTTTTACAGTTTTGAGTCACTCACAGAGTTGCCAGACACCATCTGTCATCTGCCAATTAAAAAATTGAATTTCGCAGACATGTTGAATCATAGTACGCCTATATTAGGTACAGTCATGCCTGAAAATAACGACCGGTCTGGCCTAGTGGGTAGTGACACTGCCTATGATGCCTGGTTCAAATCCCAGTAACGACATGTATTTGTGTGATGAGTACAGATATCTGTTTCTGAGTCATAAGTATCTTCTGTGTATTTAAGTATCTGTATATCCATACTTCCATACTATACTATATACTATAATACTATAAATGCGAAAGTAACTCTGTCTGTCTGTCACCTCTTCACGCTTAAACCGCTGAACCAATTGGGATGAAATTTGGTATGGAGAGAGTTTGAGCTACGAGAAAGGCCATAGGATAATTTTATCCCGCAACCATACTTTAAATACGGGCATGGCTGGCCGACGAAGTCGCGAGGAAAAGCTAGTAATATACACCACGTAACATGAGGAAACCGAATAATTTTCCCAGAGTTATCCTGACCATATTTAGAGACTAAAATGTCCAATAAATCTTTTAGAAATTCACATCGTTTCGGAGTTGCAACCCATTTTGGACCCGGGTATGTCCTTAAACTACGTCCAATAATGAGAGGTAGGGCACAGCGTTGACCATCATGCTTGAATCTGGGGCAGCCCAACTGGGGAAGTACCTCCTCCTTACAGAAGACCACAGCCATAATAGCACTGCTACCTTTCAGGTATGTAGTGTTGTGTTCCTGATGGTGAGTAAGGTTCCCAGAGCTCCAACCCCCCTTAAAGGCCGGCAACGCGCTTGTGACTCCCCTGGTGTTGCGGGTGCCCATGGGCGACGGTAATTGCTTAACACCAGGCAATCCGTCTGCTCGTTTGCCGCCTATGTCATAAAAAAAAAAAAAAATGATTATAACTCAACACCGTTTGCTTTCTCAAGGGCGATTTTACCACTGTTGAACTCATTGTTTGTTTTCATGCATAGTTTTCTCAATAAAAAAATATGTTTTATGACAAAAAACATGAAAAACGGAACAAAAAATTTTTTTTTTGCCCGAGTTGACCAAAAGTTATATTATAATTTTTACTTCTTTTGGCCTCAGGAATACGCTGTTAAAAATTTATTGGGTTTCCTCATGTTACACAGTGTATATATCGTTGATTGTAGATTGTACCCAATACACAACACTGCTAGGCCTTCTTAGGCGCACCGTGGGGCTCTGTGTAAAGCGTGTAAGAAAGTCCAGCAAAAAAATAGGATTAATATATGAATAAGCCAATTAACGAATCATATGAGATATGTCTCAAGGCTGGACCAATTAGCGCGTTGCATTTAGTTTTTTTTTAATTGACCGGCATGCTAATTGCTATGCTGTTCACAATACAGAACAAACAAATAAGATAAAACCAATATAAACTTGACCTCCGATTGCGTTAAAATATTACGTAAGTTTTATGGTAAGCAATTACCGCCGCGCATGGGCACTCGCAACACCAGGGGAGTCAAAACTGTCACTAGTCGGCCTTTAAGGGGGGTTGGAGCTCTGGGAACCTTACCATCAGGAACACAACACTACATACCTGAAGGGTAGCAGTGCTATTATGGCTGTGGTACTTCCCCAGTTGGGCTGCTCCAGACTCAAGCGTGATGATACTCCGCTGTGCCCTACCTCTCATTGTTGGACGTAGTTTAAGGACATACCCGGGTCCAAAAACGTACATCTTTTAACGTTTTGTAAACTTTAACTTGTTAGCATAACATTTGTGAGGTCATAATTGAAGTGTTTAAAAATAAACCCTAAATGTAGGTCGCGACGTGTCATGTTCTACTATACAAAAGAGAGAGCACGATAACAGTATCAGTAGTATAATTTGTATGTAATTCTGGTTATTAAATACACATAGGTACAGTCACAATCGAATATATCGGAGATGTGTAGGTGGTCACAAATATCGAAACAACGCCTCTATTATCGAGGCCATACAGGACTGGTACCGCGAACATCGAAGTTCGTAAATTTCGAGCATCTTTTCCTTTTACTCCAATCAAGGCGTCATGAGGGTGACAGAGACAATCGTTCGAAATTTACGAATATCGTGTTTCGCGGTAGCGCCGCAGTGCAAGTTCCGATATTTTTGAATGCCTTAGCTGCTCCGATATATTTGAAACCGCGAGGCGTGGGTTTGTTTGAACTTTTGAAGAATTCCTGGTTAATACACTGTGGGGGTGTGGTGAGTACCGTATGGTGCCGGCTGACTAGAATAGCACCACAACATCTCCTCGCGGATGTCGTAAGAGGCGACAAAGGTAAAATACCGACGGACAGGCAGCAGCGTGCAGCATCCGTCTAAATGCAACCTGGTACTGCGATTGCCAACCCGCCTGCCAAGCGTGGCGACTATAGCAACTACCCCTCGAGATGAAGATGATAACAGTGTCCACTAAGAATTGTTGCACTTCATACTTATAAATAACTTATTGAACGCGGTAAAACCAAGCGTCGGCAACACCTCTGCAGTCCCAGGAGTCCGTAAGCTGCGGTAACTAACCTAACCATCAGGCGGGCCATATGGTTTTTTGCTACTGAACGTAGTATAAAAATTCTCTGTCCATCAGTGGACGACTTAAGGCTGAAATGATGACAAATGTGAACCGGGATTATTCCTATCACTTCATCTCGCCTCGAAGTCTCAGACGAGTCCCACAGGAAAGTAAACGCTTGAGATAAGCCAGGAATTTGAGACAATTACCAACTCTTTAGTTAATTGGTTCACTTATAACGTGTAAACAGATTGGGTGGTCGGAGATTGCACTAGACACACTTCATGTGAATCATTCATAGTTATGATTCAGAGCCCTGAGTGTAAGTTTTTAAAATAACCTTACGTCACGAACGCGCTTGCGTTTCCCATATAAATAACATTATCACTTACGCGTTCGTAAACGTTTTTTTACGTCAAAAGAAACTTACACTAGAGCCTCAGAAATATTTGGAGGTACTCCGAACGCGTCAAACGTCGATCCACGGGTTAGGCTTCAGCCGTAATTTTTTGATTTGAGTAAATTTATTTTAATGCTGCTACCCATCTACGGGGACGGACGACCTATCCGAACGCAGTTTACGGACATACCCGGGTCCAGTACGCTTACCATGAGTTGTGACTTTGAGGTTTTCGAAAACGAGTATAGAGTTTACTATCTGTGCATCTTGTTCGCACTAAAATACTACAAGCGAGATGCACAGATAGTAAACTTGATACTCGTTATCGAAAACCTCAATGTCACAACTCATGGTAAGAGTACAGACGCAGTTTACGGACATATCCGGCATCTTCACAATTTTAATGTAGCACCGGGTGAAGGGCAGCATCGTCTCTGTGTGCTGTGCTGGACAGCTGCAGTCGCCAACCCGCTTGCCAATCGTATCGATTATGGCATTTCCATGCAAGGCACATTGTGGGTCACTTTTGGGGAGGCTTATGTCCAGCAGTGGACGTCTTTCGGCTGATATGATGATGTGCATCGTTTACATACAAGAATTCTATTGAAATCATGACGACCGGTCTGGTCAAGTGGGTAGTGAACCTGCATATGAAGCCGATGGTCCTGGGTTCGAATCCCAGTCGGGGCGTTTATTTGTGTGATGAGCACTGATATTTGTTCCTGAGTGGTGTTTTCTATGTATTTAAGTATTTATATGTATCTATCTATTATATATTTCGTCGTCTACAAGACAAGCCTTACTGTACTTACCGTAGGACTAGGTCGATGTGTGTAAGATTGTCCCGAAATATTTATTTATTTATCATTGAATAAACTATTTAATTAGAAATATCAAAGAAAGTACGAAGCAGCGATCGAAGTCTGGTCGGCTGACCTCAGCGCCCCCTGTTATTTATGCGTCAAACTCCGATAACATCACTTTGATGTGCCCCAGCTTCCATCACTGAGTACTCGTAATTGTCTAATAACGTAATAAGTTATATCTTAAACGGTAAAGGTTAAACACCTTTTAGGTCTGTTATCTTTCGAGTTGAAAAGAAAATAACAGGAGCGGAAGATGAGGTGGGTAAGTTTCAGCTGACCGCTTTGGATTCAATAGAACGTCGAGCTCTAGAAATTAGTGAGTGTAAGGATACAGAGCCTTGCACCGTCGCAAGGTTGCTAGTTGGCCTGTGTTTTACAGTATACATTTTGGAGAGTGTGCTCAGGAATTGCACGATTTAATTCCGCCATCTCCGTTCCATCACCGGACGTCCAGGCGAGGGGAGCGATTTCATCCTTACGTTGTGAATATTCCATTCATTCGCACGAAGCGATTCGCTTCTACCTTCCTAATGCGGACTGCTACGGAATGGAATTCGCTCCCTTCGTCTGTATTCTGTCTGCTTGCTGTGCTGTCTCTTCAAGGCAAGAGTTAAAAGGCTGTTACTGAACCAGTGTGCTACACCTTCGACCTCGTCGACACTTACCATCAGGTGCGACTGAGGTCAAACGCTGGTCAGTCCTGTATATAAAAAAAAGAGTAAACAAACTACCCATGAGCGTCCATTGGTAGAGATAGGAGTAAATATCAGCACGCTTTTTTTTCACGACAAAGGTAGGAAACGAGGAAGCAACTGATGGTAAGCAATTATCGTCGCCCATGAGCACCCGCAACACCAGGGGAGTCGCAAGCGCGTTGCCGGCCTTTAAGATAGGAGTACGCTCTTCTTGAAGGTATGAGGGTCTTATCGGTCCGGAAATACCGCTGACGGCAAATCATTCCACGGTTTTGATGTGCGAGACAGGAAGTTTCTAGAGAAACGCACAGTAGACGCTTTTCAATTATCCAGGTTGGCAGGCGGGTTGGCAATCGCAGTCCGTTTTCCTGTGGTTTCTGGTCCTAGTTTAAATACAACTCTCTGCCGGCCGATCTGCCTGATGGCATTCGCAGCAGAATCAAAGTAACCGATATAGCTCTCTGGATTGCTAAACTTAAGTGGCAATGGGGGCACTATGAACGCGGAACCGATGCGCTGATTGGGGCGTAAAGGTTCTCAAATAGCGACTACGTACCCAGAAGGAGCAGTGTGGGCATAAACCCCACAAGGTGGACCGACGACATGGTAAAGATCGCGGGAATGCACTGGATGCGTATGGGCCAAACCGGTCACTGTGGGGGAGGGCATCCACTGCTGGACATAACTAGGTCCAGCAGTGAACGTCCTTCGACTGATATGACGATGATGATCCTGCCGGGACCAGGGTTATATAACTATCAACTAATGATATTAAAATAGCTGCAGCGACGTAGCATTGCCATGTACAAACAATGGCCGACGAACTTAGTACCTACTGGTAAGCTCTAGAGTGCTACCGCGAATATCAAATTGACTATCGCCCTCTCTATCTCTCTTACGCGTTAGATTGTTAGATAAAAATAGACAAACTAACGTATTCCCCTAATCCCTGACGTATTACGCTAAGTAGTTTTAAAACAACATGCTTAGTCCCTGTGGATTTTATATTACTAGCTTTTCCTCGCGCCTTCGTCGGCCAGCCATGCGTCTTTAAAGTATGGTTGCGGGATAAAAAATATCCTATGTCCTTTCTCGTAGCTCAAACTCTTTCCATACCAAATGTCATCCCAATTGGTTCAGCGGTTTAAATGGGAAGAGGTAACAGACAGACTGACAGTGTTACTTTCGCATATATAATGCTAGCTGTGCCCCGCGGTGTTACCCGTGGTTTATTAGGGAAAAAACGTAGCCTATGTGTTAATCCAGGGTGTCAGCTAACTCCATACCAAATTTTATTAAAATCGCTCCAGCCGTTTAGATGTGAAGAAGTAACAAACATACACGCTCACACACACAAACTTTCGCTTTTATAATATTAGTGTAGATTAAGTATGGATGCAATGTATTTATCGCATTACTTACAAATTATATAATTATTTGTTTTATTTTATTAAATATAATTGCACAAAAGACAAACTTAAAGTACAAAAGCGGACTTAAACCATGAAACAGAGAGGATTGTACTTTGTAGGCGGTTCATTAAAAAAATTAAGCTGAATAAATAAGTTACAAAAAAATACTAGACAGAAAAGGCTGTGTATTAAAGACGCCATGACTAAACCGGCATGTCATTGACAGTTTGACAGCTCCTAAAAAGGTTTGACAGCTGCGTCGCCATTTGCGAATCCTGCGCATTACTATTCTAAACGTGATCTAGGACTTAGAATATTATAATTTATTCATAATGAGGATTGTAGCGATGGAAAAGTTTGCAGTTTTTTATGTACTTATTAATTATACTCTTCATTTCTTAGATTTATAATATAAAAAAAAAAAAAACAATAAAAACATAAAAAAACCTAACCTACGGTGCGGCCAGCAACGGGGCTGGAGCGGTACCGCGAACATCGAAGTTCGTATATTTCGGGCATCTGTCTGTTTTACTCCAATCCAGGCGTCACGAGAGTGACAGAGACAATCGTCCGAAATTTACGAATATCGTCTTTCGCGGTAGCGCCTCAGGGCCCAGGCTGCCGGTGGTTAGGGCTGCAGAGAGGAACCGTCGGACTATGCGCGCCGTGTCCAGGATTACCGCCTTCTGAATCTGACCCTTGATCCAACCACAACCAAGTTGTGAGAGTCTCTCAAGGTCGAGACTTCGCTATGAGACCGTTCGCGAAAACTTCTATCGGTAATGATCGCCAAATCAACCTTATAAATATAACCTTAGTATGGACGAAGAACACCGCTGGAGTAAGCGTGTTCTGGAGTGGAGACCGCGTCTGGGCAAGCGTAACGTGGGACGCCCTCTGACCAGATGGCGGGACGACTTGCATAGGAGGGCCGGCAGCGACTGGATGCATAAAGCAGCAGACCGGGCTCTGAGGCGTACCTTGGGAGAGGCCTATGTCCAGCAGTGGACTGCAACGGCCTGATGATGATGATGATGATGATGATGATGATGATGATGATGATGATGATGATGAACAAAATAATACTTAAACCCTAAAATATATAACGAATTATATTCCCCTCTATTACTTGAAACGCCGAATCATAGTATAGGGAGTTTTAAAACTTTTAAGCAAATGTTACTAATTGTTGCTCCTAATACTCTTTCTACATCTAATAACCTCAAAAGTATTGTTATCGGTTTTAAGTAACTAGCTAGTGTAAATAAATAACATACATAAGAAGTGTTTTGTGAGATGTAGATGGCCAGTATTGGTATCAATGTCTTGTTATCTTAAGGCTTGGGCAGATAGGCGCGGTTTGAGAGCGTGGCGCAGCGGGACGTGACAGCGATGTGGCTAATGTAACGAAATAAGGCACACATTCGGACGGCAGCGTCGCGCTCCGCTGCGCCACGCCACAAAACGCGCCCTATGTGACCAAGCCTTTAAGGCTTGGGCAGATCGGCGCGTTTCGAGCGCGTGGCGCAGCGGGACGCAACAAAGGTGTGGCTAATGCAACGAAATAAGGCACACATTCGTACGGCAGCGTCGCGCCCCGCTGCGCCACGCCACAAAACGCGCTCTATGTGACCAAGCCTTTAGTGTAAAGTACCTAACATTGTAGTTCTAAGATTTGATTGAGCGCAATGCCAAAAAACTCACAGTTTGGCGAACAATTAAGTTAACCCTTTATAAGGCCCCACTGACTGAGACATGGTATCGCAGAATTCGTTGCAGCTGTCGGAAGCCTACATTTCAAAGCCTATTTTAAGAGCAAGTTAAACCAACAAGTTCAAGCGACATTGTTCCATAACATTAAGACAGTATGGTTGAATTTGCAAGTGAACATATGTTGTCGATATACCGCCTCTTTATTTTATGACATAGGCGGCAAACGAGCAGACGGATTGCCTGGTGGTAAGCAATTACCTTCGCCGGGCATCCGCAATATCCGATGAGTCACAAGCACGTTGCCGGCCTTTAAGCGGGGTTGGAGCTCTGGGAACCTTACTCACCATCAGGAACAACACTACATACCTGAAAGGAAGCAGTGCTATTATGGCTATGGTCTTCTGTAAGGAGGAGGTACTTCCCCAGTCGGGCTGCCCCAGATTCAAGCGTGATGGTCATCGCTGTGCCCTGCCTCTCATAAATGCCTCTATTAATAAGGCAATAAAGTGCATGTTCCGATGTTTTTGAATGCCTTTGCTGCTCCGATATATTTGATGGTGACGTACAATGTATCTGCATTTCTTATTTAACCTTTTGAACGCTTTTCCTCTCGCGTCAAAATGTGCCATGCACGCCAACGTATCGACTAGTGAAGAACAAATATAAACCTTATATGTGACATTATCTATGAAAGGGGACCTTATTGTCGATGGCGCTTATGTCGTTGTTCAAGATGATACAATACAAACGCGACCCGGACCCGGGTATGTCCTTAAACTACGTCCAACAATGAGAGGTAGGGCACAGCGAAGTACCATCACGCTTGAATCTAGAGCAGCCCAACTGGGGAAGTACCTCCTCCTTACAGAAGACCACAGCCATAATAGCACTGCTACCTTTCAGGTATGTAGTGTTGTGTTCCTGATGGTGAATAAGGCTCCCAGAGCTCCAACACACTTATAGGTCGGCAACGCGCTTGTGACTCCCTTGGTGTTGCGCCCTTGGGCGACGGTAATCTCTTACCATCAGGCAATCCGTCAGCTCGTTTGCCACCTTTGTCATAAAAAAAAAAATTCGACGTAAGTGCCATCGACAATAAAGTCCCTTTTCCTAGATAGTGACACATATGTCAGCGTGACAATTGCTTTGACATCGTCGCGATAGCCACTTTATGGGACGGTGCCGTGGCAGGCACGACATCACTCGACCACTTGGCGTTCAAAGGGTTAAATAAAAAAAGTAACTTACAATTGACACTGATGGCCTCCCAACAAATCTCCATAAATGCCTGGTGTGCCAAGCGGATCTTCTTCTATTTAATATTAATGAAGGCGACCGTGGCTTCGTGAATTATCGCACCAAGCTGTCGGATCGATTAGTGTGTTTGTAACTTCTAGACGTGCTGAGTTATGATTACGAAAACATCGAACACAGGTGTAGTGCAAAAATATTTTCCTAACTAGTGCGTAAAAGTGCACTTTGCGCACGCTTGGCGTGCGTAAATTTCACTTTTTATGGCACTTGTTATGAAAAATTGGGTTCGATATACGTGTAAAAACTTCTTTAAGACTCGGGTGATTGTCACCCTCGTTTCACTCGGGCTCCAACTTTCACCCTCGTCGAAAAAAAATATTTTTTCGCTAGTATCGAAATGTACTATTTCCTAACTAGTGCGTAAAAAATGTACTTTGCGCACGCTTCGCGTAAAATTCACTTTTTAAGGCACTAGTTATGAAAAATTGGGTTCGATACACATGTAAAAACTTCTTTAAGACTCGGGTGATTGTCAACCTCGTTTCACTCGGGCTCCAACTTTCACCCTCGTCGAAAAAAAATTTTTTTTCACTAGTATCGAAATGTACTATTTCCATCTGGAAAACTCGGATTTCGATAAAATACGACAGCATTCGAACTGTCAATCAATCATTGTATTAAAGTGATATTTTCATATACATTAATATGGATATGACTTATTTTTTATCTCAGGATTAAAACATTTATTTAAAAATAGTAACATAATAGTACATTTCAACAAAAAATTTTTTTGTTCGACGAGGGTGAAAGTTGGAGCCCGAGTGAAACGAGGGTGACAATCACCCGAGTCTTAAAGAAGTTTTTACACGTGTATCGAACCTAATTTTTCATAGCAAGTGCTTTAAAAAATGAAATTTACGCACGCGAAACGTGCGAAAAGTGCACTTTTTACGCACTAGTTAGGAAAAAATATTTGGAGATTAAAGAAAGTTAGTCTAAATTAACAGTGCAGGGTAGAAGGAGGTGGATTCGGTAGGGCTGCACCGTCATTGAAGCTGAAGAAATTTCGGATTGGTTTGAATCTGTGCCGTGTCCCATGGATATGGTTTATTGTTTAGTGTCAAACGTCAAAGTGAAAAATATTTGACATTAAACAATAAAGTTCCACGTGGAACTATGGTCAACCCCCAAGATGATACAAGTCTTGAGGGAAGCCTATGTCCAGCTATGGACATATGATGGCTGACATTCGAGACAGTGACAAAGATAGAGAACTAATGTCAACGAACAGCGATCACGGAATGGAGCCAATATATGACCTCTTCTTCATAACCGAATGAAATCTGTGGATATTAGTCAAGCCAGCGCAAAAAGGGAATTAACCGACAAATGGGCAGCAGCGTCGAAAATATCTAAAGCTACTGCGGTCACCAACCCGCCTGCCAAACGTGGCGACTATGGCAACTAGAGGATACAAGTAATATTTAGTGAAGACCTATGTCCAACAGTGGACTTACGGCTGAAATGAGCCCTCTAGCCCTGCCTAAGTCCTAACCCCACTTTCGCCGACCACATATAGGCGCCACTAACGGTGCAATGGCAAACGAAATCCAACTATTGATATACCTTATCGTATTGCAATAAGGTTCATAATTGTTCATTTCTTATTGCGATGCTATGTGCATGTAAATAGCAATGCGAATCTAAGAAAGTAACGGAGCAAACGAGCTATTATTACCTTTGCACAGCTTAGTGTAATAATGATGTAATTTAATTGGTAATGCTTGGGACTTACGTCCTTTCAGATATAGATATTTTCCAGTATTTCAATACATAATGTTTGAGACTTACGTCGTTTTAGATTTAGGTCGGTATGTTAAAAGTATCTTTAAAATGACGACCGGTCTGGCCTAGTGCGTAGTGATGCCGGTGGTCCTGGGTTCAAATCCCAGTCAGGTTATTTATTTGTGAGATGAGCACAGATGTTTGTTCCTGAGTCATGGGTGTTTTCTATGTATTTAAGTATTTATATGTATCTATCTATTATATATATCGTCGTCTAGTACCTACAACACAAGCCTTACTGAGCTTACCGTAGGACCATATCGATTTGTGTAAGATTGTCCCGAAATATTTATTAATTATTATTAAATGCTATTATTTGACCGGTCCGATGGGCCACTAGTGACCCTGCTTGTAAAGATCCTGGGTTCAAATCCCAGCTTATTTATGTTTTTAGGCACAGGTATTTGTTCCTGAGTCATGGTTTTTTATGTATTTAAGTATTTGTATATTATATATTTTGCTGAGTCACAACCCAAGCCTTCTTAAGCTTACAGTGGGGTAGTCAATTTGTGTATGGTGTCCGAATGACTTTACAACGGTGGAACAATGAACATGCTATCGCTAACCCGCCTGCCAATCGTGGCGATTATTGCATTTATTAATTAATCAACATCCATTAAGAAAAGTACAAAAGGCGGACTGAACGCTAAAAAGCATACTCTATCAGCCTTTGGAGCAAAAATAAACATTGTAGGCGGTGAAAAAAAAAACGAATTAACACGTTAAAATATATTAAACCCAACGTTTCGCTTTCCATGGCGGTCTGTTGGGGAGGCCTGGTATACATATTTTATTTAACATCATCAGTTTTCATACAAATCTGTATAATATTACGACACATACTTAAATATTATTAAAATATTTTGACAAAAGAAAGGTTTATTAGTTACTCAGCAATGCGGTGTTCCCTTACATAACGAGTAACAATGGCATTAAGAATTTAACTTAACAATGAAGTTTACGTAATTCCATTCTTTTCATTCATTCACGGAAAATTGTGATACAAATCGTTCAAAGTATGAAATCTTGCACTCAATGAGGCGGATAAATACCGGGTGTTATAATAGTATTTTATACAATCGTGACATAATGAGGAATTTTTCTGTCGAGTACCGTGTTTAAGTAAGGTACGAGATTGAAAAACTTTATTAAGTTACGATTGTAAACAATACTTTTTATACGAATTGTCATAACATCATCTGGAGGAACAATTACGCTTTCATAACAAACAATTGTAAGCAATAAACAGCTGGTTATATTATAAATATAGTAACCTTTTACATACGGACTAATTTTGAAAGCACTTTCGAAGTTATGATGTTTTCTTTTTTATGACATAGGCGGCAAACGAGCAGACGGATTGCCTGGTGGTAAGCAATTACCGTCGCCCATGGGCACCCGTAACACCAGGGGTGTCACAAGCGCGTTGCCCGCCTTTAAGGGGGGATGGAGCTCTGGGAACCTTACTCACCATCAGGAACACAACACTGACACATACCTGAAAGTGCTATTATGGCTGTGGTCTTCTGTAAGGAGGAGGTACTTACCCAGTTGGGCTGCCCCAAATTCAAGCGTGATGGTCATCGCTGTACCCTACCTCTCATAATCTCATAATCTCTCATGTTATTTATGTTCTAGGAATTATTCCAATGCACGTAAAATATGACTTTCATCCATATATGAACTAAAACATATAAAACAACTAGTAGGTATATGAATAACAATATAATATAATCCGTGGCCCTAGTGAAAAAGGGTTACGGCACTTGTACCCTTTAACGCTGTGCTAATTTGACTTATAATTATAACCTCTTTCACTAGGGCCACTGATATATATTAAGAAAAAAAAACAACTCTCTCATACAGTTTGGTCAACTTATACTTGACCTTTTCTATGGAACAGCTAAATTTTTATTTAATTTTACAAACTTGACCCCATAGTAAAAGATGTTCAAAATCATGAACAGACGGCCGGTTTGATAATCTTGTATCACGTTTTTTTTATAACGCTCATTACGAGTATAATACTCGCTGTAATACACGATCTGATAAAGGTACGGTACTATTTCGGTAGATGTCGCTAGGCGCCTAAGGGTATTGAAAGATATGGTGGACAAATTCGCAGCCTTCGGGCAAGCTTCTGTAGCTAAGTTGCTAGAGCGATGGGAATATATCGTAGAGTCGCGAGTTCGAGTCCCGCCTGGGGCAGTTGATTTTTTAATTTTTCCTTTAGTTCTAAGAATTGTTTTGAAAGAATTTTTTGTAAGTTGTGGTTATTACCTATAATTAGATAAGCATCAGCCATGGTTGTTATCTAGATTTAAGAGAATGCAAGATGTATTATCTGTTGGTAATCCTTAATAAAAAAAAAGAATTACGATCGATAAATGTACGCAAATAATCAATAAAGGCAAATGGCGGCGGAAAGATGTGTTGTAGACGCTACAGCGCCATTTGCCGTATTCAATCGTCATACCTATAAAACAAATGTTTCAGTCTACAGCTGAGCGGTGAAAAGGTTAAGAACACTTCATTACGAATTAAAAAAAAAAAGTCAGAGACATCAGTGTGTTTTGTAAAAAATGTGCTTATGCCAATACTTGGACATACCTCTTAAGTCGTGGCAAAAATGTCAGTAGTCACGCTAGGAACGCGTCGGGTTCTTAAAAAAATAATGTTTACTTTTTTTCTTGCAGAACGTCCCGCCCCCCGCCCCCGCGGAGATGCAGGCCCGGCACAGCTACTGGTGGCACCTTCTCATTGATCTACCGATACTGCTTCTTGGTAAGTACTCATCTAAAGGCTTGGACACATAGGCGCGTTTTGTGAGCGTGGCGCAGACGCTGCCGTCCGAATGTGTGCCTTATTTCGTTACATTAGCCACACCAGTGTCACGCTGCGCCACCGCTACGCTCACAAAACGCGCCTATGTGTCTCAATCAAGTTTTAAGTCAAATCAATTTTTATAAAAACTGGCGTCAATGGCCATAGAGCCTTGAGCACCGTCGCAAGGTTGCTAGTTTGTCTGTGTTTCACAGGATACATTTTGGAGAGTGTGCACAAGAATTGCACGATTTAATTCCGCCATCTCCGTTCCACCACCGGACGTCCAGGCGATGGGAGCGGTTTCATCCTTACGTTGTGAATATACCATTCATTCGCACGAAGCGATTCCCTTCTACCTTCCTAATGTGGACTGCTAAGGATTGGAATTCGCTCCCTTCGTTTGTATTCCCGGGAAGATATAATTTGGGTTTCAAGGCAAGAGTGATAGGCTGTTACTGAACCAGCGTGCTACACCCTCGACCTCGTCGACACTTACCATCAGGTGCGAGTGAGGTCAAACGCAGGTCAGGTGCGAGGTTAGTTACCTGATGATGCCTTAAAATTACCCTTCCCAGTACTTAAGAATTACTTAAAAAAGTCTTTGATGTCTAAGGGCTATTACAGAGTAGAGGATTATTTGACACACAAACATGCATGGCCCAAACCAGAAACTAACAAAACGGGGAAACTAAAAAAAGGCGCATACGCTGCCGTCCAAATGTGTGCCTTATTTCGTTACATTAGCCACACCGGTGTCACGATACGCTTCCGCCACGCTTACAAAACGCGCCTATGTATCCAAATCAAGTTTTAAGTCAACTCAAGTTTTATTAAAACTGGCGTCATTGACAAATAGAGCTTTGAGCATCGTCGCAAGGTTGCTAGTTTATCTGTGTTTCACAGGATACATTTTGAAGAGTGTGCACAGGAATTGAACGATTTAATTCCGCCATCTCCGTTCCACCACCGGACGTCCAGGCGGGAGGAGCGGTTTCATCCTTACGTTGTGAATATACCATTCATTCGCACGAAGCGATTCGCTTCTACCTTCCTAATGTGGACTACTAAGGATTGGAATTCGCTCCCTTCGTTTGTATTCCCGGGAAGATATAATTTGGGTTTCAAAGCAAGAGTGATAGGCTGTTACTGAACCAGCGTGCTACACCCTCGACCTCGTCGACACTTACCATCAGGTGCGACTAAGGTCTAACGCTGGTCAGTCTTGTATAAAAAAAGACATAAAATGATGTCTATTTAAAGTCGCGTTCCCCTGACATGCTGGCTATATCTTCCTTTTCGGTACTATGTGGCGCAGCGCCATATATAGATACATGTTGAGTTATTACGACAGCGAGACATCTCTATACAACTAGTATAGCACTGAGACGTAATGCTGTTAAATGATAGATGTCGCTAATGTCTTTGTCTGGATTCGGGGAACGCGGTTGTCATTCATATCTCATACCGCCATGTTTCTTTCATATCTTAATTTCTATAAACTTAAGCTTCAAAATATTTAATATTATGATTAAATATTTGAGTAACCAAAAAAACTAGACGATAAGCGAATTAAACCCTTAAAACTGTTTAAATTTGAACGTTATCTCACTGCTGATAAAGTTGAAAATAATAGTTGCTTATGTGGTTACAGTTTAGGGTTATTGCCATAAAACCATCTCGGAACTAAGTCATAAAACAATCCTATGCAACTTCAAACATTGATACTACATTTATGTTTACAAGACCACCCTAAACCGCTAATTGGTTCAACTATTTTATGTCACTTGTTGTCATGGTTACGGTCCCCTGGATCACGGTGGGAAACGGTGGGTTTAAAAGCGGCCTAGTAGTGACCTAGTGCCTATGAAGCCGACGGTCCTGGGTTAAAATCCCAGTAACGGCATTAATTTGTGTGATCAGCTGATCACAGAGGAACGATCCTGAGTCATGGGTGTTTACTATGTATTTAAGTCTTTGTATATTATATATATCGTTGGCTGAGTACCCATAACACAAAGTTTCTGAGCTTCCCGAGTGGCTCGGCTCAATTTCTGCAACATGTCCTGTATTTTACAGGTTTTTTATACAGGCTGATTCATAAGACTTGATACGAGATTATCAAACCGGCAGTTCATGATTTTGAACAACTTTAACTATGGGGTTAAGTTTGGAAAATTAAAAAAAAAAATTGCTGTTTCATAGAAAAAGGTCAAGTATAAGTTGACGAAAATGTAAAGTGTATAAATCATTTTTTGGGCAATGTATTCATTTATATAACAAGTTACCTGATGATGCCTTAAAATTACCCTTCCCAGCACTTGAGAATTACTTAAAAAGTCTTTGATTTCCAAGGACTATTACAGAGTAGAGGATTATTTGACACACAAACATGCATGGCCCAAACCAGAAACTAACTAAACCGCCTAGCAATTAATTCAACAATTGTATGTACTGCCAGATCATGTAAATGACACAGTTCAGATAAGAAAGCATATTAAAGTATGTCTATTTTGTGAAGTCGAATTTGTTTATACATTATTATTTTTACTTTTATATTTTAGTATTTTCATATCTTGTAATAAACTGTTTGATATGTTTTCTTATCGGACTACGCATAATTATGTAAGTACTTTAAGATTTGATGTATCACTGTATTGAAAAAATAAGTCCCGCCGTAGTTTCTTGCCGGTATCTTCTCGGGTCAGAGGTGTAGGGTTTGAACCGGTGTAGATTTTTTTTGACGTTCATAAGTGCATGTAATGTGCCTAAATTGAAAAATAAAGATCTTTTATCTTTTTTGAGACTTTTTTTTTACATTTAAAAAAGTTAATTTCTTAGTAAAAGTTGTTCAAAATCATGAACAGATACGCGTTTGATAATCTTGTATCACATCTTATGAATCAGCCTGTATTATTATTTTTAATGTAAAGACACAATAAACATATTTTTTTCTGGTAACTTCCTAGAATGCCCTTTCCATAATTGGTCACCCGGTGCCACATGTCTACTAACAAACTTTGCCAATATTGTCCCCTGGCTAACGGGACAGACTAACAACGGATAACAGTGATGCAACGATTTACTTAATTAATCTATTTTTTTCTACAAACGATGACATGTCACGTTTGTTATATAAATTACAATACAATGGCACAAAAAACTAGCTGACGCGAGTCATTGACCTGTTTATAATATTATATTATAATATTCTAAGTCGAGCAATCATTAGTGTTCTGTCGAACTGTGGTCGAACGTGGCGATTCGGTATCGAGTTAAGTCGATATAAGTACCCTTACCATGAGTTGTGAGTCACAACTTGCGACTTTGAGGTTTTCGATAACGAGTATCGAGTTCACTAAAATAGTACAAGCGAGATGCACAAATAGTAAACTCGATCCTCGTTATCAAAAACGTCAATGTCACAACTCACGGTAAGGGTAAAGTATATAAGACTACCTCTCGTCATCAACAGCATCATTTTGCCCTAAGACGTGCGTCCATTGGACATATGATCCGCTTGCCAACTAATCCCAGAGGATTCCTAGGACTTGGCGTAGGCACAAATTTTAAGAAAGCGACTACCATCTGACCTTCCAACCGAAAAGCGACTGGTAAATATCAAATGATATGTGACATTATCTATGATAAGGGACCTTATTGTCGATGGCGCTTACGCCGTTGTTCAAGATGCCGCAATACAAACGCAACGCGATTCGACGTAAGCGCCATCGACAATAAGGTCCCTTTTGCTAGATAATGTCACATATTTCGTACACAAGTTCCGAAAAACTCATTTGCACGAGCTGGGGTTTAAACTTGCGACCTCCGGATTGCCAGTCGCAGGTTCTTACCGCTAGGCCAGTAGCACTCATTAAAAAAAAGTAGTTAGTTATGTAGTTACATCGGTAATTATGTACGGTATATATCTTGAATTAAGTACATACGTAAACAACACAAGCCCGGGTATGTCCTTAAACTACGTCCAACAATGAGAGGTAGGGCACAGCGAAGTACCATCACGCTCGAGTCCGGAGAAGCCCAACTGGGGAAGTACCTCCTCCTTACAGAAGACCACAGCCATAATAACACTGCTACCTTTCAGGTATGTAGTGTTGTGTTCCTGATGGTGAGTAAGGTTCCCAGAGCTCCAACCCCCTTAATGGTTGGCAACGCGCTTGTGACTCCCCTGGTGTTACGTGTGCCCATGGGCGACGGTAATTGCTTACCATCAGGCAATCCGTCTGCTCGTTTGCCACCTTTTGTCATAAAAAAAAAAACAAGCCTTATTGATATTATTGTGGGAGTAGATCGCTTTGGTTTAAAGTCATCTATTTTATTAATATTGCCATAAAATATTTATAATATGACATATTTGTCCATAACTCCTAGTGACTGTCACCCTAATTGGATTTTTTAATAATGGAGGTTATAAATTAATGGTATTGAAAGTTAGTGGGACGCTTCGTAAGATTTATATAATAAAACTGATTCCCGGTTATTTTCCTACTAACTTAAACAATATTAATATGCCTATATATACAGCCGTGGCCAAAAGTATTAAGCACAAAATGTTTTTCCTTTTAACGCATTTACTGCCACCGACGCACATGTGCGTTCATTTCCATACATTTTTGGAGGGGGTGGCAGCGAATGTGTTAACCCCTCTCTCTACTCTAACTCTAAAAACCATCTCTTTCTAAATGCAGTTAAAAAAATCTGATATTTCAAACGTTTAATAATACTTATTAATACGTATTAAATAAGAAAACAAAAAGCACAAATTTCGGATCTACAACGAAGTGACTTATTGCAAATGTTCTATGCAATCACCAGCCACCGCAACGACCAATATCTAATCAGTTTAAACTATTAATTGTATAGAAGCGGGTAACTCACGTTTTATAAGTCGAATATTGCTCGAAATGTTTCACTCCGTAACGAGGAATCATGAGCCAGTCGCGTTGGCTAACCGACAATAATGTATATAAATATGTTACCTGCTTTTAATTATAGGTGAAAAACTTAGCTAAAGCACCAGGCCCCTATTTCACCACAGCGACAATTGTCACGATTTCTGACGTTGCAAGTGTCCATTGGTTACATTGACCGCTTACCATCGGGTAGGACGTGTGCTTGTTTGCCACCAACACGTTAGTTTCAATAAAATACCGTTATTTTTTTATTATAAAGTCAATAGATAGGTAGCAGTTAGATGAAAGGCTCTTGATAATTGTCACGAGAAATACGGCAATTGTTGCGAAATTATGACAGTGGACTAATCACATGTCGAAAAATATCGAAATTTCTTCTGAGGATCGTGACAATTGTCAAGAGTTCTTCACCAAACTACTACCTATTTATTGACGATATAGTAAAAAATAATAGCGTTTTATTAAAACTAACGTGCTGGTGGCAAACAAGCACACATCCCACCCGGTGGTAAGCGGTCAATGTAACCAATGGACACCAGGTAACGTCGGAAATTTACATATGTCAGGAATCGTGACAATTGTCGCTGTGGTGAAATAGGGGCCTGGTCGATGTAGTAGTAACGTGTCTGTAGAAGCATTTCGGCGATCTATGTTCAAATTTTGACGTGTTTCTTAAGTTTATCACCTATAATATGTGTGAATCTCTCGATAGTTTATGTTTAAAGCAGTTTAAACTAATTGATAATCAGAAAAAATGTAAATATATAATTAGTATTAATAATATTGTCTTCATTTGCCGCGATAATTAAATTATACTCATGAAATAAAACAACTAAAACGAATGATATCGCGTATAATTAATGTATAAATTAATATAACTTGATATTAACTTATATCATAATGTAGATCGTCACATTTAAAGTATAAAACTAAAGTAATAATAACATTATGTTCTAAATTAGTCGACACGTAACATTTGTCGATACCGAATCGCTTATATCAATTTCATCTATTACGTATTAGATAATCGAAATAGATAACATTGTACAATGTCGTCCCTTGTGCATTGACAGTGCTGCACAAAAGTGCTAAAGTGTTAATGGAAAAATATGATCAATAAAAAATGTGATAGTCCACATGGAAGGTACTTATGGCGCTTGGCGCTTACGTTGCAAAGTGTCACATTAATATTGAAGCGCCATTAACGCGTAATAGCGCCATAAGGTACCTTTCCATGTGGACTACCACAAATAAATAAGCATAATTAAGTATATTCTAAGTATTGAAAAAGATGCTCGAAATATACCAACTCGTTCGCGGTTCTACACCACTCGGGCCAGGCCTAATAAGCTGACTAGAGTGACTAGGTCACCTGAGTAGGTACTTGCTATAAATACTAAGACACGCTACGTCTTAACCATGTAGGGATAATCTATAAATTACATATACATATTGGGAGTCTAAGGCCAATGAGAGCATGGTTGGCGTTTTATCGTCTATCCCGCTATTCGTCAGTTTCGCACTCACGTTGTCGGAGCGTGACAGATATTGTGACAAATGACAAAAACCAGCAGAGTGGCGTCGTGACAACTTTTTTAAATAGCGTATTGGATTATTTCTAAAGCCGAGGAAGGAGGTAAGTGGATAACTGTCAGTGGAATATTGGGGTCATTTTGTACTGGATTTAATATTCGCTGTTGCTCCATTGAGACAATAAAAGTGCCTAGTATTACTTACATTTATTTAATTTTAATTTATTTTTCTTTCACTTCGACATATACTGTGTGACAGTAGCCCCCGCCGCCCTCCTCTTGCTGTGTCAAAACCAGTACCGACTAAGCATTAAATGCTACTCCCCTTACTGTAGCAACTCCCCCTCAAGACTCGAATCATATTTAGGAGAGGGATACGAGTATGTCCAGCAGTTTACGTTTAAGTCTGTAATGATGATGATGAAACATTAACAGTAAATTGGTTAGCACTTGTGTCGCCGAGTGCGTTTCGTATGTCGCGGTCGCGACAGGTGTCAAGTGTCGAGACCACCCAAGATGGCTGACACGAGTAAACACGCCTAGTATGACATAAGCTTTGTCCATAGGATGTAAACGTATCAAAGATTGAGTTTAGGTGCGAACGATGGTTTGCTGATGGCGAAGACATTAATTTGAATAATAAAATAGTATTTTCTCAAACATGCAATGAAATGTCTTCGTTACGTGCGTCATAATAGGCTTCGAAGTATCACATTTAGGGCGGATCGACTCCAGAGGACAGGTAACGAATTTCATATAAAATTGAAGGCCTAGGCCGGGAAGTAATTTTTTAATTTTTATGTATACCTGGCGTCTGTGTTCATGAAGCCTGTTCAAACAGCTGAGTTATATTTTTATCATTTTAGTGACTAAATGATTAGCGGGCTAAAAAATAATCTCGCTTATTTCAGACGAAATGGTATGAAGAGATTTATTTTATTTATCATGTAATTGGATATTCATATCATCAGGTTATTACATTGTTATATTTATTATTCATGCTCTCAATTTTAAAATTGTATTGGCAACACCAAACACTACTCCATGCATGCGCGTTTTTGAACGCATTTTTGACTCAACCAATCACAGGACACTTTTACTTGTTTTAATAATGGCGGAATGGAAAAGTTTCTCGGCGTGTAAAACTCTGTTTATTAAGACTAAATAGTGGTAAATGGTGTGATTCAATGCTTTTGTGACTTAGATATAGTGTTACAGGTGTATAAAAATTGAATAATCTAACCGGGCCCGGTTTTATTTATCTACATTTTGTTATTGTGTACCGCCAAAGGCAGATGCCGTAGCGCCATCATTTAAAAGGTAAGTGCATTCTTTTTTGGTGGTTTTTCTAAATGTTGTATATAGTAATTATAGCAAGACTATTTATGATAGTCATTAATTATTACATCGAAGGCAAAAATACTACAAAGCGGGATTGGAGGGAAAATTAAAAAACTTATGTCGTGAAGCTGTTTTGTTCAGTGGTATTTTTTTATTTATTTCATTGCATTAGTTTGAGAAAAGCACTATACATGCCTAGCCGTGAAAGGGTCTTGAAGGCTTCGTATACTATCCGGCCTCCTTACAGTCGGCCGTATATACAACTCAGCCTTCAACCCCCTTTTTCCCGGCGGCTGCAGTAATTTTCAGAGTAAGTCCGTACGCGCGAGTCGACGTGTGCGCACGTACGTGCATAAGCAAATAGCTCGAGGGCAATGACCTCTAACGTAGTGAAGTGCAATAATTGCAATGTTGTTATCAACGAGGTGTTGGCTTTTTTGCAAAATAAAGTGGAAGTGATGAAGGACGAGAGCATTATAAATTTGTGTGCTACTTCATTTTCGGAGGAGGATGTGTTGGTAGCCAAGAACTTATTATATGATTCACTGAAGACAGTCGAGCGTAATGTCGTGCGTAGGAAGGAGAAAAAGATGAATAAAAACCTACAGGATATGGTTAGTTTATTCCTAAGAGTTCATCCGGACGAGGTTCCAATTTTTGTAGCGAGAGACCTGCATCGACTACCGCCCGTGACCTTTGACCATGTAGACTGCACAAGGTTATTAAAGGACATTGTTAGCCTACGGAGAGAAGTCGATTTAATTAGAGAGGAGTATGCTACTAAAACAGAGTGTGAACAGCTAAAGAAAGATTTTTTAGACCTAAGGCAGGCATCCTTGGTGGTGGGTGCAGAGTATCCCGATGCAATTAATGTTAACGATAAGAGGGGTGCTTTCAAATATACCAATCTAGATAATACGTGTTTACACAATCAAGATAGCGGCCCGTACGGCCTAATGCAAATTGTAAACAAAGAATCAGCTGCAACAATGACCCTGCAGCCGTTAGCAACGGTCGGCGGAGATAATTCAAAATACCACAGTAGTTCCGCCTCCTCGCACTTGAGTACCGTATCATCTGCTATCTCGCAACCTCCGAGGATCGGCGAACGTCATCTGTCTGCAAAGGAGACGGCTCCCTCTCTTTCGTGTTCGGAGGACATGTCGAGTACTATCTCACCGCCAACTGTTTCGCCGAATGGTGCCGAACAACCCGAGAGCCACCGAAGATGCACGGAAGTCGCAGAGAACGACCATATTAAATCGCCAGTGTCTAAAACGGTAGCAGCGAGCACTATTGTCATCTCGCCTCCGCGCACGGTAAACAAGCGGGAGGGTGAAACGAGTCACATGCGATCAGTACAGGGCAAATCGACTTGTAATAGGAACAATAGCCCGGTGCATTCATTTCAAGCAGCTGCCCGCAAAGACATGACTACGGTTGCTAATGAGCGCAACGAATGTAAACAAACTTTTACGGAGATTTTAAAAAAGGGCGGTGAATGGAAGGCTTATAAACCTGACAATCAGTGGGTGGAGGCTCAAAGGGAGCGTTTAAAGAATAGGTTTATAGGGCAAACGGGTAAGGCGGCTGCTGATCCGGCTGGAAAATTTAAGGCTGTAATTGTAAACGTGCCATTGTTTATTAATTATGTGGACAAGAACGCGTCGATCTCCGATATTGGCGAATACATCTTTAACAAGACGCACGTACGTGTTGAGCTCGAACTTATTGCTAGGAAGTATGCAAGGAATTATAATTCGTATAAAGTTCTGGTTCCTAGGCATAAGCTTGCGGTTTTTATGGACTATAATTTGTGGCCTGATGGGATCTCGTTTAGGCGTTTCGTTGATTTCAACCGAGGAAAATAAATAAAAACAAATAACAAATATAATAAAAACTATATATTGATTTATGGCTAGTAAGTTTGACCAAGTTATGTCGACGTTATCGCTGGCTACTTTCAATTGTAAGTCGGTGACTAGGTCAGTGGAGGGCGTCAGAGAACTTTGCAGCCAGGTGGATGTAATAGCCCTTCAGGAAACGTGGCTGATGGACCATAATATTGATTACATTGGTACCATCGATAGTAATTTCGATTATACGAGCAAATCATCTGTTGACTCCACGCTCGGAGTGCTGAGAGGTCGGCCCTATGGAGGGGTGGCCTTAATGTGGAGAAAAGGCATATTCGAGTCAGTCAAGGTGATCCAGTGCAGTAGTGTGCGGTTATTGGCGGTTATCGTAAAAGCGCAGGGGCGCTCGGTACTTATTTTTTCCGTGTACATACCAACTGAGGACATAAACAATCTACAGGAGTTTACTGAGTGCCTTAGCGAGGTCTGTGCGGTTATCGAATCGCACTGTGCTGATTGTGTATTTGTACTTGGTGATTTTAATGCTCACCCCGGCCAACCTTTCTTCACTGAACTGTCTGATTTTTGTATGGAACTGAACTGGAAATGTGCTGACTTTGAGTGGCTAGGCAGTGAATCGGGCACGTACACCTTCGTAAGTGACGCTCACGGGTGCAACAGGTGGTTGGACCATTGTTTGGTCACTGAATCAGCATGGTTAACGTTGACAGATGTATTAGTTAAGTACGATACCTACTGGTCGGATCACTTTCCTGTTATTTATAAGTGCAATATAAGTTGTAAAAATTCGATTAAATGTAATAATCTCTATGGGGTTAATAAGGACTATAATCTCATATGGGGAGAAAGAAATGATGACCAAATTAAGTTATTTAATGACATTTGTAATGATAAATTAAAATATATAGATTTTCCCGTAGTTTTAAGGTCTTGTTGTAATCGTTTTTGTAATGACGTATCTCATCGTAAAGTCTTGACTAACTTGTATAATGACATTGTTACTGTTTTGCAAACGGCCTCTATGAATAGTAAATCGATTGGAAGGTCAAGGCACAAGCAGGTGGTAGGATGGAATAAGCATGTTAAAGAGGCACATGCTCGTGCCAGACAAATGTTTCGGCAGTGGGTGTCCTTCGGCAAGCCATCCTCGGGGCCTATTTTTCAGGACATGTGTGCTTCTCGGAAGGAGTTTAAGGACAAGCTTAAGTGGTGTCAAAATAATGAAGCTCAAATTAGAATGAATATCTTAGCCACTCACCATAAAGCTAAAAACTTCAGCAAGTTTTGGAAGTGCACCAATAAGATTGGTCCTAAATCTTGTACTCCTGCAAGTGTAGATGGAGCAAGCGAGCCGTCTCAGATTGCTAATATGTTTAAAGAGCGTTTTAAAATTGATAGCCCTCTCGGGGATGTCTCGCGGAAGGCCGACGCTGGGGCCCTTATGGAGGAGATCCCGACCCGGTTTACTTTCAAAGAGGTAAAAAGCGTTATCCAGTCAATGACTCGAGGAAAGTCGCCGGGACATGATGGCCTCAGCATCGAGCACTTGCAGCACGCGGGCGATCACCTGCCTCGAGTACTCAAGATGTTCTTTAACCTGTGCTTAAGTCATAGTTATCTTCCAGATGATCTCATGCGAACTATTGTGGTTCCTATTGCCAAAAACAAAACTGGTGATGTCTCTGACGGGTCCAACTATAGGCCAATATCCCTAGCGACAGTGTCTGCTAAGGTGCTGGACGGACTGCTTGACAATCTGCTGTCTAAGCATGTTAAATCTCAGGATGCACAGTTTGGTTTTAAACCTAATTTATCAACCGAGAGTGCGATACTGTGTTTCAAGCAGACCGTCCAGTACTATAAGCAAGGGAGAACACCTGTTTTTGCCTGTTTCTTGGACCTGTCAAAGGCATTTGACACGGTTTCCTACAACATCTTGTGGGATAAGTTGGAGGATGGTACTAGTACTCCGAGGGGGGTGGTTAACCTGTTCCGCTATTGGTACGGCAACCAGACTAATCAGGTGAGATGGGCTGGAGCGTTTTCAGACGTGTACAGGCTTGCGTGCGGTGTGAGACAGGGGGGGCTCAGCTCACCGAGGCTGTTTAACCTGTACATGGATGATTTGATCGCTAGGCTCAGCAGCACGGGTATCGGATGCTCGATTGGTGGTACGACCATTAACAATATCAGCTATGCGGATGATATGGTGCTGCTGTGCCCCGCGATCAGCGCTCTAGTTAAGCTGATACGGATCTGTGAGGAGTACGCGGTGACACATGGCCTAAGATACAATACAAAGAAGAGCGAACTGTTGATCTTTAATGCAGACAAAAGGGAATACGCGTCAGTGCCTCCTGTGTGTCTGTGCGGAGTTCCTCTCGACAGAGTGTCACGGTTCAAGTATCTTGGGCACTGGGTCACAGAGGATCTCCAGGATGACGTTGATATAGAGCGGGAGCGCAGGGCGTTGTCGGTAAGATGTAACATGGTGTCACGTAGGTTTGCGCGCTGTGACGGGGATGTCAAAAAGACCCTCTTTAGGGCTTTTTGCCAATCTTTTTACTCGTGCAGCCTGTGGACGAACTACACAAAAAAGACCTTCAATTCCCTGCGCGTCCAATATAACAACGGCTTCCGCATGCTGATGGGACTGCCACGTTACTGTAGCGCTTCGGAGATGTTTGTGAGTGCCAGGATAGACGGTTTCCAGGCGATCCTCCGTAATCGCACCGCTTCACTCATGCGCCGGGTTCGTGACAGTTCCAACAGCTTGCTGCGTCTCATCTGGGAGTATCCTGCTTGTGCTCTTTGGAAACACTATGATGACTTGCATATGGGTTCTAGAGGTGTCGTTTATGACCTTATGTAAGTGACCGAGTGACTGTGATTAATTGATTGCTTGACATATTTCATTTTTTCCAATTTTAATGTAACTTTTAACTTAATTTAATTTTCATTTTAATTGACTTGTTTATTTGTAATTTGATTTTAATTTATATTATATCTAATTTTTTAATTTATTTTTTGTTTGTATGCTGTGTTTTATTGTAATTTAATTTAATTTTTCTTGTTATTTTATTTTATTATTCTTGTAATTGTTATTCTATGGACATTCAGTCTGAAAATAAACGAATTTGAATTTGAGTAATGTACTATTCCTCAAACATGCACTACAATGTTGATATTATGTTTCTTATTATAGGCCTCAAAGTATGTGGTTGCAGGTTTGGCTAGACGAGAGGCACGAGAGGTCGTTAAGGTTGACATTGCCGGCCTAAGGCCGGTAAGGTCCTCTTTTTTAAATGACATTTCACATAGATTTGTGACACAGCATCTTGGAGATTGGTCATTAAAAAAATATTGGTTTTATGACATTCGGCCTCTACGCCTATTAAAAACAATAATCAAATTTTCGTTCATTTGGCATTACTTAACTTTAGTTTTTTCTGAAAATTAAACTTTTATTTCTTTTAGACTTATTTTTAATTATTATATTGCATGTTTGGGAAAGCACTATACATACCTCGGCGTGAAAAGGGGTTGTTGTCTTCGTAATAATCCTTCCTCACTGCGTTCGGCCGTCTACATATACTGGGCCGGCGACCCCTTACTTCCCGGCCTCTGTAGTAATGTACTATTATTTAATCAATACTACTGAACAAGTTTAAATTTACTTAGCCCTAGGTATTATCCATAAACTGCGATCAGATTACCCGTGAACGTGCAGCAGTAAACCATCCAATTTTCAATAAAAAAATTCATGAATGAGTTATGCAAGTTTCGAATAGTCGATACAGCCTAGTACGAAGGTACTAGAAGGACTAGATTAACTAGCTGTGCCCCGCGGTTTTAACCGCAGTATAAATATATATAATTATATATATATCTCACACTCTATACTTTATATCCTATGTTATTTTTTATTATGCAGAAACGTCTGCTAGCGAATATTTTCGATATTTAGAAAAATTTGACTCGAAGCGGGACTCGAACCCACAATCACTGGATCACTAGCCCAGTGCATTTCCAATTGTGCTATCCGAGTACCGCTTAGACCTGTCAAATTTTCTATCTTATCCTTCGTGGTATACGTCATCATGGGTGACGTGTAGTCACATCTACCGTCAGCGTATTGAACACTTAACGACATAGAAAAATTTGACAAGTCTAAGCGGTACTCGGATAGCACAATTGGAAGTGCACTGGGCTAGTGATCCAGTGGTTGTGGGTTCGAGTCCCGCTTCGAGTCAAATTTTTCTGTTTTTCTTTCGATTTAAATATCGAATATATCCTATGTGTTATTCTGATGTGAAAGTTTCATCAAAATGCATTCAGTACTTTTTTGCTTGAAGAAGTTACAAACATAGGTACACAGTCACAAACTTTCGCCTTTATAATATTAATATTAGTGTGAAGTGTGATTAATTAAACAAATTAACAATACTATTTAACTGAATAATAAAGAAATGTAACCAGCTTAGGAAAGAGCAATGATCCATATATTTATTCTTAATGTACCACGGATTCCAATGTAATATAAACGCATTAGTAATCATTATCATTAATGAAGACCACACATGAGCTTCTCAAATTACATCAGCTATCAAGCTTGCTTTGAAAGAGAGACTTCATAGCCACAATCTATATAGTTCTAGAATCTTTATAGGTTGTAAACGATGCCGATATGACGTAATATTGGTTTAGTTTAGGTTTCATAGCGTAACCGAATTCTTCGGTAGCGGAATATATATGTAAAGGTTGATACTACATCATCAGAAGCCTTATATATGTAAATCTAAATACTTAAACATTTCAAGACCCGTTTGTAATTATTTTAAAGTAAGTAAATACCTAACCTAACCAATTAATAATTAAATCTAACCCATCCGTCGGCTTTTTCCCTTTGTCGAGTCTTACGACACCCGCGGGAGGAAATGGGGTGGTGCCATTCTAGTCAGCCGATACCAGACGGCATTCATTTTTAGTTCAAGTGCGCCTCGCATTTCTTTCACGGACAGTGTTGTCAACACATACTCATATTTTAAACTCAACTTCTGAGAAACGCAATGCCCACTTGATCCACTCAGTCAATCGTTCTCTTAACGATTAGTAATTATGAGCACTTCAAACTGAACTGCCAGTGTTTGCATTAAGATCAAGTGTCATGAATCCTACGAAGAATACCAGCTTGTCTTACATGGAATGGTACCCAACTGTCCGGCTCCGATGTTATTTAATTTGATATACGAGTATGTTAGAGAGTAGCCTAAAGTGACCGACATATAATTATTTTATAGCTGCACAATTTCAACCTATTGGGAGAAAATATTCTCCAAAGTCGCGTCTCGGCAAGCGTAGTGTAGGACGCCCTCAGGCAAGGTGGAGTGGAGTGGACTTGCGCAAGATGGCTGGCAGGAGCTGGATGCGAACAGTCGAAGATCGAACACGATGGCTTGAAATTGGGGAGGCCTATGTCCAGCAGTGGACTGCGATAGGCTGATGATGATGATTCGCCAAAGTAAAAAATTACAATATTTTCTAACTCCTATGATGCTCAAGCAACTTGCTGATTAATGGCTGGTTTGAGTAGACATTTTGAAAACAGGAAAAAATAATGAGTTTTACTCGTTATATATATAGTCCTTTTTGTGTTTTTTTTATGACATAGATGGCAAACGAGCAGGCAGTTTGCCTGGTAAGCAATTACCATCGCCCATGGGCACTTGCAACATCAGGGGAGTCACAAGCACGTTGCCGGGCTTTAGGCACTGGTCCCACCGCGAGCTAGTAGCTATGAGCTATCAGCTATTTCAGGGGACAAAATATAATCCCTCCCGTGTAAATAAAAGAGAGCGATATACATTTATAGCTCATCGTCCGGCGACCAGTGCCTTAAGGGGGCTCAGGGAACCTTACTTGCCACCATGAACACAACACTACATACCTGAAAGGCAGCAGTGCTAGTGGCTGTGGTCTTCTGTAAGGAGGTACTTCCCCAGTTGGGCTTCTCCAGACTCGAGCGTGATGGTACTTCGCTGTGCCCTACCTCTCATTGTTAGACGTAGTTTAAGGACATCTAAAGTTAATGTTAATGCAGAAGTAAATTTCGTTAAACACTTCAACAGCTGCGTGGGTGTTGTATAAACTCACCTCGTTTCCCAGAGGAAATCGTAAACTTCAATAGATGTTATGTATACATGGTATTGATGCCTTTTCCCATCCGCTCATATTGCCTTCCAAGCAAGTGCTCCTCGTGTTTACACGCTGTGCAAGTACAATACTTTGGTCACCATGCCAAGTTTTATTTTATCTGTACAACATTACAGAATAAATTAACAAAATATGCGAATTATAAAACCTCGGAAATAGACGGGCTGGTGGCCCTAGCGGTAAGAGCGTGCTACTTGTAATCCGGAGATCGCAGGTTCAAAACCCGGCTCGTGTCAATGAGTCTATGAGAATGAGTATAGGACATAGAGTCATAGACTTACCATTTAGCTAGACGGAGCGTGCTAATAATAATACCACGATCGAAAGGGATGGTCTTATGTAACTTTCCATAGATATGGCAGAGACGGCGCTATTTTCGTCCGTCCTTGTCATAGTCTCACATATTTTTGTTCCCCTCCAAACTGGACCCTTCAGAACTGTCAAAGTTAGAGGGGAACAAACAAATACAATTGGAGTTACCTTGGGTTTTCAACCAAAGTTGCGGTAATTAATACAAAATAAGCTAATATTTCGTTATAAACAATGTCCTGTAAAGCAAAACTAAAGTGAATTGTTACATTTTGAGCTACAAAAGCCAGAATATCTTTGTGCCTTACTGGCGCACGCGGATGCGTTCTCCAGTCATTATTCCTCCCAGGTACAGGAGGTCTATGTCTAGTAGTTGACGTCCTTCGGCTGATATGAATAAATTCATGTCAAACTCATTTGAAACGCCTCGCCCGTTTAAAAACATTTGCTGCTGAGTGTAGGTCGCAAACAGAATGCAAATTATCAAAACGTCAACTGTCTCCGCGGGTTATTTATACGCCAACAAATAACCTAACCTACAAAATACTTGGCATTCTCTAAACATAAATCTAAAATACCTGCAAACGTCTCCAGTATTATTAAATTAGCGTCAGTGCATCTGACCCCATTCCAAAAGCATTTTGCCGTCTAAAAATAACCACTAAGTCCTTATTCCGTAGTAGTAAAGTCGCAAATTGATAGTGTTTTGGTTATGTCAGGATGACAGCTGTCAGATGCGTTTCGTTTTACGCAGGTAATTAGCAGAGGTCAATGCACATGAATACTAGTGTATGGAGATCGTGTGATGAACTCAATTTGATGTAGGTCGTGTTTAGTGACTAGTTTTTTTAGGTACTAAAAGATTCACAAAGTAAAATTATTGTTATGGACAATGTCTGTCCGTGTAAATAATAATAATTAAATAAATAATGGCACTCTAGGTTAGGTTTTTTTATAATGTTTTTATTGTTTTGATACGTTTTAGATGTATTTTTATATTTTACTTTTATAAAAATGTTATAAAACCTAACCTAAGATGTAAAATGAATAAAGAGAAAAATAAATAATAAATAAATAAATATTTCGGGACAATCTTACACAAATCGACCTAGTCCTACGGTAAGCTCAGTAAGGCTTGTGTTGTAGGTACTAGACGACGATATATATAATAGATAGATACATATAAATACTTAAATACATAGAAAACACCCATGACTCAGGAACAAATATCTGTGCTTATCACACAAATAAATGCCCCGACTGGGAATCGAACCCAGGACCATCGGCTTCAGAGACAGGGTCACTACCCACTAGACCAGACCGGTCGTCAAATGTGAATGAACCCAAGAGCACTGAACTACTATTAAGTCCAAATTTGTTTGTGACTCGTGAAAGTAAATGACCATTTGGCCTAGTGCCGAGAAAAATGGAATTAATTTCCCACTATTTGTTTATAGAAAACGCGCGCCTAGCGTGGTATGGGCATGTGATGCGGAGGTATGAAAGCCATGTTACAAGAAAGGTATTAAGAATTAATGTGGATGGACCTAGGAGAAGAGGAAAACCCAGAAAAAGATGGATGGACTGTGTGAGAGATGATATGAAAAGAAAGGGTGTTAATGACAGATGACGAGCAATAGAGAAGTATGGAAGAAGACATGCTGCGCCGACCCCAAGTAAATGGGACAAGGGCAAGAGAATGATGATGATATTTGTTTAAATAAAACAAAACAGCCTTCCTGCCTCGCACAGCAAAATTGTGGAATAAACTGCCTCTTGCGGTATTTCCGGACCGGTACGACCTCTAAACCTTCTTAGAAAAGAGCTTACTCCCATTTTAAAGACAGGCAGCGCTTGTGACCTCATGGATGCATGCATGGAAGACGGTAATTGCGCATCAGGCGATTGTACGTCTGCTCGTTTGCCTTCTAATTTAATTTAAAAAAAAAAAAACAACAAATAAGACTAGGAGTTCTAGAGGAATTGGTAGGTATGCTTAATATCGCTTGACTTCTTAGGTCAATGAAGGATTTCGGTATTTATCTTGTTTTTTTTAATTAAATATTTATTACTGTGAAAAACGGTATAAGTTTAAGTATAACTATTTTTTACTAAGAATTACTAACAACAACTACTTTTTAAAAAGGTCAGGTCTTAGGAGGATATGCTTATGCTTTTTTTTTTCCATAAGCCCAATGAAACCTTTTGAGCTGCGGAAATGTTAGTAAAGCCGGCGGGAATCGGCTTGTATGGACGCGTCGCTACTGGTATCTATCTATTATATATATCGTCGTCTAGTACTGCCACATAACACAAGCCTTACTGAGCTTACCGTAGGACTAGGTGGATTTGTGTAAAAACGGTATAAGTTTCATACTAGTTGTTGGTCACTTGTGCCCTTTTTCACTAGGCTCACACGTCACACTTCCTAATGCGGCTAAGGAATGGAATTCGCTCCGTTCGTCTTTATTCCCGGAAAGATATCGGGTCTTTTCAAGGCAAGAGTGAATAGGCTGTTACTGAACCAGCGTGCTACACCCTCGACGTCGAAACTTACCATCAGGTGCGACTGAGGTCAAACGCTGCTCAGTGTGGTATAAAAAAAATACTAGTGCCGACCGGTCTGGCCTCACTAGTTAGTGACCCTGCCTATGAAGCAGATGGTCCTGGGTTCGAACCCAGGCATTTATTGTGTGATGACTTGATGAGTACAGATGTTCCTGAGTCACGGGTGCACAGACCAGTAAACCTAGGTAGTTCCCTGTGCACGGGTGTTTCCTATGTATTTACATATTTATATGTATCTATCTATTATATAAATCGTCGTCTAGTACCTACAACACAAGCTTTACTGAGGTAACCGTAAATTTATTTATTTATTTATTTATTTATTTCTAGGACTAGGTCGATTTGTGCAAGACTGTCCCGAAATATTTATTATTTATATTTTCTCTTTATTCATTTTACATGTTAGGTTAGGTTTTATAACATTTTTATAAAAGTAAAATATATTTATTATTTGTATGTCTCTTCCGTACACGGAACAATGGTGTTCCGGACATTTGGAAGGCGTACGCGGAGCCAGATCGAGCCAACGCGCAGAGGCCCTTTCGACAATTTAATGAAATGTAAGGGGTACACTAAGCGGATGTTGCCCTTGTCCGTATCATGCGCACAGAGACAGCACCCGCCATGGTGTAAAGAAGTTATAATGGAATCTAGAATGTACTAGGCTATTGGGTGGAAAGGATGGACTAGCTACTGCTACTGCTAAAAAACCGGACGTCTGCCTATTTTATTATTTATTATTATCAGTGCCAAGCCGGGGTGGGCCACTAGTAGTATATATGTGTTCAAAACGTGAAAGTTACTTTATTAGAGTACACTTCTCTTCAACCAATGATTACACTGTTTTTGCTGTACCCAACATTTCTCACATTTTGCGGTTATCACTGCACTCACGTGCACGCCGACTTTCCCCATAATTTCTGCAACTGCACTTCTGTTAGGCTATTTAGCTGCATTCCTGAGCCGATTGCCTGGCCATTACTGGTTGCAATTCTAGATCTGATTGATAGTTCAATTACTGGATAATATGGCTAAATTCAATCGAAGTAATGGAATTTTATTGACGAAACTTCTTATGGATATTTCGAGTCATCATCATCATCATCTCAGTCATAAGACGTCCACTGCTGAACATAGGCCTCCCCCTTGGACCTCCACTTGTACCGGTTGCAAGCGACCTGCATCCAGCGTTTTCCGGCGTCCTTAATGAGGTTGTCTGTCCATCTTGTGGGTGGACGTCCGACGCTGCGGTTGCTAGTCCGATATTTATTAGATATTTCGAGTAAATTACTGTTTTGATTACCAGTCTGGCCTAGTGGGTAGTGGCGCTGCCTATGCAGCCGATGGTCCTGGGTACATAATATACCCGTAAGGGCATTTATTTGTGCGATGAGCATAGATATTTGTTCCTCATGACTCAGGAACTCTGTGTTTTCTATGTATTTAAGTATTTTTACGTATCTATTTATTATATTGGTATATATCGTCGTCTTGTACCTATAACACAAGCCTTACTGAGCTTACCGTAGGACTAGGATTTGTGTAAAATTTTCCCGAAATGTTTATTTATTTTTCGAGTCGAACCCACAACCACCGGATCACTAGCCCAGTGCACTACCAACTGTCCTATACGAGTACCGCTTAGACTTGTCAATTTTTTCTATTCATCCCTCGTCGTATACGTCATCATGGGTGACGTGTAAACACATCTACCGCCAGCGTATTAAACACTTAACGGCATCGAAGTCCCAATTTTCATTAAGAACTTATCGATAGCAATGTGCTACCCTTTTCTAAATGATTTCCTAAAATTCCTAAGCAGTTGTTCTCAGAAATTTTCTATCCTTAATAAACACTAATTCATAAAGATGATCAGTTGAAGCAGAACTAACGGCTAATGTCTTATCACGATACAATGCTATTAAGAAACGGGGAAATGCACTATGATAAAAACTGATCTTTATTTAAGCATAACCACAAACGGATCTCTGTCTCGCAGTGTTACCCGCGGTTTATTAGAGAAAAAACGTAGCCTATGTTATTCCAATTTTATCTTATTATTAGTTATTATTTAGTATCGAGTGACATTTTTAATTTCTATTGGTGTTATGATTCTAATGTTTTGGCTTGACTATATTTTAATTATTATTATTATTTCATAGGTTAAGGTAATAAGTGTACCTATAGGTAATGTTATTTTTTTTTATGTTATTGTTTTATTATTGTGTGACATTTTGTGAAATGTATGGGTCTTGTTATCCGGAATAAATGATTTAAATTAATATGTGTTAATCCAGGGTGTTAGCTAACTCCATACCAAATTTTATTAAATCGCTCCAGCCGTTTAAACGTGAAGAAGTAATAAATATACAGACTCACACACTCACAAACTTTCGCCTTTATAATATTGGCGTAAAAAACCACAGACGGTTCTGATCATTCGGAACTAAGATGGACAATAAACCATAACCCATGATGGTACTCCGGCACAGAAAATAAAAACTGGCCTGGCGAACATCGAAGTTCTTATTCCAAGCATCTTTCTTTTACTCCAGGCGTTCCTCGTCATGAGAGTGACTGAGACATTTGTCCATTTACGAATATCGTTTTTTGCTGTAGCGTCGCTGACTATCTACGTCATACATAAGCCACAGATTCGGAGGTCCATTAACACTCCCAACATAGCCCTCTCCATTACCGTTTGGGGGATTGAGCTTTTTTACGAGGCCGATAGTAAGCGACCACGTTTCAGCACCATAAGTCATCAGTGTCATCACTGGCAAGTGGCAACACACACTGGTCGAATTTTTGTATATATGTGTTGTAACAAATAATATTGCATCGGGTGGATGTGCAACTGAGACAAGCTATGAGATGCATAACAGGAACCATCAAGAGCACCCCTGTAGAGTGGCTACCTGTGCTGAGCCATATAGCTCCCCCGCACTTAAGAAGGCAACATGCCCTGGCCCGAGAAGCCCAGAAGATCCTAGCCAAGCCAAATCTACCCGCCTACGATTAGTTCAAGAATCCTCCACCAAACCGGCTGAAATCGCGCCAACCGCCACATAAGACTGCCTTGACACTCTTAAACACCACATTCAACATTAATGAGAGATGGACCCAGGAATGGAAAGAAAACTTGCCTACCAGCCTAGGGACAAACCTCAACCCTACAGAAAAACCTGCAGGTTTCTCACTGCCTAGACGAAGTTGGTGTCAGCAAAACCGTCTAAGAACCGGTTGGGGTAGAAGTCGAGAGTTTCTGCACAGATGTGGCTGGAGAGAGTCGCCAGCTTGCGAGTGCGGAGCTGCGGTACAGAGCATGGACCATATTATCTGCGAATGCCCACTCACTAAATACGAGGGCAACCCGGTGGACTTGTTCACCCTAAATAAAAATGTCACCCAATGGATCCAGCAATTGGGTGTACTGCTATAAAGAATACTTCATACGAACGATTGCGCTTTTGCCATACGATTAAATAAATAACAAATAAATCTTTTTTATCTTTATTTGGTTGTACCTATGACAAATCGTTGCGATATGTCATTACGATAAGTCATTACAGATGAGCTGTGTCTATGAATCAATTGATTGTACATCGGTCGTATCCGCTCCGTTTCTCCCCACTGCATATATAAACAAGCCGATCGGACAAAAGTAGGCCATGCAATTGCTGATGCGCTTGCGTCCCCGCTGCACTATTAGTGCATAATAGTGCATGCGTTGAGTTCCATAATGATAGCAAATATAACTGGACAAGATTATTGTAATGATTAAAAAAAATCACCAGATATATATATCATTATGAGAGGTAGGGCACGGCGATGACCATCACGCTTGAATCTGGGGCAGCCCAACTGGGGAAGTATCTCCTCCTTACAAAAGACGACAGCCATAATAGCACTGCTACCTTTCAGGTATGTAGTGTTGTGTTCCTGGTGGTGAGTAAGGTTCCCAGAGCTCCAACCCCTTCCTTAAAGGCCGGCAACGCGCTTGTGACTCCCCTGGTGTTACGGGTGCCCATAGGCGACGGTAATTGCTTGCCACCAGGCAATCCGTCTGCTCGTTTGCCGCCTATGTCATAAAAAAAAAAAAAAACATTTGGCGACAGGTTTGGCCTAGTGGATAGTGACCCTGCCTCTGCCTATGAAGCAGAAGGTCCTGGGTTCAAATCCAAATAAGGGCAATTATTTGTGTAATTTTAAACACAAATCTATCGTGAGATTCAGACATATTAATTGTATAGACGACCGGTCTGGCCTAGTGGGTAGTGACCCTCTGAAGCCGATGGTCCTGGGTTCGAATCCCAGTCAGCGCATTTATTTGTGTGATGAGCACAGATATTTCGTCCTGAGTCATGGGTGTTTTCTGTTTTTAAGTATTTATATGTATATCTATTATATATATATCGTCGTAGTGCTTAGAATACAAGCCTTACTGAGTTTACCGTAGGACTAGATCGATTTGTGTAAGATTGCCCCGAAATATTTAAAAATATAGAAGCGGGTAACTCACGTTCAATAAGTCGAATATCAAGGGTAAAGGAATGGAATTCGTTCCCTTCGTATGTATTCCCGGAAAGATATAATTTGGGTATGTTCAAGGCAAGAGTGTTAGGTTGTTACTGAACCAGCGCAGCGTGCTACACCCTCGACCTCGTCGACACTTACCATCAGAGCCCCGTACCCTTACCATTAGTTGTGACATTGACGTTTTCGATAACGAGTATCGAGTTTACTATCTGTGTATTTCGCTTGTACTATTTTAGTGCCAGTACACTCGATATCGAAAACGTCAATGTCACAACTCATGCTGGTAAGGGTACTGTGTAAGTTTTTAACGTAACAAAACGTCACCATCGCGTTAGCGTTACCCATATAAATAACATTATCAGTGCGCGGTAGAGACGTTTTATTACGTCAAAAGAAACTTACACTAGAGCCTCAGATGCGACTGAAGTCAAGCCTCTGTGGGCGACTGAAGTCAAGCTGGTCAGTCGTGTATAAAAAAAAGTGCATAAATAAGATAAACTTAAAAAAATCAGCCATATGTAAGCCATGTTGCAACAACCTCTATTACTAGAATTCTACTTAATTGAAATATGTTAATCTGACCCGATACATACATTAAATTCTATGGTATTTATTCTAATCAGTGACTTACGATAACTCCTATATGATTTACTATTAACTTGGAATATCAACTCTAAGTCTTAATAAATACATCATATTTTTGAATGGTCTTTTTAATGATATACATTAATTGGATTATTAAGAAAGACATGGGTGTAGAAATCAAAGACAAATTGTTCGAGTTCATTTGCTTATCTTTTATGTTAGTTTATGGTATTTCCATTAGTCTGTGATTTATGGAATATTAAGGGCCTCTTCTGCATATACGTGGATCCACAGGTAACCATTTAACCTAATAAAAAAATCGAAATAATATAATTAAAACTGTTGTGAGCCATGTTACTACTACTTAGTTACAAACGGATGAACACACGTGTAATTATATCGCGCTAGGCGACATTTTCCGGGTAAGCTCTGGTACCCATTTGATACCCGAGCGCTGTGTCCTGACTCGGTTTAAAAATTGGTACTAAAGTCACCCGAAACATGTCGCCTAGTGCGATATAATTACACGTGAGTTTATCCGTTTGGAACTAAGTACCAAAATCGAAATAGGCTAATCAGTCATCATGCTCATCATATCAGCCAAAACTCCACTGCTGGACATAAGCCGCCCCATAATATGACTTATATCTTGGAGGGTAGTTGCTATAGTCGCCACGCTCGGCAGGCGAGTTGGCGACCACAGTGGTTTTTAGCTTTTACGGACGCTATTGCCCATCCATTGGTTTTATAATAACAGTAAAATGCCTACAGTTTCATGCCTTAAATTTCCTAAATCAAACACATCCATGCTAATATTTTAAATGTTGTTTGTCTATTACCTCTTCACGCTTAAACCTCTGAAGCAATTGTGATAAAATTTGGTATGGAGAGAGTTTGAGCTACGAGAAAGATATAGGATAATTTTTATCCCGCAACCATACTTTAAAGACGACCGGTCTGGGTAGTGACCCTGCCTATGAAGCCAGTCAGGGCATTTATTTGTGTGATGAGCACAGATATTTGTTCCTGTCTCATGGGTGTTTTCTATGTATTTAAGTATTTATATGTATCTATTTATTATATATATCGTCGTCTAGTACCTGCAACACAAGCCTTATTGAGCTTATCGTGCGACTAGGTCGATTTGTGTAAGAATGTCCGAAATATTTATTTGTGTCATTATCTAGCAAAAGGGACCTTATTGTCGATGGCGCTTACGTCGAACCGCGTTGCCTTTGTTTTGCGGCATCTTGAACAACGGCGTAAGCGCCATCGACAATAAGGTCCCTTGTCGTAGATAATGTCACATTTATTTATTTATTTAAAGACGGGCATGGTTAGCCGACGAAGTCACGAGGAAAAGCTAATAGTGCTGATATAAACCTTTTATTGCGGAAGTAAATTTTATTAACTCGTAAACAGTTCGTAAATCATAAAGTTATATTTCTACACTTGCAATTTCCTCCATACTATTCACATATACCCTTAATATATGACATAACTAACCTAACCAAACCTTCAAGAAAAGAGCGTATAGGGATCTTAACCACCCAAGATGATACAAGTCATATTTGGGGGAGGCCTATGTCCAGCAGTGGACGTTTACGGCTGTATGATCTAGGACGTCCATTGCTCTGCTGCTGCACACATGCCTCCCCCATATATCACAGACAACGATTTGATTGAGCATGGCGGGCTCAATGACATAATCGCCACGCGTGGCAGGCGGGTTGGCAATCGCAGTATCGTCCACCGTAATTACTTACCATCCGGCAATCCTGCTCGTCACACCTAAAAAAGTATAGGGATCTTAAAGGCCGGCAACGTACTTGTGACTCCTCTGGTGTTCCGAGTGTCCATGGGCGGCGGTAGTTGCTTACCATCAGGCAATCCGTCTGCTCGTTTGCCTCCTATATCATAAAAAAAAATGGGGGAAGCAATTATGGATACCGCAACTTTGGGATTTAATTGACAATTTTTGAGGCGTCCATAGACTACGGTGACTGACTTACAAGCTGGGGGGATGTATGCTTGTTTGCCATTGAGAATTGTAGTAGTATAAAAATCACACATCAATAGGTTTTGGAATGAGGTTCCTGCGGAGGTCATCCCAAAGGACTACAGTATGCGGTTCTTCAAAAAGGATGTAAAGAGGTTTTCACGGGGTCGTCAACGCGTGAATGATGCCTCGGTATTGTAAACGTCCATAGGCTGCGGTGACCGCCTACCATCAAGCGGGCCGCATGCTTGTTTGCCACCTTTGTGGTATAAAAAATAATTATTATAACAAATACATACGTCGAGGCAGGGTAGTGAGCGATGGTCCTGGGTTCAAATCTCGTTAAGGGCATTTATTTGCGTGATTAGCATAGGTTCCTTGAGTCATGGATGTTTTCTATGTATTAAAGTATTTGTATATGGTATATATCGTTAGCTGAGTGCCCACAATACAAGCCTTCTTGAACTTACCGTGGGGCTCAGTCAATTTGAGTAAGAATGTTCTGTAATGTTTATTTATTTGATCCGCAACGACAGGCTTGGTACCCCGAACATCAAAATTTTGAGCTTTTTTCCCTTTTACTTCAATTAAGACTTCATGAAAGTGACAGAGACAATCCTTTGAATTTGACTGATATCGATTTTCGCAGTAGCGCCGCAGATATAGGAAGACAAAAAAACTGTTTATTTTGGTATCAGAATTTAATGTAATTATAGGGTCAAGTAATCAATATTACGAAATTCTAACTTGTTTATTTATCATTGATTTGAGAATTCTAAAACCGGTATTATTTTCATACAAATTAACCGGTATCTCAGTTGGTAATGCATATTTTTGCATTTTATTCAGCTAATCGGATAATATATTCTCATTACCTAAATACCGCTTAAAATATCAATGAATAATTAGGAATTACTGGTAATATTTGTGACATTAACTAGCAAAAGGGACCTTATTGTCGATGTCGCTTACGTCGAACCGCGTTGCGTTTGTATTGCGGCATCTTGAACAACGGCGTAAGCGCCATCGACAATAAGGTCCCATATCATAAGAGAATGTCACATTTAGCCGTGTGGCACCACACTGCCTGACTAGAATAGCAACACTCCATCTTCTCCCGCGGGTGTCGTAAGGGGCGACAAAGGGAAAAACCGACGGATGGGCAGCAGCGTCCGTCGCCACCCATTATACGGCTACTGCGGTCAACCCGCCTGCCAAGCGTGGCGACTATTGGCAACTATCCCCCAAGATGATACAAGTCATATTAGGGGGAGGCCTATGTCCAGTAGTAGACGGTATACGGCTGAAGTGTGTGTCTTTTTTTTTATGACGAAGGTGGCAAACGAGCAGACGGATTGCCTGATGGTAAGCAATTACCGTCGCCCATGGGCACTCGCAACACCAAGCTCAAACTCAAACTCAAACTCAAACGTTTATTCAGTAAGTAGGCCACAAGGGCACTTTTACACGTCGAGTATACAAAAGTAAAAGAGACAAATAAAAACTACACCGGTTCTAACCCTACACCTCTGACCCGAGAAGTATTTTGACTTTTATGACCGGCAAGAAACTCGGCGGGACTTATTTTTTCAAAACAGTATTACAAAAGATATCTTATACAAATTACATAAAAATGCGTTATTCATTAAGAAAACATATCCAACAATTACAAAAAAAAATTCTGCCAAAGGAAAAATAAAAATAATTATTAATTACTTAAAAGTCCAAATCTGACTGCTAAGAACGAAGTTAACAAAACGTTCGATATGCTTTCTTATCTGAATTGTGTCCTTTATTCTAATTTAGAAATTACAAAATTAGTAATCAAAATTTTCAAAAAATATTATATCTATAGTTATTTTGTTTTCAAAATATACACAAAAATAGAAATACATGCTTATTACAAATAAACCTCAGAGGTGTATAAGGTCTCCAGGTGTCATTATTTCAATATACTAACACTTTTTGTTTTTTAAAGATAAACAAGCACCGAATGAAGTGTATCACGTAAATAAACAAGAAGAAAACTACCTAAAACATAGCCCCAAATAGCCAAAACAGACCGGTCTCCACAAACAGCACCCGTTCACGAGTATGACGCGTATCTCAGCCATCGCCTCCCTCAACCTTTCTTCGGGAAAGTGGCGACCCGATCAACGACGCCACCATAAGCAAAGACTTTTAAGTGAGCATGACATGTTCAGGCTGGCAGGCTCTATCAATTAACAAATTTAGTCACATGTACATCCTGGTGAGAAGCCACATTCTGTGCTTGTCCATTACATACTTAAATAACACTTTAGTTATGAAAGGCATATAGAGAAATGTCTCTATGCGTCAGAAGCTATAAATATTTATTTATGCAAATAAATATTCATGAATAATAATATAAATACAATAATTAGGGATGTATAATGTCCCTAAGTGTCTAAAGAGTAAAATAAAACATTATAACAAATAAAATAAAAAAAGAAGAGAACAACATGTCTCGTGTCAAACAAACTGGACACTAGTAGGTAAAGACCATATAGTAATGGAATAATCTGTACTACAGTATCAAGCTACAGGCTTAAAGGCATCCTTATCCTCAATGAAATCTTTCAGAGTATAGTATTCCTTACTTAACAAATAGTGTTTGACGTATGACTTGAATTTATTTTGTGGCAAATTAACTACATCAGCAGGAACTTTATTATAAAAGCGTGTACAGTTTCCAGCGAAAGATGAACGAACCTTGGCGAGGCGGTGGCCGGGCACAGCAATTTGATTTTTATTTCTAGTGTTAAAGCTATGGATATCACGGTTAAGTTTGAATTCTTGGATGTTATTCCGCACATACATAATGTTTTCTAGTATGTATTGAGACGCTACAGTGAGAATATTTGCTTGCTTAAATTTTTCTCTTACGGATGCTCGACCGCGCATTTTATAAATGCCGCGGACAGCTCGCTTCTGTAGCACAAATATGGTCTCAATATCAGCCGCTTTACCCCATAACAGAATTCCATACGACATAACACTGTGAAAGTAACTGAAGTATACCAGCCTGGCAGTCTCAATGTTCGTTAAATGGCTGATCCGCCTCACTGCATAGGCTGCTGAACTAAGTTTCCCTGCTAGGGTGGCTATATGTGGATGCCATTGCAATTTCGCGTCCAGAGTGACTCCCAGGAAAACAGTTTGATTTTCAAATTCCATTGTATCACCGTTTATTGCAATCTTGCTGTTGTTAATCTGCTTGACGTTGGGAAGAGTAAATTTGATGCATTTCGTTTTCTTGGCGTTCAAAAGAAGGTTATTTGCCGTAAACCAGTTCTCTACTGTGGAGATAGCATTGTTAATGCTCTCGAAGTTACTTTCCCTTCTGTCCACTTCAAAAATCAGCGATGTGTCGTCTGCAAACAGCACTATGTCATGTTTATCTTTCACAAGTTTCGGTAGGTCATTAATGTATACCAAAAACAGAAACGGGCCAAGAATAGAGCCCTGAGGTACGCCAAGTGCTATAGCGGACCCGGAAGATTGAGCTCCATTAATAATCACTCGTTGTGTTCTGTTCGAAAGATAAGACGAAACGAGATCAAGGGCCCTGGTTTTTATCCCATAATGGCACAGTTTTCTCTTTAAATTTTCATGATCGACGCAGTCAAACGCCTTCGAAAGATCGCAGAATATTCCAACAGCGTCTTGTTTTTTTTCCCATGCGGCAAATATATGATTGAGAAGGACAGCACCTGCATCAGTGGTCGAGCGACCTTTAGTAAAACCAAATTGATTTCTATCGAGCCAATTTGTTTCGGTCGAAATGTGTCAAGAGTTGATTTAGAATTAGCTTCTCGAAAACTTTGCTCAAAGCCGGCAGTATTGAAATTGGCCGGAAATTGGTTGGTTCTAATCTCGATCCTGATTTAAACAGGGGAATAACTTTGCTGTGCTTCATTATATCCGGAAATACTCCTGATTCAATACATCTGTTGAAAATATCAGCTAAGTGTGGTGCAATCGATTCAACAATGGAGTGTAGTACTTTGATAGATAAGCCCCAAAGATCTTCCGTTTTTTTTAAATTTAGTGATCTAAAAGTTTTAATAACTATATTTGGAGAGATATAAGAAAATGTGAAAAGTTCTGTACACTCCACTACATTCGTTTTCAATATTACCTCAGCGACGTCAGGCGATGATTGAAGAGACTTTGTTGTTTCTACCGGTATATTAGAGAAAAACTGCTCAAAATGATCCGCTACTTCCTGGTCAGAACTTACCAAAGTATTATCAATACGAAGGTTATAGTGTGGATCTCTGATCTTACGTTTCCCAGTTTCGTCATTGATTACTTGCCATACTGTTATAACTTTGTCCCTGGAATTCTGGATTTTTGGACAAATAATCAGCTTTAGCAGCGGCACACAACATCTTGAAAGATTTGGAGAAGTTCTTGACATATTCCAGAAATTCCGGATTTTTATTAATACTTCTCAAATCATTATAGAGCATAGAGCTGGCGTCTTTTTTCATGGATATCCGGCGTAGCCCAGTCGCTAAATGTAGTCTTGAGCTTGCCCTTCACCTTCCTCTGAATAAAACAGGCATCAAATTCCCTTTTAATACAGTTAAACAACTCGACACTCATACGGTTAGGGTTTTCCTGGGTAAATGGAAGACAACATAATCGTTTCTTCATATTGCGACTGAATAAATCTAATCTCTTTTCTGAAATTGGTCTGCACATGGTGTTTTGTGGAATAACCTCAGTTTTTCCTCTAAAAGAGGCTTTTGTCCACAGTGGTCAGAGCTCAAATTGTTTATTATGGATTTACTAGTCGCGTCCTTGTTACTGAAAATGTTATCTATACATGTAGCACTGGTCGCTGTAATACGAGTAGGCTCACAAAATAAATTTACTAGATTATAGCATTTAAATGTACTAAGTAACCTCACAGACATGGATGATGATTCAAGTAAGTTAATATTAAAATCACCACACACAATTACACATTTATTACAACTAAACACACTAGTAAGAACTTCGTCAATCACTGATTCGAATAAGTTAAAGTTTGCCAATGGAGGCCTGTACACGCATATAATTATAAACTGTTCTAGCTCTACACAAGAAAGTTCAATATGGCGTTCCACAGACAAGTCAACAATGTCTCTACGCTCTTTACTTTTATATTATTGTTGACCATGATTAATGACCCGCCGCGAATGGAGGATTTTCTAAAAAATGAACTTACTATACTATGATTGTTGAAATTAAACATAAATTCATGACCTTTAAGCCAGTGCTCCGTTATACAAAGGACGTCAATGTTCGAGTGTTGTATGAACAAATCAATTTCGAGTTGTTTACTGGTAAACCCTTGAATATTTTGGTGAACTAAGTACAAATCATCGGTTTTATTACTCATACTAGCATCGCAGTTATGTATGGGAACAGAGCCGGTCGGTGCACACGTTGTCGTAGGAGTTAGTTTAAATGGACATCACCAGACGGCTCCTCCCTAAATCCGCCGTGTCAGAGACGACGGGTCCCACAATATTACATGCTAACAGGTTAGCACAGTCAATAAGACATCTTTTCTGAACGTAAGTTCTACTACAGGGCATCCAAGAATATTTAATATATTTATTCGTATCATAATTATTTACATCACGAGACGGCACCCTGTCTAAATCCGTCGAGTCAGACACGACGGGGCCTTCAATATTAAATGCTAACAAGTTAGCACAATCAATAATACATCTTCTCGGAAGATAAGTTCTATTATAGGGCATAATAAAATTTGTAATAAATTTATTCGTATCAAAATACGAAATCGTACTACTGTACAAAGCAAGATTATAAAATATGGAGTTGTAAGAATAAACCCTCTCATTTACTTTACTAGACATTCTATAAGGCAAGGCGCAGATAATTATTTTTACACAATTTCGCCGGTCAATACGTGACAGGGTTTCGGCTAAACGCAAGATGCCTCGTTTGGTGCAATCTACACTATTACCTACAAACACTACAAGCGTGGAATCGCGCTCAAACTCGCCGACAGAGATACAGTCGGTCAGACGATCGACGGAGGCGCCCGGGTGACAGTTGTTGAGGACGCCCTGCGACAGGCGCTCCGCCAGCAGCGCGCCCAGGCCGGCGCCCGCCTCGTCCGTGTACAGCAGCGTGCGCGGCGGCGGTGCTGGCGCCGGCGGGGCGGCGCGAGGCGGTGCTGGCGCCGGCGAGGCAGCGCGTACCGGCAGCGGCGCCGGCTCGACGGCGCACGGCGGCGATGACTCCGGCCCGGCGTTACAGGCCGGTGAAGGCGCCGACTCTACAGCGCAGGGTGGACATGGCGCCAGCTCGACAGCTACCGGCAGTGGCACCCGGCCGCCCAGGTTCGGGTCACGTCTGAGCTGGAGGCGCGGAGTGGTCGCGCTGGAGTCGAGAGGCAGCGGCGCGGCGCGCGGCGCAGGCGAGCCCGGCGGCGCCAGGCGCGGCGGGGGCAGGGGAGTCCATGCGCAGAGGGTAGCCGCTGCCCGGTGCTAGAACAGTGTTCATGAAGGCTATGTATTCCTGTAGTGCTTTACTGGATAGTTCGTGCTTGTTATTGATGTCGTTTAACTTAAGTTGTAATTTGGTGAGTTCAGAGGAGCGATGATTCAGCTCCTCCACTGTCTGGTCTAATTGGTGCTGGCACTTTAGGAGTTCATTACTCAAGGTGGTAGGTTTACATTTAGAATTTATAGCTTTAAATAATAGTTTGTGACATTTCAGCAAGATTTTGGACTTTTTAATGAACCTATTTAATTTTAAATATTTTTTAATCTTTTTTGCTCCGTTCAATTGAATTTTCCTATTACTACTTTTGCTCTTTTCTATGCATACAGAGTAGGGCAAATCTATATTATCTATAATAGGGGAGTTTACTATACTGTCATTTACTAAATCTACCTCATAGCTATTAAGTTCATCAAAAATACTTAAATTGTTGTCTGGTGGCCCGGAGTGCTCGGTGCAATACTTGCAAATATTATTATGTTTTATTTTATTTTCCTCTAGCTGCTGTTCCAGGTCCTTGATGCGTAGTAATGCCTGCTCATGTATCTCCTGGCATTGCTCAAATCGGTCTACAGTAGCTTGAAGTTGATCCCGCTCCCCTTGCAAGTCTTCATATTCGATGTCCTGGTTGGCAAGCTGAGTTTTGAGAGCAGTGTTTGTTCTGACAACGCGCTCGATTTCCTGCTCACTTTCATCCTGCTCTTGTAGGAGTCGGTCATTTAGCTCCTTTGCCGTTTTCAGTTCTTTTTGTAATTGTTGAACTTTAGCCACCAAAACATCCTTGCGTGTAGTCATTTTAGAATTTTGTGCTGAAAACATTGAAAGTGTTTGTAAATTGAACCAAACAAGTAAGACTTACAATTTTATTAGCAGAACAAAGTGTTCAGATACAAGAGAACTTTAAGTATTTGTCAATAGCTTTACTGTAAGAATTTACCTTAAAAACTTCTTAATTTACTGATTGATTGACATATACAAGTAATTGTTAGGCACAATTTTCAATATCAGTGACTTAATTTAGCATTTACTTGTTATTTACTTAGCTATTTTGTTATGATAAATTACTTTTTAATGGGACTTAACTTGTTTATAGAATACTACAGGATAATAAGATCCTGTAAATATTAGGTTATGTTGGTCAATCAGACTAAGAATAGGCATATAAATGTAAAAACAATACTCCCTTTCAATGAAACACAGGCAAATACGGTTTAATTTTAAATCTTGATCGTTGAAAAAGCCGTTGACAGTTCGCTCATTTCGACACCGAAATTTTGTTTCTTATAGTAAACTAACACTAAAGATAACACTGTTACACTTTAATTACACTATTAACTTTTCAATGAACAAAACAAATTACATTTTAAAACACTTTTACTATTTATTTTAAATATTTAAATACGCCAGGGCCATTTGACGTTTATACTCGGCTGGTGTTGCCAGCAATTCCCAAGGGAGTCACAAGCGCGTTGCCGACCTATAAGTGGGTTGGAGCTCTGGGAACCTTATTCACCATCAGGAATACAACACTACATACCTTAAAGGTAGCAGTGCTATTATGGCTGTGGTCTTCTGTAAGGAGGAGGTACTTCCCCAGTTGGGCTTCTCCAGATTCAAGCGTGATGGTACTTCGCTGTGCCCTACCTCTCATTGTTGGACGTAGTTTAAGGACATACCCGGGTCCAAAGTCTGGTAATATTTATATTTTTAGTACTACCTAATATATATAATACAAAATCAAATTATTCTTTGTATTTAAACTTTCGTGAGACATTGCGATACTTTACAAATGATAATAACTGCTCTACTCACTTTTATTTAGTCACTTTCGCGATGTCTCGGAGAACATAGGCCTCCATTTTCAAGCACTAAGAGTGCTGAGTGCCCGTTCGCTTGGCCGCTCGCGTCTATAAAGTAAAGTATATGCCATCTATTTTCAATTATCTCCATAAATAATACGTAATTAATTAAATTAAAAAATTAAATATTTTCGGGACAATCTGACACAAATCGACCTACTCCTACGGTAAGCTCAGTAAGGCTTGTGTTGTAGGTACTAGACGACGATATATATAATAGATAGATACATATAAATACTTAAATACATAGAAAACACCCATGACTCAGGAACAAATATCTGTGCTCATCACACAAATAATGCCCTGACTGGGAATCGAACCCAGGACCATCGGCTTCATAGGCAGGGTCACTACCCACTAGGGCAGACCGGTCGTCAAATACGTATTTATATATAAGTCACCCCTCTGTTACACCCTAATGCACTCAAGACGTTATGCCCAAAGACAAATATTTTGGAATCAGAGGGATTCGATATAGCATTGATTTATGGAAAAATATTTGATGGATAGCTTTTTAATTTGGCTTTTAACGTCCATTCGGCAGACCCATTGTTTATTTTGTGTCGTAATATACATATTCTCAAAATATTATCAATTTATCACCCATTAAAAGAGGTTATGTTTTAATAATTACTTGCGAACAATTCAATTTATTACTGCTATATGATCAAAAGCCCATAATAAAAAAAATGAAGCTAACCGTCATTCACATTACAACTAATTACGACTAGTTACCATGCACAGTCACGTCTAATAATATGTACACATTTGAGAACGTATGTCTGAGGCATAAAGATCGTAATCGTTTACATATTTTTGTAGCCGACCGTACCTATGTTAATTTGAATGAGTTTCCTATATTTTGGCACTGTATATAAATGTACGTAGATGTGTTGGAATGAAATGTGTTGTTGTTTTCGACGATATTAAGTGCCGCTAAGTTCTGGAACTGCAATAATCGCATAATGAATAGCGGCGAATGAAATTATTTTCCAAGAATTATTAGTTTTTACTTTTAATTCAGAGACAAATTAGAGTCGAGATCAAGTTCTCATATCGTTCGATAGTGATAATTTGATAAACGTGCAAGATTTATACAGCGTGTAAATCAGAATAGGACATAAAAAATATATTTAGATAATTTTTGCTTAGAAGTACAATTAAAATTTTATCCATATAAAAAAATCGGTTAGCAATGTAATGCAACACAATGGAGTTAAACACTCGTTGACAGTTAGTTTCAAAAGCTTATATCGCGTAATGTTCGTAGTACATTACTGCTCAGACATTTTACAAAAATTAATTACATAGGTATAATTAATGAAAACCCTTTTGGTTAATGATTATACTGGTAAACCCTATGTCTGGTATAATTCTTCGCCCGTATTGGACTTACACACAGTAGAAGTTATTTGTTTTTCTGTCACTTCATTTCTAACAAGAGTCATGCGTGTCTATTACTATTAAAATACGCCTGAATTAAATAGCTCTGCTTATCAGACACGTTCGAAATTTAAATTTACAATCTACAACATTATAAAGGCGAAAGTTTGTTACTGTGTGTTTGTTACTTTTTCACATCTAAACGGATGGAGCGATTTTAATAAAATCAGGTATGGAGTTAGCTGACACCCTGAATTGACACAGGCTACGTTTTTTCTCTAATAAACCGCGGGTAACACCGCATGGCACAGCTGGTAAAATTCGATGTTACTTCTTATGAAATTACAATCATTCGCTACTTAGCAATGTTTATTTTTTTTATTGCATTGATAATACGACTGCCTTCCGGAACTCTTACTCGCCGGTTTTTGTATATTTAATCGTTTCAACACCTCATTCAAGTAAAGCACTTCGGTCCTTTCCTCGTTTTACCTTTTATCAAACACCACTTAACACGCCTACACAACAACTTACATGCTTTCTCCATCAGACAACTTCTATACAACCGTTTGTTCGGTTCGTGCGTGTGTTAATCGGTCTATAGTCAATCCATTGACAGGTAGCTGTCAAATCTCGCGTTAACTGAAGGTCAGGTATTGTATATTCTATCTTTATCGCTCTTGCTTATACGGGCGATAAAGAGGCAAATAGACGTAGGAATGACGTAGAACGCGGTAGGCCTTCTGATTTGAAAAATATGTCATGGGATTATCTACCATATGTTATGTTGATAAAGTTGGTTTTTCGTTGTAGTTGGTTGTTGAGATATTTGCGATTATATTCCTTTTGGGTTTGTGTTGTTTTGTTCTTTTGTATATCTTTTTGTTTGTACATAATATCAGATGATGTTTTACGTCCATTTGATTGTCATTTTAAATATTGTTGAAGTTTCGTCTTGATCACTAGGTACGTAATATTGGTCAAAAACTTAACTGAAGGACATTATTTCGGCTTCTTCTCTTGTACTCCAATTTAGGCTTAAGAGTGACAAAGACAATTGTTTTGTGAATTTCGATTTTCGCGTGCCTTCTAATTCTATCGCGTAAAATATTTATATTATGCGGAATCGGTATTCCGCATGATGCTTCTATATTGTTATGCTTTTATTCAACGTTATGCATAATTATGTTTTGCCAAATCTGTTATGCGAATTCATTTAATGTCTAACTTAATGTTATGCTTATTAAATGGCACCATAGACATACTTCCGCATAGCTCTTTCTGTTCTTTTGAGAATTTAAGTTAATATATTTTATTTCAACGCCCACTACCATGGGTTATCTTTGACAAATCAACTTTAAGCCCACTTTCGTTTGACATGACGAACAAACAAATTAACATAAATACTGTATATCCGTAATTTACGAGGCATTAAATCTTAGGTGAGAATTGAGCATTAAAAACCGGGTCGCAGGGCTAGTTAATATGCTAATATTGACAGTAAAGGGCTTCTTAATTGTCAGATTAACCGATTTTGTTTGACATTAATCTATATGTCACAAATGACGTAAGCGCCAATGGTTTTCATATAAAGTTAACGCCTTTTTTATTTTTCGTACGACTGGAATTCGTCTTAAGCGCCAATGAATTATATATATCTTTAAGCTGTTTTAGTTATCAGTGGAAGTATGCGAGTATGGTATGAGAGCGGAAGTAAAGGTTAACTGTATATATATTTGTAATATATTTTTGAAGAAAATCTTAACTAAATATGTTAAGTCTAATAGATAAACAAGACTGCTTTTAACATAAAAGCGCCATTTTTTGGATTATAACCTATGTTTCCCTCGTGGGAGATCACCATACCTTTGTCACAAACCTCAACCAAATCGTACAAGCTGTTTTGGAGATCCCAACAATAATTTGTATATATATACCAATTAAAAGTCCGAACCGACGAAGGAATACAATTCCTTTCAAAATTATAAGTTTTGTATTTTCTGTTTTAAGTATATCTTTATTAAAATACGGCAAACTAACAAGATAATATCATAAAGCACGAGTATACCCATGAGAGGTAGGGCACAGCGAAGTACCATCACGCTTGAGTCTGGAGAAGCCCAACTGGGGAAGTACCTCCTCCTTATAGAGGACCACAGCCATAATAGCACTGTTACCTTTCAGGTATGTAGTGTTGTGTTACACTACATACCTGAAAGTTAAAAGCAGTGTTGTTTATCTATTTGACTTACCATATTTAGTTAAGATTTTCTTCAAAAATATATTACTGATGGTGAGTAAGGTTCCCAGAGCTCCAACCCAGGCCGGCAACGCGCTTGTGACTCCCTTGGTGTTGTGGGTGCACATGGGCAACGGTAATTCCTTACCATCAGGCAATCCGTCTGCTTGTTTACCACCTTTGTCATAATAAAATTATGCCCTATGTATTGCCGTGTGGTGCCAGATGGCACGTTCGTGTTTACCTTTTCCATTTACTGCTACTGCGGTCGCCAACCCGCCTGCCAAGCGTGGTGACTATGGCAACTATGTGATTAAAATCATATATGGGCGAGGCCTACTTCGAGCAGTGGAAGATTTACGGCTGAAATGATGAATGAATGAATGTATTATGCATATTTCCATTATTTCCTCTCATACCGCATTATACTCTGGGGCTCATTGAAAGTAAAACAAATAGATATAAAAAGAATACTGTTGATAATAGTAACCTATTGTTAGGAACGATTATCAAACATCATGGCCCTACAGTTGTGTAACTTTTACATAACCTGGGAATTATTTATGTAACGTTTATAATAAATGTGCGCAATTAATACTAATGAGCTGGTTACGATTGTATATTAGAAATTTTGTAACATTGGTTATCTACATATAGTTAATAGTACCTGGCCCACTGCCGATTAAGTTCAGCGATCCGGAGGGCTCTATCGGTTACTTTGGTTCTGGCCCGGTACCGCGAACATCGAAGTTCATATGTCTCGAGATATGCTCGCATATTTCTCTTTTACTTAAGACGTCATGAGAGTAACGGAGACAATCGTTAAATACAATACGAATATGGTTTTCCACGGTAGCGCCGCTCCTGCGAACGACATCATTTCTGATGCTATCGCGCAGAGACACTCCCAGCATTGCCTTTTCCATACCTATGGGTGACTTTGAGCCTTCTTATGAGGCTCATCTTTGGTGGACATTTTTTAGTACTGAAGGACAGTTTCTCCCAATAGGTAGAGTTTGGACAGCTGATCAAAATAAAATAGTATTTTTATATATATTACAGAGGACTATAACATACATAAAAATGTAGCCGGTACCTTTCTGTGTAAGTTGGAACATCGATAGTATGTTCTTAATCTTGTTATCTGTTATCAGCCAAGCACGTCCACTGCTGCCTCCCCTATAGACCGTCACGGGGAGTGATCTTCAGCATACTGCAGCCAGCTACCCCCAGCGACCCGTATAAGGTCATGTCCATCTAGTTTGTGGACGTCCGACACTGCGCTTGCCTATACGTAGTCGCCACTTTAAGACTTCTGCCCCAACGGCCATAGATTTTCCGAGCTACGTGGCCCATTTCCACTTCAACTGTGCAATTCTGCTAGCCTTGGCCATGAGTATTGAGCACACACTTTTTTTCTTCTAACTCTAAAGACCATCCCTTTCTATATGCAGTTCCTTACAGAAGACCACAGCCATAATAGCAAAGCTACCTTTCAGGTATGTAGTGTTGTGTTCCTGATGGTGAGTACAGTTCCCAAAACTCCAACCCTCCTTACAGGCCGGCAACGTGCTTGTGACTCCCCTGGTGTTGCGGGTGCCGCCAGGCAATCCGTTTGCTCGTTTGCCTCCTTTGTCATAAAAAAAAAAAAAATTATGATATTTCTAACCTTAGTATATGTAGTTTAAATTAATTGATAATATGTCATCAGAAAAGATGTAAATACTACTAAATATCGAGTTTTCATATCAAAAGCATGCGTACTTACTGCTCAATAGTTTTGGCTGATGCTGTATGCCTCTAGTCTGTTATAAACCAAATACTTTTTCTATAGACCTTGTAATTTTTCTCCATTCGTTTTCCCATACTACTAATCCTGAACTGATTTACAACAAATAATCACATTTAGCATAAATTATCGCCTTTTTACATACCGAGTTATTTCTAAAAGGGCTTATAAACGCTGGCATTAATAACGCTTATACGACTTTTTGTATTATTCTCAACATTATTCACGCTAATTTGGCTATGTGTCTGCAAACACCGCGACCAATGTGTTTATTTAAAATCTTTACATTATACACATCCAAGTTCAAAAATATCAATACAGATGAAGTATCAAAACATGTATACATTCACCTTATTGTCTTTATATTAAAGTTCACGTATACATTTTTTGGAACCTTGGTCGTATCGAAATATTTGATATTGACCGTACCAACACATATTAAGTACGTAAATATGATCTTTATTGCTAACAGCATAAAGTCCATATACAAAACAGAGTATGAATGAGTTTTAAAATATCAGCTGTCACATTAATGGATGTTCGATTGATATTGACAGACAAGTAACCTAACTTTGCCATTTTCTAAAGTAGACCTAAGGATTGACAAGTGTCTGACGTTTTTACAAATGTCAACAACTCTGACAGGCAGTATTGACATTATTCAAGACAACACAACACATAAAAAATACTCATTAGTATTATTACAAGCGACAACACATAAAAAATACTCATTAGTATTATTTTACTTTGCACTCTTGTGAATAAAATGCCGTTTTGCTTTCTATTTGTAAAGAAAAAAACAAGCCCAGAGCATGTCGGGCCATGCTCAAAGGTTCGTAGTTGCCCGTCTCACTATTGGTCGACTTACTAGTATCTACTACGAATAACTGAGCGGACGGACAGACGGACAGACAGGCGGATATGGCGAAACTATAAGGGTTCCTAGTTGAATAATTCTGAACTAGTGTAGTGAAATAGTTATTTGTTATACAAGGGAGCAAAATTAGTGTTTACATTCTCGTGCTAATATTGAGACTCGAGCTGGCGAAAGATTCCAAGATTGAACCACAGCGAGTGGTCTAAAGAGTGGAATCTTGAGCATTGGAAACACACTTTACTACCGAGTGAAACACACAATTTTTCACATTACTACCGCGAGAAACAAAATTACCTCTAAAACTTGAAAAATATTCAAAATTATTGGCAACCAACATTTATCATTCAAAAACAGTAAATAAAAGAATATCCAATCAGAACATCAAAACACTCGATTAGTAATAAACATTCTATGAAATTACTTAGCACTCCTGTGAATAAAATGTGAATTTACTATCTGTTTTTAAAGAATAAACAGTTCTTTCCGAGCTAGTGAGGTGAAAACCTTTTTGCCATAACAATGATAGTCATAATTGATCATTGTTTTGGTTAGTCACGCCAAATGCTCATATTTTTCCTAAGCATCCATGATTGCAGTCATTTTTGCAATCATTGTATTTGACCTAAAAAGTCGTGTAAACCTGTACCCTTACCATGAATTGTGACATTGACGTTTTCGATACGAGTATCGAGTTTACTATCTGTGCATCTCGTTCCAAGTGCAACTCATGGTAAGGAACAAAACTCACTGAAATTCACAACTCATGGTAAGGGCACTGTACCACGAGATTACACAAATGTACTCGCTAGCGTCTTACTGTATTTCTATGGAGACATCTACAAAGTATTATATGAAGTGTACCTTGGCCAGAGCCCTGAGTGTAAGTTTTTAAGAGGCTCTAGTGTAAGTTTCTTTTGGCGTAAAATAGTACATTTCGACACTAGTGAAAAAAAAAAAATTACGAGGGTGAAAGTTAGAGCCCGAGTGAAACGAGGGTGACAATCACCCGAGTCTTAAAGAAGTTTTTACACGTGTTTTGAACCTAATTTTTCATAGCAAGTGCCTTAAAAAGTGAAATTTACGCACGCGAAGCGTGCGAAAAGTGCACTTTTTACGCACTAGTTAGGAAAAGTATTATATGAAATCTACCTTGGCCAGAAATATTATATGAAAACTCGATATTTTAGTGTGGTATTTACATCTTTTCTGATGACATTATTATCAATTAATTTAAACTTATTAGTATTGGTCGTTGCGGTGACTGGTGATTGCATAGAAAATTTCCAATAAGTCACTTCGGTGTAGATCCGAATTTTTGGTTACGTTTTCTTATTTAATACGTACTTTTAAGTATTAACTGATGTTATCTTGTTGTGTACATATATTAAGGTTTGAAATATTAGAAAATTGGTTAACTGCATCTGGAAAGAGATGATTTTTAAAGTTAGAAGGAAAAAATTGTGTGCTTAATACTTTTAGCCAGGGTATTTGCCGTGTGATGGCGCTGACTAGAATAGCACCACCCCATCTCCTCCCGCGGGTGTCATTAGTCATAAGAGGCGACAAAAGGAAAAATCCTACACACGGGCAGCAGCGTCCGTCGAAACCCAATCTACAGCTACTGCGGTCGCCAACCCGCCTGCCAAGCGTGGCGACTATGGCAACTACGCCCCAAGATAATACAAGTCCTATTTGTGGGAGGCCTATGTCCAGCAGTGGACTGTATATCAACTGAGGCTACTCATAGTAGGGGTACAGGTAATATGACGATGTTTTGAGGTTAATTGTGACACATAGTTATATACTTCATCCTGCGGCTTTGCTTGCTACCACAATCGGACCGTGGGTACTGTGGTTGACGTCAATAATACCAATGTACGTATATTTTTGCTATATCATTTCATGTAATGCCCGGAATACACGAGGCTAGTTTTTCAAGCCAGTATAGTAAGCTAGTTAGTAAGCTAGTAAAACTGTCCTGGCTTGAACACAGGCTAGTGCTGTCTACATAATGCCAGTAATTTTAGGTCAGTTCGAGTGCCAGTACCTTTGCAAAGTGTCGTAAAAAAATCGTCAATATGAACGTAATTCCTAAAAAATAACATAGCATGAATGAAACAATTACTTAAAAACTATGTAAATGTGTACTAGGTGAATTACTTGAAAATATATTAGAAAAACGTGAATAGACACATGGCACTAGCCGGACGGATACAGCTTCACCGGCCGCACGAAGATAGTACACAAGCCAGGCTAGCGAAATCGGTGGTGGGGGACGCTACTAGCTCAAAAAATAGAACGGCAAGCTATTAAAACTATCCTGGCTTCAGCACTAGCTTGCTAGCCTGAAAGTTAAGCTAGTTTTGTATACACGAAAATAGACGCACTAGCTTGCTAGCTTACTAGTACTAGTTTACTATACTGACTTGAAAAACTAGCCTCGTGTATTCCGGGCATTATTCATACATGATTTATAGGAAAAACCCTGACGCGTTACCGTCAAAAACGATAAACTCACGTAAACTTGACTAAGTAGTAGTAACATGGCTCACAACAGTTTTAATTGTGTCAAAAACGATATTCGTAACTGACGATTGTCTCTGTCACTCTCATGACGCCTTAAATGGAGTAAAAGTGAAAGATGCCTGAAATTCACGAATATCGTTTTTGGCGGTAGCGCATGTGCTCAACTGCTCACGTCTCAAGAATTTCTTTTTTTACGTGAACGTTCTTCGATATCTTTTAAATCTGTTCAAATTAAAATATTGATCAATACGAAACTATTCCAACATTTTTATATAATAAAACATCAAACAAACTTCATATTTCGAGACATAGATATATAACATGATTAAATATTTGACAAGAACATTAAATATACATAATATAAACATGATTTTGTTAATAATTGAACAAGTCGCTTTTACAAAATCGTTTGTAGTTTGAAATGTCGAAACATGTCTTCACAAACGATTCCACGGTTGAAATAGTAACATGGCGTAACATGTTGCAGTCAATTATTTTTAACAGTAACGGATTTTCATCAGCTGGCATCATTTCTTTATTATGTTATGCTATCTAATATAAATAATAGGTTCAAACCCCGGCTTGTACAGTCACTGGCAATAGTATCTTACGATAACAAGACCGCATATTATCAAGGTCATAAGGTGCTGTCAGAATTTTTGCGGCTTTGACATCGTAAGATATTATTGCCTGTGAAGGTACCAATGAGTTTTCCGGAATTTATGTACGGAATATCATTTGATATTTACCAGTCGCTTCGGTGTAAAACCGTGAGGAAACTAGACTAATCCCAATAAGGCCTAGTTTACCCTCTGGGTTGGAAGATCAAATGGCAGTCGCTTTCGTAAAACTAGTGCCTACGCCAAATCCTGGGATTAGTTGCCAAACGGACCCCAGGCTCGGCAAAATGCCGGGACAACGCGAGGAAGAAAAATACTAATATAAAGTCAGGTTATTTCATAATTTCGGCAGTAGGTCATCCACTGGTGGACATAGGCCTCCCTCAAATGAGACTTGTATCATCTTGCGAGTAGTTGCCATAGTCACCGCGCTTGGCAGGCGGGTTGGCGACCGCAGTAGCTGTAGATTGGGTTTCGACGCTGCTGCCCATACGTCGGCCTTCCCTTTATCGCCTCTTACGACACCCGCGGGAGAAAGGGTGATGCTATTCTAGTCAGACATGTAATAGACAAATATTTAAATACATGGAAAATACCTATGACTCTGGAACAAATCTGCGGCCCTACTACTAGTAGTATGAAACTTCGTTTTACTAGGGCCACTGGCCCGGTACCGCGAACATCGAAGTTCGTATATTTCAAGCATCTTTGTCTTTTACTGCAATTAAGGCGTCATGAGAGTGACAGAGACACTCGTCCCAAATTTACCAGAATATCGTCTTTCGCGGTAGCGCCTTAGATATATCTGTGCCCATCTCACAATTAATAAATAAATAATAATAATAAATATTTTGGGACAATCTTACACAAATCGACCTATCCCTACGGTAAGCTCAGTAAGACTTGTGTTGTAGGTACTAGACGACGATATATATCATTGATAGATACATATAAATACTTAAATACATAGAAAACACCCATGACTCAGGAACATGAATCAGTGCTCATCACATAAATAAATGCCCCGACTGGGAATCGAACCCAGGACCATCAGCTTCATAGGCAGGGTCACTACCCACTAGGCCAGACCGGTCGTCAAACAAGTAAATGTCCTTACTAGTATTTGTACCCAAGTCCGGCTTCATAGAACAGGGTCACCAAATACTAGATTGCCCATTCAAAAATAAAGTGAAGTTATAATTTGTATGCTAAAATTAATTGCTTGCAAAAACCGTTTCCTGCCAACTGGCAGCTGACTTCCGCCTGTGGGTTCTTGTCTGTGGGGGACTTGTTCGGAATGATTAATAATTAATTGAATAGGGCTTCGGTCCCCTTGTGATGGCAGGATACGTACGTAACGTGCACATTACGTAACTCCTCAAGCAGGACATTGTTAGTTGTCTCAAAATATTACATACGTTTATCTAAATAGCTATAAATAGCTAGAGAGGTAGGGCACAGCGATAACCATCACGCTTGAATCTGGAGCAGCCTAACTAGGGAAGTACCTTCTCCTTACAGAAGACCACAGCCATAATAGCACTGATACCTTTCAGGTATGTAGTGTTCCTGATGGTAAGGTAGGCCCTTTCGACAATATAACGATATGTTAGGGGTACACTAGCCGAATGTTGCCCCTGTCCGTGTCATGGGACGCGCACAGAGACAGCACCCGCCATGGTGTGAGGATTTTTTTTTAAATATTACCAATAATTTTGATATTTTTAACATTGCGTTCGGCTGGTGTTTCCACACTTATAATGTCCTTAACTCTCTTCCCACCACTGATATAATCTATTGACATTGTCAAGCATCTCAGGAAACTACAATAAATCTCAATAAAGGCTCAAAAACCACCTTTATGAAGAAGCTGAATACCTACTGCACTCCAGCGCAGATAATACGTTTTTCTTCCGAGCACCCGTACTTTTCTAATCAGTCATCGCTAGCTTTCTCCAGTTTTCGCTACTGGAAAAAGAGCGTATGCACCTTGAAGTTCAAATATATATGTTCCGTTTGTTTTCTATGGAAGTATCGGCGCCACCATAAAGTACGCGGTAATTAAGATTTATCTGTAAGTGTATGAACAAGTTGTGAAACTTGAGGATTTAGTTCTTTAAGGTTTCCAGTGAAACTTGGTATAACAGACCTAGAGAGCTGTCAGCACGAACAGTATAGGTGAAAAACTTAGCTAAAGCACCTGCCTATGTAGTAGTAACTTGTGTACACGCACGGCGTTCTACCGGGTGTGTCCTGTAATAGAAGCATTAACTTTAGGCATCGTTTCTACACCACAAACGTAGCAACATTTGTTCTACGACTTTTGAAAATAACTTATAGTTTAATAAATATTAATAAAAAAAGATTTTCCAAGCAAGCAATGTATTGCGAAAACTATGAAGTTTGTAGGCTGACAGTAAACGTCAACTAGACTATTGGATGCTGTTAATTGAAAGTACTATTTATTTTATGTAAGAACAAAACAAAATATTTTTTATGAAATATTTTGTTTACTTTTTTGTTTTTTTTTTTAAGTAGTAATACTACTATACTTAAGAATATACTTAAGAAAAAGCGACGAGGACCTTCGGCGTTCGAGACGCCCGTAAGTATAATGTCATCTTTTTTTTATGACATAGGCGGCAAACGAGCAGACGGATTGCCTGGTGGTAAGCAATTACCGTCGCCCATGGGCACCCGTAACACCAGAGGAGTCACAAGCGCGTTGCCGGCCTTTAAGGGGGGTTGGAGCTCTGGGAACCTTACTCACCATCAGGAACACAACACTGCAAACCTGAAAGGTAGCAGTGCTATTATGGCTGTGGTCTTCTGTAAGGAGGAGGTACTTATCCCCAGTTGGGCTGCCCCAGATTCAAGCGTGATGGTCATCGCTGTGTCCCTCTCATTGTTGGACGTAGTTTAAGGACATACCCGGGTCCAAGTTGGTCATCTATTTCAACTTTTACTATTTATTTTGTTTGAAAAAATCACAATAAATTACCCAATAGTGAAAAGTTTGTAGAAAAAATGTGAACAAACAGCGAACCAAAAATATCTACTTACCGTTTTTACCAAAGAAATCTGTCCAAAATAAAACTATTGAGTAAGGTTATGGTCTCCTATAAAACCACAACAATGGTTAACTAACTATAAACTTAACCGACAGTTAACGAGGCCATAAATTAAGCTGATAACGGAAGAACATGAATCAGTTGATCGGTATCTGGTGACGACTTGTTTACGGTTGTTTTATTACATTTTTTTAAATTGTTGCATGGATTTATGAACATGTCACGGATACCGTAGCGCTGAGACAAAAAATAAATAACATATAGCACGCACACATATTTGAGCCGTCATTATCAGCATTGAATATAAAAGTTACAATTTTGGAGAATCTTACACAAATGGAATCAGTCCTACAGTAAGCAAGTAAAAGTGACTGCCTATGAAGCCGACGGTCTTGGATTCATATCCCAATAAAGGCATTTATTTGTGCGCTGAGTACAAGTGCCTTAGTCACGGGCGTTATCTATATATTGAAGTATTTGTATATTATGTATTTAGCTGCGTGTGTCTCGGACTTCATAGTCACGAGCGTTAGGCCTATTATTTATTACCCTTACCAGAACACGGGGCCTCCTGCTTCGTAGCCAGTATAGGTCGTCGTTACGCGAAACCTCAGCAACATCGTGACGATAGCAGTAAAACTGCGGACGTCCACGATGAAGCGACCAATGACAGTGTCAACACAAAAAACACAGCACATGAACCACATGAAGTGCGGTATCCGTTATAACTTCATAGATCCATAAGTTGAAATGTCTAATTGTATTGTAATTTTATTCGGTCCATTTCAAACCGGTAATGTGTAGACATGAATGAACAACATCTAATGCAAAGGAAGTGACACGTGTGTTTTGTTTACTTATGTAATAATAATAAGTAATAACTAAATGTCAAACATTGAATTTTAGTCTTAGGCCAGGTTTTTATAACATTTTTATATAACTAAAATATAAGTATACATCTAAAACGTATCAAAACATTATAAAATAAAACCTAACCTAGAGTGCCGCCGGCAACGGGGTAGAGCCCAGAGCCCTGAGTGTATGTTTTTAACCCAACTTTACGTCACGAACGCGTTTGCGTTTCCCATATAAATAACATTATCACTTACGCGTTCGTAAACGTATTTTTCTCAAACATGCAATGAAATGTCTTCGTTACGTGCGTCATAATAGGCTTCGAAGTATCACGTTTAGGGCGGATCGACTCCAGAGGACAGGTAACGAATTTCATATAAAATTGAAGGCCTAGGCCGGGAAGTAATTTTTTTTTAATATTTATGTATACCTGGCGTCTGTGTTCACGAAGCCTGTTCAAACAGCTGAATTATATTTTTTTATCATTTTTAGTGACTAAATGATTAGCGGGCTAAAAAATAATCTCGCTTATTTCAGACGAAATGGTATGAAGAGATTTATTTTATTTATCATAAAAATGAATATTCATATCATCAGGTTATTACATTATTATATTTATTATTCATGCTCTCAATTTTAAAATTGTATTGGCAACACCAAACACTACTCCACGCATGCGCGTTTTTGAACGCATTTTGAGTCAACCAATCACAGGACGCTTTTACTTGTTTTAATAATGGCGGAATGGAAAAGTTTCTCGGCGTGTAAAACTCTGTTTATTAAGACTAAATAGTGGTAAATGGTGTGATTCAATGCTTTTGTGACTTAGATAATTATAGTGTTACGGGTGTATAAAAATTGAATAATCTAACCGGGCCCGGTTTTATGTATCTATATTTTGTTATTGTGTACCGCCAAAGGCAGATGCCGTAGCGCCAACATTTAAAAGGTAAGTGGATTCTTTTTTGGTGGTTTTTTAAATGTTGTATATAGTAATTATAGCCAGACTACTTATGATATTCATTAATTATTACATCGAAGGCAAAAATACTACAAAGCGGGATTGGAGGGACAATTAAAAAACTTTTGTCGTGAAGCTGTTTTGTTCAGTGGTATTTTTTTATTTATTTCATTGCATTAGTTTGAGAAAAGCACTATACATGCCTAGCCGTGAAAGGGTCTTGAAGGCTTCGTATACTATCCGGCCTCCCTACGGTCGGCCGTATATACAACTCAGCCTTCAACCCCCTTTTTCCCGGCGGCTGCAGTAATGTACTATTATGTCAAAAGAAACTTACACTAGTGCCTATGGCTGCCGGTGGTTAGGGCTGCAGAGAGAGAGGAACCTATGCGCGATATTACCGCCTTCTGAATCTGACCCTTGATCCAACCACAACCACGTAGCGAGAGTCTCTCAAGATGTCGCGTCGGTCGAGATTTTAAACGAAAAGTAATAACTAAGATCAAATCAAATTATTTTTATGAAATATTTTGATTAGCTTTTGATTTTTAAGTAGTAACTCAACTATATAAATTAAAAGTCTAAATAGATGACATACACTTAAGAAAAAAGAGGTACTCGTTGCTTTATGTTAAGTATAGTCAGTGGAATATTTGGGTAATTTTTGGGATACATTTTATACTGGAATGGAGGTATATTTAGTAGCTGTCCGTTTATACTGCGATTATAATCCTTCGAGGAATCCACAACTTTCGCTTTTTTGCATTAAGGTTTATTGAGGTGTGTCATGCCTTCCGGGATGTTACGGAATCTGGATTATCTAGAACATTCCATGACTAAAGCCCCATTTAGACCATGCAAGAACTTGTATACGATTTTCATTACATTGCGGGGTTATATAAAGCGACCGAAGTCGCCGTACGACGGTAGCCCGCAATGTAATGAAAATTGTATACCATACCATACCTGGTCTAAATGGGGCTTAAAACGTCGGATTTAAGATCCTGACAAACGAATTGTACGAAACTATAAAGGAATATAGGGTGAACGCCGCTGATATCGTCATCATCATCATATCAGCCGAAGAACACGTATACCAGCGTGCTACACCCTCGACCTCGTCGTCACTTACTATCAGGTGCGACTGAGGTCAAGCGCTGGTCAGTCTTGTATATAAAAAAACAACAATTCTTCTTTGAAGTTGTTAGAATAATACATAATCGGATTGATCTTTTCCCCGTCAATGAACAAGCTGGTATGTAAACAAAGATCTAATTATACTATCCCTTCTTTCTCCCTAAGTTCTTTATTTATTATTCCTTGCATTTGTTTATGGGGCATTTTATTTAAAGCTCAACTTTTTAATTTTGGGATTTTTTATATGGTTTCTATATCATGAGGTCTTGCGCTACCGCGAAAAACGATGTGCGTAAATTTCGTACGATTATCTTTGTCACTCTCATGACGCTTTTATTGGAGTAAAAGAGAAAGATGTTGTATATACACGAATTTCATATATTACATACATATTACGATAATGGAGCAGAAGTAATAAAAAAATATGAAAATTTTGAGATACATTCTCTCTCTTATTCTTAATAATTTTAGCCGTAACACAAATATTTTCGGGGCAATCTTACACAAATCGACCTAGACCTAGTAAGTAGTGTCGCCTCTTACGACACCCGTGGGAGATTAAGATTTATAATAATTATAATGTTAATAATAAAGCCTTCATAGAATAAAATTGTTTACCATTTTATTAGGCAGGCGAGGCGTCCGGTTTTTTATTCAATAGCCCAGTAGCTAGTCCATCCTTTCCATCCAATAGCCTAGTACATTTTAGATTCCATTAAAACTAATAGTCCTTACACCATGGCGGGTGCTGTACGCGTCACATGATACGGACAGGGGCAACATCCGCCTAGTGTATCCCTTACATTTCATTAAATTGTCGAAACGGCCTCTGCGCGTTGGCTCGATCCGGCTCCGTGTACACCTCCCAAATGACCGGAATACCATTGTTCCGTGTACGGCGGAAACCTTCATGGAATTATACAAGTGTTAATTGACACTATTTCATAGACGTCATTGGTAAACATCGCGGGAATACACTAACGGATCACTGTGGGTCGCTATGGGGGAGACTTATGTCCACCAGTGATATGATGATGATGATAATGTTTTTTTTTTGTCCACAGTGGCGGCAGTATGCATCCTTCTAGAAGTAGGCGCCATTCCGAGTCGGCAGAGCGGGTACACGTGCAACGATCCTGCTCTCTCTTTCCCGCACGTGGGCGACACGTTCTCCCTCTCGCTCGTCGGCGCTGTCACTGTCATCGTGCCGTTTGTCATCGTAAGTGTGAATGAGATAGCATGATTAGGTATCAGTGGCGGCGCGTTTATACAAGCCGAGTCCCACAGGCTTGACTAACTTTACTGCAGTTCAACGGTTTTCCTTGGGCTCAAGAAAAAAAATGTCGCGCCGCCACTGATGATTATATACATAATATTAAATTAATAGGTTAGAGTAAATCATTAAATAGGTAATCATGATTGCATATGTAGGACTTGTATCATCTTGGGGGTAGTTGCCACGTTTGGCATGCGGGTTGGCGATCGCATTAGCTGTAGATTAGCCGAAAGACGTCCACGCTGGATATAGGTGTCCCCCAAATATGACTACTATCTTGGGGGATTCGCCATAGTCACCACGTTTGGCAGGCGGGTTGGCGACCTACCCGGGAAGGACCTTTTGAAAACCAATTGAAAAATTACTTTATTGCGTGTCAATAACACGATTAACTTCCTAAGAACTCCCCCATAACCGACTTCACAAAAGGAGGAAATTATATGTTCAACTGCATGTATTTTTTATGTACTTTCATCGATTTTCCCGAATTGAGTCCACAAATTAATATCATTATTTTATTTCTTGGATCTGTTATTACAAAAATAAGCATAGCTGAGTAACTTCGACCCTCGAATCTAAAAATTAAGACCCATTATTATGAAATTTTTGCACAAAAAATTATAATATACAAAGTTGTTTATGGTAAATAATTACAATAACTAATACTTATTGGATGTTTTTTTTAACACGTTGGTGGACAGTAAATGACGTCATCTGTCATGGGCCATAGGAAACAAAAACATACGCGACGCCTATAGGCGTACTGTCCGCCAAACTGTTAACATTGTTGCCATGTATATAAATTTCATATTTTTTTGAATGTATATTATCTGTAATAAACGTTTTATTTTCTAATTGTAGAAGGTACTAAGTTGCATGTATTGAAAATAAAAATAGATTTTTTTGTTTGGGGTCACAAAATAAAAGTGCATTAATAACAAAATAAAACATAATTATAGGTACATAATCGCCTCATCATCATCAGCCTTATACAAATAAAAAAAACAGCATGTTGATAGCCATCACCGGTCTTTCGATGAGACCAGTATAGCTGTCATATCTTTTATAGTTAAAAAAAATCCCATATTGTCTTCGCCTACATATTTATGTAACAACTTACGTCATACTTCAAAACTATTCCATTTATATTTTAAACTGCAATTACTTTCAAACAATAGCGAAATGCGAATAATTATCATAAAAAAATAACATTGCAAATTTTAATTGTGTCCGTTAATACCTCTATTTTGTCAAAAGTTACAAAAGAATCAATGTATTTGAGTGAGACTCATTTTCAGAGAAACAGTTATGTTATTAAAAGCGTATTTGAAAATAAGAGGCGATTTAAGGCTGAATACTTCTTTTATGTACAAACAATTGTTTTCTCTTTTTTTTGTTATTATTATTGAGTTGAAAATGTGACCATGTTTTCATACGTATTATTATCTTCGTTTTTTTCTAATTTTCATTTTTCATTACCACACACACTACGCTTGCCGATACGCGGTTTTCACTCCAGAGGCTTTAGTGTAAGTTTTTTTTGACGCAAGAAAACGTTTACGAACGCGTAAGTGATAATGTTATTTATATGGGAAACACAAACGCATTCGTGACGTAAAGCTACGTTAAAAACTTACGAGTACACTCAGGGCTCAGAACTCGTTTACCCCAACGGTTGTCGATTCTGCGGCTGTATGTCCGGCCCAGCCACTTCAGCTTGCTTATCCCATGAGCTACGTCGGTTACCTTACTTTTGGGCTTACATATGTAAAAAAAACTACATTGGACAAAGCGGCCTAGGCTTGTAGGCCAGGTACCGGGAACGAAGTTCGTATATTTCGAGCATCTTTCTCTTTTACTCTAATTAAGGCGAGTGTCAGAGACAATCGTGCGTTTACGAATATCGCTTTTTGCGATAGCCCCTCCGTCTTATATTTTCTAGCGTAGGTTTTTTAAGACGGTTCTTGTAAGATTTCCAATAGTATTCATTTATAAATCTGAAATTCGTTTTAAGCAACTTACCAGGAAAACATATAACATAACATGAAGTACCGTCTAACGTAATTTGCAGTAAACAAAAATAAATTCCAAAAATAATAAAGACAAAGGTTATTACAATTTGTATAAATTTTAATACTTAACATAATATTATTGTTACAAATTTTGTAATTAGTTAAAGTAAAACCACAGATTTCCGTTTTCATAAAATAATATAATAAACAAATTATGAGAATTGCGACAATTACTAGAAATATATAAATCTTAGTGTTACTTAATAATACATACCTAATTTACTTAGTGCTTGAAAATAGAGGCCTATGTTCTCCGAAACATGTGCTAGTGACTAAATAAACGTGTGTGAAGCCGTGAGTATCATTTATAAAATACTAGCTGTGCCCCGCAGTGATACCGATGGTTTATTAGGAAAAAAACGTAGTCTATGTGTTAATCCAGGGTGTCAGCTAACTCCATACGAAATTTTATTAAAGTCCCTCCAGCCGTTTAGACGTAAAGAAGTAACAAACATACACACTCACAAACCGCCTTTATAATATTAGTATAGATTAGAATGTCTCACAAAAGTTTAAATTAAAAAAAGCAAATGTCCTAGAACAGAAATGTACCACTTTGTCCCCTTCTTGAAGTAAAGTGCCACACACGTGCTGTATGCCTAGCACAAGGGGGGCGCGACATCGACAGTATCTCGAGCCGAGATACTCGTAGACTCCCCGTTCCTCTTTGAATAATATAGTTAGAAAAGGGCGGGTAATCTATCTCACTTTGTAATACTCTCAAGCCCCTCTTTTTCTAAGCCTTCTGGTGGTGTGAAAAAAAGTATTTATCCGGTCAAAAATGATATGGACTTTAGATGAGCGCGGAGCCCCAAATGCCAAAGTGCTAATCTAATAAGCTATACTACTGGGTGTTATAAAAAAACGTAATACAAGATTATCGCCCGTTTGATCTCTCTGTTCAAGATTTTGAACATCTTTTACTATGACGTCAAGTTTGTAAAATTAAATGAACATTGAGCTGTTCCATAGAAAAGGTCAAGTATGAGTTGACGAAGATGTATGAGAGAATTGTTTTTTTTTTTACAATTTACAAAGTTGATCCCATAGTAAATATTGTTCCAATTCATGACCAGATAAACTTGATAATCTTGTATCACGTTTTTTGTAAAACCCAGTATTTTTAAGTTTCATTAAAACCAGTTCAGAAGTTTGCCCTCGATCGAGCAACAAAACCCCATATTCAGCGCTATTTTCGGACCGATACGACCCTCATACCTTCAAGAAAAGCGTACTCCTATCTTAAAGGCAACGCGCTTTTGGCTCCCCTGGTGTTGCCCATGGGCGACAATAATTTGACGACCAGTCTGGCCTAGTGGGTAGTGACCCTGCCTATGAAGCCGAAGGTCCTGGGTTCGATTCCCAGTCAGGGCATTTATTTGTATGATGAGCACAGATATTTGTTCCTGAGTCATGGGTGTTATGTATGTATTTAAGTATTTATATGTATCTATTTATTATATATATCGTCGTCTAGTACCTGCAACACAAGCCTTATTGAGCTTACCGTGGGACTAGATCGATTTGTGTAAGAATGTCCCGAAATATTTATTTATTTATTTATTTGTTATTTATTTATTTAATTGCTAACCATCAGGCAATCCGTCTGCTCATTTATCATAAAAAAACAAACTTTCAATATGAGAAAGAAATAATAGGATTTCTTTTCACCCCGTTTTACTTTGTTTCAGCTCTGGGCAGTCGAAACATCTCTATACCGAGACGACGAGTACTCTCTCAAGAAGAGCAGACTATCCACGACGGCTAAAACCGCCGGTCCCATCTACAAGGACTACATTTACGGAGCCGTCTTCAACCTGATCATCTTGGAGGTGATCAAGTGCGTGGTCGGCTCTCCCCGGCCCACGTTCTTCGAGCTGTGCAAGCCTGACAATATGGAGACGTGTGAAGGGTAAGTAGAGACATGTGGGGTGAGAATGTACACTTAAATAATTTTTGCCACTTAATCAGTTAAATAGTTCGGGTTTGTTTTTGATACTTATAGCAACGTTAAATTTAAATAAACCGTTGAGTAATTTAATTAAGTATTTTATGTCACAAATGTTTTATGCCATGTTTACGGTCCCCAAACCACCTTTTAAATGCATCTACAGGCAATAAACATACATTTTTGTAGTAACTATGTGTCCATTGAAACTAAGAACAAATCAAACGATGTTTTATGAAATATTTTTGATTTGCTTTGATTTTTAAGTAGTAACACTACCATATAAATTAATCCCGTCTCGAACATCGGAGTTGTCGTCGTTTTTCTTAAGTAGGGTAAATCGCCAGTTACTGGCCACCTTCCAATAACTGGCCACCTTATACTGAAAATGAATTCTGTTTACCTATAAATAGAACACATTTTCAAATGGGGTTTCAATTACTGGCCACCCTTCAATTACTGGCCACCTTATACTTAAATGAATTCTGTTTATAGGTAAATAGAGTCCATTTTCAGTAGGTGGTGGCCAGTAACTGGCGATTTACCCTATATGTTATCTATGTGTCCATTCCTTAGTAACCTACCAAAGTTATTTATTAACAATAAATATTACAGCACATTTTTACACAAATTAATTGAGCTAATTCAATAAAAAATTCAAATCCCAGTAAAGGCATGTATTTGTGTGATAAGCACAAATATTTATTCCCGAGTCGTGGGTGTTTTCTATGTATTTAAGTATTTGTATATTATCGTTGGCTGAACCACAACACAAGCCTTCTTGAGCTTACTGGGGCCCAGTCAATTTGTGAGAGAATGTCCTGCAATATTTATTTGTTTATATCCTCATAAAAACTAATTACTTAACTTCAGACTTAAACTCTTATGTAACATTCAAAGAAATTCAATGGATAATTGTTAACAACAATAATATTACTTTGCTATTCCGCTGTTTAATAACGTGCTAGTCGATCAGTGCCAACCCGTTATATTTACTTGCGTATTTTGTCATGCATTAATGCTCCCTCCCTCCCACCGCAAAATTAAATACGCAAATAAATATTCTTCTTTTTCCGACTTCCGCAAAGTACCGCCTGATTCAATTAATTACTTGGATAATTGTTATTGTTATCTAACAATAATTAAGAATATATCGATATACTTATTAAAAGCTCTAATTAATTTGTTACCATTTTAGAATATTTAGATCGTCCTAAATACCCTTTCTGCTAAATTCGATAATGGCGCCCTTTGCCCTGCAACTTCGAACAGATGCTGATAGGTCAAAATGTCGACTCACTGACACAGTTATGTTAATTATTGACAGCTACATAATTAATATGCTGTCAAGAGTTATATTCAGCTCTCTTTCTTTTCTAACGGGAGTGAAAGAGAAGCGAGTACCTGCTATTAGTAAGCGGCCTTGTCGGTCGTTCAAAAATGATTTTCATAAAAACTGAGGGTCTTTCGAGCGATTTTCCCTGTCTCTCCAATAACACCTTAATTGGTGTAAAAGAAAGAAGGCAGAGATTTTCGAACTTCTTTAATCGTGGTTCTCTTTTTCTATCTTCTATGTGCTATTATTTAGTAAAACAACATCTTTAAAACACTTATTGTTACTATTTAGTTATTGCCTTTTTAATTTATTATATTCGCGTATTTTTAGCCAAAGACATGATGTACAATTAAATTATCATTAACAAACATTGAACTCCACTGGAATTACTAGCGCCCATTTCCTACGGTGGCCGCTTCAAGTCAGATGGGGCTTATGCTTGTTCTCCACCATCGCAGTTCAAGGTCTCTAACCTAACTTTATTTTTCCTAGATCGGAATACGTAACCAAGTACAAATGCACATCAGACTACTCCCAATATCTACGGATCGACTCCATCCGGAGTTTCCCGTCGGGACACTCTTCTCTCTCTGTCTACTGCGGTCTCTTTCTAGCGGTAAGTACTTTTTAAAACCTCAAGCTAACTACGGTTAAGAAAATACGAGGTTGGGTTAGAAGAGACTGTTTCTACTTCGCACCGTTGTAATATAAAGGAATAATAGTTATGTTTTCTTCTTTAAGTTTTGTTTGTTTCTTCTAACCCGTCATAATATATCTTAGCTAAATAATTAGCGTGCCCGAATTATTATGCCATCCTTGTATTTGATTAATAATATTAATGTGAGTCCACCCGATGACCACGAACGCTGCTAATGTGTTCGAAACGTCGGGATGAGGTTTAAATTAGTACACGCAATTTAATCCGTGTTAGTTGTTTTATTTCATAATAATATTAATTTCCTTTATTATTCTCTTCTTAAAAAAAAAATAAAAGCTTGCGTACATAACTAACTACACGCGCCCATGACCCCATGAGACCGCTCCCCTCGCCTGGACGGTTTTGACCCAATTGCTATTCCTAACAGCCTTCCTTTTTCAGTGGTACCTCCAACGGCGTGCCTTCAGCTGGCACAGTCGGTCCGTGCTCATTGTGCCATTGGTGCAGGCTGTGTGCCTGGCCTACGCCGCCGTGTGCTCCCTGACGAGGGTGTCGGATCACCGGCATCACTGGTACGATGTGCTAGCTGGAGCTGGCATGGGCACGCTGAGCGCTTTGTATACGGTGAGTTATTATCTTTTTTTTATACCACAAAGGTAGCAAACCAGCATGCAGTCCGCTTGATGGTAGGCGGTCAGCCTATGGACGTTTACAATACCGAGGCATCATTCACGCGTTGCCGATCCCGTAAAGACCTCTACACCCTTTTTGAAACTTATCAGATTTATGGGGTTTCTATATCGTAAATACAACCTCGGCCAAATTGGCTTAGTTTTTCTTCTAAAACAAACCATTTTTTTGATATTTCAAACCTTAATATTTGTACAGTCAACTAATTTGTCTCATGGGCCACTTCGCTCCTTGTCACAGTGAAAATCTATATGAAAGACGCAAAATATATCTTTTTAACGTCACTGTGACAAGGTTCGAAGTGGCCTAGAAATCAATTTGGTTGACTATACACATCAAGAGATCATTACAGGTCACTTAATCTTACCCCACGTGAAAAACATTCATCTTCCCCCAATTCAATACTTTTAAAGTCTTCACTTTATGAGAGCGCATAATGTACTCGTATCTAATATTATCTAACGCTAATTTTGGGGGCAAGCTGAAATAGTGATGTTGCTTCACATAATTAGTCGATTCATATTTATCTATAGAAGTTATTTGGCAAACTAGAATTCTTCTTTAGTGAAAGCCCGAGAGATAACTCATTCATTCCTCTTTTTAATCAGATCGGAGGGAAACAATTATAAATATCGAATATCGTCAATTATTGAATATCGTCAATTTGGGCTCCGATTTTTGAAATAGTCACCGAGTATTCTTCATAGAGATTCTCATTAATTCTCCATGGTGACTATTTTAAAAATCGGACCCCAAGATCTTTTGACATGTAATTGAGTGAGTAAAGTTAACTTCATTTTTTATCGACTTAGATTATCATAACTGCCCAATCTCTTGGCCCCTAAACTGAGCATAAGATAAGGGTGTAATAATAGTACATACATTAACACAGCGTTTGCAAATGAACTGGCAACAAATGTTCCTAGAACTAGCACGTTTCTAATGCACGATCTCAAATTATAGAAAATTATATCTATTAACTAAACTAGCAACTGCATATTATATATTACTTTGCTTTTTCTTGTAATTTGTAAGCGGAATGAGAATTATGCAAGGTTCTAAAGCGATGTGGGAAAGACATTACAATCGGGTTAGCAGGCTTGTACAAATGGTTGACTCGATAAGGCTTAAACTAAATAATTAGTCATTAAGAAAAAAAAGAAAACCTCTTACGCACTTTTAAAAATACAACACATTAAGCGGTATTTTACAAGCTTTTTTAATCTACAATGTTTGTAAGTCTCGGTCAAACCTTTAACTGAATTTTAAAGCAGTCAAGCTCAACCGATTAAGATAAAATTTAGCAAATGTAAATTTGGCGATAATATAATATTACTAGATGAGAACCCGGGCACATTGCACGCAGAACCGATGGCCGGTGGGACGGAAAGGTTCTGGAGTGGCGACCACGAACTGGAAGACGCAGCGTAGGTAGGCCTCCCACAAGATGGACCGACGACCTAGTTAGAGTCGCGGGATACCGCTGAATGTGGAAGGCGCAGGATCGGTCTTCTTGGGTGGTTCTGGGGGAGGCCTATGTCCAGCAGTGTACGTCTTTCGGCTGACATGATGATGATGATGATGATGAGAACCCGGCTTCTCTCGGGCATAACATTAATAAACCTACACGGCCAAAATTCCGGACAAAGTATCCGAACGCAATCCGCGCACTTGACCCGTCACTGTCATGTTGTCAACCAATTTAATATGGCCGAAGATAGATAAATAATAATAGATTTCAAAACGTGTTTCACCACTATTTTGGTCATCACCTGGCAATCCCGGGGTCACGGCCGCCTCTTATTAGCTTTCTGTAAAGTCCAGCTACCACTTTACAAAACGCAAGGCCTACTACCGAACAACGTCGCTCTAAGGGCAAACTTATATGTTATTATACTTATTGTTATTCTACTTGACACTGGCGAAATCATCGATTGATTTATTGATGGAAGCCATATTTTTTTTTAAAAGAAGAAGAAGAATATGGCCGACCGATTTGTCATTAAATTAACACTTTTAAACGCAAAATGCGCGGCATACGAATTTTGCCGATATATGTCTTCGATTCAAAACTCCTTACTTTTTATTCTCTTTCATTTGAGTACATTTTCGTTCGGGTCTACCGTACCACTCGACGGAATTATTAATATAGATGGTACCACTGATCTCATATTGGAGACAGAAGCCATAGCATCATAATACACAAGATAAACCTGTGGTGTTTAGGCTCATTAGAATCCTCTCGATGTAGGTAGTTGATCTTTCTTCTTCTCTTCTTAATCCTCCTTTGCTGAGGACCGTGACTCCACTTTCCTTTATGAATTGTCTCCAACTGTTTCGATCTGCAGCTTGATGGAGGGCGGTGGTAAAAGAGTTCCAGCTATTTGGAGATCTGGTCCGACCATCTGTTTTGACTTCGTCCTCTAGGGCTTTTACCGTCGTCCGTGTGCCCTCAACCTTTCCCGTCACCGCTAGTTTAAGTTAGTTTTAGTTGTGTAGTTTAGTTTTCTAGTTGACTGTATAAAAAAAGTTTAGTCTGCAATAAAAGTTTGTACGGTATACTGGGGTTATTTTGATTCGTGGGGTAATATTGATCACCCATTTTTAGTAGAAATAGTTGGTTTATTAACGCGAGCTTAAGGGTTTAGTAATGTGGGTATCATGCAATAACAGAAATATTTACAGTCAACCGATTTGATTTTTGGCCCTTGTCGTAATGAAAATCTATACTAAACGCAAAATAAATATATCTTATTAACGTCACGTGACAAGGTTCGAAGTGGCCTAGAAATCAATTTGGTGGTCTTTACATTATAAACGATGTTAAAAGCACATTCTTTTATAGTTCAAAAGTTGATGTTCAATTCAAAAAAGTAACCCCACTTTACGGTACCAATCACTTATAACAGAAACTTATTCACTCAAGCTTAGCTAAACTCTACCCATCCTTCCAGGTACTCGTACTTTGCAAGAACTTCTCACACCCGAGCGTAGTCAGCACGAGCGACATATCCAGCAGTGATGGCACTCACCACAACCCCGACACCAAACTCCTACCGAACAGGGTCATGATGCCCTAGCCTGAAGCTGTGTAAGCGTGCACTTCATCAAGATGGCTGCCACGCGCGCTTACGGACGATCTTACCCCCGCAGTTGCGAATAGTGAAATATTGTGATGTCGCGGGTAAAGTTGGTACAAGTGTTATAGTTTTGTTCGGTGTTACTTACACTAGAAAATATGTTGTCTTAGGCTCTAGTGTAAGTTTCTTTTGACGTAAAAAAACGTCTCGAACGCGTAAGTGATAATGTTATTTATATGGGTAACTCTAACGCGATGTTGACGTTTTGTTACGTTAAAAACGTATACTCAGGGCTCTTGTGAAAAGGCGACGTTAGTTTTGTGTAGGGATGGTTACAAATTGTACAAATTGTGAGATAAAGTGCTTGCTGTTTGAGTTAAAAAAATCATCTTTAGTTTTTATGACTCGATTTGATTTCAATCTATTATTGAATATGAAAGATAAGACTAAGGATATTAGCAGAAGTTTTTTTACATGCTAAGCAAAAATAAACAATCATACAGAATATTCCAAAAGCATATAACTTTCATGAGTAGTTAGAAATTTCGATAAATATTAAAGCACTTTATATCGAAAAGAAAAGACAGTTTCGTCTAAAAATATAGATACATTGTATGTGATATAATTATGTAGCCACGACTTTTTACTAAAGTTCTGGATGCATGTTTTAGTCACATTAAATTTACAGTCAAGGTAATTACCTTACAGAATACAGAAGAGTTAAATAGTAAAATAAATGTATACATGTGCTTTAATATTAAGACAATGAGGTGTATGTATACATATTTTGGAACTTTGTTCGTATCGATATCTCTGACCTTGGCTGTACCTATCCATATCTTCAGGTCAGTTAGTCATAGTTAGTCATAGTTTTTTATTCATGAACAATACAAGATTGTGTTTGAATATACAAAGCGACACAAAAATAAAAAAATTGAATACTTATAAAGCAACTTATCGAGTTGCCGAACAAGAGTATTTGTTTTTTTTTTTTTTAATAAGCAAGGAAAAACACGCAAATTGATGACAATTTTTTAAATACTTACATACAAGCAATAGAATGATATTTTTCTTGTAAAATTATGACGATAAAATGTTATAACTTATTACGAAATGACGTATAAAAACATAAAACATGTTATTTCTAAGATCTTTTTGACATTAATATTTATTTAAAGTCTAAAAGTTCAAAAGTTTCTTGCATTTAACAAAACTTCATTTCTTTTTTTTAAAAAAAAGCACTTGAGGCTTCTTATGATTAAATTGCAGTCTTTTTATTATGTTTATACGTGTAATGTAAGTTACTGCATATCACGTCATAAGAGTAAAAGGTCCAGTTCAGACATATTTTTTAGATATTTTGTGCCGGAAAATCGAGATAAAATAGTAAAAAAAATGTTCAGAATCTGTTAGTTACCTACATACGTCAATCTAATTATAATCCACTTGAGACAATGACTTTTTTCTAGTTCAAACATTTAAATTAATCCTAATCGAAATATTTAAACTGCTTGTTTTGTTCCCAAATAGTCCCAACTGGGGTTTGTAGTAATCCCAGAACGGGTTCCAATTAGCCCCACGCTACATTTGAAGACTGTAATATAAACCAGTGATGCTTGTATGACAAAACTATCAATCCTATGTATAATATAATAAATAATAATAAATAAATATTCAGGACAATCTTACACAAATCGACCTAGTCCTACGGTAAGCTCAGTAAGGCTTGTGTTGCAGGTACTAGACGACGATATATATAATAGATAGATACATATAAATACTTAAATACATAGAAAACAACCATGACCCAGGAACAAATATCTGTGCTCATCACACAAATAAATGCCCTGGCTGGGAATCGAACCCAGGACCATCGGCTTCATAGGCAGGGTCACTACCCACTAGGCCAGACCGGTCGTCAAAATTGTATGTATTGTTATAATCTGTTCATTGAATAGATTAAATGCAAAATCGTATGCATCTTATATGTCAGAAAATTGTCTAGATAATACAATATTTGTATTTTTTTGGCAAAAACTTGTTTACAATCAGTGTATTCTATAGAACACTTTAACAAGTGACATATTGTTGGAATGACATCTGGAAATAACTTTCCAAACTGATATTTGATTTATAAGTATAATTTTAATGTCATACTGCTGTAATTTACTAAATTGATGATTCATAGCAATAGTGAAATATGAGCGATTCTTAAGGAATATACAACTTTTAAAACGTGCTTTTTATTGTAGATTCATCGAATCATGAGTTCATTTGATTGGAGCAGGACAAATAATGTGCAAAGATTTCTTATCCCACTTTTATGGTAATACAGGCAAGGGAATAAATATTCATATTTCTTTTCTTATACCGTTGATTGTAGCTAGTTGAGTGTAGTATTGAGCTCATTGTTCTAAAATACCATACAATATTCAGTAAATAACACAATTTCTAATTTGGCATTTTTTAGAAAAGCTTAGGTAAGATAAAATGGGTAACGATTGAATATTTTTTGATGATGGTAAAAGATGAACAAAATCGCCTGTAATCCGAAGCATTAATATGTGGAGGTTATTCTATCTTACTCCACATAAAAAGTCATCCAATCTTGCCCCACTTTACCTTACTCTGTAAGCAACCGTCTACTTATTAACTTATTATTTAGGTTTAATTGATTAACAGACAGTATTTACTGTACAGTACCTGTCTAGTCGTAAGATTTAAAATTTGTACCCACCTAGATTTATTTAGGTTAGTACACATAACTAAGGTATTTAGCGCTTAAGTTAAGGTCATGAATATTTACAATTATCGCCCATACATAAAAAAAAGAAAAATACCTCGCTCGCCTGCATATAACTACAGGAACTAAAGCATAACAAGAAATATATGAACATTATTAAGAGCTATTCTCATTTATATGAAAACTGTTCGCTGTAGTCAAAAAGTATACTAATCCCTATTATCTTAATTTGTTGATCTATCAGCGCTACTGTTGGCTTGGAAATATTTCGGAGCGAAATTTTTATTTCTTGTGTCTCATTCCTAGCAGTATATTGCATACATTACTTACGTTTCAGTTTTAACTATGAATAATTATTGACCTTTTTGTACTTTATTTTTGAATTTTTAATAATTATATTATCCAAGAAAACCACCACAATGACACATACAGAAGTGACAACCTATCATCAAAATAATATCTGAAAATGTATAGCTCCTCTTAAATGCCGAAACCTGGGGCATGATCGTATATATTTCTGTCCATGCTTTAATTCATGAGACTTTACTTAGTGTAGCTGTCAATTGCACATGCAGCACCCCTAGAGTTATTTTTCTGGTCGGGGTTCATAGAGATTACAAAAAATGGGGCTAGTTAGGACACTGAGAAATTGGACGCCTAATCGTAAATATTTATGACCTTACTAGTTTAATGGAGACGAGATTATATAGCATTATTTTCGTAGTGGTAATACTTTTTTGTTGTAAACTACAAAACTACAAATTGAAATGTTTTAATAATCAGTTCAACTTATTTGCGCATATTAACTTTTTCGCTGCCATTGACTTGATATTAAGTCAGCATTTCGTGCCCCACGCGCCACGACTTGATATCAAGTCGTGGTTTTGGTCAGGATTGTATGCGTGGCATTGATGACTCTTTATTGTTTCATTAGCGTAGCGGTGAAAAGGTTAAAAAATATTCAAAAGACTCAAGTAGATTTAACGGAATATTTGCCGCCGCATTTCGCTGCGTGGGGCTATTTCGAATACTTGGGGTTACTTTAAACTACATGACAATCGTAATGTCAGACGCCAAAAGATACTATTGCAATAATTTATATCATTGACAAAATTAGTTTTTTTATGTATCATCTTTGTTCTGACACAATAGTTTTGAATACCAAATAGCCCCAAAATAATTGTTAATCATTTTGTTTGTATTACCACAATGTAAATCATTATCTACATCTTGATTCTATTAATAAATATATTTATTTATTTTAAATATTGACATTCCCGGCATTTAGAAAGAGATTAGTTTAGTACACTTTAAATATTGTTCAATTTTGTAAATATTAGTTGTAAGTGTAGTGTGTTTGATTGTATGATGTGTTTGAGTTAATTATAGACAATCTTTATTATAATAATTGTATTTATTTTCCCGTTACCTGTTATTAATAGCTTTATTAACAAAGAAGCTGATATAAACGTCAACAACCGTACTGTCGCGGCCATCTTGTAAACTAAAGTGTTATGACAGTTACACATTCAGCCAAAATATAATTCCTATGTTCCATAGTCGATGGTAGTTTTTTTGTTGATTAATGTACAGTCAGCAGCAGAAGTAGCTAAGCATTTGAGGTGTTCAAATTGAGGTCAACACGTCTCTATTGTCAAGAGAATAAGAGCGCGTATAGGTCATCTTGAACACTTCAAACGCTTAGAAACTTTTGCTGCTGACTGTAGTAGGTACCCTAGTACTATGAACCCTATCTACCTACATAGGCTACATATTCATAGCTTATCCTTGACACAAAATCATGTCAATATGACAAGAAACTCAAATAAGATATCGAAGTGGCATAATATCTTCACAAGGGATGCGAAACTAAACTGTCTAATTATCTATTAATCTAATTATCAGGGGTCCGCTTTGCAACTAATCCCTGGATTTAGCATAGGCACTAGTTTCACGGACGCGACTGCCATCTGACCTTCCAACTCAGAAGCTAAACTAGGCCTTATTGGGATTAGGCTGGTTTCCTTGCGATGTTTTCCTTCACCGAAAAGCAACTGGTAAATATCAAATGATATTACGTACAAAGTTCCCAAAAAGTTATGGGTTAGTCTTGCACGGACTAGAACATAAAATGAGTACATCAGCTCATAGTCCATAACTCAAAATGGCAGAAACACAAAATGACTACAACACAATTAGTCGATGAGCTCCTATTTTTGGGTGCTTTGGCCCTACGGGCCGATACAAAACGAACATAACCTAAACCTACCTATAGGACAGTGGGTTTACTTTTCCGCATCTGGTGTTTTTTCGTATGTGACTAATTGTGTTGTAGTCATTTTGTGTTTCTGCCATTTTGAGTTATGGACTATGAGCTGATGTACTAAGGTCACCAGCGCTACCTTATAGCCACCATATTCAGATACAGTCAGTTTAATATTATGATACAGTGTGACCAGGTAGAATAACTTTTTATTAGGAAAATTAAATATCTTCCATATACCGAAGTACTACAGGCTACTTACCATCTTACCCCTCTTACGCTTTCAATTTCCCCCCTATTACCATTCTTACCCGCCGCCCAGTGACCTTTAAAAAGTCCGCCCATTCCATTTCATTCACAACTTTGTCTATACGTAAATAAAGTCGCATTTAGCTTGGCAGATTTTGATCTGCGAGCGGCCAAAGGATAACATTACCAAGTACAGTTTATGATACAATTACAAACGAAGAAAAACTTGTATTGGAGCATGTAAAATAGTAGTTTTATTCTCGAAACGAGAAAATATTACAGTATCATAAATAAACTGCAGTTAGCACAGACAGGTAAATTATAGAAACTGTCAAGACAAGAGAAATCTGCATATAAAATGTGTTCAGCCTGAATTCCTTTCTTTCCTTTGTTTTGTCTCTCTTTTGGTCAATAGTGAACAGGCCCGGTACCACAAACATCGAAGTTCGTATATTTCTAGCATCTTTCTCTTTTACTCCAATTAAGACGTCATGAGAGTGACAGAGACAATCGTCTGAAAACGAATATCGTTTTTCGCAGTAGCGCCACAGCTTGCGTATAAATTTTGTTTTTGTTACCCATTATAATTGACAAGGAGATGTGCGGAATAGAATTCATTCAAGAAATTAAGGCAATTTCGTGTTTCGGTTATTTTGAGGCATAGACTATGAGCCGATGTAGTAATATTGTGTTCTAGTACGTGTCTGATGACCGGTCTGGCCTAGTGGGTAGGAACCCTGCCTATGAAGCTGATGGTCCTGGGTTCGATTCCCAGTCGGGGCATTTATTTGTGTGATGTGCACAGATATTTGTTCCTGAGTCATGGGTGTTTTCTATATATTTAAGTATTTATATGTATCTATCTATTATATGTATATATCGTCGTCTAGTACCTACAACACAAGCCGTACTGAGCTTACCGTAGGACTAGGTCGATTTGTGTAAGATTGTCCCAAAATATTATCAATAAAAAATATTATTAAATATTAACGTGTGCGAAGCCTAGTAGGTATTCATATGAAGTGATTCAATGGTATTATTTAACAAAATGGCTTCCTTCACGTTTATTTACTCACACACGCTATATGTATCAAAAAGCTCCAGAATGCCTAACCAATGTCGACGACACGTCATGTGATTCACAACTCTTACTTAAAAATAGAAAACAGGCTCTGTCGCTAATGTTTCGAACGCTGACTGAGTAAACGTGAGCGTAGTCGTTGCGGTCAATTAACAGTCTATCATTAACTGGTCTCTGGCCCTAGGTAGGCGGATATTGTCACGAGCGTTCGTGACTGCGCTGGTAAGGCAATAAGTATTAACTATTTATTAGAAACTACCATATTAATGTTGCGAAATAATGAAGAGGATCTCGACAAAGGTATGGTGTTTTAGTACAGTACACTAAGAGCGTGGACGTTTTTGTTCAGCGTTTTCTTGGCGTTCCCATATAAAATTGTACGCTGCGGAGACGCCGCGTTACTACGGAATCGCCAGGAAAACGGCGTGTGGCCACCGCTAGTGTGCACACAACCTTATGCCCGGAATACACGAGGCTAGTTTTTCAAGCCAGTATAGTAAGCTAGTTAGTCAGCTAGTAAGCTAGTAAAACTGTCCTGGCTTGAACACAGGCTAGTGCTGTCTACACGATGCCAGTAATTTTAAGTCAGTTCGAGTGCCAGTACCTTTGCAAAGTGTCGTAAAAAAATCGTCAATACGAACGTAAAAAGTAAAAAATAACATGGCATGAATGAAACAATTAGGTAAAAAACTATGTAAATGTGTACTACATGAATTACTTGAAGATATATTAGAAAAACGTGTCCGGACACATGGCACTAGCCGGACGGATACTATTAGCTTCCACGGCCGCACGAAGATAGTACACAAGCCAGGCTAGCGATATCGGTGGTGGGGGGCGCTACTAGCTCAAAAAATAGAACGGCAAGCTATTAAAACTATCCTGGCTTCAGCACTAGCTTACTAGCCTGAAAGTTAAGCTAGTTTTGTATACACGAAGATAGACGCACTAGCTTGCTAGCTTACTAGTACTAGCTTACTATACTGGCTTGAAAAACTAGCCTCGTGTATTCCGGGCATTAGCCTTTATTTTTTACTAGCTTTTCCTCGCATCTTTGTCGCCCAGCCATTCCCAATTAAATTGGTTCAGAGGTTTAAGCGTGAAGAGGTAACAGGCAGGCAGAGTTACTTTCTCATTTATAATATTAGTAGTTAGGTATAGTTTTTTTACGAAAGCTACCCTATAATAGGTATAAATGTATGTATGCAAATTTTCGCAACGATAATGTTTCTGTAAATAATTTTATCTACGTACATGTCATAAGTGCTCTAAAATGCGTCCAGAAACCATAGGCAATGACCAGCATTACCAACCATCAGAAAGATTTCAGTAGGTAATGTTAACATTACCTACTGAAATCAGTAGGTTATGCATTTAGATTTGGAACAGCTGTCAAATTCAAGTAGGGTGTCTAATCTAGTATCTATAGATATTAAAACAGCCATTGATATGAAACGCCAATTCGTTATGTTTTATTAATATAAATCGAACGACATTTGAACTCGAGTGACAGTAGAATAGGGAGTGCATTCGCTTGTCTATGGATTAAAAAAAAAAATTGACTGAGATACGAAATACGCAACGCCGCCGTTCCAAGCTGTCATTTGTTTTGTTCGTTGACTTTTTAATGTTTACAAGTAACCCTAGTAATAAGTCATTTCCCTACGGTTTCTGAACCCATCTTAAAACACTTAATGATATGTGTGTAGATGAAGTAGTGTATGTAACTATACATAATCAGGCATTACAACAAGAGTGTGGGTTTATGAAACGAGCCTTCATTATGCACAGATACATAAACTACTATAGCGTCATACTATAATTTTATAAGATGTTCGTTCTCGTTATCGTAAAAAAATATTTAAAAAATACCTACTTATTTATAGTCTTAATTTAGGTAGCATCTGCAAAACACCCTACATACTACTTGTACATTACTCGTACTTTAGATTGCCATCTTTCATCGAAATTACTAGTCTAAAAAACATGGTGTTACCCCACCTCGTATAAACACAGTAAACGCCATTAAAAACTTCATTTAACTTTCAACCTTACTACCCCGCAATAGATTTCAAATTCAAACCCGTTTCAATGTACATATGACTTTATTCGTTATGCCCTCTCCAAACATGACAATTAGCCATTTTTTTTAAGTTTACTTTTTAAAGATACGATCAACGTTAAGGGGGGACCACACTATCAGACGCAGCCATCTTTACTGTACCCTCACTATAAATAACTTAAGATAAACAGTAAGTTTAATGACCTGGTTTATTAAGTTAATGGGTTTAACTTGGTGTTCCAATTAGTTAATGTTAATTTTTAAATAGGATGTCATGTCCTCATGTCACATGTCTAATACAATTATAGGTTAGAAGGTCAAAATCAAGTTAAAAATATTATTCCCAGAAAGTTTATATAAAGTTCTACTTTTGAGAAACTAAGAACAAATCAAATTATTATTATGAAATATTTTGATTTGCTTTGATTTTTAAGTAGTAATACTACTATATAAATTAAAAGTTGAAATAGATAACATATACTTAAGAAAAAACGACCAGGATCAGCCGCGATAGCTGGAGATGCGGGTTCGAATCCCGTCTCGATCACCGGTGGTCCTGGTTGTTTTTTCTTAAGTATATGTTATCTATTTCAACTTCTACTTTTGAAATTTTTTTCATATTTTTAAAACTTATGGTTCAAAAGTTAGATGGGGGACACATTTTTTTTACTTCTTGAGCGATTATTTCCTAAAATAAATTATATTTAGATTATTTTCAATTTAGGCACATTACAAGCACTTATGATTATGAACGTCAAAGAAAAATCTACACCGGTTCGAACCCTACACCTCTGACCCGAGAAGATACCGGCAAGAAACTACGGCGGAACTTATTTATTCCTTTTTGAATACCTATCCAACAACATATCACATGTTAGGCTTGAATATTTCATTCGCCATAACAAATGTTCGTTTGACATTTAGTTTGCGGTTCCAGAAATTATTACTGAGAGTTTACATTGTGTGTAGATAAAGAAGTGCATGTCACTGTATATAGGTATAAAATTACTCGTTTGATGTTATTATGAAACTTCGTTCGTTTCATAAAACCAGAGTTGTGTTTTTACGCCTTACATAATCACACTTTATAGCAGTAACATAAACTACTATTACAATTCAGGACATTTATTATTAAATCATTTATTGGTGCATAATTTCCTTACGTTACCGGTAATTCGCACTATCATTATGTAATAATGCTATAAAGAAATGTTGACACACGATACACTAAATAACAAAACTGTTATGATTATTTTTTATCATGCAGAAACGTCTGCTAGCGAATATCTTCGATATTTAAATCGAAAGAAAAATAGAAAAAATTGACTCGAAGCGGAACTCGAACCCTCACTAGCCCAGTGCACTACCAATTGTGCTATCCGAGTACCGCTTAGACCTGTCGAATTTTTCTATCTTATCCTTCGTGGTATACGTCATCATGGGTGACGTGTAGCCACATCTACCGTCAGCGTATTAAACACTTAACGGCATCAAAGTCTCAATTTACATTGAGAATTCATCGATAACAATGTGCTACCACATTCTAAATTATTTTTTATTATGCAGAAACGTCTGCTAACGAATATCTTCGATATTTAAATCGAAAGAAAAATAGAAACCGCTTCGAGTAAAATTTTTCTATTTTTCTTTCGATTTAAATATCGAAAACTGTTATGAGTTATGTTCTTATGTTATAACCGCCATATTCCCGCCTCTATTTGTAAGAAGTGGTTATAGTATAATTCTAGACTTGGTATAATTCTCATCTAGGTTTCCAGTATTTGCAGTAAACACAAATCATGACTTAAGTTTAGAAACCACTCCCACGTAATCAACATTAGCCGTAAGGAAGTTTCGATTTTGCAATGTATCCTACGCTTTAGCTCTATAACTATCCGTAAAATGAAGTGGCGAGGTAAGAAACGCCAGTTACCGTCCTTTTCGTGCCTACCCCTACTACCGCAGTGCGAAAGAGATGTCTTGATACCGATGGTTTATGACCCTGTGGCTTTAGTACTACACTACCTAAGCCGTGGTCCAACCAAACTACGCTCACATTGCTAGCAGCGCTATCAGCGGTGCTACTGAGAAAATCGATATTCGTTTCGAACGATTGTCTTTGTCACTCTCATGGCGATTTAATTAGAGTAAAGGAGAAAGTTGCTCGAAATTTATGAACTTCGATGTTCCTGGTACCAGTGCTAACAGCTGGTCCGTATCAGTTATCGTGCTTGGTCGGGAAAATGGCGTTTGATTCGGACCAGCACGAACGTGCGCCATTCGGGCCTGAGCTGTCACCATGACAATCTGTTTATATGAATTGAAGGAATTGAATGACAGTAGTTAGTCATTATGACGCTGATGATGATGAATCATGCGCCAACCCAGGTCGGCGTGATTATACTATGATCCTTATGAGACATTGGCATCTCCAATATTGTAAAGGTAAAAAACTGAACTAAAGAACCCATGTCCATGTGTGGTACATTTAATTATATGTATTTGTTCATTTGTGTATTATATATGTTTATTTGTTATTTCTTAGGACTTATTTTTGTTTCAATGTTTCTCTCAATTCCTGCAACCTCCTGTAGTTTTCTACTTTTTTTTATTTTTCTTCGCTACCCTAAGGTTGTCTGGAAGAGATTGCTTTTTAGCGATAAGACCGCCTGTTGTTTGCCTCCTTTTCTTTTTATTTTATTGTTCGTTTCTGTTATATTTTTCTACTTTTGAGGTGTGCAATAAAGTATTCATTCATGTCAATGTAGTTGTGCAGATAATTAATACGGAACTTACGTCAAAATCTGAATATAGAACGTCGACATGCTTGTACACACGTTACTACTACATAGACCAAATCCTTCAGCTAAGTTTTTCACCTATAATATTTGCAATCGGCACTCGATCAGTTTCAACCGAATAATTATTTAATAAGTACATGAACCCGAGCCGATTAACCTAATTATGCTGACTGTATTAGCATAGTTGTTAGTCACAGTAAATCAAAGTCAAACGAACAGTGTCGTAAGACGGGGTAAGAAGAGACAAACTGGTATTCAAACCTTATTATTACTTAAGCATTAGGTATTATTGTAACGCTAAGGAAGAGCTGCGGCGCTACCGCGAACAACGATATTCGTAAATTTCGGACGATTGTCTCTGTCACTCTCATGACGTCTTAATTGGGGTAAAAGAGAAAGATACCCGCAATTTACGAATATCGTTTTGGGCGGTAGCGCCTCTGCGCCACCCAATACAGGCATTTCTTGCTTACCGGGTGGTTCCATCGCCGTACATCATAAATAATGTAGCCATCAAATAAATATGTAATTATTTTGTATGACATACACTGTAAAATGGTTTAAGGTATAAGTTTGCGTTATTGTGCCAAGCACTTTGTCGAAGTTATAACAAATGGTCAAAAACACCCTGTATATAAACGTGAATGTCCTGACTGACTGATCAACGCACAGCTCAAACCGCTTAACCTAGATGGCTGATTTTTTTACAAAAGGGATTTTTGGAAATTTTACCATTAAGGGGGTAAAAAGGGGGTTGAAAGTTTGTATGGAGATTGTGTATAATTTAAAGCGAGATACTTGAAATTTGGTGTAAACACTCCTTATTTGAATACAAGAAATGATAATTGATATTCATCCCTAAAGAGGTCAAAAAGAGATTTCTTCTGCGCCTGCGAAGCCGGGGGCAAAAGCTAGTATTTTATAGTTGTATAAGAGGGTTCAATAAAGGTGAGTGGTGTGTGTAACATTTGAGGCGAAGCCGAAAATTGTTAATATAGACGAAATGAGCCTTTTTCGACCTCTTTATAAAAAGTTACATAACTACATTACTTTTTCTACTAGGGATTAAATAAAACGCACTAGGTATATAACTATTCCAAGAATGCTAACCAAACACAGCAATACAGCATAAAAAAAAGCGGGAGGTTGGATAGTGACAAATGACAGTTGACAGGCCCGGTACCGCAAACGTCGAAGTTCGTATATTACGGGCGTCTTTCTCTTTACTCCAATTAAGAGTGTCATGAGAGTGACAGAGACAATCACCCGAAATTTACGAATATCGTTGTTCCCGGTAGCGCCGCTGAACGTAATCAATAACCATAGACACGGTAATATAATTTTTTCAACTGTCATTTACTTGCGTTTTTCCTTATGTTGGCAGCAATTATTTCAGGTTTGTTACTGTTTCAAACCACATTCAGTCGTTTGTTAGGTTGGCAGTATTACATTAAACGCAAACTTAATTTAATTTTAAGTGTTCCGAACGTTTGTGCTTCTATTTTCTTTTATTTTAGGTACTTGGAACCTGCCTAAGTATCTATAACATAGTACTTCAGTTAAGTTTTTACCTACAGCGTCCTGTTACTGTAGACTACTGTCTATATCATGATTACTACAACTAAGACATTAAGTACCTGTTAATGTTATACAAGGCTTCGATTATAAATAGCAAACCGCATAACTTGGTAGCAAGTAGCATCCCACGCAGGCCAAAAGCAAGCATGAACCTTTAAGACTTGCTAATATTTCACGAACATTTTATGAGAGGTAGGGCACAGCGAAGTACCGTCACGCTTGAGTCTTGAGAAGTCCAACTGGGGAACCTCCTCCTTACAAAATACCACAGCCATAATAGCACTGCTACCTATCGGAAGTAGTGTTGTGTTCCTGATGGTGAGTAAGGTTCCCAGAGCTTCAAACCCCCTTAAAGGCCGGCAACGCGCTTGTGACTCCCCTGGTGTCCATGGGCGACGGTAATTGCTTACCATCAGGCAATCCGTCTGCACGTTGGCCACCTTTGTCTAAAAAGAACATTTAGCAAATATAACATTAGGAAAAGGGACCTATTGTTAATGGCGCTTATGTAGTTGTTCAAGATGACACAATAAAAACCTCAATGCGGTTCGACGTAAGTGCCATCGACGATAAAGTAGCCTTTTTATAGCTGTCTCAAATTAAGTAACTAAAAGTCAGCAGAAAAATGTTGATAGGCTGGATTTCTTTTTGGAGAGCACTGGAGGCCTAGCGGTAAAAGTGTGCGACTTGTAATCCGGAGGTCGCAGGTTCAAACCCCGGATTGCACCAATGAGTTCTTTGGAACTTAAATATTATTTGATATTTACCAGTCGCTTTTTGGTGAAGGAAAACGTCGTGAGGGCACCGGACTAATCCCAATAAAGCATAGTTTACCCTCTGGGTCAGGTCAGATGACAGTCGCTTTCATTAAACGAGTGCCTACGCCAAATGCTGGGATTAGTTGCCAAGCGGACCCCAGGCTTCCATGAGTCGTGAATGCCGGTACAACGCGAGGAAGATGGATGATCTCTGCAACAAAGCCCCACTGCTGCGTTGCCAAAACCTAGATAGTTTTTTATATTATGTTATATTATGTACTTGGTTATATGATGCATTGGTATTACTGTAATGACATATTAACTTATTTAAAGAAAATGAATTAACATAATACGACTTGTATTATGTTAATTCATTTTATTACAACCGTTACAACTATGTTATAACAACATACATAATGTTGTTATAACATAGTTGTAACGGTTTTTTTAAGTCTGACCGGCCAGCAATGTACGCAGTCCAACGTATTTTGACATGACAAGTAATACTGATTAGGCATGACGCATCGGTACGTTAATTACTATGAATGCAATACATTGCGTGCTTAATTTTTATGTATGAAATAAAAATAACCTATTTTTTTTAACAAAATGAATGTAACTAGGTTCTTGAGGTCCAATACTAATCGCCACTACAATATACGCCCGAATGAAAAATACACCCTGTATAGCAGTATGGATGTGTTACAGTATATTTGGCCATACTGATTGCTACGACTGACTGCGTACGCGCACAATAGTTTCGTAATACGCAGCCAAGTCCTAACAGTATTAATTGCCGGGGCACGGAAGTGCATTAATTTAATTACGACCGTTAGCTTATTTCACGGGAGAAAAGACGAACTTTCTTCACTGGACCGTTGTGGAATTATTTAATTTTAATTTGCAGCAATTTTGGACCCGGGTATGTCCGTAATACGTAAATATCAAATTATATTTTGTACATAAGTTGCGAAAATTTCAAGGGTACAAGCTGATGTTTGGACCTGCGGCCTTCAGATTGCAAGTCACACGCTGTTACCGTTAGGCCTTCAGCGCACGTGAGTTTATCCGTTTGTAACTAAGTATTAATTATTATGTTGTTAGCGACAAGTCTCTTTTTGCTTACTTTTTAATAGAGTTGTCCTCGTACGGAATGTCTGTCATTACAACTGTGAGTTGCGAAAGTGAGAAATGAAAAGTGGAACCTCGATAACATGAGCCTTATTGGGTAGCGAGATTTTTTTTTATTGTTGTTTATTTGTTTATTCAGAACAATTTACATTGTGTGGAATATTACAATAGTTTTGGAATATTACATTCAAACGAACTCTAACTATAATAATGCAAAATTTTTAGAAAATAGTTTGTTATGCAAGGCTGCAAAGTGGTTATTTGGCGCTAGAGTAGAAATTAAAAGCTGAGCAAGTGAAGGAACCTAATAATATAGATAAATATAGATTCCGGAGCGTGGTGAGGCTTTCAAGAGCCGAAACGCCAAATAACTTTGCAACCATGCGGAACACAAGCAAAAGGTTTAATATGTCAATATTTATTTATAAGGTTTATTTTTATATTTATAAGGCAAGCAAGCAAAAAGAAACCTTACCCCTGAGTACGTAGGTCCAAAGCGTCCACTTGATATCAAGTCATCGCGCTTCATAACAAGTCAATGGCGTCGAAAAGGTTATTTCACCTATCTCCTCACGGCGAATCATGATCCCTATGACAGTTCATGTTAGTGATGGGTCGTGTCGATGTAACTTAATTTTTTTTATAGGCAAAGGCGTGACTTGCATTCAGCCACGTCGGTAAACATGATTTAAAAAATATAAATTCATTTATTTAAGTTTTTTGGCCGAGAAATGTAACTTTTTAACATTTAACATCTAGTAATTTTACGTCACGCTTGACGAATGTAAAAATAAAAATCCATCTTAAATATAGTGATATCGAAAAAAATAGTATAATATCAAAATAACCTTACTATATGTATAACTGAAAACGATTATAGGTACATCGGACACTGAAAACGTACTATTTATTTTGTACACTTGTTTCCATTATCGACATTTGTTTTTGATACTTTTTGCACTAGTCGATATCTTCCAAACGAAGTAAGTTTTGCAGGGCGTAAACGTAATATCTGATTGAGATAATTTCTTGTAAATATTAAGAATTGTTACAATTCCAACGGAAAATCATTGTTATGGCATATATCTACCTAAAATGAAAAAACGGCATTTTTAGACCCCTCCAATTCGATTCTAATGTAACGATGACCCCACTACAAGTTTGTATCGTTGGAATAACTGTCAGTGTCATAGGGATCATGATTCGCCGCGACGAGTATAATTATAAGTACTTCTCTGCCATAATGGCCATCGAATCTCCGGGCTTCATGGCTTACCTGTTGTTTAAACAAACGAACATACAAGACATGGCATTCGATGTCAAATCAGTCATGACATGCTGGCTATTTCTTTCTTTCGGTACTATGTGGCGCAGCGCCATCTATGGACATTGGACACGTATCGAGTTATTTTGACAGCGAGACTCCGCAGAACTAGTATAGCACTGAGACGTACTGCTGTTAAACGTGATAGATGTCGCTAATGTGTTTCCCAGTACCCGTACCATGAGTTGTGACATTACGGTTTTCGATAACGAGTATCGAGTTTACTATCTGTGCATCTCGTTCGCACAAAAATAGTACAAGCGAGATGCACAGATAGTAAACTCAATACACGTTATCGAAAACCGTAATGTCATAACTCATGGTACGGGTACTGGCAAACACATTAGCGACAGACACATTAGGTATAGGATACGAGGAACGCCATTCCTTTAACAGTGCAATCAAACATGTCTTCTTGATACCGTGGGTGTTTTTGTGATTTGTGTAAAAATATCCTGTAATCCTACGAGCAGACTCATTGGCGATCCTGAATTACTGAGTGTAAGGTTACAAAGCCTTGAGCACCGTCACGGGCTTGCTAGTTTGTCTGTGTTTTACAGGATACATTTTGGAGAGTGTGCACAGGAATTGCACGATTTAGTTCCGCCATCTCCGTTCCACCACCGGACGTCCAGACGAGGGGAGCGGTTTCATCCTTACGTTGTGAATATTCCATTCATTCGCACGAAGCGATTCGCTTCTACCTTCATAATGCGGACTGCTAAGGAATGGAATTCGCTCTCTTCGTCTGTATTCCCGGTAAGATATAATATAATTTGGGTCTTTTCAGGCTGTTACTGAACCAGTGTGCTATACCCTGGACCTCGTCGTCACTTACCATCAGATGCGACTGAGGTCAAACGCTGGTCAGTCTATTATAAAATAAAAAAGCCATGCCTTGCCTTTGGTACTTCATCCTCCTTACAGATTATATCGCATAGACACTTTGTAACTAACTTACCTATCTATTTCCTTGTCTAAATAACATTTTTTATCAATACACCGATCAAAGGAGGGTAATGCGCTTCCAGTCGACTGTACATTTGACAGAAGAATTGTCGAGAGTTCGTGACCACAAAGGGCTAATAAAATGTACAGTCGTGCACAGTATCACTTTTGAAGTTGTAATAATTATAATACACTCAGCTCATTAAATAAAACAACTCAAACGGATTATATCGCGAATACCAACGTTTCGAACCCTTTAGCAGCGTTCATGTGGTCATTAACTTTAGGCATCGTTTATACACCACAAACGTAGCAATATTTGTTTTACGACATTTGAAAATGACTTATAGTTTAATTAATGTAAATAAAAAAAGATATTTCTAACAAGCAATGCATTGTGAAAACTATGAGGTTTGTAGGCCGACAGTAAACGTCAACTAGACTATTGGATGCTGTTCATTGAAAATACTATTGAGTTTGTTTGAAAAAATCACACATAATAAATAACACATTTTTTTTAAGTTGTAGAGCAAATGTTGCTATGTTCGTGTTGTAGAAGCGGTCCCTAAAGTTATTGGTCCAATTACAGGAAACACCCGGTATGTAGGGTAGAGGAATTTTTTTTTATGATATAGGAGGCAAACGAGCAGACGGATTGCCTGATGGTAAGCAACTACCGCCGTCCATGGACACTCGCAACACCAGAGGAGTCACAATCACAAGTACATTGCCGACCTCTAAGATCTCTATACTCTCTTTTCTTTAAGGTTTAGATGTACAGTACTAGGGAAAAATAGTAGATTGTTAATCAAGGGTAGAAAGCCACTCATTGACGACGAGGTAGTTTGGCGCTCAAACGATGTGAGAGCGCTAATAGTGCGAGTCGGAAATGAGTGATTTTAACCCGAGTTAAGCATACTATTTTTCATTTCGAATGCGAGGAAAGTAAAATAAGAGCAAGAAGAAAGTAAATAAACATTCTTAGATATTAAAATGACTGACTAAAAAACTAATCTTACCGCATCAGCTTGTTTAAGTTGAAGCATGGAGCTGAAGGTTTAAGTTGTATTGATTAATCATTGAAATTAAAAGGATCAGCACACATTCTGACAAAGATTTCACTATTTTGACCGCCATTTCATACAAGTTAACTGATACGATAACAATACTGATACGATTTTCTATTGAAACTTGTGGTAGGAGGCTTTCCATGATAACTTGAGCTTTATTTCTAATTCCGTCAGGTGTTAGGTCGATTTTAGAATCGCTTGAATAACGCGTAATTATTAATTTCAAAATATAACTATACTTTGTTTACTATCCAAGTGTTTTCAATAGTTGCGCGGAATCCAGCCTCTAACTTTTTTCTTGCAGCATAATTGTCCACAGATAATTGTCATAACGGAAATAATCTTTTTTTTCGCGCGCGTTATTGGCGAATTAATGGGTGTCTTAAACAGCATTTTAGTTTTATCGAAAAACGCGACCCTTTTATTTTTAAATTTTAAGGCTTGTTTTATGTATAAAGTAATAGAATTTGTAATAAAATGGTCCTATTCAATGTAATAATGACTAATGAGAAGGTAATATTTTCAATAAGTAATTATACATTAATGTTTGGCTGTATAAGTTACTTTATTCCTTTTTGTTACTGTAATATAGAACCAAGACACTTAAATATTTGAACCGAATAATATAAATATTTGAATGTGATTGGCTCTGTATTTGGTAATGTATCTATTTATCTAAAACAATTACACTTAAGTATAAAAACATAATAAAGAAAATAACAACTTAACCTACTTAAACAAAACTAGAGATAAAAAACTTGGCCCAAATCGCTATCAACGGGCAAGGTTGGCTGTATTCCCACGTTGGATAGCGATGGCTATCCGCTGTGCAAAATAGTAGCCAGCCCTCTGGTCACCCGAGGCCTCTATCAGGCGCGCCGACAGATCTTTATATAGTCGGCTCGCGTTTGGACCCCACGGCCCCAAAGTTTCGACGCCAAACGCCGCAAATATGTAGCTACATCCCAGAGCGACATACTTGCGGCGTTTGAAGTCTTCTGTCGAGGTTGCCGCAGCACCAGCATTAATTTTAGTGCTTGGAATATGAGTCGGTGCCAGAGTGTCAACGCAGGTAGCGTCCCAAACTAGCGGTCGGCCCATACTCCAAGGCACCAGCGTCATCCCATCGGGCCTCTTGCCGTCGTCTCTGGCCAAACCGCTGGGTTCCAAAACTGCCGGCAGTTTGGCGCTGACAAGGGCCCTTCGGATCACATCATTAATGCTGGCGTGGCGGGGGATCCTTCCAGCACTGCGGACACATGAGAGTCCGTGGTGGCCTAGACTGTCCACCATGACGCCGCATTGACAGCGATGTGGGTGGTTTGTAGGTGCCCCTAAACGTAAACTGGCTGCTAGGCGGAAGGTGGTATTGTCTAAAAGAGTGCCAATAGTGGGGGATGGTAATGCTGTGAGCCAAAGGCCTGACTCCCACTCTGCAGTAGCGATGAGACGAGCGAATATTTGAATTGATTGACATATTTTATACATGATAATCGCTACACTAAAGTCCTTTAATTTAAGAGAAAGAACTATTCTAATGTACTTTTTGCTGGCGTCCGTAAATAAGGTTATTTTCGCCACTTTGTTCTACTGAGTGCTCACAAGGGGAGAACTAATAGGAACATGCCAAATTGCGACCCAAGGGCGGAAACGTATCACTTTCCACCCGCATAGTAGATAAACAATGACCCACTTTCCGAGCATGAGAAATGGAAAAGAATTAACTCTTATGTCCGCGTCAGTACAAGATGTCCCGATACGAGTAATATATAGTAATCGCAGGTAACGCAGCACACAATGGTACAGTCGCGATCATAAACATGTATACAAATATATGCTTTATTCCATCGCTGTGGTTTCAAACTTGTTTATATATTTTTGGACTTCACTATATAACTGTATTGACACTTATCGAATATATTGACAGTTATCTTTTTGCATTTTTGTTTAGATTGTATTCACCCTTTTTGTACCTAATAAAGATAAAAATAAATACACAACTGTACTAAAACACAATCTACAGCTACTGCGCTCGCTAACCCGCCTGCCAAGCGTGGTAACAGCCAACGATATATATAATATACAAATACTTGAAAATTCTATATTTCGGACGAAAATAATGGCAGCAAACAATTGTCTGCTATTATTTTTGTAATATTAATTAAAGTGACTGCTTTACTCACGTTTATGTGCGCAAGTGACAAAATAAACGGAAAAGCCGGCATTTTCATTAAAAAAAAATTATAATATTCCATATTTATTTATATTAATAATGAAAACTAACAATAAAATTCATCATAATCTAAAACGAATTTTAAATTCATAAATACATAGAAAACAACCATGACTCAGGAACAAATATCTGTGTTCATCACACAAATAAATGCCCTGACTGGGATTTGAAGGACCATCGGCTTCATAGGCAGGGTCACTACCCACTAGGCCAGACCGGTCGTCAAATAATATGAAATCCCTGTTGTGTTTTTAACCGACTTCGAAAAAAAGAGGTTATTTATATAACAGGTTACGTGAATGTTAAAACAATTTAAGTTATCAACAATAAAGCCCTTTGTACTGGAAATTAGGCCAATTGCTTTACACTAGGAATAAACCATTGTTTCAACGGATTTGATTACGATATGAAGCAAAACCTACCTTTATCAAAAAGTGTTTCCTTATCTATACCTATGTGTTTTTTTTATGACATAGGCGGCAAACGAGCAGACGGATTGCCTGATGGTAACCAATTACCCATTGGCACCCGCAACACCATGGTAGTCACAACGCCACGCCAGCCTTTAAGGGGGGGTTGGAGCTCTGAGAACCTTACTCATCATCAGGAACACAGCACGACATAACTGAAAGGTAGCAGTGCTATTATGGCTGTGGTCTTCTGTAAGGAGGAGGTACTTCCCCAGTTGGGCTGCCCCAGATTCAAGCGTGATGGTCATCGCTGTGCCCTACCTCTCATTGTTGGACGTAGTTTAAGGACATACCCGGGTCCAAAAATAACACAGGATTTTCTTGTATTCAAAAGTGATTTTTTTTGATTTTGGTGTTTGTAATAACGGCCCCGATAAGGTAAAAGTCCGGGTGCCATAAAACGTCCCTATGGATGTCACTTTCAATATAAATAATAAATAAATATTACAGGACATACTTACACAAATTGACTAAGCCCCACGGTAAGCTCAAGAACCTCAAGAAGGCTTGTGTTATGTGCATTTAACCAACGAAATACAGGATGATTCGTGAGACGTAAGCAGGACCGAGCCCATAGACACATAAATGATCGTTTAATATCGCAATTAAGTGAACACCTGCTTTTTCTTTTTTCTTGCGCTTTCTGTTAAGAAAAAATGTCTTGCGCAGAAATTATGGTCACCCGACAAAAACTAATTAGTGAACATAAATCGCTTTATTGTAACGACAATTGTCAAAAGTAGGTAAGCACTAAGCAGACTGATGTGTTGATGACATGTATTTAGCGGGAGCATTCATATTGTAGGGTGACAACGCACTTTGTAAATAATTGAGAACTTATTTTTTTACACTTAGAATGAAAAGATTATTATTTTCACTAAGACTGTTACGAACATTAGGTTATTATTATCCGAATACGTGTGGTTAGTCCTACTCACGTCTCCTGAATCACCCTGTAGAATATGTATTACATAAAAAACAAGGAACATACAAGATAATGTATTTACAAAACTGCGTTCCCCGTATCCTGGCAAAGACACTAGCGACATCTATCATGTTTAACAGCAGTAGGTACGTCTCAGTACTATACTAGTTGTATGGAGATGTCTCACTGTCAAAATAACTCGACACTTATTCATAGATGGCGGTGCGCCGCAAAGTATTGAAAAGGAAGAAATAGCCAGCAGTTCGGAAGGACGCGGTTTGTACTGTTCTTTTTTTTTATGACATAGGCGGCAATCGAGCAGACGGATTGCCTGGTGGTAAGCAATTACCGTCGCCCATGGGCACCCGCAACACCAGGGGAGTCACAAGCGCGTTGCCGGCCTTTAAGGGGGGTTGGAGCTCTGGGAACCTTACTCACCATCAGGAACACAACACTACAGACCTGAAAGGTAGCAGTGCTATTATGGCTGTGGTCTTCTGTAAGGAGGAGGTACTTCCCCAGTTGGGCTGCTCCAGATTCAAGCGTGATGGTCACCGCTGTGCCATACCTCTCATAAATAATCCTTAGTTGTTTCATGTCATTAATTATTATCGCGGGGAGAGATAATTTTGTCACATATATGTCGTCACTAGGTAGTTTGAAAAAAACTCGTAACTCATTCTGGCTATCAAAAGAAAAATGACGTAACTATGTATGGGATGAGTACAGTGTTACTGCGTTTCAACTTAGAGCATCTGTGGCAGATATGACATATGACCTTTTTTCAAAATAGTGCTCATGTGTGTAAGTGTATTCAACGATATGTCAGTACTTATAGTCAGGAATCCTCAACATGTCTTCACTGGATACTTCAGTACTTACCATATAGAACGTCGAAGTACTGATAATATCGAAAAACTAATCATAACCGGCCAGATTGATGGTAGTTAGGCGTCCAAGAGGACCACCACACGATGGTCAGACCAGGTCTCCAAAGAACTGCAGATGCCGATGTCACAGGCTCCATCAAGCTGAAGACCGCAATAAATGGAGAAGCCTATTGCAACGTTTCCGTCGAAGCCACGATCCTCAGCAGTGAGGAAACGACTTGAGGAGGAGGAGTATAGAAAGGAACTATTTTTTTGGGTAATTACTTTGTACGGTAACTCGTAATGATACTGCCCACGAAGTATTGTGGAATCTTTATTACATACATCATATATGGAGGTAGGTAGTAGGTACAAATAAGAGCATAAGTGGCTGAGCGGCTGAGGTATTCATAATAACCTGCACGATCCTCGTGGCAATAAAGATTTACTCATATTTATTTAATTTTATCTTTCTGATTAAATGTTGACTGTTCAGTTTTTTTTATTCAAGTTTTCTTGCCCAACTTAAATATATCCAACCCCGAATTTGTCCGAGGCAGAGGCAGACTAAAGAAGAGATGGCGGGACGACCTAGATGTTTTTTGTAGCGACAAGAATACAGACTCAAACGCGATGTGTGACAGGGGGGAGGTATATTCCCAGCAGTGGGAGTTAATTAGGCAATGAATAAAAACACAATAGGTTATTTATTTATAATTACGTAGTGGGCTTATGCAAAAAATGGGCATATGCCCAATCATAGGTCACATTTAATAACATGAGGTAAAAAAAATGGTGGTAAAAATGATTTTCTAGATACACTTTAATTTCTATCTCTTGATAATCCAAACGAAGCATAATAATTGTAATTTTAATCCATTTAATACATTTTAAAATTATCAGCACAATCCGGTCATAAAGTCACTTCATTAACCCATTTCCAAGCCGAGGGTGTATCCCTCACTCACCCCGGTGTCCTGACTCAGGCTTGAAGATAGGTACCAGAGTTTATCCGTAAAATGACGCCTAGTTTAATATAAGTACACATGAGTTTATCCGTCTATAACTGTAAACGTAGTAACAACAGTTTTGATTACATTACTTCATGAAGTACATATTAACATTAACTTACTGCTAAATTAAAATGTATTAAGTAATATTATATGTCCAGGGTCGGATACGAGTATAAATTATTGATTTAAAGCAGTTTTGTCAAGCAGTTTACACCTTCGTCGTTTCTTCCCCCGTCTCCACGCATTCCGGTTCCTTCTTAGCGTACTTGGCGGGGGCGAGAGTGTTCTTGACCAGCGTGGCGAAGGGCGCCTCCACTGTCAGCCACAGGATCGCCGCCCCAATGGTGGACAGGAACGTTGTTCCCGCCCAGATCATTAGCTGAAAAACCATCATCATCATCATCATCATTTCCGCCGTATGCAGTCCACTGCTGGACATAGGCCTCCCACAAATATAACTTTTATCATCTTGGGGGTAGTTGCCATAGTCTCCACGCTTGGTGACCGCAGTAGCTGTAGATTAGGTTTCGACGGACGCTGCTGCCCATCCGTAGGATTTTTTTTTTTTATGACATAGGCGGCAAACAAGCAGACGGATTGCCTGGTGGTAAGCAATTACCGTCGCCCATGGGCACCCTTAACACCAGAGGAGTCACAAGCGCGTTGCCGGCCTTTAAGGGGGGTTGGAGCTCTGGGAACCTTACTCACCATCAGGAACACAACACTGCATACCTGAAAGGTAGCAGAGCTATTATGGCTGTGGTCTTCAGTAAGGAGGAGGTACTTCCCCAGTTGGGCTGCCCCAGATTCAAGCGAGATGGTCATCGCTGTGCCCTACCTCTCATTGTTGGACGTAGTTTAAGGACATACCCGGGTCCAAATCCCTTTAATGGATGTTTCCCTTTGTCGCCTCTTACAACACCCGCGGGAGGAGATCGGGCGGTGCTATTCTAGTCAGCCGGGCATCACACGGCAATAACCATATAACTTGCAAAAGACTAAATACTGGGTAACTATCTCTCTCCCAAGTCTTCTCCGGTGGGTGTTGTAGAGGGGACAAAGGGAGAAAACTGACGGATAGAGATAGAAGCGTCCGTCGAAACCGAATCAACAGCTACTGCGGTCGTCAACCCGCCTGCTAAGCGATATAAATAATAAATATTTCGAGACAATCTTACACACATCGACCTAGTCCTACGGTAAGCTCAGTAAGGCTTGTGTTGTAGGTACTAGACCTGATTTAATAATCAGGCAGTGTGTCCAGCAGTGGACGTCTTACGGCTGAAAAGATGAACTATTTCTAAGCGCTAGTCTGGGCAGGTCAATGTACATTTGTACAAGGGAGTGTCACCGTCGAGTACGATCGTGATACAGTGGCACTCCCTCTAACGGCAATGCGGACGGCGCCGCTCGGTTTTTAGTGGGTATTCTCCTCCCCTGAAGGGGAGAGTCCCATATACCCCCTCACTACCATCATGGGCTTACCTCAGGCCCGGGGTGGATGCATAAACGCATTTTCCCAGCGACAAAAAAAAGGTCAATGTACAATATGTACCAGATACATGTCGGTGGCGTAGATGGGCACCCTCTGACTCCCGATCAGCCCGCGTTGGACGATGGTGTGGACCAGGAACGCGCTGTAAGAAAGCCGCGCCATCCATGTGAAGCCAGGCCATTCTAGGACACCTCGTACTGTACCTGAAAAACATAATTAACATAATTTCAAATTGGCTTATAGGACTAGATTTCAGGCCATAAATGAGTGATTATTCGGGCGTTTGAACCGCTCTTATTACTCTGTCCAGATTTCTGTAGAAATGATCACACAGTTTGGTGTTATTTTTGGTTTACTGGTAGACAGCTGGGCTGGCTAAAGGGCAACAAAACCTACTTAATATAATGCAGAAATCTGGACAGAGTAATAAGAACGGTTCAAACGCCCGAACAATCACCCAAATATGTAAAAACAACTAAAGGTATTGTTAAACCTAGACTTTTGCCGACGTTTCAGAAGTGTGTTAATAAGTATAAGCGTCACCAAATACCCTCCGGTAAAATTCAGGACGTCATGAGTGGTTTTTTTAATACAACGACGGTGGCAAACAAGCATACGACCCGTCTGATGGTAAGCAGTTACCGTAGCCTATGGGCGCCTGTAACTCCAGAGGATTCACATGCGCATTGCCTACCCTTTAAGAACCTATACACTCCTCTTTTGAAGAACCTCCTTTGTTGTGTGTCTGGGCACAACCCTAGTATGCAAGTAATTATTGAAGACCAAGTGCGGGTAGCTTGAAGAAAGAGTTATTTATTATTTATTTATTTATAGTGGCTAGGATCTACCCTTCTGAAATATACGATACTTCATTTTTCAATATGTACCTATATGTAAACTTCTGGATTAAATACTCATTCATTCGCTCCCTTCGTCTTTATTTCCGGAAAGATATAATTTGGGTCTCTTCAAGGCAAGACTGAATAGGCTGTTACTGAACCAGCGTGATACACCCTCGACCTCGTCGACACTTACTGTTGGGGTAGCGGCATGATGACTAAAGGCACCGTTGACTGGTGGACTTGACTAGTTTATTCCTTACTCACTAGTGCATTTATTTATACATCTGTGCTTTACGTTCTCAATCCACATCTGTACAACAATCTTAATCTTACAGAATGTGATAAAATACTAGTTATCAACCTATCGTCACGCGCCAATATACTACATACACTACTGCGTGCTTACCGGCACACTTACCATCAGGTCTGACTCAGGTCAGTATTTTAAAACATCTAATTTCATACCTTCTGACTTGAAGATGCAGCCCAACAAGAGCAGGAGTACCATGACTTGGAACACAGGCTTCCGCAGAGTCGCCATCAGAACCTTAGTCACCATGGAGGGTTCGTAGCCGTCCACGTACAGGACGGCACCGAAGAATATCACGCCGAGACCGAGTGGGACCAAAAGCTTAACAGCCCAGCCAAATTTCTGGAATCAAAGGATTTTTTATTATGACGCTGGCAAGTAAGCATACGGCTCGCCGGATGAGCAGTCTCCGTAGCCAACAGACGCGAAGCAGAGGATTAACAGACGCTAACCTACCCTCACCGACATAGCCCACCGGGTTAGCAAGCTGAAGTGGCAATGGGCAGGCCACATTGCACGCAGAGAAGATGGCCGATGGGGTCGAAAACTGCTCGAGTGGAGACCACGGACTAGCAAGCGCAGCGTAGGACGTCCACCCATTGGCATGGACAGACAACCTCATTAAGGTCGCCGGAAGACGCTGGATGCAGGTCGCTTCCAACCGGTACATGTGGTGGTCCAAGGGGGAGGCCTATGTTCAGCAGTGGACGTCTTATGGCTGAGACGATGATGATGAAATGATTAACCTACCGTTTAAGGCTCTAAGCTCTCTGTCGACCTTACCCTAACTCATTAGCACAATACTATGAGTAGAATCTGTAAAACTTGCTATTAATTTTTCGCGTTGATTACGCATTGTTCAAGAAAGAAGGAAACAAAAAGGGTTAACTACACACACACACTAAGCTGTGACTTGGGTACACTAAGCCGCCGAAGGTTATACTAAGCTGGGAAAGGGGTACACTAGAATGTGAAAGCGTTTCTAAGTTCAGGAAAGAAAAGGGTTACACTAAGCTGTGACTTGGGTACACTAAGCCGCCGAAGGTTATACTAAGCTGGGAAAGGGGTACACTAGAATGTGAAAGCGTTTCTAAGTTCAGAGTACTTAGCTGTCCATAGGTTTAAGATACCTGGTATTTCTCAGAGATGGCCTTCTCGTTCTTGAACCAGTGGAAGGCTATTAAACCTCCGGCGAGACCTACGAGGTAGGTAGACAAGTTGGTGTGCGATCCTATGTACATGGTGCGGAAGGTGTCGTAGTTCCTGTATACTGTGCGGAACATTCTGGAATTATAGAAAATTGAATTATTATTTACATGTCTGTGGGTCCACATAACACATGAAATGCCCTTACTGGGATTTGAACCCAGTACCGTGGCTTCATAGGGTGATACTGGTTTTTATGACTAACTAGCAGACGGATTGCCTGATGGTAAGCAATTACCGTCGCCCATGGGCACCTCAACACCAAGGGAGTCACAAGCGCGTTGCCGACCTTTAAGGGGGGTTGGCGCTCTGGGAACCTTACTCACCATCAGGAACACAACATACCTGAAAGGTAGCAGTGTTATTATGGCTGTGGTCTAGATATAGGGAAGTACCTCCTGTACTTCCCCAGTTGGGCTTCTCCAGACTCAAGCGTGATGGTACTTTGCTGTGGCCTACCTATCATTGTTAGACGGTTCAATTTTCTTCAAATTAGACTTACTCTGGAGACTGATACGACACGGCATCGAAGTCCTGGAAGTAGGTGTGAGCTGCTGGCATCACGAGAGAAGCGATTCCCAGCACTCCGAGCGCCATCGCCTGCGCCCGCGCACGTCGGAACAGCAAACATACCAACAACCCCAGAACGAAGAGTTGCGTGTCTGCTGCCAGGTACCTGCATCATGACAACCACATATGTATTACATATCTTTACAGTTTTTGAAAGACAAAAATCGGAATGAAGTTATCCGTCAGAGAACCATGGTGACCGACGTAGCTCTAAAAGTTAGCAGGTGAAGTGGCAGTGGGCTGGGCACATATGTCGCAGACCCGATAACCGCTGGAGTAAGCATGTTCTAGAGTGGACCGTCTTGGCACACGTAGCTGGGACGGCCAGTTGGAGGAACAACTTGCATGATCGGGTACCTTGGGCTTATGTTCTGCAGATGACTGCAACTGGCTGATCATGATGAGAATGTTCACAGCTTTTTAGGAGCTGGGTGTTGTCTTTAAACTGAGACAGAAACCACCGAAGGAGGGGCAGCAGCGTCTCTTTAAGGTGGCAGAATAAATTGCTACCTCCAACCCGCCTGCCAAACGTGCGATTGAATCTGCTATGCCTAGGGATCGCTAAACATTGGCGGGTGGCCTATGTTGAGTATCAAGTTTACTATCTGTGTATCTCGTTTGCACTAATAGTACAAGCGAGATACACAGATAGTAAACTCGTTACTCGTTATCGAAAACCTCAATGTCACAACTCATGGTAAGGGTACTGATAACTCAGACTCACGAGTCTAGTCTCCCCTAGGCAGTAGATCTTTAAGTTTTTCCCTGTATTTCTAAGAATTATTTAGACTTACCAACCCTGCGGCAAGCAGAAGTTGTCATCATAGATGTAGTTGTTGATGTACAGCAGATGAGCCCACCAGAATTTCTGGCAGGCGTCCGACTCGCTGTTGACCGCCAGGTGCCACTGCGGGCCGTCGCCTAAGTGGCGGTTCAGGGTCATGATGGTAAACATCACCAGAGCCAGAGCTGGGGTCAATCTGATGACAAAAGCAGGTCATGCAATCTCATGATATGAATACATATTCAGGACATCCTTGCACAAATCAAATGAGCCCAACGGTAAACTCATGAAGGCTTGTGTTGTGGGTACTGAACCAACACAAAAACATAGAAAATATCACCAGAGCCAGAGCTGGGGTCAATCTGATAGCAAAAAGCAGGTCATGCAATAAATAAATTATAATCTCAATAAATGAGGAAATGCCGCCAGCATCAGCATGGTACAATGCCTCAAGGGCGTTTTTTAGATTTTATATTGTAACTAGTTAAGTACTTGTAGTTATAATAATACGATTGTAATTTCTGTAAATAAATGTATCCTTTTTATCTCAATAAATAAATAAATATTCAGGACAGCCTTACACAAATTGACTGAGCCCCACGGTAAACTCATGAAGGCTTGTGTTGTGGGTACTCAACCAAAGACAATTCCATGATTGTGCACATGTGCCTCATATCACAAATAAATGGCCCTAAATCGGATTTCACCCCAGGACCGGCTTCATAGATAGGGGCTTATAATCAACAGTGGACAGGTTGGTGAGGACTCTCACCTTAAATAACGCAGCAATATGCCCTTGGGCCAGTCCCACAGACTCAGCTTCCGCCTCTCGGCTTGCACCTGCACGTTGAACGCCACCAGGAACCCAGATAACATGAAGAACGTGTACGTCACCAATGGACCTTGGATGAGGATGTTCTTCACAGGGTCGTCGTAGGCCTGGAACCATAAACCAAGGATCCCCCATAACCTGAGGTCGAAAGTTGCCAGGCAAAATGCAATTTTAATATGTCATTATTAGAATGAAATAATGAAAGAAACTTTAATGAGAACATTTTCATGCAAGTTGCTATTGGAAACATTCAGATTAATTACGTTCGCGTCTGTTAACATTTTTAAAGTTAAGGGTAAATACCGTAAAACGGGGTGAGTTGGGTGGAAATCGAAGTTCAAACCTGGATAAAAGTTTATTTTTATATGTGGCACATAGATTTATATACAAAAAAAGTGTTTCGGAGGTTTAAATTTCAGTTTTTTTATGAGTTTTGGTAGTTCCATTTTATAACTTTAACGATAAACACGAAAACCCACCCCGTAGTGCCTCGTATTAGGGGTGAGAGGGCTTTTCAAACGAAGGTGATTTTGGAAGATTGTTGAATCGATTTTTTTTATTATGCGTATTACTATAGCTCCATTTTAAATTGGAATACATTATTTTTGTAGCAGTAGCCTTAAAATCCCTTCTCACCCCCCTCTCAAACCTTCTCTCCCCATTCGTAACCCACCTCTCCCCTTGAAGCCTACTCACCCCGTTTTACGGTATTTGATTCTATAAAATATCAACATAGACCCTCCCCTTCTTACTTAATACCAGAAAAAAACTACTTATAATCTCATAAATCGTTAATTTTTGAAATTACGGACTTCCTAATGCGTCCGCTAAGGAATGGACTTCGCTCCCTTCGTTTGTATTCCCGGAAAGATATTATAATTTGGGTCTTTTAAAGGCAAGAGAAAATAGGCTGTTACTGAACCAGCGTGCTAAAACCTCGTCCTCGTCGACGCTTACCATCAGGTGTGACTGAGGTCAAACGCTGGTCAGTCTTGTACAAAACAAGGACAATATTTTAATCAATCTGTATGACTCTATACCACAATAATTTATAATCGATTTTGCATCAACACATCAAGTGTCATGAAAATTGATATTAAAACTTCAGAACATATGTGAGAAGTGCAATACCTACCAAAAACTTCCTATAAGAAAATTCTCACTTTTCGAAATTTCTCATCGGTGCATTGTCTCATAGGTGTACGAATATGATGGCAAGACATATAAAAGATGGCGTATGGCAGACAGATTAAATTAACAATGACATGAACGCGATTTTGTTTTTAAATACACAATTAATTTTCTCACCGTTTCATAGTAAAGAGGATTCTTGAGGTATGAGAAGCCAATAGATAACGCAGTGTGGGTTGAAAATACGCCCAATATAGTCAGTGACCTGCGGACAGAAGAACAAATCACAATGTAGAAATCACAATTTGGTTATAGGTAAAAATAATTCGAATAAAAACAATTATATACTGCACCTCAGCGCATCTACAGATTTGAGTCTTCGCAGTCTGTGATCAGATCCTACGCTAGTCGGGGCCGTTAGCCTGCGCCAATTTCTTCGCACCGAAAACGCCAATAAGTAAGGGTTTCCTGAAACCAGAATTCAGAAATGATATTAGTATTATATATCTAGAGGATATGCCTTAAAACTGAGACCAGAAACCAACTAAGGACGGGCAACCAGCAATATCTCTTTGGAATGATGGATCATACTGTTTCCTGTAGTGATCTATGAAGAACTCCTATGTCGAGCAATGGACGATCGTGGTTGATAGGTAAACGAGGACTCACATTAGACCAGCCCGCCTCCTACACGTCTCCCTTCCGGACCCGAGCCTTTCGTCGACCCACCGGCCCGAGCCACTCTCCCCAAACCCGAGCTCACCGTACATATGTCAGCCGAGCTGTTTATCAATCAGTTATCTCAGTTATATTCCTTTTCAATTATAGTCTGTCCAACATATTTCGTTCTATTTGAGCCAATTCTTGCGAGTAGAGGAACGTCGCATGCCCGTTGACATCCCGTCATCCAGGATCTCCGGGCGGAGCTAAGCCTTATTTCAAATCTGTAACGGCCGTCGCATGACCTGCCCGGGCTCGTGCCGAGCGGCTCGGAGGGCTCGGTGATCACGTGATTCATTCCATAGAAACAGAAGTGTTGGTCCCCTCGGGACGAAGGCGGGCTGCTCTAATATCAGTCATCCTTAACTAGATAGAATTATATTATTTTTATATTAAGCAGAAACGTCTGCTAGCATATCAAAGATATTTAAATCGAAAGAAAAATAGAAAAATTTGACTCGCAGCGGGGCTCGAACCCACAACCACTGGATCACTAGCCCAGTGCACTACCAGTTGTGCTATACGAGGGCCGCTTGGACGTGTCAATTTTTTCTATCTTATCCTTCTTGGTATATGTCATTACGGGTGACGTGTAGCGACATCTACCGAAGAGTATTGAACCCTTTTTACGGCATCGATGTCTCAAAAGATTGAGAATTCATCGATAACAATGTGCTACCCCTTTCTTAAATTGTTTTTATATTAAGCAGAAACGTCTGCTAGCATATCAAAGATATTTAAATCGAAAGAAAAATAGAAAAATTTGACTCGCAGCGGGACTCGAACCCACAACCACTGGATCACTAGCCCAGTGCACTACCAGTTGTGCTATACAAGCGCCGCTTGGACGTGTCAAATTTTTCTATTTTTCTTTCGATTTAAATATAGAATTATATGTTACGCCTTTTACCCCGCCCTGCAAATATAGGCTTACTTGTAGTACTTACCCCCTTTTAATTCATCATGCACAGTTCCTAAGGCATTCAGTATTATTAAAACTATCAAAACTGCTGCCATAATATAATCTCCTGTGCTGAAATAGCTTTTTTCGCCTTGTTTCTTGCACGCCGATATATTTGTCAGTCTGAAAAATAAATTACGTTATACGTATGTTGTATTTTTCATGTTATCACGACACATTGTAGATTTAGCAAAAGCATTTGACAATAACCCGCTTGTGATTTTACCAATAACATTACTTCAACCAAATAACTTGATATTTACTTTCAGTCTATCATCAAGTATAAGAAAATATACCGAAAGTTAAAATACCTAGTAGTTAATTTATATCTCCGCCATAAAGTCGCGTTGACGCATTCCTCAAGGACCAAGTTTAGGTCCACTTCTTCTTCTAAGTTTCTGTTCTGTATGAATTCCTTACAAGTGCTTGTGACACACAGAGCCCTGTGTACTTGTGTGTGGTTAAAATGTTTCCTTTTATATTCGGAGTATCCCTGTAAAAAGTATTAAAAAAACGTATTTTAAAATCAAAATCTAATAACAAATTCTATTTTGTAGTAAATAGTAGTCAAACAGGTATAGTTGAAAAACTAAACTGAAGGACCATGTTTATGTAGTTGTGCACAGAATTTTGTGCATAGACTTACGCCAAATGCATGAGATTGATTTACGCCAAAATTTGAATAGAACATGCGTATGCCACAAAAGTTATTACTACATACTACATAGGGCAGGTGCTTTAGCTAAGTTTTTCACCTATCTAGTTTTTGGAGGTCATATGTATTGCAAAAGAGATGTTACGTACGGTGATGATCTCCATGAGCTCAGGATTATCTCCAGGGTACAAGTCTGCGTCCAAAGTGCAGAAAAGCCCACCAGGGTCGGACAAACATCGGTCGTAATCGTCCATTTCGTACAATTGTGGCATCTTAAAATATTCCGTTACTGGAAACCAATCATACTTGATTAAGTTATAAAATATAAATGAAATTATTTAAAAATCCACACATAAACAATACATGTCATAACATCGCTAGAAAACCTGCTGAATAAAAAAAAAATCTTCAAAATTAATCCACCTATATAAGAGTTACAGTGCCACTAACACACATTGCCTTCAAACTTATAGCACACCTCTTTTTGTGTTATGGGTTATAATCTACACAGACATCGACACTGACAAACAAAAATAGCAATTCTCGTACTCTATGGAAACTAACTAGAAAAAGGGCATAATCAATATCAATATGACAAGAGCTTACTAGAAATGCATAGCTCAACCGTGCTAGTCCAATTATGAATATAGATTATGTTGTTAAATTTTTGTATTCTGGTTCCATCAAAAATTCTCATTTTTTTATGGCAAAGGTGGCAAACGAGCAGACGGATTGGTGATGGTAAGCAATTACCGTCGCCTATGGGTACCCGCAATACCAGGGGAGTCAAAAGCGCGTTGCCGGCTTCAGATAGGAGTACGCTCTTCTCTTGAAGGTATGAGGGTCGTATCGGTCCGGGAATACCGCTGACGGCAAATAATTCCACAGTTTTGATGTGCGAGGTAGGAAGTTTCTAAACGCACAGTAGATAATTTCCAATATTAATTGCTACTTCAATTTTCTTTAAACTGTATTTTTTTTTTAATGTTTGAAATCATTTGTTCTTCTTCTTCTTTTAAAAAAATATGGCTTCCATCAATAAATCAATCGATGATTTCGCCAGTGTCAAGTAGAATAAGAAATAATTATAATAAATAACATATAAGTTTGCCCTTAGAGCATGACGTTGTTCGGTATTAGGCCTTGCGTTTTGTAAAGTGGTAGCTGGACTTTACAGAAAGCTAAGAGGCGGCCGTGACCCCGGGATTGCCGGGTGATGACCAAAATAGTGGTGAAACACGTTTTAAAATCTATTCTTCATTAGCTGCACAATTCTGCGTTAGATCACTGCATAATACGCTATCAATATTACACACTAAACTACGTTTGAACAAAAAACAAAAAAAAGATTTTCAAGACGTCTTCGCCATTTTGAGGTTCAACCGTCAATCCTCAAATCATTTGTTGAAATGATTTCAAACAGACTTTAGACTTTCCAAAGTATTTCTGATGTTGAGGTTTTGGATTTATATTAATGAAATAATGAAGTCATGATTTGCTACTAAAGTGTTTTGGTAACAAGTACTTTTTACAATTGAGTTTTTTCCAAATAAAATTTTGGAAAAAAATTGCGATGGGGAAAATATCTGGCCGAACATTAGTTAACCTGCCTAGCAGTAGACAGCCGTAACTGATACATAAATACGTATAATATCTAGTCATCTTCCTCTCGTTCTCCTGGCATTTTGCCACGGATCATGGGGTCCACTTGGCAACAAAGTCCCAGGATTTAGCGTAGACACTAATTTTACGAAAGCTACTAAAAAGATAAAAAAGATAAAAGATCTTTATTTTTCAATTTAGGCACATTACATGCACTTATGAACGTCAAAAAAAAAAATCTACTGCTTGACCATCCAACCCAGACGGTAAACTAGGCCTTATTTTGTCTGATTTCCTCACGATTTCCTTCAACGAAAAGCGACTGGTAAATATCAAATGATATTTCGTACATAAGTTCCAAAAAACTCATTGATATGAGCCGGGGTTTGAACCTGCAAACTCCGGATTACAAATCGCACGCTCTTACCACTAGGCCACCAGCGCTCTAAAGGAGTACGTTAAATTAATTATCATATCGGCCTAAGGACATCTGAAACCTCACCACTGCTGGACATAGACCTCCCCCAAGTATCCTACAATGATCCTGCAATCTTAACCGTCGTCGGTCCACCTTGTGGGGGGTCTGCCCACGCCGCACCTTTCATTACGTGGTCACCGCGAGAACCTTAACGCCCCAACGGTCATAGGTTCTGAATGAACTGTGCCCCGTTTACGCCACCAAAATTTACCGATCCGGCGGGCTTTATCGGTCGGTAATAAAAATGATTACTTACAATTCAAGGAGTAAATGATACCCGATGTTTGATGACACAGAAAAAGTAAAATTGGTAAATACTTCATTATTGAAAAAAAAAACAGTTAAAAAAAAAACAAAGATTTGATCGTCGGCGATCGTAAGCTGCCGAATAATGGGTAATGTTAAAAAGAAATAACAACTTCAGAGGGTAACTTTGTGTTCTGAAATAGGGTTCCTTTTAGACTAGATTAATATTTTTTTTTTTATGACAAAGGTGGCAAACGAGCAGACGGATTACCTGATGGTAAGCAATTACCGTCGCCCATGGGCACTCGCAACACCAAGGGAGTCACAAGCGCGTTGCCGACCTATAAGTGGGTTGGAGCTCTGGGAACCTTACTCACCACCACGAACACAACACTACATACCTGAAAGGTAGCAGTGCTATTATGGCTGTGGTCTTCTGTAAGGAGGAGGTACTTCCCCAGTTGGGCTGCCCCAGATTAAAGCGTGATGGTCATCGCTGTGCCCTACCTCTCATTGTTGGAGGTAGTTTAAGGACATACCCGGGTCCAAAAATTATTTTGTCAATAAATATTTGGATCATTACACCAATGGCTATAATATGGTGTCCACTTATTTATGGATATAAACAATCAAAAATCTAGAAAAAACAATGAACAATTAAAACTAACATAAATCTAAAAATGGCCCGTGGCATTGGAACTGAAGATGCTGGCAGCATTTCCTCGCTGAATCGCCAGGCTGATACCCTGAGCGAGATAGCTGCCAGCTCTTCGGTCTCCTGTGGCATCTCTGAGTCTCTCTGTCCTTAAAGAGACTCAGACTGCCAGGGCCTCACGGACCGAGGGTCTCGACGCCGAATGGGATAAAATTGTTTTCTAAGTATTTATAAATTTGTATTCTAAGTATTTATGGGCGTTTTCAGAGAAAAGTGTCCCCAATTAAAGTGACGTGAAAATCGTAATTTTTTGTCTGTTTTGTAACTATAATTAAGCATGTACTCTGTATGGAATTCTTTTTTTCGCATTGTATTGCTGCTTCAATTATATGAAACGAGCACCAATTCTAAGTATTTATATAAATTTAATAACCCCCGGACCCGGGTATGTCCTTAAACTACGTCCAACAATGAGAGGTAGGGCACAGCGATGACCATCACGCTTGAATCTGGAGCAGCCCAACTGGGGAAGTACCTCCTCCTTACAGAAGACCACAGCCATAATAGCACTGCTACCTTTCAGGTAGGTAGTGTTGTGTTCCTGATGGTGAATAAGGTTCCCAGAGCTCCAACCCCTCTTAAAGGTCGGCAACGCGCTTGTGACTCCCCTGGTGTTGCGGGTGCCATGGGCGACGGTAATTGCTTACCATCAGGCAATCCGTCTGCTCGTTTGCCCCCTATATCATAGAAAAAAAAAAAATACTTCATTATCGTCACAAAACTGACATTAATTTTTCTACAAGTTATGCTAATTGGGGACTTTTTTTTAACTCCCTTATACATCATTTATTCATTGTAAAGAACCCTTTTAATCATACAACATACACATATGTTTTCATTTGTCTCTAAAAAACTATGTACATTTTTACACCGCAACTTAACATATTTTGTTGAAATATTAACAATGCTGGCAATGTTTTAGAATATGCTTTCATGTACAAACATGCATATATTAAATGAGTTGACAAGTTCGGAATGCAAATCATTACATTGAACTCGCTGGAGTGAGCAAGCGAAGGTATTTTTGTGTAATTAGATTAATTAGACTTATTTCATGCTGGTGCTGCGGCAACCTCGGCAGAAGACTTCAAACGCCGCAAGTATGTCACTCTGGGAAGTAGCTACATATTTGCGGCGTTTGGCGTCGAAACTTTGGGGCCGTGGAGCCCTAGCGCGCCGACTATATAAAGATCTGTCGGCGCGCCTGATAGAGGCCTCGGGTGACCAGAGGGCTGGCTACTACTTTGCACAGCGGATAGCCATCGCTATCCAACGTGGGAATACAGCCAGCCTGGGCACCTTGCCCGTTGATAGCGATTTGGGCCAAGTTTTTTATCTCTAATTTTGTTTAAGTAGGTTAAGTTGTTAGGTTTTTTATTGTCTTTATTATGTTTTTATACTTAATTGTAATTGTTTTAGATAAATAAAGGGAAATACATACTCTCACGAGGTAACCGCCATGTGGGAATTTGATTCGGCGATCATTGTACCGATAGTTGTTTTGCGAACGGTCTCATAGCGAAGAGTCTCCAACATCTTGAGAGACTCGCTACGTGGTTGTGGTTGGATCAAGGGTCAGATTCAGAAGGCGGTAATCCTGGACACGGCATAGTAGGTTTATCTCTCTGAATGTTGCCGGCGGCACACTCGGTTAGGTTTATTTATAGTGTTTTAGATGTATGTTTACATTTTATTTTTATAATCATTTTATATAAGACTTAACCTAAGACTCAAAATGAACAAAGACTATAATTACTTACGCGATTCTACTATGGTGCACATTCTGTATTTTGATATTATATAACCTACTACAAAGATTGTCAATTGCAGTTCAACATGGCAACGCAGCGGCTGTAATGGGCACCTTTGTACCTGGAGCGACGCGGGGTGGCCTATTAGAATAGTATAGTTTTTTTTTATTAATTGTATAAAAGCGGGTAACTCACGTTTTATAAGTCGAATATTGCTCGACATGTTACCCGCTTTTATACAATTAATATGTTTCAATCTCACGATAGTTTTGTGTTTAAAATTGCTAATCTATAGTTTTTTTTTTCTTGTTAAATTTCCTATATTTGTGTAATTTTTGTGAAATTGTTTTTATACAAATTGTTTATTTAATTAATTATATTACTAATAAAATAAATGAAATATGTCATTATATAACCTAATTTAACATTAATTTTCTTCAGTTTTATTGTTTAGCTTTGACTTAATCTAACTATATTAATTTTCACCTATTCAACATCATACGGCCTAAATGCTGATGATGAATAGGAATTTACCGCAACTATTCCTCATAGTAACATTAGGAATTTAGTACACAGCACATCACTAAATGCATTTGTCCGGTTTTTCGAAGTTGGTACCAAAAACCTTTCACTGTCTCCCACAAGCCTCCAACTGCGCTATAAATGGTCTCAAAGAATTTACCGTCCAGTAATCACTTTCCAAACTAATAGAATACTAATACTTAATTAGACGAACGTGTAAAATAATACTATTTACATATAAATGGATATTTCCGATATGAAGGCACTGATTCTGAATGTGGAAAAGTAAATTTGGTTGCGTCAGCTAGCTCGCTCAAAGTTAAAATTAGGGATTTATTGATTTTTAGTGTAATATGTTAATCGTAAAACTATAGAAAAAGTATCAAGTTTGACAGTAAGATTAGATGCGTTAGTATACCGGGTGTGGCCTGTAATTGAAGCAATAACTTTAGGGATCGCTTCTACACCACGAACTTAGCAACATTTCTTTTAAAACTTATTAAAAATGTGTTATTACTGGGGATTTTTTGTAACAAACTAAATAATTTTCAATGGACAGCATCCAATTGTCTAGTTGACGTTTACTGTCAGCCTACAAACTTCATTTTCACAATACATTGCTCGCTCGGAAAATCTTGTTTTATTAATATTTAGTAAACTATAAGTCATTTTCAAAAGTCGTCGAACAAATGTTACACTACGTTTATGGTGTAGAAATTATACCTAAAGTCAGCTATATTTCTAGCTCAGTCAATATTTTGTGTTAAAATTGTGAGCTACGCACGTTCTTTGCTGAAACATATGATGTTTTTACAATAAAAAATTTAATCTTAATTACATTTGTTACAACTAAACAACTTCCAACGCGACGCATTCAGAAATAATTAATTAATTTATATTATTTTCTCGTTTCCGAATAAGGTTCTTATAACGCAATTATAGTGTTTCATTATTAGAAATATGTATTAAAATTATTTTACACTCTTTGTATTTACCTGACGTAAAATAAACGGGTATTTGTGAGATTGTTTGCAGGTAGATTTTTATTAGGCGTTGGTATTATAAATCAGAAATCAGAATTCGTTTTATGTTTACCGTGTTTTTATTTTGTTTTAGGTTTGATGATACAGGAATGATATCATATATATAATACTGATTTAAACTTTCACGGTTTGTACACATTATTAAACATGAGCGGGACTTAATCGCGTATATTAACTTTAAAATTTACCTCCGACGTTTCGAAGACGACGTTGTCCTCGTGGTCTCGGATTAAGAAGTCTTATTATCATATATATAACTCAAGAAATCTTGTGTTGTGTGTACTGAGCCAACGATATATATAAAATACAAATACTTAAATAAATAGAAAACACCCATGACTCAGGAACAAATACACACAAATAAATGCCCATTGGGATTTGAACCCAGTAACATCGGCTTCATATGCAGGGTCACTAGCCACTAGGCCAAACCTGTCATCAAATTTGTTTCTTAAATTTTGATTTAAAGACATTTTTGCTGGTGATTTTCCTAATACGTTAAGGTATATTTATTATAAATTTTACGCACATGATAAGACCGGGTCTCTCGCCATAGTAGATAGATTGAACAGTCGGCAGCAGAAGTGGCTAAGCGTTTGAGGTGTTCCAAATGAGGTCAAGACATCTCTATTGTCAAAAGGATAAGAGCGCGTGTACGTCATTTTGAACACTTCAAACGCTTAGCCACTTTTGCTGATGACTGAACATAGAGTCTATTACTTAAAATTACAGACATATATTGAACATTTTCCCGGCTGACTTTCTCTGACTACAATGGCCCTTTGTGGAGGAGCGGTTGGTCTAATCTGAATGTTGATTTGGTTTGATTTTCAACTCGTGGCGGGTGAATTGGAAATTAAGGTTTTTTATCGTTTTCAACCCGCTACATAGAAAATCCTTCCAATATCCCGCAGTGTCTCAAGACGATCTTCGACCAGAGTGTGTTGCCAGTGATGACTTATGGTGCTGAAACATGGTCGCTTACTACGGGCCTCATAACAAGGCTGGCCCGGTACCGCGAACATCGAAGTTCGTATATTTCGACTATTTCGAGCATCTTTCTCTTTTACTCCAATTAAGGCGTCATAAGAGCGACAGAGACAATCGTCCGAAATTTACGAATATCGTGTTTCGCGGTAGCGCCTCTGGTGAGCCCGTATTATTTAAATTGTTTTAAAATGTAAGGAGAGACTGCACAAGTATGATTTTGTTGATTTTATTCCTTAACCCTTTGAATGCCAAGCACCAATAAAGTGGTCGCATGTGCCTGCCACGTCACCGACCACTAAAGTGGCTATGGCGGACGCTGTCAAAGCATTGTCCTGCTGACAGATAATGTTTATATTTGTTCTTCATTTGTCGATACGTTGGCGTACACGTATTTTGACGTGAGAGGAAAAGCGTTGAAAAGGTTAAGCGTATTATTTTAAGTGTGTGCCAGGAATTGGAATTAAATACTGATCCGCATCGACATACATACAGCCTTGGCCAGAACTATTGAGCACCCATGCTTTTTATATCAAACCTCTATATTCTAGTGTAGTATTTACATCTTTTCTGATGACATATTACCAATTAATTTAAACTGATTAGGTATTGGTCGTTGCGGTGACTGGTGATTGCATCAGAACATTTGCAATAAGTCACTTCATTGTTAATCCGAATTTCAGGTGATTATTGTTTTCTTATTATACTACTACACGTCCTTTTAAGTAGGTATTATTAATTGATATTATCTTGTTGTGTTCGCAAAGGTTTGTAATATAATATCAGAAAAATGTCTAAATGCATTTAGAGAGTTAACTTAGAGAGGTTCTTAGAGTTAGAAAAAACAGTGTGGGAGGTGGAGAGTGGGGGAGACCTTTAGGATATTTTGTTTATATAATTAGGTTTTGGTGTACTGGTTTCGGCGTGTGATGCCGGCTGAATAGAATAGCACCACCCCGCGGGTGTCGTAAGAGGCGACAAAGGGAAAAATCCTACCAGGTAGCCACATCTACAGCTACTGCGGTCGCCAACCCCCCTGCCAAACGTGGCGACTATGGAAACTACCCCCAAGATGATACAAATCATATTGTTGTTGTGGGAGGCCTATGTCCAGCAGTGGACTGCATAGGGCTGAAATGTATGTAATGTATATCATCATCATCATCTCAGCCATAAGACGTCCACTGCTGAACATAGGCCTCCCCCTTGGATCTCCACAAGTACCGGTTGGAAGCAACCTGCATCCAGCGTCTTCCGGCGACTTTAATGAGGTCGTCTGCCCATCTTGTGGGTGGACGTCCTACGCTGCGCTTGCTATTCCGTGGTCTCCACTCGAGCACTTTTCGACCCCATCTGCCATCTTCTCTGCGTGCAATGTGGCCTGCCCATTGCCACTTCAGCTTGCTAACCCGGTGGGCTATGTCGGTGACTTTAGTTCGCCTACGGATGTATATACTGGTTACATATTCTAACAGGTATGTCATATAGCATACCTTACGCTTTTTGCATAGCGTTTTGATTATTGATGTTAAAGAAAAATTCAAAATGGCCGACTTCGATGTTACAAAGCAACGTAACACTATTACAACTAGTAGCCGAACAAACAGACGGAAACAAACAGACATACGGAACCGGCTAATCGCTTTACGACCGCTAATAAGAAAACACAACATTATGAACCTCAGGTTTACGACTATTGACCCTAACATTGTACCTACGGAGAAATCAATAGGTACATGTAAATTACAAGTTAGCGTGAATTTAGAGAAAAATAACTTGGGAAATTTCAGAAAAAGGCGTAACAGAGACCCGTGCATAGGGTTGCCAACCGTACCGTAAGTTAAATGATATCACTGATGCGTCTAGCGTGTCCCAGCGCGCACAAACTTTGTGCAGAAATAGCGAAGCGTTTGGTTGATGTAACTGGTGACCGAAGAGCGGCTTCCTCGCACAGCGTATTAGCAAATTTAGTCTACTTCAAAAACGTTCTAACAAAGTTTTTTCAAAAACTAGTCCTTTAGGGTTATAATTGCCAAAATTAAAAAAAAAAACGATTTTTTTGCAGTTTGTATGATTTTTGACAAAGGTACGCTCGGCGGTCTAGGTCACATACCTGGATTATTCAGGCCAACTTCATAAACAAGTTTGCAAAAAACCTGAACTACCGGATTTAACGCATACTACCGAAGTACAAAGTTCCCGGACTATTTTTTTATGACAAAGGTGGCAAAGGTACAGACGGAATGCCTGATAGTAAGCAATTTGCTACTTATAACCAAGGATCGGACAAACGCCCGTCATTTCGAAAATATAACCCTATTCCGTACAGCAGAGACTTCCTTATTTTATGATGTTAAAATACATTATTTAAATTTAATAACAATCAAACACAAAATATCTATTTAGGAGGTTCTAAGGACCATGATTGCGACCTGATTGTCATTTATCTATTGAGTATAAAAATAATTAAAAAAAAAATTTGGTCATTCTATTTATTGGCGAAAGTAAATTTCGGAATGTCAATCATAAATTAATTTGTCACTGGTTATAAATGATGGTCCAATAAATGTATGACGGGCGTTTGCCCGATCCTTGCTTATAACTACAGGTGCTTTAGCTAAGTTTTTCACCTATACTCAATTCTCGTTGCCAAGAGGAATCACGAAAATTGGTGTAAGTACGTAAAAAAACATCACTAAAAAGGTCATACTGTACAGATAAGCTAATCTTTCTAAAACCTATAAAATTAAACTACACTTAAATTATATCCTTACCTTGTCTCTGAAATTTCAATTTTATTTCCAAAGAATAAGTCTCAATTTTCAGTAACCAAATGACATGCGAGGATGCGAAGTTTATTCTATTATCATGGTTAAGCTTAAGATTTTGTAAAAGCTGATCCGAAAGTCCACCTTGTTATCTGGTTGTACATTGTGTGGTTGTAAATTAATGATGTTAGCCAACAGGGGACAACGATTAGGCTGATGCTACACTGTAGATGGGTCAAACACGTTTAATTTCTTTGGTCAATAAAGTCAATTACAGAATTTAACATTTTTAAACACTGGGTTTTGGACCCGGGTATATCCTTAAACTACGTCCAACAATGAGAGGTAGGGCACAGAGATGACCATCACGCTTGAATCTGGGACAGCCCTGGGGAAGTACCTCCTCCTTACAGAAGACCACAGCCATAATAGCACTGCTATCTTTCAGGTATGTAGTGTTGTGTTCCTGATGGTGAGTAAGGTTCCCAGAGCTCCAACCCCCCTTAAAGGCCGGCAACGCGCTTGTGACTCCCCTAGTGTTGCGGGTGCCCATGGGCGACGGTAATTGCTTAACACCAGGCAATCTGTCTGCTCGTTTGCCGCCTATGTCATAAAAAAAAAAAAAAAACTGTTATAGTACTACTAAAAAGTCAAAAATTCGTTGGCAATGACAACTCAAACTCATTTATTCAGTAAGTAGGCCACAAGTGCATTTTTACACGTCGAGTATACAACATAAAAAAACTACACCGGTTCTAAACCTACACCTCTGACCCGAGAAGTATTTGGAACTATTAAATTAGTTATAAAAAACAATGTTTTCATTCTCGACTGCAAAGTGTGTTCCCTTCTTGTGCCTTAAAACCCCCCCAACGCTCAATATTCCACTTTCAACTTTTTTTTGCTATCTCAGGTTATATTCGCACGAAAGGGTAAAAACTAACTTTGCTCCCAAGTAACACAAATAACTAAATTTTCACATTATAAAATTACGTAACTTTGTAGCAGGATAGGGATCTCTGCGGCGCTACCGCGAAAAAAGATATTCATAAATTCCGAACGATTGTCTCTGTCACTCCCATGACGCTTTCACTGGAGTAAAAGAGAAAGATAAACAATATACGAACTGCGATGTTCTCGGTACCATTTAGTTCTTTAAAAAAAATATCCTCCATTAATAAATCAATCGATGATTTCGCCAATGTCAAGTAAAATAACATATAAGTATAATAACATATAAGTTTGCCCTTAGAGCATGACGTTGTTCGGTAGTAGGCCTTGCGTTTTGTTTAAAGTGGTAGCTCGACTTTACAGAAAGCCAAGAGGCAGCGACCCCGGGACTGCCGGGTGATGACCAAAACAGTGGTGAAACGCGTTTTGAAATCAATTCTTCATTAGCTGCACAATTCTGCGTCAGATCACTGTATAATAAATCAATATTACACACTAAACAACGTAAATGAACAAAAAACAAAAAATATAATCTCAAGACGACTTCGCCATTTTGAGGATCAACCGGAAATCTTCTCGGTACCAGCCCTGCTCCAGTCTTTAAACTGTCAGTATGACACTAGCCTTAAGCCTGCACATGCGCCACACACGACGCAAAAAACAAGATGGACTCCACTTTTACCATCAAGTAATCTCCGTAATTAATTACAAAGCATTATCGGCTGTTAGTTAATCATTAATATTATCCTTGGAACCTTTCGTTTACGTTTACTATTTATAAAACTTATTGTTAAGACAAAAAAAAACACTATAAGTCAATTTAAGGTTCGACCACACCGGCGCTATAATACGCAGACGCTACGGAATCGCAGTGACGTATTAAAATGGACGTCTTAAACTGCGACCAGAAATCGGTGGAACATGCGACCGCCAAACAGCCTGCCAAACGTGACGAATGGCATTGAACCCGCCGTGCTCAAAAATCGCTGTCTGTGGCGATTTATGGGGGAGGTCTAGTCCAGTAGTGGACGTCCATGATGTTTTTTTTTTATGACATAGGCGGCAAACGTGCAGACGGATTACCTGGTGGTAAGCAATTACCGTCGCCCATGGGCACCCGCAACACTAGGGGAGTCACAAGCGCGTTGCTGGCTTTTAAGGGGGGTTAGAGCTCTGGGAACCTTACTCACCATCAGGAACACAACACTACATACCTGAAAGGTAGCAGTGCTATTATGGCTGTGGTCTTCTGTAAGGAGGAGGTACTTCCCCAGTTGGGCTGCTCCAGACTCAAGCGTGATGGTCATCGCTGTACCCTACCTCTCATTGTTGGACGTAGTTTAAGGACATACCTTGGTCCAAAAACTGTTACTTTATGCGTATACAATCAAACCATGGTTTTTTTTTAAAGTGCGTAATTGAAGCTATAGTATATGAAGGCTGAGTACACGTGCTCCCAGCCTTTATACAGCCTAATTTTAGTAGTAGGGCACAGCGATGACCATCACGCTTGAATCTGGGACAGCCCAACTGGGGAAGTACCTCCTCCTTACAGAAGACCACAGCCATAATAGCACTGCTACCTTTCAGGTATGTAGTGTTGTGTTCCTGATGGTGAGTAAGGTTCCCAGAGCTCCAACCCCCCTTAAAGGCCGGCAACGCGTTTGTGACTCCCCTGGTGTTGCGGGTGCCCATGGGCGACGGTAATTGCTTACCACTAGGCAATCCGTCTGCTCGTATGTGCCACGGCTCTTTTACTTCAATTTCAATTTCAATTTTCAATTTTTTATTCAAGTAGGCCTAGCAACAAGCTCTTTCGAATAGTCAAATACAAATATAATCTTAATCGAATAATTAATTCATATATTCGATATATTCGATCTTCCAAGTAAAGCATAAGAGTAACAGAGATAATCGTTAGAAATTTACTTTATATCTATTTTCACGGTTGCGCCGCTGTCTGTCTGTGCTTGTATGTCTGATCTTTGAGAGTTTTATTAAATTTATAAATATGAAAATCAATCACACGGAAAAGGAAGTCAAATAAAAAAAAAAAACAATATTTGGGACAACCTCCTACTTGCATGTGAAGTGTGAGGTGTCGGTAGATACTCGTAGCTATTTTGAAACAGGTTTGAGATTTGCCTTAAACATTTTTGATAATGTAATTGCAATATTATGAAAACTACTAGAACTTAACTAGTCTATAGAAATTGGTAACAAAAAAGAAAAGTACAATACAAACTTTATGGGATATTTTGGGAAATAGTAGATCTTGCTAAGCATCATTTGCTCTATCAGTCTACCGCTTTTAATCAAAATCGAAGACGTGGTCCAAATGTACAAACTCTTTGAGAAATGCTCAAATACTGAAAACGATCTAAAAACAAATACAGCGAAGTACCTACCATCACGCTTGAGTCTGGAGGAGCTCAATTGGGGAAGTACCTCCTCCTTACAGAAGACCACAGCCATAATAGCATTGCTACCTTTCAGGTATGTAGTGTTGTGTTCCTGATGGTGAGTTAAGGTTCCCAGAGCTCCAACCCCCTTTAGAGTCCCGTTACCGGCCTACCGCTTGTGACTCCCCTGGTGTTGCGGGTGCCCATGGGCGACGGTGTAAGCTTACCATCATGCAATCCGTCTGCTCGTTTGCCACCTAGACAAATATACGTTAGTATCGTATATTGTTTTTTTGTTTCAAGTAAATTAACTTGTCAGTGGTAAATTAAAATTAATAGTACATTACGTTATATTTGTGTAAATAGAAATACTTAAGTATAGTTTTTGTATGATTACTTAAAATGATATATTACAAATAATTATTTTCGAGAACCGCCATTAAATCACTAAGTATATAATTATTTTCTGTGGCCCTAGTGAAAAAAAAAATTCTACTGAAAAACGATATACCGGATGATCAATCCAAATGGGTCAGCAGGGGGAAATCAGAAACTATGAGAGATAGCGAAATTTGTTCTTAGGAACCATGGCTTTCGATTTCAGATTTAATAAATAACACTTTTTTGTAACATAAAACTTTTTTTAAATCTCTGATATATAACCGGGAATCGAACCTGGTCGAAGTCTTGTAAACAATTTTAGGTGTAAATCTGAAAGATTTTTCGTTGTTATTTTGAAACGTAAATTCAAGAGTCATGAATACATTTTTCACCATCATCATCATCAGCCGTATAAAGAATATTGACATGTTCGATTCCCGGTTATGCATGAGAGATTTAAAAAAAAGTTTGAATGCCATTATTATTAAATCTGAAATCGAAGCCATGGTTCCTAAGAACAGATTTCGCTATCTCTCATAGTTTCTGACTTCCCCCCACTGACCCATTTGGATTGATCACCCTGTATACACCTAAGTTTCATTTTAAATAGTAGTATGGTAACTAGGGCCATAGTTTTGTACCTTATCACGTCTTACTAATATTAAAAATTCGAAAGTTTGTACAGAAGTAAGTCATACAGATTAAATCAAAAATCGTCTTTTCTGTGGTCAGTAGTTAACGGCTTATGTTTACAACATAGACATACCATTTAAATAGACGAGGCGTGCTGATAATAACACCACGATCAAAAGGGATGGCCTTATGTAACTTTCCATAGGTATGGCTGTGACGACACTATTTTCGTCAGTCCTTGTCATAGTCTCACATATTTTTGTTCCCCTCCAAACTGAACCTTTCAGAACTATCAGAAGTTGGAGGGATATAAACAAATACAATATAAGTTTTCTTGTGTTTTCAACCGAAGTTGCGGTAATTACAGAATGAGCATATAAATAAATAATAAAATAAATAAATAAAAAATAAATATTTGGGACATGCTTACACAAATCGACCTAGTCCCACGGTAAGCTCAATAAGGCTTGTGTTGTAGGTACTAAACGACGATATATATAATAAATAGATACATATAAATACTTAAATACATAGAAAACACCCATGACTCAGGAACAAATATCTGTGCTCATCACACAAATAAATGCCCTGACTGGGAATCGAACCCAGGACCTTCGGCTTCATAGGCAGGGTCACTACCCACTAGGCCAGACCGGTCGTCAAATTTTTGTTTTAAAGAGTGTCCTGTAAAGCAAAACTATAGTGAACTGTTTCATTTTGGGCTGCAAATGCGAGGGTATCTTTGTCCCTAACTGGCGCACTCGGATGCGTGATCCAGTACCCTTACCATGAGTTGTTACATTGACGTTTTCGATAACGAATATCGAGTTTACTATCTGTGCATCTAGCTTGTACTATTTTAGTGCGAACGAGATGCACAGATAGTAAACTCGATACTCGTTATCGAAAACGTCAATGTAACAACTCATGGTAAGGGTACAGTCATATTCCTCCTACAATTACAAGTTGTGTTTTTAGGATATTTTAAACTTATTTGTGTGTAGTTTTAGGTATGTTATTTTTATATATGTTTATATAATTTATTTTTAAACAATTGTTTCTTCCGTACACGGAACAATGGTGTTCGGGACATTTGGGAGGCGTACGCGGAGCCAGATCGAGCCAACGCGCAGAGGCCCTTTCGACAATTTAATGAAATGTAAGGGGTACACTAAGCGGATGTTGCCCCTGTCCGTATCATGGGACGCGCACAGAGACAGCACCCGCCATGGTGTAAGGACTATTGAGTTATATTGGAATCTAGAATGTACTAGGCTATTTGGTGGAAAGGATGGACTAGTCCGGTCCAATAGCCCAGTAGGGCTATTGGATAAAAAACCGGACCCCTGCCTAATAAAATGATATACAATTTTATTTCCGGCAGACGGTGACTCGCCCTATGCGAGATGGGCCCCCACAAAAAGCGACGTCAAAGATGGCTCAAGGGCAACACCGGTGCACAGGGCTAAGGGTAGAGAGGTGCACTGGACTTTAAACATATATTGAATTGTTTATTATTCTCCGTCCTTTTGAGTTTAAGGATCTCTAATTATAATAATGTCATTAACTTCTAAGGTTGTCACTGCATTTATTAATGAATACTGCAATATTTTATTTTAATTATTAATTATTTAGTGGGGGACGTACGGCGGCGCGGTCTGGCTGGCTTTTTAAATATTTAATATTATAATCAATATTAGTTAAGCCAAAATGCTGAAGTTATTAATGCTAGTGTTCATAGCCCATAAAGCTTCAGGTGTTATATACTCGTTAAATTGTAAGTATATTATTGTATTTTTATTTTTTTAATCAATCTTATTTTTAAACTTATTTGGGAGTTGTTGTTAGTTACTAGGTTGCCGGACGTCCGGATAAAACCGGACATAGGTAGGCTTTTTGATTGCGCGTCCGGCAAAAATAAACTGTGTCCGGCTAGTCCGGATTTTGTTAGGCTTTTTACATGCCTGCCGCCTCCTTCGGCCATCGTTCTACGCGGCAACATTTCCACCCCCACCACCTGGATAGTTGGAAATCCTCTACTGTGCGTTTCTCTAGAAACTTCCTACCTCGCACATCAAAACTGTGGAATGATTTGCCGTCAGCGGTATTTCCGGACCGATACGACCCTCATACCTTCAAAAGAGCGTACTCTTATCTTAAAGGCCGGCAACGCGCTTGTGACTTCCCTGGTGTTGCGGGTGCCCTTGGGCGACGGTAATTGCTTACCATTAGGCGATCCATCATTTGCCACCTTTGTCATAAAAAAAAACATTTCGCGAACCATCAGCGAGCGCCGAGGGTGTCTGGCCTTTCTACCAAATGTCCGGCTAAACTGGGTGGTCTGTCCGGCTATTAGGTTAGGCGACCTGGCAACCCTATACCCACGCGCTATAATTTTCTTGATAGTAAAGTTGTCTTGATTTTGAAAGTTGTCTTGGTTTTTCTACCGCTCTGTACAGTCAGCTTCACAAGTTACTAAGCGGGCGACGTGTTCATATTGAGCTTGACAGGACTTTATTGTTAAGAGAACAAGAGCGTGTCAAGATAATTCTGAGCACCTGGCCCGTTTAGCAATTTGTGATGCTGACTGCCTAAACATTCAGTCATTGTAGATGGTCCTAAGGATCTACGCTAAGCATTTACTGTCCCTAAGCAATACAAGAGCTGGTAGCCTAGCGGCATGAGCGTGCGACTTGCAATCCGGAGGTCGCAAGTTCAAACCCTCGTACCAATGAGTTTTTCGGAACTTATGTACGAAATATCATTTGAGTCGCTTTTCGGTGAAGGAAAACATCGTGAAGAAACCGGACTAATCCCAATAGGGCCTAGTTTACCCTCTGGGTTGGAAGGTCAGATGGCAGTCGCTTTCGTAAAACTAGTGCCTATGCCAAATCTTGGGATTGATTGCCAAGCGGACCCCAGGCTCCAATGAGCCGTGGCAAAATGCCGGGACAGCGCGAGGAAGATGAAGCAATACTAAGTAAATCAGGTTTTTTTTATTGAAATTTTGAATCGCGTTGAATTTGTTTGAATGAATTTTTTTTTATGGAAAATGACCGTTCATAGGATAAGTGACCCATCTTATTATACCAATATAAATCGCTCTTTTTCTACGCTCTCAAAAGAGAATGTATAAAATTTAAACCGATTCAGTGAGTCATAAATAAATGAATAATAAATAAATATTCAGGACAATCTTACACAAATCGACCTAGTCCTACGGTAAGCTCAGTAAGGCTTGTGTTGTAGCTACTAGACGACGATATATATAATAGATAAATAGATATAAATACTTAAATACATAGAAAACAACCATGACCCAGGAACAAATATCTGTGCACATCACACAAATAAATGCCCTGACTGGGAATCGAACCCAGGACCATCGGCTTCATAGGCAGGGTCACTACCCACTAGGCCAGACCGGTCGTCAAAAGAGAGTCATAAATGCTTTAAAAGTGCCCTTGTGGCCTACTTACTGAATAAACGTTTGAGTTTACATAGAATACACTTATATTAAGCTGTATTTAAAAAAAAATTACAAATTCGCATATTGGCCGGACCATGTGTGCTGCAGGAGCTGCGGCTGAGGTCGCAGCAGTTCGGAAGCGCGAGAAGTATGCGTCCCTCGGGAACTACTTTTTCCCCTCACTAACTCGTAAAGCGCTTGTTAATCCTTTTATACGAGAGGGTAAAAACGAATTTTATCCACTACTGATTAAAGTAAGTTGACTTCTCATAGCTCTTATTGCTATGGTTTTAAAGTCTAAATTCGCGAAGTACAGCTCACTTGCCCCCGCGGCGGCGGCGGGCGCGGGCGAGCCTCGCTAACGCACCGAGTTGAAAATCGAAGTAGAACATTCGAAAATCGTACTGGCTAACACAAGCTAACCAAGCTAAAGGCACCTTTTGTAAAAATGTTGAATGTATCTAAACGGAAAGAAAAAGTCAATGCGATTTCAAAACGTTTTTTTGCATGTTTCACTTTCCTCGCTATAGTGAGGGGAAAAGTTTTGTGTTACACACGGGTGCACTTGTAATTTACTTCTCGTGTATTGAAACACTCGCTACGCTCAGGATTCTATTTTAAAACTCGCTTTGCTCGTGGTTAAATTATAGAATCCATTCGCTTGCTCGAGTTTCAATCCCACACTCGCAGTTAAAATACAATTTTGCACCCTTGTATAACAAATAACTATTTTGTGCTCTTGGCGGTGGAGACCGCTGGTTGTTGGTGCTCCGAAGCCAAATGTTTTCTGAGGCAGCTTGGGAGGCGCTTGAGGGGCCTCGATCCTCGCTCTGGGTCGTTCCTGGTGCAGGGGCTGTCCATTGCGGTTCAACGTGGCAACGCGGCGAGTGTAATGGGCACCTTTGCTCAGGGAGCTACGCAGGGCGAGTTTTAAAATAGTTTTCCTAACTAGTGCGTTAAAAGTGCACTTTTCGTAAATTTCACTTTTTAAGGCACTTGCTATGAAAAATTAGGTTCGATACTCGTGTAAAAACTCGGGTGATTGTCACCCTCGTTTCACTCGGGCTCCAACGAGGGTGAACCCTCGTCGAAAAAAAATTTTTTTCACTAGTATCGAAATGTACTATTGTATCATTTGTCATAATTTTAGTATATAGGTCATTTATTTGTTTTATGTTTTTTCAAATAATATGTATATATAGGTATTCATGTATTTAAATTTTACAAATTAATATTTAATAATGACTGAACTTGTTTGTGCACACGAGGCCAACATTTGGGGTCAAAATAATACTTACCTAAAATAAAATATATTTAAATTGTTTATTATTCCATTGTTACTGAAAAATAAACAAGTTAATTTTTGTGATTTATATTGCTTATTCATATAATATTAATTCAAGTTAATATAGCAAAAATAAAAGCCTGGGCAGAGAGTACCATTTTGTACCGTTTGGCGTAGAGACGCTAGGTCCATGGGGTCCCAGCGCGCACAAACTTTTTGCAGAAATCGCGAAGCGTCTGGTCGATGTAATTGGTGACCGAAGAGCTGGCGGCTTCCTCGCACAACGTATCAGCATTGCGATACAACGAGGAAATGCCGCCAGCATCCTTGGTACAATGCCTCAAGGGCCTTTTTTAGATTTTATACTGTAACTAGTTAAGTACTTGTAGTTATCATAATACGATTGTACTTTCTGTAAATATAGCAAAATTATGTGGGTTTACGGTGATTTTTTTTTCAATTATGACAAAGGTTATTTTTGTATTAATTTTTGTTGAAAATATTACATATGAACCATGATTGTCCACTGCTGGGGACAGACATCGGCTTAGACCGCCACAGAGAGCGATTTCTGAGCATGGGGCCATGGGGATTTAATGGCAAGTCTGGCTGGCGAGTTGGTGATCGCACTGATCGCAATATGTCCACCGCTCCAAAGAGATGTTTTTTTTTTATGTCATAGGCGGCAAACGAGCAGACGGATTGCTGGTAAGCAATTACCGTCGCCCATGGGCACCCGCAACACCGTGGGAGTCACAAGCGCGTTGCCGGCCTTTAAGGGGGGTTGGAGCTCTGGGAACCTTACTCACCATCAGGAACACAGCACTACATACCTGAAAGGTAGCAGTGCTACTATGGCTGTGGTCTTCTGTAAGGAGGAGGTACTTCCCCAGTTGGGCTGCCCCAGATTCAAGCGTGATGGTCATCGCTGTGCCCTACCTCTCATTGTTGGACGTAGTTTAAGGACATACCCGGGTCCAAATGTTGCTTTCTGTCCTTAAACTGTGTGTTGTATAATATCAATACTGTGTATGTCTTTCCCGTACACGGAACAATAGTATTTCGGACATTTTGGAGGTGTATGCGAAACCGGATAGAACCAATGCACAATTGACAATTTAATGAAATGTAAGGGGAATCCTAAGCGAATTTTGCCCCTGTTCGTATATCATGGGACGTGCACAGAGACAGTTCTACAACTATTAAGATTTAACGGAATCTAAAATGTCTAAGCTATATGGTAGAAAGGATGGACTAGCTACTGGGCTTATGGATAAAAAACCGGACTGCAGCATCATTGAAAAACATGTTAGTTCTGCGTTTTTTTGTGTGAGGTTGTCCCTGACTAATGAATAAAGTAATATATTGCAAAAAAATGAAATAGATGACATAATACTTAAGAAAAACGACGACGAGGACCTCCGGCGTCCGAGACCGGATTTGAACCCGCATCCCCAGCTATCGCCGCTGACGGCTTAACCGCCTCAACAGCACAGATTAGTAAATAGTTAATACCGCCAGGTTTTTGGGCACCGTTTACTAAGTTTATGGTGAAACACTACGTGCTTGCGTCTCCTATACGAGAAATCAAAGCAAATCAAATTTTTTAATAAAAACAATGTTTGATTTGTTCTTAGTTGGGAAGGTTAGATTTGTTAGGTAGCTTTAATAGACAACCGAAGGTCAGATCACCCAGAAATAGGAGCTATGCTTAGCGTTGCGTAGAAAAGTAATTTTGACCCAAATAGTAGTATTTATATTGGTATGTTTATTTCAGTAACGGAGTACTACAAAATGCCAGATCTCCACGAAATGGACGACTTCGACCGCTGTCTGGTAGTACCTAAGGGGCTGTACTGCGTACTAGACGCGGACTTGTACCCTGGAGACAACCCTGACCTCATGAGAATATTACAGGTAAAAAAAAATGCTTCACATTCTTGCACGTTTAGCGATAGCCGGGGGCGTATAGGTTCCCCTCGGCAGACCCCCAAAAGTGGGCCGACGACATGGAAACGATACTGGACCCGGGTATGTCTTTAAACTACGTCCAACAATGAGAGGTAGGGCGCAGCGATAACCATCACGCTCGAGTCTGGAGCAGCCCAAATGGGGAAGTACCTCCTTACAGAATACCACAGCCATAATAGCACTGCTACCTTTCAGGTATGTAGTGTTGTATTCGTGATGGTGTGTAAGGTTCCCAGAGCTCCAACCCCCCTTAAAGGCCGGCAACGCGCTTGTGACTCTCCTGGTGTTGCGGGCGACGGTAATTGCTTACCACCAGGCAATCCGTCTGCTCGTTTGCCGCCTATGTCATAAAAAATATATATATTATTGATTGTAACAAAACTTCAAAGATTACAGTATATATACTGTCAATAAAAAACCCTTAAAAATAAAGGTTCCTTGTCGTTTCCAGTGCATAAGTACCTACCCATAATGCTTGCTGCATTAAGGATGACTCACGTTACACCGTCCCGTCTCCTACACGTCACCATCCCGAACCCGAGCCTTCCGTCGACCCACCGGGGCGATGCGGCCCCGAGCGGCCCGACACTCGAATATTCACACTAACACGAGCGTCGTTCCATGCAGCCATTTGTTGCGAGTAGACGACCATCGTACGCCCGTCGATATCACGTCGCCTTCCCATCACCTAGGCCGAGCCGAGCCTTTTTACATAGCTGTAACGGCCGTCGCATGATCGGCCCGAGCACGAGCTAGAGGGCTTGGTAATCACGTGATTCATTCCATACCAAATGTAGGGACGGTGCCTCGGCACGGCGACGCTCTAACGTGAATCAACCTTTACCGCGCAGACAGCAATAGACAGTCTTTTCACCAGAACTTCGAAGACATTTCCATCAATCAGCCTCAACATGTATTTTTACAGGAATACTCAGCCAGTAAGAAGAAACATTACAACCACACACAAATTCACAGGGCGTTATGTGTGACGGAGACCTGTAAGGATTTTACACAGGGGAGGTACTTGGAAAACCCAGAGGACCTAAGGTCGGCTCTTGAAGAATGCGTCAATGCTACCATATGGCGAACACATAAGTTAACCGCTAGGTATTTACCGGAATAATTATTTATTTCCAACTAGCGACCCGCCCCGGCTTCGCACGGGTGCAATGCTGATATTAGTATTTCTCCATTATTTAATGGATGTTATTATACATCTTCTTCTTCTATCTTCTTCTTTCTTCGTCTATCTTCTATCTATCTATATATATAAAAGAAAGTGGGGTTTGTTCAACCGCTTATAACTCGAGAACAGCTGAAGCTGATTGAGACATTAAGTATTAAAAAGTCACAATAATCCCGTGATTTCGAAAAATAAACATGACCTCATAATATCTTATATCATAAGGTCCTTCAATAAAATTATAACTCTGCTTAAGTAACATTGTATTTTATAATATAGGAACAACGTATTAAAAACATCATGAAACTGCCGTAGTCAATTAAATGGGTATTTTATTGTAAATTAATTGATTCTTGAAATTTGAATCAATCATTTTACGTTGTTCCTTTCTTTAAGCAGAGTTTTTATTTTTTAGCTATTCTTTCGATTGGCATCATAAAAGTAGGTGATTTTTTTTGACATTTAAGTCGGTACGATTCCCAGACGAAGCAAGTAATCTTTAGAAAATCCATAAATGCAGAATTACTAACTTTTAAAAATAACATAAAGTCTCCTTTCAGCCGAACACACTATCTACGAGATTTAAGGCACTTCCCCTTCATGTCCCATAAGTTTGGGACGGCCTGTATATACCTTTCTCTTCAATCACTCTATCTATTAAAAAAACCGCATCAAAATCCGTCGCGTAGTTTTAAAGATTTAAGCATACCTATACATAGGGACAGAGAAATATATTGTAGTGATAATTACATTCATTAAAATACGAGTTAATAAATAATAAATAAAATACTAGTTATTAAATCTAAAACCTCTTGAGGCATTATACAAAGGATGCTGGCGGCATTTCCTTATTATATCGCAATGCTGATACGTTGTGTGAGGAAGCCGCCAGCTCTTCGGTCAAATAATTTGTATTTCCATTTTTCTGTCAAAGTTAGGCTGAATATATGAAGCCGACAGACCTGGGTTCAAATCCCAGTAAGGGCATTTGTTTGTGCTATGAGCTCAGGCATTTTGTTTAGTCATGGGTGGTTTCTATATATTTAAGTATTTCTATATTATATATCGTTGACTGTGTATAACCACAACACATTTATTTGTTTCACTTTGTTCCGTTACTTTTGTCTCTCCTGTAGTCTCCTCAATCTCATCTACTATGACACTTTCAGAGTGACCAACATATCAACGTGCAAGAAACATGGCGAAAAGCGGCATTTCGCCGCTGGAGACTACGTCATGGCGGGGGTTTTTGTGACCCTCATTATCCTCAATACCTTAGGGACGTGGCATGACTTCATCCAGGACGACACACCAGGTACTAACCTCAAGCAGGTCCTTAAGGTTAGGTAAATTTAGGTACTTAACCATAGGGTTAAGATGACTGCATCTAAACGAGGGAAAACTCTGTCCCTGACAGCAGCGTGACACTATAGCGGTATATGACCTCATGGCTAGTAACACAGATTTCTATCACGGTTGTATTGCCGACTTTGAGGTACAATAGTATTAACCTGAATGAAACGCTGGTGGCCTAGCGGTAAGAGCGTGCGAATTGCAATCCGGAGGTCGGAAAGCCCGGCTTGTACCAATGAGTTTTTCGGGACTTTTTTTTTTATGACATAGGCGGCAAACGAGCAGACGGATTGCCTGGTGTTAAGCAATTACCGTCGCCCATGGGCACCCGCAACACCAGGGGAGTCACAAGCGCGTTGCCGGCCTTTAAGGGGGGTTGGAGCTCTGGGAACCTTACTCACCATCAGGAACACAACACTACATACCTGAAAGGTGGCAGTGCTATTATGGCTGTGGTCTTCTGTAAGGAGGAGGTACTTCCCCAGTCGGGCTGCCCCAGATCTAAGCATGATGGTCATCGCTGTGCCCTACCTCTCATTGTTGGACGTAGTTTAAGGACATACCCGGGTCCACTTATGTAGGAAATATCATTTGATATTTATCAGTCGCTTTTCGGTGAAGGAAAACGGACTAATCCCGATAAGGCCTAGTTTACCTAGGTTGGAAGATCAGATGGTAGTCGCTTTTGTAAAACTAGTGCTAACGCCAAATCCTGGGCTTAGTTGCCAAGCGTATCCCATGAAGGTAGGCTGCCATGAGCTGTGGCAAAATGCTGGGAAAGATGATGAGGATGAACATGAATAAGATATTTTTTACTTAGAGCCACCAGACATGCTGTATATACTAAGTTTTCGGCCATAGTTTATCGACATCGGTTCAGATGTTGAAGCCTGAAGAGGTAAGTAAGATGCGGATAGATCGACAGACAGGTATATAGATAGAAGGCAAGACAGACATACAGACATACAGGCAGGTACCAACTCTCTACCTTTGAACTCTTCATTTGGGAGCCTTAGAAATAAAATGCATCACTTTACGAATCTATAGCTATGTACCAAAATTCAAAATAACGAAACAAATGCGAAAACACAGGCCTACGGATCACCATAAATAAAATATTTTCCGTAGTGACCCGGACCCGTGTATGTCCTTAAACTACGCCCAACAATGAGAGGTAGGGCACAGCGACGTACCATCACACTTGAGTCTGGAGAAGCCCAACTGGGGAAGTACCTCCTCCTTACAGAAGACCACAGCCATAATAGCACTGCTACCTTTCAGGTATGTAGTGTTGTGTTCCTGATGGTGAATAAGGTTCCCAGAGCTCCAACCCCCCTTAAAGGCCGGCAACGCGCTTATGACTCCCCTGGTGTTGCGGGTGCCCATGGGCGACGGTAATTGCTTAACACCAGGCAATCCGTCCAGGCAAAACTCGCCAGGCCAAATGCAACTCTGGTTTGTCATAATTAAAATTCAAAATGGCATTCAATGGGAGACCTTTTTATAGGTCTCCGGGCGCTAGAGGATACACTAATGTCCGTAGTGAACGTCAGCCATCTTCTTCATCTAAACTAATTTCAGGTAACTCCTACTTATTGGCTTTCTCGATCCGAAGAAACTGGCGAAAACTGACCTCTCCTGGATTCGAGGGACCCGATCACAGACTGCGGAGGCTTCGCGTTTTCAATGGACTAAGGTAAGGGGATGAAGTGAATTAAGGTGATGAATGTGTTATGGTACCGAGACATGGTTGCTTAGAACGGCTGTCACCAAAAACTTAAAGTCACAGAAAAGGCAATGGAGAGTGGATTGCTAGAAGATCGAGGTGATTGAATTAGAAATGAGGAGGAACGCAACATAATTAGTCGCAACTCTGCACGTACATTTCAGATATAAAAATCTTATTAAATAATTTAGTTGGTTCGTCGGATTACATTTAGATATATATTCTATGTAAAATAATATTAACAGGATGTACCTATTCATTGTATAGAAGCGAGTAACTCCCGTTTTATAAGTCGAATATTGGGGGCATGTTTCACTTCGTAACGAGGAGCATAATCAATGTCTGCGTCGGTCAGCCAACGGGAACGGCTCATGATTATGCTCGCCGCTATGGAGTGAAACAAGTCGAGCAATATTCGACTTATAAAACGTAAATTACCCGCTTCTATACAATTAATATTTTTGAATCTCACGATAGTTTTGTGTGTAAAAAACATACAACAATAATAATAATCGCTGCCTTTGCCACAAAACGGTCGCAACTCAGCATGTAACTGGCAAAGCCGGCGCTGTTCTTCCGTTGTGACCTAGGTGTACACCGTACGCCGACGAGGCAGCTGTACTCCATTAGTACTCGTATCATGAATTTCTGTAGATTAGTAGTGACTCCATTAGTATCATGAATTTCTGTAGATTTGTCTAATATGTTTTCTTTTTACTGTTTACAGAACTCTGACGATATTCGGAGTGTTCACAACACACACTGCACTCGTCATGGCCTTTTCCTTCTTGAAGAATCCTCTGTACTTCGAGTTGGTAAGAACATTGACTTTATATACGTCTTCAATTTTATCCTCTTCCCGCCCAGAAGCCGCAAAAGGTCTTCCATTTCCATGTAATTTTAAATTGTAATTATGACAAATCAATATTGCATTTGACTTGGCAGCAATTGATCAGGGGTATAGGTTAGAGCTTAAAACTTGGGTTACCGTTATGGTTATCTGCCGTAAAATTGTATGTCATAACGCATAATTTTATATAGTACCTATGTTTTTTTCTAACATACTATGTAAAATGTTAGAGGACACCTTTTACGACATGACGATTACATCAAGACCATCTTAGAAGGAAGAGTAGAAGGGAAGAGGATGAGAGGAAGACCCAGAAGAACGTATATTGACCAAATAAAAGGGAAAGTAAATGTCATGTCGTATCAGGATGTCATGGAAAAGGCCCAGGACAGAACCGCATGGAAATTGCTCCACCGGCAAGAGCCCAGCTCTTTTGTCTGAAACTGTACAATTTTCAGGGCTTCCTTAGGTATATTATTAGGTTAGGTTAAGTTGGTTTTATATTAATCCTAGACCCGGGTAATGTCCTTAAACTGCAATCAGAAACCATTGGAATAAGGGCAGCAGCGTAAGGGCTTCGAGCGGTGGAACATATTGCGATCACCAACCGGCCTGCCAAGCGTGGCTAGGCATTAAGCCCTCCATATTGCTTGTGTTTTATGGTCCAGCAGTGGACAGTCCGCGGCTGAAGTACCACTAATTACAATGCTTTGCAGGCTTACGAAGACCCCGTCAAAGTCCTGCTGGTGAACGGAGACGTGGTCACCTACACCTTCTTCGTGATGTCAGGGTTCCTGCTGGCATTCAACATGGAGGTGCTGGCGGAAAAAACCAAGATCACCATCTGGGAGTGGCCGAAGGCTATGGTGTTGCGTTGGCTGAGGTAAGAACACTTTACGTTCAATATTTTTGTGGTTATTACGAAGTTACAGAGTGGGACCCACGACACACCATGCACACCGGAGTGCAGGCAGACATAAAAGGAGATGGCGGGATGACTTGGACGCGTTCTGCGTAGAGTGGCGGGATCACACAAGTGACAGGGTTGAGTAGAGAAAAAGAGGGGAGGCCTTTGCCCAGCAGTGGGACACAAACACAGGCTAATAAAAAAAATAATAAATTACGTATCCATCAGATCGGAGCTGTGGAAGTGGTCACAAATCTCCACCTCCACAGCTCCTATATATCTGATGGCGACTGTACCTACCGTCATATTTTTACAAGGATACTTTCAAAATTCTTTAAGGTTTGATGTCCGTTTGAAGTTTATTGCTTGCTGTATGAGCTGATTAAAAATATTTACATTTCAGCCGTATGCACTCCACTGTTGGACGTAGGCCTCCCACAAATATGACTTGTATCATCTTGGGGGGTAGTTGCCATAGTCGCCACGCTCGGCAGACGGGTTGGCGACCGCAGTAGATGTAGATTGGACGCTGCAACCCGTCCGTAGGATCATTCCTTTGGTCGCCTCTTGCGACACCCGCGGGAGGACATGGGATGGTGCTACTGCTATTCTAGTCAGCCGGCATGACACGGCACAAAAATATATTTCTGTCAAAAATTACAAGCTTTTAAAATTGCCGGCCGTACTTTTCTTGTACAATCATCAAACACACCAAAAGGATTCTAACGAGAAGGAGTTGCTTTAGCTAACTTCTGTTTGTCTACCTCCTGAATGTTCCCTTGAAAAGCTAACTTGAGGATATACGGCGGTTCTCCATCCAGGTTCCATAATATTTTTCCACTGTCTGTTTCTCTTCATCAGACTGACTCCTGTGATGGCACTGGTGCTGTTCACTGTGATGACAGTCAACCGCCACCTGGCCGATGGGCCACAATGGGACCTGGTGGTCACACGGGAGGCCAGAGCCTGCTGGCAGTACTGGTGGGCGCATCTGCTTTACATCAACAACTACATATACGACAACTCGCACTGCTTGCCGCAGACTTGGTGAGTCAAACATACTCGTGTAAGTCTTCCATTTTCTATCAGCCATAGACATCCACTGCAGGACCATGGGAGTTTGAATGCGTCCGTCGATAGTGTATAAACACCTGTCAGCTGGCGCCTCACGTGATGGAAATTAGCGATCTTATGGAAAGACGTGTGTACAGCAATGGACGACTTTCGGCTGGAATATGGATGAAGAATTAAGAACGTTTTTTTTTTTTATGACAAAGGTGGCAAACGAGCAGACGGATTGCCTGATGGTAAGCAATTACCGTCGCCCATGGGCACTCGCAACACCAAGGGAGTCACAAGCGCGTTGCCGACCTATAAGTGGGTTGGATCTCTGGGAACCTTATTCACCATCAGGAACACAACACTACATACCTGAAAGGTAGCAGTGCTATTATGGCTGTGGCCTTCTGTAAGGAGGAGGTACTTCCCCAGTTGGGCTTCTCCAGATTCAAGCGTGATGGTACTTCGCTGTGTCCTACCTCTCATTGTTGGACGTAGTTTAAGGACATACCCGGGTCCAAAGTACGTACCGGGTACGTTTGATGAATCCGGTGCCTGTTCTGTTCCCAGGTACCTAGCCGCTGACACACAGCTGTGCGCCCTAGGGCTGCTGGTGTGCGTGCTGTTCCGTCGCCCCCGCTACCAGGTGGCGGTGCTGCTGGCACTGGGCGTCGTCTCGCTGCTCATGCCGGCTGCCCACACCTACTTCCAGAACTTGGATGCGGTGGTCTACCAGTCTCCTGAGTGAGTTAATCCTTATGTAGGCTCAGCTACCTTAGGCTTTGGTCTCCTATACTCGACATCTGACGATCAGCGTCAACGGTCCTGAACTAAAAAGACGCCAACGTCGACGTGTGAGAGACCACAACAGTACATCTCCATAGGCAGCATTATGACGCTGACGGTGTAAGCGGCCGACAGCGTTTATAGGACTGTAGACTATAGCCTGTGTTATAGAAATAATGGATTAGCAAAATCGCATTCCCTTCACTCTGGCACCGGACTAGCGCCACCTATCACGTTGACTACAGTAGGCCTCAGTTCTATACTAGTTCAATGGAGGGAGGCTACTTTTATTGTACAACTAGTCGAATAAATGTTATTTAATGGTATAATTTTTCATACAAACCAAATACTCACTGTACAAACGCACAATTCATAAACCAAAGATTTACAATACATTGCTTGCTCAAATAACTATTGAGTTGTATTGTTTTTTTACAAATCCAGTGTTGTAGACTAAAAGTAGCTCAGTTTAATGAACAAAGTCGATCCTTACACCTAAAGCCTCAATGGAGGCGGTATATACCTACAGTATACACTATTGTTACTAATATTTTGATTTGTTAGCAGATCATCTTAAAGCGAAGTTTACACTTGCAAATAAGGACGCAGCTATAAGGAAGAATGAGAGATAAATATCGCTATATCATTTTTTCATATAGCTGCGTCCATACTTGCTGCAAGAAAACTTGAAAGTGTAAACTTCGTTTAACTCGATTGTGTCTCGGCGCAGGTTGTACCGGAGTCTGTACAAGACATACGACACGTTCCGGATCATGTACGTGCTCGCTCACACCAACATGTTCACGTACGTGCTGGGCATGTCCTGCGGTCTTCTGGCCATCCACTGGTTCAAGAACGAGAAGGCTGTCTCGGAGAAATTCCAGGTTTGGCTTTAACCGTTGGTACAACGGACAGTCCGTTATACCAGTGGCGCAACCCCGAAAAACGAAAAAAAATTCGGACGATTGTCTGTCATTTTCATGGCGCCTTAATTGGAGTAAAAGATGCCCGAAATATAAGGAAATCGTTTTTCGCAGTAGCGCCGCAGGTCCAGGTCAAACCGGTTTTAACCGAAATAATCACGTTTTTTAATCACTGCAAGTAGTGCCCTGTTTCGTAAGGTTTCGTTAAAAATAGGGGTTTTCGAACACTTTTTGAAAAGTTACTTTCGGAAATAATCGCTACAATTTTTTTGTTGATAGCCCGAGTAAATAGGGTATTATTTAACTAAAAATAAATTAATCTCCATGACTCTTTCTGAGCTGTGAGTACACGACTGATCTATCGATACATCGATAAACGTTAGTGTTCTCTCCATTAGACTTTTCAAAAATCGCACGCAAAATCCCGGGCCCTAATGATGATTCTAATCAGCCGGCACCGGCTCCACACGGCAGACGGTTCATATTTATGGGTTAGTCTTACACGGACTAGAACATAAAATGAGCACATCAGCTTATAGTCCAAAACTGAAAATGGCAGAAACACAAAATTACTACAACACATTTAGTAGACGGAGATTATTTTAGGGTGCTTTGGCCCTCCGGGTAGCTACAAAACGAACATAACCTAAACCTAACGATTAACACGGTACTACTCACGTTTATTTAGTCACTCGCGCGACATGTTTCGGAGAACATAGGCCTCCATTTTCAAGCACTAAGAGTGCTGAGTGTCCGATCGGCTCGCCGCTCGCGTCACCGGCCCGTCGCGCACATCAGTGAGTATCACCATCACTAAATAAACGTGAGTAGTACCGTGTTAATCGTTAATTATTAAACATGTCTCATGTAAGTTTAAATACAAATAACCTAAACCTACCTATAGGACAGTAGGTTTACTTTTCCGCACCTGCGCCCTGGGTTTTTAATGTAACTTTACGTCACGAACGCGTTTGCGTTTCCCATATAAATAACATTAGCACTTAAGCGTTCTTAAACGTTTTTTTACGTAAGAAGAAACTTACAGTAGAGCCTCTGGTGTTTTTTCGTATGTGACAAATTGTGTTGTAGTCATTTTGTGTTTCGGTCATTTTGAATATGGACTATGAGCCGATGTAGTCATTTTGTGTTCTGATCCGTGTGAGACCTAAGCATTTTTATGTCCACTTATAGAAATATCGCTGGGTGATCTGGCTGACGGCGCCAATCGGGTTCTTCAACATCTACTCGGGGTCCTTCTTCTACGCGGACGGCTACGAGCCCTCCACCACCCTGAGGGTTCTGTACGCGACGTTGCGGAAGCCGCTGTTCCAAGTCTTCACCTTTATCTTCATCATGGGCTCCATCTTTAAGGCTGAAGGTTTGTACATTCTATGTGTGCTGCTCCAAGCGGAAGTCTTCAAGCAAATTATTTAGATTTTTTTTAATACAACGACGGTGGCAAACAAGCATACGGCCCACCGGATGGTAATCAGTTATCGTAGCCTATGGACGCATGCAACTCCAGAGGATTCACATGCGCGTTGCCTACCCTTTAAGAACCTATACACTCCTTTTTTTGAAGAACCTCATACTGTAGTCCCTAGGAAATTTAGAATATAATATGGCAATTGCTTTCTTAACGTTCTATCTCCAAAATAACGGGCGAGACGTTTCTTATTTTTATTTATGCTAGCAATCGATTTGTTTAGTTATGAGGATCAAATGTCTATATTAGATCAATTGCGTGAAAGCTAAACAAAAGTCACAAATGAGAGTTAAAGTCTGAAAGTCGCACTTTCCGCTCAATACGCTCCTTACGGAATGATATTTAATTATGACATCACGCCTAGGTCGCCGTCTACTTTAAAGTTTAGGTATGGAAAAAGAATATAATTTATACTTTGATCGTAAAATAATGCATTGATGTATATAGCTATTACATTTTTCAGATAAATGTAAGGTATCGAATATATACACGCATGTCGGCGTTCTATATTAAAATTATGACGTAATTTCCATATTAAGTCTCTACACAACTACATAGAGTCATAGATATATATGAGATATATGACCCTTCAGTTAACTTTTTCACAATAACTTTATAACAGATAGTTTAAACTGGGAATAGGGAGGATTTGTATTTAAACTTTCGTCAGACATAGTATAATAATTAACGAGTAAACGTAAGTGAACCGTGTTAATCGTTAATTATACATCTACTAAAGAGAAAACATACACTCACTCACTTTCACACACACACACACACACACCCACGCACGCACGCACGCACGCACGCACGCACGCACACACACTCACTCACACACACACTCACACATACACACACGCGCACGCACGCACGCGCACACACATACTCACTCACACACACACACAAGCACGCACGCACACACGCACACACGCACACACTCACTCACACACACACACACACACACACACACACACGCACGCACGCACGCACACACACACACTCACACACACACACACGCACGCACACACACTCACACACGCACGCACGCACGCACGCACACACGCACACACACTCACACACACACACACACACACACACACACACACACACACGCACACACACACACACACACGCGCGCGCGCACGCGCGCGCGCGCACTTTTTACTAACTTACAATTAATTGCTTTATCTATTTATTTATTTATTTTTGTATACACTACCACTACCTACTCACTCAAAGGTAGAAAGTAGTCTTGCTTATCTAGTAGTTAATTAGTTAGCTAAGCTTAAATAAGTAGTTAACTAGTAGTTTTAACTTCTTATTTTAGTACTTAAGATAATATTTAATTCTAATTTAAAGCCTCTGTTACTGGATTTTTGTAATAATCGTAACAACATAAGGGAGAGCGGTGTCTCTTGACACGAGTGTCATCGTACGCTTAAAAAGAGACACCTACCCAGATACTGTATAAATTAATGTGTGTTACGTAAATAAACATTTTTTTTTTCAATCAGGTAGTCAATATATTCTTACCTCGTCGTGATTGTCAACTTGATTCCCAGGTGTACTCCGCGGCATCCTGGAGTGGCGCGGCTTCACCTGGACGGCGCGCGTGTCGTACTGCGCCTTCCTGCTGCACACGCTGGTGCAACGAGGGCTGGTGGGCTCACAGAAGCTGCCCACTTACATGTCGGACTACTACATGGTATGTCAACATCTTCCTCGCGTTATCCCGGCTTTTCCACGGCTCATAGGAGCCTGGGGTCCGCTTGGCAACTAATCCCAGGATTAGGCGTAGGCGTTTTACGAAAGCGACTGCCATCTGACCTTCCAACTCAGAGAGTAAACTAGGCCTTATTGGGATTAGTCCGGTGGCGTAAGGTTTTTTTTCTTCACCGAAAAGCGACTGGTAAATATCAAATGATATTTCGTACGTAAATTTCTTTGCTAGGTTACCAGCGCTCTACGAGGAGCTCGATTTGTACCCCAACCGCGTTAGTTCCGCGTAGCATAATTCCCAGTCGCATATTTCCCCCACTCGAGTTTGTTTTCATTCATGTATGTCACCATTCGCATTTTTCTTCACCCAAATTTTTAAACATTCGGGTTTTTTATCAGATGTTGTCACTGATGAATAAATAAAGTAATAGGTATATCGCTAAACAAAGGGTAGGTTAGGTTTGTTAGGTAGATTTAGATGCCCGAAGGGCAGATCAACCAGAAATAAGAGCCGGTCGTCTTGTACAGCGAACGAAATATAATGTGTTACAATACCCGAATGTGTAGAAATTCGTGTGGGGAAAAATGCTAATGGTGTCATGCATGAATGAAAACAAAGTCGAGTGGGGAAAAATGCGACTGGGAATTGTCACTTTCGAAACCGGGCTTTACGCGGCGCTAGGACATTTTCGATACATACGGGGAAACCCATGTAATCGGCTACGTGACTACGAGCGGTGTGCCCGACAGGCGGGTTCTTGGTTGCGAAAATGTTAAGCTTTTTTTTTATGACATTGGCGGCAAACGAGCAGACGGATTGCTTGGTGGTAAGCAATTACCGTCGCCCACGGGCACCCGCAACACCAGATGAGTCACAAGCGCGTTGCCAGCCTTTAAGGGGGGTTGGAGCTCTGGGAACCTTACTCACCATCAGGAACACAGCACTACATACCTGAAAGGTAGCAGTGCTATTATGGCTGCGGTCTTCTGTAAGGAGGAGGTACTTCCCCAGTTGGGCTGCCCCAGATTCAAGCGTGATGGTCATCGCTGTGCCCTACCTCTCATTGTTGGACGTAGTTTAAGGAAGCTACGCGGAACTAACGTGTTTGGGGTACCTATAGATCTAGCAACTCGGTGATATTAACCAAGCCAAATCCAACAAAATTATATACTTTTCTCAGTTGATGATCCTCGGAGGCACAACCTTCATCACGACTATTGCTGCGACCATCCTCTGGCTCATGGTGGAGGCGCCCATGGCAGCGCTGATCAAGGCAGTCTTCGCCCCGGCGGCTCCAAGACCACGCGAGGACACCACCAAAGTTTAAATAATTAACATATGACTTAATTAGGGCAACTCTAATTGGTGTTTCCTGTAATAGGAGTAATAATTTTAGGGATCGCTTCTACACCACGAACCTAGCAACATTTGTTCTACAACTTAAAAATGTATAATTTATTACTTGTGATTTTTTCAATCAAACTAAATAGTCATGAAATAATACAACTAAAACGGTCCACCCGATGACCACGAACGCTGCTAAAGGGTTCGAAACGTCGGGATGAAGTTTGAATTAGTATACGCGATTTAATCCGTTTTAGTTGTTTTATTTCATGAGTAATTATCGCGGCAACCGAAGACAATATTACAAACTAAATAGTATTTTCAATGAACAGCATCCAATAGTCTAGACTATTTACTGTCACGCTACAAACTTCAGTTTTCGCAATACATTGCTTATTTAAAAAAACTCTTTTTATTAATATTTAGTAGACTATAAGTTATTTTCAAAAGTCGTAGAACAAATGTTGCTACATTTGTGGTGTAGAATGCAATGCCTAAATTTATTGCTCGTTACAGGAAACACCCAATATAATAAATTAACACTTAACCAAATATAAAACTTTGTTTTACTGAGCCGTCCATAAAAATATATAGATTTTTTAGCGTCCATAGCCTACGCTAACTGCTTACCATCAGACGGACCGTATGCTTGTTTGCCACCGTCGTTGTATAAAAAAATGCTTGAAATTCACCATCGTGGGCTTAGTTTTTTTTTAACAAGACTGACCAGCGTTTGACCTCAGTCGCACCTGATGGTAAGTGTCGAGGTCGAGGGTGTAGCACGCTGGTTCAGTAACAGCCGATTCCTACAAGTAGCAATTTTGTAAGCGCAGCTGCGATATATCTGATAGCTAGACCCCGCTATCGGAGGTGCAAAATGGTAGCTGTTCTTAGAGATGGGTAATCGACTATTCAATTCATGTGATGTCGATATCGATACTCGATTTTTCAATACATTTTTTTATGTACAAGTACCGTTTATTTTTATACAATTTAACTTTTTTTTGGGATCTATGATAATCATTGACATTAAAAATATAAATCGTTATTAGTACAACAAAAAATAATAAGAAAAAAATCATTCTTTTTTAGGGGTCTAACTTTGGATGTAAATTCCATTCAGAAAAATTCAATTAATCGTGTTTCTGAATCGTATGATTTATGGAGGATTTATTTAATCCTTAAATATGTAACTTATGACACACATAGACTAATATCAACTAATATTAAGGATTAAGTATACAAATATGAGAGGTAGGGCACAGCGATGACCATCACGCTTGAATCTGGGGCAGCCCAACTGGGGGGAAGTACCTCCTCCTTACAGAAGACCACAGCCATAATAGCACTGCTGCCTTTCAGGTATGTAGTGTTGTGTTCCTGATGGTGAGTAAGGTTCCCAGAGCTCCAACCCCCCTTAAAGGCCGGCAACGCGCTTGTGACTCCCCTGGTGTTGCGGGTGCCCATGGGCGACGGTAATTGCTTACCACCAGGCAATCCGTCTGCACGTTTGCCGCCTATGTCATAAAAAAAAAAAAAAAAATAGGTAATCTAGCAAATACAATTTTGTAATTTCTTCTAAATTAAAATAAAACAATAAGCTTAAGTAACATAATCATTTATTAAATTGTATTCTAGTTCTAATATTTGTTTACGGCAGGTCATCATCATCATCACACCGCCTCGTACATTATTTAGGTTTAGTATTATACACTTAGGTCAACAATTCAAGCGACAAATCAAATACGCAACAAAAAACATGAAAGAGAACATTATATTACAGAAATTGCATTATTACTCACCATAGACTAAAAAATAGACACCGCATCAAATACTTTTTTATAGGACCTTTTTTAATAGCTAAATATGAAAACTTAACAAATCCACGAAGCAGTAAACATAAATATATATACATTTTAGTAGTTTGCAGCAGAAGTGACAAAATAGTTGATTGAGCGCTAAACGCAAGTGTATAGATATTTATGACGCTAACTGCATACGCCCGCAGCGTCTACGTTCATCTATCACGTCTGCCGTGTCTATGAAATGAACTAATCGGTTGAAAAAAAAAATCGGAATGAGAACGGTAGGCCAGAAGAGTTATATGATAAAAATTATTTAGTTTGACAGAAAAAAAATATCTTTATCAGTAACTTAATTTTGAACTGTCACTTGTATAATATTTGATCTTATTGCGTTTTTTTCTAAATCACGAAGACTTGAAATCACGACCATTATTTTTATACAAGACTGACCAGCGTTTGACCTCAGTCACACCTGATGGTAAGTGTCGATAGTCGAGGGTGTAGCACGCTCGTTCAGTAACAGCCTATTCACTCTTGCCTTGAACAGACCTAAATTATATCTTTATTATTCTGCCAAATTGACGGTTCAATAAATAATGTTATTTATTCTAAGTTGTTCCATTGTTGCTAGATTTTTCCATGGTGTTCAATATTATTTCCATGATTATCCTATCATATCATATCATACTCCATGAGTACAAGTGTTTTAACTGTGAAACATCAGTTAAGTACCAATTAGTTTAACCTCGTAACGCCCACCATACTCAAATATTTAATAGTTAAAACCAACCTTACTATGAAGTGAATTGGGTTGAATTTTTTTTGTACGAAAAATAATGAAACAAAAGAAATTCTACCCTATTTCCTTTTATAAAAGATTTTTACTCCATTGAAAGGGAGTGTACATTGTAATGCACACTGGGCGTTACGAGGTTAATATCACACCAACTCGAACAATATTTACACAACTATCGTCGCGTTTAACTCCTAATTTCAACAAAATTATAAAATACCGCCTAGTTCATTACATAGACATTTCAACGACACAAAATTTAAGTCTCATGGGTCATCAACACTAACGCCTAAGGTCCATTTTTCAATCCGATTAGCAGATATGGGTAAATCAACTTTTGAATATGATTCGTAGCCATAACTGTCCCCTGGACAACTGTTTTAAAACCTGATTTTATTCGTTTGACTACTTCAAAATTCACATTGCATGCAATTTTGTGTTAATTTAAGCATGTTGCAATTAAACGCGTATTAATAGAACGCGTTAAACAAATTGTGAATACAATATTTTGTATTCAAAATGCTATCAATGTCTCCTGGACAACCGGACAGTATAACAGGTTAAAAATTGATCCACCCATCTTCGACTTGATTTGAGGATTGAAAAATCGAACCTAAGTCGCGTAATCTGCGGTACAAGAGCGTAGTTACACTAGCGTTTCTTTCCCGCGTTTTCTCAGCGTTTCCATATAAAATTACACGCTGAGGAGACGCCGCCTTTACCTATGGAATCGTCATGAAGACGTCGTGAGCCGCCGTAAGTGTGCCCGGGCCCTCAATGACACCTTTAGAAATCATGCCAGAATTCAAACTGGCGACCAGTTGACGTTTGGGTTAATATTTAAATGTCATTAAAATCTTCAGCAGACGAGGTGAATCTGGTACGATGTGGTTGCACTGATTATTCTAATTAATTAACAACTTTGGGTTAGAATGCGAAAATAAAAAAATCTCGTGCCTCTGCAACACCCGGCCGCGACGCTTACGACTTCTTCCTGAAAACGGAAAAAAAATGTTTTTAATTAACCGGAATAATGCTGTTAAGAATCAAATTATTGAATGTTATGTACACACAGCAACACTAACTGTACATCGGTGGACTTTATGCCTTATATAATAAGGTCTACCAATGTATAGCTAAGTGTTGTTGACTGTACATGGAAGTGAAAATATAGTTCTTAGAAATAAAGGAAAAATGTAAAAATCAGCTGCCCCAGACCAGACCCGAACTTGCGACTCTGGGATACATGCCCATCGCCCTGCCAACTTAGCTACAGGGCTTGTTGCCCAAAGGCTGCGAATATCACCACCATATCCTTCCATGCGCTTTAGGCGCCTAGCGACATCTACCGTAAATGTGTTGACACTTTGAGTCCCGCCATTGATTTTTCCATTTTTTTTATTTCTAAAAATTATGGTTTCATCAGCAGATATTTCTACCTACAACACGTCTAACGTCTACAACTGCGTCTAGTGCCTACAACACAAGCCTTAGTGAGCTTACCGTAGGACTAGGTCGATTTGTGTAACATTGTTCCGACATATTCATTATTCATTTAAATATTCATTTATTTCTGCTTAAAAATAATGAAATTATAGTGTTTAAAATGATTACATAATTATAATTAGAAACTAACTGAATACTGACAAAATTACAGGACATTCTTACACAAATTGACTGAGCCTCACGGTAAGCTCAAGAAGGCTTGTGGTTTGGGTACTCAGCCAACGATATATATAATATACAAATACTTAAATACATAACTGAGTTATTTACTAGCTAAGCTGCCTTGTTGCCACTGCGAGGAATACTGTTATAAGGTAATAAACTAACTAACCAACTAAAAAACATCTCATATAAAAAAACATGAAAATAAATATACCTTTGCCTTGTTTTTTTTTCATCAAACATTGAATTTACTTTCAAATATTTTTTTTACTGTCTTGAATTAAATCTTGACATTTCTAGAAAAATAAAAATAGGTTTAATCCTACATACTATACTGTGTAATCTAATACAAGCGTACTAGTTTTATCCTCGTAAGGCCCAGTGTGCATTACAATGTACACTCCCTTTCAATGGAGTTGAAATCTTTTATAAAAGGAAATAGGGTAGAATTTCATTTTTGTTTCATTCGTTTTCGTACAAATGAAAATTCAACCCAATTCACTGCATGGTAAGGTTGGCTTTAACTATTAAATATTTTAGTATGGTGGGCGTTACGAGGTTATAATAAACTAGCTTTTCCTCGCGACTTCGTCGGCGAGCCATGCCCGTCTTTAAAGTACGGTTGCGGGATAAAAACTATCCTATGTCCTTTCTCGTAGCTCAAACTCTCCATACCAAATTTCATCGTGTTCAGCAGTTTAAGTGTGAAGAGGTAACAGACAGACAGACAGAGTTACTTTCGCATTTATAATATTAGTATGGATTATGGCCTATGTAGTAGTAACGTGTGTACACGTATATTCAAATGTTGACGTAAGTTCCATATTAATTCTCTGCAAAACTAAATAGAGATGTATATAGAAGGACCATGGTTGAATCGAATGGACCACCTGGGCCATTTTATTTAAAGTTGTATACTCAACTTTTTTTCATACATTTATTATTCCTCCCGTTCCCTTACCGCTACATGAATTATATGAAAAATAGTCACGGAATGGAATAAAAAAGCTTGGGACACATTTTTTCTCCTATCAGGCTCGAAAATGATTCTGAGTACAAACAACAATAAAATGGCCCAACTCTATACATATAAACACCATGGTCCTTCAGCTAAGTTCATTATCATCATCATGTCAGCCGAAAGACGTCCACTGCTGGACATAGGCCTCCCCCAGAACGACCCACGACCGATCCTGCGCCTTCCACATCCAGCGGTATCCCGCGACTCTCAGCGATGACCGTCACGCTTGAATCTGGGGCAGCCCAACTGGGGTAGTACCTCCTCCTTACAGAAGATCACAGCCATAATAGCACTGCTACCTTTCAGGTATGTAGTGTCGTGTTCCTAATGGTAAGGTTCCCAGAGCTCCAACCCCCCTTAAAGGCCGACAAAGCGCTTGTGCTCCCCTGGTGTTGCGGGCGACGGTAATTGCTTACCACCAGGCAATCCGTCAGCTCGTTTGCCGCCTATGTCATAAGAAAAAACTCTAACCCTTGTGGGAGGCCTTACGCTGCGACAAGCTGATAAAGATGTACACACTCACTGGTCGTGGTTGTCGGTGTCGGAGTCGTCCAGCTCGGGCTTGGTGCGTCTCTTCTCGTACACCAGGATGATGGCGCATAGCACCAGCACCTCGGCGCAGATGCCCAGGAACGGCCACAGGGCGGCGTACATGTCCTGCAAACGTAACATTCCAACTCATTCATAGAACCCGGGTATGTCCTTAAACTACGTCCAACGATGAGAGGTAGGGCACAGCGAAGTACCATCACGCTCGAGTCTGGATGCCCAACTGGAGAAGTACCTCCTCCTTACAGAAGACCACAGCCATAATAGCACTGCTACCTTTCAGGTATGTGTAGTGTTACTAGATTTTCTAATAAACAAACGTAAATAGCGAATATGGAAACATTTACAAAGTGGTGTCCAAGCCTCCTGACTGACCAATGCACCCATACCTCCCCTACACACGGCCTTATAATGGGACCATTTACCGACATAACCAAACACCGGATTGACGAGGGCAAAAGTGCACCACTGCTAGTGATTAATTAAAAATCGACTAAATTTATCGACATCGTAAAAACAATTTTACCCATCATTATCAAAATGGCTAAGTTTGAATACATTTAATTGTGTTTAAACCTCTTTCATTTATACTTATCACAAGTATAAACAACCGATATCTGTCATTAACGGTGTCGAGTCGCTTATGACATGTATTGAAATTACATCGACTAATGAATTCAGTACAACAATATTATTTGTCATACCAATGAATTATGCCTACGTTTTTGTTTTTTGATGTCCGTAAAAATGTCTCGCAAGAAAAAATATCGTTCATTTTCATAGAAAACTGACCATTCAGATAAAGAAGATAGAGATACGACTTCCTTTTGCAAGAAATTCTCTTCTTATTTAATATTCTAAAAATACTACACAATGGTTGTACGTCATTTTTATCGATATCAAGTGATACAATTAATTTAATTTGTCCTCGCACTATTAAACGTCAGTTCAGATTTGCCCCAGTCAATCCGGTGTTTGGACATAACACACATTAAACATATATCGATGCGTATCGAATGCACAGAATACGCACCTTGACGCGCAGCACGGTGACGGCGGGCAGGTGCGGCGACTGCGCCTTGTCCGCGTCGGCGTCGAAGTCCGGCACGCAGGCGTACGCGCCGGCGTCCGAGCGCGCCGCGGCGTCGATCACCAGCTGCCCGTTCTCGATGCCGGCGTCACTCGGCTCCAGCTTTATGCGGTCGTTCGCTTCCAGCTTGAAAAATTTTTTTTTGTTTTTAGTGCTAAGTTAATTAATCGTCAGACCATACAGATTAATTAGGTTTGCGTCTTTCCTATGGGGATTGTGAAAGTTAAGGGTTTTTCTAAACTAATCTGACTTGCAAGCTTTAGACTTCTGTCTAATTTTTGATTCTATGGTATATCAACATAAACCGCTCTCTGCTGTACGGGACAGGGGTATATTTTCAAAATGACGGGCGTTTGTCCGATCCCTGCTCATCCAGGATCCATCTAGGATCATCCGTTTGTCCAGGCAGTAAGAGCGAAAAATCATCAAAAATCGACAGACAAGACCATTAATGTACATACCTGAACACCCAAATCAATATTCTTCACAACCTCTTCGTCGTACGAAGTGTGTTGACTGTTGTAATACCACTTCACTGGCAGCACCGGCTTGCCTATCAGCTTGCAAGTCAGCTTGAGCTTCTGTCCTTCCACCACGCTGGAGTCAGTGCTCGGCAGTTTAGTGTACGGGCGAGCGTGAAGGCGCCAGTACAGCTGCTCGCCCGCCAACTTGCACGAGTAGTTGCCGTAGTCGTCTTCGCTGCTGCGCTGGATCACCAGCTTCGCGTTGTTGCTCTCCAGTTTGTAACGGTTCGTCAGCTCTTTCACTTTCGAGATGTCCGTGTTGTTTTTCTCCCTGTAAAGAATGAGTTATTATTATTAAAAAAAAAACTGTTTATTTCATAATATTGTCTTCGGTTGCCGCGAACCTATTTCATGTTTATTTAATTAAATAATAGTAATAAGATATTCATTACAAACTTAACATCTATAATCTTAACTTAAAAAGATTTTTAGTGTTAATGTGTCCCGTTTTTGTTATAATTATGCAGTTAAAATATTACATATTTTATAGTTTTTAAATATAATATGATAACAAGGAGTAATTAAAATAATGCGCTGTGTACTATTTTTAGTTCCAGTAGATTGCCCTCTTAACTTTAACATGTGTTATTGAATTGTTAATTTCTTTTAAAAATTGGCTATTTGACAATTTTTGGAATAGTATTTAGAAGTAGATAGATAGATAGACCGGTCTGGCCTAGTGGGTAGTGACCCTGCCTATGAAGCCGATGGTCCTGGGTTCGATTCCCAGTCAGGGCATTTATTTGTGATCAGCACAGATATTTGTTCCTGAGTCATGGGTGTTTCCTATGTATTTAAGTATTTATATGTATCTATCTATTATATATATCGTCGTCTAGTACCTACAACACAAGCCTTACTGAGCTTACCGTAGGACTAGGTCGATTTGTGTAAGATTGTCCAGAAATATTTATTTATTATCAAGGCGATAAAGTACATGCTCCGATATTTTTGAATAGCTTGGCTGCTCCTATATATTTGATGGCGACTGTAACAATAAAACTCAAAGACAGATAAAAATCTACGTCAGACACATTTAATGCGGCAGTTAAATTATACACAAACCTTACTCGTACGCATTGTCATAAATATGTGTGCGTTAACCCATTGTGATAAGGCTCAAAATTGTATAGATATATATGTCCTTGTACAGATGGATTACCGATAGCGCTATCTTTAATTAAATAAGATTCTAAAGAGATATGATAGCAATGCAGTGATGATTAAAATAGGTCGGTACTCGTACTGTTGTCGTGCGAGGTTTGTGAAAGAAGAAATGGGGACCGATTTTTGAGTCATGCACTAGAATTTATAAAACTTTGACAACGAAAATAATCACACATAATAGTAGTTTATGTATCTGTGCATAATGAAGGGCATTACAAGAAGAGTGTGGGTTAATAATATCACACGATTGTTGTAATGCCTAATTATGTATAGTTACATACACTACTTTATCTACACACATATCATTAAGTGTTTTAAGATGGGTTCAGAAACCATAGGGAAATGACTTATTAGTAGGGTTACTTGTAAACATTAAAAAGTCAACGAACAAAACAAATGACAGCTTGGAACGGCAGCGTTGCGTATTTCGTATCTCAGTCAATTTTTTTTAAACCATAGACAAGCGAATGAACTCCCTATTCTACTGTCACTCGAGTTCAAATTTCGTTCGATTTATACTAAAAAAACATAACGAATTAGCGTTTCGTATCAATGGCTGTTTTAATTTCTATAGATACTAGATTAGACACCCCACTTGAATTTGACAGCTGTTCCAAATTTTAATTGATAACCTACTGATTTCAGTAGGTAATGTTAACATTACCTACTGAAATCTTTCTGATGGTTGGTAATGCTGGTCATTGCCTACGGTTTCTGGACGCATTTTAGAGCACTTAAAGTGTCTTACGATTATTTTTGCACAAAATGTATAGTTTATATATTTAAGTATTTATATATAACTATCTACATATTATAGATGTCGCTACACGTCACCCGTAATGACGTATCCAAGAAGGATAAGATAGAAAAATTTGACACGTCTAAGCGGCGCTCGTATAGCACAACTGGTAGTGCACTGGGCTAGTGATCCAGTGGTTGTGGGTTCGAGTACCGCTGCGAGTCAAATTTTTCTATTTTTCTTTCGATTTAAATATCTTTGATATGCTAGCAGACGTTTCTGCTTAATATAAAAATAATGTATCTATCTATTATATATATCGTCGATAGTACCTACAAGACAAGCCTTACAGAGCTTACCGTAGGACTAGGTCGATTTGTGTAAGATTGTCCCGAAATATTTATTTATTTATTAGTTTCGATACCCATGATTATTTATTTATATCATTCATGCTTCTTAAATACAATTTTTTCTCCGTCGGCATCTGGTCATGATTTGGAACAATTTTTACTATGGGGTCAACTTTGTAAATTGGAAAAAAAAAACAAGTCGCTTATACATTTTCGTCAACTTATACTTGACCTTTTCTATGGAACAACTAAAATTTTATTTTATTTTACAAACTTGACCCCATAGTAAAAGATGGTCAAAATCATGAACAGATGCTGGTTTGATAATCTTGTATCACGTTTTTTATAACACCCAGTATATATGGTTGGCTGAGTACCCACAACACAAGCCTTCTTGAGCTTACCGTGGGGCTCAGTCTATCTGTGTAAGATTTTCCCGTAATATTTATAATTATATGTCCACTGCTGGAAACAGGCAAATATTTACACACGACAAAATTTAAAGATAGGGGTCAACAACCTTGAATTAAAAATGGAACGCCAATAAAAAAATGTCTAATTGTTCTTGCCTTGTTACTTTCATTTAGTATCGAATGACAAGCCAGCGGTCGGCGTCAGACGCAGTGGGACATAGGGTTGGCAAAGAATTTTTTGAGCATTTTTCTCTTTTACTCCAATTCCTTAATTCGTCATGAGAGTGAGAGACAATTGTCCGAAATTTACATTATTTTTCGCGGTAGCGCCGCAGGATACAGAGGACTATTTTATTTTTTATATTATTTCGTTACTACTTAAAAATCAAAGCTTATGAAAAATATTTAATAAAACATAATTTCATTTGTTTTTTAGTATTTTTTAAATGTTTTATAGTATTTTTTTTCGTAATAAAATTTGTGTTTCACTGTTTTCTTAACTCGGGTGTCAATATTAGCACAAGAGGATAAACACTACCATTGTTAAATTAAACATTAACACGGCTCTACTCACGTTTATTTAGTCACTCGCGCGACATGTTTCGGAGAACATAGGCCTCCATTGTCAAGCACTAAGAGTGCTGAGTGTCCGTTCGATTCGGCGATCGCGTCGCCGGATGTTCTCCGAAACATGTCGCGCGAGTGACTAAATAAACGTGAGTAGAGCCGTGTTAATGTTTAATTTATCTGATATGTCTCACGAAAGTTTAAATACAAACTACCATTGTTCCCATGTAAAACAAATAACTACTTATTAAATATTGGGTGTTTCCGCACTTAAGCATAAATCTTAAAACTTTTTATCTGATTTATGTCCAATGAGGAAACTAGTGATTAAAGAGCTGATGACAGCGATAAGGAAATCCATTATCTGAGAACTTGTGCCATCTTTAACAGTCTTTTATGGCATCATCATTTCATCCGTAAGTCGTCCACTGCTGCGGCGCTATTGCGAAAAACGATATTAATACATTTCGAACTATTATCTCTGCCATTCTCACTGAAGCCTTAATTGGAGTAGAAGAGAAAGATGCTCGAAATATACGAAGTTCTACGTTCGCGGTACCGGGCTTGGACATAGGCCTCCTTCAATTATAGATAAATATAAATATTGTAGGACATTCTTACACAAATTGACTGAGCCTTAAGGTAAGCTCAAGAAGGCTTGTGTTGTGGGTACTCAGCCAACGATATTTATTATACACAAATACTTAAATACATGTATAAAACACTCACGACTCTGAAACAAATATCTGTGCTCATCACACAAATAAATGCCCTAACTGGGATTTGAACTCAGGATCATCGGCTTCATAGGCAGGGTCACTACCCACTAGGCCAACCTGTAGTCAAAATATGACATCTTGAAAGAGATGCTACATAAATGACAATAAACTATGAGATACACTACACAAGTTCTAGATTACCAGATTAATAAGCCCCAAATCACGGTATGGTATGGTGTGGCGTGTACGAGCATGTCAGGTGTCAGGGTCGTGTTACGCCCCACATAGTAGTACTGAACTGCGGCGGGCGTTTAAGGTTGCACACTCACTTTTTTCTGACTTAGCAGAGGAACGGCTGACCGCTGGTATTAAGGAGTGAGAGACGTGTTACGCCCCACATAGTAGTACTGAGCTGCGCCAGGCGTCTAAAGCCGAACACTCATATCTTGTTTCTAAACTTACCAGACAAACGGCTGACCGCTGGTATTAAGGATGTAGCAAGCGAGGAACGTGTTACGCCCCACATAGTAGTACTGAGCTGCGCCGGGCGTCTAAAGCCGAACACTCATATCTTGTTTCTAAACTTACCAGACAAACGGCTGACCGCTGGTATTGGGGATGGAGCAAGTGAGCGACGTGTTACGCCCCACATCGTAATACTGGATCGCGCCGGGGGCGGGCAGGCCCTCCTGGGCCGGGGCGGGGACTACGTCAGCCAGGTCCAGGGGTAACGGCCTGGTGGCCGACGCCGCGGTTGTTGGGACATCGGTCGCTGCAATGATAAACAATTTTAGAATCGACTTTAGGCATTTTCGATTCAGCCATTTTGGGCTACAGATGGAGTGTTATTACTGCTCAATAAGGGATGTATAAATAATAAAAATATGTTCTGCCTGCCAGACTGTACAATATGCGAAGGTAACTTCCTTTTCGACATTATTCATGTATAATGGTTTTTATCTACATTAAACAAAAAGTATCTGTCAACTTCTTGTTTGTAGAACTGTATTAAATAAATATATGTCTATGTCAATATCAAAGAGCATAATAATCTTTACCGGTACAAACTATCATACAGTCAGAGTCAGAGATATATAACCATAGTAGCCAAATATATCGGTACAGTCAGCAGCAAAAGTGGGAGAGCGGGTGAAGTGTTCAAAAGACCTTCACGATTCTCTTGACAAAAGAGATGTGTTGACCTCATTTTGAACAACTCAACCGCTTAGTCACTTCTGCTGCTGACTGTACTACTCCTTTTATATGAGTGAATCAACCGTTTATTGTTGTTACTCTGTCCCAGCCAAGTGACCTCTGAAGCCGTTTGTTAGAACAAATGTGGCGTCCTACTAACACACTTGGTGGGTGGCCGATCCTGGACAGGACATATAGCTACCACAATTATGCATGTTTTGTGTATTTAGATGCGATAAAACTGTGGTTTTAAGAGTGACACAGAGGACATAAAATAGTTGATTGAGCCTAATATATCAGTAAAAATGTGTAATAATATAATTGTCACTTTGACTGCAACTTGCTATATGACAATAACTACGTACCAAATATTTTAACATTCTCTTGTTTAAAAAAAAAACAATCGATAGGTAAGAAAAAAAACGAAGGACTTAGAGAGTAGAGACAAATGAGAAGTTGATTTGAAAAGTCAATTATAAAAACCCACTATCTTACTGCTAAGTCCGTTCTCAACGTAATGTGGTGTGGTGCCCTTATCTAACGAGAGATAGATTAAAAACGAGGAAATAAACGTGATAATAATAACAGAATTATTCTCAAACTTACCCTTATGGGTCTATAAAGGGTAAGTTCGGATAATTGACCTTGGATTTAACTTGGTCGTAGTCTAGCTGTGTTGGAAAAATAACATTTTAATTGTATAAAAGTGGGTAACGCACGTTTTATTAGTCGAATGTTGCTCGACATGTTTCACTTATAAAACGTGAGTTACCCGCTTCTATACAATTAATATGTTTCAATCTCACGGTAGTTTTGTGTTTAAAATAACATTTAAAATGATACTTCAGACAATACGACCAGGACCACAGGTGACCAAGGCAGGATTTGAACCCTTTCGCGGCTGACGCTTTGAACAATTAGACCTCCCGGACACAACGGAACCCGAAATTTCTCAAGTATATGCAATATTTTAATATTTCTCGGCACCAATAGCACTAAACTTCGTGTTTAAACAACATTTAATAAAATTAACATGTATGCATTTACCTCCATCAAAAAGTCCGGGAGATGACGCAAGATAAGCAATATACGCATTTACCCCGCATCAAGAAGTTAAGGGGCTGGCGTAAGATAAGGAATGGGAAATACTCCACTGACAAGAGAATAACTCTTAAGTTTATGATATTCGTATGAATGTATGAAAAACCTTACATGTGTATTAACCAACTCATAGCCAGGACATGGTTAATTGAGCTTCTTAATTAGTCTGCCAAATGGGAGCGCACTCATACGTCACTTTATATCATCCATAAAAATGTTGAAGAAGAAATAAAATGGTGCACAAAATTGAAAATTATCGAAAGTATGTTAAATTTGGCTTAAATAAGTAACAGCTATTAGTAATTTTAGAAGTTAAACAAAATCCAGTGAAATATATTTCGAAATTCTAAGAAACGAGACATACGCTCTTACCTCCCAGGTCGCTTTTATTCAAAGAGAGCGAATCCTTCACTGCGTGACGTAATAAAATATCTGTTTGATTTTTTTGTTTGAGCTTTAACTAAGTTCCAAATTCTAACAAAGATAAGGTTATAACTTTTATAAATGGTTTCGTATGCAGTAAAGGGTTAATCTTCATCGCTAATAATAACGTATTTTTTTTTTTCAATCTAACCATTATTTTTTTTGATAATTTTTTCTATAAAAAATGAACCAAATGTTCAACATTCTGGTCCCGTTTTTTTAAAGTGAGGGTTCAATATAAAGGGTATTTCAAAACGGAGCGGTACCTGTTAATTTAGGCTTTATGTCCAGGGAGGAGAGGTATTGACCTCAGGTCCATTGAATACTTAAAACGATTGACGCTACACTACATAGTTAAGTCGGTATAGAATTACATCAGTTCTCAAATGTCTGTTACGTAAAAATATCAATACAAGCGTCAAGGAACAGTTAACGGAATCCCTTGATTGGTGGAGTCACATATAAAATCTGTGACCCTAGTGAAAAAGGGTATAAGTCAAATTGACTCAGTAAAAAAGGCCAAAGTCCTATAAAATGTACGGCACTTGTACCCTTTTTCGTTGTGCTAATATGACTTATGCCCTTTTTCACTAGGGCCACAGAAATACTACTTATTATCTTGTAGCGTAAGTAATTTAATTATTTACTTAGTTTCTCGATAACAACCAAGTTTAGATAAAAATAAAACTTATTTATTTTAGGCATTTCACCCTGAGAAGATTATTGAGATAATAAAATAAAGCATACAAAATACAGAATACTGTAATGTTCTTCCTTGGTATAAATAAGTTTAATATTTATAAGGAGACTACGGCCTTAAAAGATGGCCCTTAAAAGATACTCATTTGTTTACCAAATGTGTAAATTTTTTCCTAAAAAAAAAGATTTCTAGCCATAACCACGAGACCTATCGTTTTACTTTTAAATCACTAAAGTGTTTGATATTTTGGTATAAACTTTAAGACTCATTTTTACATACATTTTGTATGTACCGTCACAAATCTCGTCATCAATTTTGAATGACAACACTGGAAACGATTTTAGTTATTACTTAAAATGAAAATAGATTACTACTTAAGGAAAAGTGACGAGGAATCCGGCGTCCGAGACCTCCTCACTCCTCGTCACTTTTTCTTATGTATATGTCATCTATATTCAATTTACAATTTATATAGTATTGTCACTACTTAAAAAACCGAATCAAAATATATAATAAAAAATAATTTGTTTTGGTCTCAGTTGGAACTTTTGTTTTTAAATTGCTCAACTTACGTACGTATAAGTATGCTAGTTTATTCCTTATTGCATAACTTGTTCTATAAACACAGAGAGTTTTTCCTTATATCGACAGGTCTTAGACTAAGAGCTAGCTCCGTAAAATAGCATACGATATTGACAGCTACGAAATCTCTCAGTTTGCTGTAACCATACATCTGGCAACTATTTATTGTTGGACAGCAGCAAGGCAATCCTGCAAAACATTGCGTGTGAGTAAGACGAATGCCTTACTGCATGAATAGTTGAATCGAATTTAATTTGATTTATGGAGGGCTATATATTTTATTATTAGAAGAATAAGCAACTATAGTTTTCTCTGCTACTATTTTCTATCGCCTGATAATAATTGTAATTAAAAAAACCAATCATAACTCTTCGCCTTACACCCTTAAAGCCCATAAATTAGATTCCTTAGGAACTAAGCAAACTACTTAAGTTTTGCTGTTCTCAAAATCGTACACCATTTTCCGGGACTACATCTCCGACAATACGCTAAAATAGAACAAAACTAAGAGCTAGCTTACTACATAATAGAATAATGAAAATCTACAGTAAATACTTAAAAAAAAAAAAAACAATTTAGACCATATAGCGATAATGAGTTCTAACCAACTCCATAGAGAAATACTTAGAAATTAATCAATCTTAATAAACTCAGCTCAGATACTCATTGTCACTACTTTTAAAACATTTCGTATCTGACACGTATACTAGATCGAATCAGGAACGCAGTAACTCTGTACTCATCCTATACACAGTTACGTCATTTTTCTGTTGACAGACAGAATGAGTTACGAGCTTTTCAAAGTAGTGTCGTCATATCTCTTCGATAATAATTAGGGTACATTATATACTTCGTACTGACTTGACTGCACAGTCGCCATCAAATATATCAAAGCGGCCAAGTTACTCAAAAATAATGAACATGCACTTTGTCTTGAAGAGACGTTGTTCAGATATTTTTGACCAACTTGTCCGCCGATATATCTGATGGCGACTGTACTTAAGCCATCGAATCGCCTTAATTGACGTAACGTAGCGTGGTTGAACTTCATCATCGAAATAGCAACTTCAATCTTTAAGATACACAACAAGTATCAAACAGTACGAAAAAATAACCTTTAGGGTATCAATATTTACTTGTCTACTATACAAAAAAGAATATATTTATAGCCTACAGGATTGGAAAAATTCGAAGCCATCGGGTGTGTCTCTAGTAGCTCTGATAGTCACTATTCCAGTCAGAGCTCGAGTCTCGCCCGAGGCAGTTGATTTTTCCATTTTCTTTTATATCTAAGAATTATATTCATAGCGATATCAGATATACGGAGCTCCTAATGTGTATGGCTTTATGTCTTGTTATGTAAAAGACGTTTAAGAAGCACTGTTATCTCACTCAAACTCCTGCGCCTAGCACAAGAGGAATGAGACAGTATATCAAGCCGAGATATACTGCCTGTCCCTCTTTAAATAATAGTTATGTAAGGACGTGTAGTTATTCGCGTCCCTCTCGTGCTAGTCGTCCAGACTAAGGCAGACCATACCCATTGAAAACTCCTGTCAAATCTACTTTGTAAAATCCAAATTAAAATACTCATTTACACCTACTGCATACTTAAAACGAAATAGTTTTTAACTACAAATAAATAAATATATTCAAAATACTTAAGTCATCCAAAAGAGTAATAAAATTATACAAGTATAGTCACCATCAGATATATAGGAGCTGTGGTTACAAATATCTGAACAACGCCTCTGTCAAGGCGATAATGCATGTTCAGATATTTTGACCACCTCCACAGCTCCGATATATCTGACGGCTGTAAAGGAAGCGTAAATCGACATTACCTTTCTACAATCCCACAAAAAAAAACACTTTAATAACATGCCCTTAAATCCGTTTGCAGCAGTTAAAACATAGAACGAAATCGTGAGCACCAGGCTCTTGTGTGATTGACATTTAACTACCAGAGTCGACGCGCCACACTATAAATTAGGACTATCCAGAAAACTGAAAATATATCTATCGCTCTTGCTAATGCGAGCAATAAAGAGGAAAATAGACGCACGAATGGAGTACTCGGTAGGTTTTTAGTAATCAGATAGAGAAGCCCACTTGGTTCTTGCGACATTACTCTAAACTAACCATTTATATATTACAGTGAATCTATTGTCCCATCAGCCAGGGGACAAGAGAAGCGACTGTTGGAAGATAAGAAGGACCGCGTTCTACTAAAGGAAAGGACATAACTACCACAAAAATACATGTTTATAGGTGAAAAACTGTTAGTTAAAGCACCTGGCCTGTGTAGTTGTGTGTACACGCATGTCGGCGTTTTATATTCAAATGTTGACGTAAGCTCCATATTAATTCTCTGCACAACTACATGGACATGGTGCTTCAGTAAAGTTTTTCACCTATAGCGTCTTTAAGTGCCACAACATAAACAGTGGTTGGCAACAGTGTAACAGGGAACCGTAGCTATGGAAACGAATGGCATAAAATAGCCATTATATTACTAAAGTTGCGAGGTTCAAATTTACTACAAGATTATAATGCTTTGTCAATGAAGAGATCGGGATACGTCTCGGTAGATTGCGCGGGCTGGTGTGCCAAGTCTCGTCCAGACAGTAGAATTTTAAATTTATCCTTTTATTGACATTTCAAATGTACATGACTGTTTTAGACTGTTTTATTGCTATTTAAAATGTACATACGAGAAGCTTGATGCGCTTCTCTTGACACAAGACGTTGGAAGCGATCCCTTCAGCGCGCGATCAAAACGTGTAGAGTATTTTTTGCTAGTCAGACTCCGGTAGTTAGATGTGAATCCTACATTATTAGTTCTTAGAAGCTAGCGGCTAGCGCAAAGCTACTCAATAGATCTACTATACTTCAACTATCCAAAGGTTAAGCCGAACGTAAAACCTACTCAGTTCGAAAGTAAAGAGTGCTATAAAAACGTCAATGAAAGTCTACGACAACGAGCGAAGCGAAGCCGCATGCCGTACCAGCGGCTGTGGTGACGGCGCGGGGCTCCACGACGACGCGCAGCCGCTGCGCCTGCGGGCCGCGGGCACAGGAGTAGACCCCGGCCAGGTCGGGCCGCGCGGCCTGCGCCCGCAGCCTTGCCGTCAGCCCGCCGGCGCCGGTACTCTCCCCGGCTACCTTCAGCTCGTCCGGGAGCTTGCTGCTGCCTTCACGCCTCCACTCCGCTCGCTGTTCCACGCGTAACGCGCAGGCCAGCTCCAGCGGAGCGCCCTCTTGTACCACAACCACCACCTCCGCCTCGCTTGCTGGCGCCGTCTCTACCGTCACACAACGCGTGATGGCGGATATCTTTATGCTCAAAATAACATTATCCTTTAACTCAAATCGGAGGGCCGGCTGCTCTCTTTAGGAAGGATTTCCCGCCCAATAATTGAGATAAGCGGAAAAGCCCAGAAGTGAGACAAAATGGGCCCCAAATAGATAGAAAATATCTTTTTCTTTAGCAAATTTTAAGTACAGTACGTACAGTGTCAGTATCTACACTTTATGAAGAAAAACAGTTGATTAACTTATGATCACACATCGGTAACTCGGTAAAGACACTTAGAAAAGTTGTCTCACTACTAACATGCTACCTAAATACTATGAGTTACCAATGTGTACTTATGAATTGAATTGATTTTATTTGAATCTGCATGAATAGAATGGACAATTTGACAGGGAGACAATGACAGTATCTCTCTTTCAATAGCGACAGTGATAACTCAAATGGACACAATCTAAATAATAAAAAATGCTCATATAAATTGATTCAATTTTGTATGCAATAAAGGACTCTAATACCTTATCAATAGAGGTGTTATGTGTTCAGATATTTCTAAACACTTAGGTCAGACTGCAATACTAAAAAGGAAGTACAAGTGTTTTTTCAACTCAGTAGTGTGTAGTAAGATATTAGCAATATTACACTGTTTTGTCCCCATTACATCAAAAGATAAGAAGCAAGATTATTTATTTTAAATATGTAAACAGAGATACTTGTTATGACATATGCTTTTGAGTAAATCAACTATTTGTTGTTGTTATTCTGTCCCACCAGCAAGGGGACAACTGAAGCATAGTTTGTTAGAAGAAATGTGGCGCCACATACTACTAAAACGCTTGGTAGGTGACTTGTTATGGAATGGACATATCGCTACCACAAATATGCTTGTGTGCTCAGATGCTGTAAAACTGATTTTTAAGAGTCACCCAGGGGACTGTAACCATGGCAACAAGTGACATAAAATAGTTGATTGAGCCTCTTGCTACATTATATAGGCAAATTGCATTGACTTAGAGAAATTCCCGATATTACTTGTAATGGGGAATATTCCCAAATGGAATAATAGGAATTTACCATAATTGGCACATCTTCACTGAGTTTGATTTATATATCAATACTATTTACGGCAAGTACAACCTAAATGTTTTATGTCGAACTGAAATTATGTTATCTATTAAGATTATAATCTTGATAATTATTTGTGTAATATCTATTGATAATTACTACTCTATATTTACAGGACAAGATAAAGGTATGAACAGACATTCTTAGCCTGTTTTGTACCAAACAAGGTATGAATTCTACATAACATAATCTTCTAAGAATAATCCTTTTTGTCAGGCATTTTTTTTTTTGTAAAACATCAGCAGTTTAGTGTATGATGTATTAGACATTTTAACAACAGGGAATATATGTTACCTATTTGAACAGTGGACATTGAACTAAATAATGACAAAGCTTTAAAAAAAAAAATAGTGTCAAAAACAAATGTAAGCATAGTCATTTACTAAGTAGGTTAGACAATTAGTAATAATGTTAATTATCTAATATAATTATAACATTATCACACAAAACTAACAAACTTAGTGTAGTTATAAGCATTTAGTTATTTACTAAGATAACAGAAGCATTATGGTAAGCCTTTGGGGAAATATCAAGGTAATATGATGCTTTAAATGACAGAACTACTTCTATCCCTTTTTTATAGCAGCTACTTTATTGGAGTGCAAACTTAACTGGCATGAAAAACAAAATATTATGTTTATTACTCTTATTGGATTCTAGTCTAGAAATAAAAAAAATACTTGTCTATGCAATGTAATGAGTAGTAAAATGAATCATTAAGTTCATAAACAATAACCATAAGGAAGCAGTGACATCATCCCTAGGCCGCCACGGAGGGCGACAACGACCTACTAATAATGTTCAATGGACGACGGACCGAGGCGCAGTGCTCAGATAACAGATTATAAACTATCTATAATATATACTTAGTCTTTAACGCCACAGGACGAAAAACGTCTGGCTGAGCGCGGCAACTCGGCTCACAACGTAAACGACACGAATACCCGAGGCCAATCAATGATATAAATAAAACTAATTATATGGAATATTCGCTAGATTCACTTACTTTGTGCTCTTGTAGGGACTACATTAGCTATAAATAGCAAGGCCAAAGGCAGGCAGGCGAGCGCTGGGCGCATGGTGAAGCCGTCTCTGTGTCCTCTGGGGGGGCTAGGACGACCTCGCGGCGACGGATCTCGGTCAATCGATGCTGTTTCAGGGCGGAATGGGGCAGTAGCTGATCACTGCTACGACCTCGGGTGACAGACGAACAATGGATGGCACAAGATGGCGCGCAGAGTGAAGTTAGCTGCGAGCGGACTGTCAAACGTCAGTGTCAAAGTAGGTGTGACATTTGTACAGGAGCACCAACCTGACGTAGGTAACAGAATATTGTCTATGATTAGGGTTGTACTTCGTCGATTGTGAACTAATAATAAAATTATTTTTTATAATTCAGAAACGTCTGCTAGCGAATATTATCGATATTTAAATCGAAAGAAAAATAATAATTTGACTCGCAGCGAGACTCGAACCCACAACCACTGGATCTAGAAAATTATTGTAACAAAAAAACTGTAGATATACTGTGCACATAAGTACTTGACCCAGTTTTGAGGTCGTTAAAATATAAAATATTGTTTTAGAAAAAAATATTGTTTCTCACAGAATAAGGTATAATCTGGTTATAATTGAGAATCATTCTGACTAAACTAGGATGCAACTGATATTCGTTTAGCTGTGAAGAAAGTGTATGTTGTAATTGATTGTACGTTAATATTGACGCATGAATGGCGTCAATTGGAATGCAACAAATAATTTTCAGTGCGAACTTTTTAAATAAGCAGGGTACTTATACAGATACCTTTAGTACGTTTTTTCACATGTAGGAAAAATAATAAAAAAAACTAGTAAACATGTAAGTTTGTTTATTTGATTGTTATGATGACACATGAGGCTGCAACTATAACACCGAGGCCGGCCGAGGCCGACGGAGCACTACCGCGACAGCGGCGCCGGCACACTACATTTTTTTTTTCTTTAAGGCATGTTTACACTACCTTCCTTTCTTTATGCTTAAGGGCATGTTACACTAGCTTTTCTTTATATATGTACTTTTGGGCGTTACACACTAGCTTTTATACGAAGGCGTTAAAGCGTACAGCTAGTGTTAATTTAGTACAGTCGCCATCAGATATATCGGAGCCGTGGAGGTGGTCACAAATATCTGAACAACGTCTCTATTGTCAAGGCTATAAAGTGCATGTTCAGATATTTGTGACCACCTTCACAGCTTCGATATATCTGATGGCGACTGTACGTTCGCTTCATTATAATTGCATTATGTGACAGTTTGGGCGTCAGTGGCTTTGATTCACCTTCCATCAATCAATCTTTGTGTGTTATGGCTCCATCGATTGTGTCGATGATTCCGCCAACGTAAAATATATTAGGACCGCCACTGAATACAGGCGCCTAGCTGTCACCATTACCATTACGGACAAACGAACAGAAAAATTATATTATTATTGCTGCTTCTATAAGAAGTTACTTTATAACGATAGTTAACCTCTATCCGCCCAGATGCCTGTAAAAAGGACTTTCATACCAAGCCATTTTTAACATTATTTATGACAAATCAAAAATGCATTTGACATTGCCGACTTTGATTTTTGGGCTCATATTTTATGTTGTGCATGTTTTATTTATGAGAAATACCGAAATTAGTTCTGAAAACTACATGCCATTTAGTTTTATTGAAACCGGTAACTTACGTTTCATAAGTCGAATATTGCTCGACATGTTTTGCTGCGTAACGAGGAGCTTAATCAAGAGTCATTCGCGTTGGCTGACTGATGATGATGAAGATTTGTGTTGACGGACCTTTAGCTACTGATGTAGTGAGTGTAATGTGCGACCCTACAATTAACAATATTGCTGAAAATGAGGGTAGTTACTCGCCTCCCCGCCCTCAGCCGTCGCGGGGAGCAGTGGGCCGCAGTCTTCACCGGTAAGCCAACGCGAACGGCTCACATACTCCTTGTTACATAGCGAAACAGGTCAAGCGGTATTCAACTGTAAAAACGTGATTTGTGACATTATCTATGATAAGCGACCTTATTGTCGATGGCGCTTACGCCGTTGTTCAAGATGCCGCAATACAAAAGCAACGCGGTTCGACGTAAGCGCCATCGACAATAAGGTCCCATTTGCTAGATAATGTTACATTTACCCGTGTCAATATTGCGTGTATATCATGTCTTAAGATTTTTCCCTAACATTATGATTTTATTGTATTAGGTCCGGCGCCGCTCATTCAACAAGGTATCACTATAATATATTTACATTTAAACCTCTCAGACGATTAGATTCTACAACTCATTCTCAACAATTACAAATAACGAATGTAGTCGAAGGTGTGGGCACGAGGCAACCATCTTTAGAAAAAACCGGAGTACTTAATTTTTTTTTTTTTTTTGACAATTATACTGATTATATAGTCTAAGGCACTGGTCCCACAGCAAGCTAGTATGCTACGAGCTATCGGCTATTTCAAGGGACAAAAGATAATCGTTCCCGTGTAAATAAAAGAGAGATATATATTTATAGCTGATCGCCTGACGATAAACTACGATCGCCCGGCTATGACATATATGTCTCTTTTATTTACACGGGATCGATTATCTTTTGTCCCTTGAAATAGCTGATATATCATAGCTTACTAGCTCACGGTGGGACCAGTGCCTAAAGCCATGCATGGCTAGACAAAGACCGGTCGGGGATATTCGGCCATTAATGAGAAATTACTAATGGACACGATTTATGCAATATTTGACTACGTGTAGGTTTTTTTTCTACAAGACTGACCAGCGTTTGACCTCAGTCGCACCTGATGGCAAGTGACGAGGTCGAGGGTGTAGCACGCTGGTTCAGTAACAGCCTATTCTTGCCTTGAAACCCAAATTATATTGTTCCTAGTTTTTTTTAAGTATTATCAAATTTATTTCGTGTCAAACTTAAGATATAGATGCGGTCAACACATAGACAAACCTAAACATCTGAATTAAAATTGCATTAATCATTACTAATGTCTATATCTCCCCTAAGGCGTACCCAAGAATCACCCTAATTGGGTTATTGTTATACTTTGTATAAGCTCATTTTATACCACAGAGTAAATAACCCATAAAAAAATCTCATTTAACTATTAAAAAGTAACCTTTTAACACATTCGCTGCCAGCCCGTCCAAAAATGTATGGAAATAAACGCACATGGGCGTTGGTGTCGGTGAATGCATTAACAGAAACACTCGTACTCGTAAAATAAAACAAACGCCAGTTTCTAAAGATGGTCCCCAAGTGCTTTGGGTACCGTACGGACTCGGAAGAGGCCGGACAGGGAGCGTCCGTGAACTACAACCACGTCCACGGCGATACACGGACCCCTTTGGCATCATCCTAAATAGTCTCTTTGGTTAACACGCCAGCATCGGACGAATAAGCAAAATCGCCGAATAAGCAAAATAGCCGAATAAGCAATTCTGACAAAAGTGCTGATAAAGTACAATCTCATGTAAATTATAAATAAAATGTTTACAAAGTATTCTAATAGTGTATCAATTGTTTGTAGTTCTGACCCGTTAGCCAGGAGATAAGAGAAGCAATTAACACCCCCAAATACAACTACATTGTTGATTTTGTTAACAACTGACAAATAGTTGAATATGTAAAACAATAACAAATAACACTTGGGACGGTATTACTCAAAATGGCTAGTACAATAATATGCTATACTAACCCTTTATCATATACCATCAGGACTTCAGACTTTATTAAATATAAAATTTGCTTAAATTTTTTTAAAAATCTGATATTGTCTCTGGAGGAAGTCTATTTTAATGTTTTTAATCTATCATATTGCTCTCTACAAATTATTTAATTCTATAATAGTAGAGTACAGTCAGCAGCAGAAATGGCTAAGCGGTTGTGTTCAAAATGAAGTCAACACATCCCTATTGTCAAGAAAATAGGAGCGCGTATAGGTCATTTTGAACACTTCACCCGCTCAGCCACTTTTGCTGCTGTGTCTACTATGTTTACAAAATTAAATTATTTGTAAAAAAACAATATGATTAATAAAAAACCTTAAAATAGACTTCCTCCAAAGATAATATTAGGGGCCTATTTCTCGAACATTTGTAACTTGTAATACAAGCGGAAGTCACTTTTTGACACCTGTTGTTAGAAAGAGACTTCCGCCCCTGAAAGTTAAAAAAATAAAGCAAATTTTATATTACCGTCTTCGATCCCAAATGGCTCTACAATGAATGTGCACTTTACCGACTTTGCTTATTGGCGACTTTGCTTGAAACTTCGATGCCGACTCTAAACGCTTGTACGCATGTACAGTCTTAAGTCGCGCGGGTTACAGTTCTAACTAATATTGCTAATATACAGACATACATATAACACGGCAACCGTGTCTCAGATCGCTTAGCTGGTGTCTTGCCTGTGATGCCTGTTCATTTGTCTTGTTCTGACATGTATATCGACGCAAAATGCGCAACCATCATATCGGAGTATCAATTAGTACCAACTTTAAACACGCACAAATGAACTGTATTAATATGTCCGAAGGTTCATTTTAAGCTGTGAGCGTTGACGGTTACGGATATCTGCGGCGCTACCGCGAAACACGATATTCGCAATTTTCAAACGATAATATCTGTCACTCTCATGACGCCTTAATTGGTGTATAAGAGAAAGATGCTCGAAATATACGAACTTCGATATTCGCGGTAGCGGCCCTGTGGCTAAAGGTACTAACAAACTCCTGTACAGTTAGCAACAAATATTGTCATTGATTCATGGGCCCGTGTACAGTCAGGTGCATAAATATGTACACTTTTTCATCTCAAATTAATGTCGTGTGGTGCCAACTGAGAATAGCAACCAACGCAAGAACCGAGGCGAAGCAGCCAACCCGCCTGCTAAGCGTGGCGACTATGGCAACTCCCCAAAGATACAAGTCATATTTCATCATCATCAGCAGCTCCACTGCTGGTCATAAGCCCGCCCTCTAAGACCGGTTTTGCGCCACCCGCGTCCATTAGATTCTTGCGATCTTTACCGGGTCATATGTCCACCTTGTGGGAGGTCCACACCACGCCTTCCAGTACGTGGCCGCAACACTGCCACTCAAGTTATATTTGGGGGAAATCTATGTCCAGCAGTTGACTTACGGTTGAAATGATAATGATAATAGGATGTAGAAGTGTATACATATTTTTGCACTTGACTATACTTACATATTTCCGACTTCGTTAATATACTAAATGCACATGACAAGACACCGCTCTCAAAGAAAATTACCTTAGGGTTGGTAGTAGGCGGCACTGTCCAAAGTCAAGTGAAAAATATATTCTTACACAAATTGACTGCCCCACGGTAAGCTCAAGAAGGCTTGTGTTGTGACTCAGCCAACGATATATATAATATACAGATACTTAAATACATAGAAAACACCCATGACTCAGGAACAAATATGTGTGCTTACAAATGGCGTACTGGGATTTACAACTCAGTTACAAACGGATAAACTCACGTGTAATTATATCGCACTAGGCGACATGTTTCGGGTAAGCTCTGGTACCCATTTTCAAGCCGAGTTCTCAGTTCCGCACGGTGTGCCCGCTGAGAAATTGCTCAACGCGAGCGGTGTGTCCTGACTCGGCTTGAAAATGGGTGCCAGAGCTTACCCGAAACATGTGGCCTAGTGCGATATAATTACACGTGAGTTTATCCGTTTGTAACTAAGTAGTAGTAACATGGCTCACAACAGTTTTAATTATAGTACTGGGATGTGATCCGAGGACCGTCAGTTTATAGGCAGTGGTCACTACCCGCTAACCAAGACCTGTCCTCAAAAATAAAATATAAAATATTCTCACAAAGTCTTCGCCATTTTGTGGCTCAACCGCTAGGCCGGTCAGATGTTGACCGAGTTGACGCGAGAGGTGTCCTAGAAATAATATAAACGGGTCAGTCACGTACCTTAAGGTCGAAAACCGCTCGACATCGAGAACTTTTCATTTTCTTTTTTTTTTGTTCTCGAAGGGCCGCCGCCAGCGACGGTGCGGCACGGAGCTCATGATTATGGTTCACGAATTGGACCGAAACATATGTCGAGCGGTTTTCGACCTTAAGATACGTGACCCGTTTATATATATTTCTAGTATGTCTGAGTCTCACGGGAGTTTTCTATTGAAAGCGAGAGGTGCCGTTTACTTTTTTTTCCACTTGACTTGAATATGGACAGCGACCGCCTGACATACGCATATTGTAACATTGCACGATCGGCCGGGCCGCTTACTCTAGCTACGTATTGGAATAAATATGAAGACTGGGAAGAAAAAGAAGCCATTGCTTACGCCCAGATCTGTAACAAAATTCATTGTATTAGTTGCGACATACCTCAGTGCCTCAAGACGAAAGTATTTAACCAATGTGTGTTACCAGTGATGACTTACGGCTCCGAAACGTGGTCTTTCACTATCGGCCTCATCTCAAGGCTCAAAGTCGCTCAACGAGCTATGGAGAGAGCTATGCTCGGAGTTTCGCTACGAGATCGACTCAGAAATGAGGAGATCCGTAGGCGAACTAAAGTCACCGACATAGCCCACCGGGTTAGCAAGCTGAAGTGGCAATGGGCAGGCCACATTGCACGCAGAGAAGATGGCAGATGGGGTCGAAAAGTGCTCGAGTGGAGACCACGGACTAGCAAGCGCAGCGTAGGACGTCCACCCACAAGATGGACAGACGACCTCATTAAAGTCGCCGGAAGACGCTGGATGCAGGTTGCTTCCAACCGGTACATGTGGAGATCCAAGGGGGAGGCCTATGTTCAGCAGTGGACGTCTTATGGCTGAGATGATGATGATGATGATGATGATGAGTTGCGTAAGTGTGTCTGTCTGACTGTCTGCCTACCTGTCATCCTGTATATGTATGTATATCTGCCTGTGTGTCAGTCTGTATATTTGTCTGTGTGTCTGAATTCCTGTCTGTTAGTCTGTGTGTCTGTGCGTCAGTCTGTCTGAATGTCTGCCTATTTAGTCTGTCTATATATTTGTCTGTGTGTCAGTCTGTCTGAATGTCTGCCTGTATAGGCACCCCATAGTAAAAGATGTTCAAAATTATGAACAGATGCTGGTTTGATAATCTTGTATCACGTTTTTTATAACACCCAGTATATATTTGTGTGTTAACCTTCAAATACCGAGGTATACGTCTTGTCGTGATTTTATTGTCAACTTTATGTAGGGGACTTAAGCCCCATTTAGACCAGACAAGAAATTGTATACAATTTTCATTACATTGCGGGCTATCGTCGTACGGCGAATTCGGTCGCTTTAATTTAACCCCGCAATGTAATGAGTCGATCTCGTAGCGAAACTCCGAGCATAGCTCTCTCCATAGCTCGTTGAGCGACTTAATAAATTCTATTCTATTCTATTCTATTCTATTCTAATGAAAATCGTATACAAGTTCTTGCATGGTCTAAATGGGACTTTAAGGTTGCGATTATTTGCACGCAAAATCAGGTCGGTAGTTAAAGGTTAATGTTTGTCTGTCTGTTGGTTAACTCGTCACACTTAAACCGCTGAACATAATAATCTTGTATTTTGCCTGGAGACAATTTTAACCTCCAGGAAAGATATAGGTCAAATTAATTATAATTATAAAAATATATTACATCAATGATGATTTGAGATGGTTGAAATGAAATGAGATGAGATTTTCGTATATACAGTCAGCAGCAAAAGTTGCTAAGCGTTTGAAGTGTTCAAAATGACCTACACACGCTCTTATTCTCTTGACAATAGAGACGTGTTGACCTCATTTTGAACACCTCAAATGCTTAGCTACTTCTGCTGCTGACTGTACAATAGGAAACCAGCAATGGCTCACCCTCAGCGTGGCGTCCCACGAAGCTGTCTTCAGGGCGCTCCCGTCTGGCGCCAGCTGCACTCGCGACACCTGACATCATAAATAATAATATGCTCACTTGGAAATTCAACCATACCGTCTTACTATTACGGAACAATGTCGCTTGTACAGTCAGCAGCAGAAGTAGCTAAGCATTTGAGGTGTTCAAAATGAGGTCAACACGTCTCTATTGTCAAGTGAATAAGAGCGCGTGTAGGTCATTTTGAACACTTCAAACGCTTAGCAACTTTTGCTGCTGACTGTACCTTCCGATAGCTGCAACGAATTCTGCGATACCATGTCTCAGTCAGTGGGGCCTTATAAAGGGTTAATGTTTGGAAACTCAAAACAAATTGAGTATTTAGGTTCTTAAAGGGTAGGCAAAGCGCATGTGAAACCTCTGGAGTTGCAGGCGTCAAAAGGCTACGGTGACTGCTTAACATCAGGCCGTATGACTGTTTGCCACCGTCGTTGTAAAATTCTTACCCTATGCTCGTGCCCACACAGCACGCAGACTCGCTGAGCCCGCAGCGCGTCCCAGGCGCTGGCAGTGTAGTCGCTGTACCTATAGTTAAATATTATAATATTAACATTTCATAGTCATAAGTAAATTTATTACTACAGAGGCTGAGAAGTAAGGGGTTGCCGGCCGAGTATATGTTGTTACGAAGCCTACAACCCCATTTTAACGCCGAGATAGTGCTTTTCTCAAACATGCAATACAATAAATGTGCGAATCCACGATTTCTTGTGTTATTCTGTCTCAACAGTCCCCTGGCTGACAGGGCCACATTTCCTTACAAGAAATGTGGCCCTGCGTACTACTGACTCGCTTGGTAGGTGACCCATCATGAAAAGGACATCTATATGTATATATAATATCTGTGTTTTGTGTATTTAGATGCAATTCAACTGTGGTTTGAACAGTGACCCAGGGGATCGTTACCATGGCAACGAGGGACAAATAATAGTTGATTGAACTTTAAATAAAAAACTTCTAGAAATAAAAGTTCAACAGGTTCAACAGACATACAAACAGGTACAGTCAGACTGTATATACAGTGTGTATTTTTCATACGGGCGTATACGTTGTCCACATATAGTATCCAGTAATACGATTCGTATTATGTTTATAATTTTGTTAAATAGTGTCATAAAATATTTTTTTAAGTCTGACCGGGCAGCAATGAACGCAGTCCAACTTATTTTGACATGACAAGTAATACTGACATGACGCATCGGTATGTTAATTATTACGGATGCAATATATTGCGTGCTGAATTATTATGTATGAAAAAAAAAAACGTAATTTTTTAACAAACTGAATTGAAATAGGTTCCCGAGGTCCAATACTAACCGCCACTACAATATACGCCCGTATGAAAAATATATGTATAGCTGCGACTCACCCGGCGAACAGCAGCCGGCCGGAGAGCGACCAGTCCACGCTGTTGACGCCGAAGATGATGGAGTCCTTGGCGTAGCGCGCCACCTCGCGGTCCGCGCGCAGGTCGAACAGCCGGCACGCCGCGTCGTCCGAGCCTGCCCACGCGCACATGGGCTCGTATAGAAGCGGGTAAATCACGTTTTATAACTCGACTAGACGAATATAGCTCGACATGTTTCCCTCCGTAACGAGGAGCACAATTATTGTCCCGATATATTTATTTATGTCAAGCAATGTTCGCCTTATAAAACGTGAGTGACGCTTGTATACAATGAGCAAGGATCGGACAAACGCCCGTCATTTCGAAAATATAACCCTGTTCCAGACAGCAGAGACTTCCTTATTTTATGATGTTAAAGTTTCAAGCAATTTTTAACAGGAATCCTGATTACGTCACCGTGAAAGAAAAAAATAACTCCGAGTGTACAAGCATATTGGAAGAACAGTATACCAATGTCAACGATTACATATGCCCCTATGACGTTCATAGACTGTGAATGGACTTTTTCAACGTATAAATGGGTCCTAAATTCACATCGATATAGGCTCACAACTGAAAATTGAGAAAAAATTTTGGTCATTCTATTTTATTGGCGAATGTATAAATTTCGGAATGTGAATCATAAATTCATTTGTCACTGGATATAAATTGTGGTCCAATAAATGTATAAAATACTATTTTTTTATTAACATAAGGAAGTCTCTGCTGTACGGAACAGGGGTATATTTCAAAATGACGGGCGTTTGTCCGATCCTTGCACATTGTATACAAGCGTCACTCACGTTGTATAAATCGAATATTGCTTAACATAAATAAATATACCGGGACAATGATTGTGCTCCTCGTTAGGGAGGGAAACATGTCGAGCAATATTCGTCTAGGCGACTTATAAAACGTGAGTTACACGCTTCTATACAATTAAATGGTTAGATCTGACTCAATTTTTTTTTTTACATATGTATATTATAAAAACGTTTAGGATGACTATCTTCGATGTCGATAAAAGAATGTATTTAACACTAGTAAATTTGCTACAGTCTTTTGTTTTGCCATGAAAACTGCAACTAATATATGGATGAGAGTTTTCAAAATTTGGTACACCCAATTAGCGAAAGTTGTTAAAAAAAAGTTAAATCACTGTCAGTTTCGTGACGACAATTAAGCATTAACTCTTTATGAAGATCGAGTTTTTTCCTTTAATTATGTTGTAATATCGATTGAAGTTTATAAAACAAACATCAAAACCTAGTTTTTATCGAAACTTAACTTTTAATTGTCGTCACGAAAGTTTCAGTGATTTAACTATTTTTAACAACTTTCACTAATTCTGTGCTCTATTTTTTGAAAAATACACAGAAACTTTAAAATCCGGCAAAAGTACGGGTCGGATACGGCGGCGGCACTGACCCGAGGCGAGCGCGTCGCCGCCGGGATGGAAGCGCAGGCTGGTGACGTCGGAGCGGTGCGCGTCGAAGGCCTGCACGGCGGCGCCGGAGCGCATGTCCCACACCAGCACGGCGCGGTCGGCGCCGCCCGACGCGAACGTGTCGCCCGAGTCCGCCGGCGCCAGGTCCAGCGCCAGCACGTCCGCCGCGTGCCCCTGCCCAACAAAGCATTCATTCGTCTCGAGTTTATGCCCGGAACGGATTCCGTACGGAGTCCGTATAACACGCAATGGCGAACTTCATATAATGGGTGTTATAAAAGAGATGATACTAGATTATCGAACCGGCATCTGCTCATGATTTTGAACATTTTTGGGTCAAGTGTGTAAAATTAAATAAATTTCAGCTATTTCATAGAAAAGATCAAGTTTAAGTTGACGAAAATGAGGGAGTTGTTTTTTTTTTTACAATTTACAAAGTTGACCCGATAGTAAAAATTGTTCCAAATCATGACCATATGCCAGCTTGATAATCTTGTATCACGTTTTTTATAACACCCGGTATGTTCTTCCACTGAATAAAAGTGAGCGAAACAGACTAAACGAGTGTAAAGAGTTCCAAGAGTCGAGCGGAATCCACTCGACTAGCAACACTGATTTGCATACAAGTACTTCCACCACGAGCGACTTAGCGGAGCAGACTGAGACAAATGGGTCCCGCTGCGTCATAGCCAGAGATCGGAAACTCGGGAGCTATTATACCTACAACTAGCAAAATTCCGGAAAAAGCTAAGCAAGTATGGAGTCGGCTTCTTAAAAAAAATATTTTTTATTATTTAAATCCCGGGATCTCGGGATTGTATGCAACATCAGAAAATGGTTTATACGTATCAATTGTCGTTGGGTTATGCCTTTTTTAGTGAATTTCGTCAACATACAAGCCGTTTTAACGACATAAAGAATGCATCAAAAAGACACGTGTAAGTCCGTTTAAGGGCTTTATTAATTATAGGTATTGTGTAAAGATGATAATATTCATAACATAATATCAAGACAAGGGTAATCCCGGGAAATTTATTATTAAAATTATATTGAATCCGCCTCCATACTAGTCAACATCGACGCGGCGTAGGTAGTGAGCCCGAAGTTTAGGTAGAATAGCTGCCGAGTTTCCGATCCCTGGTCATAGCGCCGTGCTTTAGTTTTGAACGGACTCCGCTCAGACCGCCGCCCCCTCCAACTATAACTATCGCTTTCGCGTCTGCGTAGATAGGTCAGTTTAACCGTGGCCATGTGCAAAATGGAGTTATTTATTGATGGTTCACCAGGCTGCCAGGTTACTCCGCTGAGTCCGCTTCTAATGGAAGGCGACATACTCGCTCATCTAACCCATCTCATTTCCAGCTCCACTCATACCGCAGAACGAGCTGGCAGTGGAATGCAAAATACTAAAACTATTTCTTAGTGGAAGTGCGTAGCTGTTTTGCTCCACTCCGCTCAATTCACTACCTCAGTTCATCACTCTTTTTCAGTGGATGTAGGTGAGATTTAAAAACCGCGGCGCGACTGTGAAAAACGATTGCATTAATTGGAATAATCATTATCGCTTCGCATTAAGAGAAAATTTACGAACATCGATATTCGCGGTACCAGACTTGATTGAGAAAAAATAATTCGGTATTTATTTTTGTTATTGATTCCAAAAACAAAGGAGCCTGCTTTTTTGCGGATTTTATCAGTACAGAACACTCTGTGTATTATATTTTTTTAAATCACTAAGCAAAATTACTCACGTATAATTATATCGCACTAAGTTCTGGTACCCATTTTCAAACCGAGCCAGGACACTTACCTGGAAAGTCTGCAGCAGCTGGCCGGACTCGACGTCCCAGAGCGCCGCGGAGCCGTCGCCGGAGCCGGTGAGCAGCTGCCGGTCCGTGCGCGGGAACAGCACGGACGACACGTACGACGTGTGCGTGGCCACCGTGCGCTTGCGAGTGGCGCCCTCTTCCTTATTCTCTTCACCCAGGGGGAACACTGTCACTTTGTTGTCCAGGCCGCTGTTGGCAAGTTATTTTTCAGTTAGAGACAGTTGTAAGGCCCCTTACACACTGCGACTTTTAGCAGCGATGCAGTCGCGCGTTAGTATCGATACAGTTGCGCGTTAGCATCGATACACACGCGCGACAGCATCGCGACATCATCAATGAAAAATGTTTTGCATCGATGCTGTCGCGCGTTAGTATCGATACAGTAGCGCGTTAGCATCGATACACACGCGCGACAGCATCGATACAGACGCGCGTTAGCATCGATGCAGAATTGCAGACGCGGGGTAGTGGGCAGTTTGCTAAATCTACTGATAAAGCAGTTCTAAAAGCAGCTATCTGATTTTAGAGCTAGCTACTGACATATGATACATAATGACCACTTCTTAATCTTTCACTTGTTTTTTTTTTATGACAAAGGTGGCAAACGAGCAGACGGATTGCCTGATGGTAAGCAATTACCATCGCCCATAGGCACCCATAACACCAGAGTCCATAGTCACAAGCGCGTTGCCGACCTTTAAGGGGGGTTGGAGCTCTGGGAACCTTACTCACCATCAGGAAGACAACACTACATACCTAAAAGGTGGCAGTGCTGTAATGGCTGTGGTCTTCTGTAAGGAGGAGGTACTTCCCCAGTTGGGCTGCCCCAGCTTCAAGCGTGATGGTCATCGCTGTGCCCTACCTCTCATTGTTGGACGTAGTTTAAGGACATACCCGGGTCCAAAATGGGTGGACTAAATACTTCCTCTGTTTGCGTTTACGTTTCTTTTTTTTAAGTAATAATACAGAGAGCGTGATTAAAACAGTTTCAATCGAACTCATCGCGCTGTGGCAGTCAATGAATAACTGATCAAAATACGTTTCGCTTCGAGGCTCACGTTAGCATCGATACAGTCGCGATGCTAACGCGATACAGTAGCGATGCTGCATCACGATTGCATCGATGCTGCATCGCGATTGCATCGATACTGCATCGCTACAGTTCAATGGCCAGCTTCTGCATCACGACAGCATCGCTACTGTATCGCGACAGTATCGCGACTGTATCGATGCTTAAAGTAGCGCAAGTGTGTAAAGGTGGACCATTCTGAAGTGACGACCGGTCTGGCCTAGTGGGTAGTGACCCTGCCTATGAAGCCGAAGGTCCTGGGTTCGATTCCCAGTCAGGGCATTTATTTGTGTGATGAGCACAGATATTTGTTCCTGAGTCATGGGTGTTTTCTATGTATTTAAGTATTTATATGTATCTATTTATTATATATATCGTCGCCTAGTACCTGCAACACAAGCCTTACTGAGCTTACCGTAGAACTAGGTCGATTTGTGTAAAATTGTCCCTAAATATTTATTTTTTTTATTTTTTTTTTTTTTTATTTGCGACTGTATCGATGCTGCATCGCGACAGCATCGCGACTGCATCGCTGCTAAAAGTCGCAGTGTGTAAGGGGCCTAACTTCACCGTATACGTGAAAAACTTAACTGAAGCACCATGTCTATGTAGTTGTGCAGAGAATGAATATAGAACTTATCTACTATTCAACATCTGAATAACGCCGACATGCGTTTGACAACCGGTCTGGCCTAGTGGGTAGTGACCCTGCCTATGAAGCCGATGGTCCCGGGTTCACATCCCAGTCAGGGCATTTATTTGTGTGATGAGAACAGATATTTTTTCCTGAGTCATGGGTGTTTTCAATGTATTTAAGTATTTGTATATTATATATATCGTTGGTTGAGTACCCACTACAGAAGCCTTCCTGAGTTTACCGTGGAGATCAGTCAATTTGTGTACGAATGTCCTGTAAAGTAGATAAATAGATAAAATAAATAAATAATAATATGCAGATTAGAACATAGAGAATCAAACGCATCTCTACATTTTCATTAAAATCGCATAAAGTGAAGTTAATTTTTCAATAAGTTGCCTGCCTCTCGAATCTTCTCGAAAACTGTCTTCGATAAATTAAGTGTTGTTATTTGTAAAAAAATTGGCCTAGCCTGTAAATTAAAAAAAAATGTAATAATACTCACCCTGCAGCCACCATGTTGCCCGAGGGTGCGTAGGCGCAGGCCATGACCCACGTGCTGGGCATGGCGATGGTCAGCTCCTTGGTGGCCGAAAACGCGTCCCATATGATCACCTTGCCGTCCTGTCACAACGGAGCCAGTCAGACGTGGTACACACCAGAGCGGGGCTACCGCCAACATCGAAAATCATAAATTTCGAGAAATCTCTCATTCGCACTTACATATTTGAAAGAAAGGGATGGGGCGAGATAATTCGAAATTAACGATTTTCGCGGTAGCCGGCCTGATTGATTTTGAAATTTTTCGAAGTCTTCGACAACCTTCCGCAACTTTCTCATCAGCCCCTAGGAGGATATAACCAATATGGAGTAGCCATTAACAGGCGTTCCCCTCTGCCAAAATTACTCGGCCGCCGGTCATAATTCTTGAAATTGTGTGAATATGGTTTATGCTAATGTTTGATAATTTTGTCGTGTGCGTGTGTAGCGACGCACGTAAAAAATGCATTAAAGTTAACATTATTTATGTGTGTTACCTCACCCCAGCGCCGAAAACGGCAGAATTTTTCCGATAGAAATTAGAGCGTGTGTCGTCTCCATATTGGTTATATCCTCCTAGGGGCTGATGAGAAAGTTGCGGAAGGTTGTCGATGACTTCGAAAAATTTCAGGAAGACATAGGATATATGAGAAATTTGGGCAAAGTGCCTAGAAGGCTGGCCACATTGCCTCGTTGGATGACAATACTAATTCGTTGAGCAAAATATAGGCCAGTCTTCTGGTCACCTGTAATTTCGATTAAATTCAATGCAAGAATGTAAGATGTTACCGATGTTTTCTTGTGAAACATTTCGAAAGTATATTCAAAGAAAAAAAAGCTCATTTAATATTATCATATTTTTCATATCGCCGGTTCAAAAGTTAGCGGGGGAGAGGGGGCGGACAGAAAATTATAAAATTAAATTCAATGGCTGACTAGAATAGCACCACCCCTCTCGCGGGTGTCGTAAGCGACAAAGGGAAAAAACCGACGGATGGGCAGCAGCGTCCGTCGAAACCCAATCTACAGCTACTACGGTCGACAACCCTACAAGTCATATTTAGGGGAGGCCTATGTCCAGCAGTGGATGACTTACTGCTGAAATGATGATGATGATGATGAATGTAATGGTATCTTCAATGATGAAATGATGATGATGATGATGAATGTAATGGTATCTTCAATGATGAATTGATTTATGTGGGACGTTTAGTTACATGTAATGTGAGCCCCCCATTTTATGAGCATTAGGAGGGTTTCAAAGCACGAGAAGGGAACACACTTTGCTACCGAGTGAAACACACAATTTTTCACCTTACTACCGCGAGCAAATAATTAACACTAAAACTTTAAAAATGTACTTAAAATATTTTGGATCTTTCATTTATCATTCAAAAACAACTATATAACATCAAAAAAACACTCGATTAGTAATAAACAATTTGTATGAAATTACTTTGCACTCATGTGAATAAAATGCAACTTTTCTGTTTTTTTTTTATTTTTTAATAAAACAGTTCTTTACGAGCTAGTGAGGTGAAAACAAATCTGTCCCATGATCACAGTATCGCATTTTTTTAAGCGAAATTCTAAATCCCCAGTACGTCGCTATTGCATTAAAAAAGTTGACGTCCATAACCGTCGCTAGAGTCTATGGCACAGCGTCGACGGCAGCTTTCCTAGGCAGACAAAGGGTTAAAAATAAACCACGTTACCTGTGAGGAGGACACAATATGGCGCTTGTCTTGGGACCAGTCGGAGCAGAGCACCTTGGCCTGGTGCCCTTTCAGCACCCGTCGCGGCTTCAGGTTGGGGAAGTTGATGGACTCCAGGCGCTCCGCCACGCTCGCCACTGCAGACACATACACATCATCTTTCTAGCGTTTACTAAGGAATTTGTAGCTGCTAAGGAATGGAATTCGCTCGCTTCGTCTGTATTCCCGGAAAGATAATAATTTGGGTCTCTTCAAGGTAAGAGTGAATATACTGACACTGAACCAGCGTGCTTAACCCTCGACGACACTTACCATCAGGTGCGACTGAGGCCAAACGCTGGTCAGTCTTGTATAAAAAAAATGCCACAGCTCAATGCATTTTAGGAATTAGTTTGACACCACACACCACTCATAAGCAAAAACTCAGTAGAAGTATTCCAGTAGTACAAATTGGTGCGGAAGGGTCCTGGATTTTCCCCAGACTAGCTTTGCCCCACACAGTCAATAAGCTGAACAGTTTATAGAGCCTAAGTCAGGTGAAAAAAATAGCTTATTTGAATTGGGGTAAGGTTGCTATTTTATTGTTTAAATAAGTTTGCAGAGTGAATTTTCTGTACAATTTGGCCTATTATTTCTGTGAAAAAGGGTATAACTCAAATTGGCTCAGTAAAATTATTACAAGTAGTGATACAAAGATGAATTTGTGTCTACATTTGTACCTACTTTTATATTTATTTGTATATTATGGTTATTAAAATTGTATTTTTTTAAATAAAATGGCCAGAGAGGAATAGAGGGAAGCTATTTAGGACTAAAACTAAGAGACTATCTTCACAATTTATTTAGCACTTCCGGCATATCAATATCTTTGACTTGACTGTACCACTAAAGGAAAAGAAGCTTAATAAATGCAAAAGTAACTCTGTCTGTCTATTACCTCTTCACGCTTAACACTTTCACAACCAAGAACCCGCCTGTCGGGCACACCACTCGTAGTCGCATAGCTCATTACATGGGGAAACCCGTATGTACCGAAAATGTTGTAGAGCCTCATAAAGCCCAGTTTCAAATGTGTTAAGGGGTATGGAGAGAGTTTAAGCTATGAGAAAGGACATAGAATAATTAAAGTTTTAAGGAAAAGTCCGCTTTGAATACAAAGCAAAACTCACAGATAATTGTAAAAAAGGAAATCAAATATTATAGCTGCATATATCATCATATAAACCAAAGGAACTCCACTGCTGGACCCCAAACCTGGACACAATGACCTGTCTGACACCACCCACATACATTCCTGCGATCTTTGTCATAATAATCACACTTGGCAAGCAGTGTTGTTTGGTGACAACACTCTAGACTCTAGAGTTTCTGCTGCCCATCCCCTGATGGTCTTGGCCACAGTATCATACATATAGTAAACATGAAAATAAATCTATAAAAACAACCAACTAGATACGAATTCCTAACAAACTTAACAAGATTTTTTTGAAAATACAAAATATGTCACTGTTTTGATTTTTTTAGTAGAAATGCTATTCAAAAACCTGAAGGAAATACCTAAGTTGAAGGATGTCCAAAAACTAAGATATTCTAGACCTGTCTTAAAATACTCAAGGACTGAAATTGAATCTGATTATCTTCACTCACGCGTAACATCATTGAGCTTCTGCCTTTCTTCCTCCAGTTTCTGTTTGAGCGCCTCTGCCTCTCGCAGCAGCGACTCCAGAGTCTCCTCAGGACTGACGCCGCCCGCTCCTGCGCCCGCCTGCGGCGCCGCGCCGCCCGTGTCCGCCGCCATCCCCGACAGCCTGCCCCCGAAGCCCCGAGGGCTCACTGGCACATCCCTACCACTACCCTACGACACCCGCGGCGCTACAGCGCCACCCCGCGCGGTTCACACCCCGCTTCAGGTGTTACACTTAACGCTAATCGAACATCCCTGAACTCCCGCGCGAAAACTGCTCGTTTTGTATCATAAATTACTTTTCAGCGCAATCAATAAAGATTTTCAGTCAACTTCGATTCGACAAATGTCAAAAGCCGGAAACGAGGTCGCGCCACAGATTGTACAGAATTTTGAAAGACAGCTGTTTATGCTGAACTTTCCCGGACCTGAGGTTTAAACTAAACCTCAAATATTCCTACCTTATTCCCGTCGGATTAATTTTCTTTGTCTATGACCAAGCATGATTATGTTGGTAAAATGCATATTATCCTGCTTGGCGCGATTTTCATATGAAATTATTTTGTCTTCTTTGTTTCCACTTTCAAAATTGAAATAAAAAACCCATGACTTCTTTATTAATTTTTATGGAATACAAAATATTTTATGATGTGATTGATGTGCTAAAAAAATGTCGAATGCAATATATTCGAATAATCAATGCGTTGTTAGAGATTATCTATTTAATCTTACGTAAACCCAGTTAACATATTTTTTTATCCTGATCATTTCGTCCGGGCGCGTAAAGGTAAGTCTAATGTTTAATAGTTAAGAGCTAAAAATTAAATACATTTCTTTTTACGTAATTGTAACAGTTTAGTTTTAATATTATCTTCGGTTGCCGCGATAATTGTTGATGAAACATAACAGTTTGCCACTTTGCGTGTTCAGTGTTAGTACAGTAGAGTAATTCAATTTAGTAGCTATTCGCATTACGCTATACCTAACTGTTCATTATTCAGTTGTTTTATCTAAAATCGTAGTTCAATAATATCTCGTTCAATAAATCTTTGGGAAGCAGATGAAAAGAACAAACAAAAGTAGTAAAAATTGAACTTTATTGAACAACAGTATAATATGTATTCTAATCATTGCAGATAGAAGTACAGTCACACCTGAAAAAAAGACGTAACCATAACATTTTTTTTTACCATGGCATAAAGAATTGGATAATGTTTTTTTTCCTCATTAAATAAATCATTAGTTTCCGACATGGCAGTAGATATGTTATGTTTACTAATGAATAAATAAAAAACAATTATTAGGTTTAAATTGCACTTTTTAAATACTACACAATTTAAATATCAGCTTTTCACATTTGGTATACCTACTAATATGAGTAAAGCAGTGCTAATTGATAGAATATATATAAAAAAAATAACCAACAAAAACCTAAGGTTTATCACTAAACATAAACAAAAAATTCTAGTTCAAAACTATGTATTCTTATCTATTTTCAATTATCATTTAAAACTGAGCCACTAAAATAACTAACACCTCTAAGACTAAGTAATTAATTGAAACAGGCTGTACCTACTTTGCGGAAGTCCGTAATAATAATTATTGCTTAGTTATGATTAAACTCTAAATATTAATACAAACTATTAAGCCCCATTTAGACCATGCAAGAACTTGCATACGATTTTCATTACATTGCGGGGTTATGTAAAGCCACCGAATTTGCCGTATGCAATAGCCCGCAATGTAATGAAAATCGTATACAAGTTCTTGCCTGATCTAAATGGGGCTTTAGAGTCGAATCACATTTCATTTATCATTCAAAAGTCCATCTAACCAGTTAACATAACTTTGCATTCTAGAGGATAAAATGTAGTTTTGATATTTGTATTTAGAGAATCAATCCGGTCGAGAGCACGGGCCATGCTGATTGTACGGTTCCGTAGTTTATTTGATCCTTTATGTACTGAGTCCTCTAATATGTTAACCACAGGTCAATAAAATATGAAATAAATTACTAAAGTAAAACTCAATATAGACTTTCCTGGAAAATGATCTTGAACTTGACGGGTCGAACCGTTTTTGAGTTACGGATCAACAACTAAGGTACAGTCAGCGTCATATTATAGTTCGTAGCATTCAAATTACTCAAATAGTTCGGTACACCATACAAATTCTATGGTGTACCAAACTTTTTGAGTACTTTGGATGCTACCAACTATATGACGCTGACTGTACCCTACCCTGAGCATGGCCCGACTTGCTCTAGGCTGGTTTATATTGTAATTAATTAAGTGAAATTACAATTTAGCAGATATCATCTCTAAATTAACTATATAGGTCAATAACAAGCAATAAAAAAAAATCACAACTTTTAGTCATTACTTATTAGGTAATATATATCGCAGAGGGCTTTCGCTATCCAACATAGGTACAGTCGCCATCAGATATATTTGATCTGTGGAGGTGTTCACAAATATCTAAACAACGCCTCTATTGTCAAGGCGATTAAGTCCATGTTCAGATATTTGTGGCCACCTCCACAATTACGATATATCTGATGGCGACTGTACCCATCACATTACATACAGGCCTACCGCGAAAAACGAGCCTCGTACTCGAGTTATTGTCTAGCTGTTATTCTAATTACGCCTTAATTGGAGTAAAAAAGAAAGATGCACTATATTTTCAAATTTCCATGTTTTCAGACCTCTGATACCAGATTGATACTGAATAGTATAAAGTTAATAGTATATTCGTACTTAACCCTATAACTATCCGTGCATTACATGTAATGCACCGTCAAACTAGCTAAGTCCACGTGACGTCAGAAATGGATGGTGCTGTACATTAGTGCATCAACTGTAAATCACGGACATTGTATCAATTCATGTCAGTGGTGCAAGCAAAGGGACAGCTAAAGTGCTAATTATGGTCAATACTTAGTGTAGTTAGAACTTCAATATTATAGTTTTTAATCAAGTAGTTTTATTTTTTGAAATCCAATTCTAAACCTCCTATGTTACACATGAAAGATTGAGTTAGATTGTGGGTTGTATTCTTTGCAAGTAAATGCTAGATAGGTATAAATAGGAAGTGAGGAGGAGAATAATAATAAAAACAATTAGTAAACTGGTTTTACATTTATTTTGTTCAGTCATAAACTAAATGATTGCTGACAATAGTGGCAGCATGTCCACAGAACCCAACACTTGCCAGCTTTTCTATTTTTTGCCTCTGTCTGGCTCAAATATAAATGGATTACTGATACAATGGCACATCCAAATGTAACACATAATCAGATTAAGTCAATCGATTTTTCTACAAATATTTCATTCAAAGTTCAGATTTATCCCCTTTAGCTTTCTCGTCAGTCACCTTCTCATACAGGCAAGAGTCATCACTTCCCCGCAGAGCATTTTTTGTACACAAATAATTCATCAAATCCACACTTCCTTGATGATTCCAGTACCAGTCTTCGACAACACTCTCGTTTTCTTCCAAAAGACTCTCACATTGTGTCTTCATGTGAGTGATCTCGGCAGACGGTTTATCCCACAACTCGAGTGGAATGCCTAGATCTACTTTGACTCCTTTATCTACCAAACCATGGAGAGTTTTAAATGTCTGACTCATACCTTTGGCGAATCTGGTGCTATCCTCCCTTTCTTTATGCATGTTGTACTCTAAAATCCTTTCACAAACGCCTTCGAGCGATTCTATTAATCGTAACTCAGATTTTTCATATTTAGTCTTCTTCTTTGGTTGAACATCGTCGAGAGAATATCCAATTTCGATGACATCGTGTATTTTGCCGGTCTCTTCCAATCTAGCCTGCAATTCTGTTGTTAGAATCTTACACACTTCACATCGATTCGCGTATTTCACGCCGACATCTGCCTCCGAACGGACTTCAACGTCTTTATCACAGTTAGTAGACGATAAAAATGCTACTAAAAACAGAGACGATATTCTGAAAATCATTTTATTTTATTTACACTCTTAAACGCTATACAAAGCACAGTGGTGATTTCCAAAGTGACAGAAGGGAAGTGTCAAAGATGATTTTTTTTTTTTTTTTTTTTTTTTTCGTCCATCTGGACAGGCTAAAGCTCTAAGCCATACTGCCTTGTCATAAGTAGTTTGTTTTCTTTTTCATAAGTTCAATCCGGTCAACGTCTTCAGTAAGTACTATTCATATTAGGTCAAATCCGAGTTCAATGTCTTCAGTTACTTTTATTTTCTTATACAATTTCAGTATGTATGTATCATCCATTAATTAAGTCAAAACCGTACGTTCAATCTCATAATCCAGTTTAATTATTGTCCTTTCCAAACAGTACAATCCTGAAATATTCTAGTAGCGATATTTAGATTTATTTTAAATATATACAATTTACATTTATATGTTATCTGCATTAAGAACCTAAAATTAAAAAATTGTATTAAAATATTTACAACTTATTTATGGTGTTATGTACAAATTTATACAAAGACATATACGTGGTAGGCTCTCTTAGCAAATCTGGTACTGACAGCGGGATTATATTAGATGCCTCATAAATATTAAGCAGCTCATCCATCAGCACAAGGCGCTGAATGCCGAAGGACGGGCAAACGAAAATGATGTGGTCGAGAGACTGAACTTCATTCATTTGACAACGATCACAATAAGGAGAAGAAACTATATTTTTTCGATGAAGATGAAAATTTAGGCAATAATGACCAATGCGCATTCGATTGATTATAGTATAGAAATTTCTATGAACAAAATGTTTAAGCTTGCAGAACCATGGCGTACTATTAACAGGAACGTCTAACAAAGAATATATATGAGCTTTATTTTCAACTTCTCTACAAAAATACCAATGTTTTCCCCAATTACTAATCATGCGCTTTTTAAGATTAGATATCATATCCGTATACGGCAAAGCGACATCCAACTCCTTGATGGTTAAACTTGAGCATGAATCAGAAATATTAACAATGGTTCTGGCTAAAAATCTGCATTTTCATTACCTAAGACTCCTATATGCGAAGGTACCCAAACGAATTGTACTACAGTGTCAGTTAAGGATAACTTCCACCATAATTCTTTAATAGTAAAAATCAGGTAGTTAATGTTAGCATTCATTTTGTTACTTGACAAACTTTTTAAGACACTCATACTATCACTGACTATTACCCAATTTTTGTTCAACTGATTTCTTTCCATAATATGTTTTAAAGCAAAAAGGATGGCTGTTGCTTCAGCAGTGAAGATGCTAGCATATTTATTAATTTTGTATCCCACTCCCTTATTGATTTCGGTCTGGTAAATTGCAAATGATACAGCATCATTATTTTTGGACCCATCAGTATAAATAAATTTATAATTAGTCCATTCTGACAATAACAGATAAACTTCCTCCTTAGAAGACAAGCTTGAATCAATTACAATATTCATTGCGGCATATTTACTTTGGAATGTGCCTGCATAACAAGGAAGAACATCATCGTTCAAATGTATATTAAACTCTTCAAGAGAATGAAAAAGCAAGAAAAATCTTGCAAAATAAACATATGTTGCTTATAAGGAGCAGATTGAGAAGCAATTAAATTGGTAAGAAGATCATTATTAGGCAAACTATGAAGCTTCAAGATAAATCTTTCTTTCAAATAACGGAATCGAACACTAATGGGTGGCAGTTTTGTTTCGATTTGCAAAGCAGCAATAGGACTAGTTTTAAAGGCACCTAGTATTGTGCGCATACATTTATTTTGTATTTTGTCCAAACTATTCACTAATTTACTATCTCCAGCAAAACAAAGAAAACCATATTCAAAGTGACTACGAACGAGAGATTTGTATAACACTAACAATATTTTGGGATCTGCTCCCCAAGTAGTCCCGCAAACAGATTTTAATACATTATAAGCCTTGTTTGCTTTTGTTGTTATATTATTAATGTATTTTGTCCATGAGAGTTTTGGAGTAAAAGTTACACCCAAAATTTTACTTCACTATATATAGACAATGGAATTCTGTTATACAAAATATTAGGTGTAGCTACACATTTACGACCGAAAATGAAGACTTTTGATTTAGTAGGATTAACATCTAAATTAAGGTATGAAAAGTATTTATATAAACTGGAAAGTGCGTTATTTACAGTAGAAGCTAATTGACTTAAATCCATTCCAGATGTATAAACTACTAAGTCATCTGCATATTGTAAGTTTTTACATTCGATCCCAAAATAAGATTCAATCGTCTAATATATAAGATAAATATTAATGGAGACAGAATTCCTCCTTGACATACTCCTAACGACGAGCATCTTGGACCATATAAATGATTATTAAATTTAACAAATACTTTTCTATTGGTCAAAATGCTTGTATCCAGTTTATTAATTGCCCAGGTATCCCTATCACTGACAACTCGTTACAAAGAACCGAAATATTAACACTGTTAAAAGCACCAGCAATATCAAAGAAAACGCATAAAAGATATTGATTATTATACAGACTGTGTTGAGCATCTAATACTAGCTGACAAATGCTTTCACGAGAAGACCGACCTCTGCGAAAACCAAATTGGTTGTAAGGTAAAAGACCATTTTGTTCTACATAAAATTCTAGGCGTTGTTTTAAAAGCTGTTCAAATATCTTTCCAATACAAGACGTAAGAGCTATGGGTCGATACGAATCCGGCAACAATTTATCTTTACCAGGTTTTAAAACTGGAACCAAACAATCAGTTTTCCATTCCTCAGGTATAAAGTTTTCCTTCCACATACGATTAAGTAAGTTTAAAAAGATTATGAGACAATTTGGGGTTAATTTTTAAAAGTATATATGGAATCCCATCTAGACCATGGGATGTATCTCTTCTAGAAAACAACGCAGAATGGAGTTCTTGATACGAAAATGGATCAGTCAAATAATTATTTCCAATATTATCAGTTTTATTATAATTTAACGGCTCATTCAAAACAAAGTCAGGAGTGTATTTACATATAAAATCTGGAATCCAACTATCATCAAGAGAATTATTAAGAGTAAATGATTTATTAAATTTACGCATGTACTTCCATACCAATGACAATGAGGTACATCTATTAAATGAGTTGCACAATTCCATCCAGCTGTTGGTTTTTCTGTTTTAAGTATTAGTTTTTAAAGCTCGCAATCTCTTAAATTCAATATAATTATCCTCAGAAGGGTTGTTTTAAAATATATATAAGCATTCTTTGAGTTTTGAACAGCTTCTGAACACTTTGAGTTCCACCAGGGTAAACTAGGACACTTAGAATGTTTTGGTAAACAAGGTTTAGCAATATTATTACATTTATTAGTGGAGGTAGACTGTGGAATTGACTGTTCAGCAACAGAATGTATTATGTTACAAAACAAATTGTAGGATTCTGGTGGAGACATAGCATTAAAGTCAATATTTTTAAATTTGAATCCATTAATTGACTATATATTTTCCAATTAACTAATTTGTAATTATGCTGAAATGGTAAATGTACATTATTGCATTGTATATTATTCTGTAGATTACTTTCATTTCCAACAACCAAATTTATAATTACAGGCAAGTGATAACTGCTACCCAGAGGATAATCATAAACAGACCAATCACATGAAAGTGCCAAAGATGGAGAAACTAAAGTTAAATCAAGAGCATTAGCTCGCCAAGATGAAGAACCAATTGTAGTGGGACTGCCATTATTCAAAAGAACAAGATCATTTTCATCAATAACATCTAAAACATCCTTACCTCGAGGCAGGGTGTCGACACATCCCCAAGACATGTGATGAGCATTAAAATCGCCTCCAAATATCATAGGTTTAGGAATGGACTTAAGCAAAACGTCTAGATTATTTTTATTAAATGGTGGATTTGTATTAGATGGACTGTAAAAACTAACGACACTTAATTCATTGTTATTAATTTTGATTTTCACACAAACATTTTGTAAAGAACTATCAAAATGAGTTGTAATTTGAGAATGTGTTATAATATTATGAATTAAAATTGCAACACCATTGTGGTTGTTCCCACAATCATTTCTAATAATATTGTACCCTTTGATAGAAAAAATTGATGTGGTTTCAACCATGTTTCAGAGATTATGGCAATATGTATGTTGTTATCATATAAAAATTTTGTTAAAACTAGCCTATTACTAATTAAACTTTGAGCATTCCATTGCACTATATGTAATGTATCCATAAAAAAGGTTAAGGTGTTTTTTTCTTAAAAGTGTTATCTACAATTTCACTAATGCTTTTACAATTATTTGGCACATCAGGTTTTGAACATATTTCAAGCATTGCTTCAACTAATAAATTCATAAATTTGTCAGATTTAATTAAATTGGATATTTGAGTATCAATGTATTTTGAATTTAGCTGTGGAAATTGAGCTGCACTAAAAAGATCAGAATATCTTGCATTTTTTGCTTTTATTTTGTTTTCTTCTAGTTTTTGTTTGGTAAGTGGACATGTGGTAGAAATTGCAATATGGTCACCGCCACAGTTAGCACATTGAGTTTTGGACTTGTCACATTGTTTAAAATTATGGTTGCCTGAGCAAATTGAGCAAGTTTCATTGTTTTTACAAAATTTAGCAATGTGGTTGAATTTCATGCACTTCAGGCACTGTTTAACAGGAGGAACATAAACTCCTACCTCATGTCTCCAGTGGTCTAAAGTAACATACTCGGGGAGCTGCGTTGAAGCAAATGTAACAGCAACTGTCTGTGTTGGAAGAAAGGAAACGACACCTTGAGCGTCTTTTACCCGTCGCATGAAACGTCTCACACTAATAACTTTTTTACTAGAAGCAATAAGCTGAAAGATTTTTTTATTGGAATAATCGCAAGGTACAGATGTGAGAACCCCAGTGGCTTCTGTTTCGGCAGCCGGTATTGAACCAACCATCCTCAATTCGTTTAGGAGCTTTTCGTTCTTAAGAAAAACATTAGCGTTATTAGGGAGGTCGAAAGTTATACCAATTTTGAATGCATTAATTGACCTCAGATGCATTACACCTGAAACACAATGTTTTCTGATGCCATTAGATATGGCCAACCTATCCTTATCTGTAATTTTAGTGTTATCTTCTTCGCGATTGAGGAAGACAATAAAATCTTTCTTCTGCGAGTTTTCGTCATAAAATCTGTTATAATTTCCTGCTTTATAAGGTGTGTACTTATCCTTTTCTCTTTTCTTCGCTAGTGGACGATCATTATTTTCAGCATCAGAATATGAAGTCGTCGATGATGATGAAGAAGGTAAGTCCTGATCTATTCCTTCTGTAAGAGACTCACCCGTAACTCGCGATCGTTTACGGCCGCTACGCCCCGTGCGCTTCCCCATTATGGGGAAACGCACTAACGTAATATGTACAAAACTAACACTATATAGACTATTTTACATAAGAAATATACAAAGAAATGTACAAATCTAGAATTTAAAACTAATTTACAAAATTTAATTTCAAAAGCGCGCCTATTCTTTTTAACGTTCCCGCCAAAAAAAAAAACTGTCAAAGATGAACTGTCATTGGAGGTGTTGCCAGAGGATCCTGACTAGAATAGCGCGAACGGGTAGACAAAAAAGCACGATCTCTGGATTTTTTATATTTTTTGTTGTTGTTAGTATCTTAATGCCCAAATCCATTTAATAAAGCGACCAAGAGCATGTCGGGCCATGCTCTGTGAAGGTTTCCGTAGTTTTCGATCCGTAGTTCAAAAATAGTTCAACATACAACAAGTTAGTTAAAAACAATATTTTAAGATGTGTAAATAAAGCTTTAATTTGTTTTTTTCATAGATCATATTACACACATTTTTTCTGTACTTGCGGTTCTAAAAACGGAGGGTAGGGACTATTGACATAATCAGACACTCATAATTTACGAACATTTCAACAAACAAATCCGTAAAACAGATGTATCAGCGCAGCAGACATCCAAAAAGCACGGAAATAGCACGTTTTTTCGTAACACAAGTTTATGCCAAAAAGCACGTAAAACCGCGCTAAAAAGTACGCTGGCAACGCTTTGGAGCTTTTTATCGGAATGTTGCCATAGTAAATATAAATAGTTATCGCGAAACAAAAGCTATGAAACTAGCAGAGGGCGTGGTGCCATATGATAGGTCCGTTAAATATAACAAATAGCGGATGTTACATTTTATCAATAGAGATAATAAATAAAAAATTGTTTATTTTATTATGCATCTCATTAATCTCTTGTGTAATTAGGGTTCCAATTAAATTTATGCATCTTACAAAAGGTTTGAGACCGTTCTAAAAGAGAACTTCACCAATAATACATATATGCCACCCAACTTTTTTAAAACAAACATCATCATCATCTGTGTAAGGATTTAATAGGTCATGATCTGTATGAGCATTTAACAGGGTCCATGTATGTATTTTAACATAAGTAATATTAAGAAATGTACTTTGGATGCAAATAAAGATCTATCTATCTGTCAGATGCCCTATGTAAAGACTCATAATCATAAGAAATGATCAATATTGTTGAGTATTTTAGCTAACACTATCTTATCTCTGTTTGTTGTGTAAACAAATATAAATTAAAAAGTTGTTCCTTGTAGACTGAGTCTATCATCCAGAATTTAATCCGATTGAGCGTCTTCATTGTATGGAAAATCAAAAGAAAATCGGCATAGGTTACAGATACAAGAATGACCTATAAGACTGTAACCTATATATGTATCTGTAAGTATGTCGGCGGGTTAGTAAAACCCGATTTTCGAACATTTATGCTGTTTTCTTTCGACATGAACATTAGTCACACGTAATCCATATTAGTTTCGACCTTCCGACTTGCTTAGAAAACATATCCACGCCGCCACTGGTGAAGGACTTTTTTTTTACTGAGAATGGGGTAACAAAAATTAACTATACAGTATGTGTATGTAGGTATTTGTACATAACATGTGTGTATCATACACACTATATATGCGCAAGTCGACGACACATCCGGCTTGCCGCAAGCATACTAGTACCTAATTAATTGAATGAGGCGTTACTTTGCGGAAGTCCATATTATTAACAACAATAATATTACTTTGCTATTCCGCTGTTTAATAACGTGCTAGTCAATCAGCGGCGCTACCGCGAACAACGATATTCGTAAATTTCGGACGATTGTTTCTGTCACTCTCATGACACCTTAATTGGAGTAAAAGAGACAGATGCCCGAAATATACGAAATTCGATGTTCGCGGTACCGCTCCAGTGCCAACCCGTTATATTTTCTTGCGTATTTTTTTTACATTAATGCATGAAAAAAAAATACGCAAGTAAATATAACGGGTTGGCACTGATTGACTAGCACTTTATTAAACAGCGGAATAGCAAAGTAATATTATTGTTGTTAATACTAGTACCTAATTCTCTAACTTCGTTCGTCTATTTGCCTCTTTATCGTTCGTATACGCAAGAGCGATAGAGATGGAGATAGACACGGAACGCCTACTGCTGCGCCTAGTGTCCGGTAAGAATATGGACTATGGACCTGTCATCTGTCCACTACTTACGTGATACGGCACCATAAAGCGAACTTAAGTATGATATGAACTCTTTTTTTATTAAATCTAATTAAATAATCTAAAAACAGAACAACCATCACGTTTAACCATAACGGCAAAATGCTAAAAATCTACCGAGACCAAACCCTGTGACTACGAATTTATCCATCATATCCTTCCATTTATTTTTTATTCTTACTTTTTTTTAATTATTTTAACATCATGGTCAGACATTTCTCGCGCCCAATTAGAGCGTCCACGCATGCCTTACCTAAGTGTGTTAAGCATCCTTTTAACTACCCGCACAATCTCAGCTGTCGACCATACTAATTGTACAGTCGACGTCAAAAGTATGTTAATCTTTTGTAACAAGGTGTACCTAAAGGTGTAAATGTCTTTGACGTCCACTGTACTAATTACAATGTTCGTTTATAAATTAAAAACCATTCTAGTCACACTATCACAGTTCTAATGTCTCTGTATTGTACTTTATTTTATTTTAGATCGTCATTGTACAGTCAAGGGCATAAATATGTAAAAAATACGGCACATCTTTACACAAATTGACTGAGCCCCACGGTAAACTCAAGAAGGCTTGTGTTAATCAGCCAACGACATATGTAATATACAAATACTTAATTACATAGAAAACACTCATGACTCAACACCAATAAATGTCCTTACTAGGATTCGTACCCAGGACCATTGGCTTCATAGGTGCAGTCGCCATCAGATATTTCGGAGCTGTGGAGGTGGTCATAAATATCGGAACATGCACTTTACCGCCTTAACAATAGAGGCGTTCTTCCGATATTTGTGACCACCTCCACAGCTCCGATATATCTGATGGCGACTGTACTACTAGCCAGGCGTGTCACTTTTTTACCATATGCCATTGCAATAAAGTGAAAAGTTGTATATGTACCATATTTACGCCCCTGGCTGTACCAGAACCAAACCCACCACATATTATGCAACCACACACCACTTAACTTTATACAACCGCCAACGCATTAATAACTATATCTGTGGTTCAAGTAAAAACAGAATAAGTTTCGTACTAGTTGTTCGTCAATACTGTCGACGTCAAATATACGTTTACACTTTTGCACCAAATTTAGCACCTTTTTGGACCAAATTTAGCAATGCAGTTTTTAGCACCTTTTTTTTCGGAACAATCTTACACAAATCGCCCTAGTCCTACAGTAAGCCCCGTAAGGCTTGTGTTTTAGGCATTAGACGACGATTAGAGATGCAAAGTGTCCGACACATTCGATAAATGACTGACATTTATCTATAGATGACCGGACTCATTCGACATTTATGAGCATTTTGGACATTTTAAATGTCATGACTTTAGTGTATTAATTAATGGAATCATGGACAGAATATTTGTTTATAATTCATTTGCGATAATATTATCTAACTAATAACTTTATAAAATTAAATAAGAATAAGTATTAAATATCATAATTATGTTTTTCAACGGACACAAGAAAATATTGTCATTTGGTTTATAATATATATAACCTTTTTGGTGGCTGTTATTTAATGCGAGAATGCTGGTACGAGGTTTAGGGCCCGTTCAGACGGACAACATTTCAACTGCAACCCAGCTGCAAAGTGGCAGTTCCGGGGCTGTTCCGATGCAGTTGGACCAACTGCATCAGAACTGCAAACTCATTGCGCAGTCCGGTTGCAGTTCTGTCATCTGCACACCAACTGCAATCTGGCTGCACTTTTGTAATGCAGTCGTATTGCAGTTGGTACGACTGCAATATAACTGCAATGCCGCTTCTTGCAACACATTGGTTATCTATTCAGTTCAGTTAATCGATCGAGTGAATACTGTAAGGTCACTATTTTCATTCATTCGAAAATAATTGTAAGTAGTTATTTGTGCAACAAGAGAGGAAAGTTGTTTTTTCTTGCGAGTGTTTATTTTGAGTCCCGAGTAAGCGATTATATGAGTGAGCGGCTATAATTGAATCATGAGCGTAGCGAGTGATTCTAGAGTTAGAATCTTGAGCGTAGCGAGGCACTCAAAAACACGAGATGTAAAATAACTTTACTCTAGTGTTACACATACAACTTTTCACCTCAGCAGTAGTGAGAACATATTAAAGGTTAAATAAGTTGCCAAAAATGTCATTTTTAGTACAAGCTTTTATTGCCGACTGTACTTTTTTTCACAATCGTCATCTACTCTTCGAAAGGATTCTAATGAGCCTAAAACACCACGGGTTTATCTTGTGTATTTTAGGAGTTGCTTTTGCTAACTTCTGACTGCAGCATCAGATCAGATCAGTGGTACCATAATGTTGCATTGTAACCGAAATTACATGAATTTGTGTGCTAAATTTCAGTTCAATCGGTTAAAGATGTCTGCTTCAAAATTGATTCCATCCCGATAAATATACAAATACATACATATCAAGTTAAATAAAATCTTGTAATTTTTTTTACATCAAGTTAACCACATTCTTTTGAGTGTTTTATCTGGAACTGCACTGGCTTCATTACTTAATATTTTGTTTCAATATTTTTCATTTTAAAATATATGTAGGTACATTTCAAAATTATAATATTTGATGAATTTGTGAGGGTCCGAACGTGGTAGTGGTGTTAAGGGAGTCCATTATGTCCCATTATAATAAATAGGTACATATAAATACTTAAATACATAGAAAACACCCATGACTTAGGAACAAATATCTGTGCTCATCGCACAAATAAATGGCCTGACTGGGATTCGAACCCGGGACCACCGGCTTCTTATCTTAGGCCCCTGCCTACTAGGTCATTACCTACTAGGCCAGACCGGTCGTCAATTAAAAAGCTACTTTGTCTCACTCCCTGGAGTGACGAAAGTAGCAACTTTCCTCACTCTCTGGAAATGAGGAAAGTCGCATTTTCCTCACTCCCTGGAGTGAGGAAAGTAGACATGTTCGAGCTGCTGAGGTGAAAAATATTTTTCATCATCTTTTATTTTTGGTGTTAAAGTATGAAAATCGCCTTCATGTTTATTTTGTAACAAGGGCTGAACCCATACATTACGCTTTCGCTTCACCTTCACTTTACGAATTCGACGACTTCAACGACGAAGCAAAAGAAGCAGCAATAATATTTCGTCAAATTTCATACTGAAAAACGTATACACTCTATTCACTTCCACAAGTAACTGGCGGAGCGTAACAAACACTACAGACATTATGAGCAGTTCTATTGCTGTCGTATTGCAGTTGCTCCAATTGCAATACAACTGCATTACAAAAGTGCAACCAGATTGCAGTTGGTGTGCGGTTGACAGAACTGCATGACACCTGCAACCAGACTGCACAACGAGTTTGCAGTTCTGATGCAGTTGGTCCAACTGCATCAGAACAGCCCCGGAACTGCCACTTTGCAGCTGGGTTGCAGTTGAAATGCTGTCCGTCTGAACGGGCCCTTATCTAATTATTATTAATAAACTGATCACCATACGTCAAAACTTGCGGTATTGTGACGAGCATGAAGTCGTGGCCTCATCAGACTCGGATGATAGTAATTATGAATTTGACGATGTTACCGAGTACAATGATGAATAAACTAGCTCTATATCATATATGTAGGTACAATGTTATAGTTGTATATTATGAAAACCTGCCTACTAATGTTTAATATTTTGTTAGAAGTTGTGTTTTTTGTTTATTACGAATAAAGTTATTTTTTTTATCGAGTATTAAAGTTTTTGTGCATTGGCACACACCCTCAACACATAAATATAAATGTTATATAAATAATTGTATTAATGTCGTAGGTGTCCTTAAATGTCCATTAATGTCAGGTAAATGTCGAAAATGACCGACATTTTCATAAATGTCCTTCGGACATTTTGAAAGTGACGGACGCTTTGCAACTCTAACGACGATATATATATATATATATATATATATTATAAAAGATAGATACATATAAATAATGGGTACTTCCCTATGAAAATGGCGGTTCAAGCAGTTAGTTCGAAAAAACCTCAATTTCATATGCAAGGACCTAATACTTAAATACATAGAAAACACCCAAGACTCGGGAACAAATATCTGTGCTCATCACACAAATAAATTCCCTGACTGGGATTTGAACCCTAGGTAGACAGGTCGTCAGACTTTATTACAAAGGCGTAAGTTTAAAAAGTGTGAACATATTAATGACGTCGACTGTACCCTTTGACTAGGGTAACAGATTTCTATTGACCTTTTTGCCGCCATGTAAAAAAAAATCTGACGTTCGTCACACGCCAAAGATTTTTGCATGCAAGCGAAAATAAACCTTATCTCTCAGTACGTAGGTCCAAGGCCTCGACTTGATATCAAGTGTCAGGCACAAAATGTTCTGACTTCATATCAAGTCAATGGAGTCGAAAAGGTTAAAAATTGTAACACCCTAATTTTTTTTTCTCATAGTAATTTTGATTCTGATAACAAAATTTTACAAAACTTTCAAAATCTAGAACAACAGTTGGGAAGGACCTACAACTTAAAATAGAATTGACCTAAACCTTATTGATATAAGCGGATTAGCCTAATATGGAAGTTATCAGTAAATAGTGCCCAATTAAAAATATAAATAAATAAATATTACATGACATCCTTACACCAATTGACTGAGCCCCACGTTAATCAAGAAGGCTTGTGTTATGGGTCAGACAATATAAATTATATACAAATACTTAAATACATAAAGCACCCATGATAGGAACAACTATCTGTGCTCATCACACAAAATACCCTTACCGGGATATGAATCCGGACCGTCAGCTTCATAGGTAGCGTCACTACCTACTAGGCCAGACATGTCGTCAATGCCCTATCATACGACGATACGTCTCATGCTTGGTTATACTATTTGCTGAATCCTTCCATAATACCTAGCAATTAAAACTAGGTCAAAAACATGGTATTCCAATGTTTTCATTACTTGTGGTCAACAATTAACAGATTGTGTGCATAAAAGTTATGTTTCTATCACCATTAAGGATGCATTTCCACCAGAAATGAGCGCAGATACATTGCGAGGGGTGTGTATCAACAACTAATTGGATGAAGCACGCTGCTTCAGTAACAGCCTATTACTTCTTGCCATTAAAAGACCCAAATTATATCTTTCCGGGTATACAGACGAAGAGATTGAGAGACTGCTAAGGAATGGAATTCGCTCCCTTACTCTGTATTCCCGGAAAGATATAATTTGGGTTTTCAAGGCAAGAGTGAATAGGCTGTTACTGAACCAGCGTGCTACACCCTCGACCTCGTCGACGCTTCAGTCAGGTCTGACTGAGGTCAAACGTTGGTCAATCTTGTATATAAAAAAAAAATCCCCAATTTCGATAAATAATGTGATTCTATTGGTTCTTAAAAACATATTCCTCGCTGCACATCTTCGCTCAGCTCTGGCGGAAACGCTGCCTTAGAGGAAACGTGGCTTATCTATTTCGTGTTTTAAACACAAATCTATCATGAGACTCAAACATATTAATTATATTGAAACTGGTAATTTACTTGCTCGCCATGTTTTGCTCCATAACAAGTAGCTGTATGAGTTAGCATTGGCAGACTGAAGAAGTGTCTTTTATCTTCAATTTTCGACTCGTTCCAATAAATTCTTAGAAAAAAAATGGAAAAATCAACAGCCCGGGGCTCGACTAGAACTCGCGACACTGGAGTACATGCCCGTCGCTCTACCAACTGAGCTACAGAGACTTGCCTGAAGACTGCGAATTTCTCCACCATATCTTTCAATGCGCGTAGGAGGCGCCAAGCGACATCTACCGTAAATGTGTTAACACTTTAATATCATATCAAATCAGAGTTGCTAGGTCAAGTCTCGCCCGGGGCCGTTGATTTATCATTTTTTTCTTTATTTCTAAAAATTACCGTTTCGTTAGCAGTTCTGCTTAAAAATACAATTCCGTTTCAATAAATTAATAGGTTTAGTATTTGATCATGAGTACGCAAACACGTTTGTTTTCGACTTTGATCCAACTACACTTTAAACAAGTGCAAGTCGACGCCCCACCCAGTGGCGGCCGGGGCGGTGTGGGGCGGCAGAGAGGCAAGCAGTTCTTTCAGCACAGGGGCCTCCTTTTGCGGCCCGAATTGGCTGTGGCCCGCAACTGATATGTCCACCCAGGGTCCTGCGGGCCATGTGGCACCATCTTCCAACTGGAACAAATATTAAAGTTAGACTTCTATGCTGCTAAAAGATATGTGTGAGAAATATTTCGGGTAAAGACAAATTTACACAAATTGATTTCGTATTGAATGAATGAATGAAAGCATTTCGGACAACGAAAATCCATATTATGTTAGTAAGAACTTTTAGAATAAAAATATAAATTACTGGTTATAAGGTTTTATATTCATTATTTGACTAAAATTTATTACACACAACACAAGTAGCTAAAATAATGCGAAAAGAAAAAAAAACTAACCAAAAGAAATGTGGTTTGTTTTTTTATTTTGTTTCAGTTCCTAATCAATCCCCAAAAAAAAAAAAAATACCGCGACTTTTAGAAATGTTAAATTATGTCAGTTTTGTGACGATCATTAAGCATTCAACTTCTATAAATAACTTATATTTGGTGCTCGTTTCTTAAACTATAAGCAAAAAACAATGCAAAAACGTGGTTGCCATGGTTACGTTCCCCTGGGTCACTTTTCAAAACCAAAGTTTAATTGCACGTAATACATAAATCTTAGATATTTGTAGAACCTATTTGTCCCATCCATAATGGGTCACCTACCAAGCGCGTCAGTAGCACGTAGGGCCATATTTCTTGTAATAAACTATGCTTCAGTTATCCCCTGGCTGATGGGACAGAATAACAACAACAAATAATCTTCAGTCACATTTTTTTTTTATGACATAGGCGGCAAACGAGCAGACGGATTACCTGGTGTTAAACAATTACCGTCGTCCATGGGCACTCGCAACACCAGGGGTGTCACAAGCGCGTTGCCGGCCTTTAAGGGGGGTTGGAGCTCTGGGAACCTTACTCACCATCAGGAACACAACACTACATACCTGAAAGGTGGCAGTGCTATTATGGCTGTGGTCTTCTGTAAGGAGGAGGTACTTCCCCAGTTGGGCTGCCCCAGATTCAAGCGTGATGGTCAACGCTGTGCCCTACCTCTCATTGTTGGACGTAGTTTAAGGACATACCCGAGTCCAAACACACATGCAGATTTCATGTTCAATTATCGTCACTAAACTGACATAATTTTTTTTTTACAAGTCATGTAAATTGGGGGCACTTTTTTCTAAAAAATCCCACGATATACTCAGTCAGTCCTGCCTGCAGTAGCTATTGAAAAATTAATAAAATTGTATTTTATTTACTTTTGAAATAAGATATCTTAACATGTGCACTTCTTAAGATGCGTATGCACTAGAGGCAGCCTCGGGTTGAGCCTGGTGCGCGCGTCTGGTGTCATCGCGTTTTGGCTGTAAACTGCGGCGCTACCGCGAACAACGATATTTGTAAATTTCGGACGATTGTCTCTGTCACTCTCATGACACCCTTAATTGGAGTAAAAGAGAAAGATGTCCGTAATATACGAACTTCGAAGTTCGCGGTGCCGGGCCTACACACACGTTGCGCACTCTGCGCAGGTTGCGCTGCGGATCCGCAACGTGCCTCGGGCTTTGCCTCACTGCGAGCAGCCTCAAACTGAGGCAGTTTGCTTCAAGTCGAGGCTGCTCAACCCGAGGCTGCCTCTAGTGGATACGCATCTTAAGTCCACCGATGCTACGTCCCCTCACCTGCAGCTGGAAGGCGAGGCTCCAGGGCGCCGGCGCGCGCGCGTCGTGCAGCGCCACGAAGTACGTGTGGCGCGCGCCCCACGGGCAGGCCGTGTGGGGAGCCCCGCCGTCCGCGCCGCCGGCCCAGTAGCGGGACACCAGCAGGCCCTCCACGGGGGACAGTATCACCACCTGGTGAAACGCAAGATGGCCGGTTAGTGACCTCTTTTTTTCCACATCAAATAAGGCCACGCATTGTAAAATAATGCTCCTTTTCAAGCTCTCCAGAGGCCTATTTCTTGAACGCTCGTAACTTCTAATACAGTCACTATCAGATATATCGGAGCTGTGAAGGTGGTCACAAATATCGGAACAACGCCTCTATTGTCTAGGCGATAAAGTGCATGTTCCGATATTTGTGACCACCTCCAGAGCTCCGATATATCTGATGGCGACTGTACAAGGAAGTCACTTGACACCTGTTGATAGAAAGAGACTTCCGCTTGTATTACAAGTTACAAGTGTTTGAGAAATAGGCCTCAGGTATATACCGGCGAGTTTCTTGCCGGTCATAAAAGTCAAAATACTTCTCGGGTCAGAGGTGTAGGGTTAGAACCGGTGTAGTTTTTATTTTTCTCTTTTACTTTTGTATACTCGACGTGTAAAAGTGCCTACTTACTGAATAAACGTTTGAGTTATGTATTTCAACCCTTTGAACGCCAAAGCACCACTAAAGTGGTCGCGTGATGCCGTGCCTGCCACGCTACCGACCTTTATTGTGGCTATGACGGACGCTGTCAAAGCAATTGTCCTGCTGACAGATATCGTTTATATTTGTTCTTCACTAGTCGATACGTTGACGTACACGGCACATTGAAGCGAGAGGAAAAGCGTTTAAAAGGTTAAGATAAAAGCCAAAACACGATTGTTGAACACTTGCTTGGTAGAAAAAAATCCAAAGTTGGGTCAAGTTCATTTGTTATCATTTCAGCCGTAGGACGTCCACTACCGGACATAGCTCCCCTCAAATATGACTTGTATCATCTTGGGGGGTAGTTGACATAGTCGCCACAGTTGGCGACCGCAGTAGCTGTAGATTGGGTTTCGACGGACGCCGCTGCCCGTCCGTACGATTTTTCCCTTTGTCGCCTCTTACGACACCCACGGGGGTGGTGCTATTCCAGTCAGCCGACCTTGGCGTATGTTAACCGTGTAATATACATCACCAGGAATGAGTATAAAAAATGGTTCGAGGGATTGTTACTCGTACTTGTCTGTAGAGTAGGAAGAACTACTACTATAGATAAATTAGCGAGAGCGTGGAATTGCATCTGTAGTGGTTGTACGGGAAAAAGGAAGTTTCATATATAGAATGCCGTGTGATGCCGGCTGACTAGACTAGCACCACCCCCGCGGGTGTCGTAAGAGTCGTAAAAATCGTACGGACGGGCAGCAGCGTCCGTCGAAACCCAATCTACAGCTACTACGGTCGCCAACCCGCCTGCCAAGCGTGGTGACTATGGCAACTACCCCCAAGATTATACAAGTCATATTTGTGGGAGGCCTATGTCCAGCAGTGGACTGCATATGGCTAAAATGAATGAATGAATGAATATATAGAATGCCTATAAACACACAACATCACTACAGATGCAATTCCACGCTCTCGCTAATTTATCTATACCATGATATAAATTTCACCTTGTATGAAGTGGGTAGTTTTTGTTAATAGTTATATTATCATTATCAACTTACAATTTTTTTCTGAAACCAGAACACAAAATATTGTAAAATGTAATGGTTCAAAATTAACACACTCTTATTCTCTTAACTATAAAAGGTCACTTTGAACACTTTGCTCGCTTAGCAACTTCTGCTGCTGACAGTACATTGAAAATAACATTTAACTTGATAAAAGTGTTTTCTATACTATAACTAAACCGCCTAGCAATTCATCAATTGTATGTTCTGCCTGATTATGACACAGTTCAGGGAAGAAAGCATATCAAAGTGAATATACATATTCGTGTAGTGAAATTTGTTTAAGCCAGGGATAGACTAGGGAACAAATGTCCCGCAACCCGTATCGTCAGCGACGTCGGGTGACATAGATTGACGGAGCCGGACATCGCCCGACAAGCCATGACTATGCCAGCAAGTGTCTGGCGAAGTCGCCGGACTTGTCGGTCGAGTTCATTTGATATCTCGCCGACAATTGTCGCCGGACATTACGCCCGTTAATCCCTGCTGCTTTCTTCCGCCAGCGCTCTACACGACAACACTTCCATCATCACCACTCAGATGGGTGGCAGTCCTCAACTGTGCGGTTTTCTAGAAACTTCCTGCCTCGCATGGCAAAACTCTGGAATAAATTGTCGCGAGCAGTATTTCCGGACCGATATGACATCCAAACCTTCAAGAAAAGAGCGTCCCTATACGCTCTTTTCTTGAAGGCCGGCAACGTACTTGTGACCCCTCTGGTGTTGCGAGGGTCCATGGGCGGCGGTAGTTGCTTACCATCAGGCAATCTGCTCGTTTGCCTCCTATATCATAACAAAAAAAAATGTAAAGCACTCACCAAATGCGACGGGCCGGTAACATTGACCCGCAGCAGCTTCAGCTCCCTGTCCAGCGCCACGGCCGCCCGGACCTCGGTGGCGGGCGGCGCGGGCGCGGGCGCGGCGTGCGCGCGCGGGACGAAGCCGCGCGCCGGCAGGTAGTAGGGCGCGCCGCAGTACACCCAGCGCGCGCAGGCCGCGGCAGGGGTCGGCGAGGCGGACCGGAACAAGGGCACTGGAATATTTTGTTTATTTAATTCTTAGAAGTACACCAGAGTTTCTAACTTATGACCTGTCCCAAAACCCAACGACAAGCCGGCACCAGAGCCCTGAGTGTAAGATTTTAACGCAACTTTACGTCACGAACGCGTTTGCGTTTCCTATATAAATAACATTATCACTTACGCATTTGTAAACGTTTTTTTTTACGTCAAAAGAAACTTACACTAAAGGATGGAGCTGCTTATGATTAGTCAAGAAAAAAAAAGAAAAATATATATCAATTATTTTAGAAATGACAGAAAAAAATTAAATACATACTATCTTAGTCTAAGGGGGGTAAGGGGAGAACGGTTACTAAGATCTGACACCGACCCAATTGTCAACCTCACCTGCTCGCGTCCGGTGGTTCGTTATGAATAGCCGGCGGCGGCGCCATCTGGCGTCGCGGTGCTCCCTGCTAGAGAACGGACGAGGCAATGGCGACCGAGCAGTGGCGGTATAACCACACACCTGACTGCGGTCGGAAGAGGTTACAGCGACCTTGGTGTTTAAATAACTCCTAAAATGACTGGGGCAGAAGGCAACGGGAAACCACTGCTTCTATTTTCCCAAGAAAGTCAGCATGAAGGTTCACAGGAGAGTTAATTTGTCTGGCGATCCGGCTGACGCCCGGCGCCACTTTTCCGGGAGAGGTGGTGTGAAAAGTGCTACCGGCCATGCGCTCGTGGCTCTTCTCTTCAGGCGCCGCATGGAAATTCTGCTACTGATGAACCAAAGACCAGCAAATCAATCCGCCACCCCCAGCGCATCGGGACATGGAATGTGCGTGGCCTCAACCAACCTGGTAAACTGCAAACTGTGGAGAACGAAATGGAAAGAAAGAATGTTCACCTGCTAGGGCTAAGCGAGACCCACTGGAGAGGTCAGGGTCACTGTACATCTGACTCTGGTAGTACAGTATACTTTTCGGGCCCAGAAGACGAGAGCAGCAGAGGAGTAGCTTTCATCGGGCCACGATCTATGAACAAGTGCGTTATGGGCTATAATCCAGTCAGTGATCGGATAATCACACTGAAACTTAGCACCATACCATGCAAGCTTAACATCGTGCAGGTATATGCTCCCACTGCTCAGTCAAGTGAAGATGAAATAGAGGCATTTTATGATACACTGACTTCAACACTTAAACAGCTATCAACGCGGGAAGTTACCATCGTCTTGGGGGACTTCAATGCCAAAGTTGGGGATACCACAAACGATGCTCATCTTCGTCGCGTTGCAGGGAAACATGGCATCGGGGAACGAAATGACAGGGGGGAGCGCTTGTTACAATTCTGTTGTGAAGGAAATTTTACTATCTCCAACACTTGCTTCAAACACCATGTCCGCAGACTGTACACGTGGATATCCCCTGGTGACAGATTTAGGAACCAGATCGACTATATACTTATAGGGACAAGATGGAGAAGCTCGGTGACAAACGCCACAACTTATCCTGGTGCCGACTGCGGCTGCGATCACCAGCTTCTTGTAGCTACATTACAGTTACGGCTAAAGAAGATTCAAAAAGTCAATGTGGTTCCGAACATGCGATGTATAGACCTCGATGGCTTCAGGGACGGTTTTGAGCAGAGAGTGAAGGAAATTCCAGATAATATTATTACAGAACTCAGTCGCCAAGTCCAACTACGATGTCGGAGAGATTATAACAGCCACATCAATGGAATTTGTCTGGAACTCGAACAGCACTCTCTAAAAAATGAGTCCAGGTATCTCTTTCAGAAAGTCAAAGAGTTGAGTGGAACGCGTAAACCTAAAACCTGTGTCATTGAGGACAAAAGCGGACGTCTCCTTACAGATGTTGCTGACGTATTAGAGCGCTGGAAAACCTACTGCGCGGACCTATACGACACGACCGACTCAACGAACGCTGTAATTACATGGTTAACGGAAGAACCTGCGATATTACCATCAGAGATCGAGCATGCTATCAAGGCTCTTAAGTGCAAGAAGTCACCTGGCAAAGATGGTATAACGGCTGAAATACTTAAAAACCTAGGTCAAAAAGGGACGAAAGCCATCGCTGACATATGCAATACCATCTGGAAAACAGGAAAATGGCCGAAAGACTGGACAGATTCGGTGTTCATACCCTTACATAAGAAAGGCTCTTCTAAAGACTGTGGAAACTACAGAACGATAACGCTAATATCACATGCTAGTAAGATCTTCCTCCATGTAATCAATCAACGCCTTAACCACTTTTTAAGCCGACAGATACCCGAAGAGCAGGCAGGGTTTGTGAAGGGTAAGGGAACGCGGGAGCAAATATTGAACGTTCGCCAAATTATTGAGAAAAGCAGAGAGTTCAACAGCCCCGTGATTCTCTGCTTTATAGACTACACAAAAGCTTTTGACTGCGTGCAATGGGCTCAACTATGGAATGTGCTAGTGGAAATGGGAGTTCCTGAACATCTTGTCGCTTTAATCCAGAGTCTATACTGAGAAAATCGTTCTTTCATTAGGATAGGTACAGAATGCTCCAATATGTTCCAGACGAAAAAAGGTGTGAGACAGGGTTGCATACAGGGGATACCCCTGCACTTTTCAACATTTACGGAGAGTACATAATTCGGAAGACCATCGAAAACTGGGAGAAAGGTTTTCCTATAGGTGGAAAGCGATTATCAAATCTCCGATACGCCGACGATACCGTTCTCCTGGCAACACCCATGGAGGACATGAGCGAGCTGTTCCAAAGACTTGAAATTGAAAGTGGCAACATTGGTCTTGCAGTGAACAGGGTGAAAACTAAGATGATGGTTGTGGATCGAGCCGGAACACTAGCAAATGCCACCTGCAATATTCCTGGCGTTGACGTCGTCGACCGCTACATCTACCTTGGTTCCCAAATCTGCAATGATGGCAGCTGTACCCCCGAGATAAAAAGGCGTATCGGGATGGCTAGAGATGCTATGACCCGTTTGAATAACATTTGGAAGAAAAGAGGAATTGGTATCAAAACCAAGATCAGGTTGGTACGAGCCCTGGTGTTTCCTATCTTCCTTTATGGAGTAGAAACTTGGACGATCTTGAGCCGAGAACGACAAAGGATCGATGCACTCGAGATGTGGTGCTGGAGGCGACTACTACATATACCGTGGACCGCAAAACGCACTAATGTGTCTATCTTGATGCAATTAAAAGTAAGAACCCGCTTGTCGACCATATGCCAGCAACGCATTCTGTCTTATTTCGGCCACACAGTGCGCAGAGGCGATGAAAGCCTGGAAAAACTGATTGTCGTTGGGAGCACCGAAGGCAAACGATCACGTGGGCGCTCACCAACCAGATGGACCGATCAAGTGAAGGACTCATCGTCCTCCAAATTTTACGTGGCTGTGAGAGACGCGCTGGATCGAAACCGATGGAGGCAGATCATCCGCTCCAGATGTAACCCCGATGCTGACCACGATCCTCAGACATGAGGGACCGACTACAGAGAGAGATCTTAGTCTAATATTTTTTGTTATATATTTACTTTGCGTTAATACTTCCTTCACACAATATATCTGAACATGCACTTTATCGCCACGACAATAGAGGCGTTGTTCAGATATTTATCACCACCTCCATAGCTCCTATATATCCAATGGGGACTGTCCCCAGGTACGTACCGTAGGGGTCGAGCGAGTGCGGCGAGTTGGAGTCCAGGTCGGGCACCCAGAAAAGGTTTTCCTGCGCTCCCGTTGAGTGGTCCGTGCGCCGCGTGTGGAACACCATGAGCCGCTGCGGCCGCGTGGTACTGCACAATATTTCAATAATAACTACACACACCATGCCAGACTGACTAACACCACCACTCCATCTCTCGGTGTCGTAAGAGGCGACAAAGGGACAAAACCGACGGAGGGGCAGCAGCGTCCGTCTAAACCCATACAGCTACTGCGCCAACCCGCCTGCCAAGCGTGTCGACTACGGCAACTACCCCCACGGTGATACAAGTCATATTTGGGGGAGGCCGATGTCCAGCAGTGGACGACATACAGCTGAAATGATGATGGTGACACACACACTTGACTAACTGATATATTTTACTTAGAGGATAACAAATAAACAGTTATTAGCCAAATCTGTCCAGCAGTTCAAGAGGTTTGACGACACTGGCGAACAGCATTTAATTTATTTATAAATCCTTTATGTTTTGTCTGTATCTTACATTACAAACACAATGTGTCTACTCGTTTGCCTCATATGACATAAAAGTACAAAACATAATTAAAAAAAGTAAGTCCGAGAAGTTCAGTTACGCGGGATAGATGAGATAACATTATTTACTTAACATTAATAGTAGTTTATGTATCTGTGCATAATGAAGGGCATTACAAGTAATGCCTAATTATGTATAGATACATACACTACTTTATCTACACACATATCATTAAGTGTTTTAAGATGGGTTCAGAAACCGTAGGGAAATTACTTATTACTAGGGTTACTTGTTGTTAATTATTCGACAACGATATTTTCTAAATTTAAGTGGACTGTATAACAAAATTAATTTTCTAACGAGACTGTTTAATCTGCGAAGGGCTAACTTTGGGGATTGCGAATACGGCTCACCTGTGTCTCCTTGTGGCGAAGCTCAGCACGAGGTTTGCAGCAATTGTAGGAAGCTTGATGCAGAGGTAGGCCTACATGCGGGTCACACTTCTACACCGCCACTTATCGATGCGTATGCAGGTTTAAGCCGAATCGCAATCGTTAATTTGTATGAAGGGATGATTGAAGCTAGGTTACTCGTTCCGTTGCTTTGGCCGGCACTAACACTATGTATCACTAATTTCGAAAAATGAGCTCGGAGCACGAATTCGCACGTGCTTCTTCAAAAGTTTTAACCGAACTGGCAAACTTGCCATACCAACGAACGAAACTGTCAGAGTGACAGTTGTGTTGCTAGACTAAAATTTAGCACTATAAATTGGGAATATCGAACATTCCGCTCACCTAAATGCGAAGGGGAGCTTATGAAGCCCAAAGCATTTACTAAAAGCTACTATTTAGACTTATGTCTACGAAAAGATGCTGCTTTTACGCAGATTATTATCTAAGAAATAACGAAAACGATAACTAGAACTATAATTACTTGATGTAAGCGTTGACAATCTTACTGACCAACTAGTAAACTGGCAGAGGGCACAGTTTAACCACTGGACGTTTATACAGCCCGGTGGCGGTTCGTACGGTAACTACACGACAGATCCCGTCGGATCCGCGGTGAGTCTCGACGACGCGACCTAGGGGCCATTTCATGGCACTCGTCTGCTCATTCATAATGAGCACGAGAGTGCCGACCTCGACATTAGGTTGGTTTTCATGCCACTTCATCCGTTGCTGGAGAGTGTGCATGTACTCTCGGGACCACTTAGCCAAGAAGTCCTGGTGCATTTTCTGTAATAATTTCCACCGTTGGATGGGACTAATTTTAATATCTAATAAGTTTTCCTCGGGCACAACAGACAAGGGCTCTGTGGTGAGGAAATGACCCGGAGTGAGAACCGATAGATCATTGGGGTCAGAACTAAGAGGAGTGAGCGGCCTTGAGTTCGCCAATGCATCACACTGGGCCGCAATGGTCAAAAATTCCTCATAGGTCAGCCTTTGGTTTCCGATAACGCGTGCTAAGTGAATCTTTACAGTCTTGATTCCAGCTTCAGCCAGGCCTGAGAAGTGAGGACTGTCCGGAGGGTTAAATTCGAATTTTATGGCGTCGCGCGCAGCAGCATCCTTAACGAGTCGTTGCAGAATGTTACTGGCACCGACGAAATTTTTACCTTGGTCGGAAACCAAGTGGTTACACCGACCACGACGAGCGACAAAACGCCGAAGCGCGGCGAGAAAAGCGTCCGAGGATAATTCTGTGACAAGCTCCGTATGAATGGCCTTAGTCGCGGTGCAGACAAAGACACAAATGTAAGCTTTGTAAGTCTTGTTACCACGTCCGCGGCCAAGAGCAATGTCGTAGGGACCTCCAAAATCAACGGCAGCACTGGAGAACGCTTTGAGTTGCGATATACGATACGAAGGTAAGTCTCCCATAGAAGGTGCAGGAGCGCTGGTCGGTCGAACGCGGAAGCACTTTATACATTTCGACGTGACAGCGCGGATAGCCCGTTTCGGAGACAGTATCCAGAAGTGCTGCGAAATTAAGTTATGGAGTGTTTGAACACCTGGGTGCATGAAGCGCTTGTGGTATTCATCGATAAGAAGGACAGTTACGCGATCATCACGAGGTAAGAGCAGCGGATGTTTAACGTCAAACTCGAGTGATGCGCGCGACAAACGTCCGCCCACCCTCAAAAGACCCGCCTCATCTAGGAAAGGAGACAGTTTTCGGAACGCCTTGGGGAGGGAGTTCGTAAGACTATTTTCAATTTTATCGATCTCCTTAGCGAAGCGACGCCGCTGCACGAAGCTGACGAGAAATAGAAGCGCATCCCTTAATTCGGTTGGGGTTAGAGAACCATTTAACAGAACACCAGACATCCTTTTCTGTTTGGCGTTGTGCACGAAACGACGACAATATGATAAGACACGTTGGAGTGTCCTCAACGACGAGAATTTATTAATTAATTTATCGACAAGTGTGTCAGGATTAGACACGACGAGAACAGTAATCCTTCTTTCTTCATGGAGATTATCGTTATCTATGGATAACGACGACTTTAGCCAAGTATCAACGGGACGCCCAAGCCAGTCAGGCCCGCTCCACCAGCTAGTCTGGTAGACCAAATCCCTAGGCAGTAGATCACGCGATCCGCAATCTGCCGGATTGTCAGAGGTTCTGACGTGATGCCACGAGTCGGGAGGGATAATGTCTTGGATGTGGCTGACACGATTGGCCACAAACGTTTTCCATTTAGATGGACACGATTTTATCCAAGTTAACGCCACACTAGAGTCTGACCACGCAAAAACTTCATTTACTAAGTGGAAGGGCTTCAGTGCGTCCACAACCGACGCGATTAAGTCCGCTAATAGAACCGCAGCAAGCAATTCGAGACGTGGCACCGACAGCTTACGTAAAGGTGCAACTTTGGATTTACCGCAAACTAATTTGACATCAATATTACCCTCTTTATCTATCGTACGGCAATACACCACGGCACAAAAGCCACGTTCCGACGCGTCGCAGAACCCATGCAAGCTTAGAACATCAAAATCCCCGACCAAACGTCGAGTGACGGCTACGGAACTCAGCGAAGGTAATTGAGTCCTGAACTCCTGCCATTCAAGTCTGATGTTTTCCGGGACATCATCATCCCAGGAAACACCGGAGAGCCATAGAAGCTGCATCAGGTATTTAGCTAGGAATGTAACCGGTGCTAAAAAACCCAACGGGTCGTAGATTCTAGCTATTTCTGAAAGAATGGTACGTTTTGTGCATCGGCCGTTATCAACAGCTGCAACTTTAAAACCGAAAGAATCTGATTGTGGTTGCCAAAGCAAACCCAATATTTTAAGAGAAATGTCTGACATTTCTTCGAAATGCTTAAAATCTTCTGAATACAAGTCCGAGAAAGGAAGGTTACCTAGGAACTCACTACTATTAGAAGTCCATTTCCTCAAATGGAAACCACCCGACGAGAGTATCTTTGTGAGTTCCACTTGAAGCGAACGAGCCTCCTCAACGGATTCCGCTCCAGAGACAACGTCGTCGACATAAATGTCACGAGCGAGAACTGCGGAACCAGCGGGAAATGAACTAGCTGCATCACTGGCGAGCTGAGCCATTGTACGAAGAGCAAGGAACGGCGCAGCAGACACCCCGTAGGTGACTGTTTTCAGACGATAATCGCGTATCGGTTCGTCAGCTGAAGGCCGCCAGAGGATGCGCTGAAATTCAGCGTCTTCTTTTGTTACAATTATTTGCCTGTACATCTGCTTAATGTCACCCGTAAAGACGACGGTATGCCAACGAAAACGTGTAAGCAGATCGAAAATGTTAGTCTGGAGTTTAGGTCCAGTTAGAAGGGTGGCATTTAAGGAAACCTCGTTGGCGTCCTTACTACTACTGTCAAAGACCACTCTAAGAGGGGTAGTCACCGAGTCGCGCAATATTCCATGATGTGGTATATAGTAGTAGTGGCCCTCGCTTGTGGAAGGTGGGCTCACCTCCTCCATATGACCACTAGACTTGTAATCCTCCATGAAATCGATATACGACTTTTTGAACGCAGAATTGGCGTTCAATTTGCGTTCCAACGACAGGAATCGCTTAAGAGCGAATTCGCGTGAATTGAGGAAGGTAGGCTTGTTAACGGGATCGACAAACGGTAGGGGTACCACAAACCTGCCTTCTTCATTCAGAAAGTATTTTGTACGAAAATAGTCCTCGCAGCGTTGGTCTTCCGCTGATACGAAAGGTTTAACCGGAGGACCAACGTTTTCTAATTCCCAAAATTTCTTTAAGGAATCATCAATCGACAATGTCTGCGTAGGACTCGACACGAAAAAACAATGTTTATTGTTACTACGACACGAAATGAGAGCACTATCTATGAAAGGAGTGTCATCACACTCACCCATAACTACCCATCCATAGATAGTCCTCAGTAGAGTAGGTTGTCCAGGCTTGCCTCGCCGTATACCAGGCAACAACGACGAAACGAAAAATTGCGCATTGAGCAGCAGGTCAACTGGCGCTGGGCGAGCAAAGTCTGGATCAGCAAGCGACAAATTATGTATGTGTGACCACCCCGACGGGTCGACAGGTTGTGGAGGCTGGTCAGCACATACTGGCGATAAAACGAAAAGTTTGAGTTCAGTACTCAACGATGAATCTGGACTCCCCAATGGTTTGACTTCACATGACAGTGAGCCAAATGTCTGATGGGACGAATTGCCAATGCCATACACTGTGTGCTGGCCACTAACATTAAACCCTAGCATGTCTGCACAGGATTTCGATATAAAATTGCATGCACTAGCGCCATCTAGCAGCGCGCGCACGGGTCGGAATTCACCAAGACTGTCTTTAATTAAAACGTTTGCAGTTGCAAAGAGAATAGTATTTTCTTCATCCATTACAGTTAACACAGTGTTACCATTACTACTGTCCACCATGCTACTAGCAGGCGCGATAGCAACCTCTGTTGTGGCAGGAGTAGGTACTGGTGGAACTTTATTAAAATGTAGCAAAGTGTTATGCGAACGACTACAAATACTACAGCGAGAAGCACGACAAGTTTTTACATGATGAGTGCTTGCGAAGCACAATATACACAAACCAGTTGCTTTTACAAAGTTGAATCGACTCTTTTCATCAAGATTTAAAAATTTACTGCATTTTGACAGACTATGTTGACCCCGACAAAAGGCACAAACTGAACTAGCATGACTTGAAACTACCAGTGCTGTTTTTGTTTTAATCAACGATTTAACCATTGGAACCTTAATGAATGAATTTTCTAAGGCTTTACTCCTTTTTTCAATAAAACTCTTTAACTCATCGAACTGTGGCACGTCAACATTAGTAGTCAGCTGTAATTCAAATGCTTCACGAGTGGCAACATCAAGCTTAGACCATAGTAAATAATAAAGCATGAAATTCCTATCCGGAAGGTCATATCTTGACAGAATGTTTAAATTTTCATTAAATGTACGGAAGACCCTTTCTAAATCATTCTTATTTTTAACAGGTTCACACGACAACATCTTTTCATAGTACATAATGGCAATTTGTCTTTTTCTGTCATAATGATCAGCTAAAGTTTCATAAGCCTTAACGTAATTATGACTTGATAAAGGAAAACTTCGGATCAATTCATATGCTGGACCCTGCACACTTGACAGCAGATAATGCAATTTTTCTACATTAGAAATAGTACCTCGGTTATGAATTAAAGAGTCGAAAAGCTCTTTAAAAGAGACCCAATTTTCTAATTTTCCATCAAAAGGCTTAACCCTTAAAGCTTTTCTGTCACTTTTTTAGTACATGTACTTAATGCGGTCCAAAGTATACCCACAATGTGCGGTTTAGAAAAGGAAGTACGCCGGTGAAAGTGCGAGAATCATACTTTCTCTTTCTTTCTCGCGTCGACGGCGAGCGACCTTCGGTTTTATGCGCAAGCGGCAGTTGAAGTTAGAAATTCGCGGAAATTACGACGGATTGGGTTTCTGGTGACATAAAATATAAACGAAACGTTTAAAGTGTGCTGTGTGTGTTAATTTTAGTCTCAGGTGAGTTAAACATTGATTTGTAATATAAAGCTTATTGAATTATAGATAAATTCTAAATCAAACAATGTGAAATATTTGCAGTCCCATTTTTGGGACATTATCGAATATATAGCTAACTGATTACCGCATAGCATGTCCCAAAAAACGGACGGTGCAAGCCATTGTGGAGACAATGTTACTTTTGTGCTGTGACAGAAAAAGGACCTTGCCATATTTACATTCTTCAATAATTGTCACTTTTATATGACTTCGTTGCTTTGGGGTTGTGTGGTTAAATTAAAAAATTCTATTTTAGATTACAATGGCGAAAAAAAACTCATGGCGATCACAGAAAATTATGGCGATGCTTCCACCATCTGATTCTGAGGAATCAAACGATGAGAAAGACGACGCCGACGACGACATTTTACTGGCGACACACTGTGCGTCTGCCTTGGCACAATCAGACTCTTCTTCAGTCAGATCACTTTCTCCAGGGATGTCAGATATGATGGACATATTTGAAGATAATATGGAGTTCGAACCTAGTCCTTCAGTGCAAAACCTTGTCCATAATATTATGACTAGACCTGAACAAGATCAGTCGCCTAGTACCCCATCTACTAGCAAATCTGGTCCTTGTCGTCAAACCCAGAACCCGCCCTCAGTGCAATCAACTTTAGCTCCTAGTACACCTTCAACTCGTACAATTATCACGCGACGGACAAAAATGCTCACAAAGAAAAATGTCACTCTACCTACCTCCAATCCAGCCACACCAAAATCCCGCAAGAGGAAGCTACAACAAATGATTTTGCAATTTAAACGCCAAAAATTCACCGCACAAGTGTCAATAGAAGATAACAATAACTGGGCCAACCAACATACATCAGCTTTTCTGAAAGAACAAACCCCTTACGACTATTTTAAGCATTTTTTCCGTGATTCCATTTTAAACCATATAGCTGACATGAGCAATTTATATTCGGTACAAAAAAGGGGAAGTCCATAAATGCAACGAGAAAGGAGGTCGAACAATACATAGGTATGGAAATAATTATGGGAATAGTAGACATGCCGGCGTATACTGACTACTGGGCTTTTGAAACCAGATACCCACGAATTGCTGACGTAATGCCCCTAAAAAGGTACGAACAGTTAAAGTCAAACCTGCATTTTGCAGATAATACTCAAATAGATGACGACAGATATTTTAAAGTCCGCCCGATAATGGAACATCTGCGTAAAAATTGTATTGAAATAGAGGAGGAGAGAACATATTCTGTCGACGAAATGATGGTCCCATACAAAGGAAAAAAGGCAGGTTCTAGACGTCAGTACATGCCTAAAAAACCCACCAAATGGGGGTTTAAATTTTTTGTACGAGCAGGCAATTCGGGTATTGTTTATGACTTTTTTGCATATGACGGTGCGAATTCTTTTGATGATCATCAGTTTACGGAATGGGAAAATGATTTCCTGGGTATCGGAGCAAAGACTGTTATAAAATTATGCAGCACAATACACAACAAACCCATGTCCACCGTGTATTTCGATAACTGGTTCACGTCATTTCCGCTGGTATATCATTTGCGAAATGAATATGGCATATTATCTTTGGGCACCCTAAGAAAGGACCGAATGAAGGGATGTAATATCATTGATGAAAAAACTTTGAAAAAGAAGGGTCGTGGGAGTTATCAAATGGTGTGTGACAATTTGCATAAAATGGCTGTTGTTAAATGGGTCGATAATCAATGTGTTAATTTGGTCAGCTCTTACTGTGCAGATGAGCCAATGGAAACCACTGAGCGATTCGACAAGAAGTCTGGCCAAAAACAACTGATACCTTGCCCACAGATAATTAAACAGTATAACAAGAAAATGGGTGGCGTTGATAAGGCTGATATGCTTATCGCCTTGTACAGGGTGGGAAGGAAAAGCCACACATGGTATAAGAATATATTTTTCCATCTGTTAGACGTGGCACTCAACAACGCATGGCTGATTTACAGGCGAGACTGTAAAGAAACGGGCGATAAATCTAAACCACTAAAGTTATTTAGGTTGTACATTGCAAACACATTAATAAACTGCAATATCCAGCCAAAAATAAGCGTACGTTCGGATGTATTTGTTGTGCCTATAACAAAACCCGTAGTACCTAGACCTCCTCAAGAAGTTCGTTTGGATGGCCTCAGCCATTTACCCAATATCACTTCTCAAGCAAAACTTGAAGAATATACAGTGTTTTTTGTTTTTGATGTTTTTTTCTATAATATTTCTAATAAACAATTTAAAGAACTTAAACTTGGCTTTTACTTTATTTATTTATTTTTTTAGGTCTATGTCAGCGTTGTCCTTATTTTAGGACATCCTTGCGAACAGTTATATAATAGAGTTTATTGCAATGGCCGTTTTAACGGACATCCTGAAAACCCTATTTTCAGAAAGTTTTAATTTATTTTTTCTTGATTATTGGATGTATCGATTCATAAATATCCCTAATATTAATCCAATTGGTAGATGAATACGTTCTTTCATCTCTTGTAGAAGAGCGCATGGAGGAGCGGTCGGTGGCCTCTGCTGGTGTCGACACCGAGCTGGCTGCGACAGTAGCCGCATTAAAACTTGAGCTCTGTGACCGCGAACAAGATCTTCTTCTCAGTGACGTCGAGATCACGGGGATCCCGGAGGCACCAAACGAGTCTGCGACCCATCTGGCCTGTTTGGTAGCCTCAAAGCTGGGGGTTGCTCTTGACGACCGCGACATAGTGTTCGCTGAACGAGTTGGAGCGCGACGTCAACATCAAGCTGCAGCCGACGGCCGGAGCCCGCCGGGTAGCGGGGCTGGCGCCACTGCGGCTAGCGCGCGCCCGCGCCCGCTGGTGGTGCGGCTGGCCCGGCGCGGACCGCGCGGTGACTTGCTGCGGGCTGCGCGAGTGCGTCGGGGAGCCAACACGTCAGACTTCGGCCTGCAAAGCGGCCCGAGCACGTTTTACGTGAACGAGCGACTCACTAGGCAGAATCGATCGCTATTTTACCTTGCTCGGCAGGAGTGCAGGAGGTTGGATTGGCGTTACCACTGGACAAAGGACGGAAGGGTGTTTGTCCGTCGTGGCAAAGAGACCCCTGCATTTCGTATTCGGGCCGAAACTGACCTGGCTCAGGTTTTTCCCAGTGGCGCTGGTTGCTGAGTTTTATTTGTAGGGTAGTATTAGTAGTGATAGACTTACTCTCAGTTCTGTCTTTATTAGTAGTTAGTGAATGGAATAGCGTTGCAGGGTTGACATTAATACATTATTTAGTTCTTTTTGGCACTTATAGTCTTATTTACAGCTTGGCAAGTCTCTCGAGTTTACAGTCACATTATTTACACATTATTTCAAATAAAAGTATTTACAAAAATATTAAAATCTCATTATTTACATGTATTATTTAAAATAAAATTATTTACAATGACATTATTTACTAAAATATTACAATTTTATTATTTACATATATTATTTAATAAAACATTATTTACAATTATTAATATTCATCTATCTCTATTCTTAGAACATTTGATCATATCAAAATTCCTGTATATCCTTATTTCGTTGGTGGTGAACCCATTCCAGCTTAATATCTAGTAAGTCGCTTAAAATAGGTTTGTTTAACGCAGGGTCCCTAGGCACTAAACATGAGGACATAGTGGTGGCTGTGACCCGTTTGGATGCTGATGTGCTGGCTATTAATGAGACTTGGCTTAAGGATGGTTCGGACGAGCGTGCACCGGTGATTTCTGGGTATAAATTAAGTCACATTCCTAGGCCACGGGGTGCTCGGTCGCGCGGAGGAGGCGTAGGTTTTTATATTAAACGCAACATAAATGCGCGCACTTTGCCCCACCCAGTCGACCCGCTGCATAGTTCAATTGAACAAATGTGGCTTACTTTGACCCTCAATGGCAGAAAAATAATTATAGGTACGGCGTACCGCCCACCCTGGACTGATGTTGACCTTTTTTTTGACGCTCTCTCTGATTCCGTTAGCTCTTTTAATGAATTTGACCATTTGATATTATTAGGTGATTTTAATATAAATTTACTTAACCACATTGACATAAGAATTACAAAATTTAATACATTTCTAAATAGTTTCAGCTTATCTCAATTAGTTACACAACCCACGCATTTTACTGAGACCAGTCAAACTCTAATTGATGTAGTTTGTACTGACCTAAGAGCCAAAAACATAACCGTAAATCATGTAGGTACTCTATACGGCCACTGCCTTATAGTCTGCGAGTTTGTACTTAAAATTGAAAAACCTAGGCCCTTATGCTTAACTTACAGACCGTTGAAAAATATAAACCTTGAAAAGCTGGATGGTGACTTGCAGTGTGTGAAGTGGAACCTAGTGTCGGAACTGGGGGACGTTGACGCCATGGTCACAGCTTTTAATAAAATAATTATTTTAATCTTTGACTGCCATGCTCCCCTTAGGTCTATCACTATTAAAGGACCTTCCTATCCTTGGATCACTGACACGGTCAGGCGCATGATGCAATTACGAGACAGCGCAGCAGCGGAGTACCACAAACACCGGACTGAAAGTAAGAAAAAGTATTACAAGGACTTAAAATCAATTGTAAGCAAAGCTATATACAGTGAAAAGGCAGCTTACATTAACCATAACATAAACAATAATATTTACAACTCTAGACTACTCTGGAAATCTCTGAAATCTACGCTATTAACAAAAAATAGCACAGAATTACCATCAAGCTTCGACAACCCTACAATAATAAACAAACATTTCCTGACATTGCCTGATTATTTGAATTTGCCCATATCATTGCTGACATACTTTGAGTACCATAGGTTTAACAACTCCATTTTCCAATTACAACCTATTGGCTCAGAACTAATACTAAAAATTATTAAGAGTTTAAAATCTAATGCTGAAGGGTCTGACGGTATAACCCTAAAAATGCTTATTTTGACACTCCCACACTCTATTGACATACTTACTACCGTAATAAATACCTCCATTTTGACAGCTACATTTCCTGATGCCTGGAAGTTGGCCATTGTGCAACCTCTGCCTAAAGTTGCTAACCCGTGTAATCTAAGTGACCTCAGACCGATCAGTATTTTACCTTGTGTCTCTAAAATATTAGAAAAGGTTGTATGTTTGCAGCTTACTAAATTTCTAGAGACTAATAATATCTTACCAGATGTACAGTCGGGGTTCAGAAAGGGTAGGAGTACAACTACAGCTTTGTTAGACGTCACTGATAGTATACTGTGCTCTCAAGATCAAGGAATGTGTACTCTTTTGGTACTGCTTGATTTTTCCAGAGCTTTTGATTGCCTGAATATTGACCTCCTTTTGTCAAAGTTAAGCTACTATGGTTTTGATAGTCGGACTGTAAGATGGTTTTATAGTTACCTCAATATGCGTAGCCAATTTGTGAAAATTAACCAGGGAGGGGGCATCACCTCTATTTCTGAACCAATAACCTTGACCAGAGGAGTCCCTCAAGGATCAATCCTTGGCGCGATCCTTTTTATCTTATACTCTGCAGACATTGGTTCACGCATCACACACTGTAAGTACCACATTTATGCAGACGATGTTCAAGTATACATCTCGTGCAAGCCATCAGAAATTGACAATGCTATAGCTGAACTCAACATTGATCTCAGTAATATAGCATCTTGGGCGACAGAAAACTGCCTGCTACTCAACCCTAACAAGACAAAGTACATGGTCCTTGGTAGTAATCATCAGTTGGCTTGTATTGCACCTAGAACAAAAGTTATACTGTTAGATGAGCCTATTGAGCAAGTTTATGAAGCTCGGAACCTGGGTTTAGTCATGGACTATGGTCTTCGTTTTGAGAAACATATTGCTAATGTGGTTCGGAACTGTTTTTATAAACTGAAATCGCTTTACAAAATTAGGCCTTTCATTAATGAAACACTGCGAGTTAGGTTAGTAGAATCACTGGTGTTGTCAAGACTAAATTATTTGGATGCGGTGGTTGGACCTCGACTTACTTGTAAAACCAAGAGGCTCATACAACGTGTCCAGAATGCCTGTGCGCGTTTTTGTTTTCACATTCCACTGCGGGCGCATGTGTCACCGTTTCTTAATTCTCACAATGTCCTAAAGATGCACCACCGCCGCAAGATGCACCTCGCTTCCTTACTATTCGGCATAATCAACTGGCAGACTCCAATATACCTGTACCGGAAGTTGTCCATATGTCAGTCACGCGGAGGTCGGCGGTCTGCCACACAACTCCTAACTCCTCGACACGCATCGGCAGCCTTTCGGGGCAGTTTTCGTTACGCAGCCACCAGGTGTTGGAACAACATCCCCCCGCCTATCCGGGACCTAAAAAAGCGTTTACACTTTTAGAACAAAACTTAAGAAATTCCTGCTTGACCACCAACTAAATGAGGAATGCCTTAGACTCGAAACAAGCTGTATTTAGGAATATAATATAAGTATTACTTACCGTCTTTCTCTGTCCCCTCTGTAATTCTAGCCACAATAATTTGCCTGTTGTCAAGCCTTAGTTTAATATGTTATGTGTAATAAGTAGATAGTTATTATTATTCAATTTAATATGTAAGTTTTTGTTTGTTTTTGTTCTTGAAACTCCACTTGCCCCACGTGTAAGGAAATTGACCTATTTTTTAGTGTCAGTGTCACTGTCACTTCACCTCACTTTCCTTTATGCCAATGTCCGGCCAAGACAGGTGTGGTCGAATACGAGGGCAAGTGGCAAGCGTTTTCTATGTTTTTTTATTTCAAATTGTTTTCATTATACTGTGTTACTTTATTTTATTTATTTTATTTTTATTATGTTTTATTTTATTCTATATGCGCTTTTGTGTTTTGTTGCCTTCTGTGTATTGTTTTCACTTAGTGGTTTCTTCGGAAGATCAGCGCTGGCTAACGCTGGCAACATGCTGAGAAGGGACCAATTCGTGACATATTTCTGTTTTCTGTTTTATTTTATTTTTCTATTATCTCTTTTTTTTTTATGTCATGAATAAAGATTTTTCTTTCTTTCTTTCTTTCTTCTTGCCATGTTAAGGGTTAATACAAATTTTAGGAAGTTTTGCTAAATTATTGTCAAACGATAATGGTTTAAAATCTTGCTTTTCGCTATTCCCAATTACAGTGCCAGCTCTTAATCTACACTTTACCGATTTGAGACAGTTTTCAAACTCCTTAGTGACTTCGTATTCTTCGAGACGTTGCGCGGGTTTAAGCGGTCGCAGAATGCGGATTTGCGCTTCATGAAAATCTTTTTCAATATCCTTGACGTCGTCCTCATTGTAGCCCTGGAGGTCCGATGCTTCAATATGCTCTAACCGAAAGATTGCATACGATCGCGCAACACGAAACGAATCTACTGTTGAAGGTTCAAACTCACTATCTCCGTGTTCACTCATTTTGTTTTAATAGCTAAGTTATAACACTAATAAACACAGTAAGAAATACAAGCAGCACTAATAAACAATGTATTTACTTTTTAATACGTAATTACAATAAAAATGAATAGCGAAACACCGGTGTAAACAACAATCGAACTAACTTATTTACTTGGTGACCATCAAAACGCAACCCATCAATGCTCGACCCCGGAATGAACAGCCCATCAATTGGCGACCATGATGTACACGGATTGTTGGGTCGTTAATTCTCGGGTTGCGGATTCTCGGTCCGTACAAACGCGTTACGGTACAGCAATCCGAAGCCACGTTTTTTACAGGGTAACAATGCTCGACCCATCAATCCGCGTCCAAAAATCAGAGTCCCTTGGCTTTGAATTGTTGGGTTGTGCATTGTTGGTACGGGTTGATAAAGCACGACCCAGCAATTAACGACCCATCAATTGGAAGCCACAGAAATATCATATGTGACAGAGTCCAGATAGGTGCGACGACGAGCGAAGCGAGGAGGAGTGTTAGGTTAACCGCGAACAAACAGTCAATACCAACGTTTTAATATGAAACTATTCTAGAAAAGACTGGTCGCCGATTGATGGGTCGTCAATTGATGGGTTGAGCTTTCCGGGGTCGCTCAATGTTGGTACGGGCCGACAATGCGCGACCAATAATTCGTGTCACCTGAATGGACGCCGATTGCTGGGTCGTCAATTCTCGGGTTGCGCATTCACGGTCCGTACAAACGCGTTACGGTGCAGCAATCCGAAGCCACGTTTTTTACGCGGCAACAATGCTCGACCCATCAATCCGAGTACAAAAAAGTGGTCGCCAATTGATGGGTCGTCATTTGTTGGGTTGCGTATTACCCGGACTCATTTACTTGACGTTTGACGTATGACGTATGTCACAGATTAAAATCATTCGACTCGCATCTGCGTTTCGTTACACGTGCAATTACAATGCTAAAACTCGGTTTTTACGTTCCGTTCAAACTAATCTTGAACGAATGAATGGAATGAAGTGTTAAAGGTTAAGGAAGTTGTACTGCCAACATAACGAACCAAAACGAAAGCGACAAAAGATGGCGTACAACTTGCAATAATCGAATAATGGCCAAAGCAATTTCTCAAGTACCTACGAAAACGAAAAAAAAATTAAACAGTTAGGAAAATACAAGAAAAGGCAACTTTTCAATGCAATCCGGCTCGAAGGACCAAATGTTAATTATTCGACAACGATATTTTCTAAATTTAAGTGGACTGTATAACAAAATTAATTTTCTAACGAGACTGTTTAATCTGCGAAGGGCTAACTTTAGGGATTGCGAATACGGCTCACCTGTGTCTCCTTGTGGCGAAGCTCAGCACGAGGTTTGCAGCAATTGTAGGAAGCTTGATGCAGAGGTAGGCCTACATGCGGGTCACACTTCTACACCGCCACTTATCGATGCGTATGCAGGTTTAAGCCGAATCGCAATCGTTAATTTGTATGAAGGGATGATTGAAGCTAGGTTACTCGTTCCGTTGCTTTGGCCGGCACTAACACTATGTATCACTAATTTCGAAAAATGAGCTCGGAGCACGAATTCGCACGTGCTTCTTCAAAAGTTTTAACCGAACTGGCAAACTTGCCATACCAACGAACGAAACTGTCAGAGTGACAGTTGTGTTGCTAGACTAAAATTTAGCACTATAAATTGGGAATATCGAACACTTGTAAACATTAAAAAGTCAACGAACAAAACAAATGACAGCTTGGAACGGCGGCGTTGCGTATTTCGTATCTGTGAATTTTTTTTTTAAACCGAATTAACTCCCTATTCTACTGTCACTCGAGTTCAAATGTCGTTCGATTTATATTAAAAAAACATAACGAATTGGCGTTTCGTATCAATGGCTGTTTTAATATCTATAGATACTAGATTAGACACCCCACTTGAATTTGACAGCTGTTCCAAATTTAAATTCATAACCTACGGATTTCAGTAGGTAATGTTAACATTACCTACTGAAATCTTTGATGGTTGGTAATGCTGGTCATTGCCTACGGTTTCTGAACGCATTTTAGAGCACTTATGACATGTACGTAGATAAAAGATTTTACATTAACACTTACACATCAACACTTTACATAACTTAACATTTAAAGAAGTTTACATAGCATTACTGGTGCAGGGCTTGTTTAATATTACGAAAGAATTTATTCCAAAAACATTTATTTTTTGGATCACTTATTTACTAACCTGTAAGGGTTACCCAGCGGTGTGAACAAAACCGCGGCCACCGTGACAGCTTGTACAGCTAGTAGAGCGTAGGCCAGTCGCTGAGGTCTCCGCGTGACAGACACTAGCGGCAGCAGCCAGCAGGTCGCCGCTAGCGCCAGCGCTGCCGATACCACGCCCATCACTATCTGCGAGACCAAAGTGAGTGTTATCGGTTGTACGTAATACAGTTCTAAGCTAGGGCAGCTTGTATCTGTTCATCGCTGCAGCTAGGCGCTGTGGTCTCCGCGCGATAGACACATGACATCAGTATCGGCGCGACCAAAAACGAGTACCATCGATTGTATATAATACACTTCTAGTCGCTGAGGTCGTCATGCGAGACATAACAGCGCGGGCAGGGCGGCGCCGACCGAGCTGTGCAGTACTGACGAATAGTGTAGTACTGACGTCGTGCGGCACGGGGCCGGAGCGGCCCATGATGGGCACGAACATGGCGAGCGCGTCCAGCGCCACGTAGCGGGTCTGCAGCGCGGGCAGGGCGGCGCCGGCCGAGCTGTGTAGTACTGACGAATAGTGTAGTACTGACGTCGTGCGGCACGGGGCCGGAGCGGCCCATGATGGGCACGAACATGGCGAGCGCGTCCAGCGCCACGTAGCCGGTCTGCAGCGCGGGCAGGGCGGCGCCGGCCGAGCTGTGTAGTACTGACGAATAGTGTAGTACTGACGTCGTGCGGCACGGGGCCGGAGCGGCCCATGATGGGCACGAACATGGCGAGCGCGTCCAGCGCCACGTAGCCGGTCTGCAGCGCGGGCAGGGCGGCGCCGGCCGAGCTGTGTAGTACTGACGAATAGTGTAGTACTGACGTCGTGCGGCACGGGGCCGGAGCGGCCCATGATGGGCACGAACATGGCGAGCGCGTCCAGCGCCACGTAGCCGGTCTGCAGCGCGGGCAGGGCGGCGCCGGCCGAGCTGTGTAGTACTGAGGGATAGTGTAGTACTGACGTCGTGCGGCACGGGGCCGGAGCGGCCCATGATGGGCACGAACATGGCGAGCGCGTCCAGCGCCACGTAGCCGGTCTGCAGCGCGGGCAGGGCGGCGCCGGCCGAGCTGTGTAGTACTGACGAATAGTGTAGTACTGACGTCGTGCGGCACGGGGCCGGAGCGGCCCATGATGGGCACGAACATGGCGAGCGCGTCCAGCGCCACGTAGCCGGTCTGCAGCGCGGGCAGGGCGGCGCCGGCCGAGCTGTGTAGTACTGAGGGATAGTGTAGTACTGACGTCGTGCGGCACGGGGCCGGAGCGGCCCATGATGGGCACGAACATGGCGAGCGCGTCCAGCGCCACGTAGCCGGTCTGCAGCGCGGGCAGGGCGGCGCCGGCCGAGCTGTGTAGTACTGAGGGATAGTGTAGTACTGACGTCGTGCGGCACGGGGCCGGAGCGGCCCATGATGGGCACGAACATGGCGAGCGCGTCCAGCGCGACGTAGCCGGCCTGCGGAGCGGGCGGGGGGGGGCCGGCCGCGCTGTGTGGTACCGAGGGATAGTGTAGTACTGACGTCGTGCGGCACGGGGCCGGAGCGGCCCATGATGGGCACGAACATGGCGAGCGCGTCCAGCGCCACGTAGCCGGTCTGCAGCGCGGGCAGGGCGGCGCCGGCCGAGCTGTGTAGTACTGAGGGATAGTGTAGTACTGACGTCGTGCGGCACGGGGCCGGAGCGGCCCATGATGGGCACGAACATGGCGAGCGCGTCCAGCGCCACGTAGCCGGTCTGCAGCGCGGGCAGGGCGGCGCCGGCCGAGCTGTGTAGTACTGAGGGATAGTGTAGTACTGACGTCGTGCGGCACGGGGCCGGAGCGGCCCATGATGGGCACGAACATGGCGAGCGCGTCCAGCGCCACGTAGCCGGTCTGCAGCGCGGGCAGGGCGGCGCCGGCCGAGCTGTGTAGTACTGAGGGATAGTGTAGTACTGACGTCGTGCGGCACGGGGCCGGAGCGGCCCATGATGGGCACGAACATGGCGAGCGCGTCCAGCGCCACGTAGCCGGTCTGCAGCGCGGGCAGGGCGGCGCCGGCCGAGCTGTGTAGTACTGAGGGATAGTGTAGTACAGACGGCGTGCGCCCCGGTGCCGGCGCGGCCCATGATGGGCACGAACATGGCGAGCGCGTCCAGCGCCACGTAGCCGGTCTGCAGCGCGGGCAGGGCGGCGCCGGCCGAGCTGTGTAGTACTGAGGGATAGTGTAGTACTGACGTCGTGCGGCACGGGGCCGGAGCGGCCCATGATGGGCACGAACATGGCGAGCGCGTCCAGCTCGGCGTAGCCGGCCTGCGGCGCGGGCAGGGCGGCGCCGGCCGAGCTGTGTGGCACTGAGGGATAGTGTAGTACTGACGTCGTGCGGCACGGGGCCGGAGCGGCCCATGATGGGCACGAACATGGCGAGCGCGTCCAGCGCCACGTAGCCGGTCTGCAGCGCGGGCAGGGCGGCGCCGGCCGAGCTGTGTAGTACTGAGGGATAGTGTAGTACTGACGTCGTGCGGCACGGGGCCGGAGCGGCCCATGATGGGCACGAACATGGCGAGCGCGTCCAGCGCCACGTAGCCGGTCTGCAGCGCGGGCAGGGCGGCGCCGGCCGAGCTGTGTAGTACTGAGGGATAGTGTAGTACTGACGTCGTGCGGCACGGGGCCGGAGCGGCCCATGATGGGCACGAACATGGCGAGCGCGTCCAGCGCCACGTAGCCGGTCTGCAGCGCGGGCAGGGCGGCGCCGACCGAGCTGGTCAGCAGCGCCGCGCCGCCGCGCAGCCGCAGCGCAGACGCCGCTAGCCCGCCCGCCGCCAGCCCCAGCGTCCATAGCGCCGGGATGAACCTGGCCAATAGTACATTACTTCAGCCGCCGGGAAACAGGGGGTCGCAGGCTGAGTTGTATAGACGACCTACCGAAGGGAGGCCGGATAGTATACCAAGCCTGCAAGACCCTTTCACGGCTAGGCATGTATAGTGCTTTTCTCAAACTAATTCAATGAAATAAATACAAAAATACCACTAAAAAAAAACAGCTTCACGACAAAAGTTTTTTAATTTTCCCTCCAATCCCGCTTTGTAGTGTTTTTACCTTCGATGTAATAATTAATGACTATCATAAATATCTGTCTGGCTATAATTACTATATACAACATTTAAAAAACCACCAAAAAAGAATCTACCTACTTACCTTTTAAACGTTGGCGCTACGGCATCTGCCTTTGGCGGTACACAATAACAAAATATAGATACATAAAACCGGGCCCGGTTAGATTAATCAATTTTTATACACCCGTAACACTATATCTAAGTCACAAAAGCATTGAATCACACCATTTACCACTATAAACAGAGTTTTACACGCCGAGAAACTTTTCCATTCTGCCATTATTAAAAGAAGCAAAAGAACTGCTGTCGTGTCCTGTGATTGGTTGACTCAAACGTGCGTTCGTAAACGTGCATGCGTGGAGTAGTGTTTGGTGTTGCCAATATTTCGGCAATTCATTTTAAAATTGAGAGCATGTATAATAATGTTATAACCTGATGATATAAAGATCATCAGGTTGTAACATGAATTATACAGTCAATTATAACAGGTTATAATAAAATGAAGATTCATTTTATGATTAATAAAATAAATCTCTTCATACCATTTCGTCTGAAATAGGCGAGATTATTTTTTAGCCCGCTAATCATTTAGTCACTAAAAATGATAAAAAAAATTACCTAATTCAGCTGTTTGAACATACATAAAAATAAAAAATAAAATGACTTCCCGGCCTAAGCCTTCAATTTTATATGAAAATCGTTACCTGTTCTCTGGAGTTGATCCGCTCTAAACGTGATATTTCGAAGCCACACACATAACGCACATAACGAAGACATTTCATTGCATGTTTGAGAAAATTATATTTTTTCAAACGTGCAATGATATGTTTTCATTACGTGAGCAATAACCGGCTTCAAAGTATCTCGTTTCGGACGGAGCAACTCGAGAAGAATACGAAATTTAAGGCCTAGACCGGGAAGTATTTTTTTTGAAATATTCGCGGTAGGTCATCTTTATTAAACAATGTGTAGATGTGTAAATATAAAATATTGTATACGTTAGTCAAAAATATTTAAAATTCTCTGCATTTATATCATAAATTAAGACTATTATTATCATGTTAAAACATTATGTAGGGTGTATATACATTATACATGCTTTCAATTTTCAAATCCATTGCCAAGATATTGGCAACACCAAAATACTGCACCACGCATGTGCGTTTTCAATCGCACACTTCGATTTGTAAATTATGACCTTATTTTTATCACCTGTGTTATACAAATAAACGATATCATTTCATTTTATTAAATGTTTTTTAATTTTTAAATTTCAATCGTTTACCGTGCCAAATAAACGGAAACCAAGAAGTGCATTACGTCATTTTCATTCAATCAATTATGAACCATATATTAATAATAAGTAATGTCATAAGAAAGTACATATCGATAAAATAATGTCGTGTGGAAGTCCCTAGCAAAATTTTAAAAGTTCTATGTCTGGTGATTATAGTTCGCTGTGTGGCTGTGTCCTACCTCTCATTGTTGGAGGTAGTTTAAGGACGTACCCTGACCGCAGCGCACACAGCGCACACAGCAGCAGCAGCGCCGTCCAGCCCGCACACAGCGCGTCCCCGGCCAGCAGCGCCGGCAGCCAGCCGCGTGACGCCGGCCCGCTTGGCGCCAGGCGCTGCCACGTCAGCCAGCTCACCGCCACGGCTGGCGACAGACGTATGTTATATGCAAATTATCTGTAGGCGGAGTTACAGATAGACCCTCAAAAAGACTGGGCCATGTTCCGTTATGGGCATTAACGGTGTTTTTCTCAATAGATTAGTTAAGTTTTCATTAATATCCGTTCAGCCGTGATGAGCGAAGAAATGATTAAACGAACAGATAAACAGACGAAAATTCAAAAAAAATTTTGGTATGTATTCTGTTGTCGATTCCATTAATTGTATAGATGTATTATTATATGTACCTATATAGATGTAGAATTATTTACTAAAAACCGATTTGTGGTCATCACAAAACTGACAGTCAATCAAAAGCATCAATTTCGTCACTCATGACCAGGGTCCGGACAAGTCATCGCAAAACAATCGCAAGACGGCTATAGAACAAGATCAATAGAATCGCATTATGTACAATTATTATTTAATTATATTTTTCAATTACATTTATTAGTGCAACCCAGAATTCACCATACGTGTGTAAAGGTATTTCCATTAACATTTTTTTAATGCTGATGGTTGCATTGCACATACGCAGCCATTAACTTCTGCATTGTCTGGGTAGTCCTTAATCCAATTGTTAATTGTATTTAATTGCATCATATTTAAAAGATTTAGAAATCCCAGAGCTCCAACCCCCCTTAAAGGCCGGCAACGCGCTTGTGACTCATCTGGTGTTGCGGGTGCCCATGGGCGACGGTAATTGCTTACCACCAGGCAATCCGTATGCTCGTTTGCCGCCTATTTCATAAAAAAATAACCATACAAAAAACAAATAATCGTATTACTTTAAATTGTCACCACAAAACTGTTTTAAGCATGCCACTTTGAGAAATCCATGAGAGACATGCGACTGAAAAGGTCAAATATTAAATTATAAATTACGATAATAATATATCCAGCTTTAGATAATAACAATCTTAAGTCGCGACTCTATAATAGTCTTGTCCCATGTCCATATCAGTTTCTGCGATGACTTGTCCGAACCCTGCTCATGACTTAAGTCCCGGCTTCAAAGAAATAGCTAAAATAATCTACACAGAACCAAACTTGTAGGGTGTTCGAATAAGTCTAAAAGGTTTATTGTCTAAGTTATTTAATTACCCGGTATATTTACTAATATTAGTTACGCGGATTTGCACTAAATAAAACAAAAAAATAAATATGGCAGGGTCGCCATGTAATGTGGCTCCTTAGGGTAAATCACTTAGAATACTAACAGACGACCACTATACTTACATAGCTTAAGAAGTAACATAAACTATATTGCTTTAACTGCCCAGAGTTCAAAACTTGCCAAACCATGGTTTGTCATAATTTAAATTCAAAATGGCATTTAATGGGAGACTTTTTTATAGGCTACAGGATAAAATTCCGTTCTCACCGGGCACGGCGTACAGCGGCGCCAGCAGCCACGGCGAGCTGTAGAACGCCAGCGCGGCGCAGGCGTGCAGCAGCGCGCCCGTGGCCGCGGCCCAGCCCAGCCCGCCCGCCGCGCCCAGCAGCGCGCGCGCCAGCGCCGCGCGCCCACCTGCCGCGCCCAGGCGCCGCGCGGGATGTACACTGGGGGACGACAACCAGTCTCAGCGGGGGTATACGTGACTACTGCACCCGGGTATGTCCTTAAACTACGGTCACCGTGGGATGGGCAGCAGCATCCTTGCAGTATGGTGGAACAGGGCGATCGTCAACCGCTTGCCAAGAGTCGCCATTATGATATTTGCTGCCCAAACCATGCATTTTGTGGGAGGCCTATGTTCAGCTTACGGCTCCGAAACGTGATCTTTCACTATCGGCCTCAACACTCAACGAGCTATGGAGAGAGCTATGCTCGGAGTTTCTCTACATGATCGACTCAGAAATGAGGAGATCCGTAGACAAACTAAAGTTACCGACGTAGCCCACCGGGTTAGTAAGCTGAAGTGGCAATGGGCAGGCCATATTGCACGCAGAGAAGATGGCAGGTGGGGTCGAAAAGTGCTCGAGTGGAGACCACGGACTAGCAAGCGCAGCGGAGGACGTCCATCCACAAGAAGGACAGACGACCTCATTAAGGAAGATACTGGATGCAGGTCGCTTCCAACCGGTACATGTGAAGGTCCAAGGGGGAAGTCTATGTTCAGCAGTAGTCTTCTTATGGCTGGGATGATGATGATATATTCAGCAGTGGCGGCGAGTGCATAGAGGAGCACCGGCCGGCTCGCCATGTGTAAGTACTGTGTTACTCACGCTCGTCGCGGGCCCGCTGCGCATGGAGCAGGCCGCGCAGCGCGCGGCGGCGGCGGCGGCCAGCGCGGCGGCCGCGGCGGCGGCGCGCGCGCAGCAGCAGCACGCCGGCGCCCAGCGCGTCGAAGAACACCGGCTGGCCCGCCAGCTCCGCGCCGCCCGACAGCCGGCCGCTCAGCAGCACGCCTGCGACACGATCAGACGGTGCTAGGCTGATCAACTATATGCGTGATACGAAATACGAATACAAATCCTACCATGACAGATTTCGCGCAATTTTTTGTCAGACCCTAAGACTCAGGATCACACCTTTGAGCACTGCTGGTATGCCGTCTGGCCCGCTCGACTTGTGAACGTTCAATAATAGCGGCTCCCGTCGGACGTCATTTTGTTCGATTTTTAAATCCGGCATCGAAAATGCGAACCGTGGGATGGTAGGCGGTACGGTGTCCATCATCCTTGGGTCTAGTTCGAGGCAAAGAGAGTACCCAGAAGATCGGCTTTCTCTTTTGCACTATGGGCCTGATTACCATCAGAATTACGCAGTGGTGGTAAGGGCGACCGACCAAATTTTTCCCTCGGCAGCTTTGGCAAGTGACCAGAAGGCGCGACTCCCTCTGGGGTAGCCCACTAACTTCGAAATCGAATTTGGCTCTCGCAATAGCTCTTTTACTGGTCCTCGAGGCAGCATTCAATTTGCGTTTCACATCAGTTATGTTCGGAACCTTAACATTAACGGCCTTGGTCAAAGCCCTGTAAGCAGCCTGCTTGCAAATTTTAGCTTCTCTACAGGGCCGTTTAAACCAAGGTCATTTTTTAGCTCCTGAAGCTATTATCGAGTTGGGAATGAAACACTCCATTCCCACCAATATAGCCTCGGCGACTTTGGCTGTACAGAAGTCAGGATCTACTGATGTGAAAGAGCTGTCTCCACGAGTACCTACGACGCATAGAATTCACGCAATCCGTCCCAATCTGCTGACCCATATTGCCACACGCGTCGCGAACAAGTTGGTTGTGGTGGTTCAGGCCGCGCGCAAGGTACCAGACCTGTAGTCAGCACTCCTGCTGACTACACGACCAGTAAAGAACTAGTATAGTCCTCAATGTCTGGTATTCTCGTGGGAGAACGTACCAATTGCGAGAGACCATAAGCCAGATAAAATTCATAAGCAGATGTCCCCGCATGATCGGTAGACCGAGAATCAAACCACTCAATGTGGTGGGCATTGAAATCTCCCCGTAACACCAATTCAGCGGATGGGAACTGCTCGAGAACTCTGTCGGTCGTCACTTTGTAGGTACTCGAAGACCCATGTTGTGCCAATGTCTTCGCTGTGAGACCTGTAAAGGCACGCGTAGACGCGGGCGTGGCCGCCGAAGTCTACACGCACCCACAGCACAGGGAGGAAGGTACGAGATTTTGTAAAATCGAAGCTTTTGGAGGAAACACTAGGGCTAATGAGGGAACGACGTGAAAACCCACCCGTCACTTAGTCAGGGAACCGGACTCTAAACCGTGAGATCAGTAAGCACGTGCGACACGATCTCCGGTGCTACAATACTCTTTCGATCGAAAGAGCAACCGAGCAGAAGCGGGGATCGAAAGTGTTCGTACAATCTCTTGGAAGAAGCCACCTGACGAAGTTGACCACAGCAAGTGTAGCAGCCGTTGCTTCGAAGCCAGCAGTTCTTTCCGAGGTGGAAAATTTCTATGGCCAGTTATACGCCTCGCATGCATTTCGAACTGATCCCGGAAAGGAGGATTCTAGAGCCACTCTAACACGCCACTACACCGAAGACCTGCCAGAAGTCATTGGCGAAATCGAGATCGCTCTTGGGCAGCTTAAGAATGGATACACCCCTGGGGAGGAGGGCGTTACAACAGAGTTGTTAAAAGCAGGAGGTGAACCCGTACTAAGGGAGATCCAAAAGCTTTTTAACGCCGTCCTGTTCAAAGGGAGAACTCCGGAGGCGTGGAGCAAGAGTGTGGTCATCCTGTTCTTCAAAAAGGGAGACATGATCCTCCTGAAGAACTATCGACCCATTTCTCTTCTAAGCCACGTGTATAAGCTGTTTTCAAGAGTGATCACGAACCGTCTTGCGCGAATTCCAACCTCCGGAACAGGCTGGATTTCTGAGCGGATACAGAAGACCGAGGTGTACAACCAGCCCCTGTGTCTAGCATTTGTGGACTATGAAAAGGCCTTAGACTCGGTTGAGATCTGGTCCGTTCTGGAGTCCCTGCAGCGATGCCAAGTAGATTGACGATACATCCAAGTGATGAGATGTCTCTACGAAGCCGCCACCATGTCCGTCCAACACAGACCAGTAAACCTATAGACAAGTATTGCAGGGCACTGATGATCATCAGTCCGTATGCGCTACAAGGCTTATATAATTCCCGGTCGCGCGCAGTGCCGTTCAGTTGCGTCCAAGTATCTGACCTGCGCGCAGTGCACATTGTTACTACACTAAAAAATAGATAATTATAATAAAAACGTTGACATCATGTGTCATTGTACTGTAAGATGGTGTGGTAAAAATTCTAAGACATCAAATTACAAGAAAGATGGCATAACATTCCACAGATAAGTCAAAATGATTATATTATTGAAAAATTATTTGTTCCTAGCGGAGTTCATTTATACTGGTCGCTTACAGAAGTAGATAGTTGTTCGTCTCTTTTCATCATATTGTAAATACAGTGTGCTATTCCTGTCTTACGAAGCCACGTGTAGCTCTAGTGATGTGCTGATGTCGTTACCGTATTAACCGTAATCGTGTGCTTAGGATTACCGAAGGTGTACCGAATTTACAAAATATAATAGAAATCAGGGATACGCATATACACGAGTATATATTTATATTTTAGTAGTTTATATAGTATATTATATTTAATACTAACTAGTAGTAGTAGAATATGTATGTACGCATACTTAGTTTTATGTAGAGTTATGCAGTGGACTAGAGGGGGTTGGTGAGTCCTTGGGGTCCAGAGTCATAGAATGGGCCTGATGATTAACTTCGAAGAAGTCCCAGGGCATTCACAGCTGGATTGAGATAGAGGTATGTTATGGGGGCTTTTTAGAATCCACTTGGTGAGTACTTGGGTCCAGTGTCATAGAATGAGCCTGATGATGAACTTCGAAGAAGTCCCAGGGCACTCATAGCTGGTTTGAGATAGAGGTATGTTATGGGGGCTTTTAGAATCCACTTGGTGAGTACTTGGGTCCAGTGTCATAGAATTGGCCTGATGATGAACTTCGAAGAAGTCCCAGGGCACTCATAGCTGGTTTGAGATAGAGGTATGTTATGGGGGCTTTTTAGAATCCACTTGGTGAGTCCTTGGGTCCAGTGTCATAGAATGAGCCTGATGATGAACTTCGAAGAAGTCCCAGGGCATTCATAGCTGGTTTGTGATAGTGGTACGGCATCGGGGGAGATCAGAACCCACTTGGTGAGCGCCTGGGTCCAGTGTCATAGAATGGGCCTGATGATGAACTTCGAAGAAGTCCCAGGGCACTCATAGTTGGTTTGAGATAGAGGTATGTTATGGGGCCTTTTTGGAATCCACTTCGTAAGTACTTGTGTCCAGTGTCATAGAATGGGCCTGATGATGAACTTCGAAGAAGTCCCAGGGCACTCATAGCTGGTTTGAGATAGAGGTATGTTATGGGGGCTTTTTAGAATCCACTTGGTGAGTCCTTGGGTCTAGTGTCATAGAATAGCACACCAGTGCGCGACCCATTCTCCAACAACGGGTATTAACGACATCTGACCCCGCACAATCTGGTGTACCAGAGTGGCGGGGATGTTCGCGCTGACAAGCGCCCTTCTGAGAATATAGTTTAACTTAACGTAGCATGGCGGGACAAGCGGCCAGCGCCCGAAGAACACGGGAGTCCATGGTGGCCGAGGTGGTCTACAGAGAATCCTTAGGGGGCACAGCTATGGTCTACACTACACAAACAACATACGAATAATGTATCTCTAGTGATTAAATATGTATTTTATTTGAAACCCTTGTATTTTTATAAAAATACAAATTACGTATTAACTTTAATATATTTGCAAGATTCCATTCATACAATTTGTCCTATTTTTGAATTAGGGACTGTTTAGACAGCAAGTGATATTCTGGCCTCGTTCCTCACCTTCAGTCCGGTCGCCTAACTGATACTCATCCAGGATGACTAGTATTTGCAGTAATGCACTATTTACATACAATAACAATTTAATTAATAACTATAGTACATTGTGCAACGAGGATGGTAAGTAAGGTATAGTAAACGCGAGTCTATTAGAAGCCCGACGACGAAGTCGGAGGGCTTTTAATGACTCAAGTTTGGTATACACTTACCACCCGTGGTACATACAATGTTTTTCATCACATTTGCAAATAAATTCGTTGATAAAATATTAGTTACTTATGTAGGCTTAAAATCAAAATACACTTTGAAAACTAAAATCAGACCGCATCCACTATAAAAGATTGTCAACAACGTCAACTTTTTTTAATGTCTTCCACAGATAATGTTAACAACTGCGTTTTGTTTTCGAAGTTGACAGATCATCCTGCCAAATAGTATCAATTATCAAGATCAAATAGAAAATAATTATTTTTAATAAATACTAAACATTAAATTGCAGTAAAATTTAATATAAAGATATGTTTTTTTTATTAAATACATATTTTTTACATAATAAAAGTTGGTTGTAGCAAACTTTTGAAGATATGCAATACACCTTGGCTGTTTGGAAACATCCTCAGTCCAAGTGAAGTATAGGTTCTGTATATTTTTAAAACTAAACTTAACAGCCCGTGTGAGCTAAATCGGCTATAACTGCTCTGTACTCTCGCAAGTAATAACGCCATTGACGAGCAAGTGTGATGAAAATTAATTAATTCAAAAAGACATTTTTTTAAATAGGCTGTTAATTATAGTAGTTATTCCAACCCACATTATCATATGTACGAGAGTGGTTTATGAACAAACAAACCACTCTCGTACATAATATTATAATCGTTATTTTGGTCAAAAAAATTGTACCATTTCGCATCGTAATTTGTACTCTTTTCTGGAGCTCTTATTACTGTCATACATATTTAATTTTTAGTTATTACACCCTTAGTATTTTAACCTATACTTTTGAAGTAAGTTAAAATAATATTACTATACCTACTGATTTATATTTATAGTTACTTTTGTTTACCAAACATAAATGACTACCGGTTAGGCTTCCGGTAAAAAAAATGTCCCATCACTACACGCTCAAGCGGCCGCGCGTCGTCCTTGAGACAACCAATCGCAGCGACGTTAACGCCCTCCCGCCCCTCACGTTTCACCTCTTGTGTTGGCAGCTTGTATCGCGAACAAAATGAACAACATTGCGACTCTATAGGTAGTTCTCTGTGCCGTCCAAGTACAGAATCAGCAAACAAGTCCCATACCATTGCATCGAGGTGTGAGACAAGGGGACGTTAATTCCCCGAAATTGGTTAATAATGCAATGGAGGATATGTTCAAGACGCTGAGCTGGAAAGGAAGTGGCATCAACATTAATGGTGAATACATCTCTCATTTGCGATTTGCTGACGACATCGTCATCTTGGCAGAAACGCTGCAGGACCTACAACGGATGCTGAACGACCTGGCTGACTCTTCTGTGCGCATCAGCCTACGGATGAACTTGGACAAAACCAAGGTCATGTATAATGAGCATGTATTACGATAGGAACCGATCGCGGTACACGGCGCCGTTCTCGACGTTGTTCAAAAATATGTATACCTCGGGCAGACATTGCAGATGGGTAGAAACAACTTCGAGGACGAGGTGAATAGAAAAATTCACCTAGGTTGGGTAGCATTTGGGAAGTTACGTCGAGCCTTCACATCGCCCACAGTGCCTAAAGACGAAAGTCTTCAATCAGTGCGTCCTACCCGTCATGATGATGTATGACTTGCGCAAGATGGCTGGCAGGAGCTGGATGCGAACAGCCGAAGATCGAACAAGATGGCGTGAAATTGGGGAGGTTTAAGTCTAGCAGTGGACTGCGATGATGATGATGAAATGCACATACTCCTAACCTAACCTACCAAATTTCAGTTTTCTAGTACTACGCATCACTGAGCTGGGTAATCCGTACCGTACGGGTGGACGGACATGTCGAAACTATAAGGGTTCCTAGTTACTACGGAACCCTAAAAACGGTCAAGTGTGAGCCGGACTAGCGCACTTAAGGTGCCGTGCCATTATCTGTACAACAAAATTAAATTGCAAGCGACTACCTAATCTACCTTTTCCCGTTATTAATATCGATCAAAAAAGTTTATAGTATTTCTTGTTATAGCAGTAATAGTAACACATCTGTGGAAATGTATCATGGTGTCAGACAGACAGTAGAGTTTTATACTTATCGCGATAAAACTTAAGGTTATTTTTTATTATGCAGAAACGTCTGCTAGCGAATATCTCCGATATTTAAATCGAAAGAGAAATACAGATAAAATTTGACTCGCAACGAGAATTTTTTTTCTATTTTTCTTTCGATTTAAATATCGAAAACTTAAGGTATCGTTACCTAGATTTTTGTCTGTCGTTTTACTTTCCGTTTAATTTGTAATCAGTAGTTTTACTAATACGGTTCCGTGCCTAAAGGGTAAACGAACACATCTACTGCAAACATAAAAATAAACGTACCCTTAGCTAGCGCCAGCACATTGTCCCCAGTGCGCTGGAGCGTGGAGGGCGGAACCCTGTCGGGGGTGTCCAGCCGCGTGTGGTACACATATCCGTTGGCGCTCCACGCCAGGTCCACTCCTGCAGGGAAGTTCATGGATGTCATGTCATGACGACCGGTCTGGCCTAGTGGGTAGTGACCCTGCCTATGAAGCCGATGGTCCTGGGTTCGATTCAGGGCATTTAATAGTGTGATGAGCACAGATATTTGTTCCTGAGTCATGGGTATTTTCTATGTATTTAAGTATTTATATGTATCTATCTATTTATATATACATATCGTCATACAAGCCTCGTCCTACAATACAAGCGTTAATGAGCTTACCGTAGGACTAGGTCGATTTGTGTAAGATTCTCCCGAACCATTAATTTATAATAATTAGCTCTTTATGTCATTTTTTGTATAATCTTTTATTGACCGTGCTTTATTAGCACAATCAACAACTACTTATCGAGAGGATTCTAATGAGTCTAACCGGGGCCCATTGCATAACGATTCACAAACAATAATTATTAGCGGAACATGGCCCTGATTCTTCCCTGGGCTCCACGGAAGACCAGCGCTGGGCATATTTTATTTATGCCACAGTATATGCTGAGTGGTGTCCATTTGTAGCCGCTATAACACCAATACTTTTTACTTTATATTTTTTATGTCTTTGAACCACTGACTGGTGTCTATCAATGTTAAGTATCTAATTTCTTGTATGTAATGATAACACATGTGGTGCTGTATTGGTGGCTTATCAGTAAATGTTTTTTTATTTCTTATTCTTTAACTCTCTTTCTAATAAATTGGAATTGGAAAGGGACTTCCGCTAATATTACAAGTTACAAATTGTTATGCAATACGCCTTAGAACGCTCTAATACGCTCACGAACAATTTTAATACATTTTTGTCTCAAACATATGGTTTTCAACCAGGTTTGGCCCTGATTCGAGAAGATCCAGTTGCTTTAAATCGCTTAATGGTCCGCGATATGAACCTTATGTCAATATCAGATCTAAATGATTACCTTTTTCAAAATTTCACACGGGCGAAAAGGTTTCTTATGTTAATCGATAATAAGCTCACGTTTTTCATCTATTGTTGAAACAAAACAAAAACAAACGGTATCAAAGTGATGTCTTCAACCTATAAAAGGCAATAAATTGTCTATTAAAAACAAAACATTCGTTACAAGTGTGTTAAAAAAAAAGTGATATAGTACTAGGACACTTAATCTGCCCAACCCTGTACATTCCAAGTTAAATAAAAGATAAATCATTAAGATCATAGTACGTATTGCAAAAGCCCTTGTCAACCACGGGCGTCCAACAGTGGACAAAGCCGCCATATATATCTGAGCAAGGAATCAATTACACACCCGCCACGCTTGGCAGGCGAGTTGGCGATCGCAGTTCCACCACTACTTTAATTTGAGTTTCAAAAGTAACTCACCGGAAAGATTGCCAAAGTCCCGAAACACCCTAAAGTCCGTGTCGGCGGGGATAAGGCCGCTCTCGAAAATCTCCTGCGCGAGCGACAACGCGAACGGGTGCGGCACTGATGACGCGTACACCTACAGAATACTATCTATGAAACTGAGAACAAATCAAATCATTTTTTATTAAATATTTTGATTTGTTCGACATTTAAATCGAAAGGAAAATATAAAAATTTTGACTCACAGCGGGACTCGAACCCACAACAGAAGAATAGAAAAGATTTGACAAGTCTAAGCGGTACTTGTATAGCACAATTGGCAGTGCACTGGGCTAGTGATCGAGTAGTTGTTGGTTCGAGTCCCGCTGCGAGTCAATTTTTGTTCTATTTTTCTTTCGATTTAAATATCAAAGATATTCGCTAGCAGAGGTTTCTGCATAATAAAAAAATTATAATTTAGAAATATTTAAATTCAGAATTCGATGCTGTTAAGTGATCAACACGCTTGCGGTAGATGTAACACGTCACCCATGAAGGCGTATACAACGAGGGATAAATAGAAAAAAGTTGACAAGTCTATGGTACTCGTATAGCACATGTTTTGATTTGCTTTGATTTTTAATTAGTAAATACCTCCTACTATATAAATTAAAAATTTAAATAGATGTCATATACTTATTGTTCGAGACGGCCTCGAACGCCAGAGGTCCTCGTCGCTTTTTTTAAAGTATATGTAGCGTAATGCTGTAGTATGTGGACTGTATATTGTTGCGTGGTAGGAAATTCTAAACTTAGACTATACTGATCTAAAAAAGATAGATAGGCTTACCACTGTATTCTCTTGCTCCGGAAGTACGGAGGCCTCCGCTGCGCCACAGTTACTGATGTTCGCTTGGTATCTTTTTAGTTCTGATTAAGCTTTTACACAATTTTTAATTAGGTATTTTGTTGATTAACGAAATGACACTGACCGTACATTTTTATTATGTATTCAAATCTCCGCGGAGCCCAAGTGGCCAGTTGCCGCACTATTATTTATTAGATCAGTATAGTTTAGTACTGAAATAGGTATAATACTAAACAGTATATGTCATCTTCATCTATTTCAGATATAATCTAGTTATTTAATTAAGCAAGGAAGTAGTATAACGTTTATACATATATCAGGTTGTTCCAAACCGAATGGTTTTCCCAATATTGTTTGAGTATGTGTTTGAGAACAGAAAAAATAGTTATTTGTAATACAAGTTTGCAACCGAGTGAAACACATAATTTTTCACCTCACTACCGCGAGGAAAAAAATGACTAAAACTTTAAAAATGTAATCTAAATTATTGATATCCATCATTTATCATTCAGAAACATTAAATAAAAGAACATCCAACCAGCTAACATCAAAAATACTCGATAAGTAATAAATAATTTGTATATAATTACTTTGCAGTCTTGTGAATAAAATGCAACTTTGCTATCTGTTTTTAAAGAACGAAACAGGTATTTCCGAGCTAGTGAGGGGAGAAACAATAAGCACGGTACCTCCATGATCCAGGGGTCGCGCGGGCCGGCCTGGAACAGCACCTCGCGCCCGCCGGCGCCGCAGGCCTCCACGTTGATGAAGGCGCGCACCGACGGCGCCCACTTGTGGGTCGTTATGAACGCGTGGGACGCCTGCAACAACCTTTTCTTTCTGAGAGGCACGAGAGGTCGTTAAGGTTGACATTGCCACTGGCAATTGCAATGGCAATGTTAGTACCTCGGCGCGAAAAGGGGTTGCCGTATTCGTAACACTATAAATATACTCGGCCGGGAACCCCTTACTTTCCGACCTTTGTAGTAGTGAACTATTACTAATAGTTTATCAACACACAACACAAACCCTCTTTGATGCTTTCAAAACAGCAAACAACGACCCACATAGTACACTTTGTTACAACATAGTCGTATTTCGTATCTGCGTAAATGTTATAATTGCTTCATTATTATCTATCATAATACAACTGCATACAAATACGACTTTTTAAATTTGATATAATATAAATTTCGCTTGTGATGTTTATATTTTTAAAAACACTGTTTAATCAAGATTTATTATGGGCCATAAACAAGATCTGTAAAACTTGAACTTAAAATACAGGCAGTCAAACCCCGTAGAAATAAAACATAAAAAAAATTGTCGGACATCGCGTGTAGCACAAAATAGGAAACCAAAGCCTTAACGTAGAAAGTTCCGGAAGTTCACCTGCAGGATGTTCTCCTCGGCGCCGTTGAGCAGCAGCAGCACGTCGTGCGCGTGCGGCGCCGGCGCGGCGGCCAGCGCGCGCAGCGTCTCCAGCGCCACCGCGCAGCCCGCGCCGTCGTCGCTGGCGCCTGCGCACACGACACGATCTTTACTACTGTACTACCGTCAGTGTCATACCTCGGAATTAGAGACACGAATGAATCTCTCTGATATTTTTTTTTTTGTATTTTAGCAGTCTTTTTTACACACAAATAACTCATTAAGCAATTTGGATGCTTGCACATGCCAGACGGGCTTATAAAAAATGTAAAAAAAAACCCGTCACCAGTTGTTTATTTAGAATAAAAATCATTTATTCGAGACATACACAGAAATAACAGAAGACGAAAAGATACATAATACATATTTCACGACTAACGGACGACAATATTATAAATTATAAAATAATTAAATATTAATATTTAGAGTTATGTTTTAAAACTAACACGTAACATTTTCGATTTATCGATATCGACTTTTATCATACTAGGTCATTCATTGTTTATTTACTAATGTATCTCATGATAAGGACTGAAACGTCCTAAACAGTTTATTTATAAACATCGTCGAAACCTAGTACCGTCCAGATCAAAAATATAGATGCGGTTAAAGTGCCAAAATTTGTATACCTTATTGTCATACTATTAAAGTACATGTTACATACATATTTTGGCACTTTGTTTGAGTAGATATCTTTAGAACGCTGGTAGCCTAGCGGTAAGAGCGTGCGACTTGCAATCCGGAGCTCGCAAGTTCAAACCCCGGCTCGTACAGTCAGCAGCAGAAGTTGCTAGGCGTTTGAGGTGTTCAAATTGAGGTCAACACATCTCTATTGTCAAGAGAATAAAAGCGTGCGTAGGTCATTATGAACACTTCAAACGCTTAGCTACTTTTGCTGCTGACTGTACCAATAAGAAATATCAATTGATATTTAACAGTCGCTTTTCGGAAAACATTGTGAAGAAACAGGACTAATCCCGATAAGGCCTAGTTTACCCAAAGGATAAAATTGTTTATTACGATGTCGATAAATTTAGTCGATTTTTAAATATTCACTAACACTGGTGCACTTTTGACTAACCGGTCTGGCCTTGTGGGTTGTGACCCTGCCTGTGAAGCCGATGGTCCTGGGTTCGATTCCCAGACGGCATTTATTTGTGTGATGAGCACAGATATTTGTTCCTGAGTCATGGGTGTTTTCTGTGTATTTAAGTATTTATATGTATCTATCTATTATATATATCGTCGTCTAGTACCTACAACACAAGCCTTACTGAGCTTACCGTAGGACTAGGTCGATTTGTGTAAGATTGTCCCGAAATATTTATTTTATTTACTTTTGCTCCCGTCAATCAGGTGTTTGCTGATGCGTTCTATTAATAATTAACAGCTTGTATGTATACATATTAAATTCTTGTTAGCAATAAAGTTTGAACAGGATACAGTGTCTATACTGTATATGCGTAGTAGAGTCCATTCAAGAAATTATTTATTACATAGTTCCTTAACTCATTTCCGCAGGAAAGCGAACAAAATGGGTCCACGGAAAAAACATGTACAGTCACTTTTTTCCAAAAATGAGATTTTTATCACAAAATGTAGAGCTCTCGACGAACTATTAACTAAACCTTCTGATATAATTGTAAACATGATTATTAATCTAGTTTTTTGCACTGGAAATCATCTCATTGCGAAGATAGGTTAATTGAATCATTCCAAACTCAAAAACAGCAATATATCTCCAAATGTTGTCAAAGTGACTAGACATGTTCTTTCCGTGGACCCTTCAAATGTTGTGTTTCCGTATATTACATAGACATAGCCTAGCATGTTTTAAATGCCAGTAATACCGGTTGCTACAGACCGAACTAAGTAACCTGTTTTTCACCACTCAAAAACTAAAACGGCATATGTAAAAATGGGTCCTGTACAATTTTCTGCATTACGTTTTCACGATAGGTTTATACATCAATTAACATAACATTTATATGTTAAAGTTTATTTACTTTTAAAGCAATATGCGATTTTCTTGTAACTAGCTGACTTTGCGAACTTAGTAGCGCCGTACAAAAATTCAACCCAAAATTAGGAGTTGAAATTCAAGAATTTTCTTTTGCAGTGGTTGTCCTACTAACAGTTACCTACAGGCAAGGTAAAATATATCTATAAGGAAATAGTTCCAAAATATGTATACATGTGCTTTACTATTGAGACAATAAACATATATACATATTTTGGCACTTTGTTCTTATCTATATCTCTGACCTTACACTTGTACAGCGATTTTGGCTGGGCGTTGATTTAAGTCAATCAGACTTAAATGAACAGAGTCAGGAATTTCACGTATATATACAGAAAAGGTGTCCTTAATCATGGGGCTTTGTTTCTTACGAGCAGAGGTGATTATTAAATTAGAGTTTATTGTTTACGTTTTGGGATTAGTGCATTCGGTGACGGAAAGATATAAATGTAACAGTCTTTGGCGGTGGACCTGCGGTGCCGATATATAAGTCTTTGGCGTGAAAAAGTTTAATTATCTGCACAACTACATAGTTCCTTCAGTTAAGTTTTCAATAATAAATAGTGAATTGACAACACTTCAGGCACTCAATTGAACTGCTTGCCAAAACGAGCAAGCCAATAGCCAAAAGATAGTAAGCAGGTCATCGACACTGTAGCTAATCAACGATCTATCTAATAAGGTTGTTGAACGAAAATTTTATCGATCAGAATAGGGTCACGCCGAGTCGCCAGGCGTACACGTATGTCTGTAGCTATCTTTAGCCCCGGCAAAGGACACTGATAGTTTTTTCCAAATTAAACGGGAATTAATCGCGTTAATACTAAAGCAAAGTTGTCAAAAATGTAGATACAGTCGACGTCAAATATATGTTTACACTTTTTAACTTTAAACCTTTGTAATAAGGTGCAAAAGTGTAACCATATCTTTCACGTCGACTGTACATTTTTTGTTTTGGAAGTGCTGTGTCTTCCATATTCATGGCCGGATTCTGAGTATTAACGTGACTAAGTGCCGTTTAATATATGAAAAATTCGTGATATAGTTTTTATCCCGGAATAAGGATGCGATAATGGAGGTGGAACTTAGGTACAATTGTGTCGCTTAACATCAAACTCGGGTAAATCCATTCTGCTTTAAGGTTGATTATCTAAAAAAATGTATAGCAATCTGAAAGATAATCAACCTTAGAGCAAAATGGAGTTACCCGAGTTTGAATTTAAGCAACACAATTACAGTGAGAGTAATAATTGTATTAATTATTATTTATGTTGTGCCCAGCATTTTGCCACGTCCCATGGGAGCCTGGGTTCCGCTTGGCAACTAATCCCAGGATTTGGCGTAGGCACTAGTTTTACGAAAGCGACTGCCATCTGACGTTTCAACCCAGTGGGTAAACTACGCCTTATTGGGATTAGTTCACCGAAAAGCGACTGGTAAATATCAAATGATATTTCGTACCTAAGTTCCGAAAAACTCATTGGTACAAGACGGGGTTCGAACTCACGCTCTTACTACTAGGCCACCAGCGCTCTAATGTTCTGCCTGAAATATATGTCATTGAATGTTGATCTCTAACGACATAGTACTGATCCTACGCAAACGAAATAAATAGGAGTGTAGAGAGAGAAAGGGTCGGCAACGTGCATAACAACTCTAGAGTTGCAAGCGTCCATAGGCACCATCATGATGATAGGCTGCGGTAACTGCTTACCATCAGGCCTGGCCGTATACTAGATTGCCACCGACGTAGTATTAAAAAATAAATCTAGGGTAAAATGCAAGTATTCGAAAAATTATTATATTAGGCACTTCTTGTAATGTTTTATGATCGTCTGTCTAATTATTTTATTCTAAAACTAAATAAAATTCATGATTAAAACCTTACTAGTAAAAGCGTGTAACAAGGGATGCCAATCAATAAATGAAGTGTGTCTTTTCAAAAAGGCTTATTACTTTATGTCAGCAGGGGTTATTTCTCTTAGAAAATTTAGCAAAAAACAAGCCCTATTGACATAGAGAAATAAGCCCTTTTGAAAAGACTTCAAATAGCGTTTGAAATCCGCAGCTGCAGTATCGAGCGAAATTCTCGTGGGAATTGCATCATACTGACTGATACCAGCTAGTCAAGGTAAAATAGAACGAAACAGCCAATATATATATTTATATATTGTTGTTGTTAATATATATATGTATATCGTTGTAAATATATATATATTTATTTACAACGGTGGCAAACAAGCATACGGCCCGCCTGATGGTAAGCAGTTACCGTAGCCTATGGACGCTTGCAATTCCAGAGGATTGACATGCGTTGCCTACCCTTTAAGAACCCTATACACTACTTTTTTGAAGAACCTCTTACTGTAGTCCCTAGGGAAAACCTGAAAAAACTATACATGCTGCTATGACACAGCTCCACCCAGTAATAAACAAGGATCGGATATTCATATTTACCTAAACTTAGCAAAATCACGGCAAACGTTGGACAGATATGAAGGCGGCATCTTAATTATAATAAGTTTAAGAAATACGTATCGGGATTCCGGGATTATTGTACACTAGTTTAATTTCCATGCAGAATTGCTTATTTAATGCTTAATTATCGTCACAAAATTGACATAATTTAACTTTTTACTTGTCACGCTAATTGAGCACACTTTTTTCTGAAAACTCCCATTAACGTAAAGTGGGCTTAGCTAGTTTTACAAATGTCAATATTTGGGAATCTCGGTACGTTGTTCATGGCAGCGCAAGTGCCAATCTCTCACCAGTGCTGTCCGGCACTGTATCTCACCAGGGCTGTCCGGCACTGTGACTCACCAGTGCGGTCCGGCAATGACTCACCAGTGCTGTCAGGCAATGACTCACCAGTGATGTCCGGCAGTGACTCATAAGGGCTGTCCGGCAGTGACTCGCCAGTGCTTTTCGGCACAGTGACTCACCAGTGCTGTCCGGCACAGTATCTCACCAGGGCTGTCCGGCACAGTGACTCACCAGTGCTGTCCGGCAGTGACTCACCAGTGCTGTCTGGCAGTGACTCACCAGTGCTGTCCAGCAGTGACTAACCAGAGTTCTCCAGCAGTAACTCACCAGTACTCTACGGCACATTGACTCACCAGGACTGTCCGGCACGGTGTCGAAGTGGCAGTTGATAAGCAGCGCCGTGCGGCGACTCGCGGGCGGCGGCCGGCCCCCGCGCGCCGACAGCCGCGCCACCACGCTCTGCACATCTCGGTACACGTTGTTCATGCCTGCATGACAATTGACAATTCTTCATCTCTTTTATTTAAATTAGTTTGTTAGAGAGATAAGATTAACTGTACTTTCATGTGAAAAAACAGTGAAAGGCGTATGTACGCAAGTTTTTGTGTCAGATAGGCGGAAGCGGACTCCACAAGTCCACATGATTACGGGCGGGAGTGGCACACAAGCCCCATCTTCCGCGAATTGGTAGCACCATACCCTCTCATGGAAAATCCTAGGTGCCGAACGGAATATCATCCCACGGGAACGCATTGTCGGGATATCAAGTCTGCTATATCTCAATTAAGATCTTTGTCTATAGGTAGTTTCACGAGAATTGAAGTCACGTACACAACAACATCTCATGTAATGACAGGAAGATTTTGAAATTACTCTTTAATTCATTCAATCTGTACTTCATATAGTGTGCGTAATCCATTTGCCTCAACTCTCGTGGAACTACCTATACTTATGTGCAATGTTTTTTTTTTTTTATGACAGGCGGTAAACGAGCAGACGGATTGCCTGGTGTTAAGCAATTACCGTCGCCCATGGGCACTCGCAACACCAGGGGATCACAAGCGAGTTGCCGGCCTTTAAGGGGGGTTGGAGCTCTGGGAACCTTACTCACCATCAGGAACACAACACTACATACCTGAAAGGTGGCAGTGCTATTATGGCTGTGGTTTTCTGTAAGGAGGAGGTACTTCCCCAGTTGGGCTGCCCCAGATTCAAGCGTGATGGTCAACGCTGTGCCCTACCTCTCATGTTTCATGTAGATCCGTTATTGCATGATTAGGTAAGAAGCATCTTGACAAACTTTCACGTAAATATAAAGCAGGCGAGCCTAGTATCTGGGCCATCTGAGCCAAGCAGTTCTAAGACCAGCTGTAGACTCCTGTACTAACCGTCCAGAAACGACAGCGAGAAGGCCCCGCTAGCCTTGTGCACGTCTATCTCCAGGATGTGGTGCGGGGAGGCGCCGGCCGCGATCTCCCGCAGCGCGGCCACAAGGATCCCCACGGCGAGCACTTCGTTCTCGTAGCTGCCAGCCACCTGCACCAGGACAAACACAAGAACAGCTCTAGACAACTGTGAGACTCGGATGAACTAGGTTATTAAAACCGTCTGTGGCAGGATTCGAGGGACTTACAAATTGCAACGAGGGACGAACGAGTTATAAAAAGGGCAGCCACAATAGATCATAACTGGTCGATGCGGTGCAGACAATAGCCCAAAAAAAACAGCAATAATAATATATCCCACTTACCCTGGGCCCGATGGAGGTGAGGTCCACCAGATGCTTGTGGGCGTTCTCGGCTATGAACCTGGTGGGCTCAGCATTCCTGGTGAGCGGTGTCGGCAGCAGTTCCCCGGCCGCCAGCAGCCCCAGCGCTGCCACCACGCAGCTCAACGTGGCGAGCACTAGCCAACGAAGAGCTAGCGGCTCACGGATTAGGACATTCTCTTTTACTATTTCCATCTAAAAAAAAGCTTAAGGTCAAAGATAGAACCATTCCTAAGTTACCAATAGTTTTTTTTGTTTTTATGTCATAGGCGGCAAACGAGCAGGCAGATTGCCTGGTGGTAAGCAATTACTGTCGCCCATGGTCACCTGCAACACCAGGGGACTCACAAGCGCGTTGCCGGCCTTTAAGGGAGGTTGGCATAATGTTTTTCGTTTGCTATGTTTTTTTTATTTTATTTTACAGTATGATGTTATTCAAAAGAAGAGTGTATAGGTTCTTAAAGAGTAGGCAACGCTCATGGTAATCCTCTGGAGTTGCAGGCGTCCATAGGCTACGGTGAATGCTTAACATCAAGCGGGCAGTATGCTTGTTTGCCATCGTCGTTATATAAAAAGTTTGTTAAATTGTAAGTATGTTATTTTAAAGTAGTTTGTTGTGTTATCTGTCCCAACATCACTGAATGGGTCCCGCAGCGCTGCAATGCTAGCATTATCGCATTCACTGCCACCAACGCACATGTGCATTCATTTCCATACATTTTTGGACGGGGTGGCAGCGAATGTTTTATGCTGAGTTAGCTGACCATGTATTTAATTGTTTCCAGAAACAACTTCCCGCATGGAAGTTACTTCGTAAGCCAAGTCTAAATGCTTGCCAGACTTGTCCTACTCAGCCTTCAGAGGTTCTCGTCACATGGGATGGTGAAGAGAGATAATAAAATAAAAAACAAACAAAATAAAGTTAATATTTAAAAAGCTAGTTGTTTTGCGATAAAGTAATTTGATGATGTAATCTTATTCAAGACTAGTGAGTATTCTTTAATGTTGGCTTTCTGCTGTGTGTACATTTAAGACACAGATGACTTTAACTGCAAGTGTAGGTGTATGGCGTTATAGACAATTTGCGCTGTACATTCTGCAGTGTAGCAATTTTGAGAGGTGGGTGTCCGGCCTGGACCCAAGATTCTACTATCCTCCTAACAAATAATATCCTACTCGAATTTGTTCTTTATAGTGTAGGAAACAAAGTAGAATCTCTTTTGTGTCAAAATTGAAGGAAACAAATGAAATTCAACTCTGTTCCAATTGTATAAAATTCAAATTTCATTATAATAATTAGTACTACAGGTAGGCCCGTGGGCCTTACAAGGCTATTCTAATTTTATTTAATATTTAAATATTATAAACATAAATAATACCCCGGCTGGGATGGAAACCAGGACCTGCTGCATCATAGGCAGTGTTACTGGTGGCTAGGAGGCTGACTTATTAACAAGGAATGGAATATTCATAGAAAATGTCAAGTTTGAGAGGGATCATATTATAAGACTTTTTTGACTTTGCCAGTTATCTGTGCTATAAATCATGTTTGCATACGTTTTGACCTCTTTGATAAACTATGTAAAGGATAATTATTTAGTCATATCTCAATTAGGCACCCCACTCGTCTAATTATTTATGATTTAAATACTATACTTAAATACTAACTAATAAATACTAACCAATAACTAGACAGGAATATAAAAAAAATGGAATTCAAATTCTCAATTCGAACCTAAAATTTCTTTTTTTTTGGCTGATTTGCCCTTACTATAGTGAATATTTTTCTCGATACACAAAAGCAGTCGACCGTAAATAATTAAAATGCATACGTATTTTTGTAATACATATTGAACAACTACACAAATAATAATTTTGACGTATGTGTATTACTTGTCTGGCTTACTATGTATTTATTTCAGTTATACATGCACGTATCAGCGATAAATATGATTCTTATTAGAAGTAGACCTCAGTTCAAATGGATAATTTATTACTTACCTTAACTGTATTGCAGCGAGCAAGCCGCGTGTTGAATGTCAAGTAAATTAAAATGATTGCTGCAATTATAATAGCATATAACGAAGCTATTTCTCACATTATAATTTGCCGCATAAATGACAAAACATCAGAAGATCACAAAACTCCAACTTAGACGGCAACCACAGACCAACTGGAAAAAGTTGAAGTTGGTATTAATGACAGCTGTCAGTGCTTATGTAATTTGTTGACGTTTGAGCTACAAGATAAAACGATGTAAATGTTATAATTTAGCAAAATAGATTAGTGTTTGATGTATGATCCAAAACAAATAATATTGCATATTTTATTTGTTTAACCAATTAAAACAAAAAAGTAGTAATTATGCTTTGTAGACTGTCAAATAGAGAAAACAGAAAAACTATAATTTATATGTTTTTAATAAGTTACCTTGATAATATATTTGAATAACACCAACCCACAATAAATTGGCAATAAAGGCATTAATGGCAAATTGTAGCGTACCCCTTCTTTGTCACAGCGGTGCATGTGTCATGTCATGTCATTATGCGATGTGTCAGGGGAACGTTAAAAAGAATAGGCGCGCTTTTGAAATTAAATTTTGTAAATTAGTTTTAAATTCTAGATTTGTACATTTCTTTGTATATTTCTTATGTAAAATAGTCTATATAGTGTTAGTTTTGTACATATTACGTTAGTGCGTTTCCCCATAATGGGGAAGCGCACGGGGCGTAGCGGCCGTAAACGATCGCGAGTTACGGGTGAGTCTCTTACAGAAGGAATAGATCAGGACTTACCTTCTTCATCATCATCGACGACTTCATATTCTGATGCTGAAAATAATGATCGTCCACTAGCGAAGAAAAGAGAAAAGGATAAGTACACACCTTATAAAGCAGGAAATTATAACAGATTTTATGACGAAAACTCGCAGAAGAAAGATTTTATTGTCTTCCTCAATCGCGAAGAAGATAACACTAAAATTACAGATAAGGATAGGTTGGCCATATCTAATGGCATCAGAAAACATTGTGTTTCAGGTGTAATGCATCTGAGGTCAATTAATGCATTCAAAATTGGTATAACTTTCGACCTCCCTAATAACGCTAATGTTTTTCTTAAGAACGAAAAGCTCCTAAACGAATTGAGGATGGTTGGTTCAATACCGGCTGCCGAAACAGAAGCCACTGGGGTTCTCACATCTGTACCTTGCGATTATTCCAATAAAAAAATCTTTCAGCTTATTGCTTCTAGTAAAAAAGTTATTAGTGTGAGACGTTTCATGCGACGGGTAAAAGACGCTCAAGGTGTCGTTTCCTTTCTTCCAACACAGACAGTTGCTGTTACATTTGCTTCAACGCAGCTCCCCGAGTATGTTACTTTAGACCACTGGAGACATGAGGTAGGAGTTTATGTTCCTCCTGTTAAACAGTGCCTGAAGTGCATGAAATTCAACCACATTGCTAAATTTTGTAAAAACAATGAAACTTGCTCAATTTGCTCAGGCAACCATAATTTTAAACAATGTGACAAGTCCAAAACTCAATGTGCTAACTGTGGCGGTGACCATATTGCAATTTCTACCACATGTCCACTTAAAAAACAAAAACTAGAAGAAAACAAAATAAAAGCAAAAATGCAAGATATTCTGATCTTTTAGTGCAGCTCAATTTCCACAGCTAAATTCAAAATACATTGATACTCAAATATCCAATTTAATTAAATCTGACAAATTTATGAATTTATTAGTTGAAGCAATGCTTGAAATATGTTCAAAACCTGATGTGCCAAAAAATTCTAAAAGCATTAGAGAAATTTTAGATAACACTTTTAAGAAAAAACACCTTAACCTTTTTATGGATCCATTTGATATAGTGAAATGGAATGCTCAAACTTTGATTAGTAATAGGTTAGTTTAAACAAAATTTTTCTATGATAACAACAGACATATTGCCATAATCTCTGAAACATGGTTGAAACCACATCAATTTTTTCTATCAAAGGGTACAATATTATTAGAAATGATTGTGGGAACAACCACAATGGTGTTGCAATTTTAATTCATAATATTATAACACATTCTCAAATTACAACTCATTTTGATAGTTCTTTACAAAATGTTTGTGTGAAAATCAAAATTAATAACAATGAATTAAGTGTCGTTAGTTTTTACAGTCCATCTAATACAAATCCACCATTTAATAAAAATAATCTAGACGTTTTGCTTAAGTCCATTCCTAAACCTATGATATTTGGAGGCGATTTTAATGCTCATCACATGTCTTGGGGATGTGTCGACACCCTGCCTCGAGGTAAGGATGTTTTAGATGTTATTGATGAAAATGATCTTGTTCTTTTGAATAATGGCAGTCCCACTACAATTGGTTCTTCATCTTGGCGAGCTAATGCTCTTGATTTAACTTTAGTTTCTCCATCTTTGGCACTTTCATGTGATTGGTCTGTTTATGATTATCCTCTGGGTAGCAGTTATCACTTGCCTGTAATTATAAATTTGGTTGTTGGAAATGAAAGTAATCTACAGAATAATATACAATGCAATAATGTACATTTACCATTTCAGCATAATTACAAATTAGTTAATTGGAAAATATATAGTCAATTAATGGATTCAAATTTAAAAATATTGACTTTAATGCTATGTCTCCACCAGAATCCTACAATTTGTTTTGTAACATAATACATTCTGTTGCTGAACAGTCAATTCCACAGTCTACCTCCACTAATAAATGTAATAATATTGCTAAACCTTGTTTACCAAAACATTCTAAGTGTCCTAGTTTACCCTGGTGGAACTCAAAGTGTTCAGAAGCTGTTCAAAACTCAAAGAATGCTTATATATATTTTAAAAACAACCCTTCTGAGGATAATTATATTGAATTTAAGAGATTGCGAGCTTTAAAAACTAATACTTAAAACAGAAAAACAAACAGCTGGATGGAATTGTGCAACTCATTTAATAGATGTACCTCATTGTCATTGGTATGGAAGTACATGCGTAAATTTAATAAATCATTTACTCTTAATAATTCTCTTGATGATAGTTGGATTCCAGATTTTATATGTAAATACACTCCTGACTTTGTTTTGAATGAGCCGTTAAATTATAATAAAACTGATAATATTGGAAATAATTATTTGACTGATCCATTTTCGTATCAAGAACTCCATTCTGCGTTGTTTTCTAGAAGAGATACATCCCATGGTCTAGATGGGATTCCATATATACTTTTAAAAAAATTAACCCCAAATTGTCTCATAATCTTTTAAACTTACTTAATCGTATGTGGAAGGAAAACTTTATACCTGAGGAATGGAAAACTGATTGTTTGGTTCCAGTTTTAAAACCTGGTAAAGATAAATTGTTGCCGGATTCGTATCGACCCATAGCTCTTACGTCTTGTATTGGAAAGATATTTGAACAGCTTTTAAAACAACGCCTAGAATTTTATGTAGAACAAAATGGTCTTTTACCTTACAACCAATTTGGTTTTCGCAGAGGTCGGTCTTCTCGTGAAAGCATTTGTCAGCTAGTATTAGATGCTCAACACAGTCTGTATAATAATCAATATCTTTTATGCGTTTTCTTTGATATTGCTGGTGCTTTTAACAGTGTTAATATTTCGGTTCTTTGTAACGAGTTGTCAGTGATAGGGATACCTGGGCAATTAATAAACTGGATACAAGCATTTTTGACCAATAGAAAAGTATTTGTTAAATTTAATAATCATTTATATGGTCCAAGATGCTCGTCGTTAGGAGTATGTCAAGGAGGAATTCTGTCTCCATTAATATTTATCTTATATATTAGACGATTGAATCTTATTTTGGGATCGAATGTAAAAACTTACAATATGCAGATGACTTAGTAGTTTATACATCTGGAATGGATTTAAGTCAATTAGCTTCTACTGTAAATAACGCACTTTCCAGTTTATATAAATACTTTTCATACCTTAATTTAGATGTTAATCCTACTAAATCAAAAGTCTTCATTTTCGGTCGTAAATGTGTAGCTACACCTAATATTTTGTATAACAGAATTCCATTGCCTATATATAGTGAAGTAAAATTTTTGGGTGTAACTTTTACTCCAAAACTCTCATGGACAAAATACATTAATAATATAACAACAAAAGCAAACAAGGCTTATAATGTATTAAAATCTGTTTGCGGGACTACTTGGGGAGCAGATCCCAAAATATTGTTAGTGTTATACAAATCTCTCGTTCGTAGTCACTTTGAATATGGTTTTCTTTGTTTTGCTGGAGATAGTAAATTAGTGAATAGTTTGGACAAAATACAAAATAAATGTATGCGCACAATACTAGGTGCCTTTAAAACTAGTCCTATTGCTGCTTTGCAAATCGAAACAAAACTGCCACCCATTAGTGTTCGATTCCGTTATTTGAAAGAAAGATTTATCTTGAAGCTTCATAGTTTGCCTAATAATGATCTTCTTACCAATTTAATTGCTTCTCAATCTGCTCCTTATAAGCAACATATGTTTATTTTGCAAGATTTTTCTTGCTTTTTCATTCTCTTGAAGAGTTTAATATACATTTGAACGATGATGTTCTTCCTTGTTATGCAGGCACATTCCAAAGTAAATATGCCGCAATGAATATTGTAATTGATTCAAGCTTGTCTTCTAAGGAGGAAGTTTATCTGTTATTGTCAGAATGGACTAATTATAAATTTATTTATACTGATGGGTCCAAAAATAATGATGCTGTATCATTTGCAATTTACCAGACCGAAATCAATAAGGGAGTGGGATACAAAATTAATAAATATGCTAGCATCTTCACTGCTGAAGCAACACCCATCCTTTTGCTTTAAAACATATTATGGAAAGAAATCAGTTGAACAAAAATTGGGTAATAGTCAGTGATAGTATGAGTGTCTTAAAAAGTTTGTCAAGTAACAAAATGAATGCTAACATTAACTACCTGATTTTTACTATTAAAGAATTATGGTGGAAGTTATCCTTAACTGACACTGTAGTACAATTCGTTTGGGTACCTTCGCATATAGGAGTCTTAGGTAATGAAAATGCAGATTTTTAGCCAGAACCATTGTTAATATTTCTGATTCATGCTCAAGTTTAACCATCAAGGAGTTGGATGTCGCTTTGCCGTATACGGATATGATATCTAATCTTAAAAAGCGCATGATTAGTAATTGGGGAAAACATTGGTATTTTTGTAGAGAAGTTGAAAATAAAGCTCATATATATTCTTTGTTAGACGTTCCTGTTAATAGTACGCCATGGTTCTGCAAGCTTAAACATTTTGTTCATAGAAATTTCTATACTATAATCAATCGAATGCGCATTGGTCATTATTGCCTAAATTTTCATCTTCATCGAAAAATATAGTTTCTTCTCCTTATTGTGATCGTTGTCAAATGAATGAAGTTCAGTCTCTCGACCACATCATTTTCGTTTGCCCGTCCTTCGGCATTCAGCGCCTTGTGCTGATGGATGAGCTGCTTAATATTTATGAGGCATCTAATATAATCCCGCTGTCAGTACCAGATTTGCTAAGAGAGCCTACCACGTATATGTCTTTGTATAAATTTGTACATAACACCATAAATAAGTTGTAAATATTTTAATACAATTTTTAATTTTAGGTTCTTAATGCAGATAACATATAAATGTAAATTGTATATATTTAAAATAAATCTAAATATCGCTACTAGAATATTTCAGGATTGTACTGTTTGGAAAGGACAATAATTAAACTGGATTATGAGATTGAACGTACGGTTTTGACTTAATTAATGGATGATACATACATACTGAAATTGTATAAGAAAATAAAAGTAACTGAAGACATTGAACTCGGATTTGACCTAATATGAATAGTACTTACTGAAGACGTTGACCGGATTGAACTTATGAAAAAGAAAACAAACTACTTATGACAAGGCAGTATGGCTTAGAGCTTTAGCCTGTCCAGATGGACGAAAAAAAAAAAAAAAAAAAAAAAAGCGATGTGTCAGGCTGTCATGTTATTCACTAATTTCATGCTGTGAACTATAAATATTATTTGTAATTAACGGTTTATGTTATGATCGTGTTCTGTGTGGTTTAAAGCAGAATGGCGCAGTGGGAAGGTTACGGCGTGACGGTGCGATGCGGTTCTCCTCTAGGCTGTTACCAAGGCACTATCCTCGCGGCTGATGGCGCGTCCATCACTTTGACCAAACCTTTCCGCAACGGATTTCCTTATCCAAAGGCTCAGGTTACGCTCAAGTAAGACCCAATTACTGTTAAATCCTCTAGCTTCAATAATTTATCAGTTTGGAATGTTGGCATCCAAAGCTTCATGAAGATCCGAGGGTATATTTTAGACTACCCAATCTTACGATTCGCGTCGATACGTTACAGCTTATTGTTGCTATATTTATACTCAAGCAATCTGTTTCCTTTGAATGATTTTTTATAGTATGTTTTATAGTCGAAGTAATCCACTTCTGCATAAAGCAATTTCTATACAGTCCTTGAAAACTGGGTACATGTTGTAGTCATGTAATTTTTACTAGGTCAATATATTTCACTAAATATTTGTTTGAAAATTAACATATGTAACATGCAAGTAAGATAATTCGGATGTGCTAGCCTGGAAATTGATGGGTACCACAGCTTGTGCCTTCAAGAGACTAAAGAGGATTGCTCCACAAGAGCTCACCTACCTATATCAAACCAAAAACCCCCCAATGGTCACCCGTAGCATTAGCGAGGGCTGTTGGGTTCAACCCACAGTCTTAATTAAAAAAAATAATTATTTTTTACACTGGGCTAGTGATCCAGTGGTTGTGGGTTCGAGTCCCGCTCCGAGTCAAATTTTTCTATTTTTCTTTCGATTTAAATATCGAAAAAAAAAAAGAACTCAAAATCTCTAGTTTAATGCCTCCATTGCTGGCAGATTGCAAGGAATAAGAACCTAAAAAAAATTGTCTAAATAGCAAACACTTTAAATGTTTTTAGAGATGTGCTGACTACAGTTTTGACCAACTAGCAGACTAGTCAATGCTTAGATGGTCGCCATCTAAAACTTATCTGGTAGCTTTATTATCCTTAAATGCAGTCTTTATACATTTTTCTTGCAGAGCATCAGACATCAAATCCCTCGAGATTATCTCAGGCAAGACATCAGGCGGGACAGCCCACAGCACAGTCCCAGTAGCGGGCAAGAAGAAGTTGCCACGGGCAACAGTTGGGGAGAGCCTGCAGGAACAGGCAGCAGCACCACCTCCACCGGTGGCCAGCAGCAGCAAGGCTAAGCCTGTGAAGAGCAAGCCTATTGATATACAAGGGAAACCAAATAGGAACAATACTCATGCAGGTAGGGAATTGTAACTATATTCAGGGTTAATCGTCATCATTTCAGCCATAAGTCCACTGCTGGATGAAGTCCTCCAAATATGACTTGTATCATCTTGGGTTGCCATAGATGCTACGCTTGGCAGGCAGGTTGGTGACTGCAGTCGCTGTAAAATTGGTTTAGACCAATGCTGCTGCTCATCCAGGCGTTGTTCAGTTGCTTGGTCCCCTAACTGAAGGTTAATAAATTTCTAGCATCTTTCTCTTTTACTCCAATTAAGGCGTTATGAGAATGACAGTAAAGCTCGAAATTTACGAATATCGATTTTCGCGCTATATAATAATATAGTGCTTATAGAATAATTTCCTTTTTGAACATATGTATATAAACTTACCTACTTTAAAATAAGTATATAAAAATACACTCCATAGCTTTTAAATTCGCAACACAGAAATAGATCCACCATTTAATTTAGAATATTAGTAACTCTTTGTACTTAAACTTTCCTTTGTAATTCTAACATTAAAACAGTGACTAAATACTCGTGCGACAAATCTCACAGCTCGCCAATTTCAAGCACTATGAGTGCCGAGCCTTGGTCGAGTCGACGTCACGTATCCGTAACGGTGTCCGTGTTTTTAGTAAACGGTAATTTTCCCTACAGGCAGCTACGGTGCCTCCGGCTCGACACCGAAGATTCGCACGACGGGCGGCGACAAGGCGCGCCGTCGGAACGAGGCCTGCTTTGGTTCAGCTGCTTTAGAAGCAGTAGACAATGACTTTGATTTTGAGGGGAACTTGGCATTGTTTGACAAAGAGGTAATGTATTCTATGTACTTATGATTTGTCTAAGATTCTTGGTTTGCAGTCAGCAAGCATTGTAATGTGCCTAAAAAATTTTTTTTATTAAATCATTTCAAATCAAAAATTAGGTCGTAACAATATAATTAATAAGGCTGTGTGTCATGTTACTAGTATTTAGTTTTAAATATTATTTTTAATACAGGTGCTCAAAAATGGGTACTTTTCGTAGCTGTTTAACGTGCGGAAAGTTGGATTTCGCGCACTAGTGCTTTTTACTTTTCCAGTTTTTTTTTTTTTACACTTGTTCCAATTCATGGATTACTAATGGGTGTTAATACTGTAAGTCTCCTTTAAACATCTCAATAAACAAAAAAAAAAATGTAACAATAAGAAATAACAAATAACGTAAACATGCCATATTTTATTACTTACCTCTTCATCAATAATCATTATAACAAGTTTATTTTTAATATTGAAAAACCATTCTTAAAAAGTTGTTAGAATGAAACGGAACAGCTGCCGAAACGCCTGTCAAACAAGAGGCGTTTTTCCTACTGGTTACTGGTTATGTTTCCAAAGGTAGCATTCGATATTGTTTTTATAAATATACACAAATAATAGTAAAAAACTTAGTGTTTAAGTAAAATATTGTATATTCACAAGTATGTATGTATTTTATAGAACATACATTTAAAAACTTTCATGGAAATGGATTAATAGTAATAGGTACTTAAAAAATTCCACTCTAGTCGAATTTAAGCTAAAAAAGACACCTCTTTATAATGTCAAAAATTGTCACTGCGATAATCGAACTTGTTGTTGAACGAGTAGTTGTTTTTCTTATTTTATTTCTTCTTTGTTTTTTCGCAACTGTATTAAAAAACGTCGTTCGATACACGCGCGGAAATGTCATTCTTCACTCGGCCCGAGTATCGCCACTCGCCTTCGGCTCGTGGCAAAATATCTCGGGCCTCGTGAAGTAATGACATACTTTCCGCACTAGCATCGAAATGTACTATTTTGGTGTGTCTACGTACCAATTTTATTATAGAGCATTGTTTTTAGAAATGTTGAATGTTTTTGTGGAATCGGTAATGTCTTATAGAAAAGCTTTGCTTATGCAATTAGGCCTCCACTTATTCGGCATTAAGGGCCATCGATCGATGTGTCTAATCGCCACAATAGTGTAGCGTTTGCCGTTCGAGTTCGGCGTCAATAAATATAAACCGGCAAGCCGTCCCGTGCGCAGGCGCTGTGGCAGCAGATGCGGCCGGACGTGGTGCGCGTGGCGGCGGCGCGCGACGAGCTGGCGGGCGGCAAGCTGCGCCACGACGAGAACGTGCTGCGCGGGCCGGCGCCGGCGCCCGCCGCCGTGCTGCTGCCGGCGCCGCTGCGGGCCGCGCGCGGGTACGTCACGGACGCGGGCGCGCGCCTGCCCGCCGCCGCCGCCGCCGCGCGCGCCGCGCTGTGGGCCGGCCTGCGCGCCGCCGGCGCCGGGCTGGCGGCCGGGGCCACCACGCTGTTCGCGCGCGCCGCGGCCGACGTGGCGCTCAAGCTCGTCGGCGGCACCAGGAGGTCAGGCTTCGTCCTCTAATCTCTATCTCACTGTTTCTCAATGTATCTGTTTCTTACGGCGTTATCACACTTAGGCGATTTGCAAGCGATTTCTATACAAAACTCGTACGCGGCGACCTCGCTGCGTATTCGCTTCCATACAAAACTCGCTCGCAAATCGCGAGTGTGATATCAGCCTTAATGTATTGAGTTAATCGTTTTATTTTCCTCGCGTTCAAATTTGGTCAGAGTTTCTATAGTAAAATTGAATGAATTGAAGTATGAGAGTGTTGGGGTCGCGAAAAGTCTTAATGGTCATTTAAAGTCGTGACACCATGATGTTTGATAAACATTGCGTTGCGTCTAGCGCCATTTTTGCATTTTAACTTCAAGCATCCTTTTATTGACAAATCAAATTGCGATTATGTTAGCGATGCTTTAATTCCAGGTTAAATAATTTATTTAATATGCTACGTTATCAAATGAAGTCCTAAATTTTGATTTATGTACGGCTCAAACTCTATCTTTCCGACGCCATTGACTTATTTCGTACCGCGCACACCAATACTTGATATCAAGATATATTTTGCGATATTTTACTTTTTTTATGTGTCAACATCTGATAAAAATCCGAAAGGGTAGATATTCGGATGCAACGAACTAGTAATACTATAGAAGCCTGACTCGAGCTCAAAAATGACCCCACGGCTAGTGTGCCGCGAACGATTGACTGAGCCACGGCGGAGTTTGACAGCTTTAGTAGTACAGAAGCTTTCTATGACATAAGATGTCAGCTAATATAAAATTGTTAAATTAAAAAACCATATAAAATGCTTTCTTCTGCGGTAAAATGGTACCTGAACAACTCCACAAAAATACAAGAAAATCTATGGGATCCATTGGAATGTGTAAGTTTAACCCTGAAGAAGATAAACAATTATTTAAAGTAACATATTGATATATAGACTAATACGCTGAACCAAATGTCGTAACTCTATACTAGTTTTATAATGACTTATGCCTTTATGATACTGAGTGACAAAATGGTGATAATTTTATGCAACATTTCTACTAGTAAGTAAACTATTAATTTTATGTTCAAGTAACGAGCAATTCCTATTATATGTTTATATTTCAAACGCAAATACCTACGCTATAAATGTGCTGCTGGTAAACTTTTCGCCATAATCATTCTAGTTTCCCGGAGGCCGCGGAAAGGATTTATTATTTATTATAAATTATATTTTTCACGGAATTTAATTTTCTGCCCAAATGGGCAATCATTGAATTGTCGTTAGAGATTCGCGATGCCTTAAGGTCGAAAATTGTATTTCAGTAATAGGATTAAAATACTTACTATCTGTCATTGCATATTACAAATAGCCTCTTTGTGAAAAGTTATCATTTTCTTTTCTAAATCTGAAAGCGGTTCCAGCTCCTTAGTGAGTTTTTTAAAGAAATTTCGTTATTTGCGTTACTATCATTTGAATATTGCAAGAACGAAAAAGATGAATATAGACTCGGTAGTCGCCTAATGTTGGCAAAATGTCTTTACATCCCAAAGTTCAGTACTCCACGTAGATCTTATTAATCTGTTGCCTAGTAAAAAAAAATGCATGCGATATATGAAAGTAACGTCTTATTCTAGCTTGCTCCTATGGTGACAGTTTGCTATACGATAATACGATATTGAACCTTAGTGGGTTGGAAATTAAACTCCTTGACTGTACTCACACTATACGATTATTCCAAAATACATATGTACTACACATTAATATTATGTTTCAACTTTTGAGTATAACGATAAACGGGACTTAGTCGCGCAAAAACTTACGAAAATTCACCTCCGATATTCCCGAGCGACATTATCCCGTGGCACCTACTGGAGGAAAACTGAGGCAATGTCGTAATGCAAAATCGTGGTAGTGTTGTCCAATATGACATTACTATACCTTCTTATAAAGTATGGACACACGTAATCTTAATAGCAAAATCGTGTCAAAATAAAACTTATATAAATTGGTTCTATCTCGGTTAGTATCATCCCTGTAAGTTTGAGAACGCCATAATATTGCAACGCCGCGCATGAGGTTTGACGCTTAAAACTTTTTTTAACCAATCACAACTTTTTTTAAATAGCGCGAAATTGTCTATTGGATAAACTCCAAGCTGCTCTGACAATTTATGAAGAGGGGATTGCTGTCAGTGTCAGTGCGCCTGGGGTCAATTTTGGAAGGCATTTTTGTATGGAGAGCTGTGTCTATATATATTCAGTCACCGTTCGGATGTAGAAAATTGCCTATGGATGACAGGCAGATCAATTCAATGATTTAACATAATCCCTGCAGATTATCTTAAATCATTGAATTGATACACTTTTCAGATCGGACCCAAAACGCCTCGAACGCTACTTGTGTTGATTTTTTAAGCTTATTCTCCGCCGTATTTTTAATTATTTTTTCTAAGTATAACGTTTGCCTAAGGGTCTTCCCATATCTGTCGGCGGGGATTCGGCGGAAGCCGGTCATAAAAACCTACATGTCCAAGCAGTAAGAGCGAAATACGTCGGCCGAACCGATGCGAGTCGAATGATGTTTGTTTCGGTCTTAGTGACAGTGGTTTTAGTAAGGGTTAGATCTGCCCTCAAAAGAGGTGGTGACTTGTGGTCTAACTAAGCTACAGGGGACCGATTTTTGAGTCGTGCACTCGTATTCATAAAACTTTAATAGCGAAAATTATGACACAAAATCTTCTTTTTTTCATAATCTTAAAATTTTTATTCCATTGATTAAGGTAATTACAATTATAATACATTTTCATAAAAGAGTATCGGTAAACCGGTGTGGTTTGTCTCGATACCCATTCCGCAATAATTAATATTATATCAACATGGCAAACAAAATAGTTTCATACATACTACACATACTACTAATAATCTATTTAGAATTGAAAGTACAAAATTTACCATTATTTTTGCACAAAATGTATAGTTTCGATATCGATCATTAATTTCTATCATTCATCCCTCTTAAATATCAATTCTTCGTGTTCAAGAGAGTTTAAAATATCACGATTCGAGCGACGAGTGCTCATAAATCGGCCCCCAGTAGGGACACTAGACTAGACTGGGTAGATAGCTACTTTTACGCTGTCTCAGGAGTCGTAAGTATGACGTCCCAAGTCTATTAGGGTTGCGGGCCCATCGTGCTCACAACGATGGATTCGCCCTTGGGTCTTACTACGTGGACATAGAGGTTTTCACGACCGGCTTTAGTCAAATCCGCGTCTACTGATTCGGGGAGACACTAACCGCTCGGCCACGAGATTGCGCGAATCGCGGCGCGGCAAGCGTTTTATCTGTTCATTGCGTGTGATCCCAACTAACCGCAGTGCATTGCGCGTCTTGACCGCGCAACGAACAGATAAAACGCTCGCTCGCCGTGTCGTGGCCGGGCCGTAAGTAGGGGCTTGTATGGTGCAGACTGGACCCGCGCAACGCGCACCAGCGGCCGCGGCTGGGCGCGGCGGTGGGCGGCGGGCCGGGCGCGGCGGCCGGCGTGGCGGCGGCGCGTCTGCTGCGGGCGCACGGCGTCGACACCTACGTGCTGCCGCTCGACGGTGCGTATGCGATAATATCTGTCTTCCAGATCTACACTCTAAACGCGAACAATATATTGTTGTCCCGTACAGAGCCGATATGTTTCTTCTTGAGCTCAAGGAAAGCCGTTGAACTGCAGTAAAGTTAGTCAAGCCGGCGGGAATCGGCTTGTATAAACGCACCACCACTGGTCCCGTATACGACTATCATTATCATTTCATCCGGCGAGTCATCAACGTTTTTAACGTGTGGCGTATGACACGAGAGAAGTGTCATCACATTATATGGCGTTTAGGCACGCCTGCCGCGCCATGAAATAGTCGTTCGCTGCCACAGACATTTTTGAAAATAGAAGACGCAACGAATCGTTTAGCAATAATGGTGTCCGTGTATATACAGAAACGTGTCCACTGGTAGCGGCGGCGCTGGAAGCGTACAGACTCAGCGGCGGCCGCGTGCTGGCGCCGGCGGACGCGCGCCCCGCGGCCGACCTGCTGCTGCTGGCGCTGCACGACCCGGAGACGGCGGCCGAGCACCCGAGGTACACACGGCTACACGTAGCTGTACATCTATATACAGACACGTGCCGCTGCTGGCGCCGGCGGACGCGCGCCCCGCGGCCGACCTGCTGCTGCTGGCGCTGCACGACCCGGAGACGGCGGCCGAGCACCCGAGGTACACACGGCTACACGTAGCTGTACATCTATATACAGACACGTGCCGCTGCTGGCGCCGGCGGACGCGCGCCCCGCGGCCGACCTGCTGCTGCTGGCGCTGCACGACCCGGAGACGGCGGCCGAGCACCCGAGGTACACACGGCTACACGTAGCTGTACATCTATATACAGACACGTGCCGCTGCTGGCGCCGGCGGACGCGCGCCCCGCGGCCGACCTGCTGCTGCTGGCGCTGCACGACCCGGAGACGGCGGCCGAGCACCCGAGGTACACACGGCTACACGTAGCTGTACATCTATATACAGACCCGTGCCGCTGCTGGCGCCGGCGGACGCGCGCCCCGCGGCCGACCTGCTGCTGCTGGCGCTGCACGACCCGGAGACGGCGGCCGAGCACCCGAGGTACACACGGCTACACGTAGCTGTACATCTATATACAGACACGTGCCGCTGCTGGCGCCGGCGGACGCGCGCCCCGCGGCCGACCTGCTGCTGCTGGCGCTGCACGACCCGGAGACGGCGGCCGAGCACCCGAGGTACACACGGCTACACGTAGCTGTACATCTATATACAGACACGTGCCGCTGCTGGCGCCGGCGGACGCGCGCCCCGCGGCCGACCTGCTGCTGCTGGCGCTGCACGACCCGGAGACGGCGGCCGAGCACCCGAGGTACACACGGCTACACGTAGCTGTACATCTATATACAGACACGTGCCGCTGCTGGCGCCGGCGGACGCGCGCCCCGCGGCCGACCTGCTGCTGCTGGCGCTGCACGACCCGGAGACGGCGGCCGAGCACCCGAGGTACACACGGCTACACGTAGCTGTACATCTATATACAGACACGTGCCGCTGCTGGCGCCGGCGGACGCGCGCCCCGCGGCCGACCTGCTGCTGCTGGCGCTGCACGACCCGGAGACGGCGGCCGAGCACCCGAGGTACACACGGCTACACGTAGCTGTACATCTATATACAGACACGTGCCGCTGCTGGCGCTGCACGACCCGGAGACGGCGGCCGAGCACCCGAGGTACACACGGCTACACGTAGCTGTACATCTATATACAGACACGTGCCGCTGCTGGCGCCGGCGGACGCGCGCCCCGCGGCCGACCTGCTGCTGCTGGCGCTGCACGACCCGGAGACGGCGGCCGAGCACCCGAGGTACACACGGCTACACGTAGCTGTACATCTATATACAGACACGTGCCGCTGCTGGCGCCGGCGGACGCGCGCCCCGCGGCCGACCTGCTGCTGCTGGCGCTGCACGACCCGGAGACGGCGGCCGAGCACCCGAGGTACACACGGCTACACGTAGCTGTACATCTATATACAGACACGTGCCGCTGCTGGCGCCGGCGGACGCGCGCCCCGCGGCCGACCTGCTGCTGCTGGCGCTGCACGACCCGGAGACGGCGGCCGAGCACCCGAGGTACACACGGCTACACGTAGCTGTACATCTATATACAGACACGTGCCGCTGCTGGCGCCGGCGGACGCGCGCCCCGCGGCCGACCTGCTGCTGCTGGCGCTGCACGACCCGGAGACGGCGGCCGAGCACCCGAGGTACACACGGCTACACGTAGCTGTACATCTATATACAGACACGTGCCGCTGCTGGCGCCGGCGGACGCGCGCCCCGCGGCCGACCTGCTGCTGCTGGCGCTGCACGACCCGGAGACGGCGGCCGAGCACCCGAGGTACACACGGCTACACGTAGCTGTACAGCTGTCCTCGTAATAATCTGTCCTCACTGCGTTCGGCCGTCAACATGTACTCGGCCGGCAATGCCTTATTTCCCGGCAATTGTAGTAATGTACTATTTTTCAAACATGCAATGAAATATTGTCTTTATATTCCTTATAATAGACTCGGAAGTATGGTTTTTTGGGCGCGGCAACTGAAGGGGATGGAAATTGATTTTTATACGACCCGGAGACGGCGGGTGTCATAGCAAACAGCTGATGTTAATTTTTAATACATTTTAATTTCATTGTTAGTTGTGATTTTGCAAATTTCATTTTTTTCATTTCACTATACATGCCTCGTCGTGAAAACGGATTCCCGGCCTCGTATACGTATATACCCACTAGGCCGGAAATCCTCATTTTCCCGGCCTCTTTAGTATTGTACTATGTGCACCAAAGATTAAATAATAACATTGTCTCCCAGCACCCCCCAAGCGCTGGAGTGGGCGGCGTCGTCCCGCGGCGCGCTGGTGCTGCTGGAGCCGGGCGGCGGCGAGCACTGGGACGCCGTGCTGCTGTCGGCGCGCGCCGTGCTGGCCGCCCTCCTCCCGCCCGCGCTGAGCGCGCCCGCGCCGCGCCTGCTGCTGGCCAACGTGGCCCCGCCCCCGCAGATCTTCACCTCGCTGGGCATTTCTTATAGATCGCCCTTTGGCGCGTCGTCGGTGCTCGCGCTGCATTTGGCGGATGATGATGATTGAATTTACTTCATCGTCGAAGGACGTCCACTGCTGGGCATAGGCCTCCCCGATGCGATCTATACCGGACCGTCGTTCTGCCTTGTGGGTAGGGATCGTTACCGGTTTTACGAAAAATGAAAATGTTGCCGTTAATTCCTAATTTTTCTTTCGAGCTTCTTACATGGTATTTAGGTTAAGAGAATACATTATCTGATGAGTTGGTCAAAATGTAAAAATCTGCCCTGACAACTGAGATACCAAAATTGAATACCGGTTAATTTGTATGAAAATAATACCGGTATTCAATCCCTGCTTGTGGGAGATCTGCCAACGGCTATTATTAACCTATATTCAAGAGCTATACAGAGTGTAATCGTTAATGGCCTGGCAATTATTCCGTAAATGTAATCATGAAACACACGCCGTAGGCACATCTTGGGCTTGTCGGTGATACTTGGTAATTTAGTGATACTGTATATATCGCTGAGCTAACAGTGATGGCGAGCGATAAATTGCTGCCAACCCGATTGTAAGCATCTGCCATCAACTTTATAGCTCCTTATAAATGTGTTTAACAATAATGCCCCAAGTAGCAAAATAGTTCTTTAATTTACTACTTTAGTCGCCATTTTATCGGTTATTTAAGTCGTGCTACACCCTCGGCCTCGTCGACACTTAATTACCATCAGGTGCGACTGAAGTCAAACGCTAGTCAGTCTCGTATTAAAAAAATGTTACTTGGGGCAGTATCACCGAATTACCTAGTATCACATATAAGCCAAGTTGTGCCGTACTAAATGTAATAGGGCCGCTTAACCCTTTACTGCGTGACGTAAAACTATTTGTTATAATTTGAACTTTAACTCACTTCTAATAGAGTTGACAATTATAAATGGCTACGTATGCAGTGGAGGGTTAAACTTAGTACTAATATTATTTCCAGTTTTATTGAAAGGTCTAATATCTGTTATATGTACGGAATAATCGCCTGCACTTGATGGTTTGTATCAGCAGCAGAATTGACTAAGCGTTTTAGGTGTTCAAAATGAGGTCAACACAATAAGAGCGCGTGTATGTCGTTTTGAACACTTCAAACGCCTAGCCACTTTTGCTGCCGACTGTATACGGGTTGCTTAATTAATTTCCTTTTATTTTTGACTTTGGGTCTTTGAAAGACCAGTTTTCAATGCTCTATATACAATCACGTACAGGGATTGTTGAGCCACAAACCAACTTCGTAATATTGACGCCTAATAAATAACCAATGGTTCTCAAACTTGTAACGGATAAAGGTGAATTCAAGAGCTGCAATTAGTCTTAAAATAATCATTTGTGTAACGAAAGTTATTGTTGTTATTTATATTTGACCGCAAGCGCTACTTAAAAGGATAAAAGAAAAAGTTCAGTTCAACCGGTCATGTGAATTACGACTCTATGGTAATTGCAATATGATTCAAAACGGACTAAGTCTTACGAAGTTGTGTGGTCCATACTATTACTGAGTGCTAGCGAGTCGAACGTTTCATACCTAGTCTAAAATGTGTCATTGAGATAAGTGAAAAAGGCGCGTTACCGGAGATCGCATTTACACTGGTTATTTGAGCGTTAGGCTAGTCCGTGCTCAGGTGCCAATTGGAATTATCTACGGTCCACCATACAAGTAAAATCTTACTCGAATTTGTTCTTTATAATCTAGGAAATAAGGTATAATCTCTTTTGTGTCAAAATCGAAGGAAAAAGTAATTAGTACTACATGTAGGCTCGTGGGCCTTAGGGGGTTAAGAATAATTGCGGGTCCATAACTAGGCAGAATATTTTAGCAATTTACCCATGCATCGAGTTGCTATAGATATGTAAGTGGCTTAACAATCATTGTACAGTTAGTGTCATATAGTTGGCAGCATAGCTGGAGTTGCAGGCGTCCATAGGCTACGGTAACGGCTTAACATCAGGCAGGCTGTATGCTTGTTTGCCACCTTCGTTCTATATTAAAAAAAAAGAATTCAAAGTAGTCAAATAGATCGGTACACTATCTAAATTCTATGGTGTACCGAACTTTTTGAGTACTTTGGATGCTATCAACTATATGACGCTGACTATGATTTGCTTTCTTGACAAACACAAAAATTACGACTTAACATTAGAGATATGTCACGTCGGAGAGTTGTGTCAAAACCACGACGATATATGTCGCTTAACATGTCATACTTATGAACCTAGGACACAATTTTCCGTCGACGCGCCGATCAAAAGGTTAACTATCCATATATTTACATCGTTATCAATATTTATACCATATCTAACGCTCATTTTGGGGGCAAACTAAAATAGTGAAGTTGCTTCACATAATTAGTCGATTCATATTTATCTATAATTTGTACAAATAAATAAAAATCTTTTATTTCATAGCATTCCGAAAAAATCACTAAAAGCTCTGTGAAGTATGAATAGAGGTCCAATTTTTGAAATACTACCGAGTAATATCCAAATAGATTCTCTTTCCTTCTTTATGGGGATCATTTGGTGACTATTTCAAAAATCGAACCACAGTTTTTTTTAAATGTTATTGTTTAACCCTTTATAGGGCAGGTTCAAAATTGCAATGCAAAAATGACCACCCGGCAACATTGTCATTTTGTATTTTTTTCTTAACAAGAATCATTAGGACAATCGAGCCGCGAGGAGGCTTGAACGCACAACCACAGCGACTTTTAGGCGTTAAAGGGTTAAGTCACCTTCATTTTTTTATTGACTTATAGATTATCGTAGCTACCCCATCACTGTCCCCTAAACTGAACATCAGATGGGGTGTAATTATAATTATATTGGAAGTATGTTATATTTAAATAAACAACTATGTGTGGGTAAAAACTAATCTTCGTTCGCGTGGTTCCTGTATGATCAGAGTTAAAGGATTGTAACAACAATCTTTTGTTTTTTAATATACTATAGTCTATTACAATCCTTTAACTTTTATATTTATAAAGACCATTTTCCTAAGTAATTGCCACTAAAGTTTTGTTATATGTTTTTTCTACTGAGACTGAAGAGATGTTTCTAATACAATGAGTATAAATATTGCTTCAATTTTTTTTTCCTATTTTGATACCATCTTCCATATATTTTGTATTGCGGTGACAAAAGAGGAAAATTTAAAAACGTATATAATTCGCTGGTTCCCAACCCGCCTGCCGCGCCACGATTATGGCTGGCCCAAGATGATACAAGTCATATTTGGGGGGTGCCTATGTCTAGCAGTGGACAACTGAAATGATGATAGAATTTTTCAGGACAATTTTCTTTGTCTATTTGAATCGGAAAAGTTTATCGAGAAAAATATTTTTTTGACCGTCATAATTAAAGAACAATATATTTTATAAGAAACTGTTTTATGACAAGCACATGTGATACTTTAATGTTTTAATAATACAACTATACTATTAAAAACAAAATATGGGTCAGTTACATATTTCTATTTAAACAACAATATAGTTCAGTCAGCAGCAAAAGTGGCTAAGTGTTTGAAGTTTTCAAAATGACCTACACGCGCTCTTATTCTCTTGGCAATAGAGACATGTTGACCTCATTTTGAACACCTCAGACGCTTCTGCTGCTGACTGTACTTCGTCACTCAGTATTTCGATGTTTACATAAAAAATGTATTTTCCTAACTAGTGCGTAAAAAGTGCGTGCGTAAATTTCACTTTTTAAGGCACTTGCTATGAAAAATTAGGTTCGATACTCGTGTAAAAACTTCTTTAAGACTCGGGTGATTGTAACCCTCGTTTCACTCGGGCTCCAACGTTCACCCTCGTCGTAAAAAAATTTTTTTCACTAGTATCGAAATGTACTATTTCCTAACTAGTGCCTAAAAAGTGCACTTAAATGTAAATTTCACTTTTTAAGGCACTTGTTATAAAAAGTTGGGAATACACGTGTAAAAACTTCTTTTTTACTAGTATCGAAATATACTATTGTTTTTATTCGGATTTGCATTTGTAGCCACCTGACGAAGCCTATGTTGCAATAAGCAAATTGCCACCATTAAATAAGTTTTCATTGGTGAATCAAAGTTCTGATTGGCTAAAATAAAATGTCATTCGTCAAACCTCATGCGCGAACTATTTGGACTATTTTTTTGTGGAATCATTGTTATTAGGCACTGGTCCTACCGCGAGCTGATGGGCTGGGGGCTGTCGGCTGTTTTGGGGGACGAGGGAGTCGATCCCGTGTAAATAAAAGAGACATATGTGTCATAGCCGGGCGATCGTAGTTCATCGCCGGGCGATGAGCTATAAATATATTTCTCTCTCTTTTATTTGCACGGGAGGGATTGTCTTTTGTCCCTTGAAGTAGCTGATAGCTCATGGATTGCTGGCTCGGGGTGGGACAAGTCCCTTAGCATAATAAGTACCTAACATTAATTTAAAATGAGCGCGATCTCGCCAACAAACTGCAACCGTAGTTTGGCGAGTATTTTTTAGATGGAAACTGTTATGTACTTTTTTGACAAAAAAAAAACACTTCTTCTGTCCTCTTAGAAAGATATCATTTCAAAATTCTCACTAATCTCTTGATGAATTGACTGTAGGTACCATAATATTTATTTACCAAAAACTTTGGAAACAGTTTCCCGACTGCATTTATTTTGCATAATATGACTGAATAACGTTGAATTTGTTAATACCACTATTGTTTACTTTCATCCATATTGTTTTTTAAATACATTTTGACTCTGGTTATGGTGTTTTATTACTCCAACTTTAATTAGTTACACTAGTTTTTTTCCTTCGTATGGTCGCAAAGCAGAGGATTTAACCCTGTTGCTGCCACTTCAATTACTTTTTTAAGAAATGAGGCATGGTGGCCTAGAGGTATGAGCGTGCGACTTGCAATCCACAGCTCGCAGGTTCAAATCCCGGCTTGCACCGATTAGTTTTTCGGAACTTATTTACGAAATATCATGTTATATTTACCAGTCGTTTTTCGGTGAAAACATCGTGAGGAAACCGGACTAATCCAAACAAGACCTAGTTTACCCTCTGGGTTGGAAGGTCAGATGGCAGTCGCTTAATGCCGGGACGCGAAGATGATGATGACTACTATATAAATTAATAAAAAAACTACATTCACCAGTCCATCAATTTATTTTTTAAATAAAATATACAAGTAAAAAGCGCATTGAACAGCGACGCCCAGGCCGAGCGGTCTCTATATCCAGGTCTAGCTCTTGCCAGTGCCAATTAAAAAAAAAACAACAAGCATCGCAAAAAAAAACTGAACGTCACCAAAGTTAATCCTTTCAACGCCACTTCAAAAGCTATCTCAGACGCCACATCGCCGAAATGTCAAAACTGAAATTGAACTTTATCCTTGTGCAGTCAGCAGCAGAAGTCACTAAGCATTTGAGGTGTTCAAAATGAGTTCAACACATCTCTATTGTCAGAGAATAAGAGCGCGTGTAGGTTTTGAACATTTCGAACGCTTAGCCACTTTTGCTGCTGACTGTGCATGTAGGATTATTCTGCTCTGTGTTCCATGACATATATATTAGTCTTTAGCGTTGGACCTGTGGTGCCGATATATCAGTATATGGCGTGGAAAAGGTTAAGGAAAGGATCACGATTTTTTAATAGGACTGTAAAGATATCATTTTCCGCTCATCTTAATGACTGACGAAATATATCTTACATGCACACAAGCTGGTACAACCGGCATCAGATACATCGGAGCTGTGGAGGTGGTCACAAATATCTAAACATCACCTATTGTCAAGGCGATAACATGTTCAGATACTTGTGACTACCTCCGCAGCTCCGATATATCTGATGGCGACTGTACAGGGTACGGACATCTACCGAGAGACATCATAGGCCTCCCCCCAGACTGCCACATAGAGAGAATCTGTAGCACTGTTTGTCAGCACGCTTAGTAGGCGGAGTAGCGATGCATGCTATACATTTACTTTTTATCATTGGCACTGGCAATCAGCTATTTCACACAGAACCTTTGTATACATACCTACACCTTAGTATTAACACAATAACGGTATACATATTTTTGCCTTTTGCCCGTATCGATATTTGTGACCGTTTCAGCCGTTTAGGTTCGCCGTCCGCTAATTTATAGTTTACTCACAAGAGTACACAATTTCGCAACATATCGGGCTTCGCAGCAGATATCGAGAAAATCTGACGTGTCGAATGACTTAAAAGAAAGTTGAAATAGATAACATATACTTAAGAAAAAACGACGAAGACCTCCGGTGTTCGAGGCGGGATTCGAACCCGCATCTCCAGCTATCGCGGCTGACGCCTTAACTAATTCGGCCACCCGTACACAGCGGAACCCATCGAAATTAATCAAGTATATGTGATCTTGTTTAGTTTAATGGTTTTAGGCACCGTTTTACCAGCTCTAAGGTGAAACACTACGTGTTTACGCCTCCTATATAACTTAAAAGAAATTAAATAAGCCAGCTTTGTAAGTCGCCTTCAGATATATCGGAGCTGTGGAGGTGGTCACAAATATCTGAACATGCACTCTCGCCTTGACAATAAGAGGTTTCCAGAGCTCCTACAACTTTTATGGTAGGCAATGCGCATGTGAGTCCTCTGGAGTTGCAGGCGTCCATAGGTTACGGTAACTGCTTAACATCTCGCGGGCCGTATGCTTGTTTGCCACCATCGTTGTATTTAAAAAAAGAGTTATTCAGATATTTGTGACCACCCCCTCAGCTCCGATATGTCTGATGGCGACTGTACGAAAGTTTCTACTGTCTATTATCTAGTCAGCCAGTCTTAGGTCTCCATTTTCAAGCATTAAGAGAGCTGAGACACTGTTCGCGTTAATATGTATGATTAATTTTACTTTACAAATTGCATTAGGTACGTAATGACGTCTCATGAACGCTAATTCACTAAAAATCTTTAATCAAAGTTACACGCCAAAAGAAAATGTCACAAAAAAACAATTTTAACACGCGCTCAGCGGGGCTACCGCGAACAATTTCGAACGATTGTCTGTCACTCTCATGACGCCTTAGTTGGAGTAAAAGAGAAAGAAACCCGAAATATACGAGCTTCGATGTTCGCGGTACCGGGCATGGTATCGCCTGAAAACTTTACAACGTGTCATACATAAGAAACTAATCCCAAACTACACACCAAAAAACATGCGACAACTTTGCCCGTTGAAACTCGCCGAATTAGCTGAAACTCTGTTATTTATTACTAAACAAAATGATTCTTACTCCGCGTTTAGACATGCTGGCTCGTCACTCTCCTCGCTATTCGTCGAAACGTTCGACGAGACTTTGCCCATACAAAAACGGGATGCGAGGGACGAGAGGAACAGCGAGACGTCCGCGTACACATGCGCGCTCGCGTTTCGCCTCGCTACTCGCGCGAATGTGTGGCGGCAGCATTAAACGTCAGGTTTTCTCAATATCTGCGGACACAATCTGTCTGCCTAACACTTACACTTAAAATAACCTAAACTTGTGCGCGCCGCGACAGCGGGCGGAAGACTGGTTTGCGTAGGAAGCGCGGCGCGGTGGTTTTTTTTTACTGATATTTTTAACATTTTGGCAAAAATGTGATTTGTGACAACTTTGCCCACTTACCCAAAACTGGGAGCTATTTCTTGTAACTTGTAATACAAGCGGAAGTCTCTTTCTAAAGCCCCATTTAGACCATGCAAGAACTTGTATACGATTTTCATTACATTGCGGGGTTATATAAAGCGACCGAATTCGCCGTACGCCGATAGCCCGCAATGTAATGAAAATCGTATACAAGTTGTTGCATGGTCTAAATGGGGCTTAACAACAGGTGTCAAAAAGTGACTAGGTACCGCTTGTATTACAAGTGTTCGAGAAATAGGCCCCAGGTTGTAATATTAGTATATTACGTAAAAGAAAGAATGGCTCAGACCGCGGGTATTTGTGGCCCGAACCGGAGGTGAGGACCATAAACAAGCTATCTGAGGTCTTCTTTATTACCGCCCGTGGTGCGTACAGTTTTACGTCTATATCTGGGTGTAAAGTGAGATTTTCCGTCGCTACCTAGTGCGGTAAATCTCTCTTACCGCCCAGTGTGACGTAAAAAATATTACGTAATAGTGAATTCGTCCAAATTTACCCTAAATGGGCTACTTTTAGTAACAAAAAAATGCTATTAAATACCAAATTATAGTAACTCCGTTTTGACCCAAAGTAACTATACATCGTGAATTTGTCGAATTCACCCCAAATGCGGGTGGCCAAAGTTAAGCCCCATTTAGACCAAGCAAGAACTTGTATACGATTTTCATTACATTGCGGGCTATCGGCGTACGGCGAATTCGATCGCTTTATATAATGCAGCAATGTAATGAAAATCGTATACAAGTTCTTGCATGGTCTAAATGGGGCTTTACAAAAATAATAATTAAAAAATCCCGAATATCATAGCATAGGTTAGACACGTTGTTATTTAATTTATTTATATACAATTATATTGCCAATATATTAAAAGTTTCAGTTCTGTGGCGCCAGTGAATAACGATAGAAGTTTCATACTTGTTGTTTTTTTTTCACAAGGACCACAGAGTTATAATTTACCATGCCGCGCCATGACAAACTAACCTAACTGATATATGTACTTAAAATACAACAACAACCAATAGCTATTAAAACATAGAATCTTAAATTAGTACTAATAGGGACTTAACCTTCCTTTCCGTAGGCGGTCAAAAAACGAGACAATTTGAGCTTCAGCTATGTTTAGATATTTTCGCTTTGTTGTCCCTCTAAGCACTCTTCGTGCTAAACTTGAAGGCTCAAATAGGTCATACAGATCATTTAGTTTCTTATCTTCTCTGTGGACATTTGGAAGCGAAATATTTGATTCTATGACATGTCAACATAACGCGTTTAGACATGCTGGCTCGTCATTCGCCTCGCTATTCGTCGAAACGTTCGACGAAACTTTGCCTATGCAAAAACGCGGTGCGAGGGACGAGGAATAGCGAACGTCCGCGTACACATGCGTGCTCGCGTTTCGCCTCGCTACTCGTGCGAATGTGTGGCGGTAGCATAAAACCGCACCCCCTCTTACACTACATCACAACAACACAACTATTGACCACAGACAAGAGTATTTTTGTTTCAATCTGTATGACCCAAATAAGTACCGTCTCACTGTCAAGCCCTAAGTCTATAATTTAAATAAGATCCAACATATCAATCGTTATATACATGATTTTTTTTAATAATCTGAAAAACGTCGTAGAATACATTTTTAAAACTGTTCGATATAATTGGCTATAAAAGGTCTTTGGTGCAGGCATTCATTATGGCGGCCGATAGTACAGTCGACTCGCGAAAACGTCGAATGCGTAAACGAAAAGCCAATAAGGTTGATTTTAAATTTTCTAACTTCACTTATTAGTTCTCTAGCTGCCCAGAGTGCTATAAAAAGGACTCCCATTGAATATCATTTTGAATTTTAATTGTGACAAAACATAGTTGCATTTGCCCTGGCATGTTTTTGATCTCTAGGCGGTTAAGGCCTAAATTTCTCGCTATTTGCGTTTAGAATAGTCATAGCGTAAGCTCTCTATTTTAGTAACTGGTTGTATAAATGATAGTCACGACTCTTTAGCTCTATAAACGGGATTACGTTTATTTAGTCACTCGAGCGACATGCTTCGGAGAACATAGGCCTCCATTTACATGAGCATAGCCGTGATTCTCATATATAAAATTACAATGACTTAAGAAACTTTAAATACGTAACTGATTTCTCTATAGTTTATGACAAACGACGTCCATTCACTTTTAATAGAGAACTCCCGTGAGACAACATACTAAAATATAGATAAAAACGGGTCACTCATGTATCTTAAAGTCGAATAACGCTCGACATATGTTTCGGTCCAATTCGTGAACCATACTCATGAGTATACCTAGTATTTACTTTTTTAAACTTCAGATATGGCGTTTTTTTTTTAATTCAACGTTTTCGCTGTAACTGCACGTGGTAAGTGTATTACACTAAGTGGGTAAACTTTTGTAGAAAATAGTTTTAAAACATTATATAAAATATGTTACGCTTTAAACGGGCCGCCGTAGTACTCAAACTTTACCGTTCTCGTATCAAAAAACGAAGAATAAGCAATGTGGGTAAGACCGGCATACTTTATTTTTAAGGGAAGTCCGTTATATGACATACCGATCAGATAATGTAGGAAATTGGTTAGTAGACGGTCTTTCCTGATAGACGGTCTTATCCCCATTGACTTTTTTTAATTTCAATAGTGTTTCCCTATTGATGTGTTGCATGATTAAATTGTAACGGGTTTCAGTGGAAGGGAAGACTAGCTTATTATTTGACAAATAACCTCAAAAGTTCCTCTATTCTAATAATTAAGAAAAAAAAACTTATTTTTTTAAGTGAGATATTAGATACGCTAAAAAGTATATAAATCGAATTATAATTAAATAATTAATTTAAGTTTTAATTATTAAATTTAAATCTCAAATTAAGTAATACAATCTTTGTGACAAAAAAAGATAAAAACATTTTAACGACAACTTTGCCCACTTCTATTGAGACCTGTCCAATCATATTTTAACACATACGTACAGCGTCAAATAGTTAGTGGCAACCAAAGTGGCCAAATATATCGATACAGAACTTTATGTACAGTCGCCATCAGATATATAGGAGCTGTGGAGGTGATACAAATATCGGAACATGCACTTTATCGCCTTGACAATAGAGGCGTTGTTCAGATGTTTGTGACCACCTCCACAGCTCTGATATATCTGATGGCGACTGTACTTAGCAGTAAGGACGTGTTACGATATATTTGGGCTCATTCAAAAATCATGTCGCCTTTGGGGGGGAGGGGGTTAATGAAATATCACGATTAATCGCGATGGGGGAGGGGGGAGTCCAAGACCACATCACGTGTACTTTAGTTTAGTTTTAGTAGTAATATTTTTGGGGTGATGTAACATAATTTCGTTGATTTTCTAGTGATAATTGTCGACTCAAAAATCACTCGAAAACTACACGTGATCTTGACTTGGTAGCGTTAAAATCACCAAATATCACCAAGGGGGGTCAAAATAAGGCCAAAAACGATCACATGATTTTTAAAAGAGCCCTTTGGCCATACCGACTGCAACTAACTATATAATGCTGATTGTACCAAAAGGGAATAGCGGTAATAACTTCGTTGATTGGTAGACTAGAGCACGGCAGCCGACCGGCTATAATACGCACACACGACGACACACCGATCACGACACAACACGCACCACGCACACACCGGCGCCGGCGCAGACGCCGTAACACCCGCATTGATCGCTGCAACTTTGCACCATAATGCAGATTTTAGTATAGTCACCATCAAATATATCGGAGCTGTGGAGGTGGTCACAAATAACGTCTGTATTATCAAGGCGATTATGCATGCTCCGATATTTATTAATACCTTGGCTGCTCCGATATATTTGACGGCGACTGTACTATCGGAACCAATTCCTTTGCAATTCCATTGAACGATACAGCATAAATGCGTAAGCAACGCGTTGCTCAATAATGTATCAAAAGTTTATTTAAACATGATTTAACATATATAAAAAATATTAATTATACTTGGTAGTTTTCATAATCGTAATTTAATTTAATCATTTACCGATTTATAAAAAATAAATTTGCAATAAGTTTTCGATGCAAAGTTACATGATTCCACACTGTGAACCCAAAATGAAAAATCAATGAAAAATAATTACACGAAAAATATTTACGAAAAATAACAAGTACAATTTTGCAAGCAGCCCAAAGTATTTTCGCCTCTATCGCTCATATAATTACCGATAGAGTGGCAAATAGTTTACGATACGCTCACGTCTAAAAAAATATCGGACATCTTTTACAAACCAGACAAATTAAATTCAAATATTTAGCTCAAACAAAATCCATGCACATTGCACATATATTCAGTTTCAATGGAAAACGAAAACAATGCAAACAGACCCATTTACCTTCATAGCTTCGCAATTACCAAACACCGGATTGACGGGGGCAAAAGTGCTAGTGATTAATTAATAATCGACAAAATTTATCGACATCGAAAAAAACAATTTTATTCATCATTATCAAAATGGCTAATGGCTAAGTTTGAATACATTTAATTGTGTGCAAAACTCTTTCATTTATACTTATTACAAGTATAAACAACCGATATCTGACATTGACTTGTGACAAGTATTGAAATTACATGAAATAATTAATTCATTACAACAATATTATTTAGAATTCCGATTATTTACGCTTACATTTTTGTTTTTTTTTTTTATGTCGGCTAAAAATGCATTTATATCGATATCAAGTAATAAAATTAAGTTAATTTGTCCTCGTACTATTAAACGTCAGTTCAGATTTGCCCCCGTCAATCCGGTGATTGGCAATTACGCATTTTTAAAAAACAACCATGATTTCTGTAGGGCAATGACACCAATGTTGGACACTTTAGCTGACAGGCACCAATGATGGACACTTAGTTCTTAATTCAAAAACTATAACGTTATAAATTGAATATTTACCAACAAATGCACAACACTTGACTCTTTAAAATAAGCACTAATGTTTATGATTGGTTCCTTGTCCATTACTGGCACCGTCACCATACACATACATTTATTACTTACATTGTTTAGTTCAAATATCCGATAATTATCTATGAAAACGAATTTATATAATAATATTTTGTAATACATCAAATGCTTTTTTACTTAGAAATTCACTTTTCAGTTTTTGTTTATCTTTTCTTTTCTATTGAACCTGAATATATCTGATGACATTTTCTCCTTAACCATACTTCTACTTCTGTACAAGCGGGTGGCGTCAACGCCGGCGCCTCCGCACGGCTAGTGCCGAGCGATTATCTACCTAATAATACTTAACAAAAGGTCTACTATTGCATCGCTTCCGGTCACGGTCGTTCAATGATATGTACACAGTAACTTGCCTAACACTTCGGCGGACATCACGCCTACAGGCGTCGCGTATGTTTCGTATTTTATTTACTGTCCACCAACGTGTCAATCAGCAGTAATTTCATTATTGGCCGCTAAATTTGCAAAGCACTGAAGTCGTATTTTGGTTTCCAACTTTGCCCACATTACCCAACGTTACCACAAATTTGACAGGTGATTTGCAAATTAATGTAAAGGCTTGGTCACATAGGGCGCGTTTTGTGGCGTGGCGCAGCGGGGCGCGACGCTGCCGTCCGAATGTGTGCCTTATTTCGTTACATTAGCGACACCGCTGTCACGCCCCGCTGCGCCACGCTCTTAAAACGCGCTTATCTGCCCAAGCCTTTAAGGTAGAGGCACCAATGATGGACGGTTTACGACATGAACCAGTGATGGACACTTCTTAAGTCAAAGATCGTATGGTTGACAGTTGATATATGAACGTCCATATTGGGTCGTTCTCCATTATAGGTGCCGTTACCTTATTTAAAGTCGCCTAACTTTACCAGCTCTTTCAACTTTGCCTACACAAATTTTCTATTAACATTTTTTCTAGGTTTATTTGCATATATTGTATTTCGAATAAAGTCAATATTACCAAAATAAATACATATCATTAAAGACCGCATAATAATAAGTTAACAATCTAAGGTCCGTACAAAATTCACTTAGTCGCGCGTTGTCATATAAAATTGATATGGTTCAATATAAACTTCTGTTCTCTTCTGGATTCCTTACAGCTCATTGACAGTACATCACCAAGGCAACCAAGCACACAACCTAAAAGAGTATACTGGCATAGTCATTAAATACATCGAAGCGGCCAAGGTATTGAAATATCTGAACTTGTACTTTATCGCCTTGAAGAAGGTGCTGTTTAGATATTTGTGACCACCTTAGCTGCTCCGATATATCTGATGGCGACTGATTTATATAAGCGCGTTGTGATATATATGATATATAAATACTTTAATATATAGAAACACCCATGACTCAGGAACAAATATCTGTGTTTATCACACATATAAATACTGTTACTAGGATTCGAATCCAGGACTATCGGCTTCATAGGCAGGGTACTATGCCAGACGTGTCCTCAAAATGGTACGGAACCATTTGTGCGCGAGTCTCGCAGTAGGCCGGTTCATTGGTCTAGTCTCCATTTCTAACCTGTCTGATGTACTGTCAAGACTGATATACAGGTCGTTCGACACGTGTTGACATAAAATCATGACACAAATTAATGTCAGACAGATATACGGGAGTATTCAGAAAAAAAAGTGTACCCAAATTGCGAAAAGGTACGTCAGTTTTGGGACGATAATTAACCCTTTGACTGAGACATGGTATCGCAGAATTCGTTGCAGCTATCGGAAGGCTATTTTAAGAGCAAGTTAAAATTCCAACAAGTGCAAGCGACAATGTGCCATAATAGTAAGACCGTATGATTGAATTTCCAAGAGAGCATTTGTGACATTATCTAGGAAAAGGGACCTTATTGTCGATGGCACTTACGTCGAATCGCGTTGCGTTTGTATTGTATCTTCTTGAACAACGACATAAGCGCCATCGACAATAAGGTCCCTTTTCGTAGATAATGTCACATATGTGGTCGATATATCGCCTCTGTCTTATAAAGGGTTAAACATGTAAGTAAATTTAAGTTTTACGCTACGTACGCTCATTCTTGAAGGTATGAGGGTCGTACAGTCGCCATCAGATATATCGGAGCTGTGGAGGTGGTCAGAAATATCTGAACAACGCCTCTATTATCAAGGCAATAAAGTGCATGTACAGATATTTGTGACCACCTCCACAGCTCCGATATATCTGATGGCGACTGTAGTAGTAGTCCTTATTTTTTACGCTCTTTCATTTAAGTACAATTTCTTTCGTTAGCGTTCTCGACGGAATTATTAATATAGCTGGGCAATTTCACTTTCAGGGACACCCAATTACCTTAATTGTCAAATAAAAGTTAAATCAGTGGTCAGTTTAGTGACGACAATTAAGCTTGAAATATTTATGTAAATCATCTTTATTCGCATTTTTCTATTACAATAACACGTATTATTTATGGATTGAACATAAAACAGTAGATTATATTGAAATTTAAAGCTTAATTGTCGTCACTAAACTGACCACTGATTTAACTTTTATTTGACAATTAAGTTGATTGGGTGTCCTAGAAAGTGAAATTGCCCAGCTATGACTTAATGTATCGTGGCGTTCTGTTTGCGCTAGTGGCGCCATCTACGAAGCAAAAAACTGAATCCACCCAATCACATTAACTATGTAACACGCGCCGAACTTTCAGACAAATCTTTCCAAGATTCCCTAACGGGTACAAACCGGAATCCGCAGAATAAAAACGGGTACACTTAATTTAATAGCGAACTAGATGTCCTTGTCTTTCTCCTTCTCTTTCCCGTTGGTGTGTTTGTGTGCGTCCCCGTCGCCGTGGGTGTCCGTGGGCTGCGTCAGGATATCAGTCCTGTGGAGAAAAAAAAAAGTAATAATGACTGAAAAGGGTAGAGGAAGAACGAAGATGGCGGGACGACCTTGACACATTTTTTAAAGAGTGGCGAGAGAGTGCAATGGATAGGACCAAATGGAGAGAAAGAGGGGAGGCCTTTGCCCAGCAGTGGGATACTCTTATAGGCTAATAAAAAAAAATGACTGAAGCACGGATTTGCGTGCGTCAGTAAGGGACAAAGATAGCTTTTGTAGTCCAAAATGTAAGTTTACATATATGTATGAATGTAACAGTTACTATATATAATTATATATATTAGGGGACAATTTTACACAAATCGACCTAGTTCTACGGTAAGCTCAGTAAGGTTTGTGTTGTAGGTACTAGACGACGATATATATAATAGATAGATACATATAAATACTTAAATACATAGAAAACACCCATGACTCAGGAACAAATATCTGTGCTCATCACACAAATAAATACCGTGAGTGGGATTTGAACCCAGGACCATCGGCTTCACAGGCAGAGTCACTACCCACTAGGCCAGACCGGTCGTCAATGTATCGAATTGATTCCAATTGTCCACATACATTTCAGCCGTATGCAGTCCACTGCTGGACATATGCCTCCCACAAATATGTTTTGTATCATCTTGGGGGTAGTTGCCATAGTCGCCACGCTTGGCAGGCGGGTTGGCGACCGCAGTAGTAATAGTAATAGCTTACCGTCAGACAATCCGTCTGCTCGTTTGCCGTCTTTGTCATTAAAAAAAAATTGATTTCCCCCCACTGCCCCATTAGGATTGATCACCCTGTATAGCACGTACCTGCCGGCCAGCAGCGCGGGCGCGGCCCCGAGCGCGCGGCGCAGCGCGGCGTGCGTGCGCGTGCGCAGGCGCAGCAGCTCGTTCTGCACGCGCTCCGTGATCGCGCGCCTCGTCTCCTCCTCGCTCGCGTTCGACTCTTTTAACCTGCGGGACCGTGTCCTTGAACTATAGCCAACAATGAGAGGCAGGGCACAGGGAAGTACCATCACACATTTATATTTAAGCCAGGGATAGACTAGGGGACAAATGTCCGGCGACAATTGTCGGCGAGATATCAAACGAACTCGACCGACAAGTCCGGCGACTTCACCAGACACTTGCTAGCATAGTCATGGCTTGTCGGGCGATGTCCGGCTACGTCAATCTACGTCACCCGACGTCGCTGGCGATACGGGTTGCAGGACATTTGTTCCCTAGTCTATCCCTGGCTATAACTTTCGTGAGACATAATAATTTTTTTTTATGATTTTCTATTTTTCTTTCGATTTAAATATCGGAGATATTCGCTAGCAGACGTTTCTGCATAATAAAAAATAATTTTGAAAGGGGCACATAGTTATCGATGAATTCTCGATGAAAATTGAGACTTCGATGCCGTTAAGTGTTCAATACGCTGGCGGTAGCTGTGTTTACACGTCACCCATGATGACGTATACGACGAGGAATAGATAGAAAAATTTGCCAAGTCTAAGCGGTACTCGTGTAGTGCACTGGGCTAGTTATCCAGTGCTTGTGGGTTCGTGTCCCACCGCGAGTCAAATTTTTCTATTTTTCTTTCGATTTAAATTTCGTGAAACATAATATAATTATTAACGATTAACACGGTTCTACTCACGTTTGTTTAGTCACTCGCGCGACATGTTTCGGAGAACATAGGCCTCCATTTTCAACCACTAAGAGTGCTGAGTGTCCGTTCGGTTCGCCGCTCGCGTCGCCGACCCGCCACGCACTCTTATGTAGTGTTGTGTTTTCGGAATTCTTCATAGCATAAATCAAACTGTCAGAGGGATTGACCATGATGTTTTATCGACTTATCGATAAATAACTGTCACTTAATTATAATAACTGTCACTATATTATTAAATCAGACTTTTGGATATGCATACAAACAAAATAAAATAACGTGTCCCTGATTAGCTGACCGCCACGATATGTTAGTAAGGAATAAAAAAGAAAATATTTTTACACGTCACATTTAGGTCGATTTGAGTAAGATTGTCCCGAAACATTTATATTTGTTTATTTTATAATATATTGTGGAAAATCTTCCTGTATCCCATAATGTTAATTGTCTTTCTTATAGGATTAATCATTTTAGAAACATGGCACGGGAATAACTCATGAAAACTCAAGTGAAATAAATGACATATGTGACGGTGATATGATTTATTTTAATATGTAGATGCAATTTACTTATAAAACAGATCAAACGTTACAGAATAATCTTTTAAGTTGGTAATGTGTAATGCAATAGTATTTCGTAACATCGATAAGTCGATAAAACAGCTTGGTCAATCATTATGACAGTTTGATTTTTGCTATGAAGATTCCGGTCCTTGGTAACTAAGTAAGAGGATTTGTGTCATTATGTAAGGGAGCTTATTGTCCACGGCACTTGCGTCGAATCGCGTTGCGTTTGTATCGTTTCCTCTTGAACAACGACATAAGCGCCATCGACAATAAGGTCCCTTTTCATAGATGACACATTTGTATTGGATGAAGTTGTCTCCGAGTAGAGAAGCTAAGAGCTTCCTGCGGAGGTCATCCCATAGGACTACAGTAGGGGGTTCTTCAAAAAGGGTGTAAAGAGGTTTTTACGGGGTCGACAACGCGTGAATGATGCCTCTGTATTGTAAACGTCCATAGGCTGCGGTGACCGCCTACCATCAAGCGGGCCGCATGCTTGTTTGCCACCTTTGTGGTATAAAAAAAGCTAAACGGGAAGTACCTGGTGAGCAAGCTGGCCAGCGGCACGGGTTGCCCGACGGCCAGCCACACGCGGTGGCCGGCGCGCAGACGGTAGGGCTCCGCGTTGGGCAGCACGGCGTCCATGCCCTCGTGCCACACCGGCAGCACCAGCGGCGCGCGCCCCGCCGCCGCGCACTCCGCTATCATGCGCCCCACGCCCCATTTGAATCTGATGTGCTCCTGGAAAACAAGGTATCCATGCTCACACTTTTTGACGACCGGTCTGGCCTAGTGGGTAAAGCTGTCTATGAAGCTGCTGGTCCTGGGTTCGATTCCCAGTCGGGGCATTTATTTAATTATTTGTACATCGAACAAACAAGTCGAACAGACTTTTTTTTTTCTAAATCTATGTATGAAGTTTTTCTTCTCCCTAAAATCGATGACATGGTTCCTAAGAACAGAACTTTGTATGTCTAATAATTCCAGATTTCTCCATACTGACCGATCTGAATGAGGCACCCTTGATCTTTGGCTGAGTACACAACATAAGTCTTCTTAAGTCTATCGTGGGGCTCAGTCAGTTTGTGTAAGGATGTCCTGTAATATTTATTTATATAATTGTTATTGAAACAGTTTAATGTTTAAAATATTTTTTATTTTATTTTTGATACTATTGTGACATTATTATTGATATTTATAAATATTATATTGTAATAATTTTACCAATGAATTGCTCTGTATTAATTAATTAATGAATTAATTATTCGATTAAGATTATATTTGTATTTGACTATTCGAAAGTGCTTGTTGCTAGGCCTACTTGAATAAAAAAATTAAAATTGAATTGACAGAGACAGCTATAACCTACAGTGGAGACGGAAGTATCGATTATGACAATGGCCGTGGGAACGTCTAGAGACAATGATATTTGAATATCGAACTCCGGAACTGTCATGTTAACACAATCCAAACCCTCACTCGTAATAAACATACATTTGTAATTGTCTCTGTCCAACAAACGCAAATATCGAAATGAAGAAGGACAAATATAAATCATCTTCGGTGATAGTTGCCATAGTCGCCACGCTTGGCAGGCGGGTTGGCGACCGCAGTGGCTGTAGATTCGGTGTGCAGGTACCCATCCGTCAGTTTTTCCCTTTGTACCGCCTCTTACGACACCAGTGGGAGATGCTCACGTCTCCTGAATCATTCTGTATGGGTAGGAGCAATATGTCTGATGAGCAGAGGTCGGAATTCTCGTAGCATTTTTGTGCTGCCATAGGGACTTCTCGATTATCGACTTCCGATTATACATATACTATTTTTGGATCATACCATGAGAACCATCAAGACAAAATAAATACAAATATACTACTTATACAGGGTGGAAAGGCACGACGATCATTTCCGCGAAAGGGGAATTGTTTAGATTTAGTACCAACTATATTTCTTCTAGAGAAACTAGGCTCATATTCGTAAATGTTTTGAAGTTTACTAACTTTGAATGCAAAATATTGCAAGTGACAACCCTTATTTATTAGGTTCAGTAACATTTAACAATAACACAAGGGTCAGTGATCCTTATCATAACAACATTTCCACGCATTTCCCAGTCAATAATTACAATAATCAATTAGTTACAAACGGATACACTAAAGTGTAATTATATCGTACTAGGCGACATGTTTCGGGTAAGCTCTGCACTCACTGAACACTGAAAAACAGTGAGTGATAGACCCTCACCCCGAGAGGCTTGTCCTCTCGGCTTGGAGATATCAGAGCTTACCCGAAACATGTCGGCTAGTGCGATATAATTATACGTGAGTTTATACGTTTGTAAGTAATTAGTAGTAACATGGCTCACAACAGTTTTAATTATACATTAGAAAATATTTTCACTAATTGTTTGTAACAACAATCCAAACATTACTAATCGATTCTCCATCACTTCCCCCGCTTTGCGGAAAGGATCGCCGTGCCGTTCCACCCGGTATATGTCTAAAATATGACATCTATTTGAGTCTGAATTACATACCTTGTTGACATTCACCCTTCCTTCAGGGAAAATGTGCACCCACTCGCCCCGCGTCAGTCTCTCGATGCAGAAGTCTATCGCGGGCTGAAAAAAAAAACAAGCTTTATACTTCGCTGAATCATATAGCCAGCCTTTGGTTGTCTTCTGCTGCTGGCCAGCTGGACAGAGAGACGGGCATGTATCCCGGAATCGCGGGTTCGAATCTCGTCCGAGGAGCGGATTATTCCTTTGTGTTTCAGATTAATACAAAATTAATTTCAGATGTGGCTGATTCCGATATGTTTTTTTTATACAACCACGGTGGCAAACAAGCATACGGCCCGGCTGATGGTAAGCAGTTACCGTAGGCTATGGACGCCTGCAATTCCAGAGGATTTACATGCGCGATGCCTACCCTACTTAAATGATCTTTAGTAAAAGGTTACACTTATTAAAAAGCTACGTCAATGCGTAACATAATTTCCATATTGTAATAAGGTCGTTAAACTTGAAAACGTCACGCGAACGTAATCAGCCGTTATATATGTGACGGCGATACACGACAAGACACACCTTATCGTCATATAAATAAATATTACAGGAGCATCCTAACACAAATTGACTAAGCTCCGCGGTAAGGTTGCACGGTAAGGTGTGTTGTAGGACCTGTGGGTACTCAGCCAACCATATATACAAATACTTAAATAAATAGAAAACACCCATGGACTCATGAAATCTCTGTGCTCATCACACAAATATATGTCCGGACACTAAACTATCGAGAGATTGAAACATATTAATTGTATAAAAGCGGGTAACTCACGTTTTATAAGTTGAATGTTACTCGACATGTTTCATTCTGTAACGAGGAGCATAATAATGAGCCATCCGCGCTGGCTAACCTACCTAACCTGGTTGGTCTGCGTCGGTTAGCCAACGCGAAAGGCTTATGATTATGCTCCTCGTAAAACGTGAGTTACCCGCTTTTATACAATTTATATGTCCGGAGCTGGTACCTTGTATACTGCTAGCGTGCCATTGTCTGACGTGCATAACGAGTAATGTGGTACCTGTGAGTCTACTCTGCTGCCTGACGACAGAACTGGTACGTAGTACTCCGCTGGCGCGCTCCTGCCTGGCACGCCTGAGGCATGAGGACCGGTACCTAGACTCCTATATTGACGGTGTATAGCAAAGCTGATGAGACCTGATACCTGGAACCTAGTAGACTTTGCTGGCGTGCCATTGTCTACCACGCCTGACGAGAGAACTGGTGCGTAGTACTCTGCTGACGTGCCTAGCACACCTTTTTTTGTTGTGTGAAAATGCTTTACGCATCTCCCCCGGCCGCGGGAAGGCCATGTGGGGGGAGTATGTGGGGCTCTTTCTTCCCGAAACCCCCTCTGCTAGCCAGAGGGAGGGGAGCCTAACTACTAAAACACACCGGCGTTTCTTCCTCTTAGCAAGGGCGCCATGGGGTGGCGAACATTCTACTTCATAGTGCCTAGCACACCTGAGGAATGAGAACCGGTACTTAAGACTCCTATCGTGCAGGTGTGGCAGGCTGACGAGACCTGATACCTGGTACCTAGTAGACTCAGCTGGCGTGCAATTGTCTACCACGCCAGTCGAGAGAACTGGTCCGTAGTACTCTGCTGGCGCGCCCCTGTTTAGCACACCTGTGGAATGAGGACTGGTACCTAGATTCCTATTGTGCCGGTGTATACCAAGGTTCACGAGAGACCTGTTACCTGGGACCTAGTAAACCGCTGGCGTGCCATTGTCTGACACGCCTGACGAGAGAACTGGCACGGTACCGCGAACATCGAAGTTCGTATATTTACCTTTTACTGCAATTAAGGCATCATAAGAGTGACGGAGACAATCGTTTTTCGCGGTAGCGCTGCTGGCACTTTGTACTCTGCTGGCGCACCATTTCGAATACAACGACGGTGGCAAACAAGCATACAGCCCGCCAGATGCCTACTCTAAAAGTCGTTGGAGCTCTGGGACCCTACTCATCATCAAGGACACAATACTACATACCTGAAAGGTAGCAGTGCTATTATGGCTGTGGTCTTCTGTATGGAGGAGGTTCCCCAGTTGGGCTTCTCCACACTCGAGCGTGATGGTACTTCGCTGCGCCCTACCTCTCATTATTGGACGTAGTTTAAAGGCACACCCGGCTCCGGGTCGGGTATTCTTTATCGAGCAATGTGGCAAGGCTGACGAGACCTGGTAAACTGGTTGTGTAGCAAGGCTGACGAGACCTGGTACCTGGTAAACTCCGGCGCCGCGCTGTACGGGCACGCACTTGCCCAGCGCGAAGAAGGCCGCGTGGAGCGCGTTGGTGAAGCAGATGTCGTGCGCGGCGAGCGACCAGCGCATGCGCCGGCCCATGGAGCCCGCCAGCGTGCCCGTGTCTAACACGCCTGCCGACAACAAAAAATGTTTTTTTTTTTTAAGATATATTACAGGACATCGGGTGGATCACGAACGCTGCTAAAGGGTTCGAAACGTTGGGATGTATTTTTAATTAGTATACGCGATATAATCCGATTTAGTTGTTTTATTTCATGAGTAATTATCGCGGCATACGAAGACAATATTATTACAGGACAGCCTTACACATATTGACTGAGCCCCACGGTAAGCTCAATAAGGCTTGTGTTGTGACACAGCTAACGATATATATAATCTACAAATACTTAGATACATAGAAAACATTCATGACTCAGAAACAATAGTTATTTGTTATACAAGGGTGCAAAATTGTATTTTAACTGCGAGTGTGGGATTGAAACTCGAGCAAGCGAATGGATTCTATAGTTTAACCACGAGCAAAGCGAGTGGTTTTAAAATAGAATCCTGAGCGTAGCGAGTGTTTCCATACACGAGAATTAAATTACAATTGCACCCGTGTGTAACACAAAACTTTTCCCCTCACTACAGCGAGGAAAGTGAAACATGCAAAAAAACGTTTTGAATTCGCATTGACTTTTTCTTTGCGTTTAGTACGATTTTCGAATGTTCTAATTCGATTTTCAACTCGGTCCGTGTGCGAGTTACCGCCGCCGCCGCGGGGACAAGTGAGCTGTACTTCGCGAATTTAGACTTTAAAACCATAGCAATTAGAGCTATGAGAAGTCAACTTACTTTAATCACTAGTGGATAAAATGCGTTTTTACCCTCTCGTATTAAAGGATAAACAAGCGCTTTACGAGCTAGTGAGGGGAAAATATTTATATTATTATTATTATATTTGTGCTTATCACACTAATAAATGCCCTTACTGGGATTTGACCCGCAAGTCGCGCATTGCCGTGGCCGGGCCACTTTTTATATTTCTAAACGTTTATTCAGTAAGTAGGCCACAAGGGCACTTTTACACGTCCAGTAAACAAAAGTAAAAGAGAAAAATAAGAACTACACCGGTTCTAACCCTACACCTCTGACCCGAGAAGCGTTTTGACTTTTATGACCGGCAAGAAACTCGGCAGGATTTATTTTTACAAAACAATATTACAAAAGATACCTTAAAATACATAAACATGCATTATTCTATAAGAAACCAGCTGAGTCAGAAAAGCATAACAAATACGCCAACGCCTGCGAGATTAGTCGTTCCACTTTCACACCCCTCATCACCTCTGTAGATGGAGTTTTTGCATCACAATTAGCTACCTTTGTTAAACACCTCGGGGAAGCACATGCATCTCGGTAGGATCTGGGCTGGCTGAGAGCTCGTATGATAACTTCAATAATTAGAGCGACCAGCATGTGCATTCGTGGTACCCGCCACAAATCGAAGACAGCAGCGAAGGCCCTTCTACACGCTGACTGACTTACCAACTTTTTCTGTTTCCGTTTTATTTTATGTTTTTTTTTTTTGTGTTTAGATAATAAACTATTTAATCCTGATATACATACTCTCCTAATAAAAGTTACATGTAATATAAAATTATTCTATAAGAAAACATATTAAACAATTACAAAAAAAATGACTACCGAAGAAAAAATAAAATTCACCTTATTACTATATATCACCGGTACACTCTTATTTAATTTTCCATTGTTTTGTAGTAAACTAACAAAAACTGTATTCTCAGCTTAACCGCCTACTTCTGAAATTGGGTTAATGATATTCTATTCCAGTCTCTCAGGCGCACCCGAATTAGTGTCCGGTACCAAACCTGCGGCCTAGAAACCGTCGGGCACGGACCACCTACTACTAGGTAGTGCGTCTCGAAACACCATTTAGGGCCTGTCCCCTTACCATGAGTTGTGACATTGAGGTTTTCTATAACGAGTATATTTATAGTTTACTATCTGTGCATCTCACTTGTACTATTTTAGATGCACAGATAGTAAACTCGATACTCGTTATCGAAAACTTCAATGTCACAACTCATGGTAAGGGTACTGTTTCACAATGCCCAAGTAAAGTCCGGAGTAAGTTACTTGCCAAGTGACAAATGACACATAAGTATCTGGCGAATAAAGTCATCGTTTGCGTTTCAAAGCTTAATTGGCAAAATCCACCTTGCCAAAAACAGCAAGGAGTAAAAGCCATTAATAAAAATAACAAAATTTTAACAAAAAAAAAACCGACTTCAAGACAAAAAACTATTTGAAAACAAATTAAAATGCACTAAAAAGTAAAAAATAAATGCGTATTCTTCTACGACTTAATAATCAACTTACTTTTTTCAACTAAACAATATGTGTGTACGATCTATGTGTTTGTCGCGCTAGGTATGTACTACCTACTTCAAATTTAGCTGAGCACATACCAATGAATAACAAACAATGATCAAATTATTTTTTAGAGTCCTAAGTAAAATGAAATTAAAAATATTAGAATACTTAAAAATCAATCAAATTATTACGATATTTTTACAATTATTATTATTTTTGGAGTCCTCCTTTTTTTTGAAGTCGGTTAAAAAAAATAAGCTTAACTGGTGGTACCTAAATGTTTGTTCCGTTTAAGGGAAAAATAATATTAATAATTCTTACAACCTATAAATAAGTTTTATAATTTATTAGCTCTCACCCAAAGAATATGGAATTCATATTTAGGGGATGCTTATGTCCAGCAGTGGACGTTTTACTCCTGATATGATGATGATCACATACACAACACAACCCTTATTGAGCTTAGGACTAGGTCAAATTATAAAAAATCAGTTTATTTCAAGTGAGTTACACTACTTACATTTATATCATGGTAAATAGAAAATTAATTCTAATGATAATTATTAGTAGTAATGAAATAAAACAACTAAAATGGATTAAATTGCGTATACTAATTTAAACCACCCAGTCCACCCGATGACCACGAACGCTGCTAAAGGGTTCGAAACGGGATGAAGTTTAAATTAGTATACGCGATTTAATCCGTTTTAGTTGTTTTATTTCATGAGTAATTATCGCGGCAACCGTACACAATATTATTAGTAGTAATTTTTGTCTCCCAAAATATTTTCTTTTTAACTTTGAAAAAACGGAATCTACGAATGGTAGTCTTCGCCAGGCGTCTATCATATATTATCAGTAAGGCAATGACCCCGTTCCCGAGTTCAAACATGGCTATTAGGCAATTAAGCTGCTTCGCATTCCTACAAAACGTCAGTTTAAATCTGTTTTTAATTGTGGAAAACGCACTTTTTAAATAATTACAGCCGTTCATATATATTTATACACTTTAAGGCACTGTAGCCTTACCATGAGTTGTGACTTTGAGGTTTTCATCTTTGCATCTCGTTCGCACTAAAATAGTACAAGCGAGATGCACAAATAGTAAACTCGATAGTCGTTATCGAAAACCTCAATGTCACAACTCATGGTAAGGGTTCTGGTCCCACCGCGAGCTAGTAAGCTATGAGCTATCAGCTATTTCAAGGGACAAAAGTCGCGTAGTGGGCGATCGTAGTTCATCGCCGGGCGATGAGCTATAAATATATATCTCTCTTTTATTTACACGGGAGCGATTATCTTTTGTCCCTTGAAATAGCTGATAGCTCATAGCTTACTAGCTCGCGGTGGGACCAGTACCTAACACATTGAAATTAAGAGTAAAATTGTATCCGTAAGGAATATTATAAATGCGAAAGTAACTCTGTCTGTCTGTTACCTCTTCACGCTTAAGCCGCTGATCTAATTGGGATGACATTTGGTATGAAGAAACTTTGAGCTACGAGAAAGGACATAGGATAATTTTTTTTACTGTACAGTCGCCATCAAATATACTGGAACGGCCAAGGTGCTCTCTGAACTTGTACTTTAACGACTAGACAATAGAAGCGTTGTTCAGATACTACTTAGTTACAAACGGATAAAGTCACGTGTAATTATATCGCACTAAGCGACATGTTTCGGGTAAGCTGTGGTACCCATCTTCAAGCCGAGTCAGGACACACCGATTGCGATGAGGGTGTGAGCTTATCCGTTTGTAACTAAGTAGTAGTAACATGGCTCACAACAGTTTTAATTGTATCGTTGTTCAGATATTTATGACCGCCTCGGTTGATGGCGTCTGAGATTGTGACGTCACATCGCCTGACATCCGTACTGATAGTGACATTTGGGTCAAGACCACCACGTGTTTATGTGTTTTGATAACGAAGTCAACACGTCAGTCAACACACACCACTAACCACTATAAGATAAGGCCAACCGCATTAGAAAAAGAGGCAAATAGAGTCACTTCTTGCTGCCAGCCACGAGTACAGGTGTGGTTCAAAATTAAACTGAAGCACCATGTCTATGTAGTTGTGCAGAGAATTAATATGGAACTTACGTCAAAATTTGAATATAGAACGCCGACATGCGTGTACACACGTTACTACTACATTGGTCAGGTGCTTTAGTTAAGTTTTTCACTTATATCCCTTGAAAGCTACATTTTAGTCAACCCAATTTATTGTTTAGTCAAGGTTTGGTATGGCACGTGGTGCCGGCTGACTAGAATAGTACCACCCGATCTCTTCCCGCGGGTGTCGTAAGAGGCGTTTGTCGCGCAGGTGGACAATCCGGCAGCTGGACAGTAGCTACTGTCGAAAGCTAATCAAACAGCGGTCGCTAGCCCATCTGCAGGAGCAGGAGTCCTTACAGTATACATATAAATTACCTATTGTGAAAAAATCACCTATCTAGGTTAAGCGGTCTGGGCTGGGCGTTGATCAGTCACTCAGTCAGGACTTTCACGTTTATATAAATAGATAAATGATATAAATAAATAATTGTGTTGGGATTTCATCCGCAATAGAACCGAAGTTACCGATATAAGTAACCCTCCGGATCGCCAAACTTAAGTGGCAGTGGGCGAGACACATCGCACGCAGAACCGATGGCCGGTGGGGCGAAAAGGTTCTGGAGTGGCGACCACGAACTGGAAGACGCAGCATAGGTAGGCCTCCCACAAGGTGGACCGACGACCTAGTTAGAGTCGCGGGATGCCGCTGGATGTGGAAGGCGCAGGATCGGTTTTCTTGAATGGTTCTGGGGGAGGTCTATGTCTAGCAGTGGACGTAGACCTCCCGCAGTTCGGCTGACATGATGATGATGATGATGAATAATTGTGGCTATCCAAAAAAATCATATCGAAAAATATCGTAAGAAACATTTGCGTGTGATTATGATTAACTTCGTCCTCAAATTTTTCGATTTCGATGGCACGACTATAAAGTAACATGATGTTCACGATGATGATGATGATGATTCTTTTAGTGCTTATATTTTAAAAGATGTTCCTAAGTCAATGCTACATAACAGTGACTCAACTTTCAACATTACACAACACACGTAAACTGCAATTAATAATTATAGACTCGTTCTAGTATTAGCATAAAGAAACCTAGCCTACTCTATATAGTTATCGAAGAAATCGTGCTGTAATCACTTCAAAACTTATAACTTAACTTTTAACTTTTAATGAAAGCTATTCTCCATGCGATGCCAACCCACCTGACAAACGTGACTATCCCCCAAGTTGATACGAGTCTAATTTGTCCAGCAGTGGGCGACTTACTAAGCTATTATCGCAGACTGCTTTTATCGAGTACCAGGAACACTCTTAGCTGTACATTAGTGGACCTTATGCCTTATATAATAAGGTTCACCAATGTACAGCTAAGAGTGTTGCTGTTAGTACAGTCGCCATCAGATATATCGGAGCTGTGGAGGTGGTCACAAACATCTGAACATGCACTTTATCGCCTTGACAATAGAGGCGTTGTTCAGATATTTGTGACCACCTCCGCAGCTCCGATATATCTGATGGCGACTGTACGTATCGATCTTAACACAACTCTTGATCCAAACCAGCGGCGCTACCGCGAATATCGATATTCGTAATTTTCGAATGATTGTCTCTGTCACTCTCATTACGCCTCAATTGAATTTGTAGAGAAAGATACACAAAATTTACGAACTTAGATGTTCGCGGTACCAGGCCATACTGCCTACAACATGTCTTCACAGGGTTCTTTAGAACTTCGGTTATGTCAGAAAGGACTATAACTTTGAAAAACTGCTGGTCAGAGAAAATGGATGTCCAAGAACCAGGAGTCCAAAACTCTCCAGGAGGAAGACAAGACGGTCCACTGCCACGATGCTCTGCAGATGGCTACCGATAGAAACATGGCGGCATATCATCCAACCACTCAGATTCGGTTTAGACCGCCTCAATCTCGCTGGAAGTGTAAACTCAGTAGGAGTGTCCCTCTAGTACAAATCAAGTCTGATGTGGAACGGCTAGTAGAAAGACTACAAATCAAAATCCAGTATCCTGATTTTCCCCAGGCTACCTCCCCCCATGGAATCAGATCGCTGTAATAAGCGGTTTATAGAGCCTAGAGAAGGTACAAAAAAAGCATATCATCCAGGATTGTTCCGAGGAAATGACCACGACCCTTAGCAATGAGGAAACCGACGCCAGGAGAGTTTTCCACATTTTAGAATCAAGACAATTGTAAATCCCAAGCACTGTTGTTTTGGAACAACTCTATATATACAACGACAATGGCAAACAAGCATACAGCAAAGCAGTTAGCCTGCAACTTAAGAGGATTCACTTCGCGCGTTGCCTACCCTAAAAGTTATTGGAGTTCTGGGAACATTACTCACCATCAGGAACACAACACTACATACCTGAAAGGTAGCAGTGTTATTATGGCTGTGGTCTTCTGTAAGGAGGAGGTACTTCCCCAGTCGGACTTCTCCAGATTCAAGTGTGATGGTACTTCGCTGCGTCCTCTCATTGCTGGACGTAGTTTAAGGACATACCCGGGTCCTATAGCACTACGTAAACGTAAGCAATCATTGAATGAAACAATTTTGTATTGTATTACTGAAACTCCACTTCTGCCGTATTTTCTCTTGTTAATATCACAATCAGCGTCTGATAGTTCGTAGCAACCAATGTAGCCATATATATCGATACAGATCTTTACTTGTATAACAATTCGGATGTGACAGTAAGGATTTATAGCCAAATTGGCTTCTACTAGGAACTAGGACATACGCTGCCTATACGGAACTCGCTCTTAGCCGGTCTTGGGTTGGTTTGTTTGTATCATAACATAAACGTGTTACATTAAAATATGACACAGAAACGGATTGAATAACCGCATACTTAAACTGGTTCTGAGTACATAACCAACTCAATATAATTGGCTTCACCGGAAGACCAGAACTGGCAACACGCTAGCAATATGCTGAAATGGGACCATTTCGTGGCATTTCTTGTAATACCGGGTGCGGCCTGTAATAGGAGCAAAAAATTTAGGGATCGCTTCTACACCACGAACGAAACAACATTTGTTTTACAACTTTAAATAATTGGATAATATATTACTAGAGTATGAGTAGGTTTGGTACCAGTTATTGTAAAAAAAGCCTTCTATCGTAAAGGTTCGAAGTGTTTGCAATACAAAATTTTACTTGTGAAGAAAACAAAATAACGAGCTTAGTATGTTATATATTACTTGTGATTTTTTCGAACAAAGTAAATAGTATTTTCAATGAACAGCATCCAATAGTCTAGTTGACGTTTACTGTCAGCCTACAAACTTCATAGTTTTTAAATATTTATTAAACTATAAGTTATTTTCAAAAGTCGTAGAACAAATGTTGCTACGTTTTTGGTGTAGAAACGATGCCTAAAGTTAAAGCTCCTATTACAGGCAACACCCGGTATATCATGATCGTCTGCTTCGTAAAAAAGTATTCAATTCTATTCTATTCAATAGTTAGTATGTAGGTATACTTATAAATATGTATATTTTTTTCAAATCACGTAGTTTTTTTTTCATAATCGTAAAATAAGAATTACATGAAGATTGCAATGAGCGTGGTAATGATAGTTCTGCTAAGGATTTAAAACTATGCGATATATAATATACTCGTATATGGAACAGCGAAAATCCCGGTCTTTTTGAATGGAAGTGAATTAGATGCACTGTGTAGCAACAATATTTGAATAACCTCTAGCCGCTAGAATTTCTGAGGATACACCCTCCGACCCGGACCCGGTCCCGGGTATGTCCTTAAACTACGTCCAACAATGAGAGGTAGGGCACAGCGAAGTACCATCACGCTCGAGTCTGGAGAAGCCCAACTGGGGAAGTACCTCCTCCTTACAGAAGACCACAGCCATAATAGCACTGCTACCTTTTAGGCATGTAGTGTTGTGTTCCTAATGGTGAGTAAGGTTCCCAGAGCTCCAACCCCCCTTAAAGGTAGGCAACGCGCTTCTGACTCCCCTGGTGTTGCGGGTGCCCATGGGTGACGGTAATTGCTTACCACCAGGCAATCCGTCTGCTCGTTTGCCACCTTTTGTCATAAAAAAAAACCTATAAAAGGGACTCTCATTGAATGCCATTTGGAATTTTAACTGTGACAAAACATAGTTGCATTTGGCATGGCAATTTTTTGATATCTGGGCGGCTAGAGGATAAGACGCTTAAGAGCAGTTCATAGTTTTTAAATATGGCTTCCATCAAGACTTGAGAGAGATTTGAAAAGATTTCCTCTTCGGTCTGGCCTAGTGGGTAGTCACACTGCCTATGAAGCCGATGGTCCTGGGTTCGAATCCCACTCAGGGAATTTATTTGTGTGATGAGCGCAGGTATTTGTTCCTGAGTCTTGGGTGTTTTCTATGTATTTAAGTATTTATATGTATCTACGTATATATCGTCGTCTAGTACCTACAACACAAGCCTTACTGAGCTTACCTTAGGACTAGGTCGATTTGTGTAAGATTATCCCGAAATATTTATTTATTTACGTTGTGCATTTTTGCCGCTGATCATGGAAGCCTAGGGTCCACTTGGCAACTAATCCCAGGAATTGGCGTAGGCACTAGTTTATACGAAAGCGACTGCCATCCGACCTTCCAACCAAGACTAAACTAGGCCTTAGTAGGATTAATCCGGTTTCCTCACGATGTTTTCCTACATAGAAATAAATAAATAAATAAGCCTTTTTAGTTCTCATATTTTTACATGCATTTGCACATGCGATGCGATAGCGACAATCATAAAAAATATAATATTTTTTATTTTATTTTAAATTATTCAATTTAACCGTTTATTTCTAAAAAACTAATTGATCATTCATTTTACATAATTAATTTAATAGTAAGTGCTTCATAAAACAATCGGTAATAATATAATATTAAGTTCGAATAAATTAATTAATATTGAATAGGTATATTAATGATGCCGTGTGATGCCGGCGGACTAGAATAGCACCACCCCATCTCATCCCGCGAATGTCGTAAGAGGCGACAAAGGGAATAATCCTACGGCAGCAGCGTCCGTCGAAGCCCAATCTACAGCTACTGCGGTCGCCAACGCGCCGGTCAAGCGTGACGACTATGGCAACTACCCCCAAGATGATACAAGTCATATTTGGGGGAGGGCTATGTCCAGCAGTGGACTGCATACGGCTGAAAGGTCTGTTTTTTTTTATGACAAAGGTGGCAAACGAGGAGACGGATTGCCTGATGGTAAGCAATTACCGTCGCCCATGGGCACTCGCAACACCAAGGGAGTCACAAGCGCGTTGCCGACCTATAAGTGGGTTGGAGCTCTGGGAACCTTATTCATCATCAGGAACACAACACTACATACCTGAAAGGTGCTATTATGGCTGTGGTCTTCTGTAAGAGGAGGTACTTCCCCAGTTGGGCTTCTCCAGATTCAAGCGTGATGGTACTTCGCTGTGCCCTACCTCTCATTGTTGGACGTAGTTTAAGGACATACCTACCCGGGTCCAAAATACCCGGGTCTGTATATTAATGAGAACTCCTCTATAGGGTAAAGGCCTCCTTCAATTTACCTCATAGAAAACCATCCGGAAAATGTCAAGAGATATTTCGTACGCAAGTTAAGAAGGACTCAATGGTACCAGCCAGGGTTTGAGCCTGCCACCTCCTGGTTGTAAGTCGCACGCTCTTACCACTAGACCATCAACGCTTAGATTCGAAAAGTTTATCGCCTAATCGGATTGCATGTTTAGGTTGCAGATATAACTCCAAATGATTGAGTTAATCTATTTGATTACGTCTCGTCTATCGTTATCACTTATTTAATATTGTTTTGAAACAGACTAATGGAATTGACTGCGATAAAAAAAATTGTAGGCTTTTTCCTGAGAATTTCGTCTGTGTAGATTTAAGCCCGCGTTGACCCGCGTCCGCGCTTGATGTGAAACGGGCTTTAGTCCCTGGACTTTCCGGACCAGACTCCACCTTGCTCAGAGGAATTAAGTCGAAAATAGGGTTCAAAGTTTTTAACATGTGAGAAGGCGAAAAGCGAACGCAATTTTCGGTACAAAATAAAGAGTTTTTCGTTTATTCTGGTCTAAAAAATATATGCAGTTCTTCGTAACTTAACGAATTCCTATTTTGGGTATACGCACAAACTTTTTGCACAAATCGCGAAGCGTCTAGTTGACGTAACTGGATACCGCACGTATCAGCATTGCGATACAAAGAGGAAATGCCGCCAGCATCTTTAGTACAGGCGCCATCATATATTTCGGAGCTGTGGAACATGCACTTTAACGTCTTGACAATAGAGGCGTTTTTCCGATATTTTTGACCACCTCCACTACACCGATATATCTAATGGCGATTGTACAATGCCTCAAGGGCCTTTTTCAAATTTAATGTAGTAATTAAGTAGTTGAGCACTATAATATTGTAATAATTGTAAATAAAGATTCAATAAAAGATACTTACAATCGATATTCGTCAATTTTGACCCATTTTTGTGTCACTCTCATAACGCCTTAACATTTTTTTTACAAATTAACTGAACCCCACGGTAAGCTCAAGAAAGCTTGTGTTGTCGGTACTCAGCTAACGATATGCATAATAAACAAACACTTACTTAAATACATAGAAAACACTCATGACTCGGGAACAAATACCAGTGCTCATCACACAAATGCCTATGTTTCTATGTATTTAAGTATTTGTATATGATATATGTATATATATATCACAACGCGCTTATATAAATCAGTCGCCATCAGATATATCGGCGCTGCCTAAGTGGTCACAAATATCTGAACAACGCATCTATTCCTTCTCGACAAGGCGATAAAGTGCATGTTCAGATATATTTTAATAGCTTGGACGGTCCGATGTATTTGATGACTATACGCCAGTATACTCTATTGGGCCGTATGCGTGTTTGCCGCTTTGTGATGTACAGTCGCCATCAGATATATCAGAGCTGTGGAGGTGGTCATAAATATCGGAATATGCACTTTACCGCCTTGACAATAGTGGCGTTGTTCTTTTTTTTTTATGACATAAGGTGGCAAACGAGCAGACGGATTGCCTGATGGTAAGCAATTACCGTCGCCCATGGGCACCAGCAACACCAGGGGAGTCACAAGCGCGTTGCCGACCTTTAAGGGGGGTAGGAGCTCTGGGAACCTTACTCACCATCAGGAACACAACACTACATACCTGAAAGGTAGCAGTGCTATTATGGCTGTGGTCTTCTGTAAGGAGGAGGTACTTCCCCAGTTGGGCTTCTCCAGACTCGAGCGTGATGGTACTTCGCTGTGCCCTACCTCTCATTGTCGGACGTAGTTTAAGGACATACCCGGGTCCGAAATTTGTGACCACCTCCACAGTTCCGATATATCTGATGGAGACTATACTGCCAATGAACTGTAAAGAATCCATAACAGAACTCTTTCAGGTATTTTCTACATATTTAAGTATTTGTATATTACATATATCGTCGGCTGAGTACCCACAACACAAGCCTTCTTGAGCTTACCGTGGGGCTGTCATTTTGTGTAAGGATGTTCTGTTATTTTTATTTTTCTAAAAAAAAACAAAACATTTACGTAACAAAACTTTGAAAACTGGCTTTTTTAGATAAATGGCCAAACATAACTTGAGTCGTATTTTGAGTTACAAGCTAAAAAAAATACCTAATCAACATTATTCCGTCGACATGTAAAATTCGCATGTTGCAACAGTATCGGTTTTCAAAAACTGCTGACATAATATGCGACCAACTTACAACATTAGTTATACACATGTACACAAAGGGTTTGTCGACACTTGCAAATCCCGAGCCTCGTACAGTCACCCTCAGATATATCGGAGCTGTGGAGGTGGCCACAAATATCGGAACAACGCCACTATTGTCAAGGCGATAAAGTGCATGCTCCGATATTTGTGACTACGAGTACTAACGTAATAGTTAGTTTACTGTGCGAGATTGAACCGAATTGTTACGTCAACTTAAAACTTGTGTCGAATGTCTAAATATACAATATTCCACAGAAAATATTTTTTATTATGACTGGCCAGCGTTTGACCTCAGTCACACCTGATGGTAAGTGTCGACGAGGGTGTAGCACGCTGGTTCAGTAACAGCCTATTCACTCTTGCCTTGAAAAGACCCATATTATATCTTTCCGGGGATACAGACGAAGGGAGCCAATACCATTCCTTAGCAGTCCGCATTAAGAAGGTAGAAGCGAATCGCTTCGTGCGAATGAATGGAATATTCGCAATGTAAGGATAAAACCACTCCACTCGCCTAAACGTCCGGTTTACAAGGGAGAAAAGTTAGTATTTACCGTCTCGTGCTTATATTGTCACCCGAGCTAACTAGGAGCATTGCGAATGGTTCAAAAAATATCTCTTGAACTTTAAAAATATCCAATAATTGCTATGCAACAGTAAACATCAAAAAACACTCATAATTTGTATTAAATCACTTGGCTCTCTAGTTTTGCCATATTTTTATATAATAAAAGAAGTATATTTGAGAATTTCCTCGATATATAAGAGAAGAACCCAGGTATTATCCCTAAAAACGTCAAGATTGGAAGGCGAGTTGGCGATCTCCAGTGGTTTCCCGGGTCCCTTAGACTCCGTACGGATAATGACCAAGGTAACCTTAAGCTCTGTTCATAAGGCTGTCGAAGGTACTGATACTCACCCCACAGCCCAGGGTCGTCGAAGCAGGAGTGGTGGTTGGAGACGGTGATGAGAGGCACGCCGGCGGGCCTCTTCATAGCTGCTGTCAACTGTTCCTTGTTGTACACTGTTGTCTTGTTTAGGAATTCTGCAACGAAATGAGTTTAATTTTATCGATGAATTCTCAGTCAAAATTTGAGACTTCGATGCCGTAAAGAGTTCAATACTCTTTCGGTAGATGTCGCTACACGTCACCCGTAATGACGTAAAATGGAGAAAATTTGACGAGTCCAAGCGGTACTCGTATAGTACAATTGGTAGTGATCGAACCCACAACGGGTTCGAGTCCCGCTGCGAGTAAAATTTTTCTATTTTTTTTTATTGAAATATTCACAATTTTACTGACTAATCGCCCAATAGTCGGAAATGTCGCCGATTATTTGGAGTACTTTGTTGTCGGCGATAAATGCCGATTAGTCGGTACTCCGAGCTACTAGGTCGAAACAGAAATGGTTAATAACATTAACAAAATATAATAAACAAAGATTTTACATGAACTATTTTTTTATACACGTTTGATCAGCGTTTGACCTCAGTCACACCTGATGGTAAGTGTCGACGAGGTCGAGGGTGTAGCACGCTGGTTCTGTAACAGCCTATATATTCACTCTTGCCTTGAAGACACAAAGTATAACTTTCCGGGAATACAGACGAAGGGAGCGAATTTCATTCCTTAGGCCTCTTACACACTGCGACTTTTAGTAGCGATGCAGTCGCGCGTTTCTGAAACGCGCGACTGCATCGCGACATCAGCAATTTTGCATCGATGCTGTCGCGCGTTAGTATCGATACAGTTGCGCGTTAGCATCGATACACACGCGCGACAGTATCGCGACATCATCAATGAAATTTTTTTTGCATCGATGCTGTCGCGCGTTAGTATCGATACAGTAGCGCGTTAGCATCGATACACACGCGCGACAGCATCGATACAGACGCGCGTTAGCATCGATGCAGAATTGCAGACACGGGGTAGTGGGCAGTTTGCTAAATCTACTGATAAAGCATTTCTAAAAGCAGCTATCTAATTTTAGAGCTAGCTACTGACATATGTTACATAATGACCACTTCTTAATCTTTCACTTTTTTTTTATGACAAAGGTGGCAAACGAGCAGACGGATTGCCTGATGGTAAGCAATTACCGTCGCCCATAGGCACCCGTAACATCAGGGGAGTCACAAGCGCGTTGCCGACCTTTAAGGGGGTTGGAGCTCTGGGAACCTTACTCACCATCAGGAAGACAACACTACATACCTGAAAGGTAGCAAGTGCTATTATGGCTGTGGTCTTCTGTAAGGAGGAGGTACTTCCCCAGTTGGGCTGCCCCAGATTCAAGCGTGATGGTCATCGCTGTGCCCTACCTCTCATTGTTGGACGTAGTTTAAGGACATACCCGGGTCCAAAATGGGTGGACCAAATACTTCATCTGTTTGCGTTTACGTTTCTTTTTTAAAAATAATAATACAGAGAGCGTGATTAAAACAGTTTCAATCGAACTCATCGCGCTGTGGCAGTTAATGAATGACTGATCAAAATACATTTCGCGTCGAGGCTCACGTTAGCATCGATACAGTCGCGATGCTAACGCGATACAGTAGCGATGCTGTACTGTATCAATGCTTAAAGTAGCGCAAGTGTGTAAAGGTGGACCATTTGCGACTGCATCGATGCTGCATCGCGACAGCATCGCGACTGCATCGCTGCTAAAAGTCGCAGTGTGTAAGGGGCCTTAGAAGTCCGCATGGGACGGTAGAAGCGTATCGCTTCGTGCGAATGAATGGAATATTCACAACGTAAGGATGAAACTGCTCCCCTCGAAAGGGGATGGCGGTCAAAATATTGAATCTTACGATTTTGAACTTAGCCAAAATCAATTATCGGTTTCGCCGACTATACGGCCATTAAACTCTTAAAGTACCGACCCCAAACACTACTCGGCTAAAATACATTTGTCTGTTTTTTTTAAATATATATTACAGGACATCTTTACACAAATTGACTGAACCCCACGGTAAGCTCAAGAGTGTAATATACAAATACTTAAATACATAGAAAACACACATGACTCGGGAAGAGATATCTGTGATGCTCATCACACAAATGAATGCCCTTACTGGGATTTGAACCCATCGGCTTCATAGGTAGGGTCATTACCCACTAGGCCAGACCAGCTGTCGAATGTTGTCTGTACATCACCATTTTAATTAATTTATCGTTACTTTCTTATCTATCCTTACTTTCACAACGTGAAAAGTAATTCCACCCCTTTGCCTTCCATAGCTTCTGCGGTCGCCAACTCGCATGCCAAGCGTGGCAACTAAGACAACCACCCTCCATTACGATACAAGTCATATTTGGAGGGCCTAAGTCCAGCAGTGGACGACTTACGGCTGAATTATGAATGATTATAAATCCGGTCTATCTATATTTTCAGATGAGACTTTGAAAACACAATAAGTGTAAAGTAAAGGTTATGTTAATAACATAATTAAAACGCACAATGCCTACAGTTGTTAATCTTGTAATGAACTTGAATACGTGTACAATCAAGGTCAAAGATATACATTCGGTCAATGTACCAAAATTTCTCTTTTCTATCAAAAGTCTTACTATTAAGGTATACATATTTTGCCGTGTGATGCCGGCTGCCTAGAATAGCACCACCCCATTTCCTTCCGTGGGTGTCGTAAGAGGCGATAAAGGGAAAAGTCATACGGCAGGGCAGCAGCGTCCGTCGAAACACAAGCTACAGCTACTGCGGTCGCCAATCCGCCTGCCAAGCATGGCGACTATGGCAACTACCCCCAAGATGATACAAGCATACGGCTGAAATGTATGTATGTATGATGTAATGTATACATATATTGGCACTTTGTTCGTATCGATATCTCTGACCTTGACTGTACAGTGCTTCAATACAAACACAGGTATTTTACTACCAGTTTAATTCCTATATCATTTGGTATGGTAATCATCATCCTCCTCGCGTCGTCCGGGCATTTTGCCACATCTCATCGGAGCCAGTGCCATCTGACCTTCCAACCCCTAGATAAACTAGGCCTTATTGGGACTAGTTTGATTTTCACGATGATTTCCTTCACCGAAAAGCGACTGGTAAATATCAAATTATATTTCGTACATGTTCAGAAAAAGTTGGTACGGCTCTCACAAGCTCAAGGCAAGCAGTGCTATTCTGTATGGTGATCAAAGCTTAAAAATCTACCACTGACGTCCCCTGTTGGACATTAGCCTTCCCTATAGACCTCCAGTACACTGCAGCTACCGTCACCCAGCCTGGACGAAGTCATTCCATCTAGTTTGTGGACGTCTTACACTGCACTTCCATGTACAGTAAACAACACTTTTAGCTATACATTGGTAGACCTTATTATATAAGGCATAAAGTCCACCGATGTACAGTTAAGAGTGTTGCTGTGTGTACTCACCACATTGCTGCCATAATGACCAAAAAATCGTTTCGATCGAAGTATTTCGGGCATCTTCCTCTATTACTCCAACTAAGGTAATTAGAGTAACAGGGACAATCGTTCGTAATTTACGAATCTGGATTCTCGCGGTTTCAATTTTTCAATTAACATTCATTTGACATTGCACGCGCTCTATTTTTTTTTACTGTGACGTGAAATAAAAACTAATATCGGATTTTAAAAATGACTGGTTTAAAAAAACCCTGATTAAGACCATTTTTTGAAAAAAAAAAAATCATCATTTGAATAAAAAACTAATGTTTAAAGTTTAAAAATAACAAAAGAAATAAATATCAGCACAATCTCATACAAATCAAGATAGATTTCGATCAAGTTGTTATTCGTAAATCTTACTAATATTGTAAACGCAAAAGTTTGTAGGGATGGATGTATGTTTTATGCTCTTTCATTCAAAAACTACAGAGCAGATAACTATTTACACAAATTGACTGCGCCTAACAAGCTCAAGAAGGCTAGTGTGCGATTTACTATTCGGCGATATTCGGCTGAATAGCAAAACTGTAGACAGATTGTCCGGAAATCCGGATACCAAATAGGCTTTCGTCTTACACGGACTAGAACAGGGGATTATACGTTGTGAATATTCCATTCATTCGCACGAAGCGATTCGCTTTTACCTTCCTAATACGGACTGCTAAGGAATGGAATTCGGTTCCTTCATCTGTATTCCCGGGAAGATATAATTTGAGTATTTTCAAGGCAAGAGTGAATAGGCTGTTACTGAACCAGCGTGCTACACCCTCGACCTCGTCGACACCATCAGCTGTGACAGAGGTCAAACGCTGATCAGGCTTGTGTAAAACAAAAATAACACAAAATGGCTACAAAACAATTATTCATATACGAAAAAACATCAAATGGGGAAAAGTAAACCCTCTGTCCCGTATGTAGGTTTAGGTTATGTTTGATTTGTATCGGCCCGTGGGGCCTAAGCACCCAAAAATAGAACCCCGCAAGCAGAGCGCCGTCGACTTTGGGCCTGATTAGATTAGGTACACATTGATTAGTGTTTAGTGTGAGTTCATACGTTTACTAAACACTAATAATAAAATGTGTAATCAGGCCCTTATTGCGTTGTAGTCATTTTGTGTTTTGGTCATTTTTAGTTATGGACTATGAGCAAATATAGTCGTCTTGTGTTCTAGTCCGTGTAATACTGAATAGTGCCCGGATATCCGTTTCATCTCTACTTTCCAGTGAGGATACTAAGTACTAATCTTGCGTAAAGTCGCGGGCTAACTATCCATCATCAAGAATATCATGTACAGACGTAGGAAGTCCCTAGCTGTCAAGAAGTTTCGCCCCACGGAATCCGATGTCTGATCATGTATGTTTGTAAGTAGGCTAATAAACACAATTGCTTTAACGCATTTGATAAGCTCCAGTTGATAGCTCATTAATATTGATTCAACAGGAAATAGACGGGAACTGACCATAATTAACTTGCTATTTCTGACTCTTATTGCAAAGACAGAAGGTTGAATATTAGTCAATTAGTACTAGTGTTTGTAGGGCAACTTTAAAAATCTAACACAGTTGTTACTTTACGTTTCACTAGCGGCCAACCCTGACTTCGCACGGATATATTTATCCGTATATCACACAGCCTTTATTTTTAAGTATTGAGCACCCATGCTTTTTACATGAAAACTCAACATTTTAAAGCAGTATTTTTTTCTTGTTTTCTGATGATATATTATCAATTAATTTAAACTGAGTAGGGGTTGGTGGTTGCGATGACAGGCGATAACATATAAAATTTGCAGTCATTTTTTGTTTTTTTTTTTTTTTTTCAGACAAAGGTGGCCAACGAGCAGACGGATTGCCTGTGATGGTAAGCAATTACCGTCGGCCATTAGCACCCGCAACACCAGGGGATTCAAAGCGCGTTGCCGGCCTATACATGAATAGCAGTTAAGGATTAAAAATAAAGTAGTAATATTAAGAAAGGAAAAAAGGAAAAAAAACATGTCTTTTAAGGAATAAATAAAGATCTCCTTCTTTTCTGTAGGAAAATCGGAAGATTTGAGAAGAATGGTGTGGGAACACAGCCAGGACCTGTAGCTCCAACTCCTGGGAAACTGGGCTGTATGACTGCAACAAATGATTGACAACCCGCCTAAATCAGACCAGGTGTCCCTACACTATGTCTACGTCAAAGGAACAAATACTATACTCAACACATTAAGTGCACATTCTCTATCCATAGCAGTTTTTCGCTACATATGAAGAACACACAGGCTTCGGCTATTGTAGCATGTAGCCAATGCTGGCACTCAATGTTGAAAGTGAGTGATGCATCCTCAACCCGACATGTAAGTTTACCTGCTGCAAATGAGCAGGAACAAATACTAGTTACCAATATTTACTTGCAGTTACGCTTCATTTGCAAATGAAGCATACTGTTCAACAACAATAATATCAACTTGTAAATAAATATATTTGGGTGGAATATATGATAACATTGATAAGATTATGTTTGGAGATATTGATTTTAGGGCAAGTGGTTTCCAAGAATATAACTCATGATGATATGTCAAATGAAATGTCAATTACAAAATGACATTTATCCATCTATCATAGGTGGATAAATGTAAAAAAATCCTCAATTTTTAATTTATGCACATTAGAATGTTTTTCACGTCACATCAAACCTCTGACTAGCAAAAAACTCAGCGGGACTTAATTTTGAAAAACATCAACATTGTTCCATTGACATAAATATTCATCTTTCTATCTCACCATGTAAAATGATAAAACAGAATAGAACTAACACATCCATACTATACTATACTAATATTATAAATGCAAAAGTATCTCTGTCTGTCTGTTACCTCTTCACGCTTAAACTGCTGAACCAATCGGGATGAAATTTGAGCTAAGAGAATGGGCATAGGATATTTTTTTATCCCGCAACCATAGACCGGCACCGGCGGCATGGCTGGCTGACAAAGTTGTGAGGAAAAGCTAGTATATTATAACTTGTTGTTATGTTTTATGAATGCAAATGACATTTTTACGACTTACTCTTACTTAGTTACAAACTCTTTGCACTCTTAGTGCTTGAAAATAGACCTTTGCTCTCCGAAACATGTTGCACAAGTGACTACATAAATGTGAGTGAAGCCATCTTTTTCATTCATAAAATATATTATTTGAATAGTTAAGTTTTTTTTACTTGTATAATTTCCTATATTTGTGTAATTTTAGTGAAATTGTTTTTATACAAACTGTTTATTTGATTAATTATGCATTATCAAATATATTATAATCTCTGCATGTATATCAAAAAGGTGTAAATGAAAAATATTCAAGATAAAAAATAATCAGACAGATAGGTTTTGCCTATTGGGTAGTGACTGCTTATGAAGCTGATGGTCCTGGGTTCAAATCCCAGTTAGGGCATTTATTTATGTAATGAGCACTAATATAATATACAAATATATTGATGTATTTGTATATCATATATATATTGTTGGCTGAGTACCCACATCTCAAGCCTTCTTAAGCTTACCGTAGGGCTCAGTTAATTTGTGTAAGCATGTCCTGTAATATTTATTTATAAAGTATTGTACATTTATACTACTTATTTAAAGTCAAATAAATGAAAGTGATAATAAATAAATTATCACCACAAACTTTAATGAGCTGACATCAATGACGGACATTTACAAAATAAATATTCATTACATTATTTAGGACACGTAAGTTTTAAAACTAACAAACAAAAGTGAAATCCTATTGTTGTGTAATTTGAATATTCCTTTCTTCCTCAAACCGGTTTCATTCATAAATATTTAAAAGTTTCGCAACAAATTTTATTCACTCATCCCTGATTTAGGGGTTGTGTAAAGGGGATTGACCTCTCTCAGGGTACATAATGACCTGTAGAAGGACGTAAATACGTCAGCGAGCCTCGTACGACATTCCGATGATGTAAACTACGTAACGACCAGTTCCAGCGTCAGTTTACCTATTTCCTAAGCACAACACGCGCGACCCACAATCATTAGTCTTAGGTGTTTGTAAATTTAATGTACGGAATACCCACCTACGATGAATTTACTGAATAGTCCGACAACAGCAACGGTTATAGAACTTGCGCACGTCCACAGTCGTCCCGGGCTTCTCAGCCGCGGGATAATCCATGTAATATCATAAGCCATGTTATTCACTCCTCTTATACACGATTCGACACTAATACAACATAGTTACTGTGATTAAACACGACGAAAATCAATTATATTAGCTCGCGACACTACGCTCGTGCGTACGATGTACTGAATGAATGACAATTGACAAGGCGTGCCTGACAGCTCGGTCGTGGTGTTGCCATAAATAACTGTTGGGCGTTTTTCAGTTGCTAACTATTTTTAGAAAGTTCTGTGTCAACCGAAGGATTGATGTTTTATTTAGGAATATAATATGCATACATATTGTAATAGTGTCGCTTAACTTCAAACTCGGAATGCTTTCCTCTTTTAGGGTAATTATTTAAAAACAAAACTTAAAGCACAATGGATTTAAGTACTTGATTTTGAAGAAGTTTTTAAGTTATAAACTTTGCTCAGATTATGTCGTATATTATTTTAATTATTTATGCTTCAGCCGTTGTTAGAAAGTTTATAAGGATGTGAAATAAGAATGCATACATATCTGAACATTACCCCATAGTAATATAAAATAATGATATGTCATTACAACATAATATGACAAATATATGTTTAAAGTCCAGTGACACCTATCTACCCTTAGCCATTTGCACCGGTGTTGCCCTTGAGCCATCTTTGATGTCGCTTTTTGTGGGGGCCCATCACGCATGGGGCGTCACTCGTCTGCCGGAGAAAATTGTATACCATTTTATTAGGCAGGCTTCCGGCTGTGCGCGTCCCATGATACGGTGCGGACATCCTCTTAGTGTGCCCTTTACATTTAATTAAATTATCGAAAAGGCCTCTGCGCGTGGGCTCGATCCGGCTCCGCGTACGCCTCCCAAATGTCCGGAACACCATATGTCATTTTATATTCATACTTACTTATATATAATTATGTGTAATATTTAATAGAAATGGCACTGCAAGAGTAGAATACTCACGTCTTATAAAAACATTAATCGATTCAATATATATATATATATATTATAATTACAGTGTATGCGCATGGTTCAACACATTCATGGCCGCATTCTATCGTTAGGTTTTCCCAACTCATATGACATTATAAATAAATAAAAACAAAGACATCATTTCACAAGGCTCGACTGTGAGTCATACACTGCACCTCGCTGTTTTCCGGGTCAAGAGGTCAAAAAAGTAATTACAAAGATCGTTAACACAATTATTAGGCAACAAAGGTGTGTAGATAAATAATGGATGTGTATTAAGGAGATAATAATTTGGTACACCTAATCTTATCTAGAATATTCAATTTCGTCAACTGGTGCGTTGCTATGTTGTTATATTCAGGCGTTTCGTTAATACTTTATTATTTATTTCAACTAAAACTATATAAAAATATACAACGTGTTTATATATATTTAGAAAAGAATATTAATATTTTTTTTATGTTAATTAGAGTTCATTTCTCCAAGCAAACAGTAATTTAACTCTTTTTTTATTTAATAATATATGTTCAACAGTGAAAGTCTTATGGCTGATAATGATGATGATGATTTGTTTGTTATATAAGCATAACATTAAAATCTCCTGTAACTTTAACAAAAAGCTTCTAGTGATGTACCAGGTAGTAGCAATAGCTTCTTGTAGCGGCTAGTGAAAATAAAATAAAAAACACGGTGTATAAAATAAAAAGACTGATAGGTACAAAAAAATGTAATAGTACCTAATTAAATTAAAATCATTTTTATTACAAAATAAAAATTCTTAAATTTATATAGAACACAAAAACAAAAGGCATATTAGATGGTAATCAGTCTTTTACACGATAACTACATTAATCGAATAAATAATTATAAAAAAAAAAATTGTTTTAATTATAACACAACGGCATACGGGAAGTTCAAAAAATGTCTAAAAAACGTTCCAAAAACTAGTTTCCAGGTTACACCGGGATTTAAAAAAAAAAGAAAATCGAATAGCAGAATATTAGCGTGCCTTTCCACCAGAGCTAAGCTGCGTTACGTTTTTATAGGAATAACATAAATATAGCTTCATAGGACAGCTTGCCCGATTTGATAAAAAAATATATTCATTAAGAAATTGAAGTAAAATAGAGAACAAAAAAAGTTTATCTGGCGGACCTTAAAATAGGCTGAGCGTGTATCTTGGGACCTTGGAGAAAGTTAATACACAGTCTTGTATGTAAATGTAGCACAGTATAGCTCTGGTGGAAATACACCCTTAGGGTGAAACTTGATATTTGAGTGTAAGTTCGGTATTTGCATCGAAAAACTTGCAACGACTTTTCAAACACTCGGAACCTTACAAAATTTGCAATTTAGTCGCCGAGTCCGTAGTTCTAATCTTGCCCGAGGTAGTGACTGAATCCATACTCTTTTGTTTGTTCGTCAATCAACTAGGCTTTAGGCTTTCGACCTAAATACTAATCCACCGGATAAGGAAATTAGTTTCGTAAAATTATATATTACATCCTTAAATATGTAAATATAGTTTTGTAGAAATAACATCCTCTTTTCTAAGATTAATAATTGAATTTGTTCTAATTTGCATAGATGGCAGCACCATTCCTCGCTTTATCGCGTAAGTGATTCAGATAAAAGCCTGCTAGCATGCCATTAGAGTATGATCAACGGTGTATAAACCCGTTCTACGCTTCCGAAATTTCGCTGGCACTTGTAACCGGGCAGTCTAGTGGTCAGGATGTCAGCCATTAAAGCTGAACGCGCCCATTCAAATCCTATCATAACATTCGGCCACTATTAAACATGACATCTATTTCAATAAATATTTTCTTTGCTTCTTTAAAGTCAGCTACCGCTTAACACTGCCGTCACCATACAGCACGAATTCATAAACATCTGGATGGCACAACACTCCTGGATGCCGTCGGCACGGCGCAGACGCCGAGACAACGATGCGCTTGCGACCCAGTCTTGAATCCTGATTACCCGAACTTTGATCCTCTGCGTTTGAAGACTGGTACCCAAGCAAGTCTTTGGATATCTGTGTACCGATAGTATTTTTATCCTGCGGGATTTTCGTCTGTATATCTTGGAACTGAACTCCTAGCACGTCTGTACTCCTAGTAACTTCACTCTCCACAATATGTCTTCTGCTCTGCTGCTGCTGTACCATATCCGGTTTAACCATTCCGTCATCGCTCATTAGTATTGCACTGGTCGATCCGTCATTCAAATCTTTATCAGTCAGAACTGGCACACTGGTTGGTACAACTGGTTGAGACACATGTCTGTCCGCGGGCGCTGCGTACGCGCAAGCGAGAAGCATGAACACTGCGCGCATGTCTAAGTCCGTTTGTAAACTGACGAGCAAACGCGTCGGCCATTCTTATATTAGATGCAGGCTTACCGCGTTAATCGAAATTCGAAAATCGACTATCTCTATCGCACTTACATGCAAGGGCGAGAGACAGCGATAGAGGATAGAGACGATTGATCTACCGAGATAATTCGCGGTAGGGCCTCTGCGCCCGCATTTCCATTCATTAGAGGAAAATAGATCATTTATTTTTGTGATTTATGTTGATTATGTTTCACAATGAGGGCTTTCACTTTTGCCTTTTTTTTCTTAGAATAGATTATATTTTATAATATAAATTATTTATTCATACGCAAATACTATTTATACAAAACATGAAACAGGCGAAAGACATTACAGAAAGTGCCACGAAATCCTTACACAGATTGACTGAGCTCAAATTGACGGTAAGCTAAAGCATTTCTTGTGGGTACTCAGTAATATACAAATACTGAAAGACATAGAAAACACACATGACTCAGGATATAATTAACTAACGGCGAGGGAGCAAAATTAGTTGTTACTGAGGCCTGTACGCTTACCATGACTTGCGACATTGAGGTTTTCGATAACGAGTATCGAGTTTACTATCTGTGCATCTCGCTTGTACTATTTAGTGCGAACGAGATGCACATATAGTAAACTCGATACAACCGAGCTTGCGAAATATTCCAAAATTAAACCACGAGCACATGCTTGCTTACTAACCGGATTCAACTCTGATTGCTCTGAGCTGGTAGAGAAGGTAGTTATGCTATAATCTTTTTTTTTATGACATAGGCGGCAAACGAGCAGAATTGCCTGGTGGTAAGCAATTACCGCCGCCCATGGGCACCCGCAACACCAGGGGAGTCACAAGCGCGTTGCCGGCCTTTAAGGGGGGTTGGAGCTCTGGAAACCTCACTCACCATCAGGAACACAACACTACATACCTGAAAGGTAGCAGTGCTATTATGGCTGTGGTCTTCTGTAAGGAGGAGGTACTTCCCCAGTTGGGCAGCTTCAGACTCAAGCGTGATGGTCATCGCTGTGCCCTACCTCTCATTGTTGGACGTAGTTTAAGGACATACCCGGGTCCGTAAATCTAGTGTTTATACTATAATAAGAAAGACGATAAGTCTAGTGGGTATAGGGTATTAGAATTAGACAAAATTATAATCAGTATCAAAACAAACGCGTCATAGGGATAACCCGATGACTTATGCGATGGCGATGGCGCAGGCGCACATAATAATATATTCGAGCGGATACTGATGAAACGCTTTCATCATGAACGTCATGCAAACTAGATAAATAAATAATAAAAATAAATTACTAATTAGATTTTTATTTTTTCGTATTTAAATCGTAAGTTTAGATTTTAATCTGAAATGTATATTTATTTACAGAAATTACAATCGTATTATGATAACTACAAGTACTTAACTAGTTACAGTATAAAATCTAAAAAAGGCCCTTGAGGCATTGTACCAAGGATGCTGGCGGCGTTTCCTCGTTGTATCGCAATGCTGATACGTTGTGCGTGGAAGCCGCCAGCTCTTAAGTCACCAGTTACATCAACCAGACATAAAATATGTTTTCTACTCTTAATATTAGTTTTACTAAATATTACATGTACATTCTAATACAAATTTACTAAGCCCCACGGTAAGCTCAAGAGGCTTAAGTTGTGGTTCAACCAACATTAGGTTTTATAAATTTTTTATAAAAGTAAAATATAAAAATATCTAAAACATATCAAAACAATCAAAACATTATAAACAACCTAACCTAGAGTGCCGCCGGCAACGGGGCAGGGCCCAGGAAGGAGGAACCGTCGGACTATGCGCGCCGTGTCCAGGATTACCGCCTTCTGAATCTGACTCTTGATCCAACCACAACCACGTAGCGAGAGTCTCTCAAGATGTTGGTCGAGACTCTTCGCTATGAGACCGTTCGCGGAAACAACTATCGGTATAATGATCGCCGAATCAACTTCCCACATGGCGGCTACCTCGTGAGCCAAGTCTAAGTACTTGACACTCATTATTATTGTTTGTCATCATTATTATTTAATTTGATTTTATTTGTATGTTTTTGTGACTAGAGTCTATGTTGTAGCTCCTGAATTTGTATGCCAACAGGCACGACATAGTGAAACAAAACCTTTTGTAACACCATGTATTGCACCTATGTTGAACTAATAAACATTTGAATTTGAACGACCGCCTAGTACCTACAACACAAGCCTTACTTGGCTTACCGTAGGTCTAGGTCGATTTGTGTAAGATTGTCCCGAAATATTTATTTATTATTTATTTATTTAATTTGAACTGGAATTTTTCCAATCACAATCAACCATCATATCTTTACCTTAAAAAAGACGGAATATATAGATTATATTCTACAGTTACAACGCAAGGTTACTCAGATTATTTTGCTTTCACAAAATACCTCGTTAATTTCAGCCAACAAAATGCCTAGATTAGATTCACGGCCAGTCTGTGACCTAGTACACACCCTAGGCCTATTGCGTGTTGCACGCTAAATAACCTATTATCTACAAAAAGCAATTTTAATACATTCTTCATACTGTTAATGTCGTTGTGCCCTACCTCTCATACTTAAACGGGTCCGTAAGGTTAAGGACATACCCGGATCCAAAACTAGTGCTTACGCCAAATCTTGGTATAGTTGCTAAGCGGACCCCAGGCTCCCATGAGCCGTGGCTAAATTCCGGGACAAGCGAGGAAGATCTAATACTGTGTGTAAGTCTAATACGGGCGAAGAATTAAACTAGACATAGGATTTACCAGTATAATCATTAACCAAAAGGTTTTTCTTTAATTATACCTGTTATACATATGTAATTAAATTTTGTAAAATTTCTGAGCAGTAATGTACTGCGAACATTGCGCGATATGAGCTTTTGAAACGAACTGTCAACGAGTGTTTAACTCGAGTGTGTTGCATTACATTGCGGGCCGATTTTTTAATATGGATAATTTTGTTATTGTACTTCTAAGCAAAAGTTATCTAAATATATTTCTTATGTCCTATTCTACCCTCCGTTAAGAGATTTGCCCTTATAAGATTTACACACTGTATATCTTTAGAGTTTAGAGTAGTATAGTTATAGCTATATTGGTCATTTACGCAGATCTGGCACTTGTGCCGCTCCGGGAGAGAAAAGAAAAGACTTGGTACGGCGGCCACCATTTTGCAAATTTTACCACATTTGGCACAGGTCTAGGAAGGACAATTGAAACTAGTCTTCGATGTTTAGAAAAACTTAAATTTTACTGCTTAAAAAAGCACTTAGCTACTCTCCCGGAGCAGGCCGGCCGCCAGAGGTGCGAAATAATTGTGTCTCCCGGAGCGGGACAGATGCCACAAGCACGCTAGTATCAGAAATGACATTTGCCATATTAAGTCTATTTTTTGTTTCCACACGAAGATTTGAACAGTGGCGGGAATTTGCCACACGAAGGGTTAGAATGTATAGTTTGTTTGGGTGTTTGCTGTACCCTCACCATGAGTTGTGACTTTGAGGTTTTCGATAATGAGTATTGAGTTTACTATCTGTGCATCTCGTTCGCACTAAAATAGTACAAGCGAGATGTACAAATAGTAAACTCGATACTCGTTATCGAAAATGTCAATGGCACAACTCATGGTGAGGGTACTGTTATGCCTTGTAGGTCACTAGTGATAACTATGATAAGTATTCTGAGAAATAATCTTGTTTATGAGAAAATAATATAATAGATTTTATAGTAAAAATATATTAGAGTAAATGTTTTACAGTCGCTATTAGATATATCGCAACTGTGGTCACAAATATCTGAACATAATAAATATCTAATGCGGACTGCTAAGGAATGGAATTCGCTCCCTTCGTCTGTATTCCCGGCAAGATATAATTTGGGTCTCTTCAAGTCAAGAGTGAATAGGCTGTTACTGAACCAGCGTGCTACACCTTCGACCTCGTCGTCACTTACCATCAGGTGCGACTGAAGTCAAACGTTGGTCAGTCTTGCATAAAAAAAAAAAACATACACTTGATAATCGAAAGTTGTTCAGATATTTGTGACCATGTTCGATTGCTCGGATTTATCTAATGGCGAATATACGGATTTCGCATGTTGATAATTTGCGCGTGGCAGATAGAGGTACAGTCAACCAATTTGATTTCTGGGCGACTTCGTTCCTAAATTCTATATGAAAGACGCAAAAGATCTCTTATTAACGTCACAAGGTTCGAAGTGGCCTAGAAATCAAATTGGTTGACCGTACATCTCTATTCGAGATTAGATTCTCGAATCTGAGCCCCGAGGCTCTAGTGTAAGTTTCTTTTGACATAAAAAAAAAACGTTTATGAACGCGTAGGTAAGTGATAATGTTATTTATGTACGTTAAAAACTTACACTCAGAGCCCTGAGTATAAGTTTTTAACGTAACTTTACGTCACGAACGCGTTTGCGTTTCCCATATAAATAACATTATCACTTACGCGTTCGTTCTACGTTTTTTTACTTCAAAAGTAACTTACACTTAGAGCCTCTGACGAGATATGATTCGAAATTCAATATTACAGATAAAAGACTTGATGTTTTGTGTAAACGTAAGAAAAGTAATTTCAGCGTTTTTTGAAATTCATCCCCTAAGGGGTCAAAAAGGGGGTTTAAAGTTTGTATGGAGATGGAGTCAAATGTCAACTGAGACTTTAAACATTGTGCTTAAACTCCTTATTTATTGAAAAGAAAATTGATTTCAGCGTTTTTTGATAATTTCCTGCCGGTTACAGGTATTCTTCTGCGCATGCGAAGCCGCGGGCAAAAGCTAGTTATGTCAAAAAAACAATGTGAACAAATTTAACTTAAATAAGTTGCGTAAGTTTCTAGTCCAAGGTTTTGTTTAGGGTAAATCCATCCGTACCTGCGCGCACGCGGATGCGGGTGGGACTTTCCAAACCGCACGCGCTTTGAGGACGCTATTGTAACCACGACCGCCATTATATGTATATTTTTTACGGGTAAAAGAAAATTAAAATTTCCACGGAAATCATCATCATTATTTCACCCGTAAGACTTCTGCTGGACATAAGCATCCCGTAAATATGAGTTGGAATGTAACAAAATAGTATTTCCGGACCGATATGACATCCAAACCTTCAAGAAAAGAGCGTATAGGGATCTTAAAGGCCGGCAACGTACTTGTGCCTCCTCTGGTGTTGCGAGTGTCCATGGGCGGCGGTAGTTGCTTACCATCAGGCAATCCGTCTACTCGTTTGCCTCCTATATCATAAAAAAAAAAATGCTACTAGCGTTTCTGTTTTGCGTTTTCTCGGCGTTTTCATATAAAAATGAACGCTGCGGAAACGCGGCGTTCACGCGGCGTGCCGTCTACTGTGAAATCGACAGAAATATGTAGAATTCGATATTTATTACGCTGCGAGTCAAAAATTTTCTATTTTTATTTCGATTAAAATATCGAAGAACTTCGCTAGCAGACGTTTCTGCATAATAAAAAAATAAGACAGACGCTAGTATTTCAATTTATTTACTATATTAACAATAACCCAAAGCAAATCAAAGTATTTCATAAAATAATTAGTCAGCAGCAAAAATGGCTGAGCTGATGAAGTGTTCAAAATGACCTACACGCTCTTATTCTCTTGACCTCATTTTGAACACCTCAACCGCTTAGCCACTTCTGCTGCTAACTGTACTTAGAAATATTGCCAAAAATGTATTTGGCTCTTTGTAAGTTTGACTGAAGTGATATACTTAGATAGGTCAGTATGGGCAAGTCTGTAACGGTAAGTCTCCACCAAATACACAATAGCTTTGTAGGTGGTCATAAATATCTGAACATGTAATTTATCGCCCTGACATTAGAGGCGTTGTTCAGATATTTATGACTACCCCCACAGCTTCGATATATTTGATGGCAGCTGTACAACGATCTGATGGCTGATTTATTAAAGTCATACAATCGAAAAAAAAAAATAAGGACGAAAATATCCGCACAGAAAAGTTTTTCATTATTATTTTTTCATAAAATGTATAGTTTCGATACCCACGATTATTAATTTTTAAAATACTATTTCTACGTTTCTGATAGAGTTTAAAACTTCACGATTCGACGCCGACGACGACTCGACGCCCAAAAATAGGCCCCCTGTTCTTAGGAACAATGTCATTATTGAATTTAGGGTCAAAAAAACTTCCATAGAAAAAAAACTTTATCACAATTTGGGAATATACAAACACTTTATTATATACATTAAAAAAAAAACTTCAATTTAGAGTTGGAGGTCGCTTGCATATATTATTATATGTCCTATTCCACAGTCGGCGATGTATGTTCTTACATATTTACTAAATATGTTGTTTTAAATTTTGTTTTGCGATCCTTATTGGGAGATACAGAAATCCATTATTGTTTTTTTTTTATAAAAGACTGACCAGCGTTTGACCTCAGTCGCACCTGATGGAAAGTGACGACGAGGTCGAGGGTGTAGCACGCTGGTTCAGTAACAGCCTATTCATTCTTGTACAATATTATATCACTATTTCACTAGAATGTGACGATGTTTATCTTATCGTGAAATAAATAAAACTATTTTATTAGTTTAGTATTAGTTACGCACAATATCTCTCTATTCCAGACCCCGAAATCGCAAAATAACAATTCACTGGATAGTGAGATTGGGAAAAAGGCTTCTGGTCTTTCAGCTTGTATATCAAAGGCAGCAGGAGATGAGGACCATGTTTCTTCAGCTCCGAAGGTGGTAGAGGATGCTGGTAGCTGGCGTGAGGGTACGTGAAGATAGATCGCAGAAGCGAGTCTGAATTGCCGATAGTTTCAGACGGATCGGCTTGGATAAATCGCGCCGACAAGTTGGATGTGGCCAGTAACAAAATAAATATACAAAACTTTAACATTGTTGGAAAACGTTTCTATAACACTTTTTAGTTCACTGTTTTCACATGTATTTTTATTATTAATTGTTATGTACTATTACTACATAGTTTAGATGTTCTATTAAATTTTTATAATGCGCTTAAAAAATACAGTTTATTGAGTTGTATCAAACAGGTCTATTGCTATTCGCACTTCAATGAGAATAATTGTTAGTATTACATACTTGTATGTTTTGTAATTGAGTTTATAATTCATTTTATGTATTAATTTGTCGCGCCGCGTCATGTACTCTCCGTATCAAATCGTCGGAGACAGTGAAATACCGCGTAACCAACAAATGCAATAAGATACAGTTTCTTTGTAAATTGTTTGAATTTCGAACTCTATCGATATTTGTACTTACGACGAAATCATTGTGAATTGTTTGTGCATATACAGTGTGTAAATCGCAATACGGGTTCTATTTAATATTGTGAATTAATTCCTTTATACAATATAAATAAACATAAAACTAATTTAAAACTCGAGATTTTAAAAATAAAATATGCACGTTGCCGAGTCAATTAGATTAATTTCTGTTAAGAGCGTATTTTCAAACGTGTAATTAAATCGCACTAGGTAACATGTTACTAAGTAGTAGCGTGGCTCACAACAGTTTTAATTATATTTCTTTAAAGCGTTGAAAATCTATATACTTACTTTTTTAAATCTTTTACATATATTTCTTACTTACATATTTCAAATATACATATAATTTTAAACTAAAAATTACTAGCTAGTGCAAGGTTTGTACACATATTTACAAATAAAAAATATTTTCGATATATAAGTGCCCATAATACTTGCGACATTACCGCGTTAGATGGCTATGTACAGCCTTTACACCTGACAGAATTGCAATTATAATTTTATAAATGCGAAATAATTTCTCGGGAATGTACTGTAATATACTAACACTCGTTGACAGTTAGTTTTAAATACTCATATAACGTAATTTGTGCACTACCAGTATATTACCTACTGATAACAATGTCTGGTAACAATAAGTTTATTATTTTTGCAGTTCCACAAGGTTTTATTGAGAAGTATATAAATTAATACAATTTTCAAAGTACGTTCGCCTTTAAGTATTTCTGTCTACTATTTGCCTCTACATCCTACGCATCTTATACTCAAAGCTCAAAGTAATTTTATTTCAAAACATTAGAAAGCATCATTAGAGTTAGTTAGAAAAAAAAAACATATTTATTTCAGACGTCAAAATTAACCCTTTGTATCTTTACAGTTTAATCAATCCAAACATAAGGTACAAACCGTAAGTGCATAAATTAAATGAGAAAAGAAAAAAAAATGAAAAAAAAAAAAATCTTTGACCTAAAATTTTAACTTTGGACAATTAAGGTATTGAGAATAGTATAAATATACATTAGCTTATTTAACTTGTATCATCAGGTTGTTATCATTTTCTAGTAGACAGGTTACTACGTCATAGTAAGGAATGTACTAAGTATAAAATCGATAAGGTAAATTTAATACTTGGAAATACGTCTTCCATTACATCGAGTAAAATACACAACTAGCAGATATGAATATTATGGACATATTGTAAGATTAAAAAAATATCATAGTTATTTTGACTTAAGTAATTATATTACCTCTTTTTATTTATTATTGTTCCTTTGTGTAGTATTGTTCTACTTTTTGAGGTGTGCAATAAAGTATTCATTCATTCATTCAAAGTATTCATTCATTACCTACGTATAAAATAAAATATAATTAAAAATAAAGGGCCTTTTTAGATGTCATGCAACTAGATAAGTACTCGTATTTTAATGAATAAAAGATAACAACAGAAATATTAAAATTAGAAATCAGTTTGATTTGTCACGATGATAAGTTATACTCATTAATTAATTATAAAAGACATAAAAAATACTTATATAAGTGTAAGAATATCAAAATAGGACTTATATATTTACTGTTATTATGAATTATCTAATTTACCAAGTACTGCGACGAATTGACAAGGGAAAACAACACGGTGTATGTATAGTGTAAATATTAATTTACTAAATCTCCGCTAGAGGCGCTAGTGTACTAGTCTAGTGAACTGATTACTAAATTCAACAAATGTCGTAACGACTCCGTGGCGCAACGGTAGCGCGTCTGACTCCAGATCAGAAGGTTGCGTGTTCAAATCACGTCGGGGTCAAAGCAGAATATTTATTTTTTATATAATTTTATTAGGCTATTTATTATATCTTTTCTTGAATTTTTTTTTTATAATGATAGTCTAAATTCAAAATGAAACTTAAAATACATCTATTATATTTTTTAAGTATTTATTTTTGCCTCTTAAGCTTTTTTATAAATTACTACAAAAAAAATTAACAGAACAGTTATGTATTAAAACTTGATCTTATTTATTTAATTAAATATCCAGAGTTAAATAAATAAATATTTGCTACTAAAATAAATAAACAACATGCAAAAATCAAAATAAAATTTGGAGATGCCGGGGATCGAACCCGGGGCCTTTCACATGCAAAGCGAACGCTCTACCACTGAGCTACATCCCCGATGAAAGCATCGTACGAAATTGATGGTTGAATTCAGATTACGTTTTGTTTATCATCAAATTTTGTTTATCATCATCATCGGTCATAGAAATCAAGAAATGCCTATTGTCAATCATAGTTTTATTTGCAAACTAAATTTTAACTTTATTTGTATTATAAATTAAATACATTTATTTACAGAAATTACAATCGTATTATGATAACTACAAGTATTAACTAGTTACAGTATAAAATGTAAAAAGGCCCTTGAGGCATTGCACCAAGGATGCTGGCGGCATTTCCTCGTTGTATCGCAATGCGTTGTGCGTTGTGCGAGGAAGCCGCCAGTATAAATTAATATAGAGTGACAATGAGGTGGGGGGCACATCTCTGGGAGATGTGGGTCTGCCCCCCCCCATGGGGTCGATCCTATTACAAAGATCGTCCATTGCAGTTCAGCGCGGCAACGCGGCGAGTGTAATGGGCATCTTTGTTGACGACGCGGGGTGGGCTATTTCAATAGTAAGTATAGTTCATTACTTTGTTGTATGATATCTTATATTTGTGTAATTTTTTGTGAAATTATTTGAAGTACCTAGTAGCTGGTAGTAGTAACTTAAAAATCAAAGCAATTAAAAATGTTTAATAAATGATAAAATAATAATTTGATTTGTTCTTAGTTTTATTTGTTGGTGTTTTTAACTTAACGATGAAAATTTAACTACTTTTTGTGATAAATTAATAAAATTCAGATTCCATTATTCTAGGAGCCACGAATAGAATAAGTATATAAAAAGTAATTTAAGTATTTTTGTTTAGTATTTCTAAAAAAAACGATTTAATCAAAAATTAAAAAAAAAAAGCTTATAAATTAAACATTAACACGGCTCTACTCACGTTTATTTAGTCACTCGCGCGTCATATGCGCGACGGGCCGGCGACGCGATCGCCGAATCGAACGGACACTCAGCACTCTTAGTGCTTGATAATGGAGGCCTATGTTCTCCGAAACATGTCGCGCGAGTGACTAAATAAACGGGAGTAGAGCCGTGTTAATGTTTAATTTATAAGACATGTCTCACGTAAGTTTAAATACAAAAAAAAAGCTTCACGTTTAATGAGTGCCTAAGGTAAATAAGGATATAATTTTAGCAAAAAAAATATTTAGGCTATTCTGGTTGCATTACTAGTATTTTAGGATTCTTTATGTAACGTTGATTTAAGACTTTTTTTATATTGTTTTCAAGGTTTTCAAGCAACTTTTTTATAATCTTCTGTTTTCTTTAATCTTATAAATGTATTTTTTATGCGGATTTTATATAGTGACAACCAGCCTTTTCCATCAGATTTTTTCCTCAGAATATATCCACTGAAGAACACATTGCACGTTATACCGTTGGGGTGATGATGATGATGATTATCTAAGTATTCTAAGTACGTTTATCATCTGAAATAAAATGTCCGTCAAAGAATTCAAGGAAACATTTGATATCTAGATAAATAATTTAATTAATTTTATAATAGATAGTAACTTAGATAATTATAACAGATCCATAACATAGCCATGTCGATGCGTAAAAAAACGCTTAAGTTACATTTTTTTTATTAATACTAAAACAGGTATTAACATGCTCAACCCCGACAAAACATCGTCTTTGATCTTATTAAACCATTTACAATGCCAGTGACACAACGTCTGTGATCAATAATTATCGAACTCTCATGCCAGTGACACGTATTTGTGTCAAAAATATCGTTCTCTTATCGTGTGACGTTGTGGTGACACAACAGTTGTGTTAAAAACATTCGTATTCCTATACCACTGGCATAGTAGTAAGAACTTGACTTATGACAGTTATGACAGCGGCTTAGAAATCCGTAAAAATTTTGTAAATGTTAGAAATTAAAAATTTCTAGCGCCAAATTAGTAAAACAGCGGGAACTTCAATATAACGATATTCGTAAATTTCGGACGGTTGTATCTGTCACTCTCATGACGCCTTGGAGTAAAAGAGAATGATGCTCGAAATATACGAACTTCGACGTTCGTGGTAGGCCTGTACTGAGGGCGAACGTGTTGATACCATACTTAGAAATAGAGTTTGATAAAACTATATCTTACTTACAAGTTAAAAGCATTATATTATTAATAACTAATAGCATTGCCTTCAAAATACATTTCAATAAGGTTATATCTAATTACACAGATATTGGACTCCTTTATACTAAGTATAGTCAGAAATTATCTTCGGAGTAGCATCTTTATATCCATATCCTATTTGATGTATATACTCGTAACTTCGTAGTCCAAGCTGAAGTCAGTATTGGCTTGGTCACATAGGGCGCGTTTTGTGGCGTGGCGCAGCGGGGCGCGACGCTGTTGTCCGAATATGTGCCTTATTTCGTTACATTAGCCACACCGCTGTCACGCTGCACTACCGCCACGCTCACGAAACGCGCCTATGTGCCCAAGCCTTTAGCGTCCATAATTTATAGCGATCTCGTGTTTTAACATATAATTTATTCATCCCAAGAACTTTCGGGGTATACAATTTTGGAACAATAGAAAATTTTCAAATTTAGTTAATATGAACATGAACAAATTGTTTTCACAAATGTTGAATGAGCAAAATACGGTGCTATATTAGTCACTCCGACAACGGTCAGGCCTAGCTGAGTTTCTTGCTGGAGTCTTCTCAGCGGGGTTAGCGAAACAGCGACAAACTCCCATTAGTACGATACCATCACATACCACTCAGATTCGGATGTGACCGTCTCAACCAATCTCCCTGGAAGCGTAAACTCAGTAGGAGTATTCCAGTAGTACAAATCAAGTCTGGTGCGGAAGGGTCCTGGATTTTCCCCCAGGCTACCTTCCCCAACACAGTCCGATCGCTCTAATGTGCCGCAATGGTCAGAGCCTAAGTTAGAAAAGAAAAAGAAGGTGCTATATTAAAATTAAAATTTTGTTGAAATATGGCAAAGCCAACTTAAAATATGCTTTCAGTGCTCCTATATAACTTCACAACCGGAGCAGCCTTTGAGGAAGTATGGTCCTCAAGCATCAGCCTCCATAATAAATTCAGCCATTATAAGTTCCATGGACGGAGCGATCCCTCGCTCCTGGCAGCCAGTCTTGAAGCACTCGGCGATGCGCAGGATTCGCCAGCAGTGGTCTTCCATGTCATCGAACTGCTGTTCACAGGTGTGGATGAGGGTTACCATCTGCTTGGCGAGCACCTCGCCTGTTGACATGTCATAGATGAATACTGTTCTTATTAAGTTCAAATAAATATTTCGGGACAATCTTACACAAATCGACCTAGTCCTACGATAAGCTCAGTACGGCTTGTGTTGTTGGCACTAGATGACGATATATACAATACTTAAATTATAGAAAACACCCATGACTCAGGAACAAATATCTGTGCTCATCACACAAATAAATGCCCTGACTGGGATTTGAACCCAAGACCATCGGTTTCATAGGCAGGGTCACTACCCACTAGGCCAAACCTGTCGTCAAATAAGAATAAAATAAGTAGAAACAGTTATTGGTTTTACCCTAATTATATAATATGCAAAATTAGGACAAGTTAGTGTAAGTCTCCAAAATTGAACCACCTGCAGCGAATGGCTCAAAGAGTAAAATCTGGAGAGTTGAGATGGTTTCAAGTCTCTAGAGAATTTGCTGAGAAGTGAATCTTTTTTTTTATAACAAAGGTGGCAAAGGAGCAGACGGATTGCCTGATGGTAAGCAATTACCGTCGCCCATACATCACTACACCAGGGGAGTCAGAAGCGCATTGCCTGCCTTTAAGGGGGGGTTGAAGCTCTGAGAACCTTACACACCATCAGGAATACAACACTATATACCTGAAAGGCATCAGTGCTATTATGGCTGTGATCTTCTGTAAGGAGGAGGTAGGTACTTCCCCAGTTGGGCTTCTCAACACTCGAGCGTGACGGTACTTCGCTCTCATTGTTAGACGTGGTTTAAGGACATACCCGAGTCTGGGTTCTTTTATGACGGAGGCCAAAAGAAGCAAAGAAGGCCAGATTGGGCTGACAGATATATCGATAAAGTACCATTAGGGAAACTCTTGATGAACTTGTCAGTGTTCTCATGATGCATCCTCTCTCCATCGGTGAGCAGGTTAAAGTACTTCGACATGCACTGGATGGCGCAGCCCACCTCTCGGAGCTCGAACTTGAAGTCGTCGCTCCAGAAGTGGAAGAATTCTTCCATTTTCTCTGTTGTCAGGCCGGTCTGAAGACAAAATGAATCACTACTTAGTTACAAACGGATAAACTTTGGATTCAATAGAGCACCGTGCTCGCAGACTCATTGGCGATCCTGAATTACTGAGTGTTGTTCCGAAGCCTGAGTTACAAAGCCTTGAGTATCGTCGCAGCATTACTAGTTTGTCTGTGTTTTACAGGATACATTTTGGAGAATGTGTACAAGAATTGCACGACTTAATTCCGCCATCTCCGTTCCACCACCGAATGTCCAGACGAGGGGAACGGTTTCCTCCTTACGTTGTGAATATTCCATTCATTTGTACGAAGCGATTAGCTTCTACCTTCCTAATGCGGACTGCTAAGGAATGGAATTCGCTCCCTTCGTCTGTATTCCCGGTAAGATATAATTTGGGTCTTTTCAAGGCTGAAGGCTGAGGCAAGAGTGATTAGGCTGTTACTGAAGCGTGCTATACCCTCGACCTCGTCGTCACTTATCATCAGGTGCAACTGAGGTTAAACGCTGGTCAGTCTTGTATAAAAAAAAACTCATGTGGATTATATCGCACTAGGCGACATGTTTCAGGTGTGCTCTGGTACCATTAGAGTAACATAGCTCACAACAGTTTTAATTATACAAAATGAATCAAGGAGAAATGTTACAGAAATAATTCAAAACTTGATTAAATAATCACCAGTCTTGGTCCCGCGAACATCGAAGTTAGTAACTTTTCAACATCTTTTTCTCTTTTACTCGAATTAAGGCGTCATGAGAGTGACAAAGACAATCGTTCGAAATTTATTAATATCAAGTTAAGCGGTAGCGCAGCACCGCAGTGGCAACGCGTCTACTTTTTTCTTAGGCAAGACGCAGCCAAAATGGCTTCGTGTATTTTTAATAGAACTAACCTAAGTATTGAACTGTGGTAAAGTTAGCTACGCTGACGGGAATAGGCTATTGTTTTTTTGTTTTGTTTGTAATTTGTATATCGTATCCTGTCTTGGATGCCGAAGGTCCTCGTCACTATTTCTAAACTCATTCAGTCTTTTTCTGTCATCTATTTTATTTTCAAGAAAATATATTTTTAATTTATTCATTCATTTTTCACAAAACGTAAACAACTTAATTACCAATTACAATCCTCGCCAAATTACAGTTTGTTGACGAGTCTGCGCTCATTTCTGAAGTTTATTTTTATACTATTATTAACTCTGCTATGTACTATAGTATATTTGACTGTGCATTTTTTAAACCAGAAAAATTTACACTATTGAGGTTTGAATGAACAAACTTTCCTTTATTTTGACAAGTTAAGGATTAAGCTGTTAGAACAGACTTTCTGATCGTGGTACACAACAATTCACTAGTGTGATCTTTGGTCTACTAACAGCTCCATATAAAAGAAATCGAGTATCATTGGATTATAAACTTACGCTCTCTCTGCAATGCTCGAGCGCCTCTCCGAAGCCAAGAGTGACGTCCTTCAGCACCTCCTGGGTGGCCTGCGCGACAGCCACAGCGGTCAGCGCTAGCAGCAGCCGGACCAAGTTCTTGGACATGATTGGTTACTCTGTGCACGCTGCTTCCGAAGATAATTCCTATATACGGGTGTCAGTGAATGGTGTAGGGTGACCATTGAGAAAACATATTGAAGAGATAAATAGGCACTTTATTTTCAAATAATATATAACCATTATAATGTCATAACTACTAAATTATTTTTTATTATGCAGAAACGTCTGCTAGCGAATAACTTCGATATTTAAATCGAAAGAAAAATAGAAAAATTTGACTCGTAGCGGGACTCGAACCCACAACCAAGTCAAGTCTAAGCGGTACTCGTATAGTACAATTGGTAGTGCACTGGGCTAGTGATACAGTGGTTGTGGGTTCGAGTCCCGCTGCGAGTCAAATTTTTCTTTCGATTTTAATGTCGTACATGACTACTACATTAAAAATCATTTATTTGAAGCAACTAAAATTTATATAAGATTTTTTTATACACACAACAACAACTTGACATTGAATGCTCCTACTCTAGCTGAAATCAGACAAAACATTGAAAATCTTCACTTTTATATTTTGTAATTTATTTTACTTTTAACAGCTGTTTCTGGATATTATATATTATTACATCCGGTATATCTGCTTCGAAATTGAGTTGCAAGATTTCAACCGTAAAGACTTCAATATATACGACATTGCAAGGTAATAAAAGATTGGGAAAAATACTACTATATGTAATTTGACTACTATATTTTTGTTCTTTTTGTATGTATTTCTGCCCTATTTCCTGCCGTGAGTACGCTGGTCTCATCGGAAGATCAGCGTTGGCTACCATCTTGTGTTTTTTAATTATTACTCTACGTTATTTTATTTAATGTTTTTTATTATATGTTATAAATGTTTTTTATCTTTTATCTTTATCTTTATCTTTAATGTGTCTACGAATAAATAATTTCTATTTTTTTTATATACCTAAATAAAGGCACCAAACTGATTCTGTGTTACCAAATTTCTGCTACTGCCACTGATGTGATGCTGAAACAAAAAGTTTTGCAGGAGATGTCTCAACAAAAATCCTTGCTCTCCTGTCTAGTTGTGTGGTAACCCAACGGAACCTTAATACGTGCTATTATCTATGCTAATAAGAGGCGTTTTTGTGTGTGCATATCCAAGTGATAAACACACACCAGTCATAACACAATAACAAAGAAAGAGGCGAGCCGCAACGAGTTGACAGATTAAATATAGCTTTGATATGTGGTTATTTAGCGTTCTTGGTATTAACTTACACGTTTGACATGTTTTATTAATACCTAAATAAAAATTACAACTTTTGTAAGGTTGTCCACCCTTACAAAAGTTAAAAATTAGGTAACCCAGTAGACATTTGGTTTTATGCATATCGCCACTGGGCACCACATTAAAATTACATTATGTAGGCTTTATGTATTACTCTGACATGAATTAGACCAGTGATATATTATAGCATATTTCACAAATTGAATATAGCCTTCATTAAAACACTTCCCTAGTGATTCCCCAATGACCTAGTGATTTGCAACCTCTTAGTAATGTTTTAATAGACTGTAAGTTATAACTTATGATTTATAATTCACTATGTTTGAAACATTATGACTATGTACATTAATTGTAGGTACATAATATCTACATAATTATATATGTAAAAAGGTACTTTTTATAATACTCATTGTATTTAATATGGGCATTTACCAGATTTTTCATAAATGGTACTTTATGACTGAAGCAAATATGTGCAATTTGCATAGAAAGTTGGTTGACTGAGTCCCACGGTAGCCACAGCAAGCCTTGTCTCAAGACTCATATACAAAAACTTAAATAGACCACACTCCGCTCACTCTTAATCTCGCAGTACTTCAGTTTATTTAGTGAGGATGGCGCTTGCAATAATATCGGAAACTCATTCAAATACATAAATGACGATCCCGTTTTAAGTAATAGTTGTAACGGTACTATTGTGACTGGTGGTATATAGAATATTTTCATCATAATATCTAAAAAAACATATGCAATCAAAAGTTGAAATAGATAACATATACTTAAGAAAAAACGACGAGGACCTCCGGTCAATTTGCCAAATTGGTTAAGGCGTCAGCCGCGATAGCTGGAGATGCGGGTTCGAATCACGTCTCGAACACCGGAGGTCCTCGTCGTTTTTTCTTAAGTATATGTTATCTATTTCAACTTTTAATTTATATAGTAGTATTACTACTTAAAAATCAAAGCAAATAAATATTTCATAAAAAATAATTTGATTTGTTCTTAGTTTCATATGCAATCAAATCATATAATAACCCATTGTATTCATCATACAAAGTAGATAAATAGCAGTTTACATGAGAAGAGTCTGTGGTTAAAAGAATAATAAAATGATGCATTTGTCAAGGCCCGTACTGCATCGGTGCATCATTATTTTGTCATGATTCTGCATTTTTCATTGAGTAAATAAGTGTGCCAGTTAGGCATTGTTTTAAATACTAACTTAATGACATAGAAATTAAAAATAGATGACACATTAGAAAAGATAATCGCTCTGAAATTAAAAAATAGTAATTGTTATTTTTATATTAAGCAGAAACGTCTGCTAGCATATCAAAGATATTTAAGTCGAAAGAAAAATAGAAAAATTTGACTCGCAGCGGGACTCGAACCCACAACCACTGGATCACTAGCCCAGTGCACTACCAGTTGTGCTATACGAGCGCCGCTTAGACGTGTCAAATTTTTCTATCTTATCCTTCTTGGTATATACGTCATTACGGGTGACGTGTAGCGACATCTACCGAAGAGTATTGAACCCTTTTTATGGCATCGATGTCTCAAATTTAGATTGAGAATTCATCGATAACAATGTGCTACCCCTTTCTAAAATTATTTTTATATTAAGCAGAAACGTCTGCTAGCATATCAAAGATATTTAAGTCGAAAGAAAAATAGAAAAATTTGACTCGCAGCGGGACTCGAACCCACAACCACTGGATCACTAGCCCAGTGCACTACCAGTTGTGCTATACGAGCGCCGCTTAGACGTGTCAAATTTTTCTATCTTATCCTTCTTGGTATATACGTCATTACGGGTGACGTGTAGCGACATCTACCGAAGAGTATTGAACCCTTTTAGGGCATCAATGTCTCAAATTTAGATTGAGAATTCATCGATAATAATGTGCTACCCCTTTCTTAAATTATTTTTATATTAAGCAGAAACGTCTGCTAGCATATCAAAGATATTTAAGTCGAAAGAAAAATAGAAAAATTTGACTCGCAGCGGGACTCGAACCCACAACCACTGGATCACCAGCCCAGCGCACTACCAGTTGTGCCATACGAGCGCCGCTTAGATGTGTCAAATTTTTCTATCTTATCATTCTTGGTATATACGTCATTACGGGTGACGTGTAGCGACATCTACCGAAGAGTATTGAACCCTTTTTATGGCATCGATGTCTCAAATTTAGATTGAGAATTCATCGATAACAATGTGCTACCCCTTTCTAAAATTATTTTTATATTAAGCAGAAACGTCTGCTAGCATATCAAAGATATTTAAGTCGAAAGAAAAATAGAAAAATTCTATTTTTCTTTCGAATTCGAATATTCTATGCTACACGTCACCCGTAATGACGTATATACCAAGAAGGATAAGATAGAAAAATTTGACACGTCTAAGCGGCGCTCGTATAGCACAACTGGTAGTGCACTGGGCTAGTGATCCAGTGGTTGTGGGTTCGAGTCCCGCTGCGAGTCAAATTTTTCTATTTTTCTTTCGACTTAAATAGTAATTGTGTTTCCCTCTAACTTCTGAACCATGTCCAAATATTTTGGAAAACATCATAAAAATACAGTTTAATACAGACTTTGACTGAAAAATAATTTGAACTTGATAACCCCCAATTGTTATCGAGTTACGGAAAACTACGGGACCCTACAATGAGCATGGTCCGACATGACCATGGTCGGTTTTTTTAGCCAATGGCTGGTCTAGTTAGTAATTTCACCCAATAGCCTAGTGCATTTTAGATTTAATTAAACCTCAACAGTCCTTACATCATTTCGGCTGCTATCTTTGTGCGCGTCCCGTGAATACGGACAGGGGCAACCTCCGCTAGTGTACCTTTACATTTCATTAAATTATCAACAAGCCCTCTGCACGTTGGCACCGGCTCCACATACGCCTCTCAAATGTCTGGAACACAGTTGTTCCGTGTACGAAACAAATATACAATAAAATTGTTTTTCCCTTTGTCGCCTCTTACGACACCCGCGGAAGGAGATGGGGTGGTGCTATTCTAGTCAGCCGGCATCGCACGGCACGCCGCCGAATAGTTAACAAATAACAATCAAAATAAATGATTCGTGTTTCATGAATAGAGGTCGCAATATACGAAGTCGTAGGCAGAAGGTACTAATGGCTTGCGCCTGGTCAAATTAAATAGCCATGTCTCTTTTAAGCAATGGTATCGTACATTTTAGCAAGGCGTTTTTAGAACCTCAATTTTGTCTGGCATTTCTTTCCATATCTTTTGTAATTGATTATAATTAAAACCAGTGATCGTTACCGGTATTAATTTGTATTTTTTCTTTGGTCATCTTAAATGGTATGTCTTCTTCTTCTTGAATGAGCGGTCGTGGTGACGTTGAGGCGTTCACGTTAGCTATAGAGGCGGACACAGCTTTCGTCACGATCTCCCGCCATTTCTCCCGGTTTGCAGACTGTCCGGTGCAGTATTTAAGTTTTATCTGATTAGTTGAATACAAAAATATAAGTAGAACAACAACGGAGATACCGCAATTATATACCGGTTAAATTGAATTGAAATAATATCGTTATTCGATCCCCGGCTAACTCTTCTCTTATTTGTTTTGTGTAAATATACTGTGTGTAAGTCTAATACGGGCGAAGAATTAAACCAGACATAGGATTTACCAGTATAATGATTAACCAAAAGGTTTTTCTTTAATTATACCTATTATACACATGTAATTAATTTTTGTAAAATTTCTGAGCAGTAATGTACTGCGAACATTACGCGATATAAGCTTTTGAAACTAACTGTCAACGAGTGTTTAACTCGAGTGTGTTGCATTACATTGCGGGCCGAATTTTTTTATATGGATAAAAATTTATTGCATTTCTAAGCAAAAGTTATCTAAATATATTTCTTATGTCCTATTCTACCCTCCGTTGAGAGATCCGCCCGTATTAGACTTACACACTGTATAAAACTAAATGACTTGTACTTGTAGTGAATGATTTGTAGTTGAGTGAGTTGTTGTGCCGTTGTAAGGCTCTGGTTTCCAAGAAACGGTGCCGTCATATAGCGGCTATCTACACTCTGTACTTACTTCAAACTACTAGAATATCCTAGGAAACTATACCCTATTTAGCGGAGAATACACGTAATTGGCCAGCGATAACGACTCAATACTACATTATGTTTCCATTTTTTATGCAACTCGAAATACTTACGAATAACTATTAAAAATGTACCTACGGTTGCCTATTGTATAAATAGTTAAAAAAGTAAAATTAGATACATGTTAACTTGTTAAGCCACTAATCCTTAAGTAATCTCCGCATGATCGCCAGGTCGTGCGCCGGCGCATGGGAACGCGCGTTGCACTCCAACGCCATCTCTTAAGCCCGTTTCACATCAAGCGCGGGCGCGTGTCAACGCGGGCCCGCGGCGGACCCGCGGCGGCCCGCGCCGCGATTGTTCAGCTAGTTTTAAATGAACGCCTTCACTGGCGGCGGGCGCGGGCGTGCGCGGGTCCGCGCCACACGCACCCGCCCGCGCCCGCCGCTGTGTGAAGGCGTTCATTTAAAACTAGCTGAATAATCGCGGCGCGGGCCCGCCGCGGGCCCGCCGCGGGTCCGCCGCGGGCCCGCGTTGACACGCGCCCGCGCTTGATGTGAAACGGGCTTTAACTAGTACTCATGACTAAAGGTTAAAATCTAAATGTATCTTGTTGTTTACTTGTACTTAAATACATTATAATACATACAGTTCAGCCGTATGCAGTCCACTGCTGGACATAGGCCTCCCACAAATATGACTTGTATCATCTTGGGGGGTAGTTACGCTTGGCAGGCGGGTAGGCGACCGCAGTAGCTGTAAATTGTGTTTCTACGGACGCTGCTACCCGTCCATAGGATTTTCCCTTTGCCGCCTCTTACGACACCCGCGGGAGGAGATGGGGTGGTGCTATTCTAGTCAGCCGGCATCACACGGCGATAGTACTTTAATGGGGGTTAATAATTTCCCTCCGGCCGCGTGGTTCGACAGCGTTGTCCGACCCTCGGGCCACAAGGAATTTTATTTTCCACTTAGTTCGACACTCGGGCTACAGGGAATTCTTATTTTCCACTTAGTCCGACACTCGAACTACAAGGAATTATTGTTTTCCACTTAGTCCGATCAGCGAACCACCAGGAATTCTTATTTTCCGTTTAGTCCGACCTTCAAACTTCAATTTCATCTATTTTCATTATTTATAACATGTACCTATATGTTTTAAATAATGAAAATAGATGAAATAATATACACTATTGAATTAAATAGTCGACTTTTGAATGGATGTCCTATTTGTGCTACGAAAGTTAACAATGTAAATTGTGAAAATAGATGATACTTAAGAAAAAATGACGAGGTCCTCCGACGGGTACTGCTACGCTGGATGTAGGTTGCATCCAACCGGTACATGACTGAGATGATCATGATGTACTTTTGTTTTTTTTTTTGCAGATCCTTAACTCACCTTCGAAAAGGCTAAAAAGCACATTAGACAAAGTTGAGTGTACTAAATTGGCCCTAACAAAAAAATGTGAGACGGTTACTCCCTTATGCTTGTGCACTCTGCATAAACGGTGCAATTAGAATGATTGCATTAGCCTGATTGTATGATGGGTGAATTGCATCGACGGAGCCGGCACGATTTATTCCTTCCTAGACGTCACGATTAGTAGACGTTTTAGCCGTCAGGGAAGAACATCAGCCATGGGTTACCTTCACGTTCCTTAGGTTAAGGTAACCCATTGCTGATGTTACACTGGGTGAAATCTGGGTCGTGATACAAAATGTCAAAAAGTGATAAAAACGATCATACTTAACGAAACGGGACCAATGTTGAAATCGCGAAAATAAATTAGAGCCAGAATTAGACCCAGATTTCATCCTGTATATAAATTTGGCGACGGGAGCCTGAGTTTAACGTTCCTGGGTTTAATCTAGGTTGTGGACGTAGGATTATTATAGTAGTACAATTCAAGTCTGTCGCGGAAGGCCACAGCCACAATGCCCACAGAGTCGATGGCCATGGCCCAAAGGGCAATTCTAATGGCCTTTTGCACCAGAGTTGATTTGTACTACTGGAATACTCCTACTAAGTTTACGCTTCCGGTGAAGTTGGTTGAGGCGGTCTCCACCGAATCTCAGTGGAGTATTATGGTGTCGCTGAGAAGACTCCAGCGAGAAACTCAGCTAGGCCATAGTAACTCTTAATGGGAGACAAAAACATACAAGCTGGCAACTATTAAAATACTACTAGAGAGAAAAGGACAAAGTAATAAAATGTCAAACTCAAACGTTTATTCAGTAAGTAGGCCACAAGGGCACTTTTACACGTCGAGTATACAAAAGTTAAAGAGAAAAATAAAAACTACACCGGTTCTAACCTTACACCTCTGACCCGAGAAGTATTTTGACTTTTATCACCGGCAAGAAACTCGGCGGGACTTATTTTTTCAAAACAGTATACAAAAAAGCCACTTTTACAATGCTTTTTGTGCCACTTGTTCTATACAATATAATAACATTGAAACTAGGGTGTTTGTTCTTGCCAGTCAATGTCGAGGCTACTATATATTTATCTGAGAGGCGTGTGTACCCTCGTCAACACAGCTACCTGAACGATTGTAATCCCTATTGCAACGGCATAAGATCTATTTGTAGGCAGTTAAAAGTGTTGCCGTGCGTACAGTAATTTTAGCGTGAGGAGAGTTCACACAGGTCAGATGATATGTATGGTTAGCTGATGGTATCACAGGAAATTAGATTATTACGTGCTGATATGTTATTTGAGCTTACGTGAACAGCGGTAATTTTAACCGACTTTTTTTTTATGACAAAAGGTGGCAAACGAGCAGACGGATCGCCTGATGGGAAGCAATTACCGTCACCCATGGGCACCCGCAACACCAGGGGAGTCACAAGCGCGTTGCCGACCTTTAAGGGGGGTTGGAGCTCTGGCAACCTTACTCACCATCAGGAACACAACACTACATACCTGAAAGGTAGCAGTGCTATTATGGCTCTGGTCTTCTGTAAGGAGGAGGTACTTCTCCAGTTGGGCTTCTTCAGATTCGAGCATGATGGTACTTCGCTGTGCCCTAGCTCTCATTGTTTGATGTAGTTTAAGGGGTGTACTCCCTTTTTGGCGAAATATGTTTCGCCGAATTTCATTTCGCAACCAACTTTTCGCCAAAGTTTCATTTGACAAATTAATAGTTGGCATAACCTTATTTCGCATTTTTTTGATGTAGCAATATTTTCATATTGCAAAATGTTACTTCGTCAAACTTTTATGTGGCAAACATTTATATAGCAAATGAATTTCTTAGGCATTCAAGACATTGTCAAAATATTATTTGGCAATTTTTTATACTGCAAAGTTTTATTTCAACAAATTTTTATGTGGCAAATCATTATACAAATAACGTATAGTTAATGCACAATGCACGAATTATTTTAATAACAGGCGTCACATATCTAATGAGACCAGTTAGGTACGACGACGAGCGAAGCGAGGAGGAGTGTTAGGTAGAACTGTGACCCAACAGCGCGCGAGCCGAGCGAGCGAAGCGAGCGTGCCGCGGTAGCGGCCGGCGAAGCGCCAGAACCGACTTTTTTTTAATACTATACATTACCCACAAAATGCCTCTACTAAATAAGAGTTAGGAAGTAATATTTCGCCCAAATAAAAATAATGGGATTAATAGTTTGGAAGCTGATAGTCTGCTAAGTAAGAGTATGCCAATTAATGCATTTGGCGAAAACATTTTTGACGTCATGATAAAATTCCCAAGTAATAAGTTGCTTTATAATAATTTATCAAATCATTAGTTGCCAAATGATGGGATTGCGAGGTGTTGTATTGGGAATTAATAATTTGCCCAAATAAAAATATGGGAAAAATTGTTTGGGGTCTAATAATTTGCGAAATAATTTTCGCCGAAACATTAGTAAACCAGTTTAAGGACATACCCGGGTTCAAAAAAACTTCAAAAAGTAGGTCGCAAAATGCGTATTTTTTAATTTGCCTCAAAAAGTTGTAGTTGAACTAAACTAATATTTTTTTTAAAGCTGTTGATAGTCACCCAGTTGTTGTACATAAAATACGACGAGAAGCCATCAAAAGAGCAGCGTCTCATGGAACATGCGCCATGGCCATAATAATGACAGTAATGCACAGGGCGAGTCACCGTCTGCTGGAAATAAAATTAGATACCATTTTATTAGGCAGACGTCCGGTTTTTTATCCAATAACCCAGTAGCTAGTCCATCCTTTCCACCCAATAGCCTGGTACATTCTAGATTCCATTAAAACTCAATAGTCCTTACACCATGGCGGGTGCTGTCTCTGTGCGCGTCCCATGATACGGACAGGGGCAACATCCCTTACATTTTATTAAATTGCCGAAAAGGCCTCTGCGTGTTGGCTCGATCCGGCTCCGCGTACGCCTCCCAAATGTCCGGAACACCATTGTTCCGTGTACGGAAGAGTACAGTAATGTTACGTAGAAGGATAGAAGACTATTTTATAAGTAAATAAATATTACAGGACACCTTTACACAAACTGAGTGGGCCCCACGGTAAGCTCAAGAAGGCTTGTGTTGTGGTTACCTACTCAGCCAGCGATATATACCGGGTTCGGCCTGTAATAGAAACAAAAATTTTAGGGATCGCTTCTACACCACTAAAGTAACAACATTTGTTCTACAACTTTAAATAATTGGGTAATTTTTTACTTGTGATTTTTTCGAACAAATTAAATAGTATTTTCAATGAACAGCATCCAATAGTCTAGTTGACGTTTACTGTCAGCCTACAAACTTCATAGTTTTCGCAATACATTGCCAGCTTGGAAAATCTTTTTTTAATAATATTTATTAAACTATTAGTTATTTTCAAATGTCGTAGAACAAATGTTGCTACGTGTGTGGAGTAGAAACGATGCCTAAAGTTAATGCTCCTATTACAGGCCACACCCGGTATAATACACAAATACTTAAATACACAGAAAACACCAATGACTTGGGAACAAAATATAGTCATCACACAAACTACTGATATTCGAATCAAGGACCGTCCAGTACCTGGCCTAGTGGATAGTGACTATGAAGGCAGGGTCACTACCCACTAGGCCGATCTGTCGTGAAATGTGAACAAGCTAATTTAACTGTCTATCAGCCTTTTATTTACCATATAACCGGTGTTTACCAGGCCCATGGACATTGTTACGGGCCCGCCAAACGTATTATTTAACCGCAGATTAACGAAACGAAAATGTGCAAAGTTGTTTTCTCACTCGTTTCCAATAAACGCACGGGGCCGAGATTAAGCGTGGTATTAGCGAGTCCGCAATTAGTTCAACCTGCGCGGGCGCAGGATTCGCTGTAATCACACGGCGGGCCTTATTGGTGGGCAGGCGCAAACCGGTATTCATTTATGGGTTCTTTTACGAATCATCATCATCATCTAAGATCAAATGAAATTATAGAGTCGAGACTCTCGGTCCGTGGGGCGCAGCAGTTTAGCGTCTTTTTAAAGAGTTGGCTAAGCGGCTGGTTGACTCTACTGGAGATAAAAGAGCTGGCAGTTTCCTCACCCAAAGCCTAAGCGTTGCGATACAGCGAGGTAATGCCTGCATTCTTGGAACCATGCCACAGGGGCCTAGCATAAATTTAGAGTTTTAGTTATTATTTTTAATATAGTTTATTTTATTTTTAAGTTATTTATAACCTGGTATAGTTTATCATTGTAACATTCCATATATGTTAATGTATCTGGAGATTTAATTATTAAATAATACAAATTATTTCGGACCCGGGTATGTCCTTAAACTACGTCCGACAATGAGAGGTAGGGCACAGCGAAGTACCATCAAGCTCGAGTCTGGAGAAGCCCAACTGGGGAAGTACCTCCTCCTTACAGAAGACCACAGCCATAATAGCACTGCTACCTGTCAGGTATGTAGTGTTGTGTTCCTGATGGTGAGTAAGGTTCCCAGAGCTCCAACCCCCCTTAAAGGTCGGCAACGCGCTTGTGACTCCCCTGGTGTTGCGGGTGCCCATGGGCGACGGTAATTGCTTACCATCAGGCAATCCGTCTGCTCGTTTGCCACCTTATTTCATAAAAAAAAAAAAAAAAAAAAATGCTTTCAATTAAATTATTATATTGTTTGTTTTTATTTTGCTTTTTTTATATGAAAAGATATTTACTCAGTCAAAAATACATTTTACCGGCTAACTTAAGACTAACTTAAGCCTAGTCCAATAGTCCCTCTCGAGTCGTCCCTGGAGCAAAGGTACCCATTACCCATTTTGCTTTTGGCTTCAACTATTATATAAATCATCATCTTCCTTTCGGTTTGAAGTCGTCCACTGCTGCACATAAGCCTCACTCAAATATGACTTCTTGGGGGAGTAATGTCTTAAAATATTTACTTATTTCATTTATCAAACATTTACTCAAAAACTAAGGCGCGGCATCCGAGGCAGGATTTGAACCGGACGTTGGTAGTAAGTCAAACTTTATGGTCTATTTTTATAACCTATCCACTAGTATTTATATAAATATACAATATAAATGTTTTTTACGAGTGTTATATGTTATCGACACTAATAACATTTTGTTATTAATATAGTATGTAGAAAAACAATTAACAATTATTAAACAAACAATACAATTTTACTAAAACTAACAGAAATCTAAAAAATGCCCCTGCTACATAGTACCGAAGATGCTGCCAGCATTTCTTCGCTGAATCGTAAGACTGTTACGCTGCGCGAGGTAGCTGCCAGCTTTTCGGTATCTTGTGACATCTCTGAGTCTCTTTGAAATGTCCTTAAAGAGACTCAGAGCGCCGGGGCCCCACGGACCGAGGGTCTCGACGCCGAATGGGATAAAATTATATTCTGCGCCGAGACCACTGTATTTTCCTATCTTGGCCTTTATCGACACTTAGTTTATTAATGGTAATATTATTCTTTAAAAACCGTTTTCAAAAGCACCCCATATATTAGGTATCTTTATAAACCACAATTTTCGCGGATCTCCGATTCTGTGCGCTCTAATTGCGGCCTGCGCGCATCGTGCTGCTCTGCGCAAACGCAACCCACCTGCTAGGGCTGTCCGTCCATAGTTACGAGACGTAATATCCATCAACATAATACATTTATACAGATTCCTGAGTCATGGGTGTTTTTTATGTATTTAATTATTTAAATGTATCTATCGATCGGTTTGACGACCTAGTGGGTAGTAACCCTGCCTATGAAGCCGATGGCCCTGGGTTCGAATTCCAGTCAGGGCGTTTATTTGTGTGATGAGCACAGATATTTGCTCCTGAGTCATGGGTGTTTTCTAGTATTTATATGTATCTATCTATATATTTCGTCGTCTAGAACCTACAACACAAGCCGTACTGAGCTTACCGTAGGACTAGGTTGATTTGTGTAAGATTGTTCCGAAATATTTATATTAGTAAATATCTTATATCCAATACCATATATATTCACGATTTTGTGAATGCTATACAAATACTGCAAAAGTTGTTAACAACAGTTAATTCTTCAAGTCATAGAAGAATACTTTTCATTACTTGATCAGGGCATATTTCAATTCAATGACATGTCGTTTGGACAGAGAAGTGCTCCCGATTTATGAAATATATAATGAAGCACTTGGTTTTCTTCCTCGCGTTGTCGGCTCATGGGAGCCTGGCCACTAATCCCGGGATTTGGCGTAGGCACTAGTTTTACGAAAGCGACTGCCATGTTTCAACCCAGAGGGTAAACTAGGCATTATTGTGATCAGTCCGGTTTTCCAGAAAGCTGATCGAACCTGTGACCTCAGGTTTGTGAGTCACAAGCTCTTATCGATAGACCACTAACGCTCGATGCTTTCAGACGCATTCGTAACTTATAATATTAGCGGACGTCTCTTTCTAATCCCTCTTATTACAAGTAACGGTGATATTAGTGACAAGTTATCATGAGATCTGGTTTTGGAAGAAAGAAAACCCCCTAATTGCTGGAGTGATCTGTCGTTTAATGTTGTTTAATTAATGCTTATGTGATTTAGACTCTTAAGAGAGAGGTTTTTTTTTATGACATAGGCGGCGGATTGCCTGATGGTAAGCAATTACCGTCGCCCATGGGCACCAGGGGAGTCACAAGCGCGTTGCCGGCCTTTAAGGGGGGTTGGAGCTCTGAGAACCTTACTCACCATCAGGAACACAACACTACATACCTGAAAGGTAGCAGTGCTATTATGGCTGTGGTATTCTGTAAGGAGGAGGTACTTCCCCAGTTGGGCTGCCCCAGATTCAAGCGTGATGGTCATCGTTGTGCCCTACCTCTCATTGTTGGACGTAGTTTAAGGACATACCCGGGTCCAAAAGGTGAATGGAAGGAAGTAATTAAAAATGCGTTAGGTACAGTAAATTACAGTTAACTTGTAGAACAAAAACTAGATATACTCGTATCTAATCTACACTTCTACACTAATATTATAAAGGCAAAAGTTTGTGTTTGTGTATGTTTGTTACTTCTTCGTCACATCTAAACGGCGAGCGATTTTAATATAATTTGGTATGTCGTTAGCTGACACCTTGGATCAGCACATAGGCTACGTTTTTTCCCTGACAAACCGCGGGTAACTCCGCGGGGCCAGCTAGTAAATTAACAATCTTTACATTCGCAAGTGGTTTGAAATATGTCTAAATTGGAAAAGATTTTTTATCCCCTTTATTAAGGCGTCAGCCGCGATAGCTGGAGATCTTTTGTCCCGTTTTATCATTAATGAAAATATATTGACGTCTCATTTGTTTTTAAACTTTCGTGAGACATAATATAATTATTAACGATTAGCACGGTTCTACTCACGTTTATTTATTTATGTATCTAACCGATTTTGACATCAAAAGCAGCTCGCGTCTAGTGCGCGACGAACGGGCACTCAGCATTCTTAGTGCTTGAAACTGGAAGTCTATGTTCTCTGAAACATGTCGCGCGAGTGACTAAATAAACATGAGTAGAAACGTGTTAATGGTTAATAATTGAGGCTCAGTTGCGCGGCGGCCCTGTGACCTTGCGCCCGCGCACATATCTCCCCGCCTGCGCCAATTAAGACTGCGCTTAACCCGACTCACGACATATTGCTCGCTGAAACCTCGACTTAATTCATATTACTTATATGAATAATGTAACTGATATATTGTAACTAAATTGTTACAGTTAGTAAATGTCATAAATGTTCAAGAGTTATTCATAATTTCTGCCTTAAGTCATCCACTGCTGGACTTAGGCCTCTTTTACATATGACTTTTGTATCATTTTGGAGGTAGTTGCCATAGTGACTACGCTTGGCAGGTGACCGAAGTAGCCGCAGATTAGGCTGCGAGAGAAGATGGGGTAGCCGTGTGGTGCCTGCTGACTAGAATAGCACTAGGGTGATGGCACCAATGCTGGATACTTTAAGCTGACAGGCACCAATGATGGACACTTAGTTACTAATTCAAAAACTATACCGTTATGAATTGAATATGTACCAACAAATGCACAACACTTGACTCCTTTGAAATAAGCACAAATATTCATGATTGGTTCCTTTTCCATATAGGTTACCATTTTTTATAATAGGAATTATACAAAATTAGGCAATCTATGAGCATGGGCGGATTGATGCCATAATCGTTACGCTGGGTAGCCGGGTTGGCGATCGTAATATAAACCACCAGTACTCTGATGGTTTCTAGTCACAGTTTAAGAATAGAACTTTTTTTTTTAAATAGATGGCCTATTAAAAGTTGAAATAGATAACACATACTTAATAAAAAACGACGAGCACCTCTGGTGTTCGAGACGGGATAGTTAGTTTCATATATGGCCTATATTAAAAAAAGTGACTAGGACCTCACAACCCTCATCGGGGTAACAATGAACTTTAATAATCTTTCTATCAAAATATGAATATTAACGGATTAAGCTAAGGCCGATTGTGAAGTGACTAAGTTTCAGATCCGCACAAAATATATTATTTGTATCATTTTGAAATTCAATATTATCGAAACGGCACGGCAATTAAAAAACTTTGAACCAGGACGGCAGAATAAAACGAGAGGCCATTTACTAGCGAAGACGCTTTCAAGATAACTTTGTAATTAACTTAAACAGCTATAATGTGCAGCGATACATGTAGACACACGAGCAGTAATCGGACTCGTCAGTGCAATCTGTAGCCTTACCATGAGTTGTGACATTGAGGTTTTCGATAACTAGTATCGAATTTTCTATCTGTGCATTTCGCTTGTACTATTTTGGTGGTGTTAAGGGTACAGATTAAAAATATTTGGGACTCAAGTGGTAGTATTAAGTGTGTTATATTTTGACTTGCTGCTGGTGAGGATTGCAGATTTCTTGGTCACCCGCTGCACCAAGGGAGTCAGAAGCGCGTTGCAGGCCTTTAAGGGGGATTAGACTCTGGGAACCTTACCATCAGGAACACAACACTACATACCTGAAAGGTAGCAGTGTTATTATGGCTGTGGTCTTCTGTAAGGAGGAGGTACTTCCCCAGTTGGGCTGCTCTAGACTCAAGCGTGATGGTACTTCGCTGTGCCCTACCTCTCATTGTTGGACGTAGTATAAGGACATACCCAGGTCCAAAAAGGCGTAATTAGATTGACAGAGACAATCGTTCGTGCGATTTCCAATGTTCGCGGTAAGCTTTCTCGTTTGAAATACCTGTAATACAAGCAGAAGTCTCTTTCTAACAACAGCTGACAAAAAGTGACTTCCGCTTATATTACAAGTTACAAGTGTTAGAGAAATAGGCCTCTGTACCTACTTATTTGGCGATTAAAGTCACATGTACAGTTAACCAATTTGATTTATAGGTTCCTTGTGAAAATCTATATAAAAGATGCAGAAGATTTCTTATTAACGTCACTGTGACAAGGTTCGAAGTGGCCTAGACCCGGGTATGTCCTTAAACTACGTCCAACAATGAGAGGTAGGGCACAGCGATGACCATCACGCTTGAATCTGGGGCAGCCCAACTGGGGAAGTACCTCCACCTTACAGAAGACCACAGCCATAATAGCACTGCTACCTTTCAGGTATGTAGTGTTGTGTTCCCAGAGCTCCAACCCCCCTTAATGGCTGGCAACGCGCTTGTGACTCCCCTGGTGTTACGGGTGCCCATGGTGGGCGACGGTAATTGCTTCCCACCAGGCAATCCGTCTGCTCGTTTGCCGCCTATGTCATAAAAAAAAAACAAATTGGTTGACCATAGGTACAAAGAAGTTGCCTTACTGCTTTTCAGCCTATACGACGCCGTGTTCTTGTGCGGTCGGCGGGCGAGTCGCTAATGGAAATCGGCGCGATTAATTTACGCCGATCCCGAGATACGGTCAGAGGCTTGAAAGGTCATCGGAGGAATGCAGATTATGCGTCGACGAGTGCAGTAGAATTTTTGGTAAAGTCTGCAAAAATATTTGGATTTGTAGAACTTTAAAAATCTTTAATTTTTTTTCAACTAAAACACAGTTAAAACAGATAAATCAAGTTTATTGGTTTTGAAATTAACAACGGATAGTTAAGTTTAATGCCTCCAAAACACAGACGTACTTATTCACAGCCAGAAGGAGCCTTTTTAACATGACTCCTGCTTTCCAGAATATATCCGTAGCAATTACGGACCATTTCGAGCTACTTGGGTTAAAATTAACCAGTAAGCTGAACTTCGGTGCCACTATTGAGACCAACGCGAGATCCACTGCTAAAAAACTTGGGGTCTTACACGGGTGAAGCGGTACTTCATGCCGATACAGCTTATAACACATTACCAAGCTCAGGTTCGATCGTGTATGGAGTACTGTTGCCATCTTTGGGACGGGTCTGCCAAGTATCAGCTGGCCGCTTTGGATTCAATAGAGCACCGTGCTCGCAGACTCATTGGCGATCCTGAGTTAGTGAGTGTAAGGTTACGAGCCTTGAGCACCGTCGCAGGGTTGCTAGGTTGTCTGTGTTTTACAGGATACATTTTGGAGAGTGACCTCGACTCTACATATCTAAAGTTTAACATGTATTAGCTTTTGTCTAACAAACAGAGTGGTAAGAAAAAACAAGGAAAGAAAACCAAGACACCATCTTTTCATGCCGGTAATAATCGGGTCAGAGGCTCTAGTGTAAGTTTCTTTTCACGTAAAAAAAAACGTTTACGAACGCGTAAGTGATAATGTTATTTATATGGGAAACGCAAACGCGTTCGTGACGTAATGTTACGTTAAAAACTTACACTCAGGGTTCAGAGGTGTACCTCTCACCCCTACAGGGTTAGAACCGATGGCAGAGAGTTTTTTCGTCTTTCATAATAGCATTGTAATATGCCTAAATTGGAATGTAGAGATATTTTATCTTTATTGAAATACATGTTCTCATATTTGTGTCCACCTCCACACCTCCAATATATCTGTTGGTGACTGTATGGACACACCGCCGCTGCCCATCACCATACCCCATTCAACAAATTGATGGCAAAACGTTAAAACCATCTGTTTCTGCCATCCCTCATCCTTATCTCGCCACAACCGTAGCCAGATACTACAAAGTACTACACGGAACGACTTCCATTTTTCCCGTGCGCCTGCGCACGTCAGCCGATTAGTTGGCAATAACGAGATAAATAAATGACGGGCGGTCGAACATGGGGTAAGACTAATCAAAGAGGATAGTTTTTTTATGACATAGGCGGCAAACGAGCAGACGGATTGCCTGGTGGTAAGCAATTACCGTCGCCCATGGGCACCCGCAACACCAGGGGAATCACAAGCGCGTTGCCGGTTTTAAGGGGGGTTGGAGCTCTGGGAACCTTACTCACCATCAGGAACACAACACTACATACCTGAAAGGTAGCAGTGCTATTATGGCTGTGGTCTTCTGTAAGGAGGAGGTACTGCCCCAGTTGGGCTGCTCCAGATTCAAGCGTGATGGTCATCGCTGTTCCCTACCTCTCATTGTTGGACGTAGTTTAAGGACATACCCGGGTCACAATTAGTTTTTTTTTTTAAAAGACTGACCTGAGTTTGACCTCATTCACACCTGATGGTAAGTGTCGACGAGGTCGAATAACACGATGGTTCAGTAACAGCTTATTCACTCTTGCCTTGAAACCCAAATTATATCTTTCCGGGAATACAGACGAAGGGAGCGAATTTCATAGTAGAAATTCTTAGCAGTCCGTATTAGTAAGGTTGCATTGTAAAAAGTCCTTTGATATGTATTTTAATATCAATGCCTCCCCCATTGAACGCCACAATGATAGGTCCTACACCACCCGCATCCAGGGGACTCCTCCGTATATTAATTTTATTTAAATTAACATACACTTATATATTAAGAAATAAATATTAGTAAATATTATTAGCGGTTTGCCGTATGATGTCGGCGTTGCCGTGTGATGCCGGCTGACTAGAATATCACCCCCCCATCTCCTCCCGCGGGTGTCGTAAGAGGCGACAAAGGGAAATATCCTACGGACGGGCAGCAGCGTCCGTCGAAACCCAATCTACAGCTACTGTCGCCAACACGCCTGCCAAGCGTGGCGACTATGGCAACTACCCCCAAGATGATACAAGTCATATTTGTGGGAGGCCTATGTCCAGCAGTGGACTGCATACGGCTGAAATGATTAGCGGAATCGTTGCCCTGTTGATTAGAGTAAATAAAAGTCCTATGATTGCATCTTTTTATGCAAGTATGCAACCAGCATGATTACTTATTAAATTGATGAACGCTTCTAACTTTATGAAGTAAATGGACGAGCTGGTACTTTCATATTCATTTATGTTCTTTATTAAAGGTTGTATTACATTATTAGACCCGGATTCTAGTCACAATATAGGGTAACTTTGGGAGTAAATGGAACAGTAGTTATTAATACGAAAAAAATAAGATAAAAATGTGTGTTAAAAAAAATGAGATCTAATTTTTTGGTATATTACTGCGAAACATCCTATAAATCAATTGTCCGTACCCTTACCATGAGTTGTGACATTGACGTTTTCGATAACGAGTATCGAGTTTACTATCTGTGCATCTCGTTCGCAATAAAATAGTACAAGCGTGATGCACAGATAGTAAACTCGATACTCGTTATCGAAAACGTGAATGTCACAACTCATGGTAAGGGTACAGTTCTTTAAATTATCGACGTTGTTCCTTTGTTAACTAAAGCAAAGTGTGTAGCTATAATGTAATACATCCATAATTCTTCTCACGATGTTTTCCTTAACCGAAAAGCGACTGCTAAATATCAAATGATATTTTTTGTTGGTCCAACTGGGGAAGCATCTCCTCCTTACAGAAGACCACAGCCATAATAGCACTGCTACTTTTCAGGTATGTAGTGTTGTGTTCCTGATGGTGAGAAAGGTTCCCAGAGCTCCAATAACTTTTAGGGTAGGCGTATGTGAATCCTCTGGAGTTGCAGGCGTCCATAGGCTGCAGTAACTGCTTACCATCAGGTGGGCCGTGTGTTTGTTTGCCACCGTCGTTGTATAAAAAAATAGTACGTAAGGTATCTATCAGCTAATTGCCGTTATATTAATCCCAAAACAAGATAATTTAAATAATTTAATGAAATAAATGTAATTAGTTACAAGTAGCTTAATGACTTGGAAGTCGCTACTTGCTAATGAGTTTCGGAAGTATGTTAGATTAAAAAATAAACCAGTTACAAATTATAGCATGAGATGAGATGATGAATATATTTGTAAAAATCATCATAATTTTTTTTTATGACATAGGCGGCAAACGAGCAGACGGATTGCCTGGTGTTAAGCAATTACCGTCGCCCATGGGCACCCGCAACACCAGGGGAGTCACAAGCGCGTTGCCGGCCTTTAAGGGGGATTGGAGCTCTGGGAACCTTACTCACCATCAGGAACACAACACTACATACCTGAAAGGTGGCAGTGCTATTATGGCTGTGGTCTTCTGTAAGGAGGAGGTACTTCCCCAGTTGGGCTGCCCCAGATTCAAGCGTGATGGTCAACGCTGTGCCCTACCTCTCATTGTTGGACGTAGTTTAAGGACATACCCGGGTCCGGGACATAAGTTTGAAATGTTTCATAGAACAATATTTAGTATTGTTTGTTATTATGTCACTCAAAATATATCTTTCACCACGATAACTTGTTTTGAACTATCACTCACTGCACCTCTGCTGGAGCCCTAATTCTCCAATTTTACAATAGTTAAGAGCGCTGGTGGCGTAGCGGTAAGAGCTTGGAACTTGCAATCTGGAAGTTGCAGGTTTAAACCCCGGCTCGTAGCAATAAGTTTTGCGGAACTTATGTACGAAATATCTGTTGATATTTACCGGTCGCTTTTCGGTGAAGGAAAACATTTTGAGGAAACACGACTTATGATTAATTAGCTGTGCCCCTGGTGTTAACCGCCGGGAAATAATGTAGTCTATGTGTTAATCTAGGTGTTGTGTACGTAGCCTAGGTGTCAGCTAACTCCATACCAAATTTTATTAAAATCGCTTTAGCCGTTTAGACGTGAAGTAACAACATACACACTCACACACTCACAAACTTTCGCCTTTATTATATTAGTGTAGAAGTGTAGATGAGGCCTAGTTTACCCTCTGGGTTGGAAGTAAACTGTGTATCTATTTTAGTTCTATAGGTGCAGCTGTTACGGAACCCTGAAGTAGAATTTCTGAGGATACAAATAAGGTATAGTAAAATTGCGTTAGCTCGAAAGTGATTCAGGACGTGGGTATTTGAACGGACAGATTAGAACGTGACGCCATATCGATCGTGCAAGAGAGATATTTGATAGCGACTGTACTAAATTGAAATTCTTGTCACACACAAGCAAGGAAAAGGAAGTCTGTTGTGTACTAAATTATATTAGAAAAAACTTGTGACAGTCCTCGAGGACTAACTTAATTAATTAGGGATGACTCACAGTAGACCGGCCCGGCTCCGACTCCTTACAGTTCCGTCACCGAGCCTTCTATGTGACCACCGACCGAAGCCCCACTGGCCAAGTACCTACTTACAGAAGACCACAGCCTTAATAGCACTGCTACCTTTCAGATCCCCTTCCGCCAGCGCTCTACACGACAACATTTCCATCTTCACCACATAGATGGTTGGCAGTCCTCAACTGTGCGTTTTTCTAGAAACTTCCTGCCTCGCACAGCAAAACTCTGGAATAAATTGTCGTGTGCAGTATTTCCGGACCGATATGACATCCAAACCTTCAAGAAAAGAGCGTATAGGGATCTTAAAGGCCGGCAACGTACTTGTGACTCCTCTGGTGTTGCGAGTGTCCATGGGCGGCGGTAGTTGCTTACCATCAGGCAATCCGTCTGCTCGTTTGCCTCCTATATCATAAAAAAAAAAAAAAAGATATGTAGTGTTATGTTCTTGATGGTGAGTAAGATTTCCAGAGCTCCAACAACTTTTAGGGTAGGCAACGCGCATGTGAATCTTCTGGAGTTGCAAGCGTCTATATCCTACGGTAACTCCCTACCATCAGACGGGCCGTATGTTTGTTTGCCCCCGTCAATGTAAAAAAAAGAAGATAGAACTAAAGAACCATAGGAACCGACATAGCTCTTAGGATTGCGCTGTTGATGTTGCAGGAGTCATTGGCTGTTGGGGCAGAAAAGTCACGCAGCCCGACGGACATTTGCCATCAAACATATCGGGCTATGGAGGTGGTCACAAATATCGGAACAACGACTCTATTGTCAAGGCGATAAAGTGCATGTCCAAAAATCCTTGTACCGTTGTTCTAATAACTGTTTTATATTGTATAATGAATAAATGATGAAGTCATAATACGCCAATAGATAACATTAAATCTAAATATTGTCAAAATAAATCCAAATATTCATTCATTTTTAAAGAAAATTAAGTGTCGGTCGCTTCGGGACGGAGTCCGGTCGGTTTACTGTGAGTTATCCTTTATCCTGTGAACACAAACCGGCTACTGTTACACAGACCACAGTATTCGGCTTCTGTTCTTGCATCGTGTTTCATATCCATCTTTGTGGTTAGACTGTTGCGGTCGATATGTGTTACTCATTGCTTATGTCATTTTAATAACTTTAAATATATATTTTGGGACAATGTTACACAATTAGACGAAGATAGTAATAGTATAAATACATCTAACTAGCCACTGTATGTCGCTCTGTAAGTATGCAGACTCATCTGTTGTGGGTACAGTCGCCATCAGAGCTATATATCGGAGCTGTGGACGTAGCCATATAGGTATATATATATATATTTTTTAATGACATAGGCCTGGTGGTAAGCAATTACCATCGCCCATGGGCACCCGCAACACCAGGGGAGTCACAAGCGCGTCGCCGGCCTTTAAGGGGGGGTTGGAGCTCTGGGAACCTTACCCACCATCAGGAACACAACACTACATACCTGAAAGGTAGCAGTGCTATTATGGCTGTGGTCTTCTGTAAGGAGGAGGTACTTCCCCAGTTGGGCTGCCCCAGATTCAAGCGTGATGGTCATCGCTGTGCCCTACCTCTCATGCCAAATATCGGAACATGCACTTTATCATCTTGATAATAGGGTCATTTCTACGATATTTGTGACCAGTTGACCACCTGATACCATATCTGATGGGGACTGTACACTAGGTATAGATGAAGTGCAAAACGATGCGATTTTCCATCGGCCAAACTTGAATCCCCATCGAGTCATTTGTCACTTTGACACTAAACAACTATGAAATGAAATTAAATCGTTTATTTGTATAACACAGGTGATAAACATAAGCTCTTAATTTACAAGGGAACGCTGCCTGTAATATATCGGTAACTTTGGTTCTCCGAATGATATAATTTCTGATGCAATGATAGTAGGCTATTGTTAAACGTATAATGGTAAATGATATGGGCAATAAATTGTTCAAATATCTTAAATGCACCATTTATTTCATCAGGCCGCACTGTGGTGCTCTAGTAGGTCATAGGGCCCCCACCATGATGTTTGAATTTCCCCATGATAATGCGTCTAATTACTCATCATTAGTCATAGTATTTCTTGGTTTAAATAGAATTGCAATTATTTATTAGTAACATTTACTTTTGTGCACTCAAAGTGAATACATTAGATAAGACCTCGTTACTAGTGGAATTATTATCACATCAACGTAATACGCGACACGTGTTTTTCCCTAAGTTAGATTGTTTGTGACCTGTTGTGTACTATGGATATTCAAGTTGAAGGTATGTATTTTAGTTTTGTAATAATTTTTTTTATGTTTCATTTAGCTAATTTGGGTGTATGAGTGTCTACGCCGATACAATAACTTTTTATATATTTTTATTTTCTATGATGTTTGCCTAAACTTTTACTTAGGTTCGCCGTCACATAACTTGCTAATGAATACATGTTAATATTCTTTAAGACGTCTTTGTTAAAATAAATAACAAACTAGCTGCCACCATCCGCCTCCGCCTGAAAAAATGAAGGTCTACGCCAAATACCCAAATGCGTAGCACTTACTACGAAAAATGCGTGAGTTATTGAATTGCAATAAATTAAGTATTTTTTTGTTTTAGGTACTTATATCAAGTGTTCTTTTGCCAGGATACTTGTACTAGATACATGGTTATCAATTAAAGACACTGAATCAAGCAGTGATAGACATCGTCGAGTGTTTCAAACTTTGTTGCAGTTACTTCCGGATGTTGAAAATATCGATGTCGAGATGTTCGAGAAAAAACTTTCCAACATGTGTATTAAAATTGAGTCCTGCTGGAAAGAATTTCAAAAAATGGCAAGCTCGTTCAGATACGGAAAAAGCTCTTAAAGCACAAAAGAAACTACATGTTCACCTAAAGTTTAGGGCTTGATAATTGACAAACCGCGGAGTGGAGGAAGTGGCACATCCAACGTTGGAAATACCGCAAGAACTTTTTTTGCTAATTCAGCTATTTCAGCGGAAATAACTGGATAAGACAAAACACTGATTGATGGGTGCCACCATATACTGCAGTGTATGTCATCAGGTTATACAATTAACAGTCGTGCTTTTAGAGAATATGCGTTAGAAACTGCCCGTAGACTGGTAGACATAGAAACTGGAACATATTCTTGGTATTACTTGCCTTCCTCTGTCCATAAAGTATTAAATTCATGGGTCGGAAGTAATTGATCACATATTAGTATCTATAGGTGAACTATCAGAAGAGGCTGCAGAATCTTGTAATAAGTTAGTGAAACAATTTAGACGAGATAACACAAGGAAAATGTCTCGTGTAGTTACAAATACCGTCCTGATGAATAGTCTTCTTCTTAACTCTGATCCTTATATTTCTAGTTTAAGGAAATTACCATGTAAAAAGAGGTCGGTTTTATCAGCAGAAGTATTAAATTTGTTATCTTTTTAGCATGTTAATTAGTACAATAGTCATTAGATAACTAGCTCTTAAATATTACATTCAATTAAATTTACTGTAAATAAATGTGTCATTATTTAATGAGTTTTTGAGACTTGTAATTAGATAATAATAACATAATTGATTTAATGTTAAGATTTATTAATTGGAATAGTTGTAAGTATAATTGTGAAATTAAATATAAGTCGTTCTAAAGTTTTGCTTATGTACGTACTATCCCATATCCCATGTTAGACTAGTTTATTTGCTGAATACATACTATTAATTTATTATTATCCTTTTATTCTAATATAATTCAACATAATTTACTATAATACAGCACAGTAAGACGCATTAGCTTGCATTTATCAAGCATTCAACTGCGCGAAAACCCTATGACCGCCCTTCTTAGAGCGCGGCACCACTGTGGGCCGCTTCAAACAAGCGTTTGAAAGTAACAGCGACGCAAATTATTTCGGAAGCCCAATTATCCAGGTTTCATTACAGTGGCTCAACTACAAAACGTCGCAAATCCTGTACAACTTGTAAGGGATTTGTACCTTATTTCATTAGGACAGAGTTAATGAGTGCGCATGCGCGACATATCTTCATAATCGATTCCTCATAACGTGCGTTTGCGCTGAACCTGTGTGATTCTCATTGGCTGCGCGAGCGAAGGGCAAGTTGTAGTTTATTGCCCGTGTAAGCAGTACAATAACCCGCTTATATCGCCAACTCGCCTGCCAAGCGTGGCGAGTACCTAAGTCATTAAGCCCCCTATGTTGTTTATTATGGGGGAGGAGCACATATCCAGCAGTGGACGTCTGTGGCTGAAGTAGCATAAAGTGATCTAACGAAACTAGATAACCCTACGGCGCTACCGCAAACAACTATATTCGTAAATTTCGGACGATTATCTCTGTCACTCTCATGAGACTTTAATTGGAGTAAAAGAGAAGGATGCCCGAAATATACGAACTTCGATATTCGCGGTACCACTCCTTTTTAGCGATGTCCGTGTGTGAAGCTACGGATCAGATCTGAGGAATGACCAGTGGACTAAAAATTGTCCATTTATTGCTCTTGTCTACGAGAGATAAAGAGGGAAAAAGACGAACAACGTGCTTGACGGTAGGCCTTCAGATCTGTACGTGTATTACTATTAAATCCATTAAAGTAACCTATTAAAGTAAACAAACATAAGTTAACATACAATTTTAAAAAAGTGGTGGAGATATGAAAAATGAAAAAAATGAAAAAATATTTATTATTTCCTTGAAAAAAATTTACAATATTGCCATCAGTGGTTGGGACTTCCCTTTAGGTAGTAGACCTGTATTGGGATTACCTACTGTTTAAGTGAAATCTCTTTTACAGGGCCTACGTACCGTGAACATATGCTAACTCGGTGGGCTATGTCGGTGACTTTAGTTCGCCTACGGATCTCCTCATTTCTGATTCGATCGCGTAGTAAAACTCCGAGCATAGCCCTCTTCATAGCTCGTTGAGCGACTTTCAGCATTGAGATGAGGCACTGAGGCACTTTCGTCTTGAGGCACTGAGGTATGTCGGACGAAAAGACATTACGTAGTTTCCCGAACGCTGCCCAACTGAGTTGGATTCGGCGGTTGACCTCTTTTTTTTTTGGGAAAATACGTTTACTTATCCCCCCTCCCGGGCCTGGGATAGGCCCATGATGGTAGTGAGGGGTATGTGGGGCTCTCTCCTCGCTGCTTCTCTTGCTAGACAAGAGGAGGGGAGAAGAATACCCACTAAAAACCCTGCGGCGTCGTCCGCATTGCCGTTAGGGGAGTGCCACTGGATCACGATCGCACTCGACGGTGACACTCCCCGCTCGAAGTTGGACCTACCTAATTCGACTACTTGTAATGTATGAATTGGCAACTTCGAGTACTGAGTTCCCAACAAAGATTGGGGTGGGCACAACATTGGCATTTGAGATAAGTTTCGTTTTGTCCGTGTTTCTAGCCGGTCATAAAAGTCGAAATGCTTCTTGGGTCAGAGGTGTAGGGTTAGAACCGGTGTAGTTTTTATGTTTTCTTCTTTTGTATACTCGACGTGTAGCACTATGCCCTTGTGGCCTACTTACTGAATAAACGTTTGAGTTTGAGTTTTAGTTTGAGTTCATTTTCAAGCGCACCCGTTGTGAAACTCGATGAAAATTGGAGTAAAAGAGAAAGTTGTCCGAAATTTTCGAACTTCGATTTTCGCAGTCTCTGTTTCGTTTCCGAATCGCCACTGTTCTTCGCGTGGTGCGCGTTGGTAATTACAGTGCGTAATTAGCGATCATTAGCGGAATTATGTGTTTGAAGTTGCCGACATCAGGACACACGCGGCTGTGGGAGTTTGTTTAAGGAAGTGAAAATAAAAGTAAAATGTATAATTTTACTTTCATTCTTGTATAATTTTAATCTTTACACCTATGTTGTGCCGGTTGACTAGAATAGCACCACCCCTACTCCCGCTGTGTCGTAAGGCGAAGGAAAAAACTGACGGATGGGCAGCAGCGTCCGTCGAAACCCAACCTACAGCTACTGCAGTCGACCCGCCTGCCAAGCGTGGCGACTATGGCAACTATTATAAAAGATGATACAAGTCATATTTGTGGGAGGCTATGTTCAGCAGTGGACGATTAGTACGGCTGAAATGATGATGGTGATGAACTCAACAAAGATATTGAAAAAGCGGTACATCATTACTTATCCTGCTGCATTACGATTTTATAATAACTACTTACTACATTAAATCTACAAAAAGGCCATTGAGGCATTGTACCAAGGATGCTGGCGGCATTTCCTCGTTGTATCACAATGCTGTGCGAGGACGCCGTCAGCTCTTCGGTCTACAGTTACTGAAAAGATTTCTGCTAAAATTTTCTGCCGTATTTCAAAGTTTGAACGTGACGAATAACCATTTTCTTGTTTCTATTCATTTTACCATGGACATTTTACCACAAAGAAAAAATCCAAATCTCAGTTTTTCCTTAATTTTCGTGATTTTTAAGTAATCATCATCATCTTTGGGCAGGTAAAGTCAGCGTCATATAGTTAGTTACAGTCAGTATGTCCAAATATATCGACGCAGCCTTACTACTACTCGTATATGAATAAAGATCTGCATCGAAATATTTGGCCATACTGACTGCAACTAACTATATGTCAGTGACTGCACACCCGGATGCCGGTACAAAAAATCCTTCACTTAAACTGAAAATTCCTTTTAAGTAAACCTAATATATTTTGCATTTGCAACTTTGTAACCTAGATCTAGAACTTAGATCAGATACAAAGTAAACATAAAAAGTCACCATTCCACCTCTGGCCTTAATCGGCAATCCTTTACCAATACCTCGATTTCTCACAGATCGACTGCATCTAATTTGACAGGATTGCGCAAGCCTTCACTCCAAACCATCATACACTGACTCCTAGTCTTTATTGTAAAGACTTAAGGTTCAATATCGATCAGATAAATGCTAGTTGTCGGTTCATTACGTGATCAAGATAAAGTGCGCAGAAGCGTTTGACGGTTATAATGGCGTCCAAATGGTTTGATGGTATTGGTCGAATTATGATCTTATGATGCAGACAAATGATTGTCATTTGTTTTGTTCCACTCCAATTATGCCAACTCACAAATCTTATTTCCTAGTTGTCGGTTAACTTAGGTAACTATTTGTTAAGGCCTAGTTTGCCATCTTGTTGCCTTTTGATGCCGCCATAAGAGGCGACAAAGGGAAAAATCCTACGGACGGGCAGCAGCGTCCGTCGAAACCCAATCTACAGTTACTGCAGTCGCCAAACCGCGTGCCAAGTGTGGCGACTGTGACAACAAGCCCCAAGATGATACAAGTCATAATTATGGGAGCCCTATGTCCAGCTGTAGACTGCATACGGCTGAAATGTTGCCCTCTGGTTTGGATGTTCAGATGGCAGTCGCTTTCGTAAAACTAGTACGCCAGATCCTGGGATTAATGCCAAGCGGATTCCAGGCTCCTATGAGACGTGGCAAAATGCCGGGGCAACGCAAGGAAGATGATGAGACTTTTGAATTTCCATTCTCGAGGTAAGCCTTATTGACGACCTGTCTGGCCTAGTGGGTTGTGACCCTGCCTATGAAGCCGGTGGTCCTGGGTTCGAATCCCAGTCAAGGCATTTATTTGTGTGATGAGCACAGATATTTGTTCCTGAGTCATGGGTGTTTTCTATGTACTTATATGTACCTATCTATTTTATATATCGTCTTCTAGTACCTACAACACAAGCCTTGCTGAGTTTACCGTAGGGCTAGGTCGATTTGTGTAAGAGTGCCCCGTACCCTTACCATGAGTTGTGACATTGACGTTTTCGATAACGAGCATCGAGTTTACTATCTGTGTATCACGCTTGTACTATTTTAGTGCGAACGAGATGCACAGATAGTAAACTCGATACTCGATATCGATAACTCGGTACCGAAATATTTATTTATTCGATTCTCGTGGTAAGCCTATTGGTGTTATAAAAGGTACGTCTCTATGCCGTGTCCTGTCTGAACTTCTCCATCACGCGATATGCACTTCGCTCGAGTATATACAGCGACCACCGATAGCAATCTGACTTATCCGCGTCTGATTTATCGGAAGCTGTTTAATTGAACGTGCGAAAAGTTTCCGTCTTGTTACTGTGGGATTACTTAGGAAGCCTCCATATTGTCGATGGTTAGTTGTTAGTAACTGCGAATCTTGAGGGTCGAATCCTGAGGCTCTAGTGTAAGTTCCTTTTGACGCAAAAAAACGTTTCGAACGCGTAAGTCATAATGTTATTTATATGGGAAACGCAAACGCGTTCGTGACGTAAAGTTACGTTAAAAACCTTAGACTTAGGGCTCTGAAGTGTATCACGACTGTTTTTTGTAAGCTTACTTGCTATTTATATTTATTTTTAATACAACGACGGTGGCAAACAAGCATACAGTCCGCCTGATGGTAAGCAGTTACCGTAGTAGATGGACGCGTGCAACTACACAGGATTCACATGCGCATAGCTGACCCTAAAATTTAAGTGTGAAATCTATTTAAACAAGCTTACTTGCCTGCTTCGCGTTTTTTTATGTTAGTATAATATACAAATCGTACAACACTTAAGAGCAATATAAACGGGTCACTTTATATGGCAACGTACAAAATGACCCGATAATATTATTGCTTTTGAGCGTAGTCCTAGAGTAAGGCACTGGTCCCACCGCGAGCTAGTAAGCTATAAGATATCAGCTATTTCAAGGGACAAAAGATAATCGCTCCCGTGTAAATAAAAGAGAGAGATATATATTTATAGCTCATCGCTCGGCGATGAACTACGATCGCATGACATATATGACATCTATTTCTCTTTTATTTACACGGGATCGATTATCTATTGTCCCTTGAAATAGCTGATAGCTCATAGCTTACTAGCTCGCGGTGGGATAGTGCCTAAGTTCACTAAGCTATTTGTCAATACTAATATATGATAGAGGACAATATATATAATTGGCTATCTTTTCCCTGCGACTTCGTTGGCCAGCCAGCAGGCCAGTTCTTCAAAATATAGTTGCGGGATAAATATTAGCCTAATGTCCTTTCTCCTACTTCAAACTCTCTCCATACCAAATACCAATTAAAAACAACTACATACACAGAAAAATTAATAATTAAAACTAACAATTAAATTCAACTAAAACTAACATAAAGCTAAAAAACGGCCCGCATGGTCCTGAAGACGCTGGCAGCATTTCATTACTGACGCCCTAACCAATACAACTACAAAAATACAAATTGCGACGGGTTCCACCGGGTGGTCCAATTGGTTAAGGCGGTGTGTCGTAAGCGACAAAGGGAATCAAATCAAAAGCTACTGCGGTCGCCAACCCGCCTATCAAGCGTGGTGACAAAATGATACATGTCCTTTACATACATACATTTCAGCCATATGCAGTCCACTGCTGGACATATGCCTCCCACAAATATTACTTGTATCTTCTTGAGGGGATAGTTGCCATAGTCGCCACGCTTGGCAGGAGGGTTGGCGACCGCAGTATCTGTAGATTGGGTTTCGACGGCCGCTGCTGCCCGTCCGTAGGATTTTTCCCTTTGTCGCCTCTTACGACACCCGCGGGAGGAGATGGGGTGGTGTTACTCTAGTCTTATATCCAGCTTCCAGCAGTGGACGTCGTAAGAAATGATGATGATGACATATTTTTGTCAAGTCGCAAGCCCTAGTGCTTCCGAGAGGTATTTGCAGCACAAAATGTTATGTCATTTAATTAATATTGTGCCAAAGCATATCATATCGAGGTTTATTAGAATCGTATGCAGCTGCAAACTTATGCAATTATGCAACGGGACATTATGACTAACAGCTTTAATTTAGAATCTGAACAGAGACGAGTGAAAAATAAGGACTGTATTTACACTTAAAAGCCAACTAACGGTTTTCCTGGGGGATTACAGTATGGGGTTCTTGAATAAAGGAGTGTACAGATTCATGTAACACCTCTATAGTTACAGGCTGTGGTAACTGCTTACCATCAGGCGGGTGTATGCTTGTTTGCCACCGACGTAGTATTAAATAAATTAGCTTTTCCCTCGACTTGTGGGGGTGTGTATTTCTGTTTTGATAAAATGAGTACCCCTCAGTTTCTTGCAGGTCTTCAATCTTCTCGGGTAGAGGTGTAGGATTAGAACCGGTGGTAGTTTTACACGTATTGACGTTCACAACTACACTGTGTAAATTGAAAAACACAGATCTTTTATGTTTTTACAGATGAAGTGCAAAAATATTTTCATGTTATGTTTTTTTTTATGACATAGGCGGCAAACGAGCAGATGGATTGCCTGGTGGTAAGCAATTACCGTCGCCCATGGGCACCCGTAACACCAGAGGAGTCACAAGCGCGTTGCCGGCCTTTAAGGGGGGTTGGAGCTCTGGGAACCTTACTCACCATCAGGAACACAACACTACATACCTGAAAGGTAGCAGTGCTATTATGGCTGTGGTCTTCTGTAAGGAGGAGGTACTTCCCCAGTTGGGCTGCCCCAGATTCAAGCGTGATGGTCATCGCTGTGCCCTACCCCTCATTGTTGGACGTAGTTTAAGGACATACCCGGGTCCAAATATCAACATAAACCACTCCCCCTCTTACGTAACACTGTACCACAAAAACATAACTTGTACTCATATAAGCCGTTTACTTTTTTTTGTTTTAATCAATCTGTATGACCCTTTTAGAGTTAGAAGAAATAATATATATTGGCTCTAAGAAAAGAAATGGACCCACCGCTATTGTTATATGCAGTCCTTATTATTTAAGTGTCTCTGTTTATAACACAGTCAGCAGGTTCCGCATTTCAAGCGGACTGACAAACGCACAGTCGCATACAAAGACTGCCGGTGGACCTTATGTCGGGGGAATAAGGGCGGTGTTTCAGTGGCGGGCGTAGAAAAAAGGGCTGTCTTAGATGTCAATAAGTTATTATAGGGACAGTAAATCGACCACCGCGGGAGTCGGTGCTTTTTGCGTTTTGCTAGGGCTGTCACGGATGTAAACCTCGTATATTAACTGTATAAAATTACCACAGACTTAAGAGACGCTTATCTAAGTTCGGTAATAATGCAAGTTTTCATAATTCTAAGTAGAAATAACCCAAAAAATTTCATATAAATTGATGGATGACTTTAACTTATTAATCATGTACAACCATTGTACCCACTAGAATTTAACAAGTTCATGCTGTATAACTTTGTCAATGTTGATATATTATATTACTAAAAACTAGACCTAATTAACTAACAGGCTGATTTGTTTCACGTGTTTGATATTAAGTGGCAGTTGGCGGGGTACATTGCAGGTAACCGATGGCCGTCGGGGCATAAAGGTTCTCGAGTGGCGAGCACGTATCGTCAAGGTGGATTGACGACATGGTACAGATCGCTGGTATCCACTGGAGTCGAATGGCGCCAAACCGGTCACTGTGGGTCTCTTTAGGGGAGGCCTTTGTCCAGCAATAGATGTCCTTCAGCTGATATGATTGTGCATGCAATCAGTTATTTGTATACCTGCATTTATAGGTAAAATATAGAGAGCAAACCTGTATTTCATATTTATCACCAATATCACCATACACTGTACCCATGTTTCACAAATAAAGATTCTAATTCTAATGATGATGATATGTTAGAAATAAAAGGGTACTCAAAACAAAAAAATACGTATTTAACACCTGTCTTAGAAAATGATGGAAGTGCCAACCCTACGTCCTTCCGCAGGGTCCTTAGGGCCGATTGTATTCAGTAGCGAGATTGATCTGACCTCTTAGTTTATTGGCCAATCAGTCGCTGGATTAATGGTGATGCGATCCCAACTGCTTATTCATTGGCTAAGAGTCCACTTGGAGTGGCTTCCCTACTATACATCATCTGATTAAGGCCTTTGAGTCTGTGGTACACGATATATCATCATTTCAACCCTAAATCGTCCACTGGTGAGGCGCTAAAACGATATTCGTAAGTTTCAGAAATCGTCTTTGTCACTATCATGGCAAGAGATATATACGAAGCGCGCTCCGGCTGTGGAATGAACTCCCGTGTCGAGGTTTTCCCTAGATATGAGGCTTTAAAAAAAGGAGTGTATAAGTTCTTAAGGCGTTCATGTGAACCCTCTGGCGTCCATAGGCTCGGTAACTGCTTACCATCAGGCAGGCCGTACGCTTGTTTACCACCGTCGTTGTATAAAAAAGTTGAGAGATTACATTGTTTTCGTTTTCTATTGACCTCGAATATACATAGACAGTGTCCAGAAGAACCGGCCGGTAGAAGTGAAGAAGACAAAACGAGTATGGTGAAAAGGTACTATCTTGCATATACGAGTGACAAAGAGGCAAATAGACAAACGAACGTGGTTATTTTGCATAAAGTTTATTTCCGAAACCGTTATATGTTATATCTATACTAGTCACTTTAACCCTTTGGTTAAAGATATACCCAGGGGTACTTAGGGTTTTTAGTTCTCGAAGGGCCGCCGCCAGCGACGGTGCGGCACGGAGCTCATGATTATGGTCCACGAATTGGACCGAAACATATGTCGAGCGGTTTTCGACCTTAAGATTCGTGAGTGACCCGTTTATATATATTTCTGGTACTTAGGGTCTTGCAAATCCTCCACTCCCCTCTGTCCAGTGCCAATGATTTTGCTTCTCTCCAGGAGATGCCCACCACCTTAAACTCGTCTGAGCACCGCCACGTGTGCACTGGTCAAGCTATATCTATATCGCTTAATAACTGGTTTAGATCGCAAAGATAACGCTAATCAATTTTACGCTTTTGATTAAACTCGTTAGTAAATCAAGATAATGTTCTTCCTGTAGCCAGGTCGGCGCTTAGACGCGTGATTAGCATACTTCTGACTTCGAAGTGTCGATAAAAAAAACATCTTGGATTATTTTGGTCAATCTACCACAAACTTTAGTCACTCTTTAAGATTTTTTTCTTTAACCAGACTTCCTCCCTTCGTCTGTATTCCCGAAGACATAATTTGGGTCTTTTCAAGGCAAGAGTGAAAGCTGTTACTGAAGCAGCGTGCTACACCCTCGACCTCGACACTTACCATCAGGTGTGACAAGGTTCAAACGCTGGTCAGTCGTGTTTAAAAAGAAGCCAGGGTAAAGCTAAGTGTATTTACAAATACACACATAAAAAACCTCTAATAGTAGCCTGGACAAATATATGAAGGATAAAAGGATCCAATAAAAGTGGTAAGGTCTTACCCCTACATAGGTTTAGGCTGATCTGATCTCAACCACACCAGTTAAAAGTATTATAAGGTCTGGCCAAGTCGATAGAGGCCAACGCTCCTGGGTTCCAATCCCATTTAGTTGTGTGATGAGCACAGGTATTTGTTCCTGAGTCATGGGTGTTTTCTATGTATTTAAGTATTTATATATTATGTATATGGTTGGCTGAGTACCCACAACACAAGCCTTTTTGAGCTTACCGTGGTGTCAGTAAATTTGTGGAAGGATGTTCTACTATTATTATTTGTCCCACAGCCAAACGTGTTAAGGCTAAATTAATAATTTATTTACTAAAAATAAACATGGCGTAGAGATTCTAAGTCCATGAGGTCCCAGCGCGCACAATTTTTTTGCAGAAATCGCAAAGCGTCTGGTTGATGTAACTGGTGACCGAAAAGCTGGCGGCTTCCTCGCACAACGTATCAGCATTGCGATACGACGAGCATACTTGGTACAATGCTTCAAGGGCCTTTTTTAAATTTAATATCTACATAGTTAAGTACTCGTATTATAATAAATGTAATTATTGAAAATAAAGTTATAATAGTTTTTAACCTTTAAAATCTTTTTCCATATCTTTACATAATTGGAACGAGAATACTACTTAATGACAAATGACATCATAATTACGCCAGCCGTGGAATATCTGTACATCATCGAAAAACTTGAGTTCTTCCCCCTCCGGTAGTGCTTCGAAATATATGTCCACCATAGCATCAGTCACTTCAGCCAAGGTCGGGGGCCGCCAGTTCGGGCGAGCAGTTCTGTCCAACAGAAATGACCTCAGACCTTCCTCAGCATTATAACTTCCTATACATCGGGACTCCATGCGGCACTCCATACGGAGAGCTTCCTTGAGGTCCAAGTGACCTCCAAGCTTGAGTGCTCGAAGAGCAACCTTCAGCATGGTTGGGCACAATGGGGCCATCATCTCCAAAGTCTCTCTAGACCATTCACTGTTCAGCTTCGAAAGTCTCTCAACAATCTCTTCAACAGTATCGGCTGAGAAGCAGTAGTCAATATCCTTGATCATTGGAGCTAATGAGAATTCTCCAAGAGTTTCGCTATAAGCATTTAAGCAGTCTTCTATATCTTTAACATCGCAGCGACATAGTTCTGCCTCTAATTCTCGCAAGCGTGTACTCGGGATGTAATGGGTTGCTATTCCAGATAGCACTGCATCTTTTCCTTGTATGCGTTTACCAGTTAAGCCTAAATAGAAGCCTAAATGGTTGTCTAGTTTGGGGAAGAAGTGTGGGGCGCCCGCGCACCAGCTGATCCGAGTTTCTGGCATGGAAAGTACGGTTCGCTCCGTGGCGATTTTAAATCTTGCATGGGCGACTAGCATGAAAGCCGCGCCCATTGCTATACCATCCACAAAAGCAATGTAAGGAATCCTATTCCTTGAAATACGATAGATGATGTTGCGGCCTGAAGATGCCCAGGCATATTTCGCTGGGTCATGATCAGAAGACAGAAGCCATTTGATGTCTCCTCCAGCGCTGAAGGTGTCTCCGACGCTTTTGATGATGACTCTTGATTGCGTCCGCTCCCATGCTTCAAGGATATGATCCAACTGAGCTACCATGCTGTAGTCCAAAAGGTTGAGTCTTGGTCGATTTAAAGTTATCACGCCTGCGGTATCGACTTGCTCGAACAATAATTTAGGTTGTTGCATATTTGTTGACATTCCTTTTCTCTGATTTAAAAGTGACACTCGGCATAAACTGCGCAAGAGTTTTCTGTACTTTAGAACGATCATTATGACGCGATTAAGTTAAATTTAAACTTGACCAAAAGTAAGTCTAACTCCTTAAAATTGATATTGTAAAATAAAACTTAATAATATTGTATTTGTTTTTATGCTTTGACTAGCAGATACCTTAACCTATATTATCAATTCTTGTCGTGACTTAACACCGAGTAATTAAGTGCAATGACGAACCTAACTCACGGTTTTGAAATAAAATGTTTATGTATCTAGGACCAATTTGTAACAACGTTGGATAACAATCAGGATCATAAAAATATATACAATGATAAAATTTATGACCGTCATGTTACGTATTAACAAATAGGTGCAAAAGTGATGCAACCCCATGATACGTGATACCATATGATGAGCATCTTATATATTCTGAAGTGGAGACCGCTACTTGGCACACTTTTTTGACGCACTTTTGAGACCTACATGGAAATGTGAGCCGATTAGGTAAAATTAAACGGGCTGTAGCTTTGGGGGTGGCCTGTGTTGACCAGTCGGTGGGCTACATATAATGATGACTGCTGTCAAATTGTTTGTGCCTTGGGAGAGGCCTGTATTGAGCCGTCGGTGGGCTACATATAATGATGACTGCTGCCAAGTTGTTTGTGCCTTGGGAGAGGCCTGTATTGAGCCGACGGTGGGCTACATATAATGATGACTGCTGTCAAATTGTTTGTGCCTTGGGAGAGGCCTGTATTGAGCCGTCGGTGGACTACATATAATGATTGCTGCTATCAAATTATTTGTGGCTTGGGAGAGGCCTGCATTGAGCCGTCGGTGGACTACATATAATGATGACTGCTGCCAAGTTGTTTGTGCCTTGGGAGAGGCCTGTATTGAGCCGTCGGTGGACTACATATAATGATGACTGCTGCCAAGTTGTTTGTGCCTTGGGAGAGGCCTGTATTGAGCCGTCGGTGGGCTACATATAATGATGACTGCTGCCAAGTTGTTTGTGCCTTGGGAGAGGCCTGGTTTGAGCCGTCGGTGGGCTACATATAATGATGACTGCTGCCAAGTTGTTTGTGCCTTGGGAGAGGCCTGTATTGAGCCGTCGGTGGGCTACACCTACACATATGATGACTGCTGTCAAATTGTTTGTGCCTTGGGAGAGGCCTGTACTGAGCCGTCGGTGGGCTACATATAATGATGACTGCTGTCAAATTGTTTGTGCTTTGGAGAGGTCTGTATCGAGCAGTCGGTGGACTACATATAATGATGACTGCTGTCAAATTGTTTGTGCCTTGGGAAAGGCCTGTATTGAGCCGACGGTGGGCTACATATAATGATGACTGCTTTCAACTTGTTTGTGCCTTGGGAGAGGCCTGTATCGAGCAGTCGGTGGGCTATATATAATGATAACTGCTGTTAAATTGTTTGTGCCTTGGGAGAGGCCTGTATTGAGCCGTCGGTGGGCTACATATAATGATTACTGCTATCAAATTATTTGTGGCTTGGGAGAGGCCTGCATTGAGCCGTCGGTGGACTACATATAATGATGACTGCTGCCAAGTTGTTTGTGCCTTGGGAGAGGCCTGTATCGAGCCATCGGTGGGCTACATATAATGATGACTGCTGCCAAGTTGTTTGTGCCTTGGGAGAGGCCTGTATTGAGCCGTCGGTGGGCTACATATAATGATGACTGCTGCCAAGTTGTTTGTGCCTTGGGACAGGCCTGGTTTGAGCCGTCGGTGGGCTACATCTAATGATGACTGCTGCCAAGTTGTTTGTGCCTTGGGAGAGGCCTGTATTGAGCCGTCGGTGGGCTACACCTACACATATGATGACTGCTGCCAAATTGTTTGTGCCTTGGGAGAGGCCTGTATTGAGCCGTCGGTGGGCTACATATAATGATGACTGCTGTCAAATTGTTTGTGCCTTGGGAGAGGCCTGTATTGAGCCGTCGGTGGGCTACATATAATGATGACTGCTTTCAAATTGTTTGTGCCTTGGGAGAGGCCTGTATTGAGCCGACGGTGGGCTACATATAATGATGACTGCTTTCAAATTGTTTGTGCCTTGGGAGAGGCCTGTATTGAGCCGTCGGTGGGCTACATATAATGATGACTGCTTTCAAATTGTTTGTGCCTTGGGAGAGGCCTGTACTGAGCCGTCGGTGGGCTACATATAATGATGACTGCTGTTAAATTGTTTGTGCCTTGGGAGAGGCCTGTATCGAGCAGTCGGTGGGCTACATATACTGATGACTGCTGTTAAATTGTTCTCTAGACACAGTTGTCAGAGGACCATAACGGACAGTTTTGTACGTGCATGCAACATGGTATGGAAAGATGCACACGCAGCATGCAACGCTTATCGCTTAATTGAAATCATAGTTGATGTGCACTTGGAGTTTAGCGACCTGTCATTTAAGAGACCGCAGTCGATTTCCAGTTTGCTTAACTTTATATAATCTTTATAAGGTACGAGTAGCTGGCAGTTTCTGCTGGCAGTTGCGATTTCTGTTACTTGCATACTCGTAGTTAGAATGATTTATAATGTTTGATCTACTTTTCGGTTTTGATGATTTTTCTATGTAAAGTACCTACTTACTATAGTATTTTTAATGATATAAATTATGTATAATCAGTGTAAGTGTGCGCTTCTACGAAAAATAAAAAAAATATTTATTTTATTTAGCACTTATGTAACCTAACCGTAAACAAATTAGTAATAATGATATTTGTAATAATTGTATCTTATATTTTACGATATTTTGGAATTATAAAGTGAGTTTAGCTTGTACTAGTTGTACTACTTGTACTACGATTTATAAAAAAAACTTACTTGTATTGGGAGAAATATTTACTTAATGACTATTTAGTTACTACATATAAAAATACAATGTGTGTTTTTATATGAATAAAAAATACTTTTGTAACTTAAAAACAAACTTTTATTTTTATTTTTTTGACAAAAACTTAATATTTTGTAAAAAAAAAATATTTTGAACATACCTTGCTTTTACCTTAGTTTTTGATACGTTGGCACTTGTCAAAGATAAATATCCCGCTTTAAGTTATGGTTGTAATTCATTTTTAAGCTCCTACGGACTCTTAACGCCGGACTGGATTGATTAAGGAAGCTGTTCATCTCCAGGTATCTCAGTATCTGACTTTTAAATCATAAGTATACATTATAGAGATTTATATATTTTTGACTGGCTTCAACTTGCAGCTGTCAGCGACACTAAAATATTCAGTTATTCTAAAATTTTAGTTTTTAGTCCGAATGAGTCTTTGAAAGATAACATTGTCAACTCGATAGTATTTACTATTGACTGAATACACCTTTATTAATTTCACTGGAGACAAATAAAACAACTAAAACGGATTAAATCGCGTACCTATACTAATTTAAACTTCATCCCGACGTTTCGAACCCTTTAGCAGCGTTCGTGGTCATCGGGTGGGTGATCAGTCCACAGAAGTTTAAATTAGTATACGCGATTTAATCCGTTTTAGTTGTTTTATTTCAGGAGTAATTATCGCGGCAACCGAAGACAATATTATGTTCACTGGAGACCTTATTATTATAACAAACCTTGATTTCTCTTTGATATTTTTCGATATACGACGATTTCAAAAAAATACATATCAAAACCATTATTATTATATTCACGATGATATTAAACATTGCTGTATAGAATATACACAATAAACTTATTATTTATTACATAGACAAATTGTTAAAATTGGCTTCTGTCAATTCTGAATGATTTCGGCAGTGTCAAAATGATTGTAGCAAATACATTGAATAACGTAACAAGTTTGCTCTTAGGCATGCCAGTATACGGTAAACCTTGCGTTCTGAGCCCTGAGTGTAAGTTTTTAACGTAACTTTACGCCACGAACGCGTTTGCGTTTCCCATATACAAATGACATTATCACTTACGCGTTCGTAAACGTTTTTTTACGTCAAAAGAAACTTACACTAGAGCCTCTGTGGCTTTACCTACTTTACAGCAAGCCACGAGGCCGCTGCCTTGGGACTACCGGGTGATGACCAAATAGTGGTGAAATGCGTTTTGAGATCAATTCTTCATTAGCTGCACAATACTGCGATAGATCTGTGTAATAAACTATCGATATTACACACTGAACGACGTTACAGAACAAAAACAAAAAATCTCAAGACATACTACTTAGTTACAAACGGATAAACTCACGTGTAATTATATCGCACTAGGCGACATGTTTCGGGTAAGCTCTGGTACCCATCTTCAAGCCGAGTCAAGTGCAAGCAATTTCTCAGCGGGCGCGACGTGCAGAACGCCGTGCAAGGCAGCGGACAGCAGTGAGTGATACACCCTCATCGCGATCGGTGTGTCCTGACTCGGCTTGAAGATGGGTACCAGAGCTTACCCGAAACATGTCGCCTAGTGCGATATAATTACACGTGAGTTTATCCGTTTGTAACTAAGTAGTAGTAACATGGCTCACAACAGTTTTAATTGTATTAATCTCAAGACATCTTTTCTATTTTAATAAACGAGAGTAATTGTGCCCGCGCCGTGCACATAAAACGTAATGACGCTTATACATGACGCGTGCACTGTTGCTTATCTATACGTGAGATTTTTTTAGTAGCTTTGAAATTATGTTACCTACATCGATGTCATACAGCGCTACTATAGGTATGTAAAAACGTCTCGGACTGGTAGCAAAGTATAATAAAGATAAATTTCACTTAAGGTAAGTTTGTTTAATTTTATAATAGACTGCCACTTAGGTACACACAGCCACACTCTTAACTGCACATCGGTGGATTTTATGCCTTATGTAATAAGGTCTACCAATGTATAGCTAGGAGTGTTGTTGACTGTACGCAATTTTTGATAACAACCAAGGAATAAAGATATACATTTTATTTATGTAAAATTTTAAAACGAATATTCGAAGTCGCCTAACTGCCACCAACGCATATGTGAGTTCATTTCCATACATTTTTGGAGGGGATGGCAGCGAATGTGTTAACTATGCTATATCTACATACTAACACGGCAAAGCGTATAGTTGTTGCCTTGTTCTACCCACGCCGAATTTACCAATAGTTATATATGCTATACAAAACTGAACCTTATAAAAACGCAACATAAAGGACCTAAAGTGGAAGAATGAATATGGAACTTACGTCAAAATTTGAATATAGAACGCCGACATGCGTGTACACACGTTACTACTACATAGGCCAGGCGCTTTAGCTGAGTTTTTAACCTACACTGACTTTTTTTGACAGTCTCGCGCCGAATTCAACAATGGGTTGTAATTTATGCGCAAGCGCCGGCCCCGCCCACCCCCGCCTACCGCCGCGCACGCCTCTGTCACACCACGCCTGTTGTGTGATCTTTGCCCTCAAGTTTTTAAAGCTGTTTTTTGTCTTAAAGTATTTTTATTTATGTTTTGTATGTGTGTCGCTTTCATAAATCGTTCCGATACTAACCACCCGTAGTCCTGACTTTTCATTGATTATCGTCATCATCATCATTAGCAGAAAGACGGCCGGACAAAGGCTTCCCGCAACAGCCAAATAGTCGGGGATAGTGCATTGTATAACTACAAATATCGATAGAGTTCGAAATTCAAACAATGTACAAAGAAACTGTATCTTATTGCATTTGTTGATTACGCGTTTACGCGGTATTGCAAATGTCTCTTTTACACCAATTAATCCGTAATTAGAACGACAGAGATAGTCGTTCGAAAGTGAATTTAGGTTTTTGCAATAGACCTCAAGTATTTTCTCTTCTTTTTCTACTCCTATACTTTTTTATTTTATTAATGTGTGCAAGAAATAATATTACATTAACTGTATTTTTATTGAGTACTAGTTTTTCCTCGCGAGGTCGTCGGGTATCCATGCCCGTCTTTATAGTATGGTTGTGGGATAAAAAATAATCCTGTGTCCTTTCTCATAGCACAAACTTTCTTCATACCAAATTTCACCCCAATTGGTTCATCGGTTTAAGCTTGAAGATGTAACAGACAGTTACTTTCGCATTTATAATATTAGTATGGCATATTAACTAATGGATTAGTTTAGTATATTAGTATGGAATATGGATAGTATTTCTATAATCAAATAACAAAACACAACACTCCTAGTCTTGCTATGGGCGTGTGCACAAGCTCATTACTCTAAATCATTGAATGCGCGGGCGCACAATTATAACGTAAATAATCGGACGATGCTGTGTTCGATCAGCAGGCTACTTGGCTATTTACAAAGCCTGTAACGTATGGCAATAAAGGCAAAGCCTTAAGCCAGTATAAGGCGCGGTATAAGGAACGGAAGTAATATAAAATGTATAAAAATTTTGGGACACATTTTTTCTCCTATCAGGCTCGACAGAACTCATGATTCTCAGTAGAAACCACACAAAAAATCCAAAACAAAAAATTGAGTAAAGAGTGAGTTGATAAGTAGGTACAACTTAAAAAAAAAACTCTGGAATAAATTGTCGTGTGCAGGAGTGTAACTTTTTGAGGTAACTTTACGTCACGAACGCGTTTACGTTTCCCATATAAATAACATTATCATTTACGCGTTCGTAAACGTTTTTTTACGTCAAAAGAAACTTACACTAGAGCCTCTGTATTTCCGGACCGATATGACATCCAAACCTTCAAGAAAAGATCGTATAGGGATCTTAAAGGCCGGCAACGTACTTGTGACTCCTCTGGTGTTGCGAGTGTCCATGGGCGGCGGTAGTTGCTTACCATCAGGCAATCCGTCTGCTCGTTTGCCTCCTATATCATAAAAAAAATAAAAAAAAGCTGGCCCAAAGAGCTGAAAAATAATATCCGGTCAATACCAATATATATACTGGTTTTCATATCCTAGTTAGTTTTGGTTTCTTACTGCGCTCATGTCTTGCGCGGGAGCAGCCGCAGTAGCATAAATCTTGTAATGCTGATCTAATATCTAATATCGGACTTTCTTGAAATAAAATGCCTTCTTTATAATTTGCCGTCTTATTCCATCAAGTTGTAGCAATAATGTTGGTAGAGTTTTGAATTTATAAATAATTAAATATTATATGACACCCTTACACAAATTGGCTGAGTCCTGCGGTAAGCTCAAGAAGTTGTGGCGCTACCGCCAAAAACGGTATTAGTTTTGGACGATTGTCTCTGTCACTTTCATGACGTCTTAATAGGGGTAAAAGAGAAATATGCCCTACCTCCCCTACATAAAATAGGGGGAAGCGGAGAGGTTACGTATCAGTGGCGGCGCGTTTATACAAGCCGATTCCCGCCGGCTTGACTAACTTTACTGCAGTTCAACGGTTTTCCTTGGGCTTAAGAAGGAAAGGCTAAAAAATATCGACTTCGTCTTGCCTAAGAAAAAAATTGACACGCCGCCACTGTTAAATGTCAAAATATAAACAATACATGAGTCTACCTATAGATTCTTTAACCCCTTCGACGCCATTGACTTGATATGAAGTCACAATATTTCCACCTGCAAAAACCTTTGACGTGTGACGCACGTCAGCGATTTTTTGGACGTGGCGGCGAAAAGGTTACAAATGTCATTTTGGTTTATATAAACCAACTTGTAATAGTCGTACTGGGTGCAAAGGTCCATTGCTATTTAACGTGATGGGTATTTGCGACAAGGACAACTCGTGGGGGACTTTTCGGTTAGTTTTTTGCTTTGAAATTTGACGATTGTGAAGTTTTATAACTGTTGTTATTCATGAATAAATTTGTAATAAAACCTAAGCATAAATAACATAATTGCCTTTAAACGTCACCTTTCAACGTTGACCATCACTCGTTTGATTACCGGAACCTAAAATCTAAGTTTATGGGGCATTAAATGTCGTACAAGAACTTGGAGTCGTAAAGTTGCCATCTGATAATGCTTTGGAACCGCTACTAGCCGGTTTATGGCGACCATTCATAGGTTCAAGTGTTCGTTGACTCTTGGACCTCAGACGTTATACTGTAAACTTTCCCGTCTTCCTTTCTTCCTTGTTACCGAGCACCATGGTCACTTTATGTGCTCTATATCGTGTGCCAAAAATCTACTCCACATGGCTTTCTGGTTCGTGCCATCCGATTTCGTTTCTGATAGGCGCGACCAGGAATGATTATGAACGGATTTTCCACAAACGCTGCTAAGGGTTCGAAGCGTCGGAATGGAAATTAAATTCACTATCTCATACATTATTTCAGGTGGAAGACTTCCACTGTTGAACATAAGCCTCCCTCCTGAATCTCTACAGGCATCGGTTGGAAGCGACCTGCATCTATTCTAGCAACCTTTATAAGGTCGTCTGTCCATTTTGTGGGTGGAAATCCTACGCTGCTCTTGCTAGTCCGTGGTCTCCACTCGTGCACTTTATGACCCCATCGGCCATCTTCTCTGCGTGCAATGTGGCCGCCCATTGTCACTTCAGCTTGCTAATCCAGTGATGTCGGTGACCTTCGATCTACGCATAAGATTCACTAATTGATTTAACACAAATTTAGGTACGCTCAGGAAGGATTGCGTGGTATGGGAGTTTTCAAAATTTGGTACACCCAATTAGCGAAAGTTGTTAAGAAAAGTTAAATCACTGTCAGTTTCGTGACGCCAATTAAGCATCAAATCTTTATGAAGATCGACTTTTTGCCTTTAATTAGGTTGTAATATCGATTGAAGTTTATAAAATGATCATCAAAATCAAGTTTATTTCGTTGATGCTTAATTTTATTGTAGTCACAAAACTGACAGTGATTTAACTTTTTTAACAACTTTCACTAATTGGGTGCACTATTTTTTTAAACTGCCGTATACGCGATATAGGTCATTTTTGTTCTTTTATTTCAGTTATAAGTTCATCGCTTCTGTCGACGGGAACGCGCCAGCCCATAGAACCAGTTAGCGACCATTAACACGCACTGTTTTTATTAATATTATCTATTGCAGCTACCACTATGAAGAATGGCTGCCTTCCACAGTTATAATATAGGGCTGTTGTGCGAATTAGTGAAAGTGTAGGGCATTATCGACTCTGTGGCAGTTACTTACCACGTCGTTTCAATTGCTTAGCGCTTTGCTTTCATGTTCATAATAACTGTTAATGGAGCATATGGTATCTTCTTCTTTTAGAATATGGCTTCCATCAATACTCATTTTGCACATGTTAATATAAGTAACTGATCATATCAAGTTTGCTCTTAGAGCATGACGTTGTTTGGTAGTCGGCGTTGCGTTTTGTAAGTGGTAACTGGACTTTGGAAAAGGGACGAGACAAAGAATCCGTTCAAATCGCACTAAATTTTCTTTTGAAATGTCAATAAAAAGAAAAGCAAAAACGAAACGCCAATTTTTAAAGTGTTAAATGTCAATTCATTGTTGGTAAACCCACCGATAATAATATTATTTCTTTTAACCTTATATGAAGCAATTTTGAAAATACACCAAAGGAAGTTGTGACTAGATTTAACAGCTGTTAAGTTAGTAGTGTTCTGATATGAATTTCATTCAGTTGTGTGTAGTACTTTTGATGGAATATGTGTTAGAAGATTCGGTACAAACATGTGACTCTGTTCAACGAATTTTTTTTTTTTTTTATGTCATAAGGTGGCAAACGAGCAGACGGATTGCCTGATGGTAAGCAATTACTGTCACCCATGGGCACCCGCAACACCAGGGGAGTCACAAGCGCGTTGCCGACCTTTAAGGGGGGTTGGAGCTCTGGAAACCTTACTCACCATCAGGAACACAACACTACATACCTAAAAGGTAGTAGTGCTATTATGGCTGTGGTCTTCTGTAAGGAGGAGGTACTTCCCCAGTTGGGCTTCTCCAGACTCGAGCGTGATGGTACTTCGCTGTGCCCTACCTCTCATAAACCTCTCATATTCCGTAACTAGCGATGTAGGAGGCCTAATTTAGTGAGGTATGTATCAATCTTACAGACATTTTATACTCGGGCGTATGTTAGTTTATTGAGAAAACAACATTAAACTTTGACAGTTCTTGCTGAGTGAATTTAGTACAAATCTACGCAGTACCATTTTTTTAATGACAAAGATGGCAAACGAGCCGACGGATTGCCTGATGGTAAGCAATTACGGTCGCCCATCACTGTCGTCGCCCGCACCCGCAACACCAGGTGGTCACAAGAGCGTTGCCAGCCTTTAAGGGGGATTGGAGCTCTGGGAACCTTACTCACCATCAGGAACACAGCAGACCTGAAAGGTAGCAGTGCTATTATAGCTGTGGTGCTTATCTTCTGTAAAGAGGAGGTACTTCCCCAGATAGGCTGCTCCAGATTCAAGCGTGATGGTACTTCGCTGTGCCCTACCTCTCATTGTTGGACGTAATTTAAGGACATACCCGGACCACTATAGTAGTAATCAATGTAATCATACAATACCACAAGTTCTCCTTTTTGAGTATAGTGAAGAACAGATCTTGAGATTAGGTTAAGCTGGGCCTCTCATCATGACTCGTGATATCATGTGGAATGGCAAGACCGGAGACTGCCTGGGGCTGAGCGTCCCGCTGAAGGTAAAGACGGTGTGCAAGAATACTGGTCTACTGGAACACAGTTTACTATCAATATTGATAACTGGTCATTGTGCATTGAGTTCAATAAATGAAAATTCAATATCCCGTTTTATTCATCATCATCATATCAACCGAAAGTCGTACACTTTAGGACCTGTGACATGTGGATTCCCGCGATTTTTACCATATCGTCGGTCCACCTTGGGCTACACCTTCGGCGTTTGGTAGCTATGGCGGCGCCGCGATAGCTGGAGATGCGGGTTCAAATCCTGCCTCGGTATATGTATTTATAATTAAATCTATTTTGAATTTATTATGCCAATGTTTTTATCGTACCGCATGGTGCTGGCTCGACTGAGACAAGCACCACCCCATCTCCCGCTGGTTTTGTAAGAGACAACGGGTTATCCAACGTTGCGTTCATCGAAACTGAATCAACAGCTGCGGTCGCTAACCCGCCTGCCAAGACGTCTTACGACAGAAATTATGCCCCAGTGTAGGCTAGTCAGACTGTATGCGACTCGACTTTAAACAAATTATTGTAATAAAGAGAATTTCTCAATAAGAAAGAAAGCTATTAATAAAGTCATCCGATCTTTGAGATACTCGGAACAGGATACCACAGGACCCCCGCTGAACTAAATGTTGGACCCGTAACCTGACCCCTGGGTATAAGGTACCCTATTACTAAAAGTCATATGTGACTATTAGGAATAAGGAGCGGCGCTACCGCGAAAGACGATATTCGTAAATTTCTGATCTCGATCACCCTCATACTGTCTTAATTGGAGTAAATGAGAAATTGCTAGATTTAAGAACTTCGATGTTCTAGATAAGAAGGACGTTCCTAATTGGCTATCAGTCACAGATGTCCACTGCTGGACATAGGCCTCTCCCATAGATCGCCACAGCAGCGGTTTCTTAGCATGGGGGGTTCGATGACTACCGGTCTGGCCTAGTGGGTAGTGACCCTGCCTATGAAGCTGATGGTCCTGGGTTCGATTCCCAGTCGGGGCATTTATTTGTGTGATGAGCACAGATATTTGTTCCTGAGTCATAGGTGTTTTCTATATATTTAAGTATTTATATGTATCTATCTATTATATATATCGTCGTCTAGTACCTGCAACACAAGCCTTACTGAGTTTACCGTAGGACTAGGTTGATTTGTGTAAGATTGTCCCGAAATATTTATTTAAATATTTATTATCTTTAACGACATGGCAGGTTGGGTTGGCAATCGCATCATCGCTTTTAAGAGGTCTATAATGCTTAGAAATAACGGAGAATCAAATGCCTCGTCGAGACTTGAACTCGTGACTCCTTGCCCACCCCGCCGCTCTGACCTGGATCTTTCTTTTTTTGGTGTATTGCTAATGTCGTCCGATATCATATTGGTAGCAAAATATATTGGTATCCGATAGCATTTTGGTAGCAATATGGTATTCTAGTTAGGTATACTAAAATTTACAAGCATATGGTTCATACAGAATTAGGTTTTCGTCATTCCTGTGGACACTGAAAGTTCAGTATGGTCTAAAGCAAAATATTTGATTATAGGTATGAAATATCAACATAAGCCGTTCCCTTCTTTCTTACCCACTATACCACAAAAACATAACTTATAAGTTTGTGGTATAGTGTTATACATACTTATATGTAAAACATACATAACTTGTATGTTTGATTTTGTTTAATTATTTTGAATATAATATGTAATAAAAATAATATTATTTAATAAAATACAGATAACTTTTACTCACATATTTGAGTCGTTAACTATTGACCACAGATAAGACAATTTTTGTTTTAATCAATGTGTGAAAGTTGTAAAACCCTTCAATACGCTTCAAAAAAAGAGTCCAAACGACGTCATGCCTAAAAATGTCCGATTTTTTTCTACCTTATCTTACAAAAAACTATAAAATTTTTAAAGCGACGTTTACACCCTTATCAATCTATAGTACGCACACGAAGACACAAGACACGCTCGAGTTGTGCAGAAAAAAACGCCTCAAGACAGCTGATGAATGGACGAGGGTCGGGTTACTTAAGGTTTTGACAAAATCGGTTTGGATTTTTTTATATCCACTTAAAGGTAGGTTACTTACTTACTTGAACGAGGAAATGTCGCCAGCATTGGTACAATGCCTCAAGGGCCTTTTTTCTAATTCAATTTTTTATTCGTGATAAACTACATTTTTTTTTATTATGCAGAAACGTCTGGTAGCGAATATCCTTGATATTTAAATCGAAATAAAAATATAAAATTTTTGAGACGCAGCGGGAATCGAACCCACAACCACAGGATCCCGCTTCGAGTCCCGCTGCGAGTCAGACGTTTCTGCATCGCCAAGCTACTAACCCTTTTTTTACTTTTTAAGCTTTAGCCTTGCAAATTGATAATATCTATTATGGCGCCTTGAGAAATGGCATAATACCAGTAGTTATCCATTTTAACCCATTAACTGCGGGATCGTTTATCCAGCGACAAGTAACACTTACACTGCGGGCCGTCATTACGAGGCATGGATTATCTGTAACTAGCCAACTCTTGGTTAACGTACTCGTATAGTTAACCGTTGCTGTATTATCTTGCTGCCTCACAAAACATGTCTATTCGAACTTGCTAATATACAACTTTGGACAAAAGTATTGATCGCTAACTTTTTTTCTTCTACCTCTAAAAACCGTTTTTTAAATGCGGTTAAACAATTTTTTTTATATTTCAAACCATAATAATCATATGTACCTACACAGTTTTTTATTAACAAGATTATTTTAGCTTTATAAACTACTAAAGCTAAAATAGTTAAATATTAATTTATTTTTATAATTATAACTGTAAGTTCGTGTTGTACTCATTTTTATTGTGTGCAATAAAGCATTTTTACCATATTATACAACAAGAGAACATCGGTTAATAATACTTAAAGAGTACAAAAAGCACCAATAATTTGGATCTAGAATGAAGTGACTTATTGCTCAAAACTTAACTGAAGGACCATGTCTATGTAGTTGTGCAGAGAATTAATATGGAACTTACGTCAACATTTGAATATAGAACGCCGACATGCGTGTACACACGTTACTACTACATAGGCCAGGTGCTTTAGCTAAGTTTTTCACCTATAATTGAATATAATATAACTGAACATATTTAAAAAGGGAGATGAATTAATGATTGAGAAAAGGAGAGAGATAGATTGAGGAAGGTGAGACAACCGATAGTAAAGTGCCATTGCCGCTGGGGCATAAAAGTTCTAGTGGCAACCTTGTGACAGCAGCTCGTTGTAGTGGTCTATAAGGGAGGCCTAACGTTTGTGACATGGTCTTTTCTGCGCAAACGACTATCGACTCTCCAGGCTACGGCCCGCCATTGCCACTTCAACTAAGCAATCAAAATCGCGATGACCATCACGCTTGAATCTGGGGCAGCCCAACTGGGGAAGTACCTCCTCCTTACAGAAGACCACAGCCATAATAGCACTGCTACCTTTCAGGTATGTAGTGTTGTGTTCCTGATGGTTAGTAAGGTTCCCAGAGCTCCAACCCCCCTTAAAGGCCGGCAACGCGCTTGTGACTCCCCTGGTGTTGCGGGTGCCTATGGGCGACGGTAATTGCTTACCATCAGGCAATCCGTCTGCTCGTTTGCCGCCTATGTCATAAAAAAAAAAAAAAAGCGGTGCTTTGACAATATCTCTAAAAAGACGAGACTGGCGCAAGACGGTCAGTTATGTCCTTGGATATCAAAATGTCTGTCAACGGTAATCGATTCACATCTAATCTCGTCTCGACATTGAAATGCAGGGAACGTCGCATTCCACGCGCGCATAGCGTATGACACGTGCTTGCTGGTTACATGTGTTGAAGCGAGACAGGAATGTTTAAAACATGTCAAGATTCTGAAGACTGCTTTTTAGGTCTATATTTTACTAGTTGTGCCCCGCGGTGTTACCCGTAAGGGTAAAACGTAGCCTATGTGTTAATCCAGGGTGTCAGCTAACTCCATACCAAATTTTATTAAAATCGCTCCAGTCATTTAGACGTGAAGAAGTAACAAACATACACACCCAAACTTTTGCCTTTATAATGTAGTATTAGTGTAGATTAGACGAAACTTGTTCTTTTGGTATTTACTATGGTCTACTACATTTCGTAAAGTACTAGAGTGCTCTGACTAGCAAGAGTAGTGTAGGACGTCCACCCACAAAATGGACAGATGACCTTATACAGGTCGCCGGAAGACGCTGGATGCAGGTCGCTTTTAACCAATGCCTATGGTCTAGGGGGAGGCTTATGTTCAACAGTGGACGTCTTTTTACAAGTACGTATGTAATCTATATCATCAGTTCATCCGAAATACCGTCCACTGGTGGATGTAAGCTCCCCCAAGGATCACCAGAATGCTTCGGTCTCACACGGACCATAACTCAAAAATTATATCGGTTCATAGTCCATAACTCAAAATGATCGAAACACAAAATTACTACAACACAATTATTTCAATTAGTCACATACGAAAAACACCAGATGTGGAAAAGTAAATCTACTGTCGTATAGGTAGGTTTAGGTTAAGTTCGTTTTGTATAGGCCCGTAGGGGCAAAGCACCCAGAAATAGGAGCTCCGCAAGCGGAACTCCGTCGATTAATGTGTTTTTTTTATGTAGGAGGCAAACGAGACGGATTGCCTGATATAAAGCAACTACCGCCGCCCATGGACACTCGCAACACCAGAGGAGTCACAAGTACGTTGCCGACCTTTAAGATAGATATACGCTCTTTTCTTGAAGGTTTGGATGACATATCGGTCCGGAAATACTGCACACGACAATTTATTCCAGAGTTTTACCGTGCGAGGCAGGAAGTTTCTAGAAAAACGCACAGTTGAGGACTGCCAACCATCTAAGTTATGATGATGGAAGTGTTGTCGTGTAGAGCGCTGGCGGAAGGGTTAATGTGTTGTAGGTAGTCATTTTGTGTTTCAGCCATTTTGGGTTTTGGACTATGAGCTGATGTACTCATTTTATGTTCTAGTCCGTGTAAGACTAACCCGCCAGAATGGCCAGTCTTGTGCTGTTTACCTCGCTGGTTCACAATCTTCGAACTTTAGGAATTCTGAGAGAAATGTGTGTGACTTGGGTTCTCTTCCGTATCTCCTTGTTTCTGATTCGTACCCGAGACCTGCAGCCACGGCAGAGTCAGCACCAACTATGCCGTTGATAAGAATTCTTAGCTTAAGGCTTGTTTACGAAAAAAAGTAGCCCCTGCCTTATAATTTCTTTTTTTCGTATGAAACCATCGTTTTTTTTTAAATTAATTATTTATATTAATTTTGGGAGAGTTTTTTCGAATTTGAACATTTGGATCATTAAGCTTGCACTATGCTCTGTACTCAAACAAATTATCAATACTAGAATATCCCGTGAAATTCTCTTAGATTTAACTATGGAAACAAGCCAGATATATTTGCAATTTGACTCAGAAAATGACGTATTTTTGTAACGTTCATTTTTGTTTTAGCACTACTTGGGGTTATTAACATTTTTAGACGGTTGAGGCTAGATTTCGATTCTGACATCCTAAACGTAAAATAGACAAGCAAATTCGTAATTCTATGACTGTTTCCACTACATGGACCCACCAGTTAACGGCGGAGACTCATACAACGCTGGCTACTTTTTTCGTGAACATGCTTTAGGTGTTAGAGCAAGACAAACATGTGACACAGTATGTTATCGATCTCCCACCGCTCGACAGTCCGTATTTGGCAGTAGAAGTCGGCGTTCGACTTACAATTCTTAGAAGAAAAGCTTTAACGCATGCCGCTTCCTGAGAACAGAAAAAATATTAAGGTCTGTACTTCCAAGGTTTGAAGGTAATAAGGTCATATGAAAACTAGGCAAGCAATGACATTAGTTAGAATGTCAAAATATCTGCACATCTGTGGAAACTTTCCTGAGATTTTTTTATGCAAGTTGGCATTGAGAAACAGCGTTTATAACCTACATATAGATGAAGTCTGCAAAACTACTCGACAAAAGCGGCTTTTAAAAGATAGGCCTTCCGTGCATGAGGTTTGACGTATGACATATTATTTTAACTAATCCGAAATTTTATGGACCAATGACAATTTTTTTCTAGTAGAGGGAATTTGCTCATTGAATAAGATATTATTCTGTAAAATGTTAGGTAAGTTTTTTTGTATAAGTCTAAACACTTTATGACAAATGATGAATTATTACTAATATGACGATCAATTGTGTAATAAATAAATCTTTCGGGACAATCTGACACAAACTGACCTAGTCCTACGGTAAGCTCAGTAAGGCTTGTGTTGTAGGTACTAGACGACGATATATATAATAGATAGATATATTATATAGAAATTTTTAAATATTAAAAAACACCCATGACTCAGAAACAAATATCTGTGCTCATCACACAAATAAATGCCCTTCCTGGGATTTGAACCCAGAACCATTGGCTTCGTAGGCAGGTTCACTACCCACTAAGCTAAATCTCATCTCCTCCGGCGGGTGTCGGAAAAACAGATAGGCAGCAGCATCCTTCGAAACCTATTCTACAGTTACTGCGGTCGCCAACGCACCTGCCATGCGTGGCGACTATGGCAACTACCCCCCAAGATGATACAGGTCATATTTAGAGGCATATGTAGACTTACTGCTGAAACGATATGTTGACTAATGTTATATTTATATACTAGGTACCTTATGGTTAATGGTTATGTACCAACCAATATATCGAATTAAAAAAAAAACACTTGGTCCATGCATTTCCGCAACCAATTTTCCGTGATTAAAGTAAACACAACTAATTATCTACTTAAACGCACTTAAAATACCGCCTTGTAAAATATATCAGGTACTATTAAATACGAGAGTTATTCGAGCTACTATTGACACAAATAGCTGACCAATAATAAGTCTTATCCAGCCCAAATAAGGTCCAAATAGGTACTTATTAATCCTGACCCTTAAACACTAAAATGATTGCATCAAACTTCGCCTTATTACCATGTAATAAGAGGTATAATTGTGAATTTATTAGGATATAGGCTGTTTTAGAATTGGAGCAGTATCGGCGCAGGAGCAATCAAAGTACTCGTAATTAGCTTGTGTAAGCAAAAACCTTATCAGAATCGATTTAGTTCGGAGTGGGAGGCTTCCGCGGTTTATTAAAGGATTGTTAGCTATTACGATATGGAGAATAATATTTTTCCTAACTAGTGCATAAAAAGTGCACTTTGCGAACGCTTCGCGTGCGAAAATTTCACTTTTTAAGGCACTTGCTATAAAAATTCGGTTCGATACTCGTGTAAAAACTTCCTCAAGACTCGGGTGATTGTCACCCTCGTTTCACTCAGGCTCCAACTTACACCCTCGTCGAAAAAAAATTTTTTTTTACTAGTTCGAAATGTACTATTATAACCTACGTGTTAATTCAAATTTAAATTCAAAACATTTATTTCAGATAACTGCGATCCAAATATGAGTTAGTGTTAAATAAAGTATCCTTAAAAATATTAAAAAATTTCAATAGACTAAAATATGGAACTAGCTTTTCCTCGTGACTTCGTCGGGCAGCCATGCCCGTCTTTAAAATATGGTTGCGGGATAAAAATTATCCTATGTGCTTTCCCGTAGCTCAAACTCTCTCCATACCAAATTTTATCCCAATTGGTTCAGCGGTTTAAGTGTTAAGCGGGTTAAGAGGTAACAGACAGAGAGACAGAGTTATTTTTGCATTTATAATAACATTAGTTACTTACTTAAATACATACAAAATACCCATGATGTAAAAACAAATATCTGTGTTTAACACATAAATGAATAAATACCCTCACCGGGATCTGAACCCAGGACCGTCGGCTTACTTAAGCCCCATTTAGACCAGGCAAGAAATTGTACACAATTTTCATTACATTGCGGGCTATCGTCGTACGGCGAATCCGGTCGCTTTATATAACCCCGCAATGTAATGAAAATCGTATACAAGTTCTTGCATGGTCTAAATGGGGCTTTAGGCAGGGTCACTACCCACTAGGCTATACATGTCATCACTACTATCTTATGATTATTAGATCATAATGGCGTGACACTTAACTGACCACAGAAGAGGAAAATACAAGAGAATAAACATGTGTTTGACTCAATTGGCAATTTTTAATGCTTGCAATCCATTCGGAGGCAATTTATCTGCGTAAGATGCTGTATCACCGAATTACCAGGTGTCACAAGCCAAGGTATGCACTAACTACATGATGCTGTATGATTTTCATATATGTTTCACACAGGAACTAGAAGGAGCAGTGTTGCAAACCGCTGCGCGGGCGCACGGCGCGCGGCTACTTCACTTTCTTATCAGACTACTGATTCTGAGACAGGCGGTTAAGGAATTGTTAATCGGAATCGGATATTATGAATTTGTATGCCTATGTGTTTGTTTGTCTGTTTGTTTGTCTGTTTATCTATGTGCCTGTGCCTGTCTATGTGTCTCTTTGTCTGTAAGTTTGTTTGTCTACGCGTCTGTTTTGTCTGTGTGGCATTGTAATGTGCCATAAGACAAAATCAATTTGGATGTATTTATTTATAACGGTAGGTATATAAGATTCCTTTGTGCAAAAAAAATACCGAAACGGAAAAACAAAAAAAAAAATGTATGTAGGACGTAGGTATAATAACAGTCGCTATAGAATATCTGTTAATAATAAAAATACCAATGATGTATTTTTATATTTTACTTTTATAAAAATGTTATAAAAACCTAGCCTTAGATATAAAATGAATAAAGAAAATACCAAAATTCGTTTTTATTAAACGTGAAAACAGATATACACAATTCAGAGGTTGAACTCATAATATCCATTCTTGAGTTTTCTTTATAAAAATAGGTATATTTTCTGTATATATTATATATTACATATCATTTCTGTATTATTTAATGTACCTACGAATGTTTATTTCTAACAGAAATAAAAATAAATCATACTAAGTATGATAAAAAAAATATTCTAGCCTACAAATATTTAAGAGCAACACAAACTACAAACCGTTACAGAATACGGACACGAGCTTCGTAAAAAGCTCAAAGCAGGTTGCCGGAGCTTTAGTAGTGGGGGGCAGTGTGCGCGCGCGCAACCTCGCCGAGCGACGTGTGCTCAGCGAGCTCAGGAACGCAGTGTGTGTGTGTGATCCAAGTGGGAGATGGAGCAGTGACCGCTGTGTTGTGTGTGCGAAACTGTGGATTCTAGTGTGTTCAAAGGTAGGGATAGTTTAAGATATAATTACTACTTTATTACAGATAAACCGTACCTAATAACTTATATATTTTTAAATCATTACCTACCTTAGACGTTTCGAGAATGAATTTTTCCTTATCGCGGATGAAAACTGTTCAAGTTTATAGTTTGAAGTGAAAAAAAATTGTCTAAGTGACATATAAGGGCAAAGCATAAATTAACTAATGTAGTCTTTATATACTCGTACGTTTATGCATAAGGGAGTGAGTTTTTTTAAATAAAGTCTCACTTAATTTCTTATTAGAAAGTTAAATATACAAAATATAAAACAAAATAGACCATAACGAGTATTAGTATAAAAATCATGTCAATGAAAAAAAAAATTAAAATCAGATCAATCAGATTTTATAATCTTTTTAGAAAAGCAGAAGCTAAATTATGGATTGGTTTATGTGGTGCATAAAATGTAATGGAAGTTTTCAGAAAAAAATGCCTCTAATTAGCGTGAATTGTAGAAAAGTTAACTACTTAAATATCAGTTTTGTGACGATTATTCAATTTTAAATTTCTATAAATACTTAGGTACACTTGGTGCTTGTACCATATACTTAAGCAGTAATACGAGTACAATGCAAAAAAAGTAAAAAAAAAAATTCATACCGAGTTCATGTATAACTGTCGTCCCAAAACTGACGTAATTTAAAGTTTTTTACATAACGTTAATTGAAGGCACTTTTTTCTGAAATCGAGAAACTATTTTGCTAATTCAGCTATAAGCTTTCTGTTTTTTTAATGCAAGATATTTAAGCTTAAAAACAGTAAGGCCACTATACGAGTTAAAGATCTTGTCTCAAAGTCGGTCTTTAGGATAAAAAAATACTTGAATATAGCTCATATAGTCGCCATCAGATATATCGGAGCTGTGGAGGTGGTCACAAATATCTAAACATGCACTTTATCATCTTCATCATCTATGAAGTTCGAGTGTCATTATGGCTGTTTAGTCCCCCGTTAAACACGATACTTTTCACTTCGAATGCGAGAATAAACTATGTTCTACACAATCACAATATTTATTAATAGAAAGAATAAAAAGTAAGAAATATACGAAATAACGCAAGAAAAATAAGCGAATCGAAATACTAATCTTTCGCTAGGAGTGGAAGAAAGTAAGTTATTTTAACAAAGAGTCCAGTAACTTAGTTCAACCACCGCGAACCTGCAGGTGCTACACCTGTCATCATAAAACCACCCTTATTGCTTCCTAGTAAGGTGGCTTTTAGCATAGATAAGCATTGTGGCATTGTTTTTGTGCCCACCTAATTATACATTACATGGTTCAGGCATTTAAAGTTAGGGCTAAGTTTATTATGAAAGCGTTTTAGTTATTCCATGCTTACGGATCATAAGTTATCCGTCTTGAATAAAAAAAAATATGCACTCCACTCCTGCATGCGCAGGCGGCCAATTTTCGACTTACAAACGTTGGAAAATAATCCAACAAAAAAGTGTTTTTTTTACAAAATATTTTTATACTAAGCAGTAAACGTGTGCTAACTAAACCATAATTAAAGGCGCCAATAACTAGTTAAATACTCGTAGTTTTCATAATATTGTTATTATTGTAAATAAAGAATATGGAACTTATTTACGTCATCATTTGAATCTACACACCTTACTACTTAACTTAGCTAATCTACACACCTTACACCTTACTACCCAAGTAACAAAATTTGGTTCTATAAAAAACCTGAGAACGTTTTGGAGCGTGCTAATTAGTGTTCATGATTAGCACTATAATGGTATTGTAAACGGTTACAAAACCCCGAATAGGCCCTAGTTTTATCACTGATTTATACTATAAACATTACATAAAAGCTCTCACGATGATTAATCAGCTCTATGGTTGAAATGTAAAAGCGACGAGAAACGCTTTTTAGTACTAAAATAGTCCTGTCTGTAACGTTTATGTCGCAATTTGCAACTATAAAAGTAACGAAAACATGTTTATGGTGCTATTTTGCACCATAAACGATTCCAGTGATCTTTTTAGCACACTTGCTTGTCCGCCATTTTGTTTGTGTTTTGTTTGCTGTCGTCGCGTCGTTCGTGAGGTGCCTAAAATATTAAATACGGTAAGTTCATTCGCCATTGTTTCTTGAAGTGACATTTGTATTTAGGTAATAATAAGGACGTACTAAAAACATTCGTGGACCGTTACATGGCAGTAGATTATACATGGGAAAATAATTGTATCGGTAAAATCATTATGCTGATTTCAAATTTGACGATGCGCTTTCATAATTTTCATGTTTTAATTGAATTTAAATTAATAAAATAAGGAATTGTCCCAACTGGGGCTGCTATAGTACATATAGGCTCCAGTCGTGCTGTTAATGTGCTATTATGGCAGAAAACAGCAGCCATATTTAACGGATTAGGGTTCCGTTGTCCATATATCAAATAGTGTATACAAAATATATTTATATTGGCGCAGTGATCTTAAATTCATTATTAAGTCTTTTTTAACTAGATTTCCCGTAAACAATCGATAATGTAACCACCATTTGCAAAATACTAGTGATATACTTGATACTGAAAAGCTAGTATAGATCTAATTAGTCCATTAGTTGTAATCTTTAGCGCTATCATGTCACGCTTTAGTCTCGTAGCAGTAACATAAACACACTTATAGAAGATGTTTAGCTATTTAGAATGTAAGTAATTTAGCAACGTACCAGATAACTTTCATGGTACTATATAGCACTATAGAAAATCTTTCGTGACTTTTACAGAACTCTAGCTTCATAGCGACGTCAAGAGAGCTTCTAAAACGCAAAAACGTTACGTAATGGACGTGCAAAGTCCTTTTATAGTGCAGATTGATCCATTAATAGTGTTTACGATATTGCTACAGTACTAGTACTATAACTGTATATTCTGACGCATTGTTAGTGCAAAATAGTTACATAAAAGCGTCAGTAAAGTTGCCTATAGTATTAAATAGTACCATAATCGCTTTTTGCATATCTATTACAGTGCAGCACTTTAAAGATTCTTTTGTTTGGTCCTATAAGCATTCTAAGAGCTAAATTATAGAACTTAAATGCTCTTTAATTTTATAGAGCCAAAACACTCTGTTAAAAACCATTATAGTACAAGCAGTCACAATGGTTACCATTATAGTCGTACTATATCACAGTTTGGTGATAAAATGCCTTAGTTATAGAACCTTTTGTTACTTGGGTACTTAGCCAGCGGCCTAAGCTTTAGCTAAGTTTTTCACCTATAATTCACTCTTATAGTTCTTATAAAATAAGAGTAACAAAGTACAGAAAGTCATTAAGTAATCATGTTATAAAGGCGAGCGCCAATTTTGGACCCTAAAACGATTCTGTAATCCGACCCCGGGTTATTACCCCACGAGCACTGTTTACCGTTTCAAAGGCAATCTTAAAGTTATTCTTAATATAAATTACACCTTTAAACTGAGGACTAAATGAGGCTTTGCTAAATTTTAAGGTGTTTGTGGTTTATGGAGTACTATCTGTGCCCCGCGGTTTAGATATTACGGGAAAAAACGTAGCCTATGTGTTAATCCAGGGTGTCGCCTAACTCCATACCAAATTTTATTAAAATCGTTCCACCCATTTAGACGTGAAGAAGTAACAAACATACACTCACAAACTTTCGCCTTTATAATATTAGTGTAGATTTTATTGGCTGAGTCACATTACAAGCCTTAGCTTACCGTGGTGTTCAGATTTGTGTTAGGATGTCCTGTAATATTAGTTCTAATGAATCATCATCTTCCTCGCGACTAACGGGAGCCTGGTGTCCGCTTGGCAACTAATCCCAGGATTAGGCGTAAACACTTAGTTTTATGAAAGCGTCTGCCATAGGACCCAACCCAGATCACCGTGCCGCGACTGGTAAATATCAAATGATATTTCGTACATAAGTTCCGAATAAATCGGGGTGCAAACCTGCGACCTCGGGATTGTAAGTTTTTTTTTATATAATAGTAGACCAGCGTTTGACCTCAGTCGCACCTGATGGTAAGTGGCGACGAGGACGAGGGTGTAGGACGCTGGTTCAGTAACAGCGTGTTCACTCTTGAATAGGCTGTTACTGAAGACCCAAAATATATCTTACCGGGAATACAGAGGAAGGGAGCGAATCCCACGATCGAACCTGAGCTTGGCAAAGTGTTAGAAGCTGTTCCGGCGTGAAGTACCGCTTCACCCTGTGTAAGACCCCAAGTTTTTTAGCAGCGGATTTCGCTTTGGCCTCAATAGTGGCACCGAAGTTCAGCTTAGTAGTAATAAGTCGCACGTATTATTTGTAATTAATATAATTCTTTGGCAATGTTTATTGGTACTACGGGTAACTCACGTTTTTTAAGTCAAATATTAATACAATTAACATATTCGTTTATTTTGTGTTTAGAAATATTTATCTTTTAAATTTTTCGCCAGAGACTATTTATCTTACTTTTAATTTAAACAAATTAAGGTTCATAACTACTTATAATATTTTAATTTTAACATAACATATAATATCGTAACAAGTGAGTAATATGTCATGTACTTGTTTCTATTCTGTGTTACTTAAACTGGTATTACTGGATGCTTCCCGCAGGAATCTGAGACGTAAAGAGTGTAATAAGGTACTTATAAACGACTTGTAATTAATTCCGAGCACTCGTTTAAAGCTCATACGTACTAATGGATAGTTAATTCCTTTATTTATGCTTAAATTTAGTGTTTCTTAAGTTCCTATCTGTAAGCCATTGTGTTCCGTTTAGAAAGTATATGAAACAATACCAACAATACCTTCGACTAGGAGAAAGTCAAATTATTTTATCAAATATTTTTATTTGTTTTTTTTTTTTTTAATAATAACTGAATAAATGGTGAATGGAATATATATTAGCATAAAAATATAATTTATTAAATAATAACTTAATGAATTGTTCAAAATTAGGTACTATAAGAAAGTAAGAACAAATCAACTAGTACTATAAGTCTATAGTAAATAGTAATTTTATCCTCTCACTATACTAAATAAATCATAAATTATTAAAATAAATATATACACACGACGATACAAGTTCTTTTTTTTTTTATTTGTAAACTAAACAGAAAAGTATCGTGAGATTCAACTATATTAATTAATCAGTAACTAGTTAAGTACTCGTAGTTATTGTAATTGTTGTAAAAAAATATTCTCTTGTCAAAAAAAAACATAAAACGCGAGTTACCCGCATCTAAGTACAAGTAATATTGTAAAAACTACGATTTCATCCAATGAATAATGTTTGACAAGGGCTCTATTTTTTATTTGTTAAAACCAATACTAATACTACACGGGCAGGGGAAACATCCGCTTAGTGTACCCCTTACATATCATTAACCTGTCGAAAGGCCCTGCGCGTAGGCTCGATCCGGCTCCGCAAACGCCTCCCAAATGTCCGGAACACCATTATGGCGTGTACGGGAAAGAATAACAAATTCATTTTAACATTTGCTCTCAATTATACTTATGGTAACAAATAAGAATATTGTACAACCCACTTTAGGTAAATGTACCGCAATTACAGAAAAGTAAATCAAGTGCTTTCACTCCATCTTGGAACAAGTACTATTATTTTCACCTCTCAAGGTATTTTTACTCCAAATGGACTTCGTCCAGAGAACTATACTTAGCATGAAGTACGTTACTCTCGTCAAAGAGCTGTCGGACTGTAAATATATTACTTTGATTTGATATACGTTTTGATTCGTAAATTTTAGTCGCAAACATTTATATTAGCTGAATAATCCGACGGATGGGCAGCAGGGTCCGTTGAAACCAAATCAACACTTACGCCTGCCAACCCGCCTGCGAAGCGTGGCGACCATGGCAACTACCCCCATGATGGTACTAATCATGTTTGAGATCAATGACCAACGGCCGATGTCTTGCGGTTGACCTGATCATAATAAAATAAAGAAAAGAAAAATCTTTAATATTGTCTTCGGTTGCCGCGATAATTGCTCGAACTCGAACAACTAAAACGGATTAAATCGTGTATACTAATTTAAACTTCATCCCGACGTTTCGAACCCTTTAGCACGATTTAATACGTTTTAGTAGTTTTATTTCATGAGAAAAATCTTTATTCGTGACATAAAAGAATTCAATTATAGTATAATAAAAAAATACTTTTATTTCAAGCACAAGTGCTCTTAAAGGCATAATATAATTAATTAATACAATAAATAATACATTACAATAATGACGAGAAAGGAATCGAGATAACTGTCCCTATTGATTTTGACGTAAGTGTATAGAATAACGGTTTTAGCCGTATGTCACATTATATACTTAAATAATCTCAAATCTAAATAAATAATTATCTTAAATACCTTAAGCAAATGTTTGCGGGATTCCACTGGTGACCCTCGCGCGGGCGGCTTTCTTGCACAAAGAATTGGCATAGCAATTCAGCGCGGGAATGAAGCCTGCGTGATGGGCACCTTGCTTAGAGGGCCAAAATTCGATTTTAATCTTATTTCAGTTAGATTTGTAGGTAGATTTTATTTAATTTTATATCCCTTGTATGTTTTATTATGTAGAATTATTTTGAAAAAATAAATATCTCACATCAAAATCAAAATTTGATTTTCGGATTGCCTCTTATGAGTCTTATGACCAAATTTAGCAATATACCTAACAGTACATGTTCAAATTATACGTCAAGGCGCTAGTTTGATATCGTTCGCGTCGATAGCGCGGCTCAACTGGTGATTCCTTTAACAGGTAATTGGAATGCTATTGTTTTCATACAAACGCTCTCGACTGTACCTTCGGCGCTACCGCGAACAACGATATTCGTAAATTTCGGACGATTGTCTCTGTCACTCTCATGACGTCTTAATTGGAGTAAATGAGAAAGATGCCCGAAATATACGAAATTCGATGTTCGCGGAACCGCTCCTTGTTTTAACGCTAGAGTACCTAAGAAAAATAGAAAATATTTATTCGTGGATACATAAAATAAAAGTACATTAATAACAAAAAAAGAGAAATGTGCCACGAAAAGGCTTATACGGCCAGACCACTGCCACTTCACCTTGCTAATTCCAAAACAGCCATTGTCTTAAAAAAACGACGTTAAACGGCTAAACAGTTTTCAACAAAAATTGTAAGATACTTCGCTAGAAAACCATTCAAATTAAAAATGGATTCTTTACATCACAAACTGATGCCATCACCAACAGTTAACTATATTCCCACTCTTAAAATACCCATTAACATTCCAATAATTATTTAAATGGTTCAGAATTTTATTGTTCACACTAGTACCATGCATACCCGCGCTCTCCTAGACCGTTGCGAATTGGGTTATGGGGCATCGATGGATCCCACGCACGTAGAATAGGTGCCGATCAAATTTTAATTGGGCTAGCGTTGATTGCTTCTGAGTTCATCAATTTACTCTCACAATTAATACTTTTGACTACAGTATCTGCGGCGCTACCGCGAAAAACGATATTCGTAAATTTCGGACGATTGTTTCTGTCTTTCTTCTCATCATCATCTTCCTCGCGTTATCCCAGCATTTGCCACGGCTCATGGAAGCCTGAGGTCCGCTTGGCAACTAATCCCAGGAATTGGCGTAGGCACCAGTTTTACGTAAGCGACTGCAGAGGGTAAACTAGGCCTTATTGGAATTAGTCCGGTTTCCTCACGATGTTTCCCTTCACCGAAAAGCGACTGGTAAATATCAAATGATATTTCGTACATAAGTTCCGAAAAACTCATTGGTACGAGCCGGGGTTTGAACTTGCGACCTCCGGATTGCAAGTCGCACTTCTCAATTGGAGAAAAATCTTCCGATGTTTGAAATATATGTACTTCCATGTTCGCGGTACCGGGCCTCCCCCAAATATTGTATCGTTTTGGGTTACCATAGCCGCCATGCTTAGCTGGCGGGTTGGCGACCGCAGTATCTGTACGTCCGGTTTAGCCGGACGCTGTTGCCCATCCATCGGTTTTATTCCTTTGTCCCCTCTTACGATAGCCGCAAGAGGTTAGATTTAGATATTAAACAGATTATATTTATTTTAACCTAGATTTTTTGAAACCGAACTCTTCGTATTTAAAGTGTTATAACAAAACCTGTATTCAATTTCGTAATTTTCGTTAAAAAACATTTGTATCCCTTGCGCATGACTTGTACGCATGTCGAATGCGTGCACGCCGGTAGGAAATTGTTTATGGAAATGTAAGCTTTATGGGAATATAATAGCGTATAGATTGGTGTAAACGTTACGTGAGTTGGGATATTCGAATTCGTCTGGATTATTCGCGAATAGTGCGAGAAATTCTTAGTGAATTTGAAATATTGTAGATGAAAAATGTGGTGCATGCGCAGCGTTAGCAGACCCCCCACAAGGTAGACCGACGACATGTATCCTTACCATGAGTTGTGACTTTGAGGTTTTCGATAACGAGTATAGATTCTACTATCTGTGCATCTCGTTCGCACTAAAATAGTACAAGCGAGATGCACAGATAGTAAACTCGATACACGTTATCGAAAACCTCATGGTAACGTACCGGTAAAGATCGCAGGAATTCACTGATGAGGGTGGCGTAAAACCGGTCACCGTGGGTCGCTTTGGGGGGCTATATCCAGCAGTGGACATCCATCAGCTGTGGATTTCCAAGATCATTACCATGTCGTCGGGTCTTGTTTCTTGTTGTTGTTTGATTTATGGCGTAGGGCTATATCCAGCAGTGGATATCCACGGATCCTGACAAAATATAAGTTTTTTCAAATCATAATTCTTTCGCTCGTTCACCCATCATCGAATGCACACACGGTACCATAAAACACCAATGACTGTGAGCAAAAAAGACCTTCCATTTAAATAATTGCAGATTTAGCGCGGGTACAGTCACGACCTGTACCTTTGTAGAAAAACGTTAATTGGTACGGCCATCCTATAATCTATCATCACAATTTTATCTTTCGCACAATCCATACTAATATCATAAATGCTAAAGTATTTCTGTCTATCCGTCTCTTACCTCTAAGGATGACTCACGCGTCTCCTACACGTCACCCTCCCGACCCCGAGGTTTCCGTTGACCAACCGGCTCGGCCCGGGCGGCTGAACATTCGAATATTCACATTAACACGAGCGTCGTTCCATGCAGCCATTTGTTGCCAGTAGATGACCGTCACATGCCCGTCGATGTCGTGTGGATATCACGTCGCTTTCCCATCACCGGACTGAGCCGAGCCTTTTTACATAGCTGTAACGGCCGACGCATGACCGGCCCTAGCCCGGGCGAGTGGCTCGGAGGGCTCGGTGATCACGTGATTCATTGCTTACAAAATTTGCGACGGTAGTCACGGCTCGGTGACGGGCTACTTTAACGTGAGTCAGCCTTTAACCGTTGAAGTAATTGGGATGAAATTTGGTATGGAGGCAGTTTGAGCTACAAGAAAGGACATAGGATAATTTTTATCCCGCAATGGCATGGCTGGCCGACGAAGTCGCGAGGAGATGCTAGTATTAATTAATCTCTCATGATCATTATTTCAGCCGCAAGAAGTTCATTGCTGGACATTGCTGGGCATAGCCTCCCCCAAATATGTCTTGTATCTTGGGGGGAGTTGCTATAGTCGCCGCGCTAGGTAGACGAGTCGCGCAGTACCTGTTAATTCTGTTTCGACAGACTCTGCTGCCTTTTCTTCGGTTCTTCCCTTTGTGGTCTTACGACACCCGCGGGAGGAGATGGGGTGCTGTTCTCAGCCGGCATCACGCGAGTTACAGTAACGATATACAGCGTGTGTAATATTACGTCAAATTTTGACGACCAGTCTGGCCTAGTGGGTAGTGGACCCTGCTTTTGAAGCCGATGGTCCTGTATTTAAATCCCAGTCAGGGCATTTATTTGTGTGATGAGATATCTGAGTCATGGGTGTTTTATGTATACTTAAGACAATTATCCTAAAATATTCATTTATAATTTAAACGTAGGCATTAATGCTATGATACAATGTTCCATGAAAACTCTGAACTGATTTCTTTTTGTTTCCTTATAAAATATTTCAGCACGCAATGTATCGCTACTTTGTCTTGCTTGCGATGGCGTGACGTCACAACTGTCGCTTCTAGTCTACGCAATACATTGCTGCTCGAAATCAATTCAAAAATTAAGAACGCTTTAGTGGTTAAGACTAATTTAAAATTACCTTGCAATATCTGTTCATAATACATTTACATACATACATACATTTCAACCGTATGCAGTCCACTGCTGGACATACGCCTTCCACATCATCTTGGGGGTAGTTGCCATTGTTGCCACTCTTGGCAGGCGGGTTGGCGACCGCAGTAGCTGTAGATTGGGTTTCGACGGACCCTGCTGCCTGTCCGTAGGATTTTTCCCTTTGTCGCCTCACCCGCAGGAGGATATGGGGTGGTGCTATTCTAGTCAGCCAAAACACGGCAAAATGATTGTTCATAATACGAAAGCCTAAGTTTGGTTACGGTTTGAGGTAATATTAAATATACCTACTCGCTGTATATTTAACTACTTTTTTTATTTGTCGCTGACGTAAATGCAAACATGTTCTATTTCACACGTATTCGTACCATCTCAACAAATATTAGATTATCGCAGTCATAAACTTATTTTCGCGACAATACAATGAACCGGCTTTGTCACGGTCAAATACAAAAATACACCCAAAGCGCCGAAATATGTATACATGAACTATCTCATTATCAAAGTTCACTTTCACTCCACTTTATCTACGTACATATCGTAAGTGCTCTAAAATGCGTCTAGAAACCGTAGGCAATGACCAGCATTACCAACCATCAGAAATGAATGGAGATGTAATGTTAACATTACCTACTGAAATCAGTAGGTTATGAGTTTAAATTTGGAACAGCTGTCAAATTCAAGTAGGGTGCCTATTCTAGTATCTATGGATATTAAACAGTCATTGATACGAAACGCCAATTCGTTATGTTTTTTCAATATAAATCGAACGACATTTGAACTCGAGTGACAATAGAATAGGGAGTTCATTCGCTTGTCTATGGTTTAAAAAAATATTTGACTGAAATACCATTCCATTCCAAGCTGTCATTTGTTTTGTTTGTTGACTTTTTAATGTTTACAAGTAACACTAGTAATGAGTCATTTCCCTACAGTTCCTGAACCCATCTTAAAACACTTATGATATGTGTGTAGATAAAGTAGTGTTCGGCTCGTTTCATAAACCCACACTCTTGTTGTAATGCCCTTCATTATGCACAGATACATAAACTACTATTACGTTATGAGTTTAAGAACAAACTTGACAAACATAAAGAAACCCCAAAACTTTGGCTGTATCGAGATAACCTTCGCTGTACGAGAGATATTAACGCTGATGTCATATCTTCATTCAACACATTGGACCACTGTCTTGGGTGTCCTGAGGTTATCTGTGGATGCAAAGTATGGACTTTGTCGAGACAAGGGACCGTTTTCGTTAGGTTATAGTCGGTATAGTCAAGAGCAATATGTATACACGTAATATAATTAAAACTGTTGTGAGACATGTTACTACTACTTAGTTATGAACGGATAAACTCACGTGTAATTATATCGCACTAGGCGACATGTTCGGGTAAGCTCTGCCACCAATTTCAAGCCGACTCTGCTTGAAAACGGGTACCAGAGCTTACCCGAAACATGTCGCCTAGTGCGGTATAATTACACGTGAGTTTATCCGTTTGTAACTAAGTAGTATGTATACACGTGTTAACCATTATCGTCATCGAGGCTCGGAAAAATGCCCGTCGTTTTGAAAATATCACCATGTTCCGTACAACGAAGACTTCCATATGTCAAATATTATTGTAAACATTTATATATCATAATTTGTCACGTATGTCACTTTGTCTCCTGCGTATTTCCTCATTCTTGACTGCAAAAGCGGTAAATAATCGAAAGTCTAAATATTTAGGCAATCCGAAACCAGGTAGTACAGTCAGCAGCAAAAGTGGCTAGGCGTTTGAAGTATTCAAAATGACCTTCACGCGCTCTTATTCTCTTGACAATAGAGATGTCTTGACCTCATTTTGACCACCTGAAACGCTTAGCCACTTCTGCTGCTGACTGTATGAACTTAAAGACTTCTTTTGTACTATAAAAAAATATTAGTTATTTGTTATACAAGGGAACAAAGTTAGTATTTACCTTCTAGTGCTAATTAATATATATAATAATTGAGACCCGAGCTAGCAAGTGGTTCAAAGGTGGAATTTTGAGTTTGGAGGGACTCAAAGGCACGAGAGGGGGCATTTTGCTACCGAGTGCAACACACAATTTTCCACCTCACTACCGTGAGGAAAAAAATGCTTGAGATGTGGTCGGTTCCGTTGTCGGACGTCAGACCGACAACATCTCAAGCATCTCCTGAGGATGCCTCGTAGAGAGGCAAAACACGTGTCGAGTTTTGGTATTATTGGTGGTGGTTTAGTATATTTATTTGCGTATTTAATTTTGCGGTGGGAGGGAGGGAACATTGAAAAAATACGTAAGTAAATATAACGGGTTGGCACTGATCGACTAGCACGTTATTAAACAGCGGAATAGCAAAGTAATATTATTGTTGTTAATGACTCTTAAACTTTAAAAATGTATTCGAAATTATTGATACATCATTTTATCATTCAAAAACATTAAATAAAAGAATATCTAACCAGGTAAGGGTAACACTTGATTAGTAGTAAACAATTTTTGTGAAATTACTTCGCACTCTTGTGAATAAAATGCAACTTTGCTATCTGTTTTTAAAGAGTAAAACAGTTCTTTCCGAGCTAGTGAGGTGAAAATAAATAATATACTATAAAATCTAATCACAAGAAGAAGCACACGCATTCCTTGGTGTCCTACTATTCATTACTTTCATAAAGGTCTATCTGTCAAAGCCCTTCATTCTAAATTGAACCATATTTCAATGGAGATACGGTTGAATATTAACCTAGGTTTGTATAACAATAGATCTATACAGTATTAACTGCGCAGTGTCGGTAGTGTCAAGTATTTATCGCTGCGCGCAGTCAAGCGTGGTTTAGGTCTCATATTTCTGTACGCTTGAATTATTGTGTGGCTTTGTATGGGACCTGTTATACCTTATATTATACTACGACGGTGGCGAATAAGTATACAGCCCGATGGTGAGCAGTCACCGTAGCCGAGTAACTCCAAAGGATTGACAAGGCGTTGCCTACCCTTGACGACCGGTCTGGCCTATTGGGTAGTGACCCTGCCTATGAAGCCGATGCCGATGGTCCTGGGTTCGAAACCCAGTCAGGGCATTTATTTGTGTGATTAACACAGATATTTGTTACTGAGTCATGGGTGTTTTCTATGTATTTATACGTATTTATCTAATATATATATATAGTCGTCTAGTACCTACAACACAAGCCACACTGAGCTTACCGTAGGACTAGGTCGATTTATGTAAGATTGTCCCGAAATATTTATTTATTATTTTATTTATCTACCGTTGAGCTCTCTAGCTACCTTACCGGGAGGAACACAACACTACTCGTATGAGTAGGGTCTACTGCTATTTGGCTGTGGTCTTCTGTAAGGTGGAGGTACTTCCCCAGTCGGGCTTCGCTCCATTTTTTTCATCCATTAGCTGTAGTCCATCCGTTTCTCCCAATAGATCACCACGTCGTTGGTATTTGTTAATGTATAAAAACCGTAAAAGTACAAATCTCTGTATCGTTAAATACCTACAACAGAGGCCAAGTAAGTGTGAATTCAAGGATGAAACCTATTTAAATAAGGTGTAGTTTTCCCTTTTGTAAGTCAGAACCCTGAGTGTAAGTTTTTAACGTAATTTTTCGCAATGAACACATTTGCGTTTCCTATATAAATAACATTATAAACGCGTTCGTATACGTTTTTTTACGTCAAAAGAAACTTACACTAAAGCCTCTGTGCCCTTACCATGAGTTGTGAGATTGACGTTTTCGATACCGAGTATCGAGTTTACTATCTGTGCATCTTGCTTGTACTATTTTAGTGCGAACGAGATGTACAGATAGTAAACTCGATACTCGTTATCGAAAACGTCAGAGTCACAACTCATGGTAAGGGTACTGATGGCAGTCGCTTTCGTAAAAATGAGTGCCCACGTCAATTATTGGATTTAGTTTGGCGATCTGAGCCGAAGCTCCATTGTCACGAGATAAACGATAGGAAGTTGGCAAAGTCCTCACAACAAGTTGCCACGTGTCCGCTCAGAAGGAATTATGGATGTACCGTTGTGCCCTGCGCGGGCGCAAAGGTGCAAGCGCATGTGACAGGTGCTCCCATTTAGGGTTGCCACAGTGTGAACCTAATTATTTGGGATTTAAATATCTACCTTTATTTTTGTTGGGCTTAAGCAAGGTGGACCGTCGACTTGGTAAAGGTCGCGGGATGCCGCTGGATGTGGAAGGCGCAGGTTCGGTCTTTTTGGGTCGTTTTGGGGGAGGCCTATGTCCAGCAGTAGACGTTTTTCGGCTGACATGATGATGATGATGATGTGCTTAAGCAATGTTAAACTTCTTAATGATATTAATCGTACAGCTCTTATTTTGTAAGTCGAATGCCTCGACATGTTTCACTCCGTGTCGAGGAATATTGTACATAGAAAAAGTAAGTTATCTGATTTTATTTAAGTATAATAAATACAGTTGAATCTCAAGATGGTTTTGTGGTTTTTTTTATGAGATTCATATAATTTGTGTTTGACGACCATATGATGTCAGATGTTGCTTACAATTACTTAAACACTGAAAGGTTAAAAATTAAATAAAAGTTTTTACATGGCCCGGGTATACAACCAGCCATCCTTACAGAATAACGGAATAATCCTTTATGCTTGCAACAGTTCCGAAATATCGGAAACTCAGTCTAACTAATATACATGGTAAATATCCCGTTTTACGTAATAATTGTAAAGTAAATCCACGTTGAGAGTAACTAATATATTTGATCTGTGAACTAAATATTTGCATGTGCCAACCCTGCGCATTGCGCCCGCGCACACGACATGTCCACTAATGCCCAGACATGTCCGGTGGGTAAATTGCCGGGTAATCGACGGGTCAACAAGCGGACAAACGGACAAATATGTACCTTACCATGACCCTAATCATGTTTACACTATTCTAGGCTTTAGGCGAATGTAATAAGGCTTATAATAGCGTGAGACGGGATATTTGTCTGAGATAAAGCATGTTTGGTTTAAGGTCACTTTCATTTGAAAAGGAAATGTCAATAGACGATCGATCTTTTAATTTTGTTCAAACATATAATATAATTATTAATACTTTTTTTACCGACTTGAAAAAAAGGAGGAGGTTATTTTAGTACGTCATGAAATTTAATAAGTTGTAAAGTAATTTTAAAAGTAGATATAATAAATATGTTAACTATACCCATACAATCTAAAATTATTATTATTATGTAGCTTTTCCTCCTCAGGGCTTGCAACCTGCTGGATTGCAGACCTTCGATCCCGCTGTAGTCGCGGGATCCCGCATAAAAAAATATCGCACGTCAGCCTACGTTAAACAAACCTCAAATGTCAAACAAACTTACGGAACTCGATTACAATTTAAGACAATCTATTAAAAATATCAATTTTCTTAATTTTAAACACAAAACTATCGTGAGATTGAAACATATATATAACTCACGTTTTATAAGTCACGAGTAAGTGACGAGGAGCATCATGAGTCATTCGACTTATAAAACATGAGTTACCTTTTATACAATCAATTGTCTTAATTGCTTTGATCAATATTTTGTTGGAAATGTTTGTTAAAATCGTTTAGTATGTGCCTTTGTACAGTTCTGAAAATCTCGAGCTCATCCTCCCGTTACAAGAGGGACTAAATCCTATATTTAATCCCTTGTGAGATCCTGGAATAACAGGATTGGAAGTCTTACTTAAACTACATAGCTAACGAAGCGTTATATAAAAACTCTTTTTTTGTACACCTGTATTGCAGGTAAAACATAGTGGTCTAAATCTGTATTTACCATCTTTCGAGCGTTTCTCTAAATTTTTGCCACTTTTCTCGACCAACATTTTTTTGGTAAGTTTTATGTTTTTTCTGGTCAGAATCACCAGCTGATTCGATTTATGCAATAAAAAAATATGTCCTATAAAATTCCATACATTTTTGAATTTCCTATTATGGTACCTCCATAGAAAATATATAGAAAAAGGTAACACAATAGGAAAAAAATTCGAATAGGAAAAGATTCGAAATATTGAGACACATTTTTTTCTTGCATAAATCGAATCACCTCGCGATTTTGACAAGAAAAAACATAAAATTTACCAAAATATTTGAAGTCGAGAAAAGTGGCAAAAATTTTAAGAAACGCTCTTTCACTGTTACCTATGTTTAACTTTATTCTATTCTATTCTATTATATAACGATTGAATAAAATAGTAAATTCAAATTAACCAGGATATATTATAGTGTTCCATAAAGTGTGCTCACTAACACTGCCGCAGCTGAAACGTGATTATGCACTCGTGCTGGTTTCTCGGAATAACGGGCAAGATGCGCGTACACTGCCACTTATATAACCTGCGCCGGCGCATATAAGGATGCACAAGTTTAATGTGCAGCGAGCAGTGCGTTTTTGGCAATGCTTCCCTTGTCAACTTGAGGACTAGAATAAAATAAAAAACATTTTAAACCAAATATCCTCATTCCTCCGGTGACTTAAGTAATTTGCGACATTACGGTGTATTGTGTGAATGAATACAAGTCCTTAGGGAATCAGCCAGGACAGCGACAGTTTCTGTCGTCAAGATAAACTATCCCTCATTAATTAACATAATCAGAAAAGGTAGTTTAAGTCGCCTCCAGGTACTATCATGGCTACAGATTTGGTACTTATTTGACTACTCAGATTCGATTGAGATTGCCTCAATCTGGCTCAATCGTAGGAGTAATCCAGTAGTACAAATCGAGTCTGGTGCAGAAGGGTCCTGGATTTCCTCAGGCTACCTTCCAGTCATACCGCCTGCTGTAACATTCAGATTATAGAGCCTAAGTCAGCTCCAAAAAAAGGTACATATTTATACCATATTCCGCGCCACAGATTTGCCTTTCCCGGCGACATGTGCCTTGGAAGGCAAATTTCTATAAACGGACCTCACATCTGGCTTGCACTAATTAGACGTGCGTTGCATCATTTGTAATTAGATACGTGGAAATCGCGTAATAGCGTGTGACAGCTGGGAAAATTCTGTATTGGACACATATTTATGTCATGTCTAGGACCTGTAGTCAACTATCTATTAGCCACGGATGTCCACTGCTAACATGGATCGCCGCAATCTCTGATAACCGTCACGCTTGGTAGGCGGGTTGGCTATTGTAGTGTATTCCAGGACCATCGGCTTTATAGACCGGACCTATCGTCCACATATATTTATTTTATATGTATATATGTCAGTATCTATATACAGCTGTGCTCTTTTCTGTCGGCCGCATGAAACTTTAAGTTAACACCAAACCATATATATCGTCATAAAACCCCAATACTTATTTAGTAAAGTAAACTTTACCTTTATACAGGGTGGTGCATTTAGATCTGTGAGTATGTGGAATTCCGAAAGTATAAGACATGCAAAGATCTATTATAAGGAACCATGTCATCGATTTTAGGGACAAGAAAAAATGCATACACAGTTTTAAAGAATCGAACCAGGTCGTTTTGATAGTAAAACTTAATTATTTCCATTCGTATTATTTCCCTAGGTAGTAAATGTTACTATGAAACATGACGTTTAAAATGAATAAAATGCATTGTATTTCATATTCTTTAATTTTATTTATAACACCTGGTTTCGTTCCCAAACTGAATACAAGTTTTTTTTAAATCTATGAATGCAGTTTTTCTTGTCCCTAAAATTTATGACATGGTAAGAACAGGCCGTACCGCGAACATCGCAGTTCGTATATTTCGAGCATCTTTCTCTTTTACTCCAATCAAGGCGTCATAAGAGCGACAGAGATAATCGTCCAGAATTTACGTATATCGTTTCCCGCGGTAGCGCCGCGAATCTTTGTATGTCTTATAGTTTCAGATTTCCCCATACTGACTGATCTAAATGCGCCACCCTGTATACAGTATATAGTTAACTTTACAGTTTTCTAGAGACAATGCGTAGTTTATCTTGACTATTCATGGCTCCGGCTGTAACTTATTGTAAGCTGAGCAATAAAATATGAGCAAATTATAGAAAGACAGGCTTTAAAATGAAAGAGAAAGCTGTAATAAACTATTTTAATACTTCCTTCAGTTTAATTAACAAATATACATACGTAAGAAATAAATTAATGTAAATTTTGGCCATCTTGTTAACCCAGAGCTTCTCAAACTTTTGATGCGTCGCCCTTGGTCATACTCCATTTTTTTGCGATGCCCTCTAGTCTAAAACTAACTACACAGGGGAGTACCCATAGGAGGGTTCCGGTGGTTTGCTTTCCTCTCGAAACCATGAAACTTACGGACATTATAAATTATAAGGGAGCCGGCAAGCATTTTGCCGGATTTTCACTGGACCCTCCCCTAACCCGCAGAGTCAAACCCCCCACCAAGACAACCAAGCTACGCCTCGCGACGCCCCTGGGACCGCGCGGCGACGCACAGTATGGGAAGCCCTATGTAACCTATCATTATCTTTTTTTTTGTCTTCCTCGCGTTTTATACCACGTCTCAACGAGGCCTGGGGTGCGCTTGGCAACTAACTAGGATTTGTAGGCACTAGTTTTCCGAAAGCGACTGTCATCTGACCCAACCAAAGGGTAAACTAGGCCTTATTGGGATTAGTACGGTTTCCTCGCGATATTTTCCCTCACCGAAAAGCGACTGGTAATATCAAATGATGTTTTGTACATTCAGAAATAGTCATTGGTACAAGCCGGGGTTTGAACCAATACTCGATCACATCGCAACACGATAAAAACTTAACAAGAACAGTACAACTAAATACTAGCATACTCCTAATCTTATTTTGACAAATGCTTCAAGCCACATTGTTATTCTTATCCAATTAAAACTGTTGTGAGCCATGTTACTACTACTTAGTTACAAATGGATAAACTCACGTGTAATTATATGTAGCAGTGAGCGATACACCCTCAACGCGATCGGTGTGTCCTGACTCGGCTTGAAGATGGGTACCAGAGCTTACCCGAAACATGTCGCCTAGTGCGATATAATTACACGTCAGTTTATCCGTTTGTAACTAAGTAGTTATTCTTATCTCTACAAAGACCGTCATCTTTACTAAGAAGCATTTAGAAATATTCTACTTCTCCACTTCAGAATTAATTTCATTTGCAACTGACGCAAGTATCTTTGGTTTTTCTTTCTCTTCCACATTTACGTGATCGGTTTCTCTTTCATCAGCATTCCCATCTCCTCCTGTGTCTCTTTCTTCTTCTTGCCAATCTCCTCTGCTTCCTTCACCGTGTCAGGTAACTCGCAGCCTGCTGTTTCTGGCATTGAAAGAGTGAGTACTCCGCACAGTAGTGAGAGTGAACCGAAGATTAGAGGAGGGAATCCTACCCAGTAAGTCATCTAGAAGAGAATTTAGCAGTTAACACATAATGAAATGAGAGTGTTTGAGTTTTTTGATTTTCGTAAATCTAAGAAGCCTTTTGTATAAAAATATACATATGCCATTGTGTAACAATTATCCTTGTGGAGTTACTATTGAAGATGTAATTTGAAATAGACAATTGGGTATGTTGATAATATATATATTCTTAAGCAAAAACAAAATTTAGTTAGCAAGAAGATATAAAAAGTTTGCAGCCACAAAAACTTATTGATATAAGTTTTACTGTGCTTCCCTGAATATATGTACGTACGGTCAGGAACTTTAACTGTTGAGCCATTTAGGGTTCACTTTACATTGGTCATTTCATGTATTTAGTACTAAACAAAAGACTATTGCTTGAACCGTAAGTGGCTCAACAATTACAGTAGGTGACTGTACCTACCCGAGTACTCTATCCTCCGAAGGCCCACCATACAAATAATATCCTACTCGAATTTGTTCTTTATAGTGTAGGAAATAAAGTAGAATCTCTTTCGTGTCAAAATCGAAGGGAACAAATGAAATACAACTCTGTTCCAATTGTATAAAATTCAAATTTCATTATAATAGTTAGTACTAGGTACGGTCAGCTCCAAAAATATGTTCACGATTTCGATCCTTATGCCTCAGACATACGTCCTCAAATGTATACATATTATTAGACGTGACTGTACCTACTGGTAGGCCCGTGGGCCTTACGAGGCTATACTTACTAAATTTATATATACCTACTTCACGCATAGGTTCATGTTTAGACTTATATAAATACCCATTTTAACTTCTTGTATCTACTGTTTCGTAGTAAGTTTAAAATGAAAATCAACAAAAAAATTATAGTACTCAATCGAAACCAGAGGAACTACCGCCAAAAACGATATTCGTAAATTTCGGACGATTGTCTCTGTCACTCTCATGACACCTTAATTGGGGTAAAAGAAAGATGCCCGAAATTTACGAATATCGTTTTTGGCGGTAGCGCCTCTGAATTCCACTTCTGCTAACTTACCAGCAGCGGAGCCTGTGGGGCTAGCAGAGCTCCCACTCTCCCAACGGACGAACAGACAGCCACCAAGGAATTCCTCGTGTAGGTGGGAAACAGTTCCGAGGTATACATGTACACGATGTTGTAGGAGAACGTCGCCAGCATCTCGAACAGCATCAGCAGGGTGAGACCCGCCCATGCGTAGTCTGAACAAAAATAAATTTTCGTTGAAAGAAAAAAACTATTGAGACTCAAACCTCCTAAGCCAAACAAATAAATATCCTACTCGAATTTGTTCTTTATAGTGTAAGAAATAGAGTGAAATCTCTTTTATCTACGTACATGTCATAAGTGCTCTAAAATGCGTCCAGAAACCGTAGGCAATGACCAGCATTACCAACCATCAGAAAGATTTCAGTAGGTAATGTTAACATTACCTACTGAAATCAGTAGGTTATGAATTTAAATTTGGAACAGCTGTCAAATTCAAGTGGGGTGTCTAATCTAGTATCTATAGATATTAAAACAGCCATTGATACGAAACACCAATTTGTTATGTTTTTTAATATAAGTCGAACGACATTTGAACTCGAGTGACAGTAGAATAGGGAGTTCATTCGCTTGTCTATGGTTTTAAAAAAAAATTGACTGAGATACGAAATACGCAACGCCGCCGTTCCAAGCTGTCATTTGTTTTGTTCGTTGACTTTTTAATGTTTACAAGTAACCCTAGTAATAAGTCATTTCCCTACGGTTTCTGGACCCATCTTAAATCACTTAACGATATGTGTGTAGATAAAGTAGTGTATGTAACTATACATAATTAGGCATTACAACAATCGTGTGATATTATTATGAAACTCGCCTTCGGCTCGTTTCATAAACCCACACCCTTCTTGTGATGCCCTTCATTATGCACAGATACATAAACTACTATTGTGTCAAAATCAAAGGAAACAAATGAAATTCAACTCTGTTCCATTTGTATAAAATTCAAATTTCATTATAACAATTAGTACTACAGGTAGACCCGTGGGCCTTACGAGGATATTCATTGTACTAGTATTGAAACGCGAATGCTTTTTGTGCCCGACCTTTAGCTACTGACGTAGTGAGTGTAGTGTGCAACCCTACTATTGTCAACATTTCTGGAGGGTATATCTCCGACTTCAGTCAGCGGCGCCGAGTCACGGAGAGCTGCGGCCCGCAGTCTTTGTTGGCCAGTCAATGCGAACGGTTCATGATTATGCTCATTGATACAAACTATACAAAGTCAACATTAAAGCTTTCTTTTGGAATTAGCTAAAATAATTATAATCGAATCGCAGCAACACGTTGGCCATATTCCTCGCATTTTGTCACTAGCTATGGGAGCCCGCTTGGCAATCCCAGGACAATTCCTACTACCTACTAGTCCCAAATACTTAAAAGCTAGTACCAGCGTATTGTAAAATATTTACCTGAAGGCACAAATGGCTGCGCTACACAAAACACGCCGCCAACGAAGAACGACACCAACAGCGGCAGTTTCCTCCTGTACTTCGACAAAGCCACCCAGTAGAACACGTTCGCCGGAATATCCATCAGCATCAACAACGAGAAGTTGACATACTTGTTCCCTCCAAACGACACTGAGCTTATCATCATCCCATAGTTTATCAGCGTTATGGTGAACCACCACACCATACACACCAAGAATCTCTGCATCATTATCCTCGACTTGAAAGTCTTTAGCAGTAACTTCCAATCATTCAAATCCGTGGTTTCTTCCTCTTCCTTATAATCTAATTTGTTAAGTGTTTGCTTGTCTATTATAACGTTATTTCTTTTGGAGATCTTTTCTATAATCTTGATAGCTCGGTCCTTCTTGCCCTTGCTGAAGAGCCATCTGATGCTTTCATCGAGGAAGAAAGAGTAAGTGAGAAGGATGAGGGCAGGAGCGTAGATGACTCGGAGGAAGTGGCGCCAGTAGGGGACTGCCCAGGCTATGAAGGGGTGAACGATGAGACCACAGGTAGCCACGTTCAGGAGGATCATCTGATATAGAACTGCCTTTTCTTTTGCGACGAACTCGATACCTATAAAAAATGAATGTATGAGTTAGGTCTTTTCTCCCTTCGTCTGTATTCCCGGCAAGATATAATTTGGGTAATACTTTTAAAACCAATGACTTAAGTAGCCATATCCCCCAATGACTTAAGTAATATCTCGAGTATTGTGTGGTTTGGAGTTTGGGTTTTTTCAAGGCAAGAGTGAATAGGCTGTTACTGAACCAGCGGGCTACACCCTCGACCTAGTCGATACTTACCATCAGGTGTGACTGAGATCAAACGCTGGTCAGTCTTGTAAAAAAATCCAATTTTAGAAAAACTGCATATTTTTGATGTGTTAGTATTTAATTGTGTGAACAAAGTGAGCCATTTTTATAATCCCGGCATCATCCTAAAGATGTCACAGTTGGAGAAGGCTTTTATCCGTCATTGGACGTCTTACAGCTGAGATGACGAATATTTGCAACAAAATATCAGTACTCAATAAAATTTTAACTCAACCAACATAACATACTGTGCGTTTGAAGTCTGATCAATTCCATATACTTAACGATGGTAGCTATAAAATTATCTCATTAACGAGCGTAGCATTAAATAAAAAAACCAATAGTTCCATAGAAAGGAACCAAGTAATAAAAGTTATAATTATGGATCCAAATACAGACAACCGCTTATAGAAACTGGTCTCAAAGATTATTATGGAATTGCGAGGCATTAATACAATAACCGATCATAATTGAAGAGATGAATATAAAAGAAATCTTACTTCACTAGTTACTAGCTCGCTTATAAGATAAAGCGCGTTTTTATACTAAATATGCCGTATAAAATGGTATTTCAAATTGGTTTAGTAAAACTAAAAACATTGAATCACAAGCTCCTAAAAAGAGTTCCGTTTTGAGGTCAAAAATATAGGAGTTTTGGGCTTAAAAACCACGCCAAAGACAATTTTTTTGTAGATCGACACCACAGGTTCAAGGCCAAAGATATAATATAAGGCATGTAACGAACCACAAAACAAAATAGACCATCATGCTTATGGATGAAGTTGAACTTCAGTTTTGATATTCCGGTGTCACAGCGTCTGAGGTAGCTCTGGGGTAAACGTGGAGTTGAAAAAGTTTGAAAAGTCGCCATTGAAAGTTGAAGTCTGTTTTCATCAAATTCCCCGACCATATTGTTTTTACTCTCTGTCCAATAAATGAACTTCGATCAGATTTAGATTAGGAAGAGTTTGCTTCTATTTGTCAACGCGGATTTGACTAAAGCTGATCGTAAAAACCTTTAAGTATGTCCAGTGCAGTATTTTTTCCGATGAGATATTTTCTACAATTCTGCGTTTCAAAGTTTTCTATCGCACTTCAATAGTTAAACATGCAGAAATCTATCTCTTTTTGTCAATTAATTAAAAAACGTCCTACTTTTGGTGCGCTGTTCCAAACGCTGTTTTTGACGCTTTTTTTTCGCTCATACTGCGTGGACATCTATGCAAAAAAATTTTGGCTTTTCAGCAGGCTTTAAGCGAACCCGCGTCAACTGGTTTGGGAAGACTTACTGAGCATGAAAACGGGGCTAAGTGCATCTCCAATCGCGGCTTCTAGTGCCTCCAGAATTACGTAAGGCCAGTAGGAGGTTGCAAAACTCTTGGCTAGACCCAGTATCCCACCCAAAGTGCCAGAGATCACCGCTGCCGTCTTTCGTCCAAATCTGTAATAGAAAAAAGTCATAAATAACAGAACTATGATATACTCGTATGTATAACTTGTTCATAAATACTGTTAGTACTAGGTAAATCATGTTAAAGTGGTATTGGCAGATTACATTTCGACTAAGAAATGGTAGCAAAAACTAATGTCAATTATGGAAAATAATTTTCCTGCCGATTTTTCTCCACCCATTACGAATTGGAATATAATGCTTTTTATGACCTCAAGCAGATAGCACCTATTTTCTCAAAATCGCTTCGTTCCCAAAAAAAATCTCAAAAGTTACCTAAATATTTTTATAATTGCAATAAGTACTAAGTACTGGTGAAAAACTTAACTGAAGAACCATGTCTATGTAGTTGTGCAGAGAATTAATATGGAACTTATGTCACTCATGAAATAAAACAACTAAAACCGATGAACAACGTCGGGATGAAGTTTAAATTAGTATACGCGATATATACCGTTTTAGTTGTTTTTTTCATGTATAACTTTGTTATTAAAATAACTCATCCCATTTCACTTTTCCATAAATTTTCCATACCTGTCAGAAATTTGTCCTTGAACTAGCAGGCCAAGCATGTTCCCAAAGATGTGCGCCGTGCCCACCAGAGCCCGCTTCCATTCTTCACATGCTAGCCCGAACTGGAACAGACAAACATTTTGACGATCTATCATAAGCAAAGAAGAAGGCAGATGAAGGGGGTGCTCGAGTGGAGACCCCGGACTGGCAAGCGCAGCGTACGACGTCCACCGATAGGATGGACAGACGACCTCGTTAAGGGACGTCTTATGGCTGAGATGATGATGATGATGATGATGATGATCATAAACACGCCCTCAGTCGTCACATTTGACTCACGAAACTTAAAATACAAGTTATTTTGATCACCAGATATTTGACAGACAGCAGACATAGTGACCAAAGTTTGAATTGACATTTAATTTACATTGAATAGTGATTGAATAAATCTTTATTTACAATAATTACAATATTATGAATTATGATTTATGTAGGTACTTAGTTAAGTAGGGGGCCTTTTTTAGATTTAATGCAATAACTAGTTATAAACAATAACTAATCTTGTGATTAAAACAGTCATAAATTGTCTGAAATAAGCTCAGTGTGACTCTTTATTTAAAAACGCGAAAACATATATATTGCGTCTAAATTTCTAAATTACAATAGCTAATAAATAAATATTATCACACAACGTTACACAAATCCACCTAGTGATAAAAGAAATAAGATAAGGCTTGTGTTGTAGTACCTTAATACTTAAAGACATAAAAATATAGCTCATAAAAGTGATAAACAGACAAACGCCCTAGATAAAACATGAACCTGGGACCTTCTGCATCACATGCAGGATCATCAACTACGCAAGGACGCCATTTTTTTTGATTACATGCCATTATATATTTTAGACCTTCCACTCCGTAAAAAAAAATAGGCTCAAAAATTCCATAAGAAATAGTACGCATAAGTTTAACACCAAATCCCTATGAGACATGAGATGTCCACACTAATATTACTTACTTTACTTACTATATAAACGAATTCTGATTTCTGATTTCACGGTACCTAAACAATAAACGAATTCTGATTTCTGATATATTATAAATGCGAAAGTAACTCTGTCTGTTACCTCTTCACGCTTAAACCGCTAAAACAATTGGGATGAAATTTGGTATGGAGAGAGTTCGTGCTATGAGAAAGGACATAGGATAATTTACCGCAACCATTCTTTCTTGAGGGTCTGGCTGCCGAAATTGCGAGGATATAGTAGTTTATGTATCTGTGCATAATGAAGGGCATTACAACAAGAGTGTGGGTTTATGAAACGAGCCGAAGGCGAGTTTCATAATAATATCACACGATTGTTGTAATGCCTAATTATGTATAGATACCTACACTACTTTATCTATACACATATCATTAAGTGTTTTAAGATGGGTTCAGAAACCGTAGGGAAATGACTTATTACTAGGGTTACTTGTAAACATTAAAAAGTCAACGAACAAAACAAATGACAGCTTGGAACGGCGGCGTTGCGTATTTCGTATCTCAGTTAAATTTTTTTTTAAACCATAGACAAGCGAATGAACTCCCTATTCTACTGTCACTCGAGTTCAAATGTCGTTCGATTTATATTAAAAAACATAACGAATTAGCGTTTCGTATCAATGGCTGTTTTAATACCCACGTGAATTTGACAGCTGTTCCAAATTTAAATTCATAACCTACTGATTTCAGTAGGTAATGTTAACATATTTAAATCGAAAGAAAAATATAAAAATTTGACTCGCAGCGGGACTCGAACCCACAACCACTGGATCACTAGCCCAGTGCACTTCCAATTGTGCTATACGAGTACCGCTGAGACTTGTCGAATTTTTCTATCTATCCCTCGTCGTATACGTCATCATGGGTGACGTGTAAACACATCTACCGCCAGCGAATTGAACACTAAACGGCATCGAAGTCTCAATTCATATTGAGAATTCATCGATAACAATGTGCTACCCCTTTCTAAATTACTTTTTGTTATGCAGAAACGTCTGCTAGCGAATATCTTCGATATTTAAATCGAAAGAAAAATAGAAAAATTTGACTCGCAACGGGACTCGAACCCACAACCACTGGATCACTAGCCCAGTGCACTTCCAATTGTGCTATACGAGTACCGCTGAGACTTATCGAATTTTTCTATCTATCCCTCGTCGTATACGTCATCATGGGTGACGTGTAAACACATCTACCGCCAGCGAATTGAACACTAAACGGCATCGAAGTCTCAATTCATATTGAGAATTCATCGATAATAATGTGCTACCCCTTTCTAAATTATTTTTTGTTATGCAGAAACGTCTGCTAGCGAATATCTTCGATATTTAAATCGAAAGAAAAATAGAAAAATTTGACTCGCAGCGGGACTCGAACCCACAACCACTGGATCACTTGCCCAATGCACTATCAAATTGTGCTATACGAGTACCGCTGAGACTTGTCGAATTTTTCTATCTATCCCTCGTCGTATACGTCATCATGGGTGACGTGTAAACACATCTACCGCCAGCGAATTGAACACTAAACGGCATCGAAGTCTCAATTCATATTGAGAATTCATCGATAACAATGTGCTACCCCTTTCTAAATTATTTTTTTCTAAAAATTTTTCTATTTTTCTTTCGATTTAAATATCGAAGATATTCGCTAGCAGACGTTTCTGCATAACAAAAAATAATTTAGAAAGGGGTAGCACATTGTTATCGATGAATTCTCAATATGAATTGAGACTTCGATGCCGTTTAGTGTTCAATTCGCTGGCGGTAGATGTGTTTACACGTCACCCATGATGACGTATACGATGAGGGATAGATAGAAAAATTCGACAAGTCTCAGCGGTACTCGTATAGCACAATTGGAAGTGCACTGGCCTAGTGATCCAGTGGTTGTGGGTTCGAGTCCCGCTGCGAGTCAAATTTTTCTATTTTTCTTTCGATTTAAATATCGAAGATATTCGCTAGCAGACGTTTCTGCATAACAAAAAATAATTTAGAAAGGGGTAGCACATTGTTATCGATGAATTCTCAATATGAATTGAGACTTCGATGCCGTTTAGTGTTCAATTCGCTGGCGGTAGATGTGTTTACACGTCACCCATGATGACGTATACGACGAGGATAGATAGAAAATTCGACAAGTCTCAGCGGTACTCGTATAGCACAATTGGAAGTGCACTGGGCTGCTGATTCAGTGGTTGTGGGTTCGAGTCCCGCTGCGAGTCAAATTTTTGTAATTTTCTTTCGATTTAGATATCGAAGATATTCGCTAGCAGACGTTTCTGCATAACAAAAAATAATTTAGAAAGGGGTAGCACATTGTTATCGATGAATTCTCAATATGAATTGAGACTTCGATGCCGTTTAGTGTTCAATTCGCTGGCGGTAGATGTGTTCACACGTCACCCATGATGACGTATACGACGAGGGATAGACAGAAAAATTCGACAAGTCTCAGCGGTACTCGTATAGCACAATTGGAAGTGCACTGGGCTAGTGATCCAGTGGTTGTGGGTTCGAGTCCCGCTGCGAGTCAAATTTTTCTATTTTTCTTTCGATTTAAATATCGAAGATATTCGCTAGCAGACGTTTCTGCATAACAAAAAATAATGTTAACATAACCTACTGAAATCTTTCTGATGGTTGGTAATGCTGGTCATTGCCTACGGTTTCTGGACGCATTTTAGAGCACTTATGACATGTACGTAGATAAAGTAATTTTACATGTCACTTATATCTACCGTTTCCTGCTTAGATATATGTACAAATTCAATAGTATTAAAATAGGTCGTACATATTAATGCCGTGTGATGCCGGCTGACTAGAATAGCACCACCCCATCTCCACCCGCGGGTGTAGTAAGTGGCGACAAAGGGAAAAATCCTACGGACGGGCTGCAGCGTCCGTCGAAACCCTCTACATCCACAGCTACTGCGGTCGCCAACCCGCCTGCCAAGCGTGGCGACTATGGCTACTACCCCCAAGATGATACAAATACATTCGTGGGAGGCCTAAGTCCAGCAGTGGACAGCATACGGCTGAAATGTGGAATAGGAATACAAAATTATAGTCAAACATTTGACGACCTTTCTGTAAAGTCAGTTATAGTGAGACGAGCTAGTTCAGCTAACAATTTCTTAATTTTTTTTAATAAATATAATGGCACTTGCGGAATATCGAAAGGAAGTGTGTTGTAAATCTTTACACACGTCACTGAGTTACTTTCGACCCCTTGCCACTGAGTTTTCAATATGTACCTAGTTGGTTACTAAGTTCTGTTACTCGATTTGTAAACTCTTTTCTTGCGTTAAAACAAATGCTACCGAAAAAATTAAAAAATTACATAATATGGCGGGTTGTCACTTATAATTTTATAGCACACACAACACTTATCTCGTCGTATTTATAATGGATTGGGGTCTAAAAGAAAATCGTGTCGCTGTAATTGCGTTGCACAAATGCGGGCATCCGCCAAACGTGATTTTGAAGTTGCTTCGAAATCTGAAAATCAATAAACAATTCATTTATCGTACCATTAATAGGTACAATAGTACCCTGAGCTTTGATGACCGCAAGAGGTCTGGAAGACCACGCACCGTTCGGACCCCAGCTCTAATAAAGGCAGTGAAGGCGAGAATCGCAAGAAACCCCGTCCGGAAGCAAAAGTTGTTGGCAATTCAGATGTCTATGAAGAGAAGCTCCCTTAAAAAAGTTATCAATCAAGACCTTGGACTACACGCTTATCGTAGACGGAAAGGTCATTTGCTTAATGGACGATTGAAGACTATGAGGCTGAAAAGAAGTCGTGTGCTACTGAAGCGGTACGCACAAAATGGCCACCGAAATATATTATTTACAGACGAAAAAATTTTTACCATTGAAGAACGTTGTAACCGCCAGAATGACAGAGTGTATGCAAAAAACAGTCAAGAAGCGAGTGTAGCTGTTCCGAGAGTGCAACGAGGCCATCATCCCTCGTATGTCATGATTTGGTTAGGTGTGTCATACTCAGGGTTAACACAGGTCCATTTCTGTGAAAAGGTGTCAAGACTGGGGCTAAAGTTTACCAGGAAACCGTTCTGGAACCGATAGTGAAGCCTTTAAACCGCTCTCTATTTCAGAACCAGCCCTGGGTCTTTCAACAAGACTCAGCCCCTGCACATAAGGCAAAAACAACTCAAGCCTGGTTTCGAAGCAACAAAATTGACTTCATTGCCCACGAAGACTGGCCCTCCTCCAGCCCGGACCTCAACCCCCTGGATTATGCTATATGGCAGGTTATTGAGGAGAAAGCCTGTGTTAAACCCCACACAAATCTTGATTCCCTCAAGCGGGCCATAGTCAAGACAGTGACGGAATTAGATATGACAACCGTGCGTGCCGCTATTGATGACTGGCCTCGTCGTCTGAAGGCCTGTGTTCAGGCCCAAGGAGGCCATTTTGAATGAAAGTGACAAATGTAAATCCTGATTGTGTGTACTTCATTTTAATATATAATTTATTCAACTTTCGTTAGTATATTTTATGTAGATAAGGATTTTTACAGTAACATAACTTAGTAACCAACTAGGTATTATATTCCATTCCATATTTATTCAAGAAACCGCTTGCAAATACTTCAAGAAACCCTTTACTAACTACGGCGGCAAAATAAATACTCGGCTAGTCTAAATATTTGCAAAAAACTTGATGCCGCGTACCGCCCAAACCAGTTCTGATACGCTGAGAGTACTCCATACCTATATTCCAGGCAAAACCATACCCTATGCCTTCTAATTACGGTTTAAAATCATCTGTTGCAGATAAATGCCGGTCCGTAGTGGTTTTATTGTTGTCGTTTGATAGTTACTTGATAGTTCTCAAGAATTCTCTAGTCATGATCACGTATGATGGTCACAGTTATCTGCGTGTAGTGTGACGATGAGAGCGTCTAGCTCTTTTAGTTGTGTGTTGTTAAAAAGGGATGTGTGCTTTGTCACGCGTATAACCTCGACCAGCTGACTGTTTATAAATTTTATAATCAAGGCGTTATCGTTGCGATCATACAAATGATATCGAGTATTGTTAAAGATCATTCATTCATGAAATCAGTGGGGCTACTATAAGTACTTGATTACGCATAGCTGAGTAAATTTTTGATTTAAATTCAGATAGCGTCCGTACAGATCGAGTCAGTAACCACAGTAACCAGTGTCATGACACTTTGGAAGGATGACGAATAGTTATATGACTAATCTGACTACATATGACTCATCTGACAACAATTACGGTTACCACTTACTGTCGTGCGAGGTGTATGCTTGTTGGCCATCAACATGTCTTTTGGTAGCACCCATATAGACTTTTGTTCAGGGCACTGAAATCTATAACATATCAAAATTTCAAAATATTTGACTGAAACCACATTTTCCATACTTTAGGCCCGGGGTCCTTTTTCATTATAGACTCTTATAAGTAAAAAAAAATCGCCTGGCCTATGTAGTAGTAACGTAAGCTCCATATTAATTATCTGCACAACTACATAGACATGGTCCTTCACTTAAGGTTTTCACCTATATGCATAGTTTACTTTAGTGAATAGCTCAGTTGTCACGCGCCTTAGAAGATATTTCGATATTTTTCAACCGACGAAAAAAAAGGACAAGGTTCTCAAGTCGACACGTATATATTTACACTACTAAATATATACGTGTCGACTCGTCGTTAACTATTTACAGAGTAGTGAAATTTTTTTTAATGGAAAGAGTATACCATGAAGTTGGTCCCATATGCCAACCTTAATTCGGCGGTAAAATTTTTCAATTATCACTTTTTTATTAACATTTTGCGATTAGTCCTCTGTCGGAATTTTGTGACAATTGTTGTATTTCTCGTGACAATTGTCAAGAGTTCGTGCAATTTGTAGCAAACAAGTATATAGTCCAATATCACACGATTTTAGTAGCCCATGGACGGCTCTACAGCCGTAACAGTGGCACTAGTAACAACGATGCTGACATATGTCGCAACGTTGTTACTAATGTAACTATACGTTACCTTGATTTTTATAATCTAAAACTATTTTTATAATTCTATAATAAATATCGTTAAATGTTTGCTTGGCACCGTTTTTGTTTCGGATCGCTTAGACTATTGTAAGAGAAAATGTAAAGTTAGGAAACACACATTGATATAAGTACAGCTATTAGAAAATACTGTTAAAGGTATGAAAAACCCGGGTCCCTAAACTGCGACAATTAACCATCGGAGGTCGGGTAGGAGCGTTCCTTTGGAGAGGTATTTGATCACCGACCTGCCTTTCAAGCGTAGCAATTATGGCATTGAACCCTCCATGCTCAAAGGTCGCTGCCTGTGAGCTAAGGGGAAGGACTATATCTAGCAGTGGACATCCGTAAAAGTGGCTTACCTCAGCTACAAAACTGTGAGGGTTCTCATACTCCCATTCCTGACAACTCTCACTGGTATCATTGAAGACAGGCGGACAGCTGTCTCCGACCAGCTGGTAGCGGCTGCATTGCTTGATGCCCTCTTCCGTGGAGTCAGGAGAGGATATGTTGAGCCAGGGCACTGAGAAGCTGCTGTTATCGCACGCTGGCAGTTTACACCTGCAACATGTTGTGTCCAGTTCAAACCCTCGACCCAAAAATTCTCACTTCTCAAAAAATGCCCTTTGGACCTGGGTACGTCCTTAAACTACATCAGACAATGAGAGGTAGGGCACAGCGAAGTACCATCACGCATGAGTCTGGAGAAGCCAAACTGGGAAAGTACCTCCTCCTTACAAAAGACCATAGCCATAATAGCACTGCTACCTTTCAGATATGTAGTCTTGTGTTCCTGATAGTGAGTAAGGTACCCAGAGCTCCAACCCCCCTTGAGGGCCGGCAACGCGCCTGTGATTCTCTTGGTGTTGCGGGTGCCCATTGCCCATGGGCGACGGTATTTGCTTACCATCAGGCAATCCGTTTGCTCGGTTGGCACCTTTGTCATTAAAAAAAAATACGTTCATCTCACCTATACTGAATATCTTCCACGGCGAACACATAATTCACGTTATATATAGTCCCAGTGGCGTAAACAACTGCCAGCATGCAAAGTGTCACCAACTGGTGTCTCCCAAAAGGACCAAGCTGACTCAGCACTGAATCCAAATGAACTTCATTTTCATCCACTGGCTTATCATCTGTTAGAACCGCCATCTTTAATTCTTTCTTCTTTTAAAATATGGTTTCCATCAATATTTCAGTTAATGATTTTGCCAATGTCAAGTAAAGTAACGAAAGTAAAATGATATATCAAGTTTGCTCTTAGAGCATGATGTTGTTCGATAGTAGGTCTTGCGATTTGTAAAGTGGTAGCTTTACTTTACAAAAAGCTACGAGGCGGCCGCCGCCTGGGACTGCCAGTGATGACCAAATAATGGTGAAACGCGTTTTAAGATCAATTCTTCATTAGCTGCACAATACTGCCTAATAAGCTATCGATGTTACACACCAAAAAACGTTAAAGATTTAAAAACAAAAATATATTCTTAAGACATCTTCGCAATTTTCAGGCTCAACTGAAAGTCCTTTAATTATTTAACTACTTGACAGCTTTTGCAAGTTAAGTACGAGCAATTGTTGATAATACTATTACTTCACCCAAATATTACACAGGGTCAAAAACATTGAGTATTGTTTTTGTATCTTCTGTGGTCAATAATTATCAGCTTGTGTGTGTATAAATTATGTCTTAGTCGGCCATTAAGACGGGAAAGAGTGTCATTGTCAATGCAGATTCGAGTCTTCAAGAAATTTGGATTAGAATCCCAAAGCTTTAGTTTCGTAGCGAATCGTTTTTGAGCCTAATGAGTTTTGAAACTCTCGTAACATAGATATCATTATTGTATTTAGAATAAATATATTTTCCAAGCGATATTGATTTACGTGCGCGCATTTAGATTTTTGTTTTTGGATTATTTATTTTTATTCTTATTTAGTTTTTATCACCAAATACCATATTATTTTGTATCTAAAACATTATTAGCATACTACTTAGTTAAAAACGGATAAACTCATATTGTGTACTTATATCGCACTAGGCTATATGTTTCGGGTAAGCTCCGGTACCCATTAGAGTGACGCACCGTCACCCCGAGCGGTGTGTCATGACTCGGCTTGAAAGTGGGTACCAGACCCCGTACCCCGAACATTAAAATTCGTATATTTCGAGATTTTTATTTCTTTTACTCCAATTAAAGCGTCTTCAAAGTGACAAAGACAATCGTCCGAAAACGAATATCATTTTTCGCGGTAGCTTCGCAGAGATTACCCGATACATGTCGCCTAGTGCGATATAAATACACGTGAGTTTAGCCATTTGTAACTAAGTACAGTATACTCACAACTTTATTTATATTTTTGTTATTCTATTTATATTTTGACTACATCTACAATATTTATTATTTCAACAACTCCACGGACCACGTCTCCACATAGCTACATTTCTTAAACACTGATTTTAATCACTTTTCACTTAAGTCACGACAACTGTTAAAATAATTGCTCAGTTAAACTAACAATTTGATATTGTCGTGAGTCAATAGCGAAGAATTAGTCACAACTGTACTAACACACGTTGTGTTCCGACGCGGTGAAAATTGAGACAGAGGGATCTTTCAAATATTCTAGAGAGATTAGTGGATACAAATATTTGTTTTTGTTGTAGGTGATAATGGGAAAGGTCGTAATAAGGGACATATGACAGTTAAATTTGTCTTATTTGGTGTAGTATTATGTTTAATAATTAAAACTAATATTCAGTAGAATAAATATACTTTTAACGGAATAATAACATCAGAAGTTGGAGATTCCTAAGCGGAGGAAACTGATTGAAAAACTTAGGAAATAGACTGTATCTAGATGAAGTTAGAGCATAACACACAGGTTTGTAGTTATTTATTTTATTTATTTATTTATTTAGTCTTTATTGCACAAAACACAAAAGTACAAAAGGCGGACTTAATGCTACAAAGCATTCTCTTCCAGGCAACCTTTAGGCAAAGCAGAGAGGTTGTAGGCGGTTCATAAAAAACAAAATAAACATAAACCAAAACACATTTAAATATAAATTAAACATACTTACGAGTATATACATTAATATAATATACATGCATAAACATACATACATACATAATACTAAAATAAACTGATGAAAATACAGGTATGAAATCAGATATGAGATCAGAAAACTCTACAAAACAGAAATACTAAGATTTTTCAGTTCTACCAGCAAAGTAGTCACATAAAGATTTTTTTAATAAAGATTTGAGTTAGATACCTGATAAAGGTATATGAGGTGATACTGATAATGTAACTAATAATGTTAATTAGATATAAGTCATGGCAACTAAGTGTGATTTTATTTGTTACATTTGACCCGTGCCAGTTACCATTTGGTTTATAAAGTGTAACTGTAACGACCATAATTATTTGTTTAGCAGACGGATTGCCTGATGGTAAGCAATTACCGTCGCCCATGGGCACCTGCAACACCAAGGGAGTCACTAGACTCTTTAAGATAGGAGTACGCTCGTTCCTTGTAGGTATGAGGGTCCATCTCTCTGCCCTAATAACCTTAAAAATAGACGACATAAACTGTAGTTCTATTGACTACAACTTATCCTCCTATCTTATTACTATCCCACTATTATAAACGAGACAAAAAAATGTTTGCATGTTTGTTACTCAATCACGCGATAGTGGTTGAAAGGATTTACATTAAACTTGGCGTACAGATAGACAAAAATCTGAATTGAGACACAGAATATTTGTTATCCCGGTAATGCGCCATGGGATCTTACGCAAACGAAGTCACAGGCAAAAGCTAGTACCAAAGAAAGAAGAAATATACTGGATAAAATGAATCAAAGATCAAATTGTTATATAGTTTAATGCCAACTGGTAACAGGCCCAAAACTTTCGTGAGATTCAAACAGATTCATTGTATACAAGCGGTTAACAAGGTGAGTCGACTTCAAAAAGTGAGTTACCCGCTTCTATACTAATTAATATGGTAAGTCGAAAAAAAAAAACTGCCTAGTCTGGCCATGTCTGATCTGTTTGTAAATAGTCCTGAGGTCGGTGGTCTAATAGGATGTCCAATCTCCTTTTCCTGCTTAGTGTGTTAAAAGAGTTATTTAAAGACAGTGATTGGACGTAGGCGTGTCATGTTTCTCGGACTCTTGGCTGTTTATCTTATTATGGTATGGAAGAAGCATAGGGTTTGTCCAGAAATCATGCCAACATTCATGGCGAAAATAATATTCCCTGTCGGGGCTTAAGACCTCTCTACTGACTGTACTGCCTGACTGACATGTTTTGGAATGACTGACTGTACCGGTTGTTATAAAAAACGTGATACAAGATTATAATTATAAAGCCGGCATCTGTTCATGATTTTGAACATCTTTTACTATGGGGTCAACTTTGTAAATTGTTAAAAAAAAAAACAAATCTCTCGTACATTTTCGTCAACTTATGACTTGACCCTTTCTATGGAACAGCTAAATTTTTATTTAATTTTACAAACTTGACCCCATAGTAAAAGATGGTCAAAATCATGAACAGATGCCGGTTTGATAATCTTGTATCACGTTTTTTATAACACCTAGTAAATTTAAAGACTGGACACACATTGACAACAAAAAACAAAACAGTAATCGACAAGAACTTGGAAAAGACGGTTCATCATAGTTTGACATCAAGAACCAGACAAGGACGGTTCAATTACCATTGATCAAACAGGGGATGGTGAGTCAGAAACCATATCACGTGTAAATTTTTCACACAGTAATAGCCAAAACGAAATAGCACCAAATGTGTGTTTTTTATTGGATATTTTCTACAGTTTGCGTTTTAAAGTTTGTATCGTATTTAAATTTATAAACACGCAGACAGTTGTCTATTTTTGTGAAGCAATTAAAAACTATAGATATTTAGTTTTCTGTTTTTGACTACCTATTTAAATATTTGTATTTTATATATACTGTTGGATGAGTAGCGTCAGCTTACCTTGGGGCTCAGTCAATTTGTGTACGGATGTACTGAAATGCTTCTTTATAATAGTTATATTACCTTATTTTTCGGATACATTTTGGGTTGGGTCGAAACTCATGAGGCTCCTCTTGTGCAATTGTCCCTTGTTACCACCTACTCCAGCCTTTTTTAATCATACTTTTGGATCCAGTTAACTTGATCTAAAGTTTTTCATTCATTGTTTGGCTAGAGAATAGACATTTCAATGTGGGTAAGACTGTATTTTTAAGGGAAGTCCGTCATATGACACTAAATACCTATGAGATAATGTAGGAAATTGGTTGGTAGACGGTCTTTCCAGATAGACGGTCTTACCCACATTGACCTTATGTGTTTTTTCTGTATGATACTATGTACATTTTATATTTTCAAATATGTCCGTGTTATAATTCACGTCACAATCAATTTATCGACTTGTAACATTTCACACCATATTTATATTATTCGATGAAATTATACTTTCAATTTATTTTGAATCAATAGCGTGCAATGCATTGATATATTAAAACGAGGGTTCCATACAATTTTTTATTTAAAATCGTTATCAATGCAATTAGATTAATTTATTGGAACATTAACACAGAATAAGCCTTTTCCTTTAGTAGTTACGAGTAGTAAGTTAAATTATTAATTATGTTTAACTTAAGTATGAATACAAAGTTATTGTTTGTGTAACTATTTTTAAAGAAAATAATAAAAACCGGCCGTCCAGAGTGGTCGCGAGAGCTGCATTCTCGAGGGTAGATGTGGAAACCTAAGTGGCGAGTTGGCTATATTTTTAAAGTCCAGTGACACCCCTCTACCCTTAGTCCTATGCACCGGTGTTGTCCTTGAGCCATCTTTGATGTTGCTTTTTGTGGGGGCCCATCTCGCATAGGGCGAGTCACCGTCTGCCGGAAATAAAATTGAATACCATTTTATTAGGCAGACGTCCGGTTTTTTATCCAATAGCCCAGTAGCTAGTCCATCCTTTCCACCTAATAGCCTAGTACATTCTAGATTCCATTATAACTCAATAGTCTATACACCATGGCGGGTGCTGTCTCTGTGCGCGTCCCATGATACGGACAGGGGCAACATCCGCTTAGTATATCCCTTACATTTCATTAAATTGTCGAAAGGGCCTAGCTGCGCGTTGGCTCGATCTGGCTCCGCGTACGCCTCCCAAATGTCCGGAACACCATTGTTCTGTGTACGGAAGAGATATAAAAATAATAATACAGGGGATACCTTTTTTAACCGACTTCAAAAAAAAGGAGGAGGTTTCGGTTGGCATGTTGTTTTTTTTTGTATACAAAACTGAACTCGTTCACACCTGATGGTAAGTGTGTACGAGGTCGAGGGTGTAGCACGCTGGTTCAGTAACAGCATATTCACTCTTGCCTTGAATAGACCCAAATTACAAAACTAGAATTTCCTGGCTTGAAAAATACCTAACCTAACCTAAGATACCTTGAAAAAAATTGTCAGTTAATACCATTCTTACTACTTTTATCTTGATACACCTATCATTATTTGAACAAACTTATATCTTTATACAAATAAATGAAAACGGTTTCCATTTGCTTTGCCTCTTGACATTATTTCATGGTGAGTTGATAAGAAAGTTTAAACCTTGTATAATATTGAGATTATGTACGCCTGTTTTGGTCTACGTCTACGTCATTATGATCATTACCTCTTGACCAACTTGTCGGACCCACCTTGTGGGAGGTCTCTCACACCGCGCTTTTCGATACGTGGTTGTCAGTCGGGAAGATTTTTGGCCCATCGGCATCCGATCTAACAACGTGCTATGCCCACATGGGCGTGTGCGCTTTAGCGGCGGCTACTCGACGTTTTCCTGGCGATTTCATAGTAGCCAGCACGACGCAGCGTGCTATATTATATGGGAATGCCGAGAAAACGCGGACATAAATGCTAGTGTGCCAAAGTAGTTTTGCAGTTCTGAGAGCAATATCGACTTTGGTTCACTTGTGAATCTCCCGTCTACGTTTGGAACATATCAAATTGAAATCTAAATGACTGCCAAGTTCTATGCAAAATCCAAATATGTATTTATAGAAACAAAATAACATTATGAACAAGTATTAAACTCTATTTCTTTGCTTTATTATCTATAACAATTACTGTTGTTTAAAAAAAAGTGAGATATTAAAGTTTTCATTACATCAGTCATTTTATAAAGTTATTCAACATATAAATATAATAATATTAATCCTGATAAAAAACTGGCCAAGTCAAATCTAACCTACTATAAGATCGAAGAAGAAGAGAGATAAAGCAAAGAAATAGAGTTTAATATTTTTAATAGAAAACTTCCGTGAGACTCAGACATACTAGAAATATATATAAACGGGTCACTCACGTATTTTAAGGTCGAAAACCGCTCGACATATTGTTTTGGTCCAATATAACATATGTCGAGCGGTTTTCGACCTTAAGATACGTGAGTGACCCGTTTATACATATTTCTAGTATGAGTTTAATACTTGTTTATGATGTCCCTTAACAATGTCCACAGGAAAGACACGAACCTAATTGATCTGTACGACCCATATACTTAAGCAAATTGTTAATCGACGTGTGGTATAGTTAGTCTCTTAATGCGCCTAATGTCAGAGCTATGCAACTTTATAGTCCTATAATAGCACCGTAAGAAACTAGTTAATAAAGCATAATAAATCTTAAGCCAATCAGCACAATTACGGCCCTTATATCTTGACTACATTAAGCAAATACACAGACGTTAACTGAACTAGATCTAGCAAGTGTACAGTCGCGCATAGACGTGTAATTAATAATCAAAATCTCACGACTTTCTATCACACCCGATTTGTATTACTTACACGGTTAAGTTACCATCAAATAAGTGACTCAAAAATTTTATTGGTGCAGAAGGTTTACTATGGTTGACATTTTATCGTCTATCCGTCACTTACGCACTCACATACTTGTTAGAGCGTGACAAGTGATAAAAACCCGATCAGGCTAGCAGTAAGCAAACCAGAAAGAGGGTAGATTATTGCATTGGGACGGCAAATAATACTCGCCGAAACGTCAGTTACTCCGTAACGATGCACACAACTGTGCCGAAAAATCGCGACTCAGAAAGATAAATAAAGATAGTAAACATTCCATTAAAATGAGTAATATACCAGTTTTAGATTTCTTTACAAACACACATTTCTGCGCCTTTATTTAATAATGAAATGCGACAAACACTTTTAAACGGGAACCGAAGATATCTATTTATGTATAAAATAAACAGGATATATACTTTAGGTGCATTGTTCTATACTCTACCATTATGGTTTAAGATAGAGTCTGGCTAACCAATTATTACTCGATTGTTACTCTTAAAGTTGAAAAAATAAACTATACTCATCCCTTTTTTTGGGGTCGTAGTGCAAGCGAAAGAAAGAGACGGTATGATTCAATCGTCTATGCTTTAAGTGAGTAAACCAATTTTTTTTCACTGGCCAAACTCTATTTCTCAAAATGTTTGCGCAAGTCTCTCACTGAGAACACATGATTTTGCTTAAAGTTAAATGAGCGAGTAGCATGCGACATATAGTTTGAAAAAAATCACAAAGCTTAGTTCATACTTCCGAGATCTAGTGCAATACATGGTCTGTAACGAAACCAGAAAAGCCAGCACTTTCGTCTAATTATCTGACTGATGAAGACGTCAGACTAACTAATGATGTTCTGATGAGGCTTTGATTGATCACCCGGTTTGAAGGACCAAGCCTGCAGGCTTACTATCGAAAAGATAGTGTCATACGAAGTTGTTTCATAGAAAGTATAATGATGAATGGTTACATGCAAATAGATTTACATAACTTGACATTACATAAACATTACACAAATTGACTGAGTTCCACGATAAGCTTAAGAAGGCTAATGTTGTGGGTACTCAGACAACGATACATATATAACCGAAAAACACCCACCCAAGAAGAAATATAAATAAATAACTAAGCAGACCTGTCGAAAAACACATAGGAGGCACATAGGGTTTTTGATAAAAAAATAATTGTAACATGTCGCAATCGTAAAGACAGGAATTATGGTAAGTCTGGCCAGCTTCGATGGTATGTTATAGTTTTAAATAAAATCAAACGGAGATTTGCTTGAAACGTTTTTTGGTGGCTTGAAACGGTGGCAAACGAGCAGACGGACTGCCTGATGGTAAGCAATTACCGTCGCCCATGGGCACTCGCAACACCAAGAGAGTCAAAAGCGCGTTGCCGACCTATAAGTGGGTTGGAGCTCTGGGAACCTTACTCACCATCAGGAACACAACACTACATACCTGAAAGGTAGCAGTGCTATTATGGCTGTGGTCTTCTGTAAGGAGGAGGTACTTCCCCAGTTGGGCTTCTGCAGATTCAAGCGTGATGGTACTTCGCTGTGCCCTACCTCTCATTGTTGGACGTAATTCATTAATGAGGCCAATGGTTACAATCGTGAAATAAAAATATGAGTCATGTAGTCCATGTCATATGTAATAATTTGCAACTATATCAAGTTAAATCTGGTTATAACTTAGGTCAACGACCGCCTGAGTTAAGATTTAGAATTAGGTAGGTGAAATATAAAATATAACAAATCTAACATTTGGTGTGGTAGGTATGGCACGCCATCTTTGAAGTCAAGTAAGATCGACAGTAATTCTAAATATCTGTGTGAGATTTTACACAAATCGAACAAGTTTGTAGTCCTACAGTAATCTGAATAAGGCTGTTTTAGGTACTGAACGACGATAATGTTATCATTGTATCGATAGTTATTTCCGCGCACGCTCACATAGTGAACATGTCACGTAGTGCGATAATATGTATGGGTTACCTCGTCGCAACTAAGTAGTGATGATGACGTTCAAACATACAAGTGTATATCATAAAAATAGATACCGTCTAAAATTTCAGCGAGACAGACCCGTTGAAATCAGTACGTACAAGTACATCGCTAGCTTTATACTCCATTTCTAAAGTTATGACTGGATTTTATAAACTTTACCAGCTTTGAAAGTAATGACTAGGTTATCATAATAATATACTAGTAATTATCATACTGTTTTATACGTCGGAAAAGATAGATTTACATCAAATACGTTGCGATAAAACTTAGCTGTAACTTACGGTAATGTACACTAACTAGCATACTGAGATTATGTTGTAAAATGGCAACGGCAGAAGCTAATGAGTTCTGGGAGATTAAAGCATAGGTTATACTAAAGACTAGTTAAATACAACGACTGAGAGATAGACTACGTTTATAGTATCAAATGGCTCGTTAAATGATCTCAATATTCTACTGAGAGTTTACTCTTTACCTTTACTCTTCCGGGGATTGAGATATGCAATTCGCAATTTCTTGCTATTTAAAAAAGTTGTAATATAAATAAGTCCCTTGAGGCCAGCTCAGTCGTCCGATTCGATCTGAAAACCTTCAACGCGTCTGTGACCCTGGCTTTGGTGTTTCAGATGTCCATGGGTTGCTTATAGGTGATAAACATAGCCAATGGACCTTGGTAGTACTATATTTGTTCCTTAGTAAAGGGTGTTTTCTATTCATATAAGTATTTATATACAAAGCAATATCGCCATCCATCGAAATATTTATATGTATCTATCTAATATAATTATATATATATACCTTTGATTTTTAAGTAGTAACACTAGTATATAAATGCAGCCAAAAAGCGTTAGCCGATAGCTGGAGATGCGGATTCAAATACCGCCCCCGACGCCTGCGGCCCTCGTCAATTTTTCTTAAGTATATTTTCAATTGAGAGTCTACATCATCAACTGGTCTCTATTTTATGCAAAATGGCGAATCGTATACACTGACATGTTTAAGGGATCGTGTGTTTGCGTTAAATAGTTGCTAATGACCTGTCTAAGGACCTTTCAGGGTCCCGTAGCATCAGTACCCTTACCATGAGTTGTGACATTGAAGTTTTCGATAACGAGTATGAAGTGAAGCGAACGAGATGCACAGATAGTAACTGTGCATCTCGTTCGCACTAAAATAGTACAAGCAAGACACACACACACAGACACACATAGTAAACTCGATAATCGTTATCGAAAACCTCAATGTCACAACTAATGGTGAGGGTACTGAGGGCCTATCGCGATAACCAAAGTTCGCTTTCGAACGAATGTCTTTGTCACTCTAGTACGCTTTATGGTTGAGTCACATTACACCGTTTCGTCTCCTACACGTCGCCCACCGAGCCCGAGCCTTCCGTTGACTCACCGGGTACTCACCGGTGCGGCCCGGGCCCGAGCGGCCCGACACTCAAATATTGACATTACGCTCGTGTTAATGTCTATTCAGCCATTTGTTGCGAGTAGACGATCGTCACACGCCCGTCGATATCTCGTGGACATCACGTTACCTTCCCATTACCAGGCCGATGAGAGCCTTTTTACATAGGTGTAACGGCCGTCGCACGACCGGTCCGAGCCCGGGCCGAGCGGCTCGGAGGGCTCGGTGGTCACTTGACTCATTCCATATAAAATGTAGCGAAGGTGGCCTAGGCTCGGCGACGGGCCGCTCTAACGTAAGCCAACCTTTAATTGGAGTAAAACTTGCGCGATTATCACCTCCTCTTTCTATCTCGTAGCGGGGGCTAGGAGATAGAAAGAGGAACTGATAATGTTCTTAATAAGCCACAGCACATAACATATCAGCACATATGATTATATTTAGTCCATCGCTTAGTAAATTGTTCACTTCAGCTATGTTTACATTATAGTTAATAGAGCTCTCAGTACGACCAGCTGACCGCATGCGCGACACCGAATATGGCAGGGTCGCCATGTAAGATTAGAGGTCGGAATTGAAACGAGTGTTCGGAGTACACGATAATTTAATACTGTCTTAATACACGAGTAAATGGTTCTTATATAGATCCTATGAGCTCCGTACATAAGTATCTTCCTTCGTCTGTATTCCCGGAAAGTTATAATTTGGGTCTTGTCAAGGCAATAGTGAATAGGCTGTTACTGAACCAGCGTACACCCTCGACCTCGTCGTCACTTACCATCAAGTGCAAGGTCAAACGCTGGTCAGTCTTGTATAAAATAAAAAAGTATATCTAGCATATACTACACTCGTAACAGTTTTAGTTTTACATCTACATTTTAAATTTGGAATATGTATAGTGAAATCCGCGGCAGCAGCTGCGCGGGCGCACTGTTGGCACAAGAAACTCGCGCGCACCTGTCAAGTTTCACACTTGACCGTTACATTTACAAGTACGCTTTGTAGAATAGTTTGGAAAAATTCGAAATTCAAAAATGGAACGATGTATTATGATAGAAATTTATTTGAATGTAGAACGCGTTTATTTATTTTAAAAACAAATGACAAGTAGCCAGTAAACTAATAAAAAAACTACTGATATTAAATGCAGAGTGGTTTTTGTATCGTGATTAGAAGTATGATTTTTATAACTAGCAATTTGATGTGCAGACTCTGACTAAGATAAGTATAAGATGGACGTGGCTGGCCGACGAAAAGCTAGTCTTATCTATATAAATAAAAATGAATAACTGTTCGTTAATCTCGCTAAAACTCGATAACGGCTGAACCTGATTTGGTAATTTTTTTTGGTATTTTTTTTGGTCTTGAAATATTTTTGGGAGTCCAGGGAATTATACTCTGTATGTTGAGCCAATGGACTTCTGGTCTGAAACAAAAGATAAACAGCGAAAGGCGTGACCGTGATATGCCCGGTGTCCATTTAAAGGTCCGGCCTTGCGCGCCCTTCGCCCCGTGTCTTTGACCCGAGTTTGTCTCTTGTGCGCGCGCGCACGTCCGCGCTCTAACTGTAGACCACGCTTTATTATCACGGCTTTTTGTGGAATAGAGTTTATCTACACTTCTACACTAATATTACCTATATAAAGGCAGCTTTGTGAGTGTGTATGTTTGTTACTTCTTCACGTCTAAACGGCTGGAGCAATTTTAATTTGGTATGGATTTAGCTACCCTGGATTAATACATAGGCTACGTTTTTTTCCTAATAAACTGCGGGTAACACCGCGGGCGCAGCTAGTAAGGAAGTATATTTTAAATTAATATTACAGCCTCTCTAATTACGTCTTAAGTGATTAAGAGAAAGATGCGAGTTTTCAAGCTTCGATTTTCGCGCTAGTTTCTCAGTTCTTACTTATTGTATTTCGTGCTTAGAAATAAAATAAGAATGGGTATCGTGAATCCAACTGCAAACTGATCATTACCCAATTTAGCCGTCAATACTGATTGCAGGTGAGCCAGTTAAAAGGGTTTTCTCAGACTGATCTCTCGAGATGCGAGTGAATGGGCGAAGTAAGGTACCGTTAGTTCACTTATACACGCGAAAGTTTTTATGGAAAGATGGATGTATGTTGCTTTGTGATAACTACAAAACAGAGGGCCTATCGAAGTTCATAAACATCGAATCAAAATCGACCTTATGTCGGAATGTCGTATCTCTCTTATATGGTAATGTCGGAAGACGTTGGACGCAGATCGCTTCACTAATGCCTATGGAGGTCGATGAGATCCATTTTCAGCAGTGGATGTATGGAGTGTATGGCTGAAGCGATGATGATGATGAATCAAATCTAATTAAATTCAGGCGTAATAGTGTAACAGCGACAATAAGTGAGACGACCCTTTGGACCCGGGTATGTCCTTAAACTAGGTCCAACAATGAGAGGTAGGGCACAGCGAAGTACCATCACGCTTGAATCTGGAGAAGCCCAACTGGGGAAGTACCTCCTCCTTACAGAAGACCACAGCCACAATAGCACTGCTACCTTTCAGGTATGTAGTGTTATGTTCCTGATGGTGAATAAGGTTCCCAGAGCTCCAACCCACTTATAGGTCGGCAACGCGCTTGTGACTCCCTTGGTGTTGCGAGTGCCCATGGGCGACGGTAATTGCTTACCATAAGGCAATCCGTCTGCTCGTTTGCCACCTTTGTCATAAAAAAAGACGATTTTTTTACGGTAACAATTAAATTTGTTACGTTAAAAGAATTAAATATCGCTATGGGACTAATTGCGTATAAAAGCTACATAACAGTCAGAAATCAGAGTTAAAGTATAAAACTGTCTGTTACCTTTTCGGGATGAAATTTGGAATGGTGAGAGTTTGAGCTACGAGAAAGGACATAGGATAACTTTTATCTCTCAACCACACTTTAAAGAAGCATGGCTGGCCGACGAAGTCGCGAGAAAAAGTTAGTTTTAAAATAAATCTATAAAATTTTAAGATCGTCAAGTATTTCTTTTGGTATTCTCTGGTATTTTCAACTATACAGTGTGTGTGATAATTAGGGTCTTAGAAAATGTCGGTAAAATACAATTATCACCGAAGGTGTGGTATGTCGCGGTGTGCAGAAACTGGCATGTTCGGATACCAGTCATAGCTCAGCGGGTTGTATAGACAAGATTGTATCAGTAACTTGACTTCAAAATATGTATTAGAATATACGGCAAACCTGGGTTTATCGGTAAATGAATAAATTTTACAGGACATTCTTACACAAATTGACTGAGCCCCACAGAAAGCTCAAGGAGGCTGGGAACTCAGCCAACGATATATATAATATACAAATACTCAGGAACAAATATCTGTGCTCATCACACAAATAAGTGTATCGGTGAAATTTAGGTAACTGGTCTATGTAGTAGTAACGTGTGTACATGTCGGCGTTCTATATTCAAATTTTGACGTAAGTTCTAAATTATGACACATCTACATAGACGCGGTCCAAATGTATTAGCTGTATAGAAGCGGGTAACTCACGTTTTATAAGTCGAATATTGCTCTACATGTTTCACTCTGTAACGAGGAGCATAATCGTGAGCCGTTCGCGTTGGCTAACCGCCGCAGCTCTCCGCGACCGAGCACTCGACGCCGGCAACAGCTGAGGGCGGGGAGACGAGAAACTACCCTCATTTTCAGAAATATCGTCAGTAGTGTTGACTTGATAATATTATAAATTTAAACTTCCAAGTCAAGGTACTGCATTACTCGGTACATATTACATAGGCGACCAGTGTGAGACAGGTTTTTGTGGGGGCGTTCGTTCTCACGTGCCCGGAATGATTTATTTATGGTTCCACACTTTACTTATAGTTAACAAACAGACCAGTATTTAGTGTCACTCTGTATGAAAAGCAAAAATATGGCCAAATATATATGTCATTGTAACTTCCGTTAGATTGTAAACTAACTTGCGCGATTGTTAGCTATGGGCAAATTGATGCCGTGTCTTGCCGTGTTGCTGGCTGCCTACAACACCACGGCCCCATCTCCTGCGTGTCTTAAGATAAATGGACAAAACCGACGGATGGGCAGCAGCGTCCGTCTAAACCCAATCTATAGCTGATACGGTCGCCAACCCGCCTGCCAAGCGTGGTGACTATGGCAACTGCCCTCCAAGATGATACAAGTCATATTTGGGTGAGGCCTGTGTCCAGCAGTGGACAAATGCAGCTAAGATGACGGTCAAATTGATAACTCTAACATAAATTATTTACAAATTAACGCATTCTTTGTCGCTACAAAGTCAAAATCACTACACAGTCAAAAACATAGATTCTTTTTTTTTATGACATAGGCGGCAAACGAGCAGACGGATTGCCTGGTGGTAAGCAATTACCGTCGCCCATGGGCACCCGTAACACCAGAGGAGTCACAAGCGCGTTGCCGGCCTTTAAGGGGCGTTGGAGCTCTGGGAACCTTACTCACCATCAGGAACACAACACTGCATACCTGAAAGGTAGCAGTGCTATTATGGCTGTGGTCTTCTGTAAGGAGGAGGTACTTCCCCAGTTGGGCTGCCCCAGATTCAGGCGTGATGGTCATCGCTGTGCCCTACCTCTCATTGTTGGACGTAGTTTAAGGACATACCCGGGTCCAAAAATAGATGCAGTCAAAGCGTCATACCTTATTGCCTTACTATTGAGGTACATGTGTACATATTTTGGCACTTTGGTTGAGCCGATATCTGACTTGACTGTAATAGAGATCGCTGGCTAAATCTTGACTTTAAAAAACTACTTGTAGCTCTCTCGTGCTAACAATTTTACTATGAACTAAGTTATGGAAAAACAAAAGAACAGACAGACAGGGCGAAGACATGAATCCCCAAATCGCACTTGGTAGTAGTTTGCTTGGTAGTAGATATTTGCGGCGTTTGGGGTTGAAACCCCGGGGCCGTGAGGCCCAAGTGCGCGCCGACTTTACAAAGAGATATCGGCGCGACTTATAGAGGTTTCTGGTGATCAGAGGCTCTAGTGTAAGTTTCTTTTGACGTAAAAAAACGCATCGAACGCGTAAGTGATAATGTTATTTATATGGGAAACACTACCGCGATGGTAGTGTATTACGTTAAAAACTTACACTCAGGAGTTAGAGGGCTGGCCACTATTTCGCCCAACGGATTAGCATTGCTATCCAGCGCGAAAACGCGACCTTCTGGGCACCCTACCTAATGTCCAGGACCTAGGTATTTTTTTAAATTTATAGTTTAGTTTATTAGTGATATTTATTATGTATTTATCTTAGTTTAGATTTTTTTTTATTCATTTCATATCGCACCGTCTCTGCCATACCTATGGAAAGGTCCATAAGACCATCCCTTTCGATCATGGCACGTTCAATGAACGACATCTCGCAGGATCTGAAAGTAGTTTAGTTTAGATTATTATTATTTTTATTTTATTTTTTCATGACTAATTCGTGTAATTTTAGTAAATAAATGCATTATATAGGGCGTACATTTATCTTATATTTTTATCCCCAAATAAATGAGGAGCTCTTTCACAAGTCACGTTTTTCACAAGTTAATATAGCATATCTATTTTTCGATCTGCCAGTATTTACATATCATAATAATACCTGTATTTGCGGAGTGACGTTAATTTGTGCGCAGACGCAACACGCTGTTTGCGCACGCGCAGCTCTAGTAATAACAGAGGATTTAAGTATTTGTTGTACTACCACGGTGGCAAACAAGCATACGGCCTGGTGGTAAGCAGTCAATGTAGCCTATGGAAGGTTGTAGCTCCAGATAATTGACATTGAATATACTTAAACTACGGGTATGTCCCGGGTATGTCCTTAAACTACGTCCAACAATGAGAGGTAGGGCACAGCGAAGTACCATCACGCTTGAGTCTGGAGAAGCCCAACTGGGGTAGTGCCTCGTGACTCGTCCTTACAGTAGACCACAGCCATAATAGCACTGCTACCTTTCAGGTTTAAATTTAGTGTAGTGTTGTGTTGTGTTCCTGATGGTGAGTTAGGTTCCCAAAGCTCCAACCGCCCTTAAAGACCGGCAACGCGCTTGTGACTCCCCTGGTGTTGCGGGTGCCCAGGGGCAACGGCAACTACTTACCATCAGGCAGACCATATTATTGTTTGCCTCTGTTGTGATTTTAAAAAAATCTTGAGAACTTTTTGACTTCGACTGTACTTAAATAAGGTGCCGACTGTACCTGAGACCCCACGCGGAGCTGACTTGCAGTTCCTACTTCATTAGCGCCAGAACCATGTTTTTGCTGACGCCATAGAAAGTTACTAGGAAATTAATTAGAAACGGCTTTCTTAGTTAATTATGCCTTACCACACCGCCGCTTAAAATACGCAAACGCTACGGAATCGCAGTGACGTGTCCTATGCGTACCGTTTATATCGCGTGTTCCCTACACTGCTGCATAAAATACGCAGACGCTACGGAATCGCAGTGTCGTGCCGTGAACTTCTCGACTCGCAGCTCAAATATAGCTACGAGAGTAAATTGAGCTGCGTCAAAAGTCTGCGTTTGAGGCACGGCACGGCGGACACGTTGCGTATTTTGAGCAGCGGCGTGGAGGGAATGCGTACCCATAAGATGCGTCACTGCGGTTGCGTAGCGTCTGCGTATCTGACCTTTATATCTTCGACTCATTTTTATATTAAGCAGGAACGTCTGCTAGCATATCAAAGATATTTAAATCGAAAGAAAAATAGAAAAATTTAATTCGCAGCGGGACTCGAACCCACAACCACTGGATCACTAGCCCAGTGCACTACCAGTTGTGCTATACGAGCGCCGCTTAAACGTGTCAATATCCTTCCTGGTATAAATCTTCGACTCTATGTAGGGCAGAATTTGGAGACGGCGATATATTTTTGACCCTAAGTGTAGGTACGGTAAGGCCAGAACGGATGGCCGATAGGGCCATAAACTACTCGACTGAAATCGTTGGACACGTGCTGCACAGGGGGGCGATTTATGAGTCTTACACTCAAATTCATAAAACTTTGAGAACGAAAATAATCACACACAAAAGTTTCTTACCATTATTTTTTCACAAAATGTAGTTTCGATACCCACGATTATTTATTTATATCATTCATGCTTCTTAAATACCATGTTTTGGTGTTAGAGAGAGTTTAAAATATCACGATTCGAGCGTCGAGTACAGTCAGCAGCAAAAGTTGCTAAGCGTTTGAAGTGTTCAAAATGACCTCCACGCGCTCTTATTCTCTTGACAATAGAGACGTGTTGACCTCATTTTGAACACCTCAAATGCTTAGCTACTTCTGCTGCTGACTGTACTCAAGAATCGGCCCCCAGGTCGCTGTGGAAATTTTAGTCCATTTTTACTGTCACCAAATAGTGTGACACAGCAAGAATTATACATATTCTATAGTGGGAAGTTGAATGTATGACGTATTTTCTTATTTATGTGCGCACAGTCGCCATCAGATATATAGGAGCTGTGGAGGTGGTCACAAATATCTGAATAACTCATCTGTTGTCAAGGCGATAAAGTGCATGTTTAGATATTTCTGACCACCTCCACAGCCCCGATATATCTGATGGCAACTGTACAACTAGCATCTCAGCTTGTGTGGCGAACCACACTTACCGACTTCAATAAAAACATAAAGAAAAATAATCAATAGTATCATTGAAATGTCAAAATAGACCTTAAGTTATTAGACGTAAAGTCTAAATAAAAAGTTACATACATAAGTCTTTTTAAAGTAATTCACAATTGACGTTCATAATATAAAGTTGTAACAGTATGAAATGCCTTAAGATCATATGCCTTTTTTCAACTGTACACAAATGTTTTCATACGAACCCAACGCCAACAGATCTCTTACAATGTCAACACTTAGAACCTTTTTTTGTTACAGGTGCCTTCGGGAAACCCGGCCAAATTAAAAAGTTACAACACAACTCGGCAACTCTTTGTCAAAAACTCAAAGCAAGCAACTCAACAGAAGTATACCCAAAGATAGAATACAGGCACTTATTTGAAAACACTTTTCTAGATGTTACAAGTATGAATTAAAAATGGATAGTATCGGAAAATCATCAAAATCCAATCGTTTTAAATCATAGTTGTTAAGTGAATGATCTTGTTAGCTTAAAGTCTGTCATTTCAAAATGGATGATCGTACCTATAAGGAGGAATAGTGACTGGAGAACGCATTCGCGAGCGCCAGTAAGGGACAATGATATTTTGGCTTTGCAGCCCAAAATGTAACAATGCACTATAGTTTTGCTTTACAAGACACTTTTTATAACTAAAATATTAGCTATTCTGTATTAATTACCGTAACTTCGGCTGACACACAGAAAACTTCAATTGTATTAGTTTGTATCCCTCCAACTTTGACAGTTCTGAAGGATTCAGTTTGATAGGCAACAAAAATATATGAGACTGCAAGGACGAACGAAAATAGCGTGGTGTCTGCCATACATATGGAAAGTTACATAAGACCATCCCTTTCGAACGTGGTATTTATTAGCAGGCTCTTTCTTCTCTATGGTAGTAGCATTCCGTAGGTAGCCTACTTAATTTTGTCGGTTTATTGGACTTAGATTTTTTAAGTAATACGCTATAATCATAACTTGAGACTATGACAAAGACGAATAGCGCTCTCTCTGTCATACTTATTGAAAAATGTATCCATCTCGTTCGATCTTGGTAAATATTATTATCACACGTCCATTAGCTAGTATGTCTATGGTCAACTTTTAAACTTAGTAGTGTTACTTAAATTCTGATTGTACCCAAAGGTCAATGGAGGTCAAATCTGACGTTTCTTTCGTTAACGTCAATTTTATTTGATGAGATTACAATTTGACTCGTAGGCGTGTACTTACAAATCTTTAACACTTATATTTTACACACAAATTTAGAACCAATTGATTACGTAATAAGGTGCATATTAGTTTGACGGTTTCACAGGCTTTCAGCTTACACGTGGGACCGTGGAAAATTTTAATGAGTTAAATTGATTGATATTTTGACGCTGAGTTGCCTTTTGGTTGTTAACAGTGAACAAATAGCTTTATTGTTTAATAAAAAACGGTTATTAATTATTTAGGTAGCGGAAAACAATAATAGTGATTAGTAGTGAATAAAATGTCCAAACGGCTGACTATTTAACAGTGTTCGAAATTTGAAAGTGAAGTTCAACAGTGATAACTTGTGTTCCAAATTCAAATTCAAACGGCCAGTGTGCAATCGCAATTCGAATTTCGAATTGCAACTAGTGTTGTGCCGGTGTCGGTAGTGTACGATGTGAGGTAGTGAGGTGATGAAACGGAGCAAGTCGTATACGTGGCTGTCGGGGCTGCTGAGGATGCGGCCTGAGGAGGAGGAGTGGGGGGCAGTGCCCTGGGTGCGGGCTGAGGTGTTGCAGCAAGACAGGTAAGTGTTATTTTTTTCATAGATTTTAATATATCTATCAGAGAGGTCGATAGAAGTCTGCTATCAGACTCACTTTACGCAGATATTTCTCTTCTCTTCCTACTTAAATTGTACACTCATACATGAAGCAGAAAGTAAATTACAATAAACGTTTGAAAAATGGGATATTATACTAAATATTCGACATTTGACTATTTATTATTCTTGAGTAGGAATGTATACCTACTTATAGTTATCAATAATGATTCTAGTTTTTTGATAGGTTTAAAATCTTGACACTTTAAATCAATGATAATTCTAACTTGTCTACGCCACATGTAATTACATATAACGTGATTAAGCAACGACTTATCCGCTTAACTGTTATTGTTGCGAACCCAAATTAAGTATGACCCCATTGCCTAACGGCTCCGTGATCGTGAAAGATATAAAATCAAAGTTGAGGTCCGTCAACTTCAAAGACCAATTAAACATTAACCTTATACCTTTGATAATAAAGTCCATATTAAGATGTTTATTACACACAATTCTAAGTGTGTACTGATACCGTCGATTCGCTATGCGCATAAGCATGTGATTTGATTGTACATTATGGACAGTATTCAACAAAACATGAATATTCGTGTGACGGAGACATTATTGAGGTACACTATTTGAGGTTAATGTCTGTGAAATGTGCGTGGAACACGATGTGTTGGCGTTTTTTTTGTAAAACAGCGATTCAAATTAGTAATTTGTAAAAGTTATTATTATCTAACTTTCTTTATTACGAAATTAAATAGAAAACTTGTTAAATATCTACTACTAACGGCTGCTTCATGGACGGTCACTGCTGAACATGGGCCTCACCCATAGACCGCTATTGGCAGCTGTTGGCGGGACTTAATGCCATAATCGTCACGATTGGCAGGCAGCTTGCGATCGAAGTTTGTTCAATTGTCTTAAGGGTTCCTTCTGCCCATCATCCTGTTGTTTGTGGTCGCAGTTTAATGACAATACCCGGGTCCATGTATTGAACAAAGTGTGTGATGATAACTTTAAATATTTTTTTTACAATTTAATCTTATGGAAATATAAAATTTACACTAATACGCCCTACTAATATGCTAAACGAAGTCGTTGGCAAAAACTAGTAATTTATAAAAAAGATCCATTTTCAGCTTATTATTGAGATATTTTTCTAAATTACATTAATTTCTTTTGTGCTTTATAGTTAATTTCGTCACGTGTAATAAAATGTATTTAAATGAGCCAACTCGTGATCAACAATATAATGTTATCAGACATTACCGCCTGTCCAATGACACGGTCAGAACTGTAATTTCCGGACCATCAACAATTCCACGTGTCACGACTGTCGAATGGGCACATCACTAATCATCTTCCTCACGTCCCGGCATTTTGCCACGCCTCATGGGAGCCTGGAGTCTCGACAACTAATCCCAGGATTTGGCGTATCTAGTTTTACGAAAGCGCCTGCCATCTGACCTTCAAACCCAGAAGGTAAACTAGGCATTATTGGGATTAGTCCGGCGTCAAGCTCATTTTGAACATCTCACGTGTTTAGCAACTTTTGATGGCGACTGTACATATTGAAAATAAGTTTCTGTCAAAAATAAAATTTTTGGTATTCATAGCAACTCCTAAAATACATAAGCTAAAGGTTCGACCACACCTCTGCCTTTTAAAATTTAATATACAATGTGTAAATCTTATACGGGCGAATCTCTTAACGGAGGGTAGAATAGGACATAAAAAATATATTTAAATAACTTTTACTTAAAATTTAAATTTTGACCATATAAAAAATCGGCCCGCAATGTAATGCAACACAGTCGAGTTAAACACTCATTGACAGTTAGTTTCAAAAGCTCATATCGCGTAATGTTCGCAGTACATTACTGCTCAGAAATTTTACAAAAAATAATTACATATGTATAATAGGTATAATTAAAGAAAAACCTTTTGGTTAATGATTATACTGGTAAATCCTATGTCTGGTTTAATTCTTTGCCCATATTAGACTTACACACAGAAATAACACATTTAAATTAGTATCAATTATTATCATTACAAAATTCCTATACGCCTAATTAATGTCTGATTCGGAGCGCAATTGTGAACGGCACAAACAAAGATGCAAGCATGCATATAGATGCACTTTCAAAAGCTTAATTACCACATGCATAATGCTTGTGTGTGATGTAACCGCGATAAGGTTGAGGCCGTGGGAAGTCAGGTGCGCGAGAGGTCACGTCATCGATACTAATTTTGAGGTTCAGTTTTTTATGAGGTAAGGTGGGGGAAAATGTCGATAACCGGTCTGGCCTAGTAGGTAACCCTGCCTATGAAACCGACGGTTCTGGGATCCCAGTATTATGATAATATTTGTTATTTATTAATGGGTGTTTTCTATGCATTTAAGTATTTGTATCCTTACTATCCATCAATACTAATATTATATTATAAATGCGAAAATATCTCTCTCTGTCTGTCATTCTGTCTGTTACCTCTTCACACTTAAACCACTGAACCAATTGGAATGCAATTTGGTAAGGAGATAGTTTGAGCTATGAGTAAGGACATAGGATAATTTTTATCCCGCAACCATACTTTAAAGACATGCTGGCTGACGAAGTTTTTTTTTTTTTTTTTTATAAAAGACTGACCAGCGTTTGACCTCAGTCGCACCTGATGGAAAGTGACGACGAGGTCGAGGGTGTAGCACGCTGGTTCAGTAACAGCCTATTCACTCTTGCCTTGAAAAGACCCAAATTATATCTTACCGGGAATACAGACGAAGGGAGCGAATTCCATTCCTTAGCAGTCCGCATTAGGAAGGTAGAAGCGAATCGCTTCGTGCGAATGAATGGAATATTCACAACGTAAGGATGAAACCGCTCCCCTCGTCTGGACGTCCGGTGGAGGAACGGAGATGGCGGAATTAAATCGTGCAGTTCCTGTGCACACTCACCAAAATGTATCCTGTAAAACACAGACAAACTAGCAACCCTGCGACGGTGCTCAAGGCTTTGTAACCTTACACTGAGTAATTCAGGATCGCCAATGAGTTTGCGAGCACGGTGCTCTATTGAATCCAAAGCGGCCAGCTGATACTTGGCAGACCCGTCCCAAAGATGGCAACAGTACTCCATGCACGATCGAACCTGAGCTTGGTAAAGTGTTAGAAGCTGTTCCGGCGTGAAGTACCGCTTCACCCTGTGTAAGACCCCAAGTTTTTAGCAGCGGATTTCGCTTTGGCCTCAATAGTGGCACCGAAGTTCAGCTTAGTAGTTAATTTCAGCCCAAGTAGTTCGAGGTGGTCCGAAATTGCTAATGAAACATTCTGGAAAGCAGGAGCCAAGTTAAAAGGGCTCCTTTTGGCTGTGAATAAACACGCCTGTGTCTTGGAAGCGTTAAACCTGACCAAGTTGGCTTCGCCCCACTCGTCAACGGCCTTCAAGGTCAGGTTCGTTCGCTCAACCAAAGCTTCCCTAAAGGATTCGGTCTCTCCACTAGTAGTTTGGGCCTCAGGAATATATCTCTCAGTCACCGTGCTGTCGTCTGCAAAGCCAAAGATACCGGGCTTTAGCAAATCGTTTATATGCAGCAAAAAGAGGGTAGCTGAAAGAACTGAACCCTGAGGCACTCCGGCATTAATTGCAACGCGATCCGATGAGCAACCATCCACTACGACCCTAATAGATCGCTGCCTCAGGAAATCAGAAATCCAAGAGCACAAACCAGCAGAGATTCCGTACGCAGAGAGCTTGCCCAGAAGGCCGTCATGCCAAACCCTATCAAAGGCCTTGGAAATGTCGAGAGACACGGCGAGAGCTTCGCCGCGTTTCTCGATGGCCTCGCTCCAAATGTGGGTAGCGTACACTAGAAGGTCCCCAGTAGACCGCTTTCGGCGGAAGCCGTATTGCCGGTCGCTAAGGAGATCGTTACCTTCAAGATACGCAAGGAGCTTGTTGTTCAATACACGTTCCATAATCTTGCAGGATTCCGAGGATTTTTTTTTATAATATTAAATATATCGTTGGCTGAGTACCCACAACACAAGCCTTCATGAGCTTACCGTGAGGCTCAGTTAATTTGTGTAAGTATGTCCTGTAATATTTATTACACTGGATAAACTCATGGATATTAATTTTCCCCATGGATCAAAGTCATCCCATGTCCACCATCAATACACAATTCAGTTGTTAAACAAAATATAATGATCATGTTCATACTATATTGGTTACTTCGACACTAAACAGTGGACCTTAATCCCATTGACATAAGGTCGAATGTCGTGTTCACGTGTTAAGAGAACGAATGTTCGCGGTAATGAGCAAAAACTCGACGAACGTCGCTTGACGAGTCGCCGACATGTTCTTTTGTTATTTAGGGTTCCGCTGTTAAGGGGTAAAAACGGGGCCTTATTAGTAAGGGTTAAGCCAGAGCCCTAAGTAACGTAATAAAACGTCACCATCGTGTTAGTTACCCATATAAATAACATTATCACTAAAGCGTTCGAGTCGTTTTTGACGACTGGTCTGGCCTAGTGGGTAGTGCTGCCTATGAAGCCGATGGTACTGGGTTCGATTCCCAGTCGGGGCATTTATTTGTGTAATGAGCACAGATATTTGTTCCTGAGTCACGGGTGTTTTCTATGTATTGAAGTATTTATATGTATATATTTATTATATATATCGTCGTCACACAAGCCTTAATGAGCTTACCGTAGGACTAGGTCGATTTGTGTAAGATTGTCCCGAAATATTTATTTCAAAGTCAAATCTAACTCTATTTTAAGTCAAAAGTACCTAATTTAAACTAGATCCTCAGATCTGTTGACGCGGGTTCAACTATATCCAGACGTAATAACCTCCATGTCAACGTCATAATTATCATTAGCTAAAGGACGTTCATTACTGGACATAGGCCTCCCACAAAGCGCACTATGATCGGTTATGCGCCACCAACATTCAGACACCCGCGATCTTTAACATGTCGTCGGTTCTTGTAGGGGATCTTCCCACGCTGCAACTTCCGGTACATTGTCGAAGATACTTAAGATTAGCGATCCGGAGGGCTATGTCGGTTACTTTGTGCTGTGAATGACATCAATTTCTAATGCGGGCGGCAACCCCTCTTCACGCCGAGGTATGTATAGTGTTTTTTTTAAACATATAATATCTACTATAAATATAAAATCAAGAAATATCAGTTTTTTTCTAAGACTAAAAATAAACTTGCATTATAAAATGCAAAATCAACCAAAAATGGATTATTGGAGTGGCAGAATGTCAACCAACCACCAGCAACTGGTAACCATTTTTTTAATGGCCAATCGCCAGGATGCTGTGTCACAAATTTATATAGAACAGTAATAAAAAAAGAGGACCTTAGGAATGTTAACCTTAACGACCTCTCGTGCCTCTCGTCTAGCCAAACCTACAACCACATACTTCGCACCCTATTATAAGGAACATAATGTCAACATTGTAGTGCATTTTTGAGAAAAATAAATTAGGGCGACTCCGATACAACAAAACGTGATGTTATGTTATAATAAAATGTCTAATACTGACAAGCTACGGAACCTTACGTGCGCACGTCCAACTCGCACTTGGTCCTTTTTTTGTCAAAATTTACTTGTTTGTGTGTCTGTCCAGTTACTGTTAAAGTTACTCAGAAATCTTGTCTTCTGAGGGATCAAAACTTAAAAAGAAATCGGTAAATATTTATTCCAAGGGATCAATTATTTATATATACCTACATTGGGATTTTTTGAGTAAATACTTAAACCCAAATTTTGGGATGAGGGCTTCCCTGGGGCAAGGGCATTTATTTGTGTAATGAACACAGAATTGTTCCTGTCCACAAAACTGTGGTATGATTTGCCATCAGCCATATTTCCAGACCGATACGACCGTCATACCTTCAAGAAAAGAGCGTACTCCTATCTTAAAGGCCGGCAACGCGCTTGTAACTCCCTTAGTGTTCGGTAATTGCTTACCACAAGACGATCCGTCTCATCGTTTTCCACCTGTAAAAAAAAACCATGACGATGAGAAAAATAGTTGATCATCCATTCCTTGCTAAGGTCTGAACAAGCGAACAGCCCGGCCAAGTGTGTCAGTAACTCAGCATTGGTCGTGAGAGAAAGCAGTGCGATACTGAAGGCAAGGCTATCTCACAGTTTATGTTATCCTGGTACAACTACCAGCGTTTGCGCGTCCATACCGAATCTGTCCGGCTTAACTAATTTTTCTACTATTTACAATTACAACAGTTTTTCCTTGTGGGCTCGTGAAGAATAAGCAAAGTCACATATATTTTTTTTAATACAACGACGGTGGCAAATAAGCATACGGCCCGACTAATGGTAATTCCCACTTACATCAACATTTGAATATAGGGCTCAATCAACTATTATTTGTCCCTCGTTGCCATGGTTACGTTGCCCTGGGTCACTCTTAAAACCACAGTTTAATTGCATCTAAATACACAAAACATAGCTATTTCTAGAAGCTATATGTTCCTTCCATAACGGGTCACCTGCCAAGCACGTCATTAGTAGGTACGCAGGGACACATTTCTTGTAACAAACTGTGCTTCAGTTGTCTCCTGGCTGATGGAACAGAATAAAAACAACAAATAGTTGATTCACTCATAGAACGCCGATGCGTGTACAGTCAGCAGCAGAAGTAGCTAAGCATTTGAGGTGTTCAAAATGAGGTCAACACGTCTCTATTGTCAAGAGAATAAGAGCGCGTGTAGGTCATTTTGAACACTTCAAACGCTTAGCAACTTTTGCTGCTGACTGTAGAAACATGTTACTACTGGGTTCCCTTTATTTGGCATAATTTATTTTGTCCGAATCTTAATACGCATACCAAGTTTCGCATAATTTATTTACGCCGAATGTTAATGTCGCCGATTTTTATTTAGCCTAATTCTTTAGTAGCCGAATACTACTTTGTCCGAAAATATATTAGCATACTATTATTGAGGCCGAATGTCCTAAAGTGCGTTAGGTTAGGTTAGAACTGTGACCACAACAGAAAAACAATTTCGGTTAGGTTAGGTTAGAACTGTGAACACAACAGAAAAACAATTTCGGTTAGGTTAGGTTAGAACTGCGACCACAACAGAAACGCACTCCTGGGGAAAAAATCGTAATAATTCGGGCTTTCCAAATTATGCGTATCGACCATTCGGCTTAGTTTAGTTCTGCGTAACAGAACTCGGCAAAACAGAATTATGCGAGATCAATTTCTGCTCATATACAATTATAACAACTCTGGGTATGCGGTTTAAAATTATGACAAAACAAATTATGCGTAAACAAGGGGAACCGTTACTACTACATAGACCAGGTATATCTAACCCAGCAAAATTTGTATGAAATTGCTATTCACTTGTGAATAAAGTGCAGTACTGCTATCTATTTTTAAAGAATAAAAACGGACTTTCCGATCTAGTAAGGTAATGGAACTAATGTCGGACACTTAGTTCTTAGGGCGTTATCACACTTGAGCGATTTGCAAGCGTTTTCTATACAAAACTCGTACGCGGCGAACTCGCTGCGTATTCGACTCCATACAAAACTAGCTAGCAAATCGCAAGTGTGATATCAGCCTTATTTCAAAAATCATAAAGTAATAAATTGAATATGTCCCAACAAATGCACAACACTTAACTCCTTTGAAATAAGCACTAATCTTCATGATTAGTTCCTTGTCCATTACTGGTGCCGTCACCTTAAGGTGAACAGATTTTTTTATATTTATTTATTACCTATTTAATTCAGAGATAGGCTACTGCCGTTGTCCTTGTACAGTCAGCAGCAAAAGTGGCTGAGCGGTTCAAGTGTTCAAAATTATCTACACGATGTTATTCTCTTGACAATAGAGATGTTGTTGACCTCATTTTGAACACCTCAACCGCTTAGCCACTTGTCGCTGACCGTACATAGTTAAGCTACTTATAATCTGACATCTTCATTCGTGACACTGATCCGCCTTCGGAGTGGATTACTTATTATAATTCTACTAGCACCAAGGTGACTGCAACTACCTTCGTTTTTCATACAATTTGTAAATGGAATGTAGTTTTAATTAATTATTTCGAACATATTAAAGTGATGAAAAAAAAAGAATAATTCGGGACAATCTTACACAAATCGACCTCGTCCTACGGTAAGCTTAGTGAGGCTTGTGTTGTAGGTATTAGACGACGATATATATAATAGATAGATACATATAACTACTTAAATACATAGAGATGACTTGGGAACAAATATCTGTGCTCATTACACAAATAAGTGCCCTGACTAAAACTCGAACCCAGGACCATCGGCTTCATAGGCAGGATCACTAGCAGGCTAGACCGGTCGTCAAAAAAATACAAAAGCCGGAGGTAATTTGCATTACCGATTCTTCGAGAGCTTATGCATAATAGCAAGCCGGTATGCAAGATTCTCGCTGTACGCTTTCAGTGTTTGCAGCCTCCAATCTCCTAATGTACCAATACAGTAATGGTTGCTCCTTAGTTCTGGAGCTTATTGGAAGGCTCTAAGGCTAAGAGTGATGTAAGTCTTAAGAAAACGTAAGAATATGCCGTGATACGGCGCTGTGTACTGTTACAATTATCCTCTTTGAAATTTCTTGAAACGTTGAAAGTTTGAAAACAAGTGACAGCTAAACCTCGATATATTTGTTTATATATGGATAACTAATGTTAGTTATGTTATTTAACTGGTGACCGAAAAGCTGGCGGCTTCCTCGCACAACTATCAGCTGCGATACAACGAGGAGCCGCCAGCGTCCTTGGTACAATGCCTCAAGGGTCTGTTTTACATTTAATCTACTTAGTATAATATTTAGTTAAGTACTTGTAATATAGTAATTATTGTAAATAATGATTTTTCATTTTAGTTAGACGAAAAAAATGTACCTAAACATACCCATTTACTTTCATAGCTTCGCAATTACTAAATTTTATAAGCACAAGTATTTGTTCCTGAGTCATGGGTGTTTTCAAGTTATTGTCTATAATATATATCGTTAATCGAGTACCCACAACACAAGCCTTCTTGAGCTTTTCGCGATAAGCTCAGTCAATTTGTGAAAGAATATTTTATTAAAATATTCACTGTAAACTAATTTCTATAATAATATTTTGTCACGTATCGTTATTTATGCTTAGAAATTTAGTTGTCAGTAAGCCATATTTGTTTACATTATTTTCGTTATCTTTTAACCCCAAAATTAGTTCCACTTCGATTCAACGTCGCCGTCGTAGGGTTTGGGGTGAAGAGGTCAAGAGGTATAAATAAAGGCTTAGCTTTCGTTTTTTTTATGATATAGGAGGCAAACGAGCAGACGGATTGCCTTATGGTAAGCAACTACCGCCGCCCATGGACACTCGCAACACCAGAGGAGTCACAAGTACGTTGCCGGCCTTTAAGATCCCTATACGCTCTTTTCTTGAAGGTTTGGATGTCATATCGGTCCGGAAATACTGCACACGACAATTTATTCCAGTTTTGCTGTGTGAGGCAGGAAGTTTCTAGAAAAACGCACAGTTTCGTGCCAAACACACAGAAACTTAAAATTAAATTTTGGCTAAAGTTACCCCAACACGAGGTCAAAGGTTCCCTCGAGTCGTAACCTACTTTTAAACTAAGTCTTATCGTTCTTATCAATATTCTGATATAACAAAGCAAATATATCTTTGTCACTGATATCAATCTCTTCGAATATTTCTCGTAGTACAGTAATATAATATGCCCTTAGTCTGTGATATTATCATTTCTAATGTATGTATACTAATATATCATAACGTAGACAGGTATTACTTTGATTCATGGCGTAACATTGATCAATTTTTAAAACTGTAAAGAATGTAACTAAGACAAATAAACTTATTAATTTTTATTTAATATCTTGATTGGGTACCTTTTATTTTGAAGTAGTAACATGACAATATTATATGAATCGCAAATTAAAAATCGCCGTGCCATCTCCGCAAGCGAAATATTAGAACGCAACCAATGTAAGATCTAGTCAGAGATCATTTTGTACCGTTTGGCGTAGAAACACTGGCTCCCAGTTGGCTGGGGTGCCAGCGCGCACTATTTTTTTGAATCGCGAGGCGTCTGGTTGATGTAACTGGTGACAGAAGAGCTGGCGGCTTCCTCGCACAATTTATCAGCATTGCGATACAATGAGGAAAAGCCGTCAGTATCCTCGTTACAATGCCGCGAGATTTAATGTAGTAAAAAGTTGCTTGTGTAGCTTATTACGACAAAGTCCTGGATTAAGTAAATCCATGATAAAAACCAGACTGAAAGAGTGTCTTCTCGACTCATCTTGATTTATAAGCATGTTATTATACTTAGTACATAATTTATAAGTTAAATACCTATTTGTAAGATACGTCTGAAAGGTGAAATTGTTAAAATTTAATAATAGAGCGCATCTCGCCATCAAACTTAACAGTTGTCGAGAATATAAATGCATTATGTGTTAATTTGAATACATAAGTAAAAAAAAAAAATTGTTTCCTTACGTCTGAAGCGATGATCAAATCAAAACCAAATTTTATTATTTTGGACCCAGGTATGTCCTTAAACTACGTCCAATAATGAGAGGTAGGGCACAGCGATGACCATCACGCTTGAATCTGGGGCAGCCCAACTGGAGAAGTACCTCCTCCTTACAGAAGACCACGGCCATAATAGCACTGCTACCTTTCAGGTATGTAGTGTTGTGTTCCTGATGGCGAGTAAGGTTCCCAGAGCTCCAACCCCCCTTAAAGGCCGGCAACGCGCTTGTGACTCCCTTGGTGTTGCGGGTGCCCATGGGCGACGATAATTGCTTACCACCAGGCAATCCGTCTGCTCGTTTGCCGCCTATGTCATAAAAAAAAAAAAAAATTGAATGCCCACGTCAGTCAAATGCAACACTGCACCTGACTGCACCGAAGAAAGCCGTTAAAGCTTCCGGTACGCTATCAGTTAAATATGACCCGACTCTTTACTGTGGGAATGCTCATAAAAATCACCGATAACTAAAAGTTTTAACTGATAAATCTTTACAGTCAAAACTCAATCATATACCGATCGAATTAAGGACTAAATTGAAGCATGATTTTTGTAAGAATGTGTCGTTCTGTTAGAGTACGTTTTAAGGAAATATGCTTAATTAAGCTGATGACACCCCGCTTCTTTTTTTTTATTAGAAAGCTTAAGATTTATCTTTATCAGTGGTATTTAGAAGTATTAAAGGTATTCGGAGATGATGATAAAAATAATCTATTTGATGACAGGTTTAGTGGGTACCTTGCTTGTGAAACTGAAGGTTTTGGATTCAATAAAAGTGGGTCTGCCGTGTGATGTCGGCTGACTAGAATAGCACCACCTCCTCCCGCGGGTGTCGTAAGAGGCGAATGGGGGAAAAATCCTACGGATGGGCAGCAGCGTTTGTCGAAACCCAATCTACAGCAACCGTGGCCGCCAACCCGCCTGCCAAGCGTGACGACTATGGCAACTACCCCCAAGATGATACAAGTCATATTTGTGGGAGGCCTATGTCCAGCAGTGGACTGCATACGGCTGAAATGTAAATGTTGGCCTAGTGGGTCTATGAAACTGACGGTTCTGGATTCGATTCCCAGGAATTTATTTGTACGATGAGCACAGATTGTTCCTGAGTCATGGATGTTTTCTATGTATTAAAGTATTTGTATATTATGTATACCGCTGACTACCCACAACGGTAAATACAAGCCTTCTTGAGCTTACCGTGGGGCTCAGTCAATTTATGTAAGGATGTCCTGGAATATTTGTTTATTTGAATACATTAAAAACTAGCTTCTGCTAACTAGATCTTCCTGATACCTGACAGCATTTTAAACCAACGCGACGCAAAAAGGGGGGTATTATAAGTTTTTTTTTCGCTATATGTGTCTGTCTGTGGCACCATAGCTGTTAAACGGGTAGACCAAATTAGAAGCAGGTTTTTAACCGATATTATCAAAACCGATTAAGCCGTTTCTAGATCACCATGTCTCTTGCTGGCTACGATAAGTAGTAATGTTCTTCTAAAGTTCATGTTAGATATTTATAAGTACCTTGCCCGTTCCGATATATGTGATGGACTGTACGGTTATTGAAATGATAATCTATTGAAGTATATAAGTAGGTAGGCACTTTTGTAGCTTAAAAAGGTCGAACTCTAAATTTCGAGCGATTGTCTCTGTCTCTCCCATGACGCCTTAAGGTAATGGCACCAATGTTGGACACTTTTAGCTGACAGGCCAATGATGGACACTTAGTTCTTATTTCAAAAATCATAAAGTTATATATTGAATATGTCCCAACAAATGCACAACACTTAACTCCTTTGAAATAAGCACTAATGTTCATGATTGGTTCCTTGTCCATTACTGGTTCCGTCACCTTAATTGGAGTGAAAGACACAGATTTATAAACTTCGATGTTCGCGGTACTGGGCCAGCCATGGACGTCTTAAGGCTCCCATGAAAGCATGGGAACTGTCATTAAACTTCAATTGTCATTTATTCAATTCAAAATTTATTTCGACCTTCAAATTTGTTTTCAATTTGAATGAAATAATCAATTAATCTAACAATCTAGCGCATCTACGCCGGTGGCCGCATCCGAAACGTCGGATAAAAAAATATAATTAATGTTTTGTAGTTTGACCAGCCAACCGTGTCGCCGAAGACAGGGCGGGTTGTAATTGTAATATTTCCAATTAACGGGCTGACATTAAAGAAGGCGCAGGTGACATCCCAGTGAGTTAAACTTTGACGGAGACATTTTGAGAGAAGATGCGAATAGAGAATAGATAAATGCATGTAATTTAGAAAAAAAAACATAACATGACATAACATAACAATACTCTTTATTGCATAACCCAATCAAAATATAAACAGGTTACAAACTTAAAGTATAGGTAACACAATCGGCGGTCTTATCGCTAAAGAGCGATCTCTTCCAGACAACCTTAGGGTTAGTGGATACATTGCGACAGTGAGTCAGAATTGAGTAGGTGATGCAAGGAAGCAAGACAAGGAGTCAAAATAAATTAAGCCAACAAACTAAAGCATAGACTTACACATATACATAGGGGAAAAAAATAGACATACATATAACATACACAAATATAACATGAATATGAGACAAGTGAACACATACAGGGAATAAAATGCACGGTGCAAAAAAACAATGCATATAAAATACTACTCGAATTTGTTCTTTATAGTGTACAAAATAAAGTAAATTCTCTCTTGTATCAAAATCGAAGGAAACAAGTGGAACTCAACTCTGTTCCGAATGTACAAAATTCAAATTTCATTATAGTAATTAGTACTGCAAGAAGGCTCTTGGGCCATACAAGAATATTATATTATATAATTCTGTTTTTTGTACGAGACATCCTTAGGTACATGAAACTACTGAGCCCTACGGTAAGCTCAAGAAGGGTTATGTTGTGGGTACGCAGCCAACGATATATACAATATAGGTACCAAACTTAAATACATGGGAAACACCTAAGACTTGGGAAAAGCTTTGCTCATTTTACAATTAATAAAGGCTGTAATTGTATTCGAACCTAGGACCATCGGCTTTATAGGCAGGGTTTAGGCTAGAGCTGTCGCAAACAAGGCATGTGAAATAGCAGAAAATTTAAGACAGAAATAGATTGGATGTATCTTCTCTTACCAATAGCTATCGGTTTCTAATAAGTATAAGTATACCTAAGTGCGAATGTGTCACATGATATATGATAGTCCTATCCGTTCTGCTCTTTTGAGAACTCTAACGCCAATCAATTCAATACCACGCCAACTACAATGCTTTTCGCACGGAGCCATGAAAGGAACCAGTAAAATGTGATCTTTGACTTCTTGACGAGTGTACGTAATGAGAGCTCACACTGACATTGGTTATGTGGTCAGCAGGTTTCCATGGTTGAGCAGCTTCCCACGGACGGCAGCCTGGCTATTTCACGCTCCAAGGATCAGGCCCGATACCGCGAACATCGACGTTCGTGTATTTCGAGCATCTTTCTCTTTTACTCCAATCAAGGCGTCACGAGAATGACAGATACAATTTACGAATATCGTCTTTCGCGGTAGTGCTTCAGCACGGTGTCTAAGATGAGATTACTGTTTATGAATGAGGAGAGATTTTTGATCATTGAGGGATTTACAATTACTATACAGACGCCTTCAGATATATCGGAGCTGTGGAGGTGGTTACAGATATCTTAGCGCCTCTACTGTCAAGGTGATAAAGTGCATGCTCAGATTTTTGTGACCTCCTCTGCAGCTCCGATATTTCTGATGGCGACTATATAATAAATAATATACTTATTCCTAATAAATCACCCCTCAATACAAGGCTCAAAGGATTGGCAGGTTGGCGATCGCATATGTTGAAGGGCGTCCGTTCATAATCCAATGGTTTTCATATGAAGTCTTCGCTAACTTATCCCATGATAAATAATGCCTAGCTGATATTATTTACTTGATGATGACTATAACACGAATTTTAATACGTTTTCACGCTCCAATAAGCCAATGAGATAGTTTACTACAGTTTATAACCTATTGCTCGATAGCATATGTCAAAAATGTGGCTCATGGTACCGACTTCAATAGGCAATAGCCACAAACATCACTCGATAGCGACTCAGGTAAAATACCTATCGAAAAGTAATCGCTAGCGTTGAATAATCAGTGGAGAAACCGAGTCCTTTAGGGAAGCTTTGGTTGAGCGAACGAACCTGACCTTGAAGGCCGTTGATGATCGGGCGAAGCCAACTTGTTTAAGTTTAACACCTCCAAAACACAGGCGTGTTTATACCCCGCCAAAAGGAGCCCTTTTAATCTGACTCCTTTTGAGAATGTATCCTTAGCAATTACAGACCACCTCGAGCTACTTGGGTTAAAAATAACCACTAAGCTGAACTTCGGTGCCACTATTAAGGGCAAAGCGAAATCCGCTGCTAAAAAACTTGAAGTCTTACACAAGGTGAAGCGGTACTTCATGCCAGAATAACACCTAATACTTTACCAAGCTCAGGTTTGATCGTGTAGTAACTGTTGCCACCTTAGGGATGGTTCTGCAAAGTTATAGCTGGCCAAAAAGAACTGATACTGTCGATCTTTAGTTCTAGAAGTGACCGCCGACAGCGCTGTTCTCTCCATCCAAAATATTTACGCAGTCTGTATCGAGTACCGCCACTGTCGACTCATGGTAGCGATACTGGACGCAGTTATGGGACAGTACAATCAATCAACAGAACAATAAACCACAACATTTCATCCGGGACGGTTGTTCCCACAGTCTGTTCCCGGCCTCGACCACAATGAGTTCAGTTGCGGTCAAGCAAAAGAAAATTCATTGTAACTTATTTGTAAGATACCGAAGATTGCCATGAATGTGACAACAATGAAAGATTTTTTTTATTTTTTTAAATAATTCGATTTGTTCTTTTTTTTATGACATAGGCAAGAAACGAGCAGACGGATTGCCTGGTGGTAAGCAATTACCGTCGCCCATAGGCACCCGCAACACCAGATGAGTCACAAGCGCGTTGCCGGCCTTTAAAGGGGGTTGGAGCTCTGGGAACCTTACTCACCATCAGGAACACAGCACTACATACCTGAAAGGTAGCAGTGCTATTATGGCTGTGGTCTTCTGTAAGGAGGAGGTACTTATCCCCAGTTGGGCTGCCCCAGATTCAAGCGTGATGGTCATCGCTGTGCCCTACCCTATTGTTGGACGTAGTTTAAGGAGATACCCGGGTCCAAAATCCGGTCCCGGGTCCGGGTCTTAGTTTACTATAACCTTAAAGTCTATTTTTGTTCGCAGTTTAAACTCTGTAAGTTCATCGAACAAATGGTCGTAACTGACTAACATATATCTCAAGCATATGGCTTTTTTTACTGGCGTACAATACAATTAAAATCAGTTAAGACTTCGGTTTTTCTCGGGTATACTCGCTTAAATCCCGAGTCGGAAATGACACGATATACATTGCCGCGATTACTTTTAGGTAGCATTTAATTTGAAGAGTTATAAACGCAATATAATTATAAGCACCTGCCAAGTTTTGACAATGACATTATTAACCGGTAGACCTAGGAAATTTGTTATGCAGAAGCGAAATGAATTTGAACATTCATTATTTAATGAAGCTATACTTGTATACAGTATATAAATATATATATATACATACATGAGTCAATATTTTACTGTTATAAGTAGGTACGATATTATGTCGCCTTAATCGTTGATAATAAAATAATCATGAAGTTAAAATTAAAAAAAACCGGCTTCAACCGTTTTTATTCATATTTCGTACACGGCTTGGCCGATTTTGGTAATATTTCAATTTCATATAATAAAACAACAAAGCTAAGCACAAAATTAAAAAAAATATTTTTTGTTAGATCTTGCTAAAAAAAATTTAATACGCTGCATCTCGAAACTCCGGTTGCTTCACAAACCCTGTCCACAATTTTTTGATGATATTTACTTTCTTCTTTTTTAAATAAATTTGCTTCTTTTCTAAAATAGTTATATACATTATTATACCACGCTTTAAATTGGTTGAAGCCATGATACATAACTATTGTAAGTTAAGTTTTATGAAATTTGATAGAATCGAATATATGTATTCACATTAACGACTGTATAAATGTATGATATACGTCAAACTGTTTTTATTTGACACTAAGAAGGCAGACTGTCAAACTAGTCTAGTACTTGCTAGCATCTTTCTTATTTCAATATAAAGGTTGTGTTAGTTTTGAGCTACAAAGGAGGTTTCGTTGCTCATATCGTTCTTGTGCCTACTGTATTCAATAAGACAACGAGTAATATATATAATTAAAGGTCAAATCTGTAAATTGATAACTCTATGTGATAGACGAGGGATTCACGACAGTTACCGAGGTTGGCCGAAGTCTTAACTGATTTTAATTGTATTGTACGCGGATGCGTGTTCCAGTAGATAGCTACCCTTACCATGAGTTGTGACTTTGACGTTGTCGATAACGAGTATCGAGTTTACTATCTGTGCATCTCGTTCGCACTAAAATAGTACAAGCGCGATGCACAGATAGTAAACTCGATAATCGTTATCGAAAACCTCAATGTCACAACTCATGGTAAGGGTACAGTCATTATTCCTCCTACAGTTGATTGGCTATCTTATAGTCTCCGCCATTTTGGACCAGTTTTTGTGGGATAATTCACAATTGCGTCATCTATGTACAGTCTGCAGCAGAAGTGGCTAAGCACACCTCAACGTGTTCAAAATGAGGTCAAGAGAATAAGAGCGCGTGTAGGTCATTTTGAACACGAAAGCTCAGGCACTTTTGCTGCTGACTGTATATTGTTGATTGCTGATGTTTATTTATGTGTCATTAGTACATCTGTAATTTATAAGTTATAACTGTCATAATCACTGGTGCATGTATACACTTTGTGAGTTTTTTTAAGTATACAACATTTAAGTGATGAATATTGTGTAATTCCAGAGAAATATCTTCGAGAAGTGTTTGTTTACATGTCTTTATTGCACAAAACACAAAAGTACAAAAGGCGGACTTAATGCTACAAAGGCTAATGGTCTCTACCAGTCAACCTTTAGGCAAAGCAGAGAGGTTGTAGGCGGTTCATAAAAAACAAAATAAACATAAACCAAAACACATTTAAATATAAATTAAACATACTTATATACATATGATATACATGCATAGACGTACATACATACATAATACTAACATAAACTGATGGAAATACAGGTATGAAATAAGATGAAACTCTACAAAACAGAAATACTAAGGTTTTTCAGTTCTACCAGCAAAGTAGTCACATGTCATAATAGTACATTTCGATACTAGTGAAAAAAAAATTTTTACACGTGTATCGAACTCAATTTTTCATAATAAGTGCTTTAAAAAGTAAAATTTACGCACGTGTCGCAAAGTGCATTTTTTACGCACTAGTTAGGAAAAGATTTTTTGAAAGCAACCCTATATGATAATACAAGTAAGGATGAATAGACTTTTTCTTTTACAATATATTATGACAAGGTTGTACGTATGATAGTTTTGAATACATTACTGTTTATTTTTATAGCATCATTTGATGTTTTTAACGATTTTCGTGTTACTTAGCGGTTATGGATTATGGTAATAAAGCATTTTGTTAGGTGATTTATTGATTTATTGACGTGTGATGCTTTCTTTTGACGTAAAAATATGTTAATTATTTAAATATTCTAGTCAAAGCGCATTTTTATGTTGGCATCATAAATCATTAAGTATTTTAGAAATAAATATATTTTTAAATAAATCTGAATTGACATGGTTGTCAGTTTATCGTGCTATCCGTCACATTCGCACTTCGACAGATATTGCGAGAAATGATAACGATATTACAGTATGTTATATCGGTACACATGGTACACGGTATGTATCGGTTACAGTATGTTTGGATCCCGGTATGTCCTTAAACTACGTCCAACAATGAGAGGTAGGGCACAGCGAAGTACCATCACGCTTGAATCTGGGGCAGCCCAACTGGGGAAGTACCTCCTCGTTACTGAAGACCACAGCCATAATAGCACTGCTACCTTTCAGGTATGCAGTGTTGTGTTCCTGATGGTGAGTAAGGTTCCCAGAGCTCCAACCCCCCTTAAAGGCCGGCAACGCGCTTGTGACTCCTCTGGTGTTACGGGTGCCCATGGGCGACGGTAATTGCTTACCACCAGGCAATCCGTCTGCTCGTTTGCCGCCTATGTCATAAAAAAAAAAATGTCAAGTTAGTAAAACCATTTATTTAAATCCAGGCATGGCTAGGCGATAAATAAGGTTGTGGTATACAAATTATTAAAATCCTAACGACTTTTGGAATTTATAATTCAAATACGAAAAAATAAATTTATTTAATTTATAATTCCATAACATCCTGTATTATTTGTTTACAATCAAAAAACGTCACATTGAAAATTAATGTTGTCATCTGATTGCTAACCAAACTTTTTTGTTAGAATAATAAAGAAAAACAAAGTGTCAATAAAGTGACATCAGTCACCATCAGTGAATCTTAAATTACATAAATGACATGGATTGCTGCTGTTTACATGATAAATTGAAAATAATTTAGTTACCACTTTTATTTATTGTAACAAGATCGTAAAACCTCTGTGAAAATAGTTATTTGTTTCAAATTGTATTTTAACTGCGAGTGTGGGATTGAATCTCGAGCAAGCGAATGGATTCTATAGTTTAACCACGAGCAAAGCGAGTGGTTTTAAAATAGAATCCTGAGCGTAGCGAGTGTTTCAATACACGAGAAGTAAATTACAATTGCACCCTTGTATAACAAATAACTATTAAGTAAGCTGTACTTCGCGAATTTAGCAATAAGAGTTATGAGAAGTCAACTTACTTTAATCACTAGTGGATAAAATGCGTTTTTACCCTCTCGTATTAAAGGATAAACAAGCCCTTTACGAGCTAGTGAGGGGAAAAATAAGTTATTCTAATGAAACGTTTTAACAATGGATTTGCGGTCGTCTGTTACGACGTAAACATTACATAACAGAATGATACTCTTAGAGTTAACCGACTTGGAAAAAGGTAAGATGTTATAATTTTTCTACAAAGATAAAATTATAAATATTGCATAAATACGAATAAAAAATGTGGTAAAACACTAAACACGACGTGAGCATCAGCTGGTTTAAACAGATGGTTTTAGTTACTACATACTGTAGTGTGTATTTTTCATAAGGGCGTATAAGTTGGCCACATACAGTATCCAATAATACGACTCGTATTATGTTAATAATTTTGTTAAATAGTGTTATAATTATAACATAGTTGTAACGATTTTTAAAGTCTGACCGGGTAGCAATGTACGCAGTCCAACTTAATTTGACATGACAAGTAATACTGGCATGACATGACGCATCGGTGCGTTAATTACTATGGATGCAATACGTGCTTAATTTTTATGTATGAAATAAAAATAACCTAATTTTTTTAACAAAATGAATGAATGTTCTTGAGGTCCAATACTAATCGCCACTACAATATAGGCCCGTATGAAAAATACTATATTTTGTACAAAAAAAAGCAGTAAAAAAAACACAAAAAGAATGTTACATTGACCCCGACGTGATTTGAACACGCAACCTTCTGATCTGGAGTCAGACGCGCTACCGTTGCGCCACGGAGTCGTTGCGATAGTCGTCCAAATAGCGCACCATAATGCGCGCGCCGCGGTGACGTCATCTAGTGACGCGATTTGTAAGCATTGATCTGTGCTTATTTTTAGCCCGCCATTGTGTGGGTTTCAGGTATTAATAAACATTATTATGTAACTAGTACGGGCGTCGAAGATATGTATACACTTTTTCACCTTATTACAAGGGATTAAGGTGAAAAAGTGTATACATATCTTTGACGTCGACTGTACATGTTTAGTATATGTACGTGAATTTTTAGGGTTCCGTAATACGGAACCTTTATAGTATCACGTTTCATGTCACGTGTCCATAGTCACACTGTTATATAAAAAAAGTTGGATTCAAAAATACATCTGGAGTTACTAACTAGGTCTTGATAATTTATCTATTATTATCACAGTAGGTAATTATTGATGATAATTATGAAAATATAATGTTTATTATGTACTCGTACTTAACAAAGTACTCAACCACAGTGTTTTTTATACAACGACGGTGGCAAACAAGCATACGGCCCGCCTGATGGTAAGCAGTAACCGTAACCTATGGACGCCTGCAACTCCCAGAGGATTTACATGCGCGCTGCCTACCCTATACAAGTCTCACTCAAGTCGGAAGTCTTTGACCAGTGTGTGTTGCCAGTGATGACATATTATGAAGTTATAAGTCGGAAAAAGTTTAGCTACAAACATTTTTCACGGTTTCATTCAACATTAGGGTAGGCAACGCGCATGTGTATCCTCCGGAGTTGCAGGCGTCCGTAGGCTACGGTAACTGCTTACCATCAGGCCGTATGCTTGTTTGCCACCGTCGTTGTATAAAAAAAAATCATACTTAAAATAAATAAATAAATAAATAAAACACAAATTGAAACTGAGTTTTAAAACCGCTTATTTAAACAGTGAACACTTATTAAAAAGCGAAGGAATCCATTTTTCACCACCCTCCAAAAGTTAGGCCGTTTGTCACGAGCCTCGCATTGTTACTTTGTGATATTTGGAAAAGAAAAAAAATGGTTTAATCTACATTTATTACTTAACATGGACGACCGGTCCGGCCTAGTGGGTAGTGACCCTGCCTAGGGTAGTGACACTGGGTTCGAATCCCAGTAAGGGCATTTATTTGTGTGATGAGCACAGGTAGGTGTGGTCAGTAACAGCCTATTCACTTTTTCCTTGAAACCGAAATTATATCTTTCTGGGAATACAGACGAAGGGAGCGAATTCCATTCCTCAGCAGATTAATTAATTATTATAAAATTAAAACTAACCTAACCTGTAGAAACGTCTAAAAGTCGATAGTGTCGTAAGCAGCCATGACGCTTTAAAGCGTCTTTTTTTTATGACATAGGCGGCAAACGAGCAGACGGATTGCCTGTTGTTAAGCAATTACCGTCGCCCATGGGCACTCGCAACACCAGGGGAGTCACAAGCGCGTTGCCGGCCTTTAAGGGGGGTTGGAGCTCTGGGAATCTTACTCACCATCAGGAACACAACGCTACATACCTGAAAGGTAGCAGTGCTATTTTGGCTGTGGTCTTCTGTAAGGAGGAGGTACTTCCCCAGTTGGGCTGCCCCAGATTCAAGCGTGATGGTCATCGCTGTGCCCTACCTCTCATTGTTGGACGTAGTTTTATGGACATACCCGGGTCCAAAAGAAAAAAAGCAAAGTCTTTGCAGAAGAAAAGGCTAGTCGCATTAATAATACAATTCTTAAACTCTCATAAATAACATAAAGTTAGCTAAGTGCCTGCGGCGTCGCTTGCTTTACGATCTATGCTCCCCTAGTTCATGACAATTTACAAAACTGTTTTTTTTTTCTTTCTTTTTAAGTATTTTTAGCTAAAAGACAGTATACGAATTTATTATTGTTCCTTTTTTCTCGGGACCTCATAGCAATTTTTTTTAGGATTAGAAATATCGTGCGATTGTGATATTTGTGTTCCTGTTCTCTCTTATTTTGTTCACCATAACGTTAATAATGGATTCTTAAATCTTATGTACGAGATTACTAAAATAATTGCCATTATTCCCCATGATGATACTTACTAAGTCATATTTGGGGGATGGACGATTTACGGCTGAAAAGATACACAAAAAAAAATTATACAAAATGGTTTATCTGTCCAACACGTATATATTGGCAGAGTGCAAAGCGGGTGGAGGGGGTAGCCTAAACGATGACAGCACTCGCTACGGTTAAAATTGACATTTTTGTCGCTGACTTGAGCTGTCAAATCCATATTGCAATAAACATTTTTAATATTATTGGCAATAATGTTACTGACTACCATTGTCCAAAATTGTGTAATAAGTAAAATAACACAAGATTTCATTAATATTTTTCACAATTTTACTTACTTCTTGTTTGACAGTGGTGACAATATTGTCCATAATGGCCGCCTGTCACGTGGCGCTGTCGTCGCGCTGCGTCCCAATAGTACAGAGCCCTGAGTGTAAGTTAAACTTTACTTCACGAACGCGTTTGCGTTTCACATATAAATAACATTATCACTTACGCGTTCGTAAACGTTTTTATACTTCAAAAGTTACTTACACTAGAGCCTCTGATGTACTGTACACTTACCATGAGTTGTGACATTGATGTTTTCGATAACGATCAGTATCGAGTTTACTATCTGTGCATCTCGCTTGTACTATTTTAGTGCGATAGAGATGCACAGATAGTAAACTCGATACTCGTTATCGAAAACCTCTAAGTCACAACTCATGGTAAGTGTACAGGCATTACCGTGTTTGCAGTGTATCACCACGTTTCGCCGACAGTCTCTCAAAAACTGCTGAAAGAAGAAGAAATAAAATAATTATTGAAGGTACAGTCATAGACTTTAATTGTTGAGCCACTTACGGTTGAAGTTTCTTTTATTTATTACTTACTATATGAAATGCCCAATGAACCCTAAATGGCTCAACAATTAGTCCCTGACCGTACCATAGGTCACCTGTACCACGAGTTGACATACGTCATGTATTTTACTCAAACGCTAGCGATAAATTTAAACCATCACATGGTAGAGGTACCAGGACTTCATTACCAAGTATTTATGTACGCTGTTCAAGAACAGAAGTTAAAAACCACCAGTCAATCAGAACGTTTTTGCCGACTAAACAACCATTGTTTGTATTCCACATTTGAAGTTTACCTCGTTAAACTAGACAACATTGTAACTTTGAATTCAACGGCCGGCTTCTCTGTTCCCACCAATCAGGATCGCCGCGGCATATATTTTAACCAATAAAAATGTGGTTGCACCGCTCTGGCCAATTACGGGACGCCTGTTTAATGGATGGGCCAATGAGGAAGTTGGAAGCTGTTTTATGTGTTTATGTCATTGCGTGGTGTTATTGTAAATGTCTGAGTGTTTATTGTGGATAGTGCCATGTGAAATAATAAACTACTATAGAGTGTATAGGTTCTTAAAGGGTAGGCAATGCGCATGTTAACCCTCTGGAGTTGCAGGTGCCCATAGGCTACGGTAATGGCTTACCATCAGGCGGGCCGTATGCTTGTTTGCCGCCATCGTTGTATTAATAAAAACTCATATGCTCTGAGGTCCTATATTATACAGTCAGCAGCAGAAGTGGCTAAGCGTTTGAGGTGTTCAAAATGAAGTCAACACATCTCTATTGTCAAGGGAATAAGAGCGCGTGTAGGTCATTATGAACACTTCAAACGCTTAGCCACTTTTGCTGCTGACTGTACATATACGTGATAAACTTAACTGTACCACCATGTGTGTGTAGTTGTGCAAAGAATTAATTATGGAACTTACGTCACATTCGAATATACCTAGAACGCTGACATGCGTGTACAAACACGTTACTACTACATAGACCAGAACGTCTACCATGGTTGACATTTTATCGTCTATCGCGCTATCCGTCACTTTCGCACTCACATACTTGTTAGAGCGTGACAGATATTGTGACAAGTGATAAAAACCTGACCATATTAGGCTAGCAGGTGTATACCTATTTGTTTACGAAAAACACAGAGGACAACAAAATAACAAACAAAAATGTTGTAATAAAATAAAACAACTAAAACCGACGGATGGGCAACAGCGTCTGTCGAGAACCAATCTACAGCTACTGCGGTCACCAACCCTTAAAGCGTGGCGACTATGGCAATTATTTGAAGATGATACAATACAAGTCATATTTGTGGGAGGCATATGTCCAGCAGGGTATAATTTACGGCTGCAATGAGAAAACAATTAAATACGGACCCGGACCCGGGTATGTCCTTAAACTACGTCCAACAATGAGAGGGCACAGCGAAATACCATCACGCTTCAATCTGGAGAAGCCCAACTGGGGAAGTACCTCCTCCTTACAGAAGACCACAGCCATAATAGCACTGCTACCTTTCAGGTATGTAGTGTTGTGTTCCTGATGGTGAATAAGGTTCCCAGACCTCCAACCCACTTATAGGTCGGCAACGCGCTTGTGACTCCCTTGGTGTTGCGCGTGCCCATGGGCGACGGTAATTGCTTACCATCAGGCAATCCGTCTGCTCGTGTACCACCTTTGTCATAAAAAAAAAGGAATATATGTCGATTAAACATCTCGAAGTTTCGAACCGTCTAGACTGCTAAAAGGTTCGAAAAGTAGTAGTTTACGTATTTTGAGTAGCGGTGTGGAGAGCATGCGTTAAAAACTGTCGCCGTTTTTAAGCAGCTGTGTGGACGCAAACTGGACTTTGGACCCGGTTAGGTACTTCCCCAGTTGGGCTGCTTCAAGACATAATATATTATGTCCTTAAACTACGTTTTTTTTTTTTATTTATTCATTTCCAAAAAAAGTAAGGTACATATCTGGTTTATATGTTTTCGCCAAACATATCACTGTTTATTGGCGAATATTGCACTCACTTTCTAAGCACTTTATTGTACCTAAATATACTTAGTTATGTAATTAAAGTAGGTAATTAAAGTACCTACCAACGTCCAACAATGAGAGGTAGAGCACAGCGAAGTACTATCACGCTTGAGTTTGGAGCAGCCCAACTGGGGAAGTACTTCCTCCTTACAGAAGACCACTGCCATAATAGCACTGCTACCTTTCTGGTATGTAGTGTTGTGTTCCTGATGGTTCCAGAGCTCCAATCCCCCTCAAAGGCTGGCAACGCGCTTATGACCCCCTGGTGTTGCGGGTGCCCATGGGTGACGGTAATTGCTTACCATCAGGCAATCCGTCTACTCGTTTGCCACCTTTGTCATAAAAAAATAAACATAAATATACACAAAGAAACAAAGTAGATACATTTAGAGTATCAAAGAGCTGTTAAATGTCAAAGAATCATACAGTCCCCTTTACCCCTATAAGCCTTAAGAATATGTTTATGCGTACTTAAAGAACCATAACGTCATATCTCTGGATAAAAACAATATAAACATAAGCCTTTTTAAAATATGGCTGAGACATTTGGTTAATAAAGACGCTATTCGGGTGTGTGTTAAAATAAAGCAGGTGATATAACGCTTCCTTATGTCGCCGGGGAAAGTTATTTAGGCTGGTTGTACACGGGCGATGAAAATGAATTCAAAATTTTCAAAATTTCATTCTAATTATATCAGCCATGGTTGTTGCTGGACATATAACCCAACTGGGGAAGTACCTTCTCCTTACAGAAGACCACAGCCATAATAGCACTGCTACCTTTCAGGTATGTAGTGTTGTGTTCCTGATGGTGAATAAGGTTCCCAGAGCTCCGACCCACTTATAGGTCGGCAACGCGCTTGTGACTCCCTTGGTGTTGCGAGTGCCCATGGGCGACGGTAATTGCTTACCATCAGGCAATCCGTCTGCTCGTTTGCCACCTTTGTCATTAAAAAAAAATATATAAGACACATTTGATCGGTCTGGCGTAGTGGGTAGTGTGCCTATGAAGACGTCCTGGGTTCAAATCCATAGTAAGTACATTTATTTGTGTGATGAGCACATATATTTGGTTTTGTGCCATCGATGTTTTCAAGTATTTGTATATTCTATATCGTTGACTGAGTACACAACACAAGCAAGTGGGAGCTATGTCCAGCAGTGGACGTCTCCAGTTAATCTATCAGCGACCCGTACGAGGTCGATCCGGGTAGTATGTGGTCGTATGCGCTTTCATATCTGTGGCCACTCTAGGTCTTCTACCCCAACGACCATCTGCTCTCCTGGCTGCGAGGCCTGCCAATAAATAAATAAATAAATAAATATTTCGACATAATCTTACACAAATCGACATAGTCCTACGGTAAGCTCAGTAAGGCTTGTATTGTAGGTACTAGACGACGATATATATAATAGATAGATACATATAAATACTTAAATACATAGAAAACACCCATAACTCAGGAACAAATATCTTTGCTCATCACACAAATAAATGACCTGATTGGGGTTCGAACCCAGGACCATCGACTTCATAGGCAGAGTCACTACCCACTAGGCCAGACCGGTCGTCAAACCACTTCATCAACTGCAACCCTGCGAGCTATCGGTTATTTCTGCCCTTTTTTTTAATACAACGACGGTGGCAAACAAGCACACGGCCCGCCTGATGGTCAGCAGTTACCGTAGCCTTACACCTGCAACTCCAGAGGATTCACATGCGCGTTGCCTACACTTTAAGAACCTATACGTTATACGGATATCCTCATTTCTAAATATATCAATGTAATAATTACATGTGAATAATTATTGGTGTAGCGTGTTACAACCCGCCCCCAACCACGTTGTAAATCATACAGCGGCAGACACGATCAGAAACAGCAAACATTATTTGGATGTAGATTTAATTACTGCTTCAACTGTTAATCATTAATGTTTCACGCCAAAAAATATGAATAATGGCAATTATTATTCTCGAGGTGTGGGAAGTTTCCATTTTAATACGTCAATAGATTCTACCATTGTATACAGTCCTATTATACTTGCCTTTATATAATTTTGACGTTTAAATATGGAGGACTTAATCTTTATAGTTTAATAAACTCAGGTATTTAAAAAGACCTGTAATATAATTCATTATAGGTAAAAAACGTTACTAAAGACCATATCTATGTAGTTGTGCGGAGAATTAATATGGAACTTACGTCAACATTTGAATATAGAATTTATATAAGGTCAATGTGGGTAAGACCATCTATCTGGAAAGACCGTCTACCAATCAATTACCTACATTATATCATAGGTATTTAGTGTCATATGACGGACTTGCCTTAAAAATGATTTATGAGAGGTAGGGCACAGCGATGACCATCACGCTTGAATCTGGGGCAGCCCAACTGGGGAAGTACCTCCTCCTTACAGAAGACCACAGCCATAATAGCACTGCTACCTTTCAGGTATGTAGTGTTTTGTTCCTGATGGTGAGTAAGGTTCCCAGAGCTCCAACCCCCCTTAAAGGCCGGTAACGCGCTTGTGACTCCCCTGGTGTTGCGGGTGCCCATGGGCGACGGTAATTGCTTACCATCAGGCAATCCGTCTGCTCGTTTGCCGCCTATGACATAAAAAAAAAAAATATATATATAGTATGCCGGCTTACCCACATTGACCTTAGCTTTTATGTAGCTATATAAAAGCTTGTATAGGTGAAAAACTTAGCTAAATGTGCCTAAATATGTATCTCTAAATATGTATTTAAGTATTTGTACGAACGTCTTGTGATACCGGCTGACTAGAATAGCAACACCCCATCACCTCCCACGGGTGTCGTAAGAGGCGAACAAGGGAAAAATCCCACGGACGAAAACCCAATATACAACTACAACGGTCGCCAAACCGCCTGCCAAGCGTGGCAACTATGGCAACTACCCCCAAGGTGATACAAGCCATTTTGGAGGGAGGTATGTGCAGCAGTGGACTGCATACGGTTGAAATGTATGTATGTATGATTGTATGAATTAACATTAGTTAGTTAGACCTTATACCTTGTTGATCTGACCTTATACTTATACCGATATCGGTACCTTTACCCACGGCACATCACAAATACAGTTGCGCGTGTATAAACAGCCTTCACAAGACACTATGAAAGAATAAAACTGTCAAAACCCATTTATTTGATGAATGCGAGCCCTTTTATATTTTTTAAAACATTCAAGCGTTGAAAAATAACCTTTATTCCATTGTATTAAAGTTAGTTTTCAGTTGTGGGAGGGTGGAGAGATATAGGTCCCGTGAAGTATGGTAATGTTGAAAATGCATTTGGTGCCAACTTTAGTTAGGCACTTATGAAATTTTAAGTTTTGGAGTTTTGAGGATTTAGTCTTTCTTTCCGGGTTGGTTACTTTTTCATTGTGCGTTGTTCTCACTGTTCTATATTCAAATTTTGACGTAAGTTCTATATTAATTCTTTTCATGACTACATAGAAACAATCCTTTAGTTAAGTTTTCATCTATATACAATATTAAGAGCACACATATACACTCTTAGCTGTACACCTGTGGACCTTATGCCTCATATAATAAGGTCTACCGATGTACAGCTAAAAGAGTGTTGCTGTTAGTACCTACAGTCAGCAGCAAAAGTGGCTAAGCGTTTGAAGTGTTGTGAGTTTGTGAAAATGACGTACATGCGCTCTTATTATCTTGACAATAGGGATGTGTTGACCTCATTTTGAACACCTCAAACGCTTAACCACTTCTGCTGCTGACTGTACATTAATCCGTGTATGAATCAGCGTAAGTTTACTTAGACACGATTAAACAACAGTTAGAAAGAGATATACTTAATAATGATGTAATTAATTACTAGCAAATGGTTAATCGCTGTCCTAGGTAGAAAAAAACTTACCATCAGCCAAAAGATGTTCACTGAGCCGGAAATATTTTAAAGTGGAACGAAACGACTAAAATAGTATTTTATGCAACCGTTGTATAAGAGAGGCCATTAAATTAAAGGCGAGTTGCGTGGGTAATTTGTGTTGAGGTGGAGTCGAAAAGTTCACAGCCTAATCCTTCCCCTTCCAACGGATCCGTCTACTCTCTTTCCACAACCTCTTCGTTAATCTTCTTTCATCCCCATCTTAACATACCCATCTCAATTTTTGTCACTACATCTACAACCAATCCTCACTTCTCTCTTATCAGACTATTTCTGATCCTATCTCTCAATCTTACACCACACATGCTTCTTAGAGCTTTCATTTCTACTGCATTCACTTGACTTTGATGTCTGTCTTTGTTTAGTTCTAACTTGCTAAAATTTGCCTATAATCAGTGCAAACGGATTTCTATAATATTTTGTCATGTGTCAAGTGCTTTTTTTTGCTTAGCCATTCAGCTATCAGTCAGCTATATTTGTTTACCTTATTTTATTTTTCATAAACCAACCCTTTAGTTCGATAACGATAACTATATAAGAAGCATTACTTTAGACTGGACTGGTGTTGTATAAACTCATTCGCTTGCGCATTGGGAATGAATAAAAACACTCTCAGACGCTTAGACGCACGGACGCACTTTATGTTAATGATAGTGTACTGCTACTTTTTTTTACGTGCTTTTAAGTCCATCTGTAAATAGACTTCAACTTTTTTTGTTACTTTTTGTTGTACAAATAAGAAAATCATTCCTAGTGCAAAGGTTATCAATCGCGATTCAGCGTGGAAACGCAGCGAGTGTCCTGGGCACCTTTGCGCCTGGAGTGACGCGGGGCGGGTTATTTGACTATATGATTGTGTTCGTTTTTTGTGTATTATTGTGTTTTTTTAATGTATTTTAAATTGTGTAAGTTAGTTATAAGAAATATTACAATGTTATTAATTACAATTTTCCTTATTTAATACATATATTTGATAATTTTTGCTTTTGCAGCCCAAAATGTAATAAGAAAAAGATAAAAGATTCAATTTATGCACATTACAACCGTACTTATGAACGTAAAAAAAAACTACCATCGATTCTAACCCTACACCTTTGACCTGAGAAGATTATTATTGGCAAGAAACTCGGCGGGATCTTAAGAACAGGTAAGACAAACATACAGAAAGAGACTAACGCCAAGGGAGTCTTCATAATATGATCCAGGATGTTTTTAGCTTTTAGGTACGGAACCCCACTCCTCACTCATAAACGTCGGTACGGTGCCGATCGTATGCGTCGTCATCCTAACGGATGCGATCGGATACCACCGCATCCGTCCGTATCCTTTCCGATACGAGCCAAGTAAAAATTGTCCTGTAGCTATTTTTATAATTATTGGACGATTATATATGTCACGTTTTATTTATTTGATTTAAGATGGCAACTTTGAAAACCGACCGCGAAAATCAAGATTGTCTCTGTCACTGTAATTACGAATAAATTGGAGTAGAAGAGAAAGATGCACGAAGTTTTCGAACTTCAATCTTCGCGGTAGACTCCCTGGTTGCCTAAGTCATGTGACGGAGCAACCAAGAGTACCAAGACACGTGATAAAAAATGATAAAAATCACCGGACAGGAATCTTGAAAACGACATCAATGTAAATACGGTCATTACTCGCCGGGATGTAATGGCGAAATTACACGTCTGCACTGACGCGTTATTATTTACGTAAAAGCTCGACTATCATTATGCCCGATTAAGTGAGACAACAAAAAGCTTAGGTGCTTTGGGGTTATTCCGAAGAACTGGGTTTGATGGTTGGGTTTATCGGTCCCAAACTTTTGTAGGTACTATACTTTTTAATGACGTTTGAACGCCTTTAGGTAAGTCTATCGTTCTACTTTTCTTGTATTTTAAATATGTATTATATAATCATATTAATTATATAAAAGCGGGTAACTCACGTTTTATAAGTCTAATATTGCTCGACATGTTTCACTCCGTAACGAGAAGCATAATAATGAGCCATTCGCGTTGGCTAACCGACGCAGAGTGAAACATGTCGAGCAATATTCGACTTATAAAACGTGTGTTACCGGCTTTTATACAATTAATATGATACAATCTCACGATAGTTTTGTGTTTAAAAATGTATTATATAATCAGTTGAAATACATAAACAAAATATTTCTAGTTATGTGGCTCATATTTTGAACAAGTTTTGAGACTGCTTCTTGTGATGTTGATGAACTATATATATACTGTATGTTGTATATATTCAGAGAAAAATATTAAAGTTTTTTTTTGTATATCAGGATAAATATTATGTCAGTTGTTTAAATTGTCCCAAAAATATTTACACTCTTTATAAAATGATTTAAAATGTTTGTGATGCAGGTCTGGCCTAGTGTGTAGTGACACTTCCTATGAAGCCGACGGGTCTGTGTTCAAATCCCAGTGAGGGCATACATATATTTGTGTGATGAGCACACATATTTGTTCCTGGGTATTTTCTTTGTGTTTAAGTATTTGTATATTATATAATATCGTTGGGTGAGTACCCACAACAGAAGTCTGCTCAAGCTTTTTTTTGAACAGCTTTTGACCTCAGTCACACCTGATGGTAAGTGTCGACGGAATCGAGGGTGTAGCATACTGGGTTATTCAAACAAAATCTGCACTTAATTACTTCATTTTAGTCTCAAACTATGCATATATTGAAACGGCATTATATTGCATATTGCATAATATTTGGGAAACGACGGGTTCGGCTGTGGCCTGGTGTTCTAATTGGTCAGGGCGTCAGCCGCAAGAGTTGGAGATACAAGTTCAAATCCTGCCTGAACGCCGGTGGGTCTGGTCACTTTTTCTTAATTATACGTCATCTAATTCAATTTATGTTCCTATAAAAGTTGAAATAGGTGACATATACTTAAGAAAAAGCGACGAGGACCTCCGGCGTTCGAGACGGGATTCGAACCCGCATCTCCAGCTATCGCTTCTGTAAAATCAAAGTATTACGTTTGGTAAGCAAATCAATGTATTTCATAAAAAATAATTCGATCTGTTCTTACTTTTATGTTCCTATATGCGTAATTACCCCAACTCCCTCCTTGCTCCTTAATTTCGTCGAAATTGATAAACGACTTTTTACTACCGACCTCACTCGTAATGAGCTTCATATTGATTTTGAGTTTTAAGTTATTGAAATTTTATTTAAGGATGAATATTTATAAACTGTTCAACATTCGACCAGTGTCGCCGAAGTTTGATGGAGTGGATTTTAAATGATAGTTCGTTCAAATTTGAATTACCTGTTTATTAACTTGTTCACTGCGTACAATTACAAGACTTTTATTTATGTGTTTTATTTGTTTCCCCTTGTTTATGCATAAAGATTGACTCACATTAGAGCGGCCCGTCGCCGAGCCGAGTCCACCGTCGCTACATTTTGTATGGAATGAATCACGTGATCACTGAGCCCGGGCTCGGGCCGGTCGTGCGACGGACGTTACAGCTATGTAAATAAGCTCGGCTCGGCCCGGTGATGGGAAGACGACCTGTACCCTTACCATGAGCTGTGACGTGGACGTTTTCGATAACGAGTATCGAGTTTACTATCTGTGCATCTCGTTCGCACTAAAATTGTACAAGCGAGATGCACAGATAGTAAACTCGATACTCGTTATCCAAAACGTCAATGTCACAACTCATGGTAAAGGTAGTGATGTCCACGCGATATCGACAGGCGTGTGACGATCGTCTACTCGCAACAAATGGCTGAATGGAACGACGCTCGTGTTAATGTCAATATTCGAGTGTCGGGCCGCTCGGACCCGGTGGGTCAACGGAAGGCTCGGGAGGATGACGTGTAGGAACCGCGACGGTGTAACGTGAGTCATCCTTAAAAACAGCAATCCGAGTAATTACTATACAATTAATTCTCAATTGATCTGAAGCTAAATCCTTTAAGTACAGTCGACGACCGACGATACGCTTGATTTACGAACAATAAAAAAGCAATTTATTTGAAGACGACTATACCGAGCTGGAGCCGTATTTAAAAAGCATTTAATTCAGTAAGGCTGTGGTCTTAAGACAGAGTAGTGGGTAGAAGTTCCCAAGAGACATTTTTATTATATTTTTACTAGAAACTATGGAACAGGTCTATCGCGAATTAAATTTAATTACTATGAGTACCGACGTTTCGACTCGGGTTGCACCGGTCATTATCACGGATAACACGAAAGTTTAAAGTGTTATATTTTTATTATAAGTCATATTGACCGATCGCAATACCCGCTTGATTTTTAAGTAACACTAATATATACCGGGTGTGGCCTGTAATAGGAGCTTTAACTTTAGACATCGTTTCTACACCAAAAACGTAGCAACATTTGTTCTACGTCTTTTGAAAATAACTTATAGTTTAATAAATATTATTAAAAAAAGATTTTCCAAGCAAGCAATGTATTGCAAAAACTATGAAGTTTGTAGGCTGACAGTAAACGTCAACTAGACTATTGGATGCTGTTCATTGAAAATACTATATACTTTATTCGAAAATATCACAAGTAATATATTACCCAATTATTTAAAGTTGTAGAACAAATGTTGTTACGTTCGAGGTGCAGAAGCGATCCCTAAAATTTTTGCTCGTATTACAGGCCGCACCCGGTAGATTGCAATAGATGTAGATAACTTGCAATTCCTCCAATTTGCAGCCTCAGACGCCGCAGTACCTCATTACTTTTTCTTAAGCGTGTGTGATGTGTTTCAATTCATAGTCTAAATAGTTACAAAAATTACTTGACATGTATGTCAAGATCATTTGCCATCAACAGTTGTCACTTTAGTAGATTTGTAGATGTGAGTAGGCACTTGTTGCTTAGTAATTAGGACTGGATTGACTCCAACTTGCATTAATAACTACATATACTAATACAATTTTCGGTTGAACTTCATAGTAGTGAAATCGTCTTGAGATTATATTTCATTAACGTTGTTTAGTGTTTAGTGTGCACTATTGATAGCTTATTATGCAGTAATCTAACGCAAAATCGTCCAGATAATGAAGAATTGAATTCATAATGCTTTTCACCACCACTCCACGCTGCAGTCCCGGCATCCCGGCCGCCTCTTGGCTTCCTGTAAAGTCCAGCTACCATTTTACAGAACACAAGGTCTACTACCGAGCAACGTCATGATTTAAGAGCAAACTTGATATTTTATTTTACTTACTTTACTTGACATTGGCGAAATGAACATTGAGATATTAAAGGAAGAAGAAGAAGATGATTTTTACATGCAAGTAGGTACTTGTTGCTTTAAAATCAGGACTGGATTGACTCAAACTTGCAGTTTCTAATACTTATGCAATATGCTTACACACAAGAGTAAGAGTAGTTGAAAAGGCGTAAGTGACAACTACTAAGCATCAACTACTAAGCTCGTGTAAACCCGGCCTACCGCTCGCTCCTCTGTTACCAAAGCGTGACCTTATCTCAATTCGTGTAATCGGATGTTAATCAAACGGACGGAACCGATCTCACGGGGGCATTTAGGGTTCCGTTGAAATACTGGAATGCTCCAAAGGCCTTTTTCGAAGATCGAATTTCGCAAATTTGGGACTATTGTAGTTATTACCTACTTAAAACGGGATAATAACCATCTTCCTCTCGTTGTCCCGGCATTTTGCCACGGCTCATGGGAGCCTGGGGTCCGCTTGGCAACTAATCCCAGGATTTGGCGTAGGCACTAGTTTTACGACAATTGTCATCTGACCTTCCAACCCAGAGTGTAGACTAGGCCTCATTGGGATTAGTCCGGTTTCCTCACGATGTTCTCCTTCACCGAAAAGTGACTGGTAAGTTCGTACATAAGTTTCGAATAACTCATTGGTACAGTCAGCAGCAAAAATGGCTAAGCGTTTGAAGTGTTCAAAATGACCTACACGCGCTCTTATTCTCTTGACAATAAAGATGTGTTGACGTCATTTTGAACACCTCAAACGCTTAGCCACTTCTGCTGCTGACTGTACAAGCCGGGGTTTGAACGTGCAGACTCCGGATTGCAAGTCGCACGCTCTTACCGCTGGTGCGCTCTCGATTTGTGTAACTCCGCGTTTAGACATGCTGGCTCGTCACTCGCCTCGCTATTCGTCGAAACGTTCGACGAAACTTTGCCTATACAAAAACGCGATGCGAGGGACGAGAGGTATACGGAGACGTCCGCGTACACATGCGTGCTCGTTGTTCGCCTCGTTATTCGCCTCGCTACTCGTGCGAGTGTGTAGCATAAGGATGTCCTGTAATATTTATTTATTTATCACTATTCGCAGGCGGGTTGGCAATAGCAAAATATCCGTTCTAAAGGGACCCTGCTGCATATTCTTTGAAGCTTTACGGTCGCAGTTTCTTATCTGATAAGTAATGACTAAGTCTAGGTATTCAGTAAGTATCAGAAACAAGATCTTGCAGCTGTTAGGGCACTGACTTGTGTCCTCGGCTACTGGTTACCTCACAAATACACTTTAGAGTTAACACTAGGAGGAATAATGACTGGAGAACGCATCCACGAGCACCAGTAAGGGACAATTATATTTTGGCTTTGCAGCCCAAAATGTAACAATTCACTATAGTTTTGCTTTACAGGACACTCTTTGTAAGAAAAATATAAACTTTTCTGTATTAATTACCGCAACTTCGGTTGAAAACACAAGAAAGCTCAAATTGTATTTGTTTGTATCCCTCCAACTTTGACAGTTATGAAAGGTTCAGTTTGAAGGGGAACAAAAATATGTGACCACAGAGAACTACCTATAGAGTCGCAATGTTGTTCATTTTGTTCGCGATACAAGCTGCCAACACAAGAGGTGAAACGTGAGGGGCGGGAGGGCGTTAACGTCGCTGCGATTGGTTGTCTCAAGGACGACGCGCGGCCGCTTGAGCGTGTAGTGTTGAGACATGTTTTTTACCGGAAGCCTAACCGGTAGTCATTTATGTTTGGTACACAAAAGTAACTATAAATATAAATCAGTAGGTATAGTAATACTTACTTCAAAAGTATAGGTTAAAATACTAAGGGTGTAATAATCTAAAAATTAAATGTGTATGACAGTAATAAGAGCTCCAGAAAAGAGTAATTATAATATTATGTACGAGAGTGGTTTGTTTGTTCATAAACCACTCTCGTACATATCATAATGTGGGTTGGAATAGTTTCTATAATTAACAGCCTATTTAAAAAAATGTCTTTTTGAATTAATTAATTAGTTATTAATTAAATTGTTATTGTATGTAAATAGTGCATTACTGCATCCTGGATGAGTATCAGTTAGGCGACTGAAGGTGAGGAACGAGGCCAGAATATCACTTGCTGTCTAAATAGTCCCTAATTCAAAAATAGGACAAATTGTATGAATGGAATCTTGCAAATATATTAAAGTTAATACGTAATTTGTATTTTTATAAAAATACAAGGGTTTCAAATAAAATACATATTTAATCACTAGAGATACATTATTCGTATGTTGTTTGTGTAGGTAGACCATAGCTGTGCCCCCTAAGGATTCTCTGTAGACCACCTCGGCCACCATGGACTCCCGTGTTCTTCGGGCGCTGGCCGCTTGTCCCGCCATGCTACGTTAAGTTAAACTATATTCTCAGAAAGGCGCTTGTCAGCGCGAACATCCCCGCCACTCTGGTACACCAGATTGTGCGGGGTCAGATGTCGTTAATACCCGTTGTTGGAGAATAGGTCGCGCACTGGTGTGCTATTCTATGACACTAGACCCAAGGACTCACCAAGTGGATTCTAAAAAGCCCCCATAACATACCTCTATCTCAAACCAGCTATGAGTGCCCTGGGACTTCTTCGAAGTTCATCATCAGGCCCATTCTATGACACTGGACACAAGTACTTACGAAGTGGCTCCTAAAAAGCCCCCATAACATACCTCTATCTCAAACCAGCTATGAGTGCCCTGGGACTTCTTCGAAGTTCATCATCAGGCCCATTCTATGACACTGGACACAAGTACTTACGAAGTGGATTCTAAAAAGCCCCCATAACATACCTCTATCTCAAACCAGCTATGAGTGCCCTGGGACTTCTTCGAAGTTCATCATCAGGCCCATTCTATGACACTGGACACAAGTACTTTCGAAGTGGATTCCAAAAAGCCCCCATAACATACCTCTATCTCAAACCAGCTATGAGTGCACTGGCACTTCTTCGAAGTTCATCATCAGGCTCATTCTATGACACTGGACCCAAGGACTCACCAAGTGGATTCTAAAAAGCCCCCATAACATACCTCTATCTCATACCAGCTATGAGTGCCCTGGGACTTCTTCGAAGTTCAGCATCAGGCTCATTCTATGACACTGGACCTAAGGACTCACCAAGTGGATTCTAAAAAGCCCCCATAACATACCTCTATCTCAAACCAGCTATGAGTGCCCTGGGACTTCTTCGAAGTTCAGCATCAGGCTCATTCTATGACACTGGACCTAAGGACTCACCAAGTGGATTCTAAAAAGCCCCCATAACATACCTCTATCTCAAACCAGCTATGAATGCCCTGGGACTTCTTCGAAGTTCATCATCAGGCTCATTCTATGACACTGGACCCAAGGACTCACCAAGTGGATTCTAAAAGCCCCATAACATACCTCTATCGCAATCCAGCTATGAATGCCCTGGGACTTCTTCGAAGTTCATCATCAGGCCCATTCTATGACTCTGGACCCCAAGGACTCACCAACCCCCTCTAGTCCACTACATAACTCTACATAAAACTAAGTATGCTTACATACATATTCTACTACTATTAGTTAGTATTAAATATAATATACTATATAAACTACTGAAATATAAATATATTATACTCGTATATATATATATATATATATATATATTTAGTGCGTATCCCTGATTTCTATTATATTTTGTAAATTCGGTACACCTTCGGTAATCCTAAGCACACGATTACGGTTAATACGGTAACGACATCAGCACATCACTAGAGCTACACGTGGCTTCGTAAGACAGGAATAGCACACTGTATTTACAATATGATGAAAAGAGACGAACAACTATCTACTTCTGTAAGCGACCAGTATAAATGAACTCCGCTAGGAACAAATAATTTTTCAATAATATAATCATTTTGACGTATCTGTGGAATGTTATACCATCTTTCTTGTAATTTGATGTCTTAGAATTTTTACCACACCATCTTACAGTACAATGACACATGATGTCAACGTTTTTATTATAATTATCAATTTTTTAGTGTAGTAACAATGTGCACTGCGCGCAGGTCAGATACTTGGACGCAACTGAACGGCACTGCGCGCGACCGGGAATTATATAAGCCTTGTATGCCATACGGACTGACGATCGTCAGTGCCCTGCAATACTTGTCTATAGGTTTACTGGTCTGTGTATGTGACACTATGACGAAAATAGCGCCATCTCTGCCATACCTATGGATAGTTACATAAGGCCATCCCTTTTGATCGTGGTATTATTATTAATGCGTCACGTCTAATTAAATAATATGTCTATGAATTAACATGTATGCCCAAGAAGGACGGGATACACGCAATACGACTAGTTTAAAGACATCACACTTGCCGTGTGATGCCGGCTGACTAGAATAGCACCACCCCATCTCCTCCCGCGGGTGTCGTAAGAGGCGACAAAGGGAAAAATCCTACGGACGGGCAGCAGCGTCCGTCGAACCCCAATTTACAGATACTGCGGTCGCCAAGCCGCCTGCCAAGCGTGGTGACTATATGGCAACTACCCCCAAGATGATACACGTCATATTTGTGGGAGGCCCATGACCAGCAGTGGACTGCATACGGCTGATATGTAAAGAAATCACAAAATGGCTGATAGCATACTGTAACCTACTTAATTTAGTCGGTTTCCCTGTTGCCCACCAATACGCGGTGGAGGTTGGTTTAGTATAACCAATAATCACAACGACGAACGAGTATAGCGCTGTCTCTGTTATACCTGCTTAAAGTATTATAAGTCCATGCTGTTTGATCTTTATATATCTTTCCCGTACACGGAACAATGGTTCCGGACATTTTGGAGGCGTATGCGGAGCCGGATCGAGCCAACGTGCATAGGCCCTTTCGACAATTTAATGGAATTTAAGGGGTACACTTAGCGAATGTTATCCCTGTCTGTGTCATGGCATGCCTACCTGCACCTGCCTGTCTCTATTGAGGTTAAAAGAAATCTAAAATGTACTAGGCTATTTGGGTGTAAAGGATGTACTAGATCCCAATAAAATACCGGAGGGCTGCCTAATAAAATGGTACAGAATTCTATCAGCAGATAGTGACTCGCCATTCGCGAGATGGGCGATAAAAGGCGCCATCAAAGATGGACATGAATAACACTGGTGCATAGGGCTAAGGGTCGAGAGGTGTCACTGGACTTTAAACATATTGCCAACTCGCCACTTATGTTTCCATATCTACCCTCGAGAAGCTCTAGCGACTCCACTCTGGACGGCCGGTTACGGCTAGCCAGAGGCAGGGGACCTGTCCCACCCGTTCGACAGGGCACCCCGAGGGCACTCAGGTGCCTATTCTTCATAATTTCCAAAAAACTTCTTAAACTGTGGGAAAGTTAGTGAAACCAGCGGGAATCGGCTTGTATAAACGCGCCGTCGTCGCTGGTACATCCATCAGATATGTCGGATCTGTGGAGGTGGTCACAAATATCTGAACAACGCTATACGTGGAGTCGCTACCCATCAGCTGCCCTGCGTTGATTGCGTGCCACTGGGCGATGAGGTCGCCACATCCCTATGTCATTTATATATTATTATTTACCAGCTTTTCCTCGCGACTTCGTCGGCCAACCATGCCCGTCTTTAAAGTATGGTTGTGGGGAAAAAAAATATCCTATGTCCTTTCTCGTAGCTCAAACTCTCTCCATGCCAAATGTTCAGTTCTGCGGCAAACGTGAAAAGGTAACAGGCAGACAGACAGAGTTAATTTCGCATTTACAATATTAGTATAGATTTTTACTTTGGCACGTCTATGGCTAATACCGAGTCTATGGACTACCTCGAGACTAGCATAACTACTGGTATGATTAGATCTGCATTGCGCGCTTAGTACTTAAGTACATTCTATAAATATGTGTACATATTATCGCCTTAATCCATTGGTAATAAAGTTCAAAATCGTATAAACATTCATTAACATGACTGAAGCTAATGAGTGTTAAGACAAATGAGTGTACTACCATAGTGTATAAATAGAAGTAAGTCAAGGGGAATAACTTTAAAAGGGAGGAGTAGAGGAAAGGGAAGCGCTTCGTTCGATCGACCGTCTATTTGCCTTTCAGTCGCTCGTATAAGCAAGAAGATAGAGAGGCAAAAAGCTAGTCAATTTTCGATTTCTAAAGTCACAGAACTTCCGAAACGTAGACACAGTAGTCTAGGTAATAATACCTTTAGTTATAACGTGATTAAATTATTAGTTATTTGTTATACAAGGGAGCAAAGTTATTGTTTACTTTCTCGTGCTAATATTGAGATCCGCGCTAAAATTTATATTAATGTTTTAAAATAAACTTACGGATGGGCAGCACCGTCCGTCGAAACCTAATACACCTACTGTGGATGCGACCCGCCTGCTAAGCATGGCGACTATAGTAACTCATAGACTATGACTCACTCAAGTTGATACAAGTCATATTTTTAGGGAGGTCTATGTCTAGCAGTCGACGATTTAGAGCTGAAATGAATTTAATAAAACGCTAATTTTTCTCAAGTAATATTTCTGCATTGAGAGAAAGTAAACGGTTACGAGGTAAATTTATAGTAGTAAATGTGCTTAAGTTAAAACAGCATTTAATTATGCTCTAATAAGTGCATTAGTAAATTTTGATGCTATAATTGGAGTTTCATAAGTCCAAATAGCTTTATATTGTAAAGTATACGTTCCAAGATAATTTTGCTTGTTGGGAATACTACTTATTTATTTCACTATGTTAATTACAAGAAAAATATATCAAATATCTATGTTTATGTTTTGCGCTGCAAGAGATAAGGAGATAACACATTCTTGGAGAGTTGGCGTGAAGCAAAAACTTTACGCTTTTAAGCCATTAATTAAATTAAACTAATCTAGCGACTTGTCCTGCAACCAGTCAAGCGGGTCGAGATAAAAACTATACAGCATTCTAAGTATCGATTGCTAAGTTTAATTCGGTCGAAAAAACTCGATATAAGTACGAACCTTGATTTTTTTATCGATTCTTTTATCAGCGGGTTTTGCTGGCAAAACGAACAGACGGATTGCCTGATGGTAAGCAATTACCGTCGCCCATGGGCACCTGCATCACTAAAGGAGTCACAAGCGCGTTGCCGGTCTTTAAGGGCGGTTGGAGCTCTGGGTACCTTACTCACCATCAGGAACACAACACGACATAGGTACCTGAAAGGTAGCAGTGCTATTATGGCCGTGGTCTTCTGTAAGGAGGAGGTACTACCCCAGTTGGGCTTCGAAAGACTCAAGCGCGATGGTACTTCGGTGTGCCCTACCTATCATCTCTAGTTCCAGTCTTAGACAGACTTCGATGCTAAATATAAAAAATCAAGGTACAGTCAAGGTCAAAGATATGGATGCGGTCAAAGTGCTATAAATTGTATACATTCACCTTATTGTCTTACTATTAAAGTACATATATACATGTTTTGGCACTTTGGTTGAGTCGATATAAAAATAAGTGTTTTGTGTTTCACCAATTTGGTGACAGCCGGCCGTCCAGGGGCCGCGGATTTTTGTCATAAAGAGTGTCCTGTAAAGCAAAACTATAGTCAACTGTTACATTTTTGGTTGCAAAAGCGATTATATCTTTGTCCCTTACAGGCGTACGCGGATGCGTGCTCCAGTCATTATTCCACCTAGATCCTTGGACGTCTCTCTAGAACTGTCTGCCGCAACGGGCCATCGACTTACATTCCTTGTTTTTGCTAAATACAATATAAAATCGTACTCTTGAACGTTCAACGCGGATTTCATTACGATAGGGCCAGCGAAACCCCGCCCACTCATTATGTTCCGATGAAAAAAACGATTAACTCCATAATAATAGAGCAAGATGAAAACAGCGATTTATGCGCAGTGGGAGTTCACGCGCGCCATTTTAACCTGATCTGTAGCTTTATAGTTTAAATTAAGTATAACTCTAGTTGAAACAATCATGCGTGATGTCATTTTTAGTTGCATTGTGTAAAAGTTGTGTTAAGTGTCCAAAATGACCTACAACCGCTCTTATTCTCTTGAGAAGACGTGTTGAAATCATTTTGAACACCTCAACCGATCAGCCACTTCTGCTGCTGACTGTACAGATTTGTCTTTTGGGTCTATCTATTTATTTATTAGTTTATTACACAAAAAGGTACAATTTAAGGGTGACATGAGTCCCACAAAACTGTTTGCACAGTTTGACTGTGGGATCTGAGTCTCAACTTACATCTAATATTATTTACAAATTCAATTATTAAACTAATGTACTATTAATATAGATACCTACTACTAATCTGTCTGTCTGTCTGTCTGTCTGGCGGCATGTGTTACAGTAAATAAATAAATATTACAGGACATTCTAAGACAGACTTACTGAGCCCCACGCTAAGCTCAAGGAGAGTGTGGGGAGAAGAAACGGGCTGTGTCAGTCAAAGATGATGATGAGAGACATGGACTTGAAACGGCATTAAGAAATGCTTTTACAGAACAACCGACAGGGAGAAGTGGATAGCAGACATCAAAAACATTAATCGGTGAGCAACTCACCTCAGCAGTGAGGAACCGATTTACTAGAGAAGAAGATAATACTAAAATGAGACATACGATGTGCCACGAAATGGTTTCATCTCAGAGTGTTTATATATAAGACTGACCAACGTTTGACCTCATCGGTCACACCTGATGGTAAGTGTCGACGAGGTCCTGAGATGAGGGATGGATGGAGATCTTCCGAAGAGACCAGGTGAGAAATTCACGGTGACATGATGAAGGGAAAATTTTCTAGTTTATTTGCCTTGTTTCACCCAAACTTGGCAATTTTTTGGAATATTTGAAGCAAGATTCAAGAATGCATATAACAAATATACCCTTATTAGTCATTGTTCTGATAAGATTTAACCTTTCATTGAAAGCATTTCGATTATAATTAAATGTGAGTAATGTTTTAATCACGATACTTACATACGGATAAATTTGGCACGCTGATGGCCCAGAGCATGCGACTTGTAATTCGGAGATCGCGGGTTCAAGCCCCGGCACGTACCTACGAGTGAAGGAAGACATCGTGTGGTAACCAGATTAATCTAAATAAGGCCTAGTTGGAAGCACTAGGTTGGAAGCTCAGATGGCAGTTGCTTTACAAAATTTGTACCTACGCAAAAGATCGAGGACGACTTCTTTAACTTCCAGTGATAATCTCTGAAAATTTTACGGTATTAAATTTTTTCACATAAGGAAAACCGCAATATCTATCTAATGACATCCTTTAGGGTTGGAAAAAACCCCTACATTATGGAGTACTCTAAACTCTATTTATTTTTGGACTTTCCCAGTGTCCGTCATTCATTTACATATTCATACTAAATTACAGCTTTCTAGGACTAATAGTCATTGAGCATAGCCGGGGACAAACAGACATGGCGGAACTATAAGGGTTCCTAGTTGACTACAGATCTCTAAAAAACACACCATCAGAAGTTATCGTAAACCGTTCTCCCACACTGAACCGTTTTGATTTACCAACCCGTACTTACCAAGTTACCGTAGAACCCATGGTTTAGGGCTATGAGCAGAGCTATTCACAGACATATAACCTCGGCCAGAAGTATTATACCCATGCTTTTTATATGAAAACTCTATATTTTAGTGTAGTATTTACGTCTTTTCTGACGTCATATTATCAATTAATTTAAACTGTTTAGGTATCGGTCATTGCGGAGACTGGTGATTGCCTTTGCAGTAAGTCAAGTTGTAGATCCGTATTTTTGGTGCTCTTAGTTCTCTTATTTAGTGCGTACTTTTAAGTATTATTAACTGATGTTTACTTGTTGTATATAAGGTGTTAACAAATTAGCTACGGATATTTTTACAGCTGGTAGTATTTGGTTCTCAGAGTACCTATATTTAAGTATGAAACATCATTGGTAAAATTAGAAAAAAATGAACTACGTTAAAACACCCTGTTAATAAAAAAAATTAATGAGACCTCTTTAGAGACATTCAACAGGCCAACTATCATTCAACAGGCCACTTGAAGTTAACAAATGAAATACATAATGGCATTTAAGAAAAACTACTTTTGACCTAACATGACTGACAGTGTTAAAACATGTTGACAGGTACCTTTAGATTTTTTTTTGCTCGGTAATGAAACCAAAAAAATTATATACAAAGGTTCTTTAATTACTGTTAAAAGTTAATTGTTTTAATGTTATGTTTTTTTTGCGTGTTTATCAATTGAAAAGCGATATAAACTTTGAAATGTGCACTGTAGAAAATATTATTATTGAAACTGTTGTAAGCCATGATACTACTACATAGTTATAAACTTATAAACTTTTCCTAGGTGGTTCCAGTCTAAGCCCTGTTTAGAACAAGGTCGGGCCCCCTCCGGAGTGTGTTCAATCCATTTTCACTTACGCAAATGCTCAGAGCCTGTAACTAAGCCTATGTCCAGCAGTGGACCACTGTCTGATAGCTACAGTAGCTCCACAGAGGTCAAATAAAACTGGATGCAGTTTATACTCCAGTTGTAAATCTTTGTGAATTCGCAAGCGAGTTACGACAATTTTACGATCCTCACACACGGCGTACAAGTGATTCCTAAGGAGCGTTTATGGCCGGGGGTTATCGGGGGTATACGGGTAATACTTAAATTATGGAGACGGTCAGCTGTTGCGGAGAAAACTGAGAAGAAATAACACTTAAGTACGTGTGAAGATTTAATGAAAAATATGAAAGGGAATAATGATGTTTCCATCTAAAATATTGAAACAGAAAATATTGTGGAACTGAACCATATTCATTTTATTGAAAGTTTTTATGCCTAGTCAAAAAGCCCCCCTTAAGTTGTCCCCGGCGCAAAGGTCCCTACCGGCGCAGAAGTAACCTACCCATCTAACGCGTGACTGACCAAACTTTGGCCTCAGTCACACCTGATGGTAAAGATGGTGCTTGCAACAGTGCCGTAACATCGGTAACTCATTAAAATTAATATAAATTTTGACGACCGGTCTGGCCTAGTGGGTAGTGACACTGCCTATGAAACCGATGGTCCTGGGTTTCAAATCCCAGTCAAAGCATATATTTGTGTGATGACCACAGATATTTGTTCCTGAGTCATGGGTGTTTTCTATGTATTTAAGTATTAGTATGTATCTATCATGTTATATCCTCGTCTAGTAACACAAGCCTTACTGAGCTTACCGTAGGACTAGGTCGATTTATGTAAGATTGTGCCGAAATATTTATTTATTATTATTTACACATGGTAACTATCCCGTTTTTAGAAATAGCTGCAATCTGAACGAGCATGTTAGCTTAAAACTCAGACTCAGTTCAACAAATTGAAATCCAGATATATTCCTTTTACGATACAAAATAGTATCCAAGTGAATACGCTGAGGTGTGTACGGCTGAGTTATAGTCGTTTTATGACCTCGGCTGAGAGATTCTTTGAAGAGCTTAAGAGGAATCTGACCCGGAGTCCTATTTTTTAATAATACTGTTTTCTGTCTGTCTGTCTGTTACCAAGCTTTATCTTATTAATCTCCTGAACAATGATAGATATACTTTTAAAATTTCCCAGACGATGCAGAACAGAAATCTGTTGCCGATAATGTACACATACAAATCAAATGTGAATTTTTCTTTGTTTTTACGATATCAATTTTGTAAATTTTTGCTCGTTTTTACGATACTCAATATTGTAAATTTTTGTTCTTTTTTACTATACTCAGTTTTGTAAATTTTGCTCGTTTTTACGTTACTCAATTTTGTAAGATTTTGCTCGTTATTTAATTTTTAAATTAATTTGAGTATGTGACACTGATGAGCACAGCGTGATAAGGAGGTATCGCTGCTCAGAAAAAATATAAATTCCTGCGTGAAATGCGTTTGTATGCCTTGAATTTATGTAGCAGTTACATGAACTACTATTAAATGAAATCTGAATACATAGTATAACCCCAGTCTACTAGCTAAAATAGTTTACTGTATATTCTTGAATGTATCCTTTTATACCTCTGAGGTTGAATGTTTGAAGTTTACGAGGTTTTTATGGCCTCGGTCGAGTGATTCCCACTTCTGGTGGACCTTTTGAAGGATTTCGGTGAGGGCAACATTACCTAAAAATGAGCAAACCTTTCGGAAGTTTCCTAGATTTTTTTCGGGAATTTAAGGTAAGTTTACTGAAATGTGCGTCGATGGTAGATGGCAGTTTTCGATGCTCAGCATAAGATATTAATACATTCATCATCATCATCTTCAGGTTATAGTAGTCCACTGCTGGACGTAGCGCTATCCTAAAGAGCGCCATAGTGTCAAGATGCATCATGGAGTTACCACAATTTTCACCGATACACGAAGGTTTAATAAATAGTATATACGAGTAACTGCATTTCATGACCCAACTTTATGGTAATTTTATTAGCCTTGCACGTGGGTCTTGCACTCGTATTAATCTTGTGAAATGCTATTAAACTACAGTTCGGAAACTAATGAAGTAATTACGCAAAATTACAGCAATTAAATAATATAGCTATTGGCTTGCTCACAAAGGGAAAAATCCTACGGACGGGCAGCAGAGTCCGTCGAAACCTAATCTACAGTTTTGCAGTTACCAACCCACCTGCCAAGCTTGGCGACTATGGCAACTACCCCCACGATACAAGTCACAATCGTGAGGCCTATGTCCAGCAGTGCTTAATGCTAATTAATCATAGCGCATACTTCGCTACATAGGAAAAACATAAATAATAAATATTACCGGACATCCTTAAACAAATTGTGTACTCAACCATCAATTTTATTTAATATACAAATACAAAAACACATAGAGAACACCCATGACTCAGGCACAAATGTCTGTGCTCATCACACAAATAATCGCCATTACTGGGGTTTGAACCTAGGACCGTTGGCTTCATAGGCAGGGTCACTCACAGCTCGAACTGTCAGGTATATAAACACCTCGTAAAAATATAACAGAAGCCCGGGGCTCGAATTACGATGTGTAACACGTGTGTGTGATGGACTGAGAATGGGGCATAACAGTGTAACAGTCACGCACACATGTCAGACACACAGTCTTTATGATAGTAAAGTCAATTTGAGATAACATTTTAATATCAGCTAGGGACTTCTGGTTGAGTCTTAAAATGGCGAAAATGTCAAACATATATAGATACATACTGTGTATATATATATATATCAAGACTATGTATACAGAGTATGTATCAAGACGAGAGGCCAAGCTTTAAACCCGTCAAAGTGCAAGTAAGAAATAAGGTTTTGGCAGATATATTATTGAAATACAAGCTCATATTATTTTTTTGCTTCAGATAATGATAAATGCATTTTGATTGTGAAGCATCCTGTATTCAATATTTACAATCTTAAGATTTGACAAGTCAAGGTTAAGATCAAGACTAAATGTCAGTTGAAGAAAGTTTGTCAATGAAAATGGTAAGCCAACCTTGTTTGTCAATGTTATTAAGAAAAATAAATTGACATGACACATTGACACGTGACATCTAAGATATTGATAACGTATTAGGGGGCACTGTGTTTACGATAACTTCCACATAATTCAGCTGGTACTTCTGTTAAATTATCTAGTTTTAAAAATGACAAGTTGCACTTAATGAAATGCCTTAATAGTTGTGTTTACAGTTTTATCGAAATGTGTTTTTGTTATGAGAATAACAACATTTCACAGGATGATATGGGAAGTGTTAACCGACTTAGGAAAGGTACAACTTTTCAATTATAAATAAATTAATGATGAATCAATAAATAATCGGTAAACACCAACAGAAAGTGCGAAATAGTATTACGTTCGTCATGGGCATTAACAGGTTCAAAGCATGGCCTCTCGTCTTGATACATACTGTATTTAGTTTTATGTTCTTTAACGTTTGATGTTTAAGTCGAAAGAAAAATGGATTTTTTTTTACTCGCAGCGGGATTCAAACCCACAACTGCTAGATCACTAGCTATAGCACAATTGGTAGTGCATTGAGCTAGTGATCCAGTCCCGCTGCGAGTAAAAAAAAAACTATTTTTCTTTTCATTTAAATATCGAAGATATTCGCTAGCAGACGTTTCTGCATAATAAAAAATAATTCGTTGTTTAGAGTGTAATATCGATCAGGTTCAAACCCCGGCTTGTTCCAATGAGTTATTCGGACCTTTGTACTTCTGTCGAGCCGATTTGTCCGATAGTCCGGGTACAGCAAATTCTTGGGATATGTTTTTAATCGAATCGAATTTTTTTCTGTCAAACTAACTTAATTCTGTCGGAGGTCCTCGTCACTTTTTCTTAAATATATTGTGGTTGACGACCAAGTGGATAGTGACCCTGCCTATGAACCCGATGGTCCTGAGTTCAAATCCCAGTCAGGTCAATTATTTGTGTTGAGCACAGATATTTGTTCCTAAGTCATGGGTGTTTTCTATGTATTTAAGTATTTATATATAAATATCTATTACATACTCGTATATCGTCGTCTAGTACCTACAACACACGCCTTACTGAGCTTACAGTAGGGCTAGATCGATTTGAGTAAGATTGTCCCGAAATATTTGTTTATTTATTATTAATGGTCATCAATTTCCAATTTCTATGAAGTTGTTGCTTCAAATGAAGCAACGTACATCTCAAGGTCATCCGCGGTTAATGCAACCTTAATCACAAAACCTTCTTATTCCCATACTAGTTCTAAGCTATAGGAATAACACCCTTGATTGCCAATAGACACCTGATCATTGTCAGACTTTATCCCTTCGCCATAAGGTACATATTACACCAGCTACTTCTGTCCACGATTAATGACTCTGATTAACATACTAAGGCGGTAACTCAGTGACAAGTGACTGATGCTATCTGCCATCGATAACAGAGACAGATAGACATGTGTCGGCCTTGTTTAGTGATTAAGGCTGAGGAATCGTCTAGGAAGTGGAGAGTTTAGTGCAGGGTAAAAATAACCCATGCTTTCTAGGAGTATTTGAGCTCGTCCCAAACTGTGACCACATGAGAACAGGCAGTAGAGTCTGTTTAGAGTGTTGGGACATAGTGTAGATATATCGGAGCTGTGGAGGTGGTCACTTATATCTGAACATGTACTTTATCGCCGTGACAATACAGGCGTTGTTCAGATATTTATGACCACCTCCACAGCTGCGATATATCTGATGGCAACTGTGTACTTGAGCCACTTACGGTTCAATTCTCTACTATGAGATGCCCAGTGTAAATTAAACCCTAAATGGCTCATCAATTAAAGTCCTGACCGTACATTTTAGATTCTCATTAAAATTCAATTGTCCTTACACATGACGGGTGCTGTCGCTATGAGGTTCCCATGACACGAACAAGAGCATCATCCACTTAGTGTATAACATACATTTCATTAAATAGTCGAAATGGCATCTGCGCGTTGGCTCGATCCGGCTCCGCATACGCCTCCCAAATGTCCGGAACACCATTGTTCCACGTACAAGAGAAAAAAACTAATTTTGATTCATAGATTTTATCCGTATATTTAAATTACTGTAATTCAATACTAGATTGTTGTCTTGATTGTCTTGTTCTTCGATAAAAAAAAGTATAAAAAACTGGAAAAGCTTTGTCTCCACAGACCCTTTGATGTAAATTGTTTAAAAAGACATGTACATTAATTTCACTAGTACACAAATTTTTAAACATACCCGCATCTTAATAAATCGTTTCATTTAAATAGCTATCTTACTGCCCATACTATAAGGTTCAAAGTTTATAGTACACTATTGGTGTAAAATAAAACCATACTCGAGCGACATGTGTTATCTTTTGATCGTGGGACAACCTCACGTGCCTAGTTATCGGGTCGATCTGACCCAGGAGTTGAGTGACTTCTTAAATGTTGTATAATCGTGACTGGAGTTTAAGATGTAAAGGGTAGGATTGTGGAGGATAATGGAGAAATGGCTTAAAGCTTCCGTTAGACCGATAAACATGCTGAATTTTGGGTCGTGATTCAGAATCAGTTTTTATAACTCATTAACTAAGTAATGTTTTATATAGTCCTCCACATTGATTTCGAAGACGGCGACCATTAGTTACTAATGTATAGATTTTTCCTTTTTTTATGACATAGGCGGCAAACGAGCAGACGGATTGCCTGGTGGTAACCAATTACGGTCGCCCATGGGCACGCCTAACACCAGAGGAGTCACAAGCGCGTTGCCGGCCTTTAAGGGGGGTTGGAACTCTGGGAACCTTACTCACCATCAGGAACACAATACTGCATACCTGAAAGGTAGCAGTGCTATTATGGCTGTGGTCGTCTGTAAGGAGGAGGTACTTCCCCAGTTGGGCTGCCCCAGATTCAAGCGCGATGGTCATCGCTGTGCCCTACCTCTCATTGTTGGACGTAGATTAAGGACATACCCGGGTCCAAAAATGGGTATGTCTTTTGTGAGATCTTATGTGGCTGGCCACACCAAACTTGGTTTTTGACCGGCCGCGTTGTCGTATATATGTAGGAAGGCTTGGGCCTATCTTTACGTAGTTGACGTTTTACGTCCAAAGTCTGACGTGCTCAAACGCCACCTTGCTGCATGTAATATTGATCATGCATGTTGGGAAGAGCTCGCTACATAAGTCGTCTTGGCGACCTACCATATACAAATCAATCAAGTCGTTTAAGTATGGGCTTCTCAAGTAACCTTATAGGCAGTATTTGATAAAACATTTGGTCTACTTACCATCTGAAAAATAAAAATGATTTTAGGTTAATTAAGGATTCACGTAATTAGCTTATATATGAATTCTGTGACCTTATCTTCTTGTATAAAAAAACGGCTAAGTACGTGACCGAATCGCGCACAAAAAGTTGAGTACTATTATCTATACAATATTAGACACTATATATGCCATTAATATCGACCAAACAGCAAAAAAATCACACATTTTTAACTAGTCCTATGTATAAATACCACAATGATATGGGATAAACTCATGGCCAATAGGAATGAATTACCTTTACTCATCGTGTTTTTTTCTTCAGGTAATTTGATTTCAAGAGAAGCAGAGTACATGGTTCTTTATCAAACCGTCTACGCCATATTACGTATGTATTATTAACTTTATCATGATCCGTGGTTCTATTTTTTGGGTTCCGTATCTCAAAAAGAAAAAAAACTTATCGCTCTGTTGTCCATAAGAGCGTGCGACTTGCAATCCGGAGGTCGTATATTCAAACCCCGGCTTGTACCAATGAGTTTTTCGGAACTTGTATCATATGATATTTACCAGTCACTTTTCGGTGACGCAAATGCCGTGTGGAAACAGAACCATTCCCAATAACAACTAGTTTAATTGGAAGGTCAGATAGCAGTTGCTTTCGTTAAAGTTCATTGTTGTATGTTATATATTACATTACAGCCGTATGCAGTCCACTGCTGGACATAGGCCTCCCACAAATATGAATTGTATCATCTTGGGGGTAGTTGCCATAGTCGCCACGCTTGGCAGGCGGGTTGGCGACCGCAGTAGCTGTAGATTGGGTTTCGACGGACGCTGCTGCCCGTCCGTAGTATCGTGGTAGGATTTTTCCCTTTGTCGCCTCTTACGACACCCGCGGGAGGAGATGGGGTGGTGCTATTCTAGTCAGCCGGCATCACACGGCAATGTTATATATTAATATACATATATACCGTTGGTTGAGTACCCACAACACAAGACTTCTTGAGCTTACACTGGGGCTCACTCAGTCAGTTGTGTAAGGGTACCCTGGAAATATTTATTTAATCTTGTATAAATATTCGTAACAAATAAATACTAGCCAAGATTCGAACATCGATCCCCTTGCTTAACTGGTAGAGAATGCTTCATAGCATTAAGTTCACCTTTTGTACATTACTTTTATTTTGTGTAATAAAGATTAAATAAATAAATGAGCAATTCTCAAAAAGTTTGTACATTTGGATCACGTCTTCGATTTTGATTAAAAGCGGTAGACTGATAGAGTAAATGATGCTGAGCAAGATCTACCATATTTCCCAAAATGTCCCATTAAGTTTGTATGGAACTTTCCTTTTTTGTTACCGAAAGTCTTTAGAAACTTTTTGAGAATTGCTCAAATAAGCAGAGCCACTATCGACTAGGCCCCCAAGTTAAAAGCATCGTGACAAAACAGTCGTTACAAAAGGTCAGCATGGATTTAAATATTGTGTTTATCTAAACTACCCAATGCGTACGCGCAGGTCGTCCACAAAAACGCGCACGTCCCGCAGACGTGCCGCGCGTGACGGGCGGACGTGACGGCACCTTAACTATTCACAATCTATTCATAAGGCCTTCTGCGAATGGTTTTTTAGTGGTAAACAAGCATACGGCCCGGATATAGGTTGTGGTTGGCAGTCCTCAACTGTGCGTTTTTCTAGAAACTTCCCGCCTCGCACAGCAAAACTTTGGAATAAATTGTCGTGTGCAGTATTTCCGGACCGATGATTATGTCATACCATCCAAAACTTCAAGAAAAGAGCGTATAGAGATCTTAAAGGTCGGCAACGTACATGTGACGACTCTGGTGTTGGGGGCGGTAGTTGCTTACCATCAGGCAATCCGTCTGCTCGTTTGCGTCCTATATCATAAATTTAAAAAAAAACAGTACCATAACTCCAGAGGATTCACACACGTATTGCCTACCCTTTAAGGCTCTAAGTTCGCTGGCAACCTGACTCACGGGCAGGAACACAACACTATCAACACACTCCCTTCGCCTCGTCTGTATTCCCGGTAAGATATAATTTGGGTCTTTTCAAGGCAAGAGTGAATAGTCTGTTACTGAACCAGCGTGCTACACCCTCGACCTCGACACTTACCATCAGGTGTGACTGAGGTCAAATTGAAACGAGATTGGTTAAGTCGGTCTCCACGGATCTGAATGACTTAGAAATATGTCATTCGCAGTGCCTATGCCTCTCTTTTGGACGTAGTTTAAGTCCTACATGCGGGTATGTCTATAGGCTTTTTTACCAATATTTTTGCTCTTTTTTCTTTTCATAATCGCATTTTTCAGTGCCGTTAATTAAATGTTACGAGTGAAAAATATATTTATTTACAGAAATGAGAATCGTCTTATGATAACTAAAAGTTCGTAACTAGTTATTATTAGGTAATTCTAACATCGGATAGGAAATTAAACACTTAACTGATCACTTAAATATTATATTAATCTCACTTAACACTCGAATAAACAATAATATCCATTAAAAATTGGTATCTAAGCCTCGGCGGATTTGCAACTAAAACAACTGAAGTAAAACAAATGGCGTCGGTCATACGACGCCAGCGCTCCCCTGATTGGTCCATTCGGGAAGCGTCCTTGAGGCGAGTTCTATCTTCAAAATCGCGACGCGCCTGCACTGGCAGGTAAGGATGAAGCGGTATTTCATTATATAGTATAAGATCTAAAAAAGGCCCTTGAGGTAATGTTACTTATACGCAGCCAAAGATATATACAATACACGAATACTTAAATATATAGAAAACATCCATGACTCCGAAACAAATACCCGAACAATCAATCTGCAGCTACTGCGCTCGCCAACCCGCTTGCCAAGCGTGGCGACCATAGCAATCCGCCAAGATGATACACGTCATATTCTGGGGAGGCATTTATCCAGAAGTCGACGACTTGCGGGTAAAATAATTATGATGTCATTGATGACTAAGCAACCACGTCACCAGCTTAAAAAAAAAAATTGTTCTTAGTTGAATGTCTTATAATCAGAGATCGGACAAATTTGCGACATTGCTCGCAATAATCTGGACATGACTTTAAAATTAATCATATAAGTAATCATTTAATAAATTTCTTACTTGACATATCATTTGATTCCTGGTTAATAAATACAAAAATTTGTTAAAGTATAGATTTTTTAACAATATTTTGTCCAAATTCCACTTCTTTACACATCAAAAATATACTAAGTTCTGAAAAACTCCGCTCGCAATTCACTGATGGGGTAATGGGGCAAACTTATGTAGTGTAATAGGAATATCCACGGAGGCTCTACCTATAAAACGTCATCGTCACAAAAAAAAAATCATAGCAGGATATTTATAATCGTGTCAGTTTAACATCGTAACTTATTTGTCTTCTGACGAAAATGCTAACCACACTAAATAACGTTTTCATAATAAATATAGAATTGAATAACATTTTGATTCATTTGGAATCATGTCCACATTACTGCGAGCAATGACGCAAAATCCGATCTCTGCTTATAATATTTGGTTATTTACTAATTTATTTATACTGGTTCGTTCCAGCACAGATAGCGAACGGGTTGTGAATCACCTCATCTCAGTAAGTTGTAATTTTAATCGCTTTAAAGAAAAAAATTAAGCTGATCAATTGAGCTGTAAACTTGTAATACAACAAAAACTAAGATCTTATACATTTAATTAAGCCGTGGGGCCCAAGTGTGCGCCGACTCTACAGGGAGATGTCGACGCGTCTTATTGAGGTTTCTGGTGACCAGAGGGCTGGCTACTATTTCGCCCAACGGATTAGCACTGCTATCCAGCGCGGAAACGCGGCCAGCCTTCTGGGCACCCTACCTAATGACCAGGACCTAGGTATTTTTTTTTTATAATTAAGTCTTTAGTTAGTATCGTTATTATGTTTTTATCTTATATTTTTGTGTTTTTTTAAATAAATATTTCGAAATAAGAAATATACATTTAAACGAATACGACGGCATATATTCACGACCAGTCTGGCTTAGTGGGTAGTTAGTGACTTTGCCTATGAAGCCAACAGTCCTGGTGTCAAATCTCAGTCAGAGCATTTATTTGTTTGATGAGCACAGATATTTGTTCCCGAGTCATGGGTGTTTTGACGCGTTAACCAATGGGGCCACCAGAACACAGCGGAACCCGAAATATTATTATAATTTATATTCTAGTTCTACAGATGAAAAAAAAGCGCCCGGGGCCTATTTGTGGAACACTTAAGTGGGAGTCACTTTTTGACATCTGTTGTTAGAAAGAGACTTCCGCTTGTATTACTATTAGAAGTGTTCGAGAAATAGGCCCCCGGCCTATGTAGTAGTAACGTGTGTACACGCATGTCGGCGTTCTATATTCAAATGTTGACGTAAGTTCCATATTAATTCTCTGCACAACTACATAGACATGGTGCTTCAGTTCAGTTTTTCACCTATCTTACTTAAAATTTAAAGCAAAATTAAAATATTTAATATAAAAATAAATTGATTTGTTCACAGTTCTAATCAAATTATTTTTCTATTACTGCTGACATACCTACTTAAATAAAAGAACACAATCTTGTCTATTGAATTACAAATGTTTAAGATATGTTTGCATTGTAAACAACACTGTACAGCCCTCAGAGATATCGGAGCTGCGGAGATGGTCACACATATCTGAACATGCACTTTATCGCCTTAAATAGAGGCGTTGTTCAGATATTTGTGACCACCTCACCAGCCCCGATATATCTGAGGGCGACACTTTACACAGCAAAACAAGAATAATTGCTACTAATTGCAAGTCAACGATGACATTTTAAGACATTCCATTTTTTATAACCTTATAATCTTTGAAGCACTCAAATTAGCACCTTATTACATTGAATTAAAAATTACATGACACGCAATTTGATTTTTAGCAAATTAATAAATTAGTCTAATTGAAATTGGACTTTGTATGTATAGACATATGGTTTAATTTGTTTTGTAATGGTCTATTAACCGTCGAATCTGGTCGTCATGGCAACGCTTTTGAATTCAAAGTTCGAACATTCGGAACGTGCCCGCTAACTTCATTGGTTGTTGATGAAACCACTTGATACTAGTTAAAAGATATTATTATTAAAGTAGGAAAAAGTGAATGCTTTTACTGAAAGTTATGATTTTTGTTTTTATATTTAAATATCTGTTTTATACTACGTCGGTGGCAAACAAGCATACTGCCTACCTGGTGGTAAGCAGTCACTGCCTATGGACGCCTGCAACTCCAGGGTTGCAGTGACCCTGCCTATGAAGCCGATGGTCCTGGGTTCAAATCTCAGTCAGGGCATTCATTTGTGTGATGAACACAGATATTTATTGCTGAGCCATGGGTGTTACTACACTACACTGTTACTAGGTTGAGCTTACCGAGGACTATGTCGATTTGTGGAAGATCATCCCGAAATATTTATTACCTATTTACTAGCTGTGCCCCGCGGTTTATTAGGAAAAAACGTAGAATGGTGTCAGCTAACTCCATTCCAAATTTTAAATCGCTCCAGCCGTTTAGACGTAAAGCAGTAACAAACATACACACTCACAGACTGTATATGACAGTATATGAGAGGTAGGGCACAGCGATGACCATCACGCTTGAATCTGGAGAAGCCCAACTGGGGAAGTACCTCCTCCTTACAGAAGACCACAGCCATAATAGCACTGCTACCTTTCAGGTCTGTAGTGTTGTGTTCCTGATGGTGAGTAAGGTTCACAGAGCTCCAACCCCCCTTAAAGGCCGGCAACGCGCTTGTGACTCCCCTGGTGTTGCTAGTGCCCATGGGCGACGGTAATTGCTTACCATCAGGCAATCCGTCTGCTCGTTTGCCGCCTATGTCATAAAAAAATGACTCACAGACTCACAAACTTTCGCCTTTATAATATTAGTGTAGATTTATTTATTTACAGTAAGTATCAAGTGGTATAAAGCACAGTACAGACCTCGTTCAACAGTGGCAGCACGTCGTTCGTTTTTCAATATGTCTGCCGCATCGGGAGCCTTCGAGAAAATTCTCCGGGCCACAACATGACGGCGAAATATGGACGAAATATTTCCTATTAAACTGTGAAGTTGATGCTTTTCATCAATATCTAAATCGAAAGAAAAATATTTTTTTTTGACTCGCAGCGGGACTCGAACCCACAACCACTGGATCACTAGCCCAGTGCACTACCAATTGTGCTATACGAGTACCGCTTGGACTTGTATTTTTTTTTCTATTTATCCCTCGTCGTATACGTCATCATGGGTGACGTATAAACACATCTACCGCAAGCGAGTTGAACACTTAACGGTATCGAAGTCTCACTTTACATCGAGAATTCATCGATAACAATGTGCTACCCTTTTCTAAATTATTTTTTATTATTTATGGGTTTAGTTTTAATTATTTTTGGTTGTGGGTTCGAGTCCCGCTGCGAGTCAATATTTTCTATTTTTCTTTCGATTTAAATATCGAAGATATTCGCTAGCAGACGTTTCTGCATAATAAAAAATACTTTTTGATACTTTTCAGTTTTTACCCGACTTCAAAAATTTTGAATGTTAACATGGTAAGGGAAACTGACCGTCTAACCCATAGGGTAAACTTGCCGTTATTGGGAATCGTCCGGTTTCCTCACGATGTTTTCCTTCACCGAAAAGTGACTGGTAAATATCGAATGTCATTTCGTACATAAGTTCCAAAAAACTTATTGGTACAAAGCTGGTTCGAACCTGCGACCTCCGGATTGCAACTCTCACTCTCTTACAGCTAGGCTACCAGCGCTTTCAAACTTTGTCCTAAGTACCAATAAGGTAATGGCACCAATGTTGGACACTTTTAGCTGACAGGCACCAATGATGGACACTTAGTTCTTATTTCAAAAATCATAAAGTTATAAATTAAATATGTCCCAACAAATGCACAACACTTAACTCCTTTGAAATAAGCACTAATGTTCATGATTGGTTCCTTGTCCATTACTGGTGCCGTCACCTTATAATAAAATAAAAATTTATTAAAAAAACGCTCATACTTAGGCTTTATTTGGTAAAAAATATAATCATTCCATCGTTAACTAATTAATCACCCACCCATATTTATTGATACTAATTCGTCTATCAGAAATTCAGAAGATAAATAGTTAAAATAACTCTCAGTAGTCGAACTCAATTCATTATACAAATGCGTTTTAAATAAAATGCATTTTATAGTATTTTAACATCGACTATAACTCTTGTTAATTGCTTGACTTGACTTAGCAATGAATCAATGCTATCGTAAATAAATTCATTAGTCTTGGATTCTTAAGAACTTACTAAAATACCATATATAAGTATACACTTATCCAACTTATCGCATTGGTATAGGGAATAAAAGTGTATACCTGGTTATGCACGCGTGTACCAGATGCAATATTGATTGATTTATTAGTTATAAGGGTCACTTTTGTGTGGAGACGAAATAATTTAAGTATACGTCGCAGGGACATTATCAATTTGAACAAATCTCTAAGGATAATGGATGTTAAAATGGCGAATCTAGGTCATCATTTATCTAGAAAATTTCAGTTTTATTTTTTATTATGCAGAAACGTCTGCTAGCGAATATCTTCGATACTTAAATCGAAGGAATAATAGAAAAAAATTGACTCGCAGCGGGACTCGAACCCACAACCACTGGTCACTAGCCCAGTGCACTACCAATTGCACAGTCACCGACTTTAATTGTTGAGCCACTTACGGTTCAAGCTACTCTATGAAATGTCCAATGTAAAGTGAACCCTAAATGGCTCAATAATTAAAGTCCCTGACCGCTAAGACTTGTATTTTTTTTTCTCTGCGGCATGGTATCAAAGACGCTGGCAGCATTTCCTCGCTGAATCTTGAGCTGAGCTGAGCGAGGTACCTGCCAGCTCTTCGGTCTCCTGTGGCATCTCTGAGTCTCTTTGAAAGATCGCCTTTGACATCAGGCGACCTTCTTCACCTGACATCAGGTGTCCTTCTTCACCTGACATCAGGTGTCCATGCACTGCGGCAGTTGCTTGCCATCAGGCATATCGTCTGCTTGTTTACCTCATATGTCATTAAAAAAATAAAATGTCTGTTTCCGTTCCGTTTTGGAACCGTCGGACTATGCGCGCCGTGTCCAGGATTACCGCCTTCTGAATCTGACCCTCGATCCAACCACAACCACGTAGCGAGAGTCTCTCAAGATGTCGGTCGAGACTTCGCTATGAGACCGTTCGCGGAAACAACTATCGGTATAATGATCGTCGTATTTATTATTATAAAATAAAATAAAATAATAACATGTTGTACTTATACAATATCAAATACACAGTCAATACATTTTCGATGTATTTAATCAAATTATTTAAATGAATGCTGTCGCCATCTAAATAATCATGAGTGTATTTTATTTATGCTAATCAGTATTTAAGTGTTTATCTCAAAAGAGAAGTTCTTTGAAGCTCGCGTGTACTTTATCTCGTAATGTTATCACCTCTTACGCTGTCGGCTTTACTGGTGGGGCCATGAAATAAGAAAAAGCGATTTTATAATATTTTTTTATTTAAACGCTTAATGATGCCCGCGGGGCTCCACTGTTAAGAACGGAGATGGCAATAATTGTAGTTTATTTATTCCTCTCTTATTATTAAACTTTTTCTTATTCTTAAACTATGCCAATCTTTATACCATATGTATTATCATAGATCAATAAATTGTCTGGATTAAGTATCAACGGGTACTTTACTGGAAAAACTGATGATGGATGCAGCAGAAAGATTCTTGTGACCACTCAGATTCGGTTGAGACCGCGTCAACCGATTTCGCTGGTAGTAGTGTAAACTCAATAGGAGTAATACAATTAAAACTGTTGTGAGCCATATTACTACTACTTAGAAACGGATAAACTCACGTGTAATTATATCGTACTAGGCGACATGTTTCGGGTAAGCTCTGGTACCCATCTTCAAGCCGAGTTAGGACACGCCGATCGCGTTGAGGGTGTATCGCTCACTGCTATCCGCTGCCGTGCACGGCGTTCCTCAAGAGTATTTCCAGTAGCCAAAATCAAGTCCGGTGCGAAAGGGCCTGGATTTTCCTCAGGCTTATTCCCTAGGTTCCGTCCGCTCTAATATCCTGAACCTTCAGGTCAAAAAAAGAAGAAAAAAGTAAGTCGCGGGAAATAGTTAGCCCTTAGACAAGACTAATCATTGTTGAAATTATTGGGTGACTTTTTCCTGCTGTGACTGACTTTCGACTGATTATAATGATATGTTATACTCGATTTTTTAAACTAGTTGAAAAATCGATTGTTCAAATTGAGTTGTAATCCACAGTAGACCTGAAGTTATTCAGAACAAGCTCTAGGCATGCGGGTTGTCTAGTGAAACCGGCTCCATAGTTGTGCTTGATATAAATAACTCAAGAGTCTTGTCTTGATACAATTCTCTCACAATTAAGCTGATGGTATGATTTGTAAAGATACTAGCTTCCCCTTGCCTGTTCTTCACCTGTGTAAGACCCCACGTTAACGCATTACCGGAATATGAAATGTCCTATGTCTTAATTCAAATATTTGTCTTCAAGTTTCATGTAAGCCTACAGCGGATGTTGTGTTCGGATAGCCCAATTGGTTAAGACGTTAGCCATGATAGTTTTCAAATCTTGTCTCGTATACCGAAGGAGTATGGAGTTTGGTGACACCCTGGATTAACACATAAGCTACGTTTTTTCCCTAGTAAACCGCGGGTAAGACCGCGGGGCACAGCTGGTATATCATATATTTCAAATTTTAATTCGTATAGTCGTATTACTACTTAAAAATCAGAGCACATCAAAATATTTAATAAAAAAAATGACTCGTTCTAAGTTGCATCTAACTAGTAGCTTAACTATTACCTATCTCTGTTTTCTAAGTGAGTTATAAAAACTAGACACATGAACTCAAAATTATCTTCTAAGTGACATTTTAGAGGCCCTCCATTATTAAAAAAATAGACATAAATCATGTTTTAATGAAGACAACATCAACGAACACAAACGACATTACATATAACAATTTGAACCTAATAACAATAACTATATGATTGTCATTCAATTGCTCGTACACCCGGAGTCCATTACCACTTTTGAATTGTTGGCGGCCATTTTGAACTAGACAAGGATAACGATTAATATAATTTGAATTCTATTACTGCATAAATAAAGTCCAAATTTATTCAGCTATCTAAAAAGTAGTGTAAGTTTGAATTTATCTTTACTAATAGTGGAGTGTAAAGATACCTTAATATTGAGATTAGAAATTAAAATGTTACGTAATAAATATAGGAAATTAATTACACTGATATCTTTGTAATTGATGTGTTTTATTTAATTAAATTGTTGCTTTCTCTATCGATAAAAGGATGTGATTATAGGTCGTTAAAATGTTTGAGGCATCTTTACTGTTTAAGTAAAGTATTAATACGTACACCTTGGCATAACTTGTATCTATGGCTGAATTATTTTTTTTATGACATAGGCGGCAAACGAGCAGACGGATTGCCTGGTGTTAAGCAATTACCGTCGCCCATGGGCACTCGCAACACCAGGGGAGTCACAAGCGCGTTGCCGGCCTTTAAGGGGGGTTGGAGCTCTGGGAACCTTACTCACCATCAGGAAAACAACACTACATACCTGAAAGGTGGCAGTGCCATTATGGCTGACTGCAATAAGCAATCGACAACCCGCCTGCGGCGCTACCGCGAAAAATGATATTCGTAAATTTCGGACGATTGTCGCTGTCATTCTCATGACGCCTTAATTGGAGTAAAAGAGAAAGATGCCTGAAATATACGAACTTCGATGTCCGCGGTACTGCCCCTGGTTCCGGCCGAGCGTCCCTACACTACATCTACATCATCTATGGCAACCTAAATAGTCACCACGCTAGGCGGGTTGGTGACCGCAGTAGCTGTTGATTTGGATACGGACGCTGCTGCCCATCCGTCGGTATTTTCCCTCTGTCACCTCTTACGGCACACGAGAGGGATGGAGTAGTGCTATTCTCAGTCGGCTGGTACCGAAAATAAAAAACTAGAATTATTGGCCATAAATATTAAATCGCTACTTAAGAAAACTTTTCCCAGTATTGACGACTGGTCTGGCCTAGTGGGTAGTAGGTAGTGGTAGGTAGGGCCTGCCTATGAAACCGATTGTCCTGGGTTCGAATCCCAGTCAGGGGATTTATTTATGTGATGAGCACAGATAATATTAGTTCCTGAGTCATGGGTGTTTTCTATGTATTTAAGTGTTTATATGTATCTATTATATTATCGTCGTCTAGTACCTACAACACAAGCCTTACTGAGCTTACCGTAGGACTAGGTCGATTTGTGTAAGATTGTACCGAAATATTTATTTATTTATTTATGTACAATCTTATTCTCTTATCAGTAAACTTGTGTTTACCTCTTTATGAACCTCGTCCGCTTAGCAAGTTTTGCTTCTAGTCAGAAGTCAGTCGAGTTTAAGCGAAATATTTGACGTTATCTATGAAAAGGGACCTTATTGTCGATGGCGCTTATGTCGTTGTTCAAGACGATACAATACAAACGCAACGCGATTCAACGTAACTGCCATCAGCAATAAGTTCCCTTTTCCTAGATAATGACAAATATTAAGATTTATTGTGCAATAAATTTATAGATAAAACTTATATATTTAAGTGTAAGCCCGCTCACCTTATCAGACTCACATTTAAAATAGGAGTTTGTTTACTGATTTACTTGACCCATGGCCATAAAATACCTATAGATCAGGTACAGCCAAGTGCATAAATATCTATACAATTTTGTACCCTATGTCATTGCTATAAGATGAAATAGTGTATACATATAACCTCCTTTGACCGTAAAGTGTCACTAATGGAACTCGAATTAACTCGATTAACATAATAAATATGTTTAAGTTGGTTAATGTGTATCGGTCGGCGATTTGATTAATGTATCAAGATAAATCTGCTGACGTGAGCATGATGATGATGATATTTCTTAAATTGTGAAATAGGCATGACACTTCTACTTAGGGTGACATAACACTACTATACTACTCACTACGTGATAAACTCTCACCCTGAACGATGCTATGACTCGGCTTGAAAATGAGTACCAGAACATGTCGCCTAGAGCGATATAATTACACGTGACTTATTTTTTATAAGACTGACGACTGACCAGCGTTTGACCTCAGTCGCACCTGTTGGTAAGTGTCGAGGTCGAGGGTGTAGCTCGCTGGTTCAGTAACAGCCTATTCACTCTTGCTTTGAAAGGACCAAAATTATATATTTCCGGGAATACAGACGAAGGGAGCGAATTCCATTCCTTAGCGAGTTTATCAGTTTGCAATTAAGTAGTAGGTCATACAGCCTTTTATATCTATATGTGTATTTGTCTACATATGTATAAGCCTATTTATTCGGTTGTTAAACATACAAATTGAATATACAATAATTGAGTAAAAAACTACTTAGTTAAGGTGCGATTAAAACGCTGCAAAAAATAATAATAATAAACCTTTAAAAAAATAAGCTACGCTACAGAATCGCAGTGACGCATCCTATGGGTGGTGGTCTGTGAAGATGCCTAATTCAAGCGGCGAGGCGATTACTATGGAATTGCCGTCTCCCGGGCACACTGGCGGCGACTACTCGACGTTTCCGTGGTGATTCCATAGATGCGCAGCGTGCATTCTTTTAGGAACGCTGGGAAAACGCGGAACAGTAGCGTTTCTGTTCACGCTCTAACTGTTCTATGATTTTAGGACTTATCGTCTATGGATAGTTGGAGATCCTCTATCGTGCGTTTCTCTAGCAACTTCCTCAATCAAACTCCTCTATCAAAACTATGGAATGATTTGCAGTCAGCGGTATTTTCGAACCGATACGACCCTCATACTTTCAAGAAAAGAGCGTTACTGCTTTCTTAAAGGCCAGCAACGCGCTTGTGACTCCTCTGGTGTTGCGAGTTGCTGGTGCCCATGGGCGACAGTACTTACCATCAGGCAAACCGTCTGCTCGATTGCCACCTTTGTCATAATATTACGATGCAGTAAAACACTTTATAATTTTAAATATCTCATCTTTAATTTGCGGATAAAATTACATGTACCCCTTACTGCTTATAATACTGATTAATAAATAATAACTACTTATATAATTATTACCTGAAATAACAACCAATGCCAGCCATAAGTCGTTACTTAATTAGAACTCAAGTTTTATTCCAATGTCCACGTGAGATCAGTCCTTGCCTCCAAGCTCAGCCACAGATCTCCATTGCTGGACATAGTCCCATGTAAACCAGATAGAGCATACTGCAGTCACCGACTCCCGGCGACCTTAACAAGGTCCGTCCATCTAGTTTATGGATAGTCCGATAAGGCGCCGTCCGAAAAGAACGTACTCATACAAGCCTATGACCTCTCTGATGTTTCAAGTTGCCATGGGTGGCGATAATTGCTTATCATCAGGAATTCGTTAGCCTATGTCATAGGATTTCAACCGAATAAAACTTAGAGGTCAACAACTCAATCAACCGGTCTTCGTGGATGGGATATCTAAGGAGACAAGAATCTCGGTTCTGGTTTGGCCTTTGGAGAATTCGTCAGCGCTGTACCCTCCCAATATGAAGATAACTAAACAAACCTTCTACTCTTGGCCTCCGTATTTCGGCTTTTCAGCCTATAAAGTCTTGGTCAGAAGTATTGAGCATAATTTTTACATGACAACTCGATATTTTAGTGTAAAATAGTATTTATCTTTTGTAATGACAAATTACCAACTACTTTAAACTTATTACGTATTGGTCGTCGTGGTGACTGTAGATCCGAATCTTTGGTGCTTTTTTTTCTTATTTAATACGTTCTTTTAATTATTATTAACTGATATTGTCTTGTTGTGTTCATACATTAATGTTTGAAATATCAGAAAATGTGACTACATTTAGAAAGTCTTCGTTTTTAGAATTAGAAGAAAAAAGTGTGAGCTCAATTCTTTTGGCCAAGGCTGCATGTACTTAAATTAATACAATAATATTGTTAACTATTACTTATTTGTTACCAGTGACAGTCCAAGGCCCGTATCATAATTTATACTTCAGCTAGAACTTCTCCGACGACGACATCCATGGGGGGAGCCAAGTCTCTCTTGTGGATTTCTTTCTTGAAGCACTTTGCCCATTCAAGAACGTGCATGCACTGGTCTTCTTGAGGAGGGACGCTGTTGCCACAATCATGAATGATTTTCACGAGGTCTGCTGCTAGATTCTCATCTGAAATTGTAAAATTGGAAATAGAGGGTACGTTATTTTAATGGAAAAGAATGTAGAAGAAGTTTTTGTCTTAATTAGAACATATCATGTCTAATTTTGAAAATTTAAGATTGAAAGTATTTTGATAAGAATAGTATTACTAGGTTTTTTGCGATTAAATTGTGTCCGAAGAAGGTAGCCTGGGTAAAATCCAGGACTTCCGCACCAGACTTGTACACACAGCAATACTTAACTGTACATCGGTGGACTTTATGCCTTATATAATAAGGTCTACCAATGTATAGCTAGGAGTGTTGTTGACTGTACTACTGGAATACTCCTACTGAGTTTACGCTTTCAGCGAGATTGGTTGAGGCGGTCTCAACTGAATCTGAGTGGTACTAGGTTCAAGTAATATTTTGTCAATAAATCCTGTTCTACTCATCTAACATTGTAATTGGCTTAACATTTATAACGCCAATATCGAGTTTTCTTTATATTGAGATTCAAAAATACTAGATAAAATTCCTTGGATCTTGTTCTTGATTTGATTGTTTGATCGTAATAATAATGACTCTCTGTTTTCTTCAATCTGAATTATTCTTTGATCTTTACCTGCACCATGTTTCATGGCAAAGTCTTTCGCGTTTCCATGATGCAGCTGCAGGTCAGGATCCACCAGCTCCAGCTTCTTGGACAAGCACATGATGGCGCAACCGGTAAAGCGGTTCGTGAGCTCATAGTCTTCCTTCCAGAAGTTCATGAAGTCCATGTAGATGGAGTCAGGTAGGTCCATCTGGGAATAGAAGTTTTATTAGCTTTCATCAACATCCGAGGAAAGCCTACTTCTGAACATGCCTTCCCTATTTAATTCTACAACGATCGGTCTCGTGTCGCCCGAGTCCAACGCATTGCAATGGATGGTCATCATCATCATCATCTAAGTCATAAGACATCCACTGCTCAACATAGACTTCCCCTTGGACCTACACATGTACCGGTTGGAAGCGACCTGCATCCAGCGTCTTCCGGCAACCTTAATGAGGTCGTCTGTGGGTGGATGTCTTACGTTGTGCTTGCTAGTCCGTGGTCTCCACTCGAGCACTATTCGACCCCAATGGATGGTTGATGATGTGAAATAATGTTTTGTTTTGGGGTAATGGAATTATTGAATTATATCTTCGAAAAAAATAAGATTATATTTGTAAGGTAATCTAAACTAAAAATTTGGAGTTCTTGTACGCTAGAAGGTACTGGTCTTCCGTGGTGTCCATGGTGAGTTACTACCAGCCTTAATGCTGTACCCTCATCATCTCCGTGATACAATATCTCACCTCTTGCTTGCAGACGTCCAGCGCTTTTCCAAAGTTCTCCCCCATGTCTTTTATCACCTGCTGCGATGAATCCACTAGTTTGCTTAAACTTAAGCACATAAACGCCACCAGAATTAGCTTTATCTGCTTACACATCTTCTTTGTTTATCTGTTGTAACACAAAGAGAAAATATTTATTATTTTCTTTTTAATTTTTTTTTTATGACATATGCGGCAAACGAGCAGAAGAATTGCCTGGCGGTAAGCACTAACCGTCGCCCATGGGCACAGCAAAAGAATTTATTTCTTTCGTCATTTTTCGTGACCGTAAGGCTGCTTTGGCAAACGGTTGAGCCTAGCCGGCAATGGATAATACGAACTGTATATTAAATAACTTTCTTACACATATTGAATCAGCTTGAAGCCTTGTGCTAAATATTACAGGACATTCTTAAACAAGTACTTACTGTCTTACTGATATATGTAGTGGTGTATTCAAATTTTGACGTAAGTTACACATTCACACAACTACATAGACATGCTTTATTAGTTAAGTATTTCGCCTATAAGTTTTATCAAGATAAAATATGTTGTCAAAAATATATTTACCTTAGTCGTCTGCGATATTCTCTAATACACTCATGGTGAAACAGTTACCCTGCGTTATATATGGTGAATGGTAAACTCGACATCAAATACATATTTACTATTTTGGACAGTATTACAAGGGAATAAGGTGCAACAGTGTTCACGTATTTTTGTCAACTGTTCAGTAATTGTCAGCTTATTTAATTGTTCGTTAAGTAAACATTTAACCGGTAATTTGTTAAGCTGAGTCGCAAGAATTTGATTGATTTAATTAGAGTTGTCACTGATGGCGGCATTGGCCAGTTTCCTGTCTCTTTATTTGTGGTGTCAATTGACTTGTTTTGTTTTAAGGATCAGATGGTTATAAGTTTTAGTATAATATGGCCACCCTCCAAAAAGCATTATACTAAAAATTAACTCTGAGGCGTTACCACCAAAAAATTTTCGTAAATTTCGGACGAATGTCTGTGTCACTCTTCATGACGTCTTTATTGGGGTAAAAGAGAAAGATGCCCGAAATAAATATAAGATGGTACAGGGCCTGTATATAGGCGGTTAGAATTAATTTTAGTGTGAGCTGGCCAGTCATTGAAGGGTGGCCAATAATTGAAACCCCATTAGAAAATGTTATATTTATAGGTAAACAGAATTCATTTTCAGTATAAGGTGACCAATTATTGAAAAGTAGTCAGGTACTAGCGATTTACCCTATAAGATAGATAGTTTTAAAAAATGGCTTCCATCAATTCTGATTGTAGCAAATCAATCAAATAATATAACAAGTTTGCTCTAAAAGCATGCCAGCGATTCGCTTCTACCTTCCTAATGCGGACTGCTAAGGAATGGAATTCGCTCCCTTCGTCTGTATTCCTGGAGATATAATTTGGTTCCTTCAAGGCAAGTGAATAGGTTGTTACTGAACCAGCGTGCTACACATTCGACCTCGTCGACACTTACCATCAGGTGCGACTGAGGTCAAACTTTGGTGTTTAAAAAAAAGACAGTGCCATAAATACTTATTATCTTATGCTCTGTTATGAACAGAAGTTCAGATCTGCGTGTGGCATCATCACATGTTGCTTTATTGGCAATTTTGTATAATTAACCATCAACGGTTATACGACTAAACTATCCGAATACAACTAAAACATAGCTTTAATTACATACATTTAAAGTCGTAATTTGAAAACAACTCGCGGCCATTTTGATTTGTGTAATATATGTGAATATATTGGAAGCCGACTAATAAGTGGTTTTGTAAGTTAATTACTGGTCACACTAGATTTTACGTAATGTGATATTTATTACAGTTTATATCACATAAAGTGGTATAGTCCAATCGTTGGAAATTGGCTCTTTTACAGTGTGTATTTCGATTACAATGGAATCGCAAAGAAAACGTCCAGTGGCCGCTTTTAGTGTGCCAGAGAAATAAGTAAAGGGGCTGAGTCTACGCGGAGTAGCAATAGATTAAATCTTATTACCTATGTATTATCTTCTTTTTTCTATTTTCATTTAATTTTTTTTTCACCGACAGTCTAGAAACACGAAAGTTAAAAAGTGTTAGACCTTTAAAAGGCCGTCTGTCCATCTTGTGGGTGGACGTCCTACGCTACGATTGCTAGTCCGTGGTCTCCACTTGAGCACTTTTCGACCCCATCGGCCATCTCTGCGTGCAACAGTTTTAATTATATTAAATATAGTCTGCTCGACTTAAATTGGCTTAGTATTTTAATCGATTAGTTTGAATATTTATAAGGTATGTTAGTTTCGCCGCTCTGTAATTAAATTGTCATAAACGTTCGTTTGATTTTACACTTGTGAGAATTCAAACTATTTTGTAAATAAAAACTATATTTTTATGTAAATTATACATATTAGAAACCTACTGTTTAAAATTCGACTCGACGACAGGTTTGGCCTAGTACCTATGACGCCGATGGCCCTGAGTTCGAATCCCAGTCAGGGCATTTATTTTTGTGATGAGCACAGATATTTTTGTTCCTGAGTCATGGGTGTTTTCTATGTAGGTATATAAGTATTTATATGTATTTATCTATTATATATATCGTCGTCTAATGCCTACAACATAATCCATACTGAGCTTACCGTAGGACTAGGTCGGTTTGTGTAAGATTGTCCCGAAATATTTATGTATTGATTATTTCATTGATTATTTAGTTCAAACCGCTCGTACAGTCAGCAGCAAAAGTGGCTGAGTGGGTGAAGTGTTCAAAATGACCTACACGCGCTCTTATTTTCTGACAATAGAGATATGTTGACGTCATTTTGAACACTTCAACTTTGAACACCTCAATCGCTTAGCCACTTCTGCTACTGTACCGTAGTTTTCGGAACGTGGGTAGGTACGAACTTGTTTTTTTTTTTTTTAATGGGCTTTAAGTACCGGAAACACGACATCGATAATTTTCGTCGCACGATAATAAACAGTTTACTAATGGAAGTAACTTCGTTATCAGTGTTATTAGCGTGTTAACATTTGTACTTAAGTGATATCAAAAACTATTTTAAGCTAAACATATTCACTGACATTAAACATTTTAAACTACTAAAAACTGGTCTATACATGTTCAAGAGGGAGGCCTATGTTACATGTGGAGGTCCAAGGGGGAGACTTGTTTAGTAGAGCAGCAGCTTGTGACATTATTATTGATATACATATAAATATTATTTTGTAATAATTTTACCAATGAATTACTCTGAATTAATTACTAAATTAAAATTATATTTTGACCCGGGTATGTCCTTAAACTACGTCCAACAATGAGAGGTAGGGCACAGCGAAGTACCATCACGCTCGAGTCTGGAGAAGCCCAACTGGGGAAGTACCTCCTCCTTACAGAAGACCACAGCCATAATAGCACTGCTACCTTTCAGGTATGTAGTGTTGTGTTCCTGATGGTGAGTAAGGTTCCCAGAGCTCCAACCTTTAAAGGCCGGCCACGCCCTTGGTGTTGCGAGTGCTCATGGGCGACGGTAATTGCTTACCATCAGGCAATCCGTCTGCTCGTTTGCCACCTTTGTCATAAAATATATATAGGTATTTGTATTAGAATATTCGAACGTACTTGCTCCTAGGTCTACTTGAATAGAAAAATAAAAATAAAAGTTATGCCTCAGCAATAGATATTATATTTGTAGCATTGATTAATACATACTTTAAAAGGAAATAAACACGAATTAACATATGTAAGATAAATTATCTTAATCATATTAAATCCTCCAGCACTTAAAGGAAATTATCGATATCCTGATACAATCTAAATGATAAAATTTGAATCCAGATTCCATTAACGAGGCACGAAGATCAATACGTCTATCGGCAGACATGCAAAAGGCGTTTCTGAGCCTTTGAAGGGAAGTTAACTGTTATGTTATACAGGGTGAAAAATTGGGCGCAGAAAGGGACTGAGGGCCTGCCGAAAATTGTGATTCACAAATAGATTATTATATACTATTATAGATTATAGCTGCGTTCACATTTATCGTCGGGCAGTGTTGTACAGCAGCGATCGTAGCCCACAAAAATGGTCCCGCCGGAAGATCAGCGCTGACTCTCGGGTCAGCATTTATGCTGAGGCTGGTCCATTTCGTGGTAAACTTTTTAATTTACACTTTTTCATATGTATTGTACTTAATTGTTTTCGTGTTACGTTTTTGTAATTTTAATGCAGTTTATCACGAATAAAAAAGCACGTACTATTTACATAAAACATGAAACAGATTAAGATGATCATAAAACATTACAAGTGTCACGAATTGTACCTGTCACTCTAATTACACCTTAACTGGAGTAAAGGAGAGAGGTACTCGAAATTATCGATTTTTTTATTGTTATAAAATTAAGAATTAGTTTTTATGATTTGAATATAGCGCGCGATAAGGATAAATCAATATTAATGAAATTTATAAGTTACACGCATATGTAAGTAATGCGTCTAATTTTAAGTAATGCTATTGTGAAAGATTAGATAGAAATCTACCTCGATGTCCAAATTAGAAGTAAGATATATTATGCTTTACCTATAGATTTTATTTACCTTTAAGATACATTACTGTTTAGTTCTGAACAGGGATGTCATGCAAGTACTTACAGGCTTGTTAAGATCTCATTGTATCCATTGCTCTGCAAAAAATATAAAACGTCTTTTAGACAAATTTTAAACACAACCTTTATAAAAAAAAAATTGTAAGTATGTTTCTTGAAAGTATATTTAAATATATATATAAAGTTCTCCGACTATTATATTGCTTTTATAACATGTATTACATACTGACCCGATTAGTTGTCCTACCCTGTATACTCGTTTATGACCTTTTCTAACGTAGGATTTAAACTAGGAAGGGCGATTCGGCAGCCGGGATAAGTGAGGGCGATACCATCTTTACGATGATTAGGCTAGTCTGGGGCCCGCGGCTCCGAGTGGAGACGAGTTTGTATGGGGCAGGTGATGTATGGATTGAATGGATCTTAAAGGGAGTTAGCAGCTTAAAATGTATATTTGCTAGGAATTTGTATGTATTCAGCAGATTTTATGGATTTAATTCTGTATATATGTGCATTTTTTTATTTTAAAAATATGTTTGTATATGGTACAGTCGCTGTCGTATATATCGGAGCTGTGGAGGTGGTCACAAATATCTGAACATGCACTCTATCGCCTTGATTAGAGGCTTTGTACTTTATATACTTCTTAGCATAACTGTACAGATATTAAAGTAGGTTAAATCTAAAAAAGGCCTTAAGGAATTGTACCAAGCATGCTGCCGGTATTTCCTCGTTGTATCACAATTCTGATACGTACGAGGAAGCCGCCAGCTCTTCGGTCACCGCGATTTCTGCACAAAGCTTGTGGGCGCTGGGACCACATGGATCTAGCGTTTGATGGTACTATTCTTACCAATTTACTTTTTTTTATACGTATTAACCTTATCATGCTTTGGCAGCGCAATCCCTCTCTCATTACCTACATTAGCTGAAGACACTTTTAAGTGTCCTTGGTGTCGAAAATAATATCCTAACGAAAAGCCTCAACCAGAAATATTATCGTAACTAAAAGCCTCAACCTATATACTTGTAGTTAGCTACGCGACTTTGTTTTTCCAATAATTTTCCCCATAAGGGCCCCAAGACAAGATGACGCAGAACGTGACTCCACTGCTAAGTAGGGGGAGGGGGTAACTCGGATCAGTTTAAAGTCGGATATTGGATGATCGGTGAGTCATTTAGGCAGTTTAGTTTAACGGATCTATTTTGAACACGTGTCTTACCTACTTATGTTTTAGAGATTTTTCCTGTATACAGTACTAAAATTCTGGTATTCGTTTAAGGATACAATTAATTAGTGAAGCATTTTGAGTAGGAAAATGTATTTTTTTTATGTATAATCAGAATGGAAAACCATTTAGTTCGTGACATTCATGTTTTTATAATATATCCTAATTATATTTGTGACTATCTTGCTAATGTCATAAACGCGTATGTTTGTATGGATATGAATGTTTATTGCTGTTCCACGCGAACAGAAGTAAACGGATTTTAAAGAAACTTTATAACTTTTGGACCCGGGTATGTCCTTAAACTACGTCCAACAATGAGAGGTAGGGCACAGCGATGACCATCACGCTTGAATCTGGGGCAGCCCAAATGGGGAAGTACCACCTCCTTACAGAAGACCACAGCCATAATAGCACTGCTACCTTTCAGGTATGTAGTGCTGTGTTCCTGATGGTGAGTAAGGTTCCCAGAGCTCCAACCCACTTATAGGTCGGCAACGCGCTTGTGACTCCCTTGGTGTTGCGAGTGCCCATGGGCGACGGTAATTGCTTACCATCAGGTAACAAAAATAATAATAATAACGTAGCGTCAGAATAACATATAGGCTACAATATATACGCAGGCATATAGCTATTGATATATATTTGTATCTATTTAAACTTTCACGGTTTTTACACATTATTACACATAAACGAGACTTAACCCTGTATATTAACTTTAAAAAACTTTAATACTTGCGCTGCTAGAAGATGTTGATGTGAACTTTAGCCAGTCTTAATCCGAGACCACAGGGACAACGTCGTCCTCGAAACGTCGGAGGTAATTTTTAAAGTTAATATACGCAGTTTATGTGTAATATTATTTGTAATTATTGCCTGCTTTTACAGTTACCATGTTGCCATTTTTTTGGAAGTAGTAATTTCAACTTTCGTAACCCAATATGGCCGCGTTGAATTAAGAACACTGCCATTCGGTCTTACAGACGCCCCTGGTATCATTTAAAATAAATGAAAACTTGACATTCAATATGTGTGGTTATTTTATTTATAACCACACATATTTAGTTAATATTATTTTGCGTTATGTTTAATTTTGACCCACCCGACACCATAATTTCACATAATTTTCTTACTTGTTCTATATTGGTAGCACTCTTCAGTGACATTTTCGTCTGACTATAAATGTCACAGAGACGTGCTTACTTCCACCGCAAGTACCTTTCCGTATAAAAAAACAATTTAAATGACATTTGTGTTTTCCAAATCCTGAAGGGCTGTCGAGTCAAGAGGGCCGTTTGGCAGTTTCTTAAACAGATCACGTCCTTACCTTACTACTTTGGGGATTTCCTTTTATTTACAAAAGTATATTTTATCAGAAAGTCGAATGGTATACAAAATATGTTTTGTTTACTTGTATACTCAAGATATTTATTATAAAAAGTGATATTCATTCGAGGACAGGTGTGGCCTAGTACCCTGCCTATATATGGAGCCTAAGGGTTTAAATCCCAGTAAGTTATTTGTGTGATGAGCAGCGATTCCTGAGTCATCATTACATCAACATATATTTCAGCCGTATGCAGTCCACTGCTGGACATATGCCTCCCACAAATATGACTTGTATCATCTTGGGGGTAGTTGCCATAGTCGCCACGCTTGGCAGGCGGGTTGCTGACCGCAGTAGCTGTAGATTGGGTTTCGACGGACGCTGGTGCCCGTCCGTAGGATTTTTCTCTTTGTCGCCTCTTACGACACCCGCGGGAGGAGATGGGGTGGTGCTATTCTAGTCAGCCGGCACCACACGGCAAATCATGGGTGTATTATATTTATTTAAGGATATTTATACTATGTATATCGTTGGCTGAGTTCCAAGCCTTCTTGAGGTTACTATGGGGCTAATTCAATTTAAGAAAGGATATAATATTTACTTATTTATACATAATTTCCTCGTAAGACTAAATATTGCGGATGCCCATGGGCGACGGTAATTGCTTACCATCAGGCAATCCGTCTGCTCGTTTGCCGCCTAATGTCATAAAAAAAAAAAACATTTTAAACTTAAACATTAATATTGATTTGCTAAGATTTGCTTCATCGGCTGACAAAGGATGTCAGATGCGTCTATACGTCATACGGATATGCACATTTACCGCCATAAATTGACAGTTATCTCCGTCAGACATCTACTGACAGATCCGGTGGAAAGATCTGAATGGTTTAGACTAAAGGCACATTGCAAGCAGAACCTATGGCCGTTGGGGCGTAAAGGTTCTCCAGTGGTGACCACGTCTCGGAGGGCGTAGTATGGGCAGACTCGCCACAAGGTAGACCGACCACTGGTAAAGATCGCGAATCCACTAGATGCGCAAAACCGGTCACTGTGGTTCGCTAGGAAAGGCCTAAATCCAGCTGTGGACGTCATTCGTCTGATATGATGATGATGATGACAAGTATCGTTGGTACGTAAATGAAAATGGCGACTAACGTAATAAAAAGATGAGAAAAGAACAGCAAAAACCAGTGTAATTAACTTTATTGCAAGTACCAATAAAGATAATACAGAGGAAAGTATCAGAGCATTTAAAAATCGTTATAAATATAATTAGGGAATTAAAAACCTGAGCGGCCAAGTGTGATCGGATTTAAGAGCTTTTTAATGGCGGTGCCAGGAACTCGTTACCTTACGTACAGTCAAGAACATAAACATAAATAAAATTATTTTAACTTACAGCAATGCTGTAGGGTGAAATAGTTATTTTATACAAGGGAGCAAAGTGGTTGTTTATCTTCTATAAGTGGTACGAGCTAGCGAAAGATTCCAAAACAGTCGCTATTATCTAATAGACCACCCAACGGGACCCGTCGAAATCTATAAAGTCTAGGTTTAAGACACAAACCACTAAAAAGTACATTTGAAAGTTTTAAATTTCCTTCATACGATTTTTATCCTTACAGTAATTATATATCAAATGTTTATATAGTACAAATATGTAGTAACACAAACTTTTTAACATTTTTTTTTTATGACACAGGCGGCAAACGAGCAGACGGATTGCCTGGTGGTAAGCAATTACCGTCGCCCATGGGCACCCGTAACACCAGGGGAGTCACAAGCGCGTTGCCGGCCTTTAAGGGGGGTTGGAGCTCTGGGAACCTTACTCACCATCAGGAACACAACACTACATACCTGAAAGGTAGCAGTGCTATTATGACTGTGGTCTTCTGTAAGGAGGAGGTACTTCCCCAGTTGGGCTGCCCCAGATTCAAGCGTGATGGTCATCGCTGTGCCCTACCTCTCATTGTTGGACGTAGTTTAAGGACATACCCGGGTCCGACATACCTACTATTGTTTGTTAAATTGAGATTAAACCTGAATTTCTTATTACTTTTGTTGTTATCTGTACTATAATATCTTTTACTCTTATATATATTACATTTACGAGTAGGTACCCAGCCCGCCATAGAGCCAGGCAGGATTCTGACGCCCTGAACAACTACACAACCCGATCAATCTTTGAAAGTCCTACTCATAAATGTCCCTTTTGAACTCCCACTCATAAACGTCTAACGAATGAACGATATTTTATGAGCAAGCTTTACCGTTATTTCAAAATAAAACCACATCATTCCATAAGTTAACCAGTAAAACGTTAAAGTTTACTGTCATGTTAATAAATACCTTGCGAAATACCTTTAACAATTACGAATACGTAAATCTAAATCGAACCGACACTTAAAATAGTTGAGAAACTAAATTATCTGAGAAAATTACAAACTAGAGCAGAACCAATTGCAAATGCACCCACTTATAATATTCAATTTCGATAGCCGCTTTTAAAGCAATGGGAACTTGAAGTGTTAGACACGACAGGTCCAGGATTCGGTCCCGTTGCCTTCGGGGGCCAACCGGTCCCCAGCCTCGCTAATTAACGTCCGACAGACAAACGAAGCGTAACCCATAAACCACCTACAACAATCAGCAAATAAAAACCTTAAAACAATGGCACAAGATTGATTATTGAATGAAAAAATTCGGTGCAGAATTTACTAAAGCATTTGACAAGACGTCACTAGTGAGACGAACCGCGCATTACAGCAAAAAGTCATTGGATATTGATCTGTTGTTCGCTTGAAATAAAATTCAGTTTATTAAGTGATCGCTCAGCCGTTGTCGCGTTTATATCTTCGAAAAACTGGTCTACTGTGATGGATCACGCAAGGGCGCATGTTAGGTCACGCTCTGTTTAATTTTATGTCTTAATTTGATGAGGTCAGGGTTTAATTTGACGTGTGATGGGCGTGGAACTTATGCTGTTACGTCTTGGTTGCACTGATCCGGAATGTCCGTTGCAGAAACCTGTCTTTTGACTCAGAAATGCATTCGAGGTTTCTTCATGAAATTCGTATGAACATGTCGGCGAGCGAGCGAAGCAAATATTTGGACTCGTTCGATTTTTATTTTATGGGTTATTTATTCCGCTGTCTTCTTAAGTAGTCATTAAATTAGGAATGTTAATGCCCGCGAAAAGCTAATGAGTACTTTTGAGAGTTTAAAATTATCAGCGATCTTTTGGTTTTTGGTTACACGTTTTTAGGTGTAGCCGAGGTGTCCGGTAATTGATTTTCGATTTAAATAAAGATGATAATTTGCATGTTGGGAGTTAATGAGCTTTATATTTGTGGTTGCGTTTTTTTAAACTTAAAGGACTAACGTAAAACCTCTTTGTAATTTTTTGCTGATTACCAGTTGGAGCTAAGTATTCATTTGGTTACCAATTACAAATATAAACTTTTCTTTACCCGCGATATAATTTAATATTTCTATGTAGACAATGGTCTATTTAATATTAAATCATATATTTTCTATACCAACATCCCACAATTTGTCTACTTAAGGAATGATTTCCGGGACAAAATGTATCCCATGCCCTTTACAAGGAATATTTATCCTATCGTATCCTATCCTAAGCTATCACTTTTTGTATAATTATATTACGCCGTTAAATTGTGCATAATTGTAATACACTATGTTAATGAGCTCTAAAGGCACTTGAAACTCATTCAAAGTGTACCTTTCAAATTTAATGTCACCCTAAAGCTGAAAACAAAACATAACAGTCATTTGCATGGAGAAACAATTAATTGTATAAAACATCGCAGCTAATAAAGAACAAAGGTCCGAACACCGAACCCTGTCCCTGGGGCACACTTAATGCTATTACTAATTCACCCACAAACCCAAACAGGAAAGACTCAGGGAAAACGCCTCTTACACAGGTGGATTTTCCAAAGAGGTTAGGCGTTTTTCCAGTGTAACTGAGTTGGGTATTATGCTATTTTAGTTGTGAGTGGTTTTCTGAAGGTATCTAGATGGTCGTGAAGTGTTTTTTAATCCGTAATGGCCGGCGTGCGATAAGGAGATGACAAATGAGCGGTCAGTGCTTCTGTTTTACCCAAAAAGCGTTATTTCTATTGGGAATACTCTGGACTTAGGCCGTTTTCAGTGCGTGGTGAAGTTTGTGGAATAGGAAAGAAGGTTTTCGATTAGGGGTTGTATTAGGCTCAAGTTTGTTCAGATATTTTGGTTTACATCACACTTGCGCTCATAGCTTGCTTTTTATCAATCACTCTAAGCTAAGAATAGATTAAAATTTAAGGAATACTTTGTTTGTAAGTAAGTACTTTCTGTGAATAAAATCTTCTCAGTTGGTATAGTCTGTAGTAAGCACCTGGCCTGTACACACACGTTACTACTACGTAGTTACTAGGTACTACTAGTAGTTACTACTACATAGTTACTAGGTACTACATAGTAGTAACGTGTGTACACGCATGTCGGCATTCTATATTCGAATGTTGACGTAAGTTCCATATTCATTCTCTGCACAACTACATAGACATGGTCCTACCGTAATTTTTTCACCTATTACCGTTTTTGTGACACATTTATTTATTTTTTTGAACAACGTCTTTTATCCAGTCCGTCTTTGTAATGGCTACCACATAACGGGACACTGTGACGAATGGCTTTATGGCACGGGATTCGAACCCATGACACCCGTCGTAAAACGTCCGCTTCTATTTACAACCTTGTCTCATGAAAATAAGGATCAAAATGGAGTGGCAACTTATTATGAAATGGAAGGTTATCAGATTCCTGATCTCCGGATATGCGAGGTGAAATAGTTGGTATGGCGTTACGTTTTGGGGTTTTTTGTGGTTTTTAGGCTGTGGGTTTTAAAGCAGAAAACACTTGTTTTTTATACAAGACTGGCCAGCGCTTGACCTCAGTCACACCTAATGGTAAGTGTCAACGAGGTCGAGGGTGTAGCACGCTGGTTCAGTAACAGTCCATTCACTCTTGCCTTGAAAAAACCCATCTTTCCGGCAATACAGACGAAGGGAGCGAATTCTATTTCTTAGCACTTCGCATTACGAAGGTAGAAGCGAATTGTTTACTTGCATATTATATATTTTCATCTTTTTCATAAAAAGTTTTTGTCACATTGTTTTGTTACATGTTTGAAGTAAGTAGAGGTAATTCTTTCCGGAGTTTGTAAACTTATGAATGTAACCATGTTTTTCACATTTTAAGCTATTTAAATTCCTCTCATTAATTTTCTTGTCGACATTCTATGATAAGAATATTTAGCCAGTACAATGTTTGTACCTAAATTAAACCACTTTTTTTACTTTAGCGTTAGAATTCAAAAATTTACAGGAAAGTAATCGACGACAATAGTTAGTTACTAATATTTTACCACGGAATTTTTAGTTAAAACAACCACTTCTTTAATTTTTATCACTCACGTTAATAGCATTCCTTCATTTTCATTTTATCTAATTTACGAATCTATTTTACTTATATATGATATTTCATTTTATATAAAACTAGCTGACCCGGCGAACTGATAGTTATGATATACAATTGAGGTCATATTTATTTTTCGAAATCACGGGATTTTTGTTACTTTTTAATACTTAATGTCTCAATCAGGGCTGTGACGATTCTAACCAATCCAAAATCATTTGAATCGGTTCAGCCGTTCTCGAGTTATAAGCGGTTGAACAAACCCCACTTTCTTTTATATATATAGATTACTCACGAAATATAATCGTGTGTTTTAAATACGACATATATAAGTGCCTGCGTTATATGTCATCGTCAATTATCATTATTAATAGCTTCAATGCAAACTTTGTACAAGTATACCCTTGCGAGTACTACCACAACCCCAAATTGGCCTAAACTGCCTTAAAATTTGTACAGCAGCCCAATAATATCAACACAACCTTAATACCAAAACATATAAACATGAACCTTATTGTCTTAATATCAAAGCATATGTATACATATTTTGACGCTTATGGCGTATCGATAAATTCGATGCTGACTGTGGAAGCCATATTGACTGCACACCGTCGCGTACAGTTCAGGGGACAAATATGTATACACTTTTGCGTCTTATGTCAATGGCATAGGGAGTAAAGTGTATAGATGTTTATGCTCTACTGTACAACTAATAAGTCCCGAGGGTTTGGACATTCCCACACGGCACGCATGGTGACAGACATACATTGTTTATGACTGTTTTGGTCGTTATATAATCTAATGGGCAATTATACAAATTGGATATGAAATTCCAAGTTTTGTGAAGAAAATATTTCATCATCATCATTTTAGCTGTAAGTTACTGCTGGACATTTAGGTCTACCCCAAATAAAACTTGTATTATTTTGGGGGTAGTTGCTATAGTCGCCACGGTTGGTAGGATTCGGTTTCGAACCTGGGAAAAAGGCAGACGTCAGTTATATTACCTTTGTCACCTCTTAAGGACACCAGTGGGAGACGAGGTAGGGTGATGGGACCAATGCTGGACAGTTTAAGCTGACAGGCACCAATGATGGATACTTAGTTCTTAATTAAAAAACAATAACGTTATAAATTGAGTATGTACCAACATAATAATATGCACAACACTTGACTCCTTGGACATAAGCGCTTATGTTCATGATTGGTTCCCTGCACACTGCACCACACCGCAAATTTTGCGTTTAAAAAAGAAATAATAAAACTAAGAATTTGCGCATGTAATCCCAGCACGCAAAAACTTTTTGCAAAAATCGCGAAATGTCTGGTTGACGTAGTTGGTGACAGCAGAGCTGGCGGCTTCCTCGCACAACGTATCGGCATTGCGATACGAGGAGCCGCCAGCGACCTTGGCAATGCCTCAAGGGTCTTATTTAAATTTAATGTAGTAGCTAAGTCGTCCTTGTAAAATTGTAATCCTTGTATATTATTTAAATTCCAGATGAAATCAAAATGGTAATACAAAAATATATTTTCTGGATCGATTCGTGATTGCAATCAACTTTTACTATGGGGTCACAACCGAAAAATCGTTAAAAAAAGAGACCTTCCCATACTGGCTGCTTGCTAACTATAGTTGTCAGTATGGGCAGGTCATTTTTTAACTAATTTTAATTAAAAAAATAAAATAAAAATAAAATATTTTTTACAGTCATGGCTCCATATTAAAAGTTGATCGTAATCATGGATAGATTCAGAAAATATAATTTTGCGTCGCCATTATAATGATCTAGGTTTTGGGCAGTTTTTTTATCTATGAATTTCAGTGTCACCTTCGTTGTTGTCGGCTTCTGTTTTAAAGCATTCTAGTATAAAGGCGTTGCCGTAATCAGTTAAACAAGATGTCTTCCACGTTCTGTATTCAAATCACGTTGGAGGGGGGGATGATAATGTCTTCATCGAATTTAATAGATCTGTACTATTACTAGCTTCTCCTCCCGTCTTCGTCGGCTAGCCATGTTTAAAGTATGGTTGCGGGATAAAAAATATCTTATGTCCTTTCTTGTAGCTAAAACTTTCTCCATACCAAGTTTCATCCCAATTGATTCAGCGGTTTAAGGGTGAAGAGGTAACAGACAGACAGAGAGGGTTACTTTTGCATGAAAATATTAGTATAAAAGTCGCTCAGCGGGCTGTGGAAGGGGCTATGCTCGGCGTTTCTGTGTGGTAATGAGGTAATCCGAATCCCAGAGAACCAAAGTCATCGACATAGTCCACCGTATTAGCAAGTTGAAGTAGCAGAGGGCTGGCCATATTAGCCGTATAACCGATAACCGTTGGGGAAAAAGAATTCTTGAGTGGAGGCCGCGTGTCGGCAAGCGTAGTGTAGGACGCCCTCAGGCTAGGTGGAGTGACGACTTGCGCAAGATGGCTGGCAGGAGCTAGATGCGAACAGCCGAAGATCGAATGACTGCGATAGGCTGATAATGGAAGTATGGACGTATATGTCACAGTGAAATTGTAAATGCAAATGCAAAACAAATGTTTTTCTTCTTTCGTCTTCATTTTGTGCTCCTTTCGCCCTGCAGGACATTCTAAAAACTAAACTACATGATAATAGAGGAGGCAATTAGGGTCCCATTCCAATTTTGCTCCTGAGGCAGGTGTGTGAGTCGGCTTAAGATTCATTTTTTTTTCGTTTTCAGTGTCTGGCTTCACGCAGACTGTCATTGAACTACCATAAACCTCTCAGACACCAGACCCATCACAAAACACGCAGTTTGTCTTGTCTGTTATTATATCACTGGCTTCAGTCGTAAAGCTGCTCATAACTTACTTTTAACCATAGGCTTCTTAATTGAAAGCTAAGTGGTTTTAACTCTGGACCACACTGCTTGGATTTTAATATACGAGTAAATATAGTATACATTATTTTTCCGATGGACGGGTAGCAATTTTCGTAAGGATAGTTACCATTTATATTAATGTCAAAAACTTTCAGATATTTCTTTTTTTTTATTCTCGAATGACCAGCGTTTGACCTCAGTCACACCTGATGGTAAGTTTCGACGAGGTCGAGGGTGTAGCACGTTGGTTCAGTAACACCTATTCACTCTTGCCTTAAAAAGACCCAAATTATATTTTTACGGGAATACAGACTAAGGAAGCGAATTCCATTCCTTACCAGTCCGAATTAGGAAGTTAAAAGTGGAACGCTTCGTTCAAATGAATTGAATATTCACAACGTAAGGATGAAACCGCTGCCCTCGCCTGGACGTACGGTGGTGGAACGGAGATTATTACTTAAAATATTATTACTTATAATTAATTAAACGGGATAGTTACCATGTATGTTAATTTAAATGAGTTTCAGATAATTAGGCACTGTTGCAAGCGCCATCCTCGCGTAACAACTGAGGCTCTAGTGTAACTTTCTTTTGACATAAAAAAACGTTTACGAACGCGTAAGTGATAATGTTATTTGTATGGGAAACGCAAACGAGTTCGTGGCGTAAAGATACGTTAAAAACTTACACTCAGGGCTGTGAAATACTGCAAGACTCACGGCGGTCCAACTACCCTCCAGTTGTAGATATAGTTGTTAGCTTAAAATCGTATAAAATAAACATACTTACTATCCCGTTTTATTAATGACCACCGGTCTGGCCTAGTGAGTAACCCTGCCTGTGACGCCGATGGTCATGGGTTCAAATCCCAGTCAGGGCATTTATTTGTGTGATGCGCTCAGATCTTTGTTTCTGAGTCATGGGTGTTTTCTATATATTTAAGTATTTTTATGTATCTATCTATTATATATATCGTCGTCTAGTACCTACAGCACAAGCCTTACTGAGCTAACCGTACGACTAGGTCTATTTGTGTCAGTATACCCTTACCATGAGTTGTGACATTGAGTTTACTATCTGTGTATGTCGCTTATACTATTTTAATGCGAAGGAGATGCACAGATAGTAAACTCGATACTCGTTATCGAGAACCTCAAAGTCACAACTCATGGTAAGGGTACAGACTACAGATTGTCCAAAATATTTATTTATTTTATTTAGGTATTTAAGTAATAGTTGTGACTACTTTGTTGTAACAATAAATTACGTATTACAGAAGAGTTCAAGTAAGCCATTTCCCTACAATGTCTGGATTGCTTAACTCTCAAATCTCCGGAACCCTCAGACTCCCAGGAAATTGGGACCTCTTAAGATGCTTGGATTCCGTTAGGGAGATATTATTTGCGGTTGGTAATAGTCACGTCTGTCTTAAAATGTATGGAGTAGGGGTGAATTTGGCTTGTTTTGTAAAATTTTGGTGTGTATTGTAAGTTACTTGATAGAGTTTAAGGAGAATTTGAACGTTTTTAAGTAGTTTTACATGTTACGATTTTTATTGGCCAGAATAAGACATTTTTCTGTTTCTGTTAAGCTCGTGGCTGACTGGTAAAAAATGCCTCATGGCATGAAATCTGTTATTTGTAGTATCATGTATTGTGCAGTAAAGATTAACATCCTTATTTAAATAAATTAGCAAACTGACGATAAAAACCCGGTCTTGGTTTGCTTTTGAAAAGCATTTATGAACAACGCCAATAATAAAGCCACTGGCGTTTTGGAAGAAGCCTCAGTCCAAGCTTTGGCTTTTTTCCGATGACACACAAATTGTCTGCGATCCGTGTGGTGCCGGCAGAATATCACCACCCTATCTCCTTCCGAGGGTATCGTAAGAGGCGATTAAGGGAAAAAACAGACGGATGGGCAGCAGCATCCGTCGAAATCTAATCAACAGTTTTCGGTCACCAACCCACCTGCCAAGCGTGGTGACTATGACAACTACCCCCCAAGATGATACGTATATGGATGATAAGTCATATTTGGGGGAGGCCTATGTCCAGCAGGGGATGACCTACGGTTGAAATAATGGTTATGACACTGGTCGAGCTAAAAGAAATACATAATCTTATATAATGTAGTCTCTCTCATTAGTACTAATGTTATATACGACGTACTAATTATTAATGCAAGTATTTAATTCTTTACCAAAGTATTAACATTAGTTTTTACTAAAACCATATCAAAGACAAATAACGATATCAAAATAAGGTTTTTTTTCAATAAGCGTAAGTTTCACATATAGTAAGCGTATCGGGATCGTGTCGTGAGCTGTAAGTCATCACCCTTAAATTGTAAATGTAAAGCGGAGCTCCGTATAGAGTGTTTATGGTAACTTAATGCATTGCAAAGGGGACCAGGTTTTTCTTAAATGTAAAATTATGCAGTTTTAAATCTTATATGGGGAAGTTGTGTTTTAAGATGACAAAATCATTAAATAAAACTTTTTTTTTGTACAACAATTCTGGACTGGTAAAGACTACTGGAGTGATGGGTTCAAATTCCGATAAGGGCATTTATTTGAGCACAGTTTGTTCCTGAGTCATGGGTGTTTTCTATGTATTTATGTAGGTATTTGTATATATAAACGGAGTACACATATTCATTGTATAGAAGCGGGTAACTCACGTTTTATAAGTCAAATATTGCTCGACATATTTCACTCCGTAACGAGGAGCATAATCATGAGCCGTTGTGGGTACTCAGCTCACAACACGAGCGTCATTTAACTTAAATTGTGAAAGGATGTCATCTTATACTTATAACCACCATCAATGTATAAAATTAAGTATTTCAAAAAAAAAAATTATCTTATCTTATCTTATTTATTTATATGGAAAAATAAGATCAAGTGGATGGCACAATAAAGGCATAGACGGGGCAGGTTTCACACAAAAATAAATAGCGACTGATTTTGGACTCCTTTAAGAGATTTATTTTACAGTTTTTTATATATTCTTGTTGCCTTGGTTAACATGTAAATAAACATGCCAAATGGGAAAACATGTCTTTCTGTGAACTAAGAAATTTAATTATATTTTTATCGTACTACCGGTAGCCATATTCTAAACAATATTCTGTATTCAACACATTTTACTAACAAAACATATTTCTTGTTACAGGTATTCCCACGGCCCAATTATCGCGCAGCTGTCACTCCGCTAGCCAATCAGCGGCGTGCATGTATAACGCGGCGTGGCGCAGCATGCAAATGAGCCAATCGTGCGCAAGCGTGAACCGTCACGATTTACTGATGGCATGGGAACATAGGGGTCGACTCTTTGAGCGTACACGCGCAGGGTAAGATGTATATTCGACTAATTTAATTTCTAGGCCACTCCGAACCTTGTCACAGTGACGTTAATAAGAAATCTTTTGCGTCTTTCATACATGTTTTCACTGTGACTAGGAACGAAGTGGCCCATAAATCAAATTGGTTGACTGTACACGTACAATTAAAATAAATATTATTCTCAAATATTGTTCTTATCTGCACTTTAAGAAGCCATCTTTGTCTACCATCTTTATTGCAATAATTCTTTCATTCAATATGGTGGCGCGGCTGTCATGCCATAAAGAGCTTTTTAGACAATAAATTTTCTACTTTGCTAATGAGTATATTTATGCAACCGAACCTTAGCCCGTTAGTTTTTCAGAGACTCATTAATAGACGAAAAACTAGTGGTTCTTATCACATTGACTGGCAGCGTGCAACTATAGCTTAGTTATAGATTATTCATTGCTTCCATAGTTGTGAACCTTTTTTATGTAATTAAGTGTATATAAGCTGTTGCCTTATTGAGCTGATATACTCTAGAACTTAATCATTTTGTCTAAGTTTGTCCCGAAAATATGATTTTAGATAATTTAAGTTCTTACTTCAAAAACAATAATTTAAATACAATTTCGATATATTAAGATTGTCTCACTCTCAATGACGTATACATATTAATGCTCGACACTGTATGCCCAATAAAATACACCATGCTGTCATCTTTATTATGAATGTCATAAGTTCCAAAATAAGTAAGTACTTGTACTTAAGGGATAGAGGATTCAGACACTGTGGGGTCTCATACGTTTTAACTTCGACACCAACATTTATAATCTAGTGCCCCCAGCACTGCATAAGCATTTGAGCGACACTAACTAAAATCTTATAAGGAATAAAGTTATAGAAGCTTTCCGCAATATGGCGATGGTTTTTTCTAGTCGGCTACAACGTGCCCGTTTAAAATATTCGCCCGTGTGTTTTCAAATATTTACAGTACCCGAGGGCGAAGGGCGAAGTAATCCGCTAGATTCTCTGAGATTTAGGACGCTGCAATATCGAGCAGTGAGAAGCTAAGGGCGATAAGGACGGGATTAGACGGAATATTTAACTATTTAATAAAGCCCTTAAGAGATGGGCCGTAGTGACAATGAGAGAATCTGATATACTCACGTGTAATTATATTTGTGCTTAGTTCGAGGTACTTATAGTAGTCTGACCCCAGCGCTCAAACGTCGCGATTTCAGAGCCTATAAAAAATAAATACCCTACCTAGCAACACTATGGTTACCAACTGCCATTCTTTTCTCCGCGCGCAGAAAATTAACGGTCGCGTCGAAATCGTCGTATGGAAAATTCAAGTTTAATTATAAAAATAGTGTATTTTCCCTATCCAAAATGCCTAAAAGAAATACTGAAAGTAGTGGCGATGAAAGAAAAAGGAAAATGTGGCTTTCAAATGCCAATTATTTTTATTACGATTGCTCCGTTGTCAACTAGGGAACACAAATGCGACTTGCAATCCGGAGGTCGCAGGTTCAAACCCCGGCTTGTACCAATGAGTTTTTCGGAACTTATGTACGAAATATCATTTGATATTTACCAGTCGCTTTTCGGTGAAGGAAAACATCGTGAGGAAACTGGACTAATCCCAATAACTAGTTTACCCTCTGGGTTGGAAAGTCAGATGGTTGTCGGTGTCGTAAAAACTAGTGAGGGGTCTAGTTGACGTTTACTGTCAGCCTACAAACTTCATAGTTTTCACAATACATTGCTTGCTTTGAATTTTTTATTAATATTTAGTAAACTAATAAGTTATTAAAAAAAAAGTAGAATAAATGTGTCTATGTTTGCGTTGTAGAATGAATAAATAAATAAATAAATATTTCGGGACAATCTTACACAAATCGACCTAGTCCTACGGTAAGCTCAGTAAGGCTTGTGTTATAGGCACTAGACGACGATATATATAAAAGATAGATACATATAAATACTTAATGCATAGAAAACACCCATGACTCAGACACAAACATATATGCTCATCACACAAATAAATGCCCTGACTGGGATTCCAACCCAGGACCGTCGGCTTCATAGGTAGGGTACTAGGCCAGACCGGTCGTCATGTCTGAAATGATTGCTCTTATTACAGTACCCTTACCATGAGTTGTGACATTACAGTTTTCGACAACGAGTATCGAGTTTACTATCTGTGCATTTCGTTTCCACTAAAATAGTACAAACGAGATGCACAAATAATAAACTCGATACTCTTTATAGAAAACCGTAATGTCACAACTCATGGTAAGGGTACTCGCCACACCCGATATACGTATGTTTTAAGTATTGCAGTGAATCAGAGTGCACTTGCATTGCATATGCATAGAGTGCATCGCTCCTAATAGCGCTGAACCTGTTCGACTCCTGCGCAACTTAGATACAAAGCTCTCAGATCATTAAAGTATAGTGAACTTTTATACGGACTTAAGTATTGGCCTAAGGCTAATAAGAATCGATATATTTTGTAATAATTTTCTCTGTCACTCTCATGACGCCTTAATTTAAGTAAATGAGAAAGATGCTCACACGCTAGGCCACCAACTCATAAAAGATAACTTTTATCAATCATATTTATGGTAGTTGTTTGTGAAACTTCTACTTTTTAAATATGTTAGTCATTTTACTATTACTTACAAATGGATGAACTCACGTGTATTTATATCGCACTAAGCGACATGTTTCGTTTAAGCTCTGGTACCCATTTTCAAGTTGAGTCAGGACACACCAGGACAGCAGTGAGTCACGCACATAGAGCCGGTGTGTCCTGACTCGGCTTGAAAATGGGTACCAGAGCTTACCCAAAACATGACAAACACAACATTTTTATATGATTTATACGTACACCTGCGTAAATTTAAAGTTAAACCGGGCCAACAACCATAAGTATTCAAAGTTATGCAATTTTAAACTGTAATAACAGCGCAATAAAGTTGTAATTTTAAAGTATTTCCGAACCGTACTTAACCCCATTTGATTTACCCGTTTCTTAGCGACGTAAAAGGCTTGGTAGTCTGGTCACGCGCTGCTAGATGTCGCTGGCAGCGCGGTGGCATAATTGATAATGTTGTCAGTGTATAAATTCTAGAGTGATGTGGTGACATTCTAGGCTGTTGATACACTGTTGGGTTGCCTTTTATGCTGGTTTTAATGTTTTACATGGTCAAGGAGATTAGCATTTTAAAACAGGCTTGTGATCTATGACTTGATTAAGTTGTAGCTATTGTAAATCTTGTTTGTAATTATAGTGTTATGAGTTATAATTGGTCCCGGTTATTGTTAACTGCGCCCAGAAACCGCCAGAGGGTGGGCCTGAGTGACGTTCTAAAGTGGCGGAATATACTGCGATCGCCAACCCGCCTGCCAAGCATGGCGATTATGGCGTTCAACTTTAAATTCGATTAAAATCGATAAATTATCTAATGGAAAAACCATAAAATAAAATAAATTATTGATCTATTAACGAAAAATAAATGTTAATGGAGTTGTCCTTTCTGTCTTCTCTTCTGTATTGCACAAGTGTCAAAAATAGGTTCTCAAGCCGATGTTATACCTAAAAGTGACGGTATATCCATAGAATCCTATTTCCGCCGGCTTGACTAATGTTCTTACATGTGAGAAATAAAATTTCTAACGATTCTCTTTCTAACGATTGTCTCTGTCACTCTAGTGTCTTTGAGTAAGAGATAGATAAATAAATAAATAAATATAATAAGTATTTTGGGACAATCTTACACAAATCGACCTAGCCCTACGGTAAGCTCAGTAAGGCTTGTGTTGTAGGTACTAGACGACGATATACATAATAGATAGATACATATAAATACTTAAATACATAACAAACACCAATGACTCAGGAACATGAATCTGTGCTCATCACACAAATAAATGCCCCGACTGGGAATCGAACCCAGGACCACCAGCTTCATAGGCAGGGTCACTACCCAGTAGGCCAGACCGGTCGTCTAAAGCCCGTAGATGCCCGAAATTATCGTATTTCGATTTTCGCTCGTACTTATACAGTGTGTACACAGACCTTACAATTACACAACAGTTGTAGAACAACTTGAAAACTTGCTTAGCAATAAAAAGTAATTAGCAATTAATTTAGCCTCGATCGACTTTTCTACGAAGGTATTTGTACCTTTTTCTTTTAATTAACTGTCCTGAGACATGTACGTAAATATGTAGGTTTTAATAATAAATTATAGAATAGTGTAATATTTTGATCAGAACATGTTTAACTATATTTTTGTGTATATTTTGAAGCCAAAATAACTATAAAAATATTTATTTGAAACTGTTGACGACAAATTATTGTTTTTTTTTTTTTTATGTCATAGGCGGCAAACGAGCAGACGAATTGTCTGATGGTAAGCAATTACCGTCGCCCATGGGCACCCGCAACACCGGGGGAGTCACAAGCGCGTTGCCGGCCTCTAAGGGGGGTTGGAGCTCTGGGAACCTTACTGACCATCAGGAACACAACACTGCATACCTGAAAGGTAGCAGTGCTATTATGGCTGTGGTCTTCAGTAAGGAGGAGGTACTTCCCCAGTTGGGCTGCCCCAGATTCAAGCGTGATGGTCATCGCTGTGCCCTACCTCTCATTTTTGGACGCAGTTTAAGGACATACCCGGGTCCAAGCGGGTTGTAATTTGGATATTAGAGTAAAGGACATAGTTCAGATAAGGAAGCATATCAAACCTTTCTTATCCGTCGGTTTATTTTCATTGTAGCTTGTTACGACAACCGCGGGAGGAGATGGGCATTTTAATGTTTGGTGCTGACTTGGAATAGCATCACCCATTACAGATTTATATAAGATGAAAAGTAGTATTTAAGGCTTCGGCTGTACCTATAAAATACTATCTTTTATACTAGACTGACCAGCGTTTGACCTCAGTCACACCTGATGGTAAGTGTCGACGAGGTCGAGGGTGTAGCACGCTGGTTCAGTAACAGCCTATTCAGTCTGGCCTTGAAAAAAACCCAAATTTTCTCTTTCCGGGAACAGATGAAGGGAGCGAATTCCATTCCTTAGCAGTCTACATTAGGAAGGTAGAAGCGAATCGCTTCGTGCGAATGAATATACTACATAACAACCAAAAGAAGACAGGAATATCAAAGATTCAGATTTTATTCTCCAAGTATATTTTCACAAGGTAATAAATCTCATATTTACATTATTCGCAACCATAAGTCTCCCTCAGGCCAAGACATCAGTCAGCTGATTATACGCGCGCTCCATAACGCATGAGCACGGACTTACGGCTGAGAAACGATCTCCGCCAGCCCGCACTTTATGACGCACGCTGTCGGATTTGTGCGACGTGAGTTTTTTTTTTAAGTGACAAGTCGAGTAGAACCATATATAAATCGTATTTAGATTTACGAGTATTGAAGTAAGTAGGGTAAATTGCCAGTAACTACCCTCTTTTTAATAACTGCCCACCTTATATTATACTGAAAATGAATTCTGTTTACAAATAGAAAACACATTTTCTAATGGGGCTCAAATTATTGACCACCATTCAATGACTGGCCTTATAAAAACTTGACCGTATAAAAAAAAAATCGCATATAAACAGAGTAAATTTGTAGTATGTTGCCAATTATTGGAGGATGGCCAGTTACTAGCGAATTACCCTAAATATTTTAGGGTTACGTTATTAATACTTAACTTTTTACTATTGAAACTAAGAACAAATCAAATTATTATTATTTTTTTTTTTTTATGAAATATTTTTGATTTGCTTTGATTTTAAGTAGTAATACTACTATATAAATTAAAAGTTGAAATAGATAACATATACTTAAGAACCCGGAGGTCCTCGTCGTTTTTTCTTAAGTATATCGACGCCGGAAAGCAAACACGTAGTAACCCACACAAGGTCAAAAATTTTTTTTTTGCATGTTTAGAATCAGTAATTTTTTCTGCGTCGAATGGTCTAATCCACGTGCCGATACAATAGAAAACGACAAAAATAGGAACTCAAAATTTCTAGTGTTTTTTTAAAACTGGCACCGCAAATACGCGGTAAGTAGCAATAAAATCTAGTTTTTTATACAATTGTAGTTACAGCACTACGTTTTCTGTAAAAAAATAAATTATGTCATTTACGACGTCCACAGTTCTGCCGCTAGTGTGGTTTACTACGCGTTTGCTGCTCATGAATTGTGAGTGATCCGCAGTTACGCCATATGGCGAGAAATATTTTGTAAACAAGTAGTATTTACCACAAATTTACATAGTAATCAATATAAAGACACATGCCTTTTACTACGTTTACAAGGAGCACTTATAATTTAATAATGAATGTTACTTCATTATTGTTGGACTTAGATTTAAACTTGCGCGGGCTTATTTCATTTGAACGTGCCCGTCGCTGCCACTACTTTGATGTTTGCGCCGCCCCGCAGTGAGGCACAAGCAGCGAAAGTGGGTTGACGTGTTTGTGATCCATATTATTTTATAACTAAGAATAAAAAAAAACCAAGCTGAATAATTTTAACCTTTTGTGAAGCATTCTAATAATATTTTGGACATAACTGCCTTACTCACGTTCATTTAGTTACTCGCGCGACATGTTTAGTGTGTTGTTTAGCTTAGATCTCCATTTACGAGCACTAAAAGTTCTGAGCTCCGTGCACTAGGACGCACGCAACGCATTTCCGTGACGCGTCGTGCTTGAAAATGGAGACCTAGCTGTTAAAAATATGTCGCCCGAGTGACTAAATAAACGTGAGATGGGCCGTGATGTACGAAATATTAAAAATAGTAAATTAGAAACTACCCTTTATATATTGGAAACGTCGTTGTAGCCAGCACTAGATTTTGATTTTCAATTATATTTATTTTTATCGTGTCAAAAATAGACATTTTATTTTAATTTTAAAGCGAACACGCAAATGTGAAATTTTATTTTATGCTACTAGATTTTATGTACCTGCGAACTCCAATCGTGAATTACTATCATTATTAATTTTTAACCGACTTCAAAAAAAGGAGGAGGTTATTAATTCGGTTGGCATGTTGTTTTTTTTTTTTTATGTGTGTTCCTTCAGAACTCCGTCATTAATGGACCGATTTCAAAAATTTTTTCGTTGTTTGAAAGCATCTACTTCAAGGTTGGTCCCATTGTTACCAGAATTCAGATCTGATGATGGGACCCATGAGGAATTAAGAGAACTCTTCAAAATTTATAGGTGCATGTATAACTATTTTAGTATATACGGTGACAAGTCAAGCATTTGTATTCAGAAAATAGTATTTGGTGAAGAAGAACTGATGAAGAAGACCATAGGTGGTCATAGGAAACTCATTGTGTTTCCTGGGTGGCGCTTAGATATTTCAATTGAAATACTAAAGCGACTATGACAAAGCCAACTTGAATATTTCTGACGAAATATTACCATTAACCTGATCTGGTGGTTGGACCCGGGAGGCAGGCCACGGAACACAGAGATAAAAATGTGTAGAGTGGCCGTGTTTGGATTTAATGGACTTGTCTTGAGATGCAGTCTTATAATCCTAACAAATGTTTTAATCGACTTTAACAAAGGAGGAGATTGTCAATTCGATTGTATGTTCATTTTTGCGTAACAACCTTAGAACTCCGTTATTTATGAACGAATCTGGTAAATTCTTTCGTAGTATGACTGCATATACAAAGTTCGCGCATCGTACACATACGGGCAAAAAAAGTTACACAATATTTTCAAATCTTGGGATAAATGCTACATGGTACACAAGTGAAAAAAATAATATAATGTTTATATTTTTATTAGAATAACACTAAAATTACAGGAAAATGTTCTAAAAGTTTGCCAGGCACTGTACTACAAGGTTGGTTACAAGTCAAACAATAGAATTTAGAACATAGGATTTGGTGGTGAAGAACAAATGAAGTAGACCATAGGTGGTCCTACAAAATTCCTAGTGTTTCCTCGGTGGTGGTGAGATATTTAGATTGAGATACTAAAGTGACTATGACGAAGTTAATTTAGGGGTTACTGATGAAATATTACCAGTAACCTCATCTGATGATTGTAGCTGGAAAGTAGGCAACGGAACTCCATGATTAAATAGTCTAGCGGGGTCCTATTTAGTCTTAAAGGAATCGTCATGAGATGCACTTTGGTAACCATGCACATATTTTTAACCAAGTTTAAAAAGGAGAAGGTACATAAATTCGGTTGCATGTTATTTTTTAGTGCATTATCTCCGAACTACGTCATTCGGTACTCTTAAAAAATGCAATAAAAACGTATAACGAATGAAATTTTTCGGCAACAGATCAAGCATTTATGTTCAGAAAGTACCACCTTCTGGCAACGGAACCACATGATATAAAAGTGTAATGTAGCCGTTTTTGGGCTTAATGGAGTTGCCATGTGATGCACTTTGGTAACAACTTTCTTATCATCATCATCATAACCAAAGGACGGCCAAAGCTGAACATAGATTCCCCCTAAAGTGACCTACAATGACCGATTTTGCGCCATTCTTCGCACACCTGACCTCGTTGGTACACTGGCCGCTACAGTAACTAGGGTATCGTGGGCCCCTGGGGACTTCAAAACCAAAAATAATTGTATATAATTGTCCTAAGAAATTGATTTGTTCTAAATAGTCCAAAAGTACTTATCAAGTGATAAAGAAAACAATTATTTGTTGCTTTTTAGTACCTATTTGAAGTCGGTTTTATTTTTTGTTAAAAGTTTATTTATAATAAATGGATCAGCATGTGATTGAAGAACATTTTTAATAGTTATTACATTTTTTGCAAATAAATCGATGATTATTTTAACAGTTGGTATTATTTTCATGGGAACAATAAGCAAAACACCCCAAAAATATTTGTACTATTTTAGGTAAACGTACGAAAAGTCGTGGGTTTTTCTATATCATACCATTAACGTCACTTACTGGGGTGTATAAGAATTGCTAACAATACATTTAACGCATACTAAATGACTTATAAAACAAAAATAATTAGCGTTACTGCATTTTGTTTTCTACAATTGTCTTAGAACCAACATTTATGACATTATATTGGTTAACATTTTACCAGTTCACGTGGGTTACTGCACTTATGCTGTTCATAAAATTGATGAAAATCGGCAGTCCCATACATTTAGTGATTCGGGTTACTACATGTTTGCTTTCCGTGAAAAAAAATCAAAATGTAGTAACCCACAAATCTCCGTGCGTAATGGCTTAAGGTTATTTCAAACAAAATGCATTTAAAGCTTTAAAAAAATTACACATTGTGGCCAAATTTCATTAATTTATCTGCATAAATACAAAAACTACGAATTTTTTTTCAAAAATGTAATGGTTTTTCGGCTCTGGTGGACAATTTGACTTTTGTGGGTTACTACGTGTTTGCTTTTCAGCGTCGATATGTTATCTATTTCAACTTTTTTTACTATTGAATCACAAGTTAAAACAATATGAAAAACCTGAAATAGAGACTTTTTTCTACACTCGACCAGTACCCGTACCATGAGTTGCGACATTACGGTTTTCGATAACAAGTATCGAGTTTATTATCTGTGCATCTCGCTTGTACTATTTTAGTGCGAATGAGATGCACAGATTTTCCACAGCCATAATAGCACTGCCACCGCTCAGGTATGGTTGGTTCGGTATGGTTGTGTTCCTGATGGTGAGTAAGGTTCCCAGACCTCCAACCCCCCTTAAAGGCCGGCAACGCGCTTGTGACTCCCCTGGTGTTGCGAGTGCCCATGGGCGGCGGTAATTGCTTAACACCAGGCAATCCGTCTGTCTGCTCGTTTGCCGCCTATGTCATAAAAAAAAAAAGATAGTAAACTCGATACTCGTTATCGAAAACCGTAATGACGCAACTCATGGTACGGGTACAGTTCAACTCTAACTTATCCATACTTCATATTATAATTGCGAAAGTAACTCTCTCTGTCTGTCTGTAACCTCTTCACGCTTAAATCCCTGAACGAATTGAAATTAAATTCGCTTTGGAGAGAGTTTGAACTACGAGAAAGGACATAGGATAATTTTTATCCCTCAACCATACTTTAAAGACGAATTCGCGAGGAAAAACTAGTCTTTTATAACAACTTTATTGCAATACAGTTAAAGACAGTAAAAAGTTCTTACCAATTCAGTTGTCACATGAAGCTGACATATGTCATTTAAACGTCATGTGAGCTACAAAGTTGTATGTTGTTAAAAAGTGACATTTATAGTAATAGAGACATCTAATGCTCGGGCAACTTTGTTGAAATGTGAGGTATCTTAATAGTTCTTTCTTACTACCGAGAACACGGATTACTATAGGTGAAAAACTTAGCTAAAGCTATAGTAGTAATGTGTACACGCATGTCGGCGTTCTATATTCAAATTTTGATGTAAATTCATTTTTTTTATTCGATTTTTATAAGAGTTAAGCATGAAATAAACCTAATACTTGTATTTAAACTTACGTGAGACATATTTAATAATTAACGATTAATACGGTATTACTCACGTTTATTTAGTCACTCGCGCATGTTTTGGAGAACATAGGCCTCCATTTTCAAGCACTATTAAGAGTGCTGAGTGTCCGTTCGGTTCGCCGATCGCGTCGCCGGCCCGTCGCGCACTAACGCGCGCCACGATGCCCGCGCCGCTCTTGATGTCAAAACCTTGAATACATTAAATATTACAAAAATACCATATAAAATAGAAAAGGAATAGAAATCTAAAGATTCAGGGAGGGTATTCCGTCATCTTCGCAGCCGAATCGTTCTGTTCTCCTTCTCGTACCTCTAATTCTAAGTTCCATATTAGTTCTCTACGTAACTACATAGACATGGTCCTTCAGTTAAGGTTTTAAGGCCTTGTAATCAGCTGCTTCCAATCAACCATTGGACAGTCCACTGCATGTCCAAAGGTGGTTTGACCCTCAGGAGGTGGATCTTCGGGTCGGAATAAAAAATTAAACCACATGAATACCGTAGTATTTCCAAATGTTGTCTATGCTAGTATATCTAATACGGAGAGTGCTGCGAGGTATTATTCGGGTTAATCCCTGCTGCTTCCTTCTGCCAGCGCTCTACACGACAACACTTCTATCATCACCACTCGGTTGGCAGTCCACAACTGTGCGTTTTTCTAGAAACTTCCTGCTTCGCACAGCAAAACTTTGGAATAAATTGTCGTGTGCAGTATTTCTGGACCGATATGACATCCAAACTTTCAAGAAAAAAGCGTATAGAGATCTTAAAAGTCGGCAACGTACTTGTGACTCCTCTGGTGTTGCGAGGGTCCATGGCCGGCCTTAGTTGCTTACCATCACCATTAGGCAATCCGTCTGCTCGTTTGCCTCCTATATCATAAAAAAAATCTATCTGCGTCTTAGGCAAGCCGGTGTTAATCGTATTACACAGCCGCATACCTCTAAGATTTATTTCATCCCCGATTGTTCTAAATTTCTCAAAGCCAGCTAACAAATACATTCAGGAAGCTGGTTCCCACGGTCATTTGCTCCTCTACTTGCTAAAAGTTGTATAACCTTTGAAACGTAAAGGGACTTAAGTCTGTTTTACACATAGCTATACAAAACGACGTATCATGCTTGAAACGTCAAGGCGCTTACATCTTTTTTAAATAGGCTGAGTTGTATTCACATTGCTAACAATCTAAATACGAGTTTAGACCTAGAACCTCTATTTTAGGTAAAATACGATGGACTACGCGTCTCGGCAAGCGTAGTGTAGGACGCCCTCATGCAAGGTGGAGTGACGACTTGCGCAAGATGGCTGGCAGGAGCTGGATGCGAACAGCCGAAGATCGAACACGATGGCGTGAAATTGGGGAGGCCTATGTCCAGCAGTGGACTGCGATAGGCTGATGATGATGATGATGAACGATGGATTAGTCAGGCACGTACAAGGAGACGAAAGAAGAAGTATATCCTTAAATTACGTCCAACAATGAGAGGATTTCGCTGGAAGCGTAAACTCAGTAGAAGTATTCCAGTATTACAAATCAAGTCTGATGCGGAAGGGTCCTGGATTTTCCCCAGGCTACCTTCCCCCCACGTAAAAAAACGACTCGAACGCGTTACTGATAATGTTATGAGAAACTCAAACGCGATGGTGACGGTTTGTTACATTAAAAACTTACACTCAGGGCTCTGAGCCTTAAGTGTAAGTTTTTAACGTAATATTACTTTACCAACGCCTTAGTGTCCCATATAAATAACATTATCACTTACGCGTTCGAGATGTTTTTACGTCAAAAGAAACTTACACTAGAGCCTCTGGTCCCAAAAATCCAAGGGTCCTCTTAGTCTGGTAAGATACATTTAGTAGTGGAATACCTTTCGATATCAGATCGCTATTAGCATATGAAGTGAGAAGCGGTACCCGGTACCTGTGTACCATTGTTTAGTAAAGGATGGTACTATATTTTGAAATTCTAAATCTAGCGGTTGTTTCGTTCGCTTTGTGTGTTTATAAGACTTATTCTATCAATAAAAAAACCTTTATTTATTATAACAATTGCAACATTATAACAACTACTTAATTTTTTTTTTTTATGACATAGGCGGCAAACGAGCGGACGGATTGCCTGGTGTTAAACAATTACCGTCGCCCATGGGCACTCGCAACACCAGGGGAGTCACAAGCGCGTGGCCGGCCTTTAAGGGGGGTTGAAGCTCTGGGAACCTTACTCACCATCAGGAACACAACACTACATACCACAAAGGTGGCAGTGCTATTATGGCTGTGGTCTTCTGTAAGGAGGAGGTACTTCCCCAGTTGGGCTGCCCCAGATTCAAGCATGATGGTCAACGCTGTGCCCTACCTCTCATAATTACTTACTACATTAAAATTAAAAATGCCCTTGAGGCATTTTATAGTCAACCAATTTGATTTATGGGCTACTTCGTTCCTTGTCACAGTGAAAATCTATATGAAAGACGCAAAAGATCTCTTATTAACGTCACTGTGACAATGTTCGAAGTTGCTTAGAAATCAAATTGGTTGACTATACCAAATATTCTGGCGGCATTTCCTTTCTATCGCAATGCTGATACATTGTGCGAGGAAGCCGCCAGCTTTTCGGTCATAAATATTAGCTGCTCCATATATTAACTCGCAATTAACTGTCAATTAAGTCCCAGTATATATGGAGTAGCAGATTTTTTTCTGCGATTTGAATATTGATCCCATGGGATAAGTTGTTAAGTATGATCCCACCCAAACCTTTAGGTATCACTTTTTGACATTTTGAATCAAGACCCAGATTTCACCCAATATAGATAAAAACTTCATTCAACCACATTTTACATGTATAGTGAGAGTATTATGTAAACAATCAAATCATAAACAGAAAATTCTACATTACTAGACTAGACTACTTTCTAGTAAATAGCCTTGTTATGGCTATAACCTCCTTCAGTCTGTCCCACTGCTGGTAAAAGGCCTTCCCCCACTTTTCTTCTATACCAGTCTCTGACATTTTCAAAAAGGAGTCAAGCTCGTTTCTCCGCCGGCGGGGTCCTTTTACTTAAATAATATTTTATATACATTTTCACAAAATTACAGAAATCGACTTCCATTATGCTCAACAACTATTTATGAATATAATGTTTCTATTTTTTTTGTAATTTAATTTATAGCTTCGATCTGCGCTCAAAGTTTGTTAAACACATAACCCTTCCTTTACCTCGAAGTCAGGTAAACTGCGTTAGCAGTAAATATATAATTTCACGCTTCCCTAGGTGTGATTGAAAATGAGCTAGCATGTTTTCTGCTGACGTCACGGTGGGGAAACATTCATTTTGTTCACTCAAAGTAATTTATAGTTTTTCCTTAAAGGGGTTCACATTGTAGAAAAGTTAAAAATTTCTTTACAGCAATAAATATTTATTTTTAGTACGACATATTACAGGACATTCTTACACAAATTGACGGAGCCCCACGGTAAGCTCAATAAGGCTTGTGTTGTGGGTACTCAGCCAACGATATATTAATATACAAATACTTAAATATAAAGAAAACACCCATGACTCAGGAACAAATATCTGTGCTCATCACACAAATAAATGCCCTTACTGGGATTTGAACCCAAGACCATCGGCTTCATACCCATTGAACCAAACGTGTCGTCAAAATAATTAAAAAAAAAACGGTTTGCAACCGATTCCTTTAAAAAGTTAGCTATAAATGGACAGCAGAAAAATAGTTTTGGAAGTAAGCTGTGTAAAAACTGAAATATCTACAAATATTCAAAAAATTACAATCGTATTATGATAACTACAAGTACTTAACTAGTTACAGTATAAAATCTAAAAAAGGCCCTTAAGGCATTGTACCAAGGATGCTGGCGGCATTTCCTCGTTGTATCGAAATGCTGATACGTTGTGCGAGGAAGCCGCCAGTTCTTCGGCCACCAGTTAATATTCTAAATATATTGACTGGTCAATTTTTTTCTATTTATCCCTCGTCGTATACGTCATCATGGGTGACGTGTAAACACATCTACGCCAGCGTATTAAACACTTAACGGCATCGAAGTCTCAATTTTCCTTGACTTTACCATTTCCAAGTAACTTTAAATCGCAAATTTGACCATACTCATACATTTCAGCCGTATGCAGTCCACTGCTGGACATAGGTCTCCCACAAATATGACTTGTGTCATCTTGGGGGATAGTTGCCATAGTCGCCACGCTTGGCATGCGGGTTGGCGACCGCAGTAGCTGTAGATTGGGTTTCGACGGACGCTGCTGCCCGTCCGTAGGATTTTTCCCTTTGTCGCCTCTTACGACACCCGCGGGAGGAGATGGGGTGGTGCTATTCTAGTCAGCCGGCATCACACGGCAAAAAAAAGAGAACTATAATACTTGCATCACGAAAAACAGATAATCAACTTTTGACGCCTTCCGACTCAATTTTTTGGACTCGGGTATGTCCTTAAACTACGTCCAACAATGAGAGGTAGGGCACAGCGATGACCATCACGCTTGAATCTGGGGCAGCCCAACTGGGGAAGTACCTCCTCCTTACTGAAGACCACAGCCATAGTAGCACTGCTACCTTTCAGGTATTCAGTGTTGTGTTCCTGATGGTGAGTAAGGTTCCCAGAGCTCCAATCCCCCTTAAAGGCCGGCAACGCGCTTGTGACTCCTCTGGTGTTACGGGTGCCCATGGGCGACGGTAATTGCTTACCACCAGGCAATCCGTCTGCTCGTTTGCCGCCTATGTCAAAAAAAAAAAAAATCAAAAACTCGTCTCAACTCAATACGTGCGAAGTCTTTCACCCAAATCCGTCGCCCCCTGCATCTGGGCGGCACTCGGCGTCTGGCCGTGGCGCCGACCGCCCGCCCTCGCTCCACGCCGCCCGCCCTAACGAACTTACGGAATTACGGAAAGTTACGTGCGAAAGTTGAGTGAAAATTATTTTGTAAATGGTTTAAAAATTTAAAATCGTTGTAAATGTTAATATTAGTGGGGATTTTGTGTCTAGTTATTCGTGAAGAATTTTTATGTAAAAGCCAATAAAAGTGAGAATTTGTGAATTCAAATAATACATGTTACGAGAAAATGTTTACATTAACTTTGTGATAAAACTAATTGTGAATATATAACAATTTACAAAAAAAAATAGCAATTTTTCGTAGAATTGAATGAAGAATTGTATGTGCATAATAAATATATGTGTATCAGTGAACGATAGGAATAAAATTGTGAATATCATCTACATCTATTACGTACTGGACAGTGGCCTCCCCCAACGACTTCCACTGTGATCAGGATTTAACTTGTGTTAAACGTATTTAAATAAGTATTATTGTGAAGTGAGGTGATATATAAATATAAGGATTCGTTATACAGGTTAGTAGAACTTATCAACTCCAATTTAGGCGTAATTCAAGTGACAGAGACAACCGTTCGAAATTTGCGAATTTCTATTTTCGTTGTCGGCCTTCAGAGCCTTAAATTGTAGGCAACGCGCGTGTGAATTCTCTTGAGCAGGTGTCTAGGCTACAGTGACTGGTTACCACCAGTCGGGCTGTACGCTTGTTTGCCACCGTCGTTTAAATAAAAGGCAAAAAGATACTCTTCTTAAATTTCCCGTAAATGTTATTTCCCCAATAAACGTTTTATTGCGTAATAAATCATAATACTATCAGCTGATAACACTAACGAGTGCGAGTAAGCCTCCGGCCGCCGCCGGCCATCTTTGTTTTTTTTCTACCGTCTATTAGTTAACTTTTTAAAGGAATCGGTTGCAAATTATTTTGTTCAATTATTTTGACGACACGTTTGGCCTAGTGGGTATTAAGTCGATGGTCCTGGGTTCAAATCGCAGTAAGGGCATTTATTTGTACACAGATATTTGTACCTGAGTCATGGGTGTTTTCTATGTATTTAAGTATTTGTATGTTATATATATCGTTGGCAAGTACCCACAATACAAGCCTTCTTGAGCTTAGCGTGAGACTCAGTCAATTTGTGTAAGAATGGCATGTAATATTTATTCATTTAATTGCAATACCCTCATCAAATATAGTCAACAAATCGACCTAGTACTACAGTAAGCTAAATGAGACCGAAAAAGCATTGCGATACAACGAGGAAATGCCTCCAGCATCCTTAGTACAATGCCTCAAGGGCCTTTTTTAGATTTAATAACTAGTTAAGTATTTGTATTTTAATGAATGAGACTAGTGTTGTAGATACTAAAGTAGGTACTTATTTTTTTTTACTCCCCTGGCCAGAAGTATTGAGCAGCCATGTTTTTTTTTTTTATATACTCGTAATAAACTCGATATATTAGTGTAGTATTTTCATCTTTTCTGATGACATATTATCAATTAATTTAGACTGACTAGATTGGTCGTTGCGGTGACTGGTGATTGTATAGAAAATTTGCAATAACTCACTTCGTTGTAGATCCGAAGTTTCAGTGCTTGTTTTCTCATTTAATACGTACTTTTAAGTATTATTAATTGATGATCTCTTGTACATATATTAAGATTTGCTATATCGGAAAATTATTTAACCGCATTGAGAAAGAGGTACATGTGGGTACATGTGGAGGTACAAGGGGGAGGCCTATGTTCAGCAGTGGACGTATTGTGGCTGACATGATGATGATGATTTAGAAAAATATGGTTTTTAGAGTTAGAAGAAAAAAGTGATCAATACTTTTGACCAAGGCTGTATATAACAGATTCATAATCGTACTTCAAATACATAAAAAAATATTTGTGATAAACATACATAAAATGTTCTGGCCGGGATTTGAACCCGGGGTCACTTGCTTCATAGGCAGGGTCGCCGCTAAGAGCGCTAAATAAATATATAACTGACCTAATAACACAAGAATAGACTAAAATGCTTAAATTTTCTTTAAAATTATGTTCTATATTTAGAGCTTCCGGCCAAAGCAAACAAGTTGAGTAACATAAGCAAAGCAAGGCATAAAAACTATATTTAGTTCAGTAAACAGAAGTAAGTTACGTGCCGCGTTTGAACTGCTTGAACGGGAACTAAATCAGTCGTAGGAGAGTAACCTTTTTAACTATCGCTGAACGCATATTTATACATCTATAGTTCTAAGCTACTGTTATAAAGATTTCATTGACAAACATTTGAATTTTTTCACCATTAGAATTCTAAAGAATCCGTATTGAATATAGGGGACTATTTTTTGTATTAGACACAACTACTACTAACTATCCGCTACTACTACCTACTATTGCTAGCATGGGCGGGCCGCTAGTTGGGAATCTTGCATAGCCTCACTTTTAAAGTAGTGTAGGTATATAACATAGAAACTACTGCCATCACACGTGGTTCACCCCCATTATATTTGTGATAGTTCGTAAAAAACCCGTGTTAATCGGTGTTTTAGATTCTTTTCATTCCATTAATAGTGTAGATAATCTACCGTAGTAAAGAGAAGCAATAGATTTGTGTCATTTATATATAAATAAATATTACAAAACATCCTTACACAAATTGACTGAGCCCAACGGTAAGATCAAGTACGCTTGTATTTTGGGTACACAGCCAACGATATATATAAAATACAAACACTTGAATACATAGAAAACGCGCATGACTCAGGAGCCTATACTTAATACCTGTGCCCATCACACAAATAAATGTCCTTACTGGAATTTGAACGCAGGACCATCGGCTCCATAGGCAGGGTCACGCCCACTAGACCAGACCTGTTGTCAAATCGTCGCCGGCGTCTGTCGTTATTTAAAATAATATAGTGCTTAGTTTGTAATACTAATTGGTACCCCTTACATTTCATTGCATTGTCGAAAGGGCCTCTGCGCGTTGGCTGGATCTGGCTCCGCGTACGCCTCCCAAATGTCCGGAACACCATTATTCCGTGTACGGAAAAGACATACAAAAAATTGTCAATGTTGTTTTGTGTAGTTACATATCTAATTTTCATTATTTTTAATAATGCTATTGCTACTATTACTTAAAGCGGCATAGTTACTGTGTATATTAGTTTAAAAGAGTTTCCGATATTTCGGCATTAGCGCAAGCGCAATCCTTACGGAATAAATGAAGTACTGCAGATTTAACGGTGGTAAAACCACACTCCGTAGCAATCTACCCTTCTTCTCAAGCTAATATACATGGTAACTAGTTTTAAGTAAAAGTTGTAATGTGAATGACCATATGTTTAGCTTAAAATCGTATATAATGCTATTGCTACTTATGTTTAAATCATTTCAATCATAATCCTACATTGTTACGGACTTTACCTAGACAAACTGGTAGTTTACACTACGAGTATAAAAGCAGCAAGTCGAGTAACTTCTCCAGTAACTGTCCTGTTCAAACGAAGCTCGACCTGCACGTGGCCGGACGGAGGGATACCAGTGTTCCCGCCATGCCCACTGCTGGGCATGGCAGGTCAGTGCGTACCCAAGTAACATAATAATTTGTGTAAAACAGAATCAAGTATTTAGTACAAATATCAAAGCAATTTTCCCTTTCGAAAACGACGACGAAACGACGGGTCTGTGCTAGTGGGTATAATAACTCTGGCTATGATGCGGATAGGTTAAAAAAAAATTATTTTATTTTATGAGAAAGGTGGTAAACGAGCAGGCGGATTGCCTGATGGATGGTAAGCAATTACTGCCGCCCATGGGCACCCGCAACACCAGGGGAGTCAAGAGTAAGGGGGGTTGGAGCTCTGGGAAACTTACTCACCACCGGAACACAACACTTCTGTAAGGTCTTCTGTAAGGAGGAGGTACTTCCCCAGTTGGGCTGCTCCAGATTCAAGCGTGATTGTCATCGCTGTGCCCTACCTCTCATTGTTGGACGTAGTTTAAGGACACACCCGGGTCCAAATCCCAGTAAGAGCATTTATTTGTGTGATGATTTGTTCCTGAGTCATGAATGTTTAATGTAATGTATTTAAGTATTTGTATATTACATTATATCGTATGCTGAGTACCAACAACACAAGCCTTCTTGAGCTTACCGTGGGGCTCAGTTATTTTATATAAGGAGGTTCTGTAATATTTATTTATTCATTTTATTTTACATTTTTAAAGTTAAACTCAGATCATGAACTTGATTAATCGAATCATGTCGAGCAATATCGCCGATATACTTACTCAACCTCGTGTCTGTAACACTAATTTGATGACAAAAACATCCATATTCCAAATGAAAGAAAAGCGACATTTCCATCAAATGATTGTTGCAGATATGAGGTTGAGTAAGTATAGCGACGAATTATTCGACTTATAAAACGTGAGTTACCCGCTTTTAAACAATTAATATGTTTGAATCTCACGATAGTCTTGTATAAAATACCTATCATGGTATAAAATTATACCGCGAATAATATTAAAAATAACTTTAAACTACGAAGTACAGATTTATTCCACGGTCCATGACTGCAAGTGCATTAATAACGTCCCCAAGTGGCATTCCAAGAATAAACTACGAATATTGTTCTGCTATTCATTAGAATAGTACAGCTTTAGCCAAAAGTATTAAGCACGACATCATTTTATAACTACTATATAATATTTTATCTCTTACAAAAATATCAGGTGACGGAGAATATAATAAATATAATAAAAGAAAAGTAGAATTTAATTTGTATACAAAGTAATGTTCTGTGTCAGCTAAATGAAAGCCAATTTTTCAAATAAAGCGAGCTGTTGTAAGTTTTCTATATAATTATTATAAAACATCATTCAATAGGTATATTATTATTTATATTTAAGTTTGTTACATATATATTAAACTAAAGTTTGTCATACAAATAATCCACAACAAAACCGCAGTTATAAACTCGATTCCTTCTTCATAAATAAAATATTCATTCAATTCTTTTAAGAAAGAGTTTAAATTTATTGTTACAAAGATAGGCAATTTAAATTCAACATTAGATATTTGTATGAAAAATACAGGGGTAACCAATACTTTTGGCCAAGGCTGTATATTGTATGCACCTATAATACAAGCCTTGTTAAGTTTATTGTAAGACAAGCTAAACTAGGTATAACTATAACTACTTAGCTACGCCAGCTCTTCGGTCACCAGTTACTTCAACCAGACGCTTCGCGATTTCTGCAAAAAGTTTGTGTGCGCTGGCCCCCTGGACTTATCGTTTTTACGCAAAATTATACAAAATGGTATTTTCTGCCCGGGATTTGGACCAGCTTGATTTGTGTAATTGTCTCAAAATATTAATTTACGTCCCATATACTGATTTCAACTCCTCAAATATAAATTCCAATAATTTACATATATTTTCTATAAGTGTGTCTATGCGTTTTATGTGATCATAATTTTTTTCCAGTTATCAAATGTATACTATTAAAATGTATACTCAAACTTGTCATTTACAATTTCCACACGATGACCACGGCCTCTGCTAAAGGGTTCGAAACGTCGGGATTAAGTTTAGATTAGTATACGCGATATAATCGCTTTCAGATGTTTTATTTCATTTACAAGTAAGTTGTTCAAGTACTACTTTCTATATGAGTTAATATAGATTTGATATATTTTTTGTACATTGGAAGACAATTTCTCCAAATAGGAGTTTGGGCAGCTAAAAAAATACGTCTCTTTATTTAAATTTTAGACTACTCTATATCTATAACATACACAAAAGTTGGGTACCTTTCATCTTTAGACAAAGGTAGCGAGTACAAATCAATATAAAATTGTATTAAGATTAAAATTGGAATGCCGCAAAATGCTGATGAACCGATATGAAACAAAGATGGCATCTCAAAACCTCATTATTGTATTATTTATAGTACTTAATGTTATCGGATATAACTAGGGAACTAAAAATAGAGCCTTATACTTTATCTTTTTAGTGCGCTGTTGGACTAGGGGTAAGATCGTGCGACTTGCAATCTGGAAGTCGTAGGTTCAAACCCCGGTTTGTACCAATGAGTTTTTCGGAACTTATGTAACAATAGGTTAAAGATAAATCTGCTTAAAAATTGAATTGCATGATTTCACCCAAATATTCTTATAGGTAGTTTCACAAGAGTTGAGGCGAATGGATTAGGCACACAACTATATGAAGTACTGATTGAATGAATGGAATGAATGAGTAATTTCAAAATCTTCCTTCCATTACATGAGATTTTGTTGTGTGCGTGACTTCAACTCTCGTGAAACTACCTATATGTGCCGTGTGATGCCGGCTGATTAGAATATCATCTCCCGCGGGTGTCAGGCGACAAAAGGAAAAATCCTACGGGCAGCAGCGTCCATCGAAACCCAATCTACAGCTACTGTGGTCGCCAACCCGCCTGCCAAGCGTGGCGAGTATGGCATCTACCCCCAAGATGATACAAGTCATATTTGTGGGAGGCCTATGTCTAGCAGTAGAATGCATACGGCTGAAATGTTTGTATGTATGTATACTTACATATTTACATTGCAAGTTAAATAAAATCTTGTAAAAAAGGAACAATATAAACCAGATCCCCTCAGACAACCAGTATATTCTCAACATGCAAATCGCATGTCAGAAAAATATTGAATATATCGTCCTACAGGGACTGCGCCAATCTTGGGTCGCCATGTAAATACAAATGTCGATATTCTATTAAGATAGGCCGCGTGCGGCGGAGGCATATTTCGTCAAAATCTGTCGACGTGAGATACGGTTTTAGAGGCTTTGAAGGTTTAGAAGTGACTGTTTTTACAACATTTACTGTTTCTTGTATCAGAAAAAAAATTGTGACAAAAACAAAGTAATATGAATTACAAAATAATAGTACATATAATCGCTGCCTTTGCCACAAAAGGGTCACAACTCAGCATGTAGCGTTCTTCCGTTGTGACCTTTTCGCACAGCAAAACTCTGGAATAAATGATCGTGTGCAGTATTTCCGGACCGATATGACATCCAAACCTTCAAGAAAAGAGCGTATAGGGATCTTAAAGGCCGGCAACGTACTTGTGACTCCTCTGGTGTTGCGAGTGTCCATGGGCGGCGGTAGTTGCTTACCTACTCAGGCAATGCGTCTGAGCGTTTGCCTACTATATCATAAAAAAAAATCAGCTCTTTAAACGTAAATTGTATTCATTAGTGAATCAAGTATTTGTTGTTGTTATTCTGTCACATCAGCCAGAGAACTGAAGCATAGTTTGTTACAAGAAATGTGGCACTGCGTACTACTGACGCGCTTGGTAGGTGGCCCATTATGGAAGGGTAATTATAGCTTCTACTATCTATGTTTTGTGTATTTAGATGCAAACTGTGGTTTCAAGGGTTACCAAGGGGAACATAACCATGGCAACGAGGGACAAAGAATAGTTGATTGAGCCTAATAATATGGACTAGAAAAAAGTAAGATCTGGTTTAAAAAAATACTTTTTTAATTTCGTATTATTTAGGAGAGAGGTCTTGACCCACGCTCCGGGTCGTTTCTACTACAAAGTTTGTCCATTGCGATTCAACGCGGCAACGCTGCGAGCGTGATGTACACCTGTGTATCTGGAGCGGCTCTGATTGGTTTATTTCAAATGGTTTTATTGTTAATAGGTTATTTAATATTAGTTTTAGTTCATTGACGGATTAATGTTTAACTTATTATGTAATTTAGTACTTAGCTTTATCTAAAATCAACCTACTATCACATAGCGGGGACACATCAAATTATTATATTAAATATTTATCATAAAAAAAAATATATTTCAGGCCCTTATAGTATAGTACAATTGCCATCAGATATTATATCGGAGCTGTGGAGGTGGTCACAAATATCAAAACATGAACTTTATCCAATTGCAATATTTAGAAGCGTTTTGTTCAGATATTTGTGACCACCTCCACAGTTCCGATATATCTGATGGCGACTGTCTATCTTCCTCACAAAAACTAAAATAGTTTACTAGAAATTTACTGAACTTGAAAACCCAGCCCGTTTTGTTCACCAATATTTTCTGCCCGGTCTAGTATTTCTAAAGTCTACACTATCGCCGTTCAAAAATGTGAATATTATTCAAAGTGATTTGTCACAGATTGAACTGCGAATCGTATCATGTGAGAGCTGGAGCGGATTTCCAACTTATACAATCTAAACTTGATTTCACATCACCCAACGGGCAGCGCGGTTTTGTAAAAGAAGCTCAAGAAATCAAATGCACATCGTTAACTTGCTCAAGCAATTCTAAATTCAAACTTAAGGCTGCGCCGAAGAAATGACGTTTGTTAGATGCTTTTTTTGTATAATTAATCCTTAATCTTAGTGGTTGTGCATCATAAGTTACATATTTAAGGATTAACAAAAAAAATCATAGGATTCAAAAAACACGTTTACTTGAATTTTGCGTATAAAAATTACATCTAAAGTGACCTCTACAAAAGATAGACTTTCCTTAATACGTTGCAAATACTCAACACAACTTCATAAGTTTTTTAATAATACATTTATCAAGTCTTACATTTGTAAAAAAGAACATTTTTTTAAATAATACGAAAGAAATTTTTTAAATTCACGAGCGGTTTACCCATCCTTACCATGATTATATTGGATCGAATAGCGCGAAAAGCTCGGCGCTCCCTTACTAGAATTTATACATACAGCCCTTTTGAAGCAAAACTTATAAGTCTTTATTCATTTTCAGTGTTATTACTGAGCGGAGAGTGAGACAGGAACAGCAAGTAATTTCAAATACCAAATCAATGTACGATTTCTAAAGTTAGAATGGTATGGAACGCTCCCCTTACTGAACGGAAAAACTAATCATAAAATTCTCACCGTCATCTTTTCTGAGTTACCACCTCCGCCACTCATAAAGGTGGTTTTCTATCGGCAAGGCGACACGTGACGATTTTTTCTATTCATACTCTAAATTGAACCGTATTGCTGTTTAGTTAATAATGTTTATTGTATTTTTTTTTATGACATAGGCGGCAAACGACCAGACGGATTGCCTGGTGTTAAGCAATTACCGTCGCCCATGGGCACTCGCAACACCAGGGGAGTCACAAGCGCGTTGCCGGCCTTTAAGCGGGGTTGGAGCTCTGGGAACCTTACTCACCATCAGGAACACAGCACTACATACCTGAAAGGTAGCAGTGCTATTATGGCTGTGGTCTTCTGTAAGGAGACTTGGCCCAGTACCCCGAATAAAGAAGTTCATCGAAATAGAATCAACAGCTACTACGCCAACCCGCCTGCTAAGCGTGGCTACTATAAAAATGATACAAGTCATATTTGGAGGAGGCCTATATATCTAAGAAATGAAGATGATAAAACGAAATTAGACGGTTTTTTTTTATTTTAGCATTTACTAGTCGGCAATGATCATACAAAGCCGGATGGTGGAAACGAAAGTGGCTCGTACTTCCCCAGTTGGGCTACCCCAGATTCAAGCGTGATGGTCATCGCTGTGCCCTACCTCTCATTGTTGGACGTAGTTTAAGGACATACCCGGGTCCAAAAAAATTGAACCGTATTGCTGTTTAGTTAATAATGTTTATTGTATGATTATAATAATAATTTCGAATATGAATATTCGATTCATTGCCCGCGCGAGCCAGCGCGAGAAAAATGCTTCTGCACAGTCAACCAATTTGATTTATGGGCTACTTCATTCCTTGTCACAGAGAAAATGTATATGAAAGACTATTTTTTCAATACAAGACTGAACAGCGCAACGTTTGACCTCAGTCGCACCTGATGGTACCTAAGTGTCGACGAGGTCGAATAGCACGCTGGTTCAGTAACAGCCTATTCACTCTTGCCTTAAAAAGACCCAAATTATATATTTCCGGGAATACAGACGAAGGGAGCGAATTCCATTCCTTAGCAGTCCGCGAAAAATCTCTTATTAACGTCACTGTGTCACAAGGTTCGAAGTGGCTTTGAAATGAAATCGGTAAACTATACAATAAACACTCTAACGGTGCAGCAATACGGTTCAATTTTGCGTACGAATAATAAAAAAAATCTTCGCGTCTCGCCCTGCCAGTGGAAAGCCACCATAAAGGCCGTATGTACAGTCATGTACAACGATTGTTGAGCCAGTTGCGTTTCCACCATCCGGCTTTGTATGGTCATTGCCAACTAGTAAATGCTAAAATAAAAAAAGCCGTCTAATTTCGTTTTATCATCTTCATTTCTTAGATATATAAGCCTCCTCCAAATATTACTTGTATCATTTTTATAGTAGCCACGCTTAGCAGGCGGGTTGGCGTAGTAGCTGTTGATTCTATTTCGACGAACTTCTTTGTTCGCGGTACCGGGCCAGGTCTCCGCTACATATTCTTAAGAATCCCCAATTTGTAATTCCATTTTCCAAATTAACAAAGTTGGGAAACAAATCCCAAGTCTTTGCAGAGATATTAATTAACAAATTCTTTGTTCGCAGGTACGCTCATTATGCGCCGGCACGGACACGGCACGTGACGGGGACGGGACGTGTACCGTCAGCAAAATTTCTGTAAGGAATATCGTAAAGGATAATGTGAGCGTTTGCTTTATTTATTCTGCTAAGTGGCTTGTTTAGCCTTTTTCGCTTCTTATGACTGAAGGAAATAGGATGGTGCTTTTCTCAGCTGGCTCCACAGACTATATTATTAGTATAATCATAATAAGTTATTTGTTTTTGACCAACGAAAAAATTGTGTATATATACTGGCGCCTTCCCATCTCCACGGTACTGTAGACAAGGCCGGCGCGGCGGCAGAGGCGGCCGAGGTCCGCAAATCCCGGAAGTACAGGAGTCTCGATTCCAACTACAATTTTGTTGCCTTTGGAGTCGAGACTCTTGGTCCGTGGGGCCCACCAGCTAAGGGTCTTTTTAAAGAGTTGGCTAAGCGGCTGGTCGACGCTACCGGAGATAAAAGAGCTGGCAGCTTCCTCGCCCAACGCCTAAGCGTTGCGATACAGCGAGGGAATGCTGCCAGCATTCTTGGAACCATGCCACAGGGGCCTACCTTAAATTTTGAGTTTTAGTTATTATTTTTTAATGTAGTTTATTTTATTATTAAGTTATTTATAACCTAGTATAGTTTATCGTTATTTTTCATTATTTCTTCCTGAATATGTAATTACACAATTTCACGGTTATATATTTTCTTCATGTTAAAAATAGGTATACCGCCATGTGGGAAGTTGATTCGGCGATCATTGTACCGATAGTTGTTTCCGCGAACGGTCTTATAGCGAAGAGCCTCGATCAACATCTTGAGAGACTCGCGCTACGTTGTGGTTGGATCAAGGGTCAGATTCAGAAGAGTAATCCTGGACACGGCGCGCATAGTCCGACGGTTCCTCCCTCTGCAGCCCTAACCACCGGCAGCCCGGCCCTGCCCTGTTGCCCATTACACAACTAATTTTCTTAACACTTTTAACTAATTTACTTAAAAGGTTTACTCAGGCTACGGACACGTTTGCACAAGTCCCCTCGTAGGGCTGAATCAACATTAGCTAATAACTATTAAAAAAAACCTTAAGATAGATAAAGAGACTTGATTGTTTGTTTGTATCGAATAGTCTCCGAAACTGCTGAGATGAATTGAAAAATTGCTTCACATTTAGAAACCTAAATTATCCCTAAATTATTTTTTATTATGCAGAAACATCTGCTAGCGAATATCTTCGATATTTAAATCAAAATAAAAATAGGAAGAGGGATAAATAGAAAAAAATTGACAAGTCTAACCGGTACTCGTATAGCACAATTGGTAGTGCACTTGGCTAGTGATCCAGTGGTTGTGGGTTCGAGTCCCGCTGCGAGTTAATTTTTTTCTATTTTTCTTTCGATTTAAAGATCATTATTATCCCTGATAAACAACAACAAAATAATTATTAAATTTTTTGTTAAGTATCCGTGTGGAGCAGGGGTGGGCCACTAGTTTGTACATAAAGTGACAAACTCAGTAATGTGTGTGGTGCCTATGAAAATTACCACAGCAATGTCCCTTCTGTGATAAAGAAAATTATATTAATCTATAAATCATAAGACACTCGTAACTTGAGCTACTGGGAAACACAACACCCCTCGTATTTTAATTTTTGTATAAGGTTCCGTACTCAAAAATTCAAAACTCAAACGTTTATTCAGTAAGTAGGCCACAAGGGAATTTTTACACGTCGAGTATACAAAAGTAAAAGAGAATAATACAAACTACACCGGTTCTAACCCTACACCTCTGACCCGAGAATAATTTTGACTCTTATGAGCAGTTTTGGACCCGGGTACGTCCTTAAACTACGTCCAACAATGAGAGGTAGGGCACAGCGATGACCATCACGCTTGAATCTGGGGCAGCCCAACTGGGGAAGTACCTCCTCCTTACAGAAGACCACAGCCATAATAGCACTGCTACCTTTCAGGTATGTAGTGTTGTGTTCCTGATGGTGAGTAAGGTTCCCAGAGCTCCAACCCTCCTTAAAGGCCGGCAACGCGCTTGTGACTCCTCTGGTGTTGCGGGTGCCCATGGGCGACGGTAATTGCTTACCATCAGGCAACCCGTCTGCTCGTTTGCCGCCTATGACATAAAAAAAAAAAGTAAGAAATTCGACGAGACTTATTTTTTCAAAACAATATTACAAAAGAGTTCTTTAACATATTACATAAAAATGCGTTATTCTATAAAAAAACATGTCCAATAATTACAAAAACAAACAAAAATTAACTACAAAAAAAAAACTTACAAGTCGCAGCGCGCAGCGGAGCTCCTATTTTTGGGTGCTTAAGCCTTACGGGCCGATACAAAACAAACATAACCTAAACATGCCTACGAGACAGTGGGTTTATCTTTCCCCATCTGATGTTTTTTCGTATACGACTAATTATGTTGTAGTTATTTTGTGTTTCGCTCATTTTGAGTTATGAGCCCATGCAGTTATTTTGTGATGCTAGTGGTAAAGTGGTAGCTGGACTGTACAAAAAGTCACAAAACCTCGGTCAAGGGACTGCCGGGTGACCAAATAGTGGTGAAACGCGTTTTGAGTATCACGATTGTAAATCAAAATATTATAAATAGTGTTTCAGTCCCGCGTTTTCTCGACGTTTCTAAAATTGCACGCTGCGGAAACGCCGCGTTCATGGATACGCCAGGAAATCGTCGAGTGGCCGCCGCTAGTGTGCACGGGCCCTTACCCGACGTGTCGCGTTTTCTGCAAATTAGGAATAAAGGAAATTCCACTGTCTCAAAAGACCAATGCGAATGTTTCTGCTTTGCACCAATGTGAATGTTTCTGTTTAGCCTAATGGTTGACTGGTAGAGAATGACATTAGGCATTCAGTCCGCTATTTGTATTTTTTTTATATTTTATGCGATAAAGTTTTAATAAATAAATATATAAAAGACACTTGAACTCGTGACTCTGAGCCCCTCCACTTTTTTGACTGGAAACGGGGTTCGCTACCTATTTAAGACACGGAACCCTAAAACCAATAAACATTGCCGCGGCACGCGCATCCCTGCACTACAGTAATGGCCGAAGGGTGCATCTTCACACTTCCAAAGAGTCATATATCATTGCACCTGCAAAATGCACTAAGTTACACATACAGAACTGAGGATTTCGTCGGTCAGGCGTGCCCGTCTTCAAAGTATGGTTGAAGGATCAAAATTATCCTATGTATCCTCGTAGCTCAAACTCTCTCCATACAAAATTTCATCCCAATTGGTTCAGCGGTTTAAGCGTGAAGAGGTAACAGACAGAGCGAGTTACTTTCGCATTTATAATATATACTAGCTGTGCCCCGCGGTATTTCCCGCGGTTATTAGAGAAAAAACGTAGCCTATGTGTTAATCCAAGGTGTCAGCTAACACCATACCAAATTTTATTAAAATCGCTCCAGCCGTTAAGACGTGAAGTAACAAACATACTCACTCACAAACTTTATAATATTAGTGTAGATTAGAAAGTGTCGTAATGATTTAAAAAATATTATAAAATATCATAACTACATTAAATTTTGTGTTAAGCGTAAACTTAAGAGTTGAAATAGATAACATATACTTAAGAAAAAACGACGAGGACCTCCGGTGTTCGAGACGGGATTATTATTTCAACTTTTAATTTATATAGTAGTATTACTACTTAAAAAATCAAAGCAAATCAAAATATTTCATAAAAAATAATTTGATTTGTTCTTAGTTTCGTAAACTTAAGAATTCTGCTATGGATTTTTCGAAGCAGTACCTACTTTTACCCATATTTCTTTTATTTATAAGCTTCGATTTTAAAATTAGACCAAACAGACGGACTTAAAGGGTGTTTTTCAGTACAGTCGCCATCAGATATATCGGAGCTGTGGACGTGGTCAGAAATATCGGAACAACGCCTCTATTGTCACGGCGATAAAGTGCATGTTCAGATATTTGTGACCACCTCCACAGCTCCGATATATCTGATGGCGACTGTACGAGTGTACAATTTTAGGTTATATATGTTGCACATAGGTTATTTTTCACGCGCGGCCATAATAACACATACGCTCTTTTTGATACCTGACACTAGAGGGCGACAATGCATGGCTTGAAATTGTGTTTGGCAAATAATACTTATATTTTAATACATTTAGAGATATGTCAGTTTGGGGAGTTGTATGCATAGAACACTAAAGTAAAAAGTTTATTATAAATAAATAAAATAATGACGAGAAACTACCCTCATTTTCAGCAATATTGTCAATAGTAGGGTTGCACACTACACTTACTACGTCCGTTGGCAAAGGTCCGTCCACACCAAACGCGTCGGTTAGCCAACGCGAATGGCTCATGATTATGCTCCTCGTTATGGAGTGAAACATGTCGAGCAATATTCGACTTAGAAAACGTGACTTACCCGCTTTTATACAATTAATATGTTTCAGTCTCACGATAGAACTTATGTGTTTAAAATAAAATAATAATATTTTACAAGATAAAGAAATCTCCGTTGTTTTTTTTTTTATGACAAAGGTGGCAAACGAGCAGACGGATTGCCTGATGGTAAGCCATTACCGTCGCCCATGGGCACTCGCAACACCAAGGGAGTCACAAGCGCGTTGCCGACCTATAAGTGGGTTGGAGCTCTGGGAACCTTATTCACCATCAGGAACACAACACTACATACCTGAAAGGTAGCAGTGCTATTATGGCTGTGGTCTTCTGTAAGGAGGAGGTACTTCCCCAGTTGGGCTTCTCCAGATTCAAGCGTGATGGTACTTCGCTGTGCCCTACCTCTCATTGTTGGACGTAGTTTAAGGACATACCCGGGTCCAAAAACATTAAAGTAAAAAGTTTATTATAAATTAAATTATATAAATAAATAAAATAATAATATTTTACAAGATAAAGAAATATCTGTTGTACAGTCAGCTACATATATTTAGTTACAGTCAGTATACCTAAATGCATACACAGCCTTACTGCTATATAAATAAAAATCTGTATCGATATATTTGGCCACTTTGGTTGCCACTAACTATATGACGCTGACTATGTAACAGGGTTATGTTTTCAAAATTATTGAGAATCATTATCATCATCATGTCAGCCGAAAGACTTCCACTGCTGGACATAATATTCTATTATTTAGAATACTAAAATATTTTTGGTAATTGTCGGTAATTTTTTCTATGCCGAGCAGCGTCTCTTATACTAGTTGTAGAGCGGTGGGGCATAATCCGATCGCCAACCCGTCCAAGATTTCTTAATTTCTATTATAAGTTAATTGTTTTAAAGTCAAATACCTATAATCTGTTTAAATATCTACAAACAATAAATGAATTTTACTTTTTAAATTGTATTACACCCCTTCAACATTCTATTACCCATTTTTATCTAAAGCACCGTTAACACTCGCTACTACTCGCTACTATCGCACAAGGTCACCCCCCCCCCCTCACTCCCCCCACACGTGCATGAATGAAGGGTGCCGGACACGGGGTGCCGGCGGGCTAGTCTTGATACTCGTGTGTAACCCACTTTACTATCAAAATCAAAACATATCTTCAAAAGCGCTTTTACAACAATAGATGTAAGATGTAATTGATGACTAGTCTGGCCTAGTGGGTCGTCGTCCCTATGAGGCTGATAGTCTTAGGTTCAGTCCCGTAAGGGTAATTTTTGTGGTTTAAGCCACTATGTCATGGGTGTTTTCTATGGAAGATTTGTGCAAAGTCAGCGTCATATAGTTAGTCGCAGTCATTATGGCCAAATATAATACAGATTTTTATTTGTAAATGTAGCAGTAAGGATATGTATCGATATATTTGACCACACTAACTGCGACTAGCAATATGACGCTGAGTGTACTTACTATAATTCTGTACCGTCGCAGTGAAATTTTGTAAGGATGTTCTGCAATATGTATTTATTTTAGTTTAAGCAATAAAGTTAATAATAAAAATAAATAAAAAATTCAATACTTCTACAACGGGTAAATTACAAAACATTCGCGTGACTCTTAAATATTAAACACTTTACAATTGGTATTTTTTTATCATTAGTTAAAATTACCTTTTAATAAAAATAGCCGTTAACCTATTCTATTGAATACTAATTTAACTGGCATACTCTTGACTGGGCCTTGGGTCAATAAAAAAAAAAAACTATATTTTGACCAACCCCTAGTTAAACTGAAACTATCAAGCAGTATCGCAGGGGTGTTTTTCGCCCTCGCCACGTTAGTCGCAACGTGGCCGCAGACGCGAACGCGCTAAACAAGCGAAAAACGTCGCTAAAAATTCAAAATTTTGAATTTAGAACTATCGAACGCGATTGTGTAATAGTGTGCGTTATTCTGGAAGCATCAGATTAACTTGTGAAGTTTGTGACAGTTGTGTTTTGTTCCCATTGCAGTCGTGTTTGTTTTGTTTTTGTTTACCTAAGGTTCTTATTGGTATATTTTTACGATATCAAAAACCTTCCGATGCATATCTTAGCTCTGTTCATAACTTTTTAATCAAACTTATTAGTATTATCACAAACAGTTGAATGTAATCGTACAACTGTTAACAAGTTTAGTTTGTATTGGTCAATAGCAAAATATCTAAGCACCTATGCTCATATAAATATACTTTTAGTGTTACACGTCAAACTATTAGACATCTACAAAAAGTTCTTTTGCATAACATTTTGAGAACCGCGTGTTAGTATATTGTTATATTTTTAATAGCAATAATATCTTATTTTGCTATAAAATACATAAACCCATACGGCATTATTCAACGCCATACCTAAATCCGTCTGCAAGTGCAAGTGTTTACAAACAGCGCATCGATTTCACATAAACTGCGGCGCCGGCTGTCAAATGTCATATACTCAAATAAAAAGAGCACATGTGCGCTGTATTGTCAAGTCACTTACGGCGTTTTGTTCTGTAGCGAAAGTCCCGGCTGCACTTTCGGTATTGCTCGTGTTTTGTATTGGAGTTTTTGACAGCTATAAAATAGATGCGATACAACATGTGTTTTGAGAAAATGTCTAGGTGCTTGTGAAATTTTTGTTGTTAATTCTTATTAAATACTGTACATACACCAATCAAAATCTTAAAATTTGTTAATACTGTTACTAATTTGTGATATTAACACGTCATAATTCCTTCACTAAATAATAATAATCTAATTAATTTTAATTAATCATGTTATTTTGTTCCTTTAATTAAAAAGTATTTTGGAAATTATAACATAAATTATAGCACAATAAATAATCCCAACCACATACAAAGTCCTTTACATAAATAAAATTTTTACTAGTGTGAGTTGGATTTCACTATGAGTCACGCTGGATTAACGTACACTGACTTCTATACTGGTGAACAAATTGTGAACTATCACTTTTGCATACTAACTTGTTGCTTATTGAAAGACAGAGGCGCCACGGATAAGTGAAAGTATAAGTTCGTTTACTTTTTGCAAGTGGCGAAAATTGGAACTAACGGAATTTCATATTAACTTGTTGCTTATATGAAGATAGTAGCGCCATTAGGAAAAGTATTAAGTTTGTTGTACTGTTGGTGGTTTCAGTTGGTTACTTTTATCTCACGTTCTTAATCTTGAATTTAAATATTTAGGTAGTTTTTAATAATGATATATAGTTTTTTTTTATTTGTTAAATTGAACTAAATAAGAATAATAAAACTATTTTTTTAATGTCGTATTAATTACTAAAATAAACTAAAAAATACATACATGTATAACTAAGCAGTCGTAAAAACGACAAACCTATGCAAATGTGCATATATTTTTAATTTTATCTGCAAGGGGCAATGCAGACAGTCTAACTTGGGGTCAGACCCTTTCTCAACACTGCCAATTAAATCTGAACTTTATTTTAAAATCGTTAAGATTCATTTTACCCTATTCTGTAATCCAAGCGCTGTTCCATCTCTGCCATAGTTTTTTAACCAAATTTAAACCTTAATACAAAGACATAAGGTATATCAAAGGTAACATAAATGTGATTTCACAGTTCAATTTAATTTGTACTCTATACTAATTGATTTAGGGTTCGTTTTAAATTGCAATGAAATCCAGTCGTGATAATGAAGTTTGCTTGATTGTGTTTGACTAGATATTGCGTTTTGGGGAATGTTTAGGGTTCTGTGAGAATGAAAACTAATTACTGTGAAATTATTATGAATTTGAAGGAAAACCTGAAACGATAGGTTAGGTTGTTTGTCACAAATATTATTGTAACAAAGAATCTTACTAACTTGTAAATTAAAAAAAAACTAATACTTTCCCTCATAAGGGAAAATTTCCATCTCAAAAATTATTTTATTTGAAAAATGAATTGTCACGTAACATTTTATTGGGTATACATTTTGTGAAAAGATAGCGCTAAATGGCTTACAAGGGCAGAAATGTGGGTTCGTATGACATGATTTTCCAAAGTACTTAATGTTTTTTTTTTCTATGTTTAAAACATAAAAAAAATATTCGCTTAAAAATAGAGAAATGTGCAATTTAAATGTTTTATTTAACTTATTAAATCTATATCTAAAGTTATTTAAGTATAGATATCGTGTAGTAGTTATTTAAGTACAAATTAGTGTTTCAAATGTTCACATTTTCACTACAAGTATAATTTTATTATAAATATAGGGAGCTACTTTATTTTATCAAACACAACTGTTTTTTTACTAATATACAGTCACCATCAGATATATCGGAGCTGTGGAGGTGATCAGAAATATCGGAACAGCGCCTTTATTGTCAAGGCTACAAGGTGTATGTTCCGATATTTTTGAACGCCTCCACAGCTCCGATATATCTGATGGCGACTGTAGTATCAACATTAATTTGTTTGCAAACTCACAGACGCCGTGGCGGGCCAGTGTGAGGCACATTGTACATTTACCGGGCGACGGGGCACGTTGAAACATGATAGGGCACGTTCCAGCGGGACTGTAGGACCTAGGGGCCGATTTACAAGAGTTGTGCACTCGATTTAAAAAATAGGATGAAAGTAAATGGCATACAATACTTTCTGGCCATTATTATATTAATTTCTGTGATTCATGTTTCTGAAATACCATTTCTTAGTTTCTGACAGTTTAAAATGTGCTCGTTGCTTAATAATCGGCCCTCAGAGCCCTGAGTGTAAGTTTATAATGTAACAAAACGTCACCAGCGTTAGAGTTTCCCATATAAATCAAATAACATTGTCACTTACGCGTTCGAGACGTTTTTTACGTCATCAAACTTACACTAGAGCCTCAGGAGCGGTATTTAGATTATAAGACATATGTTTTTTACTGAATTGTCTGCTAGAAAAATTATAATTGTTAACGAAGATAGTATATCGTTACACTTCTTCTTGACGTCCAGGCGAGGGGAGCGTTTTCTTTCTTATGTTGTGAATCAATTCGGTTCTACTTTCCTAATGCGGACTGCTCAGGAATGGAATTCGCTCTCTTCGTCTGTATTCCTGGTAAGATATATTTTAGGTTTCAAGGCAAGAGTGAATAGGCTGTTACTGACCCAGCGTGCTTCACCCTCGACTTCGGCAATCAGTTTAGTCGGAGGCCAGAAAAGTACTGTGGTTTTTATACAAGACTGACCAGCGTTTGACCTCAGTCACACCTGATGGTAAGTGTCGATGAGGTCGAGGGTGTATCACGCTGGTTGAGTAACAGCCTGTTCACTCTTTCCTCGGAAAGACCCAAATTATATCTTTCCGGGAATACAGACAAAGGGAACTTGCACATTTATAAGCACTAGGGTCGCTTTTAACTCATTGCATTTCTAGTGTTATTTAACAAAGGGCAGAAAAAGGCATAGGTACTTGCAATTGATTAAATAAATCATGATTACTCACGAACTGACGAGGAAATTGGTGGGGTAGTGCGATAAGAATGGGGGATAGTGCAAATCCGTTTAGGGCGTTCCGCCAATTTAGCAATAAGGGCTTTTCTCAAACCCTGTATTTTATTATACAAGACTGACTAGCGTTTGACCTCAGTCGCACCTGATGGTAAGTGTCGATGAGGACGAGGGTGTGGCACGCTGGTTCAGTAACAGCCTATTCACTCTTCCCTTGAAAAATCCAACGACTACTTCTGTATGATCTTACTTAAGTCATCTTATATTATCATCATCGTCATTTCAGCTGTAGTAACACTGCTGGACATAAGCCTCCCCCAAATATGACTTATGTCATCTTGGCGGGGAGTAGCCGCCACGCTTGGCAGGCGGGTTGGCCACGGCAGCAGCTGTTGATTCGGTTTTGACGGACGCTACTGCCCGTCTACGCCCCCCAGGAGAGGGGGTGGTGCTGTTCTCTATCGGCACCACACGGCATATTTTGTTATATTATAAAAATCCATACTTATATTATAAATACGAAAGTAACCCTCTCTGTTTGTCTGTCTGTCTGTTGCCTCTTTTGAGCTTGAAATACAAGTTTGGTTTTTACAAAGCTGAGTTTCATGATAAATTTAAACGAATATTTTTATGCCTTACATTATGTAGCAGTAATATCCTCGTAAGGCCCACGGGCCTACCTGTAGTACTCATTAACATATTGAAATTTGAATTTTATACAATTGGAATAGAGTTGAATTTCATTTGTTTCCTTCGATTTTGACACAAAAGATATTCTTCTTTTCTACACTATTAAAAACAAATTCGAGTAGGATATTATTTGTACGGTGGGCCTTGGGAGGATATAAACTACTATTATATCACACACGTATGATCCCCAAGGCGTTTAAGATCTGCAAAAGATAACGAACTTAGTTTAATTGAGGGGAAAATACCCTTAAGCCTTTAATTACTGGCAACATTTTCTGATTAGATCTCCACCAGGGTTTTTGTGTAGTTTTAGGTAAGTAGGGTAAATCGTTCGTAACTGGCCACCTGTCAATAACTGGCCACATACATACATACATTTCAGCCGTATGCAGTCCACTGCTGGATATAGGTCTCTCACAATATGACTGTCCACATCATCTTGTGGGCCATAATTTTTAGTATTTCTGGCCACTTTTTTTTTTTTTTTTTTGGAACCTGACTTGGGCTTTATGCACATGTGTTGTGCCTTAGAGCAAGCGGACTGTGTGGGGGGAAGGTAGCCTGGGGAAAATCCAGGACCCTTCCGCGCCAGACTTGACTTCCGCGCCAGACTTGACTTTTCTGGCCACGTTATACTCAAAATGAAATGTTTACCTATAAACGTAGAACCCATTTTAGTATTTGGTGGCCAGTTAGTTAAGGGCGGCCAGTAATAGAAACCGCAATAGAAAGTTATGTATATTTTAATTATGGGTTAACATAACTAGCCAGTAACTTCCCAGTTTTCAATAACTGGCCACCTTATACTGAAAATAAATTCCGTTTACCTATAAATAGAATACATTTTTATGGGGTTTCAATTACTGGCCAACTCATTAAAATAAATTCTAATCAACTATAAACAGAGTTCAATTTTAGTATTCTATGGCCAGTTAATGGAGGATGGTCAGTTACTAGCGAATTATGGTAGCCAGATATTGAAAGGTGGCCAATTACGGGAGATTTAGGTATCCTACTTTATTTTTTCTTGCTGAATAACAGTATATTTGCAGATATGTGTAGTTGCTAAGGTGATCTATTTTTACCGCTGAATTATTTTTGACTGTTAACTACCAATTTCATATCAACATTCATCTAGATCACGGTTAGGTTAGGTTAGTATTCATGATTTATAAACATAATATATTTACTGCCATAATAGCACTTCTACCTTTCAGGTATGTAGTGTTGTGTTCCTGATGGTGAGTAAGGTTCCCAGAGCTCCAACCCCCCTTAAAGGCCGGCAACGCGCTTGTGACTCCCCTGGTGTTGCGGGTGCCCATGGGCGATGGTAATTGCTTACCACCAGGCAATCCATCTGCTCGTTTGCCGCCTATGGCATAAAAAAAAAAAAAAAAAAAAATATTAAAATTGACGTCAGGTGAAACGCAATAAAAAATGTGGGTGCCATTTTTTGACTGTGAACAAAATTGACACGTGTTGTTTTTTTGTTTAACTCAATAATTTTGTAGTAACAATACGTTGTATGATAAAGCATTCTTAAACTGTGATAAACAATTGTTGTATATCTTTTTTAAGAATGGTGGATGAGTTGATTTTTTCATTTTTCTTTTATTAAAAAACTTAGATTATGTAGCAGACGTTACTGCATATAACAACTTTCATTTTTTAGATTCGTTTTGTTTTTGTATAGAAGGTAAACCTCATACATTCAGCATCATACACTTAGTTGCAGTCAACATGGCCAAATATATCGTAACACATCCTTAATGTTATATAAATTGACCCGGAATATTGAATTGTTGGACCCGGGTATGTCCTTAAACTACGTCCAACAATGAGAGGTAGGGCACAGCGATGACCACCACGCTTGAATCTGGAGCAGCCCAACTGGGGAAGTACCTCCTCCTTACAGAAGACCACAGCCATAATGGCACTGCTGCCTTTCGGGTCTGTAGTGCTGTGTTCCTGATGGTGAGTAAGGTTCCCAGAGCTCCATCCCCCCTCAGAGGCCGGTAACGCGCTTGTGACTCCCTTGGTGTTGCGGGTGCCCATGGGCGACGGTAATTGCTTACCACCAGGCAATCCGTCTGCTCGTTTGCCGCCTATGTCATAAAAAAAAAATATATATATATAGATCTGTGTCGATATATTTGGCCACTTTGGTTGCCACTAACTATATTCAAAAATTTAATTCAAAATTCAAAATCCTTTATTACGTTAAAACATACATGGTTATAATATCTAAGGGATGGAGCCTCCCGATAAGCAAGATATGCCTGTGTTATGAGACACCAATATATATGACCCTGACCATAAGTAACCATGGCTTAAAAATATTGAACAGCTTGTACGTGGCATAAGTAAACTCACATCTAAAATCCTAAGTCTAAAATATAACCACATCAACCGCTTGAAATCTCCAAAACTGCATGTGGCTAATGGCGGTACACAATAGAGACCATGAATTCTGAACACCTCTTACCGTAAGGGGTTTCAAGATTTATTGCCAAACTTCCAACCGTTTCCCCAAAACTACTTACGAATACTACCCTCCCTTTTAAACCCGAAGAAAATGAACGGGACAAAAGAATCGATACAGAAAACGCGACATGGAATAGGTAGACAAAGGGGGTGCTTAATAACGCTATTTTCCGAAGGGAACTAGCAATACAACGGATTGGTTAATACCAAACTTAATATTTGCGTTTCAGTTGAACTTTAACTCAAGCGCAGAAAGCGTAGTTTTGTCTATCTAAGAATTGACAAATATAGTAATTTGGAAATGAAATAGTGAACTTTAGCGTCTTAGATATAAGAGCTGGTTTATAATGTTAGTAGGTGTCAGACATCTGTGAAGTGCATTCATCATTGTTGTAAAATTTAATAAGATCTGTGAAGAATGTTTTCGTTGAAGTGTTATGAGAGTTTCCTTGATGCGGATAATTTGGGCGCTGTCAAATTTTGCACCCTTAGGGGAGAGATTTGGAAAGTTTGAACAGTGCTAAGAGATGATCGGATTAGGTACTTTATCGGAAAATTTTCAAATTTGGTCCCATTTTTCAGGCGATTTAACTAAATTGTTACAATTTGTGATGTATCAAGTTAAATTACTTAATTAATCGTGAACAATGATTATTAGAACACCAGTGATGTCGTTCTTACATGGTTAAAAGTAACTTTTAGTAAAGTTTTTGTGTCTGATCCATTTTGCCCTTTAGGATTTTCTTTGCCCCAGTGTTGTGACATTTGTGCCCGTAGTGTGTGATAGTTCACAAGATGGCGGAGCACTGGTCTTGGCTGACTGGAGGCGAAACGTCAGAGTATACTTACAGTCCTCCGACGAGGCCATCTCGGCCTCCCCATCGGCCTCTGGTGAAGGTCGCCACTAGCGCTCATATTCACACGATAGCCAGGTGAGTCAGAATGTGAAGGAGTGGTCAGCCACATTCAAGCCGAGCTGGTGTGTCCTGACTCGGCTTGAAAATGGATACCTGGCCCCTATTTCACCACAGCGACAATTTTTGTATTTAAACTTACATGAGACATGTTTAATAATTAACGATTAACACGGTACTACTCACGTTTATTTAGTCACTCGCGCGACATGTTTCGGAGAACACAGCCCTCAACCAGTTTTGACATCAAGAGCGGCGCGGGCAGCGCGGCGCGCGTTAGTGCGCGACGGGCCGGTGACGCGAGCGGCGAACCGATCGGACACTCAGCACTCTTAGTGCTTGAAAATGGAGGCCTATGTTCTCCGAAACATGTCGCGCGAGTGACTAAATAAACGTGAGTAGTACCGTGTTAATCGTTAATTATTACAGCGACAATTGTCACGATTCCCGAAATATGTAAATTTCTGATGTTGCAGGTGTCTATTGATTATAGTGAACGCTTACCATCTAGTGGGACTTGTGCTTGTTTGCCACCAACACGTAAGTTTTAATAAAATGCTGTTATTTTTTATTATATCGTCAATAAATAAGTAGTTTGGTGAAGAGCTCTTGACAATTTTTACAATCCTCCACTCGATGGTAAGCGGTCAATGTAACCAATGGACACCTGCAACGTCAGAAATTTACGTATTGCGGGTATCGTGACAATTGTCGCTGTGGTGAAATAGGGGCCAGGGCTTACCCAAAACATGTTACCTAGTGCGATATAAGTACACGTGAGTTCATTTGTAACCAGTTTTTAGGAAATTTGCCTGTTATTTTCTTCACCACAACGTTAATAATGGAATCTAAAATCTTATTTACGAGATTACTAAAGTCATTGATGAAATGTAGGCAAAATAGACTGTAATTTTTCTAATATTAAAAAAAAAACGGAGTACCCAAGAATCTCCGCCATATTGAAAAATGTTCTTGTCAATTACATCGCATAAATAATTCTGTTGCATATCTCGGTATTGTAAAGTCATGGATGTTTTGTACCAAGGTGACAGGAACTTAACGTATAATTTGTTAGTAATGGCACAGTCATGGCTAGTACAAGGTAGTCGTATAAACATTACTAGAGAGTACGTACATTACTAGAGAGGCCGGGAAGTAAGGGGTTGCCGGCCGAGTATATGTAGATTGTTAGAGGCCGGCAACCCCTTTTCACGCCTTGGTATGTATAGTGCTTTTCTGAAACATGCAATACAATGTGCCCATGGGCGATGGTAATTGCTTATCATCAGGAAATCTGTCTGCTCGTTTGCTACCTTTTGGCATAAAAAAAGATAAGTTTTCTGATACAATAGTATTAGTAACTATAAAATTACAGCTGTCAGAGAAATATATACATTTCTTTCGTTAAACATATTGCCGTTTCAAACACTTAGTATTCAAACGTTGTTTTTCATGAAAAATCGACGTCCCACCGGTATTTCAACACAAGTTTATTTTACAGCTATTAAACTAAACTCCATTCAAAAATCACCTTTACCACCACGCCTTAAGGCTAAGAAGTGTGTTTTGAAACGCCTAATTGTATTTATTTCTTCAAGTTTGTTTTGACCCAAGCATGCACTTTAACGTTTGCTGTCATTTTCATTCTTGTTTCTTTGAAATAAAGTACGTTATCGGTTGATTCAACAGCAATACGTACATTTAACTAATGATGTTAAGTTGCTAATATGATTTTGCGTTTGAGAATGTACTTTCACCGAAGAAAATGTTAGTGATGCAACAGTAAATATAACTTTGTATTGCAGCTATTGCAAACCGTTGACAGGTTGATGTATTATTGCAGTTTCTCAGAGGAATTCATTAAAACTTAATGTATGGAAGCCATACATATTTCATGCGAATGCTTTTATTATGTTTATTTTGATAATTGCACATAATTTTTAACTGTAATGTCTGGCTTTGATAACAGTGTATTTAATATTTATTATTCAGATTTCTTTCACAAAACGATATTGTTCATAGACATACAATTTAAGTAGACTTGGCGTGTTAATAATAATACCGCGATTGAAAGGGATGGTTTTATGTAACTTTCCAATTATATGGCAGAGACGGCGCTATTTTCGTCCGTCCTTGTCATAGTTTGTCATATTTTTGTTCCTCTTCAAATTATTATTTTATGAGAGGTAGGGCACAGCGAAGTACCATCACGCTTGAATCTGGAGAAGCCCAACTGGGGAAGTACCTCCTCCTTACAGAAGACCACAGCCATAATAGCACTGCTACCTTTCAGGTATGTAGTGTTGTGTTCCTGATGGTGAATAAGGTTCCCAGATCTCCAACCCACTTATAGGTCGGCAACGCGCTTGTGACTCCCTTGGTGTTGCGAGTGCCCATGGGCGGCGGTGATTGCTTACCATCAGGCAATCCGTCTGCTCGTTTGCCACCTTTATCATAAAAAAAAAACCTTTCAGAACTGTCAAAGTTGGAGGGATACAAACAAATACAATTGGAGTTTTCTTGTGTTTCCAACCGAAGTTGTTTTCTTACTAGCTTTCCTCGTGACTTCTTGTATGATTGCGGGATAAAAATTATCCTATGTCCTTTCTCGTAGCTCAAACTCTCTCAACACCAAATTTCATCCCAATTGGTTCAGAGGTTTAAGCGTGAAGAGGTAACAGACAGAGTTACTTTGGAAGTATGGATGGTGGTGGCAAGCAAGGCAGGGACAGGGTTACTTTCTCATTTAAAACATTAGTATGGATAGTTATAACCTTCTTTATGCTATTGATTGATAACGCGCGTATAAACTCTAAGTATGTTTTTTTTTATATAACGATACCTGTAGCCTTTTTAAGAAAACGTAAATCATGTAATAAAGAACAATTAGTCAAACTCTTGACATTTATTGCTGTTAATGATTACCCGGCTCTTGCTAATATACTTGCTTCTTTTGTTGGAAACTCATGCGCATCTTTTTGTTTAAATAAAGAATAAATCGACATAAACACCGTAAATAATGTCATTATGTTTACAGTAGCGTATTAACATCGCACCAATATTATCTTCCATTCTCATTTTTTTTATATTACTACCTACGCTGGCAAACAAGCATACAGACCGGCTGATGGTAAACAGTCATCATAGCTTATTGACGCCTGTAACCTCAGAGGATTCACATGAGCGTTAGACTTGAAGCTCTCTGGCGCCGTTTCTCACCGACAGGAACACAACAGTAAAAAACTTACTTCCCTGTAAAATAGTATGATAGAACAAAGACTTTTTTGGACCCGGGTATGTCCTTAAACTACGTCCAACAATGAGAGGTAGGGCACAGCGATGACCATCACGCTTGAATCTGGGGCAGCCCAACTGGGGAAGTACCTCCTCCTTACAGAAGACCACAGCCATAATAGCACTGCTACCTTTCAGGTATGCAGTGTTGTGTTCCTGATGGTGAGTAAGGTTCCCAGAGCTCCATCCCCCCTCAGAGGCCGGCAACGCGCTTGTGACTCCCCTGGTGTTACGGGTGCCCATGGGCGACGGTAATTGCTTACCACCAGGCAATCCGTCTGCTCGTTTGCCGCCTATGTCATAAAAAAAAATACTAATTTAAACTTCATCCCTGATGAAGGATATCCCTGAGGAAGGAAGGGAGGAGGGGTATATTCAGCAGTGGACGTCTTATAGCTAAGATGATGATGTTGATCCAAAATTTATGTAACGTCTGAATCACAGACGGCTGAGTAATGGCGAAGCTCCACCTTCTCGTGCCAGGGGGACAAGAACACACAGCCTGGTCTATATGTTCACACATTCGTGTTATTGTTTAGACGCAGGTGTGTTTTTTATCTGAATTGGTTCTTGGATTGGATGGGGTGCTTTGAATTTAAATTGTCGAATTTTTTACATTCAAGTGTGTGTGTGCGATGTGTTTGACGTTTTGAGATGGATACAAATAATGTTTGACGTTTTGAGATGGAAAAAAATAAATGGATATAAAAAAAAACGCGCAGAGATCTTTACGACAATTTAATGAAATGTAAGGAGTACACTATTAAAAGTTGAAATAGATGACATATACTTAAGAAAAAGCGACGAGGACGAAAAGGAGACGGGATTCGAACCCGCATCTCCAGCTATCGAAATTAATCAAGTATAATTATGTAATCTTGTTAATTTTTTTTGAACTGTTTTTGGCACCGTTTTACCAGCTCTAAGGTGAAACACTACGTTGTACACTATTATTATTTATGACCTAAAGGATTTGAGGTAGTTCCCCCCAGGGACCATAGATTTTTTCCATTTTCTATACATAGTATATATTTTTTCGTGCCTTTTCCAACTGTCAAGCCGTCTCATTACTGTTGACAGATTGCTCCGGACCCCGGTGTAAAGATTGATGGTCGAAGTTATTCCTTAGTTATAGTGCTTTCGTGACCTCTCCAATTATTTCACGATAAAAATATTTGATGGGTTTTCTGAACTTTTCTGTAAAAATGTTTGGGGTTCCCATAATTTCATTTTAATTTCTGTAGGGAATTTGATAGGTAAATTTGGAGAAAAATGGGCTGGAAACGTAAAAGGCTGACAGTCTTGAGCAAAAATATACCTTATGAGAATGACAACTAAATAAATCAATGACAAATATAAAGGCACATAGTAAAATAGTAGAAAAAACCTATACCCTAAACCTCGACAATTATTCCATTCGTGCAAATTATAAACAGATTTTTCGGCGCATATCTTAGGTAAGGCTTGTCAATTGCCATTGCCATTACTGTTGAGGTAGTATTTTTCTACATTTTATTATTTCTGTTCTCATTCTATTTTATATTTTCTATTCGTATGTTTTTATTGCTCAACAAAGCTGTTTGGTTTTTAGTGTTTCTTCGTTTTTTTTTTACTTGTGTTAATGGACCCGGGTATGTCCTTAAACTACGTCCAACAATGAGAGGTAGGGCACAGCGTTGACCATCACGCTTGAATCTGGGGCAGCCCAACTGGGGAAGTACCTCCTCCTTACAGAAGACCACAGCCATAATAGCACTGCTACCTTTCAGGTATGTAGTGTTGTGTTCCTGATGGTGAGTAAGGTTCCCAGAGCTCCAACCCCCCTTAAAGGCCGGCAACGCGCTTGTGACTCCCCTGGTGTTGCGGGTGCCCATGGACGACGGTAATTGCTTAACACCAGGCAATCCGTCTGCTCGTTTGCCGCCTATGTCATAAAAAAAAAAAAACTGTACTCCCCCATATACAGCCACGGGGAGCGATCACTGAGCATAGGAGTTCTTATGCCTAGTTGACACCAATACCAAACTCCAAGACAGAACATAATTTTCTTGTTATCTATGTTTCGTAGTCTCGTACCTACTACAACACAGACCTTGTTGAGTTTACTGTGTCCGAAAACTGGCTACATATTTTTGTCACATTAGATGTATCTACAACATCTAATGTGACAAAAATATGTAGCCACGACTCTTTTAAAAAAGCGTCAAGCCTAGGATATTTTCAGACGTCACCGTACTAGTATCGGTATGTTATTAAAAATTTAAGTAAAATTTCCCTAATCGTTATTTATTTTTGTTTTCATTTTTTAAACTACTAGAGCGCTGCCTGTCGACATAATGGTAAGAGCTTGCGACTTGCAATCCAGAGGTCGCAGGTTCGAAATGAGTTTTTCGGAACTTTTGTACGAAATATCATTTCATATTTACCAGTGCTTTTCGGTAAAGGTAAACATCATGAGGGAACCGGATTAATCCTAATGAGGCTTAGCTTATGATTTTTACACGCTGGGTTGGAAAGTCAGATGGTTGTCGCTTTCGTAAAACCAGTGCCTATGCCAAATACTGGGATATTTCCAAACTACAAAACAAATTAGGACACATTAAGTATGTGCTACACGTATTCAGTTAGAAAGTGACCCGGCAAATGGCGGCGCACCATACATCACTGGGAGGGTGTGGGCCCAATGGTCTGTGAGATGGGAAACGTGGCGAGAATTTAGATTTTAAAACTAATATGTTTAAAAACGTGACGAATAACGCTTATCCTGAAAAAAAAAAGGTGTTGTTTTAATATAAACTTAAAGCAAACGGCAGATGAAAGTAAAGCTGTCATTGAACTATTGTATAAAATCGTAACAGCTAAGGCTGTAATATTAATAGTCCCGACTGAAGAAGCAGGAGACCCGAGTTCGATTACTGTCAGGAGATTTATGTGTTTATTTCTTTGAGCTGACTTTTTTTTTAAAGTGTGAGTACTATTAGTGCAGATCATTCATGAAAATTTGAGTCCTATTGGCTTACTTACCTCATATGACGCATTGGAAGACTGAAGGAAAAGAAAGACATATTTTAATGGTTCGTAGATAAAAAAATACTTCTTTTTTAGGCACATTAACATTGCCAGATTGCTTTATGACTCATAGCCATTGTTATGACTTCATTTCTTTATCCAAAATTATTGTCACTAGGTACACATTTGGGACCACAACTGTTACCTACTAAACTCTCATCGACTATTCACTTAACAGTAACAATCGCCTATCTTAATCAGATCCCGAAAACTAGTCATCAGGGCATTGTTGTAGACAGCTTTATGTCCACGATTTAAGACCACACTTACTTAGCATACCCTATTACAACTAGCAATTTACCTCCAGAATCAGTATGCATTATCTTATCAAACGAATCTAAACCTTAACTTGAAAACCAAAGGTTGAAATCAGTTATAGCAACATGCTTCTTTGCTTTGTGAGAATCCTTATTGCAAACTGAATTTTAAGCTACATATATAATGTTCAAATTGGTCTGTGTAGATTTTTCCTCGCAATTTCACTAGTCTATCTTTCGTATGTCACGAATTTCAAGTAAAGGATTAACGATTTTAAGGCTTTGAAATAAAGCTGAATCTAGTTTGCATAGGTTTCTGTTGTTTTAAGACTAATTTACACTATTGGCTATCAATGTATCGCTTCGATTAAGAACTAAATAGATCTATTGTGTTGCCCTATCTAAGGCTTGCGATTGTCCTGTCTAGGAAATGGGGGCATAAATTAGTGCTTGGAATAACCAGTTACGAGTTAGGATAGAGAATTAGTCGATAAGGAAAATATAGTGGAAAATTTGTTATGAATAACTGTATTATTTTGATTTTATTTATTTGTTCATAGCCTTACTAGGCTAGCAGGGATGGCAAGCAAATGGGACGGAGAAAAATAATTCATGTGCACTTATGAAACATGAATTTATGTGGTCTTTAGTTAAAACAGTTTATTAGCAGCTGGTAGTTTTATTTTCTTTTTTTTTTACAAAAAATGGCACATATAAAATTAAGGTTGCATGCCACCCCTAGCCTAGTATGTGGTAGCTTTTGTATATAGCACAAATATTTGTTCTTATTGCTAAATTTCATCGTCTGTTTTCTCGTCTAGTGCCGATAGAAGCCTTCTGGGGCTTACGAGGTATTTAGCTTACTGATAGTTCGTTATTTTGTACGATAGTCTCATAATATTTACCTACTTACTGCGTATATGTATTGTACGGAGTCATCTGTATCAATTTTAGTGCTTGCTTTTTATTATGTCTTCTTTTGTAGTTGAGCGGTTGAAAATAGTAGATTGTTTGACAAGGGGCTAAAGTAGGCCATAGCACCACGAGATGGTTATTTTCCCGAACGAAGTGAGGGAAAATTGTTCGAGGGGTAATATGGCGTTTAGACCCGAGTTATGCATACTAGTTTTCACTTCGATTGCGAGAAAATAAGATAAAATAACATTTCAACAATTAACAAATACAATTTTATTCACCCGCAATGAATTCTGAGTCAAAAATGTTTAATTTGGCAGTCTTTGTATTTTTTTACTGCTTTGATACAGATAGGATATATCTACGCCGTGAATAAATGCCATAGACAACGTATAATTGGGGGCTTCAAAGAGTTTGCCAACGATTTAATCTTTTTTTAATGCTTGTGAAATAGGAACTAAAAAGCACCTAATGCTTTGACAATTTGATTGCGTTTCCTCATTGGTCGATTTTAATATTGTGGTATTGTCTGATTGGTTGATACTTTATAGAAAGTTTTTTTTAATGTTTTCACTTTTTTAAACAGTATTCGCACCAAAAAAGAATCTAGAGTTGCGATTAACTACGATATGTGTCGTGATTGGTGGATTTAATAAGATGAAGTGTTCTGGTTGGTCAATTGAAAACGTTTTGTATATCATAAATATGTATATATATTTTCCCAAGAGGCTAAATGTATTACTTTAGTCCGCCTTGGCAAGCATAATATGACACACTTTTAGAGCATGAGAAGTGAAAACAAAATTACTCTAATTTTCATAAATAATGAACAGAAAATAACAAACATATTTTTATAATACAATATTTCCATAGATTGTTTTTGTATACATTTTCTAAGATGATTTGCTTACACAAATGTCATTGTTAGACTAAAAGGCAGCCACGAATATAGTTGTATTAAATCGAAACATTGTATTTCTGCGACATCTATCAAAGACATTCTTAAACTAAGAGAATAAATACATCGTCATCAGTAATTACAACTATAATTCTTCTAAAATATTATCTTTACATCTCAGTGAGAACTTCTGTAATGATAACGTCCATCTTTGGCGTCCAGTTGAGCTGGTTTATGTCTGTACGGAAACACTTGGCGATCTCCAGAGCTCTCATGCAGTCGTCTTCAATCGCGTCATGAGTCTTCTCGCAGGCGTGGAGGATCTCTACTAGCTTTGATGCTACTTCACTTGCTGAAAAAATATGAAGTTATAAGTTATGGCTGAAACATGACTTTCTACACTAATATTATAAAGGCGAAAATATTTGGGTGTGTTTGTTTGTTACTACTTCACGTCTAAACGGCTGGAGCGATTTTAATAAAATTTGGTATGGAGTTAGCTGACATCCTGGATTATCACGTAGGCTGCGTTTTGCTGCGGGGAAAAGAACCGTGGGTAACACTCCGGGGCACAGCTATTTACTACATAAATATCTAGCAAAAAATGAAGCATAGGAAATCTGGCAGCATGAAATAAATTTAAAATAATTTAATATTATAGGACATCCTTACATTCCTTACACAAATTGACTAAGCCCCACGGCAAACTCAAGAAGGCTTGGGTTGTTGATTAATATACTTAAATACATGGAAGACACCCTTGACTTTGGAAAAAATACATGTACTTATACCACAAATAAATGCCTGGGATTTGAACCCAGTACCGTCAGAGTCAGAGTCAGTTCAAAGTCAGAGTCCCGTGACTAACGTCCAGGTTTCCAGACCTTGTACAGCTTTTAGGGTATGAATTTTCTGTAACTGCTTACCATCAGGCGGGCCGTATGCTTGTTTGCCACTGTCGTCGTATCAAAAAAATGAATGAATTTATAATGTCGCCGTATTTTTTCGTATCCTTTCCGATCCGATCTGATGCGAGCCAATTGGTGCAAATCTTTAGCAGCTAGCTATACAATACCTGGACACGGGTATGTCCTTAAACTACGTCCAACAATGAGAGGTAGGGCACAGCGATGACCATCACGCTTGAATCTGGGGCAGCCCAACTGGGGAAGTACCTCCTCCTTACAGAAGACCACAGCCATAATAGCACTGCTACCTTTCAGGTATGTAGTGTTGTGTTCCTGATGGTGAGTGAGGTGTCCAGAGCTCCAACCTCCTTAAATGCCGGCAACGTACTTGTGACTCCCCTGGCGTTACGGGTGCCTACCGGCGACGGTAATTGCTTACCCCCAGGCTATCCATCTGCCGCCTATGTCATAAAAAAATACCCACCAGCTCCATGCTTAGCAGCGAACTCTGCCGTGTTCCCATGATGAAGCTTCCCGCTGGCGTCGATGAGGTCCAGTTTCTTGCTCATGCATATAATGGCACAACCAGTGTCCCGGTTGAGAAGGGAGTAGTCCTCCTTCCAGTAGTGGTACAAGTCACTTATCACATGGCCTTGGAGGTTTAGCTGGTGGAATAACAAAGCTTTAAGGGAGAGGAAAAGATTCTAAAAATTATCGTACGTCCTTGATATTTATCAGATAAGTACCAGGATTCAGACCGTGGAATTAGCGTAAGAAGTTTCACTGCCCATTGGGACAGAGGGTTGTTAAAATATTCGACTTATAAAACGCGAGTTAACCGCCTCTATATTATATTAATAAGATATTTCATGATATCAATACTTCAAGGGAATTGTAATAAATAAGGCGGTTAGAGCAGATATGTCAAATGAAGTTGACAAACTCTTGTAAAGTTTAAAATGAGCAGAGAAATAAATATGTATTGTAAATTATTCTTACATAAAACATGAGTCATAATTAACTTTACGAGTTTTCTGAAAAAAATACTAACGTAAAATTGACACGATTTGTAGAAAAGTTGATCTTATCAGAATCTTATCTGAAATTCGACAGGTCTAAGCGGTACTCGGAGAGCACAATTGGGAGTGCACTGGACTAGTGATCACTGGATATCAAAAATTTGACTCGAAGCGGGACTCGAACCCACAACCACTGGGTTGTGGGTTCGAGGCCCGCTTCGAGTCAAATTTTTCTATTTTTCTTTCGATTTAAATATCGTTGATCTTATCATTTAGTAAAAAGTATAAGGTTGGTTAAATTATTAATATATCTCAATAGACCAATAATACACCGACTTACCTCCTGCTTGCATTGTTCTAGCACTTTTAGAAAACCCGATGTTATGGCCTTCATAGCATCCGATGACAATTCTATCTCCTTTACCGTCACGGCTATTATTACAAGTGAAAATAGGACGGAAAACCTTGCCATTTCAAAAAAAAAATTTGGTTAGTACAAAAAAGATCTTTGAAAATACTCAATCCTGCTTTACACGAATGTGGTTGATAGACTCAGGAGCAGCAGTATATATGGTTGCATGGTGTCTAATTAATTCAGATTTAATTGTTAGGTGATGTGTTGAATACTAGTCAATTTACACGTGAGCTGTCAAGAATGAGCTTGAATCACGTTTGACATTGTTCTTAATTGTAACAAAGTTGCAGATCAGCAGACGGCAATCAAATCATGTCTAGTCTAACATCAGTGATGTTCAAAACAACAATCATGATTGTACTTGTATGTTACAACTAATACCTACTTAAAACGTAATAAATACTATGTATTATTGGAATGAGGGTCCGATATTTCGGCACTGTTGCAAGCTATCCTCACGGAATAACTGAAGTACTGCGAGATTTAACGGAGGTCAAACCACACTCCGTAGCGTCCTACCCTGTATTCCATGATAACTCCCGTTTTATGTAATAGTTGTAATAATAAATAAATAAATATTTCGGGACAATCTTACACAAATCGACCTAGTCCTACGGTAAGCTCAGTAAGGCTTGTGTTGTAGGTACTAGTCGACGATATTTTTAATAGATAGATACATATAAATGTTTAAATACATAGAAAACACCCATGACTCAGGAACAAATATGTGTGGCCATCACACAAATAAATGCCCTGACTGGTATTTGAACCCAGGACCATCGGCTTCATAGGCAGGGTCACTACTCACTAGGCCGGACCGGTCGTCAATGTAATGTCGTCGTGTAAAGTGAACGACCATGTTAGTTTAAAATCGTAAACTTTTGTAAGGTTGAGTATCTTAGTTATATCTATTTAACATTTTAAAATAATTCTAAGATATATAGGGAAAATGAAACATAGCGCTCCCTAGGGCGAGACTCGAACCCACGACTCTAGGATTCATGCCCGCCAATAGAGCTTCTGAAAAAACTCGTTGGTTGCGATTTCTCTACCATAACCGATGATGCGCCTTAGGAAGGCGCTTAGCGACATCTATCGTAAATGCGTTTGTAAACACCTTTAAGAAACTCTGAAATGAAATAATTGAAATAATCTCGCATTCAAGCAACTATTTATTAAATCACAAAAATTATAACTTACTCTAGTTCCTAGTCTAGCTCTCTAGGTCCTAGTTAGTAGTTAATTAAATAACTAACACTAAATTATCTACAGACATTGTTCCATATTGTAAGCTGATTTTATTCAAGAATTAAAATTGATACTGGTAAAAAGCTTTTTCATGATATTATCAATTCAAACATGAAGGTACAGATTTTTATCTGATTACATAATTGTTGATTTAACTTACTTTTATTTATTTAAAAACCAATTTGCACTCATAGCTATACAAAATGTAATTTAAAGACTACGGTTTACATGAGATTTATTGTTTGGATAACAAGGGATGTAGTACAAAGTCAAACACAATTGAAAGTAATTGTACTACCTATTTTATATTTTTTTATGCACAATTGCAATACCAGAAAATATACAAAAGACATCTTTCATAATCTACCAATATCATTTCGAATTCAATGTTGTGCCGTTTGGTCTCAGTATTTCTCCAATACAGCCTCAATCATGGCGACTTCTGGAGCGATGCCAGCTTGCGTAGCGCCGACCTTGAAGCAGGCTGCGACCTTCACCACGCGGCTGCAGTCGTCAGAGATATCGTCGTATTGTTTTTCGCAGTTGTGGATCAGTTCTACCATCTTAGCGGATAGGACATCACCTGCAACAAACGTTTTGTTTTATAATAAAATAAAGTAAAAAATCGGTTCCAACTGTTGTGTGTAAATAACAAAACAGTAACTGAGGAATCAAAATAGATTTACAGATAAGGTTTCTGTTCTAAACTCAATTATTGTTTATTTAGAAGAACAATTAAACTCAGCATTACAGTATATACCAATGCGCTGAGAAACTAAAGAATAACAAATATACGTAATCACATGAGCAGTAGGGAAGAAAAAAACTTATTTATATGAAGGTGCTAGATGGTTTATCATCAAAATGTCTACTACTAATTATTTCCAAAAGAATAAACTCAAGTGTAATTATATCGCACTAGGCGACATGTTTCGGGTAAGCTCAGCTGGTACCCATTTGCAAGCTGGGTCAGGACACACCGCTCGCGTTGAGGGTGTATCGCTCACTCTAACTATATGAGGGTGTATAGATCTATTTAGTACGATATAATTACACGTGAGTTTATCCGTTTGTAACTAATGCGCGGAATACACGAGGCTAGTTTCTCAAGCCAGTATAGTAAGCTAGTGCTAGTAAGCTAGCAAGCTAGTGCGTCTATCTTCGTGTATACAAAACTAGCTTAACTTTCAGGCCAGTAAGCTAGTGCTGAAGCCAGGATAGTTTTAATAGCTTACCGTTCTATTTTTTGAGCTAGTAGCGCCCCCACCACCGATTTCGCTAGCCTGGCTTGTGTACTATCTTCGTGCGGCCGGTGAAGCTAGTATCCGTCCGGCTAGTGCCATTTGTCCATACACGTTTTTTTTAAATGTATCTTCAAGTAATTCATCTAGTACACATTTACATAGTTTTTTAAGTAATTGTTTCATTCATACTATGTTATTTTTTACGAATTACGTTCATATTGACGTTTTTTTTACGACACTGGCACTCGAACTGACTTAAAATTACTGGCATCATGTAGACAGCACTAGCCTGGGTTCAAGCCAGGACATTTTTACTAGCTTACTAGCTTATTAACTAGCTTACTATACTGGCTTGAAAAACTAGCCTCGTGTATTCCGGGCATAAGTATTAGTTACATGGCTCACAACACAACATATTATAATAGACAAAGACAGCACAGAAGCTGTTTTTCAAAAGATGTACTCTTTTAAAATAGTTATAAAAAATGAGACTCAATTTAGTTATCTAGTATTTACGATACTTATAACTACGTACACGTACTTATAAATATTTACATTTGCTTCGCTGTACGTTTTCACGTATCACGTACGTTTCACAAAGAACTTCCTTACATGTTTATGAAACGGAACACAAACTTCTGACTATAAATCCCCGTTGTTTGCGCACAAGTCTGGATAATAACGTAACACATAATTTCAGTTCTCGTACACAGTCGGAAAACGGGAACACGCGAAGCATTTTACACACACCCAAGGGGCTCATTCGGATCCTAGAAATACTACACCAATATAAATCTTAAGAGTCGCTGGTAATACAGTATGTATCAATACGAGAGGCAAAGGATTTAAGCTGTTAACGGCCATGTCGAATATAATACATTTTCGCACTTTAAATTAGTGTTTACCGATTATCATTTTATTTATAATTGACATGTTGTACCTTATCTTTTTTTTAATTGATTTTTTTATATTATGTGGATCTTATTGTGTGTTAATGTGTATTATGGATGTAAATATCTGAAATAAAATGATTGAATTGAATTGAATTATATAATCCGGTTAACACTTCTCATATCGACCTGTGAAATGTTATGTTATTGTCGTAACAAAAATCCACAACTCTATAAAAATGTGAATGAACACATAACTGTTAAGGCATTTCATTAAGTGCCTACCAAGTAGGTAAGTACCTACCTATTTTGAAACAAGAGAATTTTACAGAAGTATGTTAAAATTATCGTGAAAAGTGCCCATTAATAAATTATCAATCAATTCGATGACATGCCAATGTCAATTTCTTTTTCTTTGACAAACTTTCTTAAACTGACGTTTCGTTTTGATCTTGATCTTGACTTGTCAGATCTTAAGATTGTAAATAATGAATACAGGATGCTTCACAATTAAAATAGATAAATCATTATCTGGAGGAAAAAATCATAAGAGCTTGTATTTCAATAATATACCTAAATCTTATTTCATACTTACACTTTTACAGGTTTAAAGCTTTGCCCTTCGTATTGATACATACTGTACATTCGTGAAAAGACCACAAAGATCATGTTGGAATTATGTTTTTAAGAGAAACACGCTTTCGGGTCAAGAAACTGGTTATTTTTAACTGCATGAAAATTGTTGCACTCCATGCTACTTTTGTTTATGGTCTAGTGAGGGAAGTGTCAATAAAATGTGTTCAGATTAGTAAAATTCTTTGGTAAATGGAGCATTTTTAATAAATAAATACCTACTAACCGAAGCCAATATGGCTTAAGATATTTATTCATGAGCCAAGGTTTTCCTTGAACTATGGGTATGTTATCGTAACTGAACTATAACATTGCACGTAGAACCGATGGCAGTTGGGGCGTAAAGGTTCTCTAGTGGTGACCACGAACCGGAAGGCGCAGCATAAGCATACCCTGGTGGTGGACCGACGACATGGTAAAGATTGCAGGAATCCACTGATACAGCGCAAAACCGATCACTAAATTACGTCCAACAATGTGAGGTAGGGCACAGCGAAGTACCATCACGCTTGAGTCTGGAGAAGTCGAACTGGGGAAGAACCTCCTCCTTACAGAAGACCACAGCCATAATAGCACTGCTACCTTTCAGGTATGTAGTGTTGTGTTCCTGATGGTGAGTAAGGTTCCCAGAGCTCCAACTTAGGGTAGGCGCGCATGTGAATCCTCTGGAGTTGCAGGAGTCCATAGTCCACGGTAACTGCTTACCATCAGACGGGCCGTATGCTTGTTAGCCACCGTCGTTGTATAAACAAAAAAACTGTGGTTCGCTTTGGGGGAGGCCTATGTCCAGCAGCGGACGCCCTTCGGCTGATATGATGATCATGGGTACAGTCAACCATTTTGAATTTATATAGGCCACTTGGTTCATTGTCACAGTGAAAATCTATATAAAGACGCAAAATATTACTTATTAACGTCACTGTGACAAGGTTCAAAGTGGCCTAGAAATCAAAGTGGTTGTACGTTAGTTAAGCCACTGGGAATAGGTTGGCATGGACGTCCTGAGGATTAGACCACTCACCTTTGGGGAAGCTCAGGATGTAGTCATGCATGTTGTCGTGGTGCATGCGGGCGTCGTCCTGCAGCAGCGAGAACTTGTTGGACATGCATATGATGGCGCAGCCGAGCTCGCGGTGCACCACCTCGAAGTCTTCGCGCCAGAAGTTGTGGAACTCGTCCAAGACTTCGGGAGACAGCTGGGACTGTGAATTATGACAAATTATGACGTGGGAAACATACCGGGTGTGGCCTGTAATAGGAGCTTTAACTTTAGGCATCGTTTCTACACCAAAAACGTAGCAACATTTGTTTTACGACTTTTGAAAATAGCTTATAGTTTAATAAATATTAATAAAAAAAGATTTTCCAAGCAAGCAATGTATTGCAAAAACTATGAAGTTTGTAGGCTGACAGTAAACGTCAACTAGACTATTGGATGCTGTTCATTGAAAATACTATTTAGTTTATCGAAAAAATCACCAGTAATGAATTATCCAATTATATAAAGTTGTAGAACAAATGTTGTTTCATTCGTGGTGCAGAAGCGATCCCTAAAATTTTTGCTCCTATGAAAGGCCGCACCCTGTATACACATTTAAGTCCAATGCATGTGTGGCGGCTGAGAATATGACCGCCTCATTTTCCCTTAAATCTAAATTTGCGTGAGTACTCTCGTGTGGACCCTCAGATTAACGATACCTTTGTATACATACATACATACATACTTTTTGCGGTATGCAGTCCACTGCTGGACATAGGCCTCCCACAAATATGACATGTATCATATTGGGGGTAGTTGCCATTGTGTTCGACGGACGCTGCTGCCTGTCCGTAGGATGTTTCCCTTTGTCGCCTCTTACAACACCCGCGGGAGGAGATGGGGTGGTGCTATTCTAGTCAGCCGGCAGCACACGGCATCTGCATACCTTTGTAGATTGAATAAAATACTATCCTGATTTGAGAAATCGGCTTATCAAATATAATTCCGAAACGAAATCTTAATAAATCTTTCACCAGCTATACGTCTTATTCATTTATATGACTTCAATGGAGACTGAATAAAATAGATATGAGTTTGAAATCCAAGCCGTCGTTTCACTCACTCTTAAAAAAGACAGGGCCATAGCTCATCTCTCGTCAACATTTTCAATAAAGCATGATTAAAAAAAAAACATAAAAAACAAAATTCGGGACAATCTTACACCAATCGACTTAGTCCTACGGTAAGCTCAGTAAGGCTTGTGTTGTGGGTACTAGACGACAATATATATAATAGACCACAATACATATAAATACTTATATACATAGGAAACACCCATGAGTCAGTAACAAATATCTGTGCTCATCACACAAATAAATGCCCTGACTGGGAATCGAACCTTCGGCTTCATAGGCAGGGTCACTACCCACTAGGCCAGACCGGAAAAAAATATCATTACCTCCTCCCGACACTGCTCCAACGCCTTCCCAAAATGCGCAGTGACATGACTCATAACCTCAGCAGTACCATCTACCATCCGGCCACCAACTACCAGCAGAACGGTCACCATCCAGTACAACGCCATCTTGATTACAATGTGGACCTGTCGTCGGCACATCAATATATCATAGACGGATTTTTTTTTTGGCTCATAATTGTCTATGATTACTTGGTAGGCGCAGAGCTAGTACAGGAAAGTGGTATGCAATTTAGTTGGATGTCATCATCATAACAGGTCTACTGTTGGACATAGGCCTTCCCCATATATGACTTGTGTCAGCTTGGGGAAAAGTTGCCATAGTCGTCATGTGTAGCTGGCAGGTTGGAGACCGCAGACCCATGATGACGTATATATAACACGAGAAATAAAAAAAAAAATTTCAAGTCTAAGCGGTATAAGTATAGCACGGTTGGTAGTGCACTGTACCCTTACCATGAGTTGTGACATGAGTTCTGATGGTAAGGTTCCCAGAGCTCCAACCCCCCTTAAAAGCCGGCAACGCGCTTGTAACTCCCCTGGTGTTACGGTGGGCGACGGTAATGCTTACCATCGCGTTAGTGCGCGACAGGCCGGCGACGCGATCGCCGAATCGAACGGACACTCAGCACTCTTAGTGCTTGATAATGGAGGCCTATGTTTTCCGAAACATGTCGCGCGAGTGACTAAATAAACGTGAGTAGAGCCGTGTTAATGTTTAATTTATCTGATATGTCTCACGAAAGTTTAAATACAAAAAATGCTTACCATCAGGCAATCCGTCTGCTTGTTTGCCGTATGTCATAAAAAAGTCCCAAAAGAAGAGAATTGGGTTACTTAAGAAATACGACAGATTTCTTAAGTTTAGTTAAAATATGACTCATAGTTTTACTTGCTAACTGCTAAAGTTAAAGTTTTGAACTTTCTTATACCTAATATTGTTTTCGGTTGCTGCGATAATTACTCATGAAATAAAACAACTAAAACGGATAAATTAGTATACGCGATTTAATCCGTTTTAGTTGTTTTATTTTATTTCTTATACCTCTTCCTAGCTCTTAAACTATACATAATGGGCTTGTCAGCAAAGTCTGTAAATAAATGGGTTTAGACGTGGTTTAGCGTTGTTGTCAATAAGCTAATGTGGTGGTTGCACGGATGCAACTCATTTAGTAACAAGGGGCGTGTTTGCACAATGTACTACAGTCGTTTGAAGGTTTGTTTATTCATGAATTAACCTATTATATGCTTGCAGATATAATATATCACTTCAGCCGTAAATCGTCCACTGCTGGACATAGGATTAAATTTGACTTGTACATGAGTTGGCAGGTGGGTTGGCGACCGCAGTAGCAGTGGATTGGGATTCAATAGACGAATCTGCTCATTCGTCGGTTTTTTCCCTTACGACACCGGCGGGAGGAGATGGGTGCAGCTATTCTAGTTGCTGGCTCCACACGAAATTTTTTTATATAATGAATATAATAAGATAAATTAATAAATAGATACCAAACACTTCATGTGAATGATGTAATTTTGCACACAGGATATTTGTATTTAAACTTTCGTGTAACATATCGCATGAAATTATAAAGAAATCTTGCGTAAATCCATGAAATAATAAAAATGCATTCGTAAAATTGAAACATAGCATATATAATTGTATAGTTTCAACTGTTAAACAATTAAGAAGTCAATATAGTGTTCATATTAATGACAATGTCGGTCAAATACGTTATGTAATCGGCTAATTTCCACTTTATCCTTTAATTAAGGATTTTTATAAATGACTATGTTTTTCTCGCGGCTTCGTCGGCTAGCCATGTCCGTCTTTAAAGTATAGTTGCGGGATAAAAATTATCATATGTCCTTTCTCGTAGCTCAAACTCTCACAATACCAAATTACATCCCAATTGGTTCAGCGGCTTAAGCGTAAAGAGGTAACAGACAGACAGAAAGTTACTTTCGCATTTGTAATATTAAGAATGGATAAGTTATAATTGTTTGTAAAAAAACGGGTACTATGTGTTTGACATCATCAATATTGAATTACTTAAACACTAATAGATTTAGTTCTACAGTAAGCTCAATAAGGCTGTAGTGTTGAGGACCGGAGATCAATTGAACATACTGCGATCACCAACCCGCCTGCCAAGCGTGGCGATAATGGCATTGAACCCTCATGCTCCATATCCAGCAGTAAACTTGGGTTAAAAAAAATAGCGACAAAGTAACATATGATGGCATATCCATTTGATGTCACTTCCACGTTGCCATCATACTCATCTACTATGTAATTTAGCAATTAGTTAAATCAGTAAGTCCGTTATAATGCACGTAAATTGCGGACAGGCTTTAAGAATATAGTGTGCGACATACGGACAGACAGACAGCGACGACATGTGAACTACAAAACTTCAACCTTCTCTAGTAAATAGTACAGTTTTCTCTTACTGTACTCTCTTTTTAGTGAGGCAATTAGATGTAATATACATACATTACATACATTTCAGCCGTATGCAGTCCACTGCTGGACATAGGCCTCCCACAAATATGACTTGTATCATCTTGGGGCTAGTTGCCATAGTCGCCACGCTTGGCTAGCGGGTTGGCGACCGCAGTAGCTCTAGATTGGGTGTCGACGGTCGCTGCTGCCCGTCCGTAGGATTTTTCCCTTTGTCGCCTCCTACGACACCCGCGGGAGAAGATGGGGTGGTGCTATTCTAGTCAGCCGGCATCACACGGATTAATATATATGTAATGTATTTCATAGTGTAAATAAAAATCAATTCATACTCGAGCAAATTTTTATTGCACATGACTATAAATCATAATAAATGTTTTATAATAATTTATAATATACTCGTAGCTTAAATACTTTATAATATTAAACATAGATTTTCGGTATACTATTTATAACACGTAACCCATATTACAAAACAGTTTGATATATAGTTTTTTGTCGGCCGTTATGTTCAAAAGTTACTTACGGAGCCTAAAGTAAGAGAGTAATAAGTAGAAAAATACATTTTTGCATACAATCTGGTCAACACGTGTTTTTTTCGCATCCCATGCAGCAAATGTTTAAAGACATAGATTGACCATGACTTACGTACTTACTTGAAGATTGATTTTACTTGAAAAAAAATGGAAAAATAATCTAAAACTATTCTTAGCGAACACTAACATAATAATCGTTACAACGACAGAAAAGACTCAATGACGTTGACGACCCAGATCCCTTTAAGAAAGCAGTTTGGTCAATATCAATTCCAACGAATGCCATTTGGTCTTAGTACTTCTCCAGCACCTCCTCAATCAGAGCGACGTCGGGAGCGATGTCAGCCTCTTTGGCGGCGACTTTAAAGCAGGCCATGACCTTAGTGACGCGGCTGCAGTCGTCGGCGATGTCCTCGAACTGCTTTTCACAGCCTTGGAACAGTTCCACTACCATGGCTGAGAGATTATCACCTGAAATTTTATCACTAATAATTATTGTATAAACTATTAGAGTTTTACTTACGCCAAAGTAGTTCAGATTGAAAGATGGTTATGTCACTATTTCATTCCAACAAATAGCTTTAGCACTTTGTTAACGAATTTTTGGGAGCCATGACGTACTACAAATGAAGTCTCTGTATATCCAGTCGCTGTACCTTACCATTCTTGAAGCTCCTGATATATTCATTCATGTTGTTGTGATGCATGCGGTGATCATCTTGCAGCAACGAGAACTTGTGGGACATGCAGATCAGAGCGCAGCCGATCTCGCGATGCACTATCTCGAAGTTATCGTCCCAGACGTGGTGCCATTCTTCCATGATCTCTCGAGATATGTTAGCCTAGTGTGAAAATGATAGATACAAAAAGCTACTTGATACAGTTTGGAGTATAGAGAGGATGGGAATGTAGGCGAAGTATAATTCGTTTTTACTTACGGCTCTATCTAAGTTAAGAGATATTTAATTTTTAATGAAATCATAATTACATTGGATGACTTTTTGTCTTCTAAATAACGCATTGGTTTGCTATCCTCGCGATTTTGTCGCTGAACAGAAAAAAGGGGCTAAACCGGGTAAAAACTGTAATTCGACTGCTTTGAAATATATTTTCGACTACAATAGCTATATAGCATCAACACAAAAAAATATATTTTTTGGAAATGATGTTACACAATTAGTGATTTCTTCAAGTTTGTAACTAAACTATTTCTAATGCTTTTTGCTTATTTATTTTTTTTGACGACACACACAAACAGACTTAGTCTTAGCAAGTTCCAATAAGACTTGAGTTATTGGTAATAGACGACGATATATTATAAATACGTTTAAATATTCGTGATAAGTAGACAAATAAATACCTTGGCTAGGATTTTAACACATGAACTACAGCTTAGAAAACTAGGAAAGGAAGCACTATCGACTAGGAATTTTGAAGAACACGAAGAAGTAATATTTACATTAAATGCAAATTACTAGTAATCTTAGGTACACAAAACATAATATTAAAATCAATCAAACACTCCTCCACCAAATGACTTGCATCCTTACACATAGTAAATATCTACTTGATATGCGAAAGTCATCCATTATAATTATGATTTAATTAAAAATGATGACTTTTTGTCATAAATGTTTTTAGTACAAGCTTTTAATGCTTTCGACGACCGTTCTGGCCTAGTGGGTAGTGACCCTGCTTATGAAGCCGATGGTCCTCGGTTCGAATCCTAGTCAGGGCATTTATTTTTGTGATCAGCACAGATGTTTGTTCCTGAGTCATGGGTGTTTTCTATGTATTTAAGTATGTATATGTATCTATCTATTATATATATAGTCGTCTAGTACAGTCACCGACTTTAATTGTTGAGCCACTTACGTATCAAGCAATAGTCTTTTGTTTAGTACTTAATACATGAAATGCCCAATGTAAAGTGAACCCTAAATGGCTCAACAAATAAAATCCCTGACCGTACCCACAACACAAGCCCTACTGAGCTTACCGTAGGACTGGCTCGATTTGTGTAAGATCGTCCCGAAATATTTATTTATTTATTGTCGACTGTGCTTTTTTGCACAATCATCAAGTATTCATCAAGAGGATTCAATCGACGTGGGGCTTATCTTGCGTATTTAGGAGTTGACAGAAGGTATCTTCTGGCTCCAACATCGGATCAGATCACTGATACCATAATATTGCATTGTCACTTAACTTACATACGTGTGATAAATTTCATCTCAATCGGTTAAGGATAAAAGCTTTAAAATTTTGACCCGAATAGATTTACTTACATACATTGCAAGGTAAATAAAAGCTTGTAAAAACTCCCACCGGTACTAGCTTAACTGACTTTAGAAGATTATTACCGGCAAGAAATTTAGCGGGACTTACTTATTTCAACCAGTTATTATCAAATCTCAAAGTAGATGTCGCAACAGAAAAACTGTACATACCTCTTCTCGGCACATTTCCAAAGTCTTCCCAAAATGTGCAATAACATGGCTCATGGTTATGGACTGCTCTGATGCGGCTTCCATCTCACCGGCACCCAGGAGTAAAGCCAAGACCATCAAGATCAGCGCCATCTTGATTACAATGCCTCCTAACCGCCACCACCTTATTTTATACCCATCGCATTTTTATTTTTATTAAATCGCAATGATTATGTGACCGTTGTAAAATTACACATATTTTATTCTTCGTGACAGGACCACTACCATGAAAAGCAAGAGCATACTCGCTAGCGCCAGCTTGAAATCTGTATCGGCAAATTCCTCTTTTTCTTCTTTTACTTAAAATATGGCTTCTGTCAATATACCTATCGACAATTCCGCCAATGTCCGGACCCGGGTATGCCCTTAAACTACGTCCAACAATGAGAGGTAGGGCACAGCGTTGACCATCACGCTTGAATCTGGGGCAGCCCAACTGGGGAAGTACCTCCTCCTTACAGAAGACCACAGCCATAATAGCATTGCCACCTTTCAGGTATGTAGTGTTGTGTTCCTGATGGTGAGTAAGGTTCCCAGAGCTCCAACCCCCCTTAAAGGCCGGCAACGCGCTTGTGACTCCCCTGGTGTTGCGAGTGCCCATGGGCGACGGTAATTGCTTAACACCAGGCAATCCGTCTGCTCGTTTGCCGCCTATTTCATTAAAAAAAAAAATTTCAAATAATACAAGAAATAAGCAAAATGATATATTAAGTTTACTCTTAGCACAACGTTGTTTGGTTGCCTCGTCTTTCGTAATTGTGGTAGCGGTAGCTGGACTTTACAGAAAGCCAGGAGCTACAGAAACCATAAATTGGTGTTGAAACGAGTTTTGAAATCAATTATTCATTAGCTACATAATGCTGCATTAGATGACTGCATAATAAGGTATCAATATTACACATTAAACGATGTTAATGGACAAATAACAAATAAAAATATTCTCAAGACGACTTCGCCGTCTTGAGGTTCGGATGTTGGTGTAAGACGTCCACTGCTGGACGAATACGACTTGAATCATCTTTTGTTGCCGCGCTTGACAGGCGGGTTGGCGACCGCAGTGTACATTTTTCCCTCTGTCGCCTTCGATACCTACTGGATGGTATGGAGTGATGCTATTCTCAGCCGCCCCAACACGGCCATTGGGCTTTTATTTTATATTTATTGGTTGAAAAAGTTGGTAAGTTCTTAGAGCAGAAAAAGTTTAGAAATATTCACGCTATAAAGAGACATAGTTATAAAACTGCAATATGCAAAAATAACGCAGAAAATCACTGGAACTATAATAATTGTCTCTGTCACTCTAATGACTCCTTAATTGAATTAAAAGAGGATCAAATTATACAACGCCTTACAAACCGACATTAAGAACGTTACGTGTGTAAACTGAGACATTTCGTGGTAGGGCAGATATGCGATTAGGATTTTTATTTCATATTACATTATTATGCAGATAGTAAAGAGGTACGTCGTAAACTGTAAAACTATAAGCATTCGTATGACATTTGAATATCAAGTAGATATTATTATGGATGCAAGTCATTTTATGGAGGAGTGTTTGATTGATTTTTAACCGACTTCAAAAAAAGGAGGAGGTTATCAATTCGGTTGGCATGTTGTATTTTTTTTTATGTGTGTTACTTCAGAACTCCGTCATTTATGGACAGATTTCAAAAAAAATTTCGTTGTTTGAAAGCATCTACTTCAAGGTTGGTCCCATTGTTACCAGAATTCAGATCTGATGATGGGATCCATGAGGAATTAAGAGAACTTTTCAAAATTTATAGGTGCATGTATAACAATTTTAGTATATTCGGTGACAAGTCAAGCATTTGTATTCAGAAAATAGTATTTGGTGAAGAAGAACTGATGAAGACGACCATAGGTGGTCATAGGAAACTCCTTGTGTTTTCTGGGTGGCGCTGAGATATTTCAATTGAAATACTAAAGCGACTATGACAAAGCCAACTTAAATATTTCTGACGAAATGTTACCATTAACCTGATCTGGTGGTTGGACCCGGGAGGTAGGCAATGGAACACAGAGATAAAAAAGTGTAGAGTGGCCGTGTTTGGACTTAATGGAGTTGTCATGAGATGCAGTCTTATAACCTTGACTAATGTTTTAACCGACTTTAAAAAAGGAGGAGAATGTCCTTTCGATTGTATGTTCATTTTTTGCGTGTTACCTTAGAACTACATCATTTATGAACGAATTTGGTAAATTTTTTCGTAGTTTGACTGCATATACTACAAGGTTGGTTCTGTTGTTACCAGAATCTAGTATGATGCTTGTAGCCGGATAGGAGGCAACGGAACTCCATGATAAAATAGTCTTGCGGGTCCTGTTTAGGCTTAATGTAATTGTCATGAAATGTATTTTGGTAACCATAACCATGCATGTATTTTTAACCAACTTTAAAAAGGAGGAGGTTCTTAATTCGGTTGCATTTTCTTTTAAGTGTATTATCCCCGAACTTTGTCATTCGGGACACTTAAAAAATGCAATAAAAACGCATAAATAATTAAGTTTTTTGGCAACAAATCAAGCATTTATGTTCAGAAAGTACCACCTTCTGGCAACGGAACCACATATAAAAGTGTAATGTAGCAGTTTTTGGGCTTAATGGAGTTGCCATGTGATCCACTCTGGTAACAACTTTCTTATCATCATCATCATAACCATAATCACCATCTTAATAACTAAAGGACGGCCACAGCTGAACATAGATTCCCCCTAAAGTGACCCACAATGACCGATTTTGCACCATTCTTCGCACACCTGACCTCGTTGGTACACTGGCCGCTACAGTAACTAGGGTAAAGTGGGCCCCTGGGAACTCGAGGCCACAGTTTTCGTGTGCCTTGCATGGGGGTAAATGCCATCGCCACGCTTGGCAAGCGGGTTAACGATCGTAGTGTTCCACCAAATTCGCAGTATTGCCTGTGTCTGGCGTTGCATTAGTTATGTGCCACGATAAGTATCAGATGACGATTTCGAATATCATCATCTCCGTTAACTTAACGATCTGTAGTCAAGTGTTCGGTTTGACAGTTTATTAGCGTCCAAATCGGTCCTAAGCTTCGAACACGACTCAATTAGACATACATTTTGTCTCTTTGCAACGTTTATATGTATTCCTTTTATTATAATATTTCCTCGTTTGGCAGAAAAGACACTGTCTGCCCATATTCGTTTATTAAAAATCAGTGACAAAATGAGAAACTAAAAGGCTAAAAATAAATAAACTTTTAACAAAAAATAAACCCGACTTCAAATATGTACTAAAAAGCAACAAATAATTGTTTTCTTTATCACTTGATAAGTACTTTTGGACTATTTAGAACAAATCAATTTCTTAGGACAATTATATACAATTATTTTTGGTTTTGGAGTCGGTGCCAGCCACTTTTTTCGTTTCCGAAGCCTTCGACAGTCGTGAATAAATTGATATCTGAAGCGCTACCGCGAAAAACGAAATTCGTAAATTTCGGGCATCTTTCTATTTTACCCCTATTAAGACCTCATGAGAGTGACAGAGATCAGAGAGTATCAATATTTCACTTTCCTCTCGGTACACTCTGCACTATAATTCGTCGCTACCTTGAAAAAATCTCGTAAGTCATTCTGGCAATAATAAAGAGTAAGTAACTATGTGTGGGATGAGTACAGAGTTACTGCGTTTCTACTTACAGTGTCTGTGTCAGATACAAGAGTTTTTCAAAGTATAGTATTATATATTTTCTTAGTCGATTTGTCAACAAATCAAAATCAAAACAGCTGACATGCACGTACAGCGATGTAAAAAATCTAAGTTTCAATTGTATGTTGAGTAGCGTGGCTGGCACCGACACCAAAACCAAAAATATTTGTATATAATTGTCCTAAGAAATTGATTTGTTCTAAATAGTCCAAAAGTACTTATCAAGTGATAAAGAAAACAATTATTTGTTGCTTTTTAGTACATATTTGAAGACGGGTTTATTTTTTGTTAAAAGTAAAAAAAAAAAGACTCCACAAGTAAACAGTAACCAGTATTAGCAATCGAAGTCCATTTAACATTGCTTGGTCTAAAAGCTTAGCGCGTATATCGTAATTCGAAAAATACCTATTTCCATCTCTACCGCTCTCGCAAAAGGTGTGTCAACTGTGCCTACTCGTCGTCTATGTACCTCTTTATCCCTCGTATACAGCGAGTAATAAAATAAATAAATAAATAAATTGGGACGATCTTACACAAATCGACCTAGCCCTACGGTAAGCTCAGTAAGGATTGTACTGTAGGTACTAGGCGATGAAATATATAATAGATAGACATATAAATACTTAAATACATAGAAAACACCCATGACTCAGGAACATGAATCAGTGCTCATCATACAAATAAATGCCCCGACTGGGAATCCGACCCAGGAACATCGGCTTCATAGCCAGGGTCACTACCCACTAGGCCAGACCGGTCGTCAAAAAGCGAGTATATTATATAGTATACCTCTTTATTAAAATACAAATATAGTTGTTATGTTCTAAGCTGACCGTTTTGCATTCAAGACCCTTTTACACTACCGCAAATAACAAATAATAGCAATAAAAACATCAATGAATACAAATAGCAACTGTCTGTTTTAAGTCACAAGGTCGATATTCCAGTAATAGGATATGAAAGGCCGCACTCAGGTAGGTCGCTGGCCGTGTAGTGTGTCCACACATTTTTAACATGTGTGTCCATACATAAAAACTAACATCAGTAATATTTGAACGAAAAAAACTTTACTCTTTTCTAGAGAAGAATACTGTTTTCTCTTACTGTGCTCTTTTTTAGTGAGGCTATCAGATGTAACAGGTATATAATTTATATTTCATAGTTTAAATAAAAATCAATTCTTACTCGAGCAAATTTTTATTGCACACGACTATAAATCATAATAAATGTTTTATGCGTTATCTTAAATAATTTATAATGTTAAATGATTTTCGGTATACAATTCATAACACGTAGCTTATATTACAAAACAGTTTGATATATAGTTTTCCATCGGCCGTTATGTTCAGGGGTTACGGAGCCTAAAGTAAGAGAGTAATAAGTAGAAAAATATATTTTTGCATACAATCTGGTCAACATGTGTTTTTTCGCATCCCACGCAGCAAATTTCAAAAGACATAGATTGACCATGACTTATGTACTTACTTGAAGATTGATTTTACTTGTAAAAAACTGGAAAAATGATCTAAAACTATTTTAGCGAGCACTAACATAATGATCATGATTCATTACAAAAACAGAAAAGACTCAATGACGAAATTTAAGCAGCAGTTTGGTTAATATCAATTCGAACGAATGCCGTTTGGTCTTAGTACTTCTCCAGCACCGCCTCAATCAGAGCGACGTCGGGAGCGATGTCAGCCTCTTTGGCGGCGACTTTAAAGCAGGCCATGACCTTGGTGACGCGGCTGCAGTCGTCGGCGATGTCCTCGAACTGCTTCTCACAGCCGTGGAACAGTTCCACTACCATGGCTGAGAGATTATCACCTGAAATTTTATTACTAATAATTATTGTATAAACTAGTAGAGTTTTACTTACGCCAAAGTAGTTCAGAACGAAAGATGGTTATCATTACTATTTCACACATCACTATTTCATTCCATCAAATAGCTTTAGCACTTTGTTAACGAATTTTTGGGAGCCATGACGTACTACAAATGAAGTCTCTGTATATCCAGTCGCTGTACCTTACCATTCTCGAAGCTCCTGATATAGTCATGCATGCTGTTGTGATGCATGCGGTGATCATCTTGCAGCAAGGAGAACTTGTGGGACATGCAGATCAGAACGCAGCCGATCTCGCGATGCACTATCTCGAAGTTATCGTCCCAGACGTGGTGCCATTCTTCCATGATCTCTCGAGATATGTTAGCCTGATTTGAAAATGATAGATACAAAAAGCTACTTGATACAGTTTGGGGTATAGAGAGGATGGGAATGTAGGCGAAGTATAATTAGTTTTTACTTACGGCTCTATTTAAGTTAAGAGATATTTAATTTTTAATTAAATCATAATTATAATGGATGACTTTTTGTCATAAATGTTTTTAGTACAAGATTTTATTGCTTTCGACGACCATTCTGGCCTAGAGGGTAGTGACCCTGCCTATGAAGCCGATGGTCCTGGGTTCGAATCCTAGTCAGGGCATTTATTTTTGTGATCAGCACAGATGTTTGTTCCTGAGTCATGGGTGTTTTCTATGTATTTAAGTATGTATATGTATCTATCTATTATATATATAGTCGTCTAGTACAGTCACCGACTTTAATTGTTGAGCCACTTACGTATCAAGCAATAGTCTTTTGTTTAGTACTTAATACATGAAATGCCCAATGTAAAGTGAACCCTAAAAGGCTCAACAAATAAAGTCCCTGACCGTACCCACAACACAAGCCCTACTGAGCTTACCGTAGGACTGGCTCGATTTGTGTAAGATCGTCCCGAAATATTTATTTATTTATTGCCGACTGTGCTTTTTTGCACAATCATCAAGTATTCATCAAGAGGATTCTATGGACGTGGGGCTTATCTTGCGTATTTAGGAGTTGACAGAAGGTATCTTCTGGCTCCAACATCGGATCAGACCACTGATACCATAATATTGCATTGTTACCTAACTTACATAAGTGTGATAAATTTCATCTCAATCGGTTGAGGATAAAGCTTTAAAATTTTGACCTGAATATATTTACTTACATACATTGCATGTTAAATAAAAGCTTGTAAAAACTCCCACCGGTTTCTAGCTTTACACCTCTGACCTAAGAAAAATTTTACCGGCAAGAAACTAAGGGGGACTTATTTATTTAAACCAGTAACATATCAAATCTCAAATTAGATGTCGCAACAGAAAAACTGTACATACCTCTTCCCGGCACATTTCCAAAGTCTTCCCAAAATGTGCATTAACATGGCTCATAGTTATAGACTGTTCTGATGCTGCTTCCATCTCACCGGCACCCAGGAGTAAAGCCAAGACCATCAAGATCAGCGCCATCTTGATTACAATGTCTCCTAACCGCCACCACCTCATTTTATTACCGTCACATTTTTATTTTTATCAAATCGCTATGATTATGTGACCGTTGTTTAAAATGCTTAATGTATACTTATTTGTAAGATTACACATATTTTATTCTTTGTGACAGGACCACTACCATGAAAAGACAAGAGCATTTATCGTTAGCGCCAGAGTGAAATATCTGAATTGACAAATTATTCTTCTTCTTTTAAAATTTGGCTTCTATCAATATACCAATCGATAAATTCGCGAATGTCAAGTAGTACAACCAATAAGCAAGTTAAAAGATTAAATTTATCCTTAGCATAACGTTGTTCGGTAGTAGGCCTTGCCTTTCGTAAAGTGGTAGTGGTATCTGGACTTTACAGAAAGCCACGAGGCGGCCACGATGGATCAAAATGGTTTTGAAATGCGTTTTGAAATCAATTCTTCATTAGCGTCACAATTCTGCGTTAGGTCACTGCAGCTATCAATATTACACACTAAACTAAGTTAATGGACAAATAACAAAAAATATATTCTCAAAACGACTTCGCCATCTTGAGATTCAACTCGAAATCAATATTGACTAATTAAAAATTATACATCGCCTTACAAATCGACATGTTAGATGTGTCACTGAGGCATTTCGTGGTAGGGGTATATACGATTAGGATTTTTATTTAATATTACATATTATGCAGATAATGACGAGGTGTGTATAAACTATAAAATTATGAGCATTCGTATGACATTTGCATATTAAGTACATATTACTATGTGTAAGGATGCAAGTCATTTTGAGGAGGAGTGTTTGATTGATTTTAATATTGTGTTGTACCTAAAATTAGTAGTAATTTGCAATTAATGTAATATTACTTCTTTGTATTCTTCGAAACTCCTAGTTGATAGTCCCTTCCCTGCTATTGTATCTATGTTTAATTAAAACCACAACTTACTATTTTGTAATTTATTTCCAAGATGACCACCTTTCATTCACACTTCAAACTATGAGAAGAACGCGTTCCAAATCATGCATACTATACCTACCTAATTCCTTCGAAGCGAGAGTTCATGGGTTCAAATGCTAGCCAGGCTATGTATTTGTCTGCTTATCACGAATATAATATATAAACGTATTTATAATATATCGTCGTCTATAACCGATAAGTCAAGTCTTATTGAAGCTTGCTGGGACTCGTCAGTCTTTTGTGTAGTAGTCGTAGTAAGTATTTTTGTGCACGAGACGTCAAAAAAAAGCAGTAGAGATAAAGTTTAGTTACAAACTTAAAGAACTCAATAATTCTGTAACATCAGTTCCAAAAGATGTATTTTTTTGTGTTGATGCTATATAGGTAGCTATTGTAGTCGAAAATATATTTCAAAGCAGTCGAATTACAGTTTTTACCCGATTCTCTAAGCCCCTTTTTTCTGTTCGGCGACAAAATCGCGAGGATAGCAAACCAATGCGTTATTTAGAGGAAATAAAAGGAAATTGTTATTTGCCAACAACACAAGCACCTGAGCCCTCTTATTGTTTACTCCGCGTCTGCAGGCAGGGAGGGCCGAGAATCCGTGTTTTATTTTAAGATATGCATTGTATGTACTCTATGCATTATATTATAGTTGCGTTTTTGGTTTGTTGTTTTTTTATCTATACACCTTTTTTTCGTAAATAATTTTGGTCTTTTTGTGTTATGTCAAAAGCGGATAACACAAAAAGCTACCATAAAGGTATATTAATAGATAGATACATATAAATACTTAAATACATAGAAAACACCCATGACTCAAGAACATATACCTATCTGTGCTCATCACACAATTAAATGCCCTGACTGTGATTTGAACCCTGTACCACCGGCTTCATAGGCAGGGTCACTATACCTACTAGGCCAGACTGTAGATGTCGCTAAGCGTATTTAAGGATATGGTGGTGATATTCGCAGCCATCTGTCAAATCTTTGTTGCTTAGTTAGTGGAGGAATGGCTTGTATCCTTGAACGTAGGTTCCGAGTCTATCCAGAGGCAGTTTATTTTAAATGACTAAAACTCTTGTGAGCCATGTCCCTTACATGATCTTACTCGAAATATGTCGCCTAGTGCCATGTAATTATACGTGAGTTCCTCCGTTTGCAGTTTATTTTCCCATTTTTCTTTTGTTTCTATAATTATGGCTTCGTTAGCAGCGTTTTTGCTTAATAACTTATCTTCAAATACTCTCTCCAGTGCTTTGCCCACACATGTTTTATTATATCGATAAGATCTACAAACGTTGAGAGGATTTATCGAATCGCACACATGCGCCAGCTCTTAACCACACTACTACTTATTTATTGACGATATAATTAAAAAAACAGCATTTTATTAAAACTAACGTGTTGGAGGCAAACAAGCGATGGTAAGCGGTTAATGTAACCAATGGACACCTGCAACGTGAGAAATTTACATATATCGGGCATCGTGACAATTGTTACTGTGGTGAAATAGGGGCCGATGGTCAAATATTGAAAAAGACCTCAAACAATCCAAGCTGTCAAAAGAGACAACCCAAAACAGAGTAGCTCGGAGTTAAAAATAATAAATCATAATAATACTTTTATAACTTCCACCATAATTTATTTCATTTTATCATCTTATAATTACAATCACATTAAACTAGAGACTTGTGGCTGACAATGGAGATCACAACACATGTTTTACAAAAAAAAGACTCAACAAGTAAACAGTAACCAGGAATAGCAATCAAAGTCCATTTAACATTGCCTGGTCTAAAAGCTTAGCGCGTATATCGTAATTCGAAAAAAAAACCTATTTCCATCTCTGCCGCTCTCACAAAAAGTGTATCAACTGTGCCTACTCGTCTTCAATTTTTTTTATACAAGACCGACCAGCGTTTGACCTCAGTCGCACCTGATGGTAAGTGACGACGAGGTCGAAGGTATAGCACCGTGGTTCAGTAACAGCCTATTCACTCTTGCCTTGAAAAGACCCAAATTATATATTTCCGGGAATACAGACGAAGGGAGCGAATTCCATTCCTTAGCAGTCCGCATTAGGAAGGTAGAAGCGAATCGCTATTTGCCTCTTTATGTGCCTCGAGACAGCAGGTATATTTAATATTACCTCTTTATTAAAATACAAATACCTATTAAATTTTTCTGTCTTTCCCGTTGAATGACTGCTAGATGCCTTGGAACAAGACCGACATTTGTACCTTCTTCTATTGTGCAATAAAGATAGTAAATAAATTATTTGTACATAAACTTAGCGCAGCATAGCTCTGGTGGAAGGAACCTTAAAGTTATGACAATAACTTGTCTTTGAACTACGATGGCTTGACTTCGGTCATGACTTCCTCCAACACCGTCTCCATGCTCGGTGCCCATTTGAGACCATGGATCTTCGTTCTGAAGCACTTGGCGATGCCCAGGGTCCTGATGCAGTCATCAGCGTCGCTGTTCTGTTTCTCGCAGTCATGAATCATGGCTACCAGTTGCTTGGCTAGGTCGTCATCTGAAATGCATGGTGGATGAGGATAGGCTTTGTATCAAGGTTTAAAACCAGTTTCAATTTTTTTTATACAACAACGGTTGCAAACAAGCATACGGCCCGCCTGATGGTAAACAGTTCCCGTAGCCTATGGACGCTTGCAACGCCAGAGGATTCATATGCGTTGCCTGCCCTTTAAGAACCTATACACTCCTTTTTTGAAGAACCTCATACTGTAGTCCCTATTTTTTTTATGACAAAGGCGGCAAACGAGTGGATTGCCTGGTGGTAAGCAATTACCGTCGCCCATGGGCACCCGCAACACCAAGCACGTTGCCGACCTTTAAGGGGGTTGGAGCTCTGGCAACCTTACTCACCATCAGGATCACAACAGTACATACTAGAAAGGTAGCAGTGCTATTATGGCTGTCTTATGTAAGTAGGAGGTACTTCTCCAGTTGGGCTGCTCCAGATTCAAGCGTGATCGTACTTTGCTGTGCCCTACCTATTGTTGGACGTAGTTTAAGGACATACCCGGGTCCAAAACTCCTCTTCCCTGTTCCCGTTGGTAACCATTCCTATACCACCCAGGTGGTCACAGATAACACATACCAGCTCCATGTGTCTTCGCGAACTCATGAGCGTTCTTGTGATGCAGTTTGGCGTCATCGTCAATGAGGTCGAACTTCAAGGCCATGCAGAGGATGACGCAGCCCGTGTCACGGTTCAGCAGCTCGTAGTCCTCACGCCAGAAGTTGTAGAAATCTTGCATGACATTTTCTTGGACGTTCAGCTGAAAGATTTTATTAATATAAGAGTTAAGGACATTTAAATAAAACGCTGGTATTTCAATCGCATGAAAAATATAAATAATTTGACTCGCAGCGGGACTCGAACCCACAACCACTGGATCACTAGCCCAGTGCACTACCAATTGTGCTATACGAGTACGAGTACTGCTTAGACTTTTTTCTATTTATCCCTCGTCGTATACGTCATCATGGATGACCGCTGCGAGTCAATATTTTCTATTTTTCTTTCGATTTAAATATCAAAGATATTCCCTAGCAGACGTTTCTGTATCATAAAAAATAAAACGCTAGTAGTCTAGCGGTAAGAGTGTGCGACTTGGAATCCCGAGGTCGCAATATCCGTAGGTCGGAGGTAGTTCAAACCCCGGCTTGTACCAATAAGTTTTTCGGAACGAAAGTAAGACATACCGTTTGACGTTTTCCAGTCGCTTTTCGGTGAAGTAAAACGTGTACAAGCCGGACTAATCCCAATAAGCCTCGTTTACACAGAGTCCAGGCAGATAGCGGCGCTTGCGAACAACTAGTGCCTTCGTCAAATCCTGGGATTAGTTGCCAAGTGGACCTCAGGCTCCCATGAGCCGTGGTATAAATGCCGGGACAACGCGAGGAAGATGATGAGTTGGGAAAATTTAAATCAGAACATAATTAAATAGTAATAAAAGGCTATATATAGTTTCTCTAACAACCGTCCTAGATTAGCTAGAGTAAATATATGTGTGTAAGTGTGACCGAACCAGTTTGATTCAACCTTCTTATTAATCATTTTCCACGAGCAACAATACTCCTTTAAGACTGTTTTGAAACTCAAACCTTTATTATGCGGTTTACCGTAGGATACTGTTCCCTCGCCTGTCTAACCGCAACTTGACTATTGTAAAGCTTTTGTGAGGTTTTGAAAACAGGTAGGTATAATACAAAATAATAGGATAAATCCAGATGCTTTGGGCGTATGCGGAAATCTTACGTTCTAACCAATAAATTACGCCTCATGTCTATTGCGTATAGGTTATGTTCTTACACATACGTTTTATGAATTTATCAAAACAATGTCCACTTATAATTGCTTATACGTGTAATAGAAATGCATTCACTCTGAAAATAATGATCATAATAATGTTTTAGACAACTTTTGAAACACAAACAGAAAATAACGTTTAAAAATTTTAGCTAAACTTTCCGAATTTAGATTAATTGTATAACTATGTTTTGTTATCATTTTTTATCTTTACTTTTTTAAACAACGACTGTGGCAAACAAGCATACGTCCCGTCTGATGATAAGCAGTTACCGTAGCCTATGGACGGTTCCAACTCCAGATGATTCACATGCGCGTTGCCTACCCTAAAACTGTAGTTTGGTGCCAGGAACTAGGTCCTACGGTACTTCCGAAGTTAAGTTAGTTCTTCTAAACATTGTCAGCTCTATATAATCAAGTGTATTATCCAAACCTTACCTCTGTTTTACACTTATCTAGCGCCGTCGCAAATCCTGTAGTTAATTTCTTCATAATGTCTGCCGAAGGAGTCACTCTATTCACGCAAACAGACAAAATAAAAACGGCAAGCAGCGTCCGCCATCTTCCCGTGGCGGCCATCTTGTCAACGAGAGTTCGAGTGTTGCCATTGCCGAAGAAACGAGTTTTTATAAGAATTTTAAAGCGATTACGGAATTTTTTTTTTTTAATTGTAGCGTAGTACGGATGTGTTAATTGGCCTGATGAATGGTTCATTCATGCAGTGCTATAATGAGTACTTTATGATAGACAATGTTATACTTATGTTACGGTTCTAATGAGCACTCGTTTTACGTCTATTACGTGACGCGGTTGGACAATGGAGAACTTAGGTAAGGAATTATCATGCATTATTATACAACAACTCCCAAAACTCAACGATAAGGAGCTGCTTATGATTAGTAGAGAAAAAATAAGATAAAAAGTATTTTAAATTATTTTAGAAATTACAGAAAAACAAATTAAATTCATGTAAAACTCTTGATGGTATTTTTAACGACCATGTCTACAAATATTCAAATATTTCTGTATATTTTTGTTTTTGGAAACTTAAATAACCCTGCTATCTAACACAGCCCTTAAAAATACCATGATGCATGTAGTTTTTATACAAAAAATAATCAAAATTCATGTTGTCCCTACAATTTTGAAAAAAAATTTTTTAGTCCACTTTCATCATCAGGTTAAATAGAGACAGAATAAAAATAAAAATAAATCTATCATAAGCTGCTCCATCGTTCGTTATCGTTGAATTTATGACAGGTTGTATACCTAAGGCTAATTTGCACGGGGTTAAAACTTTTTAGTATAGTCTAAAACTTAGATTCGTATATTTTAATATCAGTGACTCTGTAGCAGAAATTTTCCCAAAACACTTCTATTCAATCGCCAGTCTTTTCCTATTTAAGAAACTAACGTGAATAAACGGTTCTGTGAAACGTAGACTTCTGAGCATTTCCTATGAGTGAATCTATGGTATACAAAAATGAAATGATAAAAATATCAAATTTTTGGCATTAACAATTTTTTTCCAAACATCAATCTGCCAAATCGTCGTACCAGTGAGAGTTAAAACGGAGACGTTCGTCGCCTCGCTTCGCTCGGCTCCTCAGTCAATAATATGTTTTAAGTTGGATCCGTTGTGGACATTCCTGGGTGCAAATTCGATATCAGTATGCAAGCGTCGTCTGAGTCACGGACGGCTCGCGTCCTTTGGGTCACAACATCGTACAATGTCCTTACACGCATGTAATATTCTTTTTTTTTATGACAAAGGTGGCAAACGAGCAGACGGATTGCCTGATGGTAAGCAATTACCGTCGCCCATGGGCACTCGCAACACCAAGGGAGTCACAAGCGCGTTGCCGGCCTATAAGTGGGTTAGAGCTCTGGGAACCTTATTCACCATCAGGAACACAACACTACATACCTGAAAGGTAGTAGTGCTATTATAGCTGTGGTCTTCTGTAAGGAGGAGGTACTTCCCCAGTTGGGCTTCTCCAGATTCAAGCGTGATGGTACTTCGCTGTGCCCTACCTCTCATTGTTGGACGTAGTTTAAGGACATACCCGGGTCCCAATACTAAATGAAATACTGCTTTGAAATATTGTATTGAATATGTAAGACGAATTTTTGTTATTTATAGGATCAATTGATTTGTTTCCTAGGTTTTGGTGAGGTTGTGAGATTAAAATATTCAATTGCGTACAAGCTAAACAGAATTCAAAAATGTGAGTTAAAGTAACTTGCACTCCGCTCAAAACGCTCCTTAGATTATTTTTTTATTTATCGTATGGCGTATTTACATGTCACTGCATTATAAAATTAAAATTTAAAATTAGAATTTTTTAAATAATCCACCATCCAATCAAAGTCGCTCAACGAGCTATGGAGAGAGCTACGCTCGGAGTTTCACTACGAGATCGACTCAGAAATGAGGAGATCCGTAGGCGAACTAAAGTCACCGACATAGCCCACCGGGTTAGCAAGCTGAAGTGGCAATGGGCAGGCCACATTGCACGCAGAGAAGATGGCAGATGGGGTCGAAAAGTGCTCGAGTGGAGACCACGGACTAGCAAGCGCAGCGTAGGACGTCCACCCACAAGATGGGCAGACGACCTCATTAAAGTCGCCGGAAGACGCTGGATGCAGGTTGCTTCCAACCGGTACATGTGGAGATCCAAGGGGGAGGCCTATGTTCAGCAGTGGACGTCTTATGGCTGAGATGATGATGATGAAATAATCCACGGCTTTCCCAGTCAGGGTCTTGAGCTCTTCAACGTTGCCACCGAATTTGGTGTTGGGGCATTCTAGCACCATGTGACGGATTGTTTGTCCCGGTTCTCCACATTCGCATGTCGACGATTCACACCATCCCCATTTCTTCCTGTGATATATATTTTTTTTTTATGACAAAAGGTGGCAAACGAGCAGACGGATTGCCTGATGGTAAGCAAATACCGTCGCCCATGGGCACCCGCAACACCAAGGGAGTCACAAGCGCGTTGCCGACCTTTAAAGGTGTTGGAGTTCTGGGAACCTTACTCACCATCAGGAACACAACACTACATACCTGAAAGGCAGCAGTGCTATTATGGCTGTGGTCTTCTGTAAGGAGGAGGTACTTCCCCAGTTGGGCTTCTCCAGACTCAAGCGTGATGGTACTTCGCTGTGCCCTACCTCTCATTGTTGGACGTAGTTTAAGGACATACCGGGTCGGGTGTATGCAGAGTCACCCATGTCAGTTCTGAAGTGGTTCAGCAGACACCAGACACGTCGTTGGGTAGTGAAACCTGGAGGTCTGGTGCGGGGGCTCAGTTCGAAGAAATCGGCTCCTTAGATTTAAACGATTTTTCTCCTTCTGTGTGTTTGGCAGTGCGAAATTGTAAATTGGTTTTAGAAGTTATATAGAAATTAACAGCTAAGCCTAATTTAATGACTGCATTACTGGCATTATGTGATTAGACGTGCGATGCAAAGTTACTGCATCCCGGGGGAGAGACTGTGTCCATTACACTTTTGTATGACAAAAGTGGCATATTGCCGGCCTATAAGGAGGGTTGGAGCTCTGGGAACCTTACTCACCATCAGGAACACAACACTATATACCTGAAAGGTAGCAGTGCTATTATGGCTGTAGTCTTTTGTAAGGAGGAGGTACGTCCCCAGTCGGGCCTCTCCAGACTCAAGCGTATTACTTCACTGTGCCCTACCTTTCATTGTTGGACGTAGTTTAAGGACATACCCGGGTCCATACACATTGGTTTGCACTTAATTAATTACTACTTAATATACTTATGACTTCAAATAATAATTAATGATTTATGAGGTCGTATTTTTATATTTTACTTTTATTGATATTTCATAGAAAAGGGTAGGCAACACGCATGTGAATCCTCTGGAGTTGCAGGTGTCCATAGGCTACAGTAACTGCTTACCATCAGGCGTACCGTATGTTGTTTACCACCGTCGTTGTATTAAAAAAAATAACCTAATAGACATAGACAGTGGGTGAATAAAGAGAATGATAATAAAATTAATAAATGAATTGCCGTATCGTATCAGACGATGGGCACGCGGCCTATCGCGCGCTAATCCGTGTCAGGCCGGATTACTCTTCATTAGAACGTCAGCTGAGAGACATTTGTCACGGCACTAAGTCCGCCTGCGTTGGAGATATTCATTAGCAGCGAAATTTGTCTCATAATAACATTATTATAGTTATATTTATACGGTCCCATACATTCAAAGTAAATTAGATATTTTAGTAAATACCGCTGTAATTTGGTATGAATATTTAAATAAAAATACCGCGGGCAAAATAAAAAATAAAAAGTTTTTATACGAAGGTAGGCACCCTAAAAATATTTTTATTTATTTCTCACTACATTTGAAGTCGGGGGAGTAATTATTTTTTTGCTTCAAACATACAGAGTGAGATGTTATTAGATACTTATTTGAAAAAGAATAGGGGTTTGCCTTAAAAAAATATAAAGTTAATATTTTCGGATAAATCGTGAAGTGAAAAAAAAAGTATCTCTCAAGTCCAAAATGTATTTAAAATATCATGTAAGTAGGTACCTACAGCTTAATAAAGACTTTCGATATACATATTTTGAACTTGATCTATTAAAACTTTTTTGAGTTACGGATTGAAAACCTAAGGAATCCTACACTAAGCATTGCCCGACATGATCTTGGCCGATTTTCATACAAATTAAGATAGTTTTTTTTTTTAATCGTTTCAACAGTGTATCTTTAAGTATTCTTTGTTGATATTTATTATAAATATTTTTTTTGTTTCAGGTATGCCTTAAACTATATAAAAAAATATCCTCTTCTGTGATTTTATGGTAAGTTTTTAAGTCAACCAAGAGTTTACGAGAAGATATGGCGAGATTTGTTGTTATTAATTATTATTGTAGGAATAAAAAATAATTCGATAACTGTAATTTTAATTTTCTATGAAATATGTATTGTTAGTTCTTGTTAAAATCCTGACTGATTGCAAATTAAACAAGATACATAAAACAAACAAATGACCTATATACTATAATTATGACACATTATACAATACCAAAACTCGCCCTGCATAGCTCCCGGCGCAAAGGTGCCCATTACACTCGCCGCGTTGCCACGTTGAACCGCAATGGACAGCCTCTGCACCAGAAACGACCCAGAGCGAGGATCGAGGCCCCTCTCTCTCAAGCGCCTCCCAAGCTGCCTTAGAAAAAATTTGGAAAAAAAAATATATTTATTTTGGACTGGCAACACAGTCTCAAAAATAATTTTGAACAAAATCATCACACAAAAGTATATAAAGCAATCCACGCACGGGCCGCAAATAAAGAGAGCCATTAGCGAGCAGTTTGGCGACCGGCCAGCCGATAAACGGTGCTTTTTATTTATCGACGTTTAATAGTCCATTATGCAACTATATACATTCTATAGATAATTTGGAAGCTAACACGATAGGGTTGTGAAACTGTAAACACAGATAAAAAATAAATATTTCTGGACATGCTTACACAAATTGACTGAGTCCCACGGTAAGCTCAAAAAGGCTTGTGTTGTGGGTACTCAGGCAACGATATATATAATACACGCATATTTAATTACATGAAAAATACCCTTGACTCAGGTACAAGTATCTATATATATATATAGTAACAGCTTTTCCTCGCGACTTCGTCGGCCAGCTATGCCAGTATTTAAGGTATGATTGCGGAATAAAAATTATCCTAAGTCCTTTCTCGTGGCTCAAACTCTCTCCATGCCAAATTTGTTCCTTCTGAAAGTGTAAGTCTAAGTCCTGTAATATTTATTTATTTTAATTTATTTATACTTTTGTTTTTTTTTTTCTTAAAAAAAATAAATATCCACAAGAAAAAAAGCGCCTGTTGTTTTTTACAAGCAATTTCTCTTATGCTGACATTGCTCCATCCGCAAAAATCTGAATACGCATTAAAGATTGGCTCTGACACTCTAATTACGCCTTAATTGGAGTAAAAGAGAAAGATTCCCGAAAGTTTCGATATATAACTTAGGTCGTACGAATTCGCTAGAAACTGGCCAACCTCCAATACCTCACTGGCCACTTTATACTAAAAATGAACTCTGTTTTTAAGCGATTGGAATTCATTTTAGTGTGAAGTGGTCAGTTGCTAATAATACATAGGTGAAAAACTTAACTGAAGCATCATGTCTATGTAGTTGTGCAGATAATTAATATGGAACTTACGTCAAAAATTGAATATAGAACGCCGACATGCGTGTACACACGTTACTACGACATAGCCGACGTTACTACTACATGACGATGACGACCAGTCTGACCTAGTGGGTAGTGACCTTGCCTATAAAGCTAATGGTCCTGGGTTCGAATCCCAAGCAGGGCAATTATTTGTGTGATAAGCACACATACTGGTTCCTGAGCCATGGGTGTTTTCTATTTTTTTTTTTTATAAAAGACTGACCAGCGTTTGACCTCAGTCGCACCTGATGGAAAGTGACGACGAGGTCGAGGGTGTAGCACGCTGGTTCAGTAACAGCCTATTCACTCTTGCCTTGCAAAAACCCAAATTATATCTTACCGGGAATACAGACGAAGGGAGCGAATTCCATTCCTTAGCAGTCCGCATTAGAAAGGTAGAAGCGAATCGCTTCGTGCGAATGAATGGAATATTCACAACGTAAGCATGAAACCGCTCCCCTCGTCTGGACGTCCGGTGGAGGAACGGAGATGACGGAATTAAATCGTGCAGTTCCTGTGCACACTCTCCAAAATGTATCCTGTAAAACACAGACAAACTAGCAACCCTGCGACGGTGCTCAAGGCTTTGTAACCTTACACTCAGTAATTCAGGATCGCCAATGAGTCTGTGAGCACGGTGCTCTATTGAATCCAAAGTGGCCAGCTGATACTTGGCAGACCCGTCCCAAAGATGGCAACAGTACTCCATGCACGATCGAACCTGAGCTTGGTAACGTGTTAGAAGCTGTTCCGGCGTGAAGTACCGCTTCACCCCCAAGTTTTTTAGCAGCGGATTTCGCTTTGGCCTCAATAGTGGCACCGAAGTTCAGCTTAGTAGTTAATTTAAGCCCAAGTAGTTCGAGGTGGTCCGAAATTGCTAAAGAAACATTCTAGAAAGCAAGAGCCAAGTTGAAAGGGCTCCTTTTGGCTGTGAATAAACACGCCTGTGTCTTGGAAGCGTTAAACCTGACCAAGTTGGCTTCGCCCCACTCGTCAACGGCCTTCAAGGTCAGGTTCGTTCGCTCAACCAAAGCTTCCCTAAAGGATTCGGTCTCTCCACTAGTAGTTTGGGCCTCAGGAATATATCTCTCAGTCACCGTGCTGTCGTCTGCATACCCAAAGATACCGGGCTTTAGCAAATCGTTTATATGCAGCAAAAAGAGGGTAGCTGAAAGAACTGAACCCTGAGGCACTCCGGCATTAATTGCAACGCGATCCGATGAGCAACCATCCACTACGACCCTAATAGATCGCTGCCTCAGGAAATCAGAAATCCAAGAGCACAAACCAGCAGAGATTCTGTACGCAGAGAGCTTGCCCAGAAGGCCGTCATGCCAAACCCTATCAAAGGCCTTGGAAATGTCGAGAGACACGGCGAGAGCTTCGCCGCGTTTCTCGATGGTCTCGCTCCAAATGTGGGTAGCGTACACTAGAAGGTCCCCAGTAGACCGCTTTCGGCGGAAGCCGTATTGCCGGTCGATAAGGAGATCGTTACCTTCAAGATACGCAAGGAGCTTGTTGTTCAATACACGTTCCATAATCTTGCAGAGTATGGAAGTGATTGCAATGGGACGATAATTCGATGGGTCCGCACGGCTAACCTTCTTAGGCACAGGCTGCACGTTAGCAAGCTTCCACGCTTCGGGAACTTTTTTCGACTTTAGGGAAAGACGAAACAGGCGCGTCAAAACAGGAGACAACTCAGGGGCACACGTTTTTAAAACGACTGCTGGGATACCGTCGGGACCACTAGCCTTATTCACATTTAGACAGCGTAGTGACTTCAGTACTTCCTTTTGGTGAATACGCACCTCTGGCATTGATACTTCGCAGCGGGGCAAAGAGGGAGGCATGGCACTACCAGCGTCTAAATGTGAATTTTCCGCAAATAGAGAGGCAAACAAGTTCGCCTTCTCTTCCGCAGTGTGGGCCAGTGAACCGTCCGGTTTCAGCAGTGGAGGTAGTGATGGGCGACAGAAATTCAACTCAGCCGATTTCGCGAGAGACCAAAACGCTTTGCTCCCAGATGGGTATGCAGCAAGTTTGGCCCCGACACGACGAACATGGAGGAATCGAGCTTTCTGCATGACCTTCTTGCAGTACTTGGCAGCTTTGTTATAGGACTGTTTCTTTACGTGTACATCCGGAGCTTTACAACTACGAGCATCGACCCATGATAAATACGCCACGTGCTTAAGCGCTTCCGCCTGAGCACACTCAGCATTAAACCACGGGCGAGCTGCGCCACCAACAGCTACGTCGGAGTCGGGGATGTAATATTCCATACCCCGACGCAACACATCAGTGACAGCTGCTGCACAGCTCGACGGAACATCACTATTGAAACAGGTTGGCAGCCAAGGATATGATGCAAAGAAATGCCGCATCTCATCCCAATCCGCTGACTTGTATCGCCACACATGGCGCATGCCCTTCGGGCTAAGGACAGGAAGTGAGTGGTGCGACACAGATTTCACCAGACAGTGGTCAGAAGTTCCCAACGGGGATGACACTGACACGTTGTATCTGTCCGGATCGGTAGTCAACAGAAGGTCCAGGCAATTAGGCGTGTGACTCGCAACATCCGAAATGCGGGTGGGTTGGTCGACCAGCTGAGAGAGATCCAGCGATAACGCAAACTTGCGTGCCTCTCTCCCTGCATGGTCAGTGAACTGGTATGGGCACAGCCACTCCTCGTGATGAGCATTAAAGTCCCCCAGAAAAACCAATTGCGCACTCGGGTACCGTTGCTGAGCCACACCCGCCGCATCACTAAGTTTTTCAAAGAGCCTGGTTGTCTCCTGGTCACCGCTGTGCGATCGGTAAACCACGGCGTAAACAATTTGTTCAACACCGAGGTCCACCAGAAGCCATAAAGAGGAAAGGTTACGGTCCTCAAGGTTACGGAGACGCCGATAACATATGTCATCGCGAATATACACGCACACGCCAGCCTTCTGCACAAAAGAGTGCTCCAGGGCATATCTCGGGTAGTGCAGATACGACGCGTCCATGGGACATCTGATCTGCGTCTCGGTGAGGCAGAGCAAGTGGGGCTTCTCAGTCTCGAGATGGTGGTGGACTAGCACGAGATTAGAGTGCAAGCCTCGGATGTTCGAGAGGTGCACTTTAAAGGAGAGGATGTGCTTCCGCTGTGAACACTTGCTCGATTTTTTGACTTTAGCCATATAAGTATGAATAGGCGGGGAAGGCGGCAGTTGAACAGGTGCAAAGCTGCTCACCCAGCAGCACACAAACAGTCTGCCACACATTGGAAGCCTGGTCTGGAGACTGCGGGGACGCCCGAACCCCCCCGAAGACAGCTGTCGGGTCCTCTCTCCGGTCGCAAACCGGCACTACAGCACATCTCCGGGATTTTTCACAGTTGGCGGGGCAGCCTTTCGGGGTTAGCTAAGTCCCTACTTGGGCCCCCAACTACCTGCGGTCGGCCAGCGGAGAACCGTGCTTCGGATCCCGCTACCCTCCGCGACCAGGCATCCGGTGCAACAAACAGATGGTACTGAAACCGGCTTGCAAGCAGAGCAATACCGTTCAGACCCGCCTTCCCAAAAATGGCTGCTACTGTCTTCATGCCGGAACATGATCCGAAGATCATTTGGCGACATAGCTTAGACAGCAGGGTGGTGACAAGCCGCGGCTAAAAGCCTACCACCAGAGAGTGCTGGTCATTTGGCGCTACCCAGGGGACACGTGTGGGTATTTAGAGCTAAAGCCCACGGACGCGACAACAGCTTTATCCCCCTATAAAGCAGCAACAGCTTTATCCCTCTATGTATTTAAGTATTTATATGTATCTATTACATATATCGTCGCCTAGTACCTACAACACAAGCCTTACTGAGCTTACCGTAGGACTAGGTTGATTTGTGTAAGATTGTCCCGAAATATTTATTTAGAGGTAGTTATTATTTATTTATTTATACCCAGGTGCTTTAGTTAAGTTATTCACGTATAGATACTGTACTGTGTACCTTTAGTAAGTAATAGCATTAAGTTTAACAAGAATACAACTCTCAGACTTTGTAAATCTCATGATCCTTGCTAGTCCCTAACGCGTAGGAGTCCGCCATACTTGATAGAGACAATTTAGCTAAGACAGTCTTAAGGCTATGTCACACATACACTGGTCTATACGAACCCAGGATCTCCTTGATATGCAGAGTTACTACCAACTACTTATAAGCTAGGAGTCCTTTACTATAGATCCTGGAGCTGCCCAAAACTGCGATGATGTGGGACTCTAATTTTTGTAACTTGTGTTGTACCTATTTTTTGTGTTAAATAAAGCATTTATTAAACTAAAAATAAAAATAATAAGATATGGGCCAGTCACCGTCTGCCGGAAATAAAATTGTATACCATTTTATTAGGCAGGCGTCCGGTTTTAGCACCCAATAGCCTAGTACATTCTAGATTCCATTAAAACTCAATAGTCCTTACACCGTGACGGGTGCTGTCTCTGTGCCCATCCCATGATACGGACAGGGGCAACATCCGCTTAGTGTATCCCTTACATTTTATTAAATTATCGAAAGGACATCTGCGCGTTGGCTCGATCCGGCTCCGCGTACGCCTTCCAAATGTCCGGAACACCATTGTTCCGTGTACGGAAAAGACATACAAAATAAATAAATTCAATACAGATAACTAACGAAATATATATGTTGAGCCCTCTTATTATATAAGCACAATATATTCCCATCGTCTGTGTGGAATAAACTTAACAGTTAAAATGATTCTTGTAATCCCGGCTCGTCCGGTTCGCCGGACGCCGGGGGTCCGGCAAATGGCCGGGAGCGATAAGCGCCGGACATCTGTCTTGAGACGATGTTCTTAACGATGCAGAGTTAGGAATATTGACAGGACAGAATTGACAAGACATTAAAAACAAATCTACACTAATATTATAAAGGCGAAAGTTTGTGAGTATGTATGTTTGTTACTTCTTCACGTCTAAACGGCTGGAGCGATTTTAATAAAATTTGGTGTGGAGTTAGCTGACATAAATAGGCTACGTTTTTTCCCTAATAAACCACGTTTTTTTATTTATCATAAAGGTGGCAAACGAGCAGTCAAATTGCCTGATGGTAAGCAATTACCGTTGCCCATGGGCACCCGCTACCGGGGGAGTCACAAGCGCGTTGCCGGTATTAAACATAGGAGTACGCTCTTTTCCTGAAGGTATGAGGGTAGCAGGTACCGGTCCGGAAATACCGCAAATTTATATAATATATAAAAATAAAAATAATTGTATTTAAACCTATGTATACAGTCAACCAATTTGATTTATGGGCTACTTCGTTCCTTGTCACAGTGAAAATCTATATGAAAGCCGCCAAAGATCTCTTATTAACATCACTGTGACAAGGTTAGAAGTGGCCTAGAAATCAAATTGGTTGACTATACACTGTCGCGTCACATTCTTTGTAGATCTACTCTTGTTGGCCAAGGTGTCCAAATCGCAGCAATCAATGGTCTCAGCTGTCACCCGTATTGCCCGGGATCACCGGGATTATGGCCGGGATATCCCGGCTTTGAGTCCCGGATCACGGCTGCAAAACAAGAGCGTCAGCGTTACTAATCACACGGCTACTCTCTTGTGGCACGTTTTGATACGTTCGAAATTTAAATGTAATTAATAATAATCGGTGCCGTGTGATGCCGGCTGACTAGAATAGCACCGCCTCCTCCCGCGGGTGTCGTAAGAGGCGACTAAGGGAAAAATACTACGGAAGGACAGCAGCGTCCGTCGAGACCCAATCTACAGCTACTGCGGTCGCGAACCTACCAAGCGTGGCGACTATGGCAACTACCCCCCAAGATGATACAAGTCATATTTGTGGGAGGCCTATGTCCAGCAGTGGACTCCATACGGCTGAAATGTATGTAATAATAATCGATTTTGATATTAGTGAAGCAATTATAACATTTACACATATAAGAAATACGTTGTAACAGAATAGCGTAAGTAGGTACTATTATATGGGTCGTTATAATAAATAAATAAATATTTCGGGACAATCTTACACAAATCTACCTAGTCCTACGGTAAGCTCAGTAAGGCTTGTGTTGTAGGTACTAGACGACGATATATATAATAGATAGATACATATAAATACTTAAATACATAAAAAACACCAATGACTCAAGAACAAATATCAGTGCTCATCACACAAATAAATGCCCCGACTGGGATTCGAACCCAGAACCATCTGCTTCATAGGCAGGGTCACTACCCACTAAGCCAGAGTTACGTGTGTAGATATATTATTTTGATATACCAGGTAACTTATTATAAAGTACCAAACATTTCGAATACAAAAAAACACGGTACGTATTGTCGTATATAGGGGAAAAACTTAGCTAAAGCACTTGGCCTATGCAATAGTAACGTGTGCACGCATGTCGGCGTTCTATATTCAAATTTTGAAGTTCTATATTAGTTGTCTGCACAACTACATAGGGGCGTTTTCAAAAAACGTTATCCCAAACCTCATTCTTCCAGATCGGGACGTGCCTGGGCTCATATATCTCAGAATTACGAGCTTTTTCTATCCTAATTATTAAAAAGTGTCCCGAAATTCCCGTTTCCTAAAAATTCAAAATTTAAACTTTAGTATGAAAATTTGGGGAAACTTTTTTTATTTAATCTGGAAGAATGAAGTTTGGGACATACAACGTTTTTTGAAAATGCCCATAGACATGGTGCTTTAGTTAAGTTTTTTACCTATACAGACATATGTATAACAGCATATTTTACTGCCCAAACAGTGGCATACAAAACCGTATCGTCCAATATTAAAAGCGACAAATCAGCTTGTCGCGTTTATGTCGACGGCGAGAGATTTATCGCGGCCTGTCATTACGGTCCGGAATTTTTAATTATTTTGCCATCGGATCCCCGGGCCCGCTGTCAAAAGCAGTAGCATGTCCGTTCCTCGTCCGAGATTCAGAGGTGTCTTTTCGATCCAACTCCAAATCCCGGTGTAAGATACTGTTGGACATAGGCCTCTCCCAAATATAACTTGTACCCTCTTGGGTTGATATAGTTGCCCTAGTCGCCACGATTGCCGACGGCAGTAGCTGTAGGTTGGGTTTCGAAGGACGCTGCTGCCCATCCGTGGGTTTTCCCTTTGCTGCCTCTTACAACACCCGCAAGAGACGGGGTGGTGCTATTCTAGTCAGCCGGCACCACTCGACAACCACAGTTTATACCAAGTTTTTCGGATCTTATTTACGAAATATCATTTATCAATATCGCTACTTATCGCCACTCGTTGTTATATTTACTTTCCCCGAGTTCACTCTATACTTGTTTTATTTGCTTAATAATTATCGCTACTAAAGACAATATAAATAAAACATAATTAATAAAAAATGTAAGTAAGCTACTTATGCGGTGCGTTTAGTAGCGCCACCTGTTGATGAGTAGTGGAACTTTTCTGCATTAAGTTTAACCTAGTTAAGGCTAACACACGCTAGGTGGCTATTGACTCAGTGGAGTATTGAATATATCAAAAATATCTAAATCTTTTGAAATATATTTTTTTTGTTTACTTTGAGATTTTATGTAATTGCATTATTATTATTAGTTTCACCTCCGTCGTTTCGAGGACGACATGGTCTTCGTATAATGTTCGAGATTAGAAATAATATCGAATGTTTAAATCAGCATCCCGTCATATTTCAAATGAAATCTGCTATAGTTTAAGATAAGCTCACCGGAAATTAAACTGACCCGCCATAGTTTTGGTTTATGGCGCCGTCGCTTCCGGGTCATTTTATGATCACTAACCATACATTGTTGATACTGACTCATATTAGGGTCCACAAAACACGAGGCTGACCGAGATTCAGTATTACAAAATTTATAAAATAATATCTTTATGAGTACTTGAATTATATTCGTATAGTATATTGTATAAGTATACTACTTATATAAGTATACTATTGTATAAGTATTAGTATACTACAGTTATAATACATAATATATTTTGACGACCGCTCTGGTCTAGTGGGTAGTGACCCTGCCTATGAAGCCGATGGTCCTGGTTTCGATACCTAGTCAGGGCATTTATTTGTGATGAGCACAGATATTTGTTCCTGAGTCATGGGTGTTTTCTATGTATTTAAGTATTTATATGTATGTATCTATTATATAATTATATCGTCGTCTAGTACAGTCAGCAGCAGAAGTAGCTAAGCATTTGAGGTGATCAAAATGAGGTCAACACATCTCTATTGTCAAGAGAATAAGAGCGCGTGTAGGTCATTTTGAACAGTTCAAACAGTTAGCCACTTTTGCTGCTGACTGTACCTACAACACAAGCCTTACTGAGCTTACCGTAAGAGTATGTCGATTTGTGTAAGATTGCCCGGATTTTTTATTTATTTAAATTAACAATAAGATGTCTTTTAAAAATTAGTTTTACCATTAAAATAAAAAGATTAGATTCGGACGATTATCTCTGTCACTCACACACAGAGAAAGATGCTCGATATGCGAAAGACTTATTAGCGTTTGTACGCCAAACGGTATAAAATGATAAATATTCGTTAGCTATAAAAATTTCGGCGCTTTCTGCCACTGCATTATAAGTTAACTGATATACTAATGTATTTTTATTTATTTTCAGGTATGTTCTACAAATAAATTCGGGAACTTAACCGTGAGTCTTGATTTCTTCTTAAAAATATTTTTTTAAGAGGGTAACCTATGCCTACGGCACTTTCAATTGTGGCCAGCTAATTTATAAAAAGTACAGTCGCCATCTGATATATCGGAGCTGCGACAAATATCTGCGGCGCTACCGCAAACATCGATATTCATAAATTTCTGACGATTGTCTCTGTCACTCTCATGACACCCCTAATTGGAGTAAAAGAGAAAGATGCCCGTAATATACTAACTTCGACGTTCGCGGTACCGCTCCTGAACAACGCCTCTATTGTCTAGGTGATAGTGTGCATGCTCAGATATTTGTGACCAGCTACACAGCTCAAATGTATTTGATGGCGAACAACCTTGTGAACCAGATACCAAAATAAGGTATTTATAAACATAATTAATGGCTGAATAATAAATAATATACCATAACAATACAAAGCTACACTATAAAATAGTATATATATATTACATACATCGGCTTGAGAAGGGCTTGTCTGCCTCGTAATAATCCTCCGCTTACATATTTATACTCTAGATATACTCCGCCGGCACCTTACGTAATGTACTATTATAATATATACCTAACATGTTAAAACGCAAATTCATGTTAAAACGTGACACATTATAGAGACGGCGATTTAAAAAAAAAAATCTTAACACACGGGTTGAGCTCTTGTTTGCCACTATCGTGGTATTAAGTGTGTAAACTACCCAGAAAGCCACAATTATGTCAACACCACTCCACTCCAGATATCGTTTGTTTGATCAGTTTTAGGGTTCCGCAGTCCACCGACACTACAACCCTGTTGTATAGACTTTGCAATTGTAAACTTAACAAAATGGCTTCTCAAATGACCCGAATATTCTACTGATATTTATCCATTTACCCCCTTAAATAATGCAATACGCAAATTCCCCCTTGTCAAAGATTTGTTTTTTTAAACAAGACCAGCGTTTGACCTCAGTCACACCTGATGGTAAGTGACGAGGTCGAGGGTGTAGCATGCTGGTTCAGTAACAACCTATACTATTCTCTCTTGTCTTATTATACTTTGCCAGATTATATTTTTCCAGACGAAGGAAGCGAATTCCATTCTTTAACAGTCACATCACACATAAAAATGCCCTGACTGAGATTCGAACCCAGGACCATCGGCTTCATAGGCAGGGCACTACCCACTAAGCCAGACCGGTCGTCAAATATGGCACTACATGTTAAATACAACGCTATCTAGTGGTTACAGTTATTATCAAAAATATCACGGGCTATAGGTTCGAATCATGGCTTGAGCATTTATTTTTGGACGTATACCCTAATAAGTTATTTACTTACATGTTTACAACGGATATCGTTCAAAAATCAGAATCCGCCAGACACTATCGGAGGACACGTAGCAACGTCTTATAATGCGAGCGCCAACCCGCCTGTCTTGCGTGACGATTATGGTTTTAAATTCCCTAGTTGTACCTACTGTATAATGAAATGACGAAGAAGGAACTTGGAATGACTTACACCCTCCCATTCCAAACCACGAAAAATGTCTTTACGGAACAGAGGTTATTGCCGACTCGCGCTTGACTCTCCTGTAATATTGTTACAACCTTGTAAGTAACCTTATTGTACTTTACACACCGATATATATTGTTTGCAGTCATTATTAAACAATGATGTACCTATAATCTTGAAACAGTTTCATAACATGTATTTAATTAGGTATCATAAAAGTAATCACTGTGTTGCCATTAAAAAAAAACCTCCTATAAATAGATACCTATTATATATTTGTCGAAAGAATGGAGAGCGCTGGCCCGGTACCGCGAACATCGAAGTTCGTATATTTCGAGCATCTTTCCCTTTTACTCCAATGCGTCATGAGAGTGACACAGAATCGTCCGAAATTTACGAATATCGTGTTTCGCGGTTGCGTCTCTGGTGGCCTAGCGGTAAGAGCGTGCATCTTGCCATCCGGAGGTCACAGGTTCAAACCCCAGTTCGTACAAATGAGTTTTTCGGAACTTATTTAGGAACTTTCATTTGATATTTACCAGCCTTTTCGGTGAAGGAAAACATCGTGAGGAAACCGGACTAATCCCAATAGTACTAGTTTACCCTCCGAATTGAAAGGTCAGATGGCAGTCGCTTTCGTAAAACTAGTGCCTACGCCAATTCCTGTGATTAGTTGCCAAGCAGACCCCAGGCTAACTTGAGCCGTGGTAAAATTCCGGGACAACGCGAGGAAAATGATGATTGATGACTAGTTTTTACGAAAGCGACTGCCAAACCCAGAGGGCAAACTAGGCCTTATTGGGATTAATCCGGTTTCCTCAAGATGTTTTCTTCACCGAAAAGCGACTGGTAAATATCAAACGATATTTCGTACATAAGGTCCGAAAAACTCATTGGTACGAGCCGGGATTTGAACTTGTGACCTCCGGATTGCAATTCGCATGCCCTTCCCGCCTGGCTACCAATACGTGTATACCTACTTTATTAATTAAAAATCCCGTCACATTTATTTGTAGTCGGCAGCCCTATTGACTTATTCCAGTCCGGCCATTCCCAATTCCTATCGCATTCCGCCATGCGTCAGCCGCCGGCGCCAGACGCCAACTTCACGCCGCACGTCACGCCACGCCACGCACGCGCACGCCAGACGCCGATGACGCCATGACCTGAACATCGTGATTTGCAAACCGGTCTGACATTTCTGCTTTAACATACCATTTCACATATAAAAACATAGTGAGACGAACTCGAATCATAACCAGACTTGGATGTTAGTAAATTACAATGCAAGTGTTATATTGGTTATAGTATACGATCGACTCATATACGCAAAGCATACAATGGTAATAAGACTTCGTGCCGCGAACTACGTCAGCACTCGACAAGTGTCCGATGAACAATCGAAGGAAATTACACTTTACATTAAGGGTATAAGGTTGAGATTGGCATGTCGATTTTTTTGCTTAAGGGGTGACTCGAAGCGCGCGGGCTATCGACCGTTGTGTGTCTCGCTCTCGCCAGACGGCGAGCGGGCGCCGGCAATGCCACACGCGCTGCTAAAAAAAAAAACATGTCCACGCCGCTACCGAGATGTGTTGGCGTCAGGTCTCTAAATTACAAAAATCCGTGTTAATAGTGCTATTCTACTTTACCGTGTACGTTCTAGTGTCGTATTCCATGTCCCCGGACACTAACTTCGCGTTTGTGAGTGACGATCTACGAGTCGGGGATAAATATGCGTTGATTTATCTCGTGGCGCCAAGAACTCCCGTCTTCACGGACACTGAAGGCGCTGACGTCTTCAAGAGCCGGCGATGTGGACAGTGTTTCATCACTAACAACAGAGGATTTTTGCCGATGAGCGAGTACGATGCAGTTCTAGTGCTCGGCGATCGGAGCTTGCTGTACGAGACGTCGGCGTTCATGGATCCCGGCAAGCGATTCTTGATCGAAACGAGCAGAAAATGCGTTAAAAACAAGCTGAGAGGGTGCAGCTGGGAACCTAGGATCACTTCGTTTGGAGACAACAAACCATATGACCTATGCCGCCTCTGCGATAGACTACACAGAAAACGCCTTAAACCAACCAGTTAGAATCTCTGAATGTGATAATAGTTAATTAATTTAGGCTCAAACAAATGCCTTCATAGGGTAGTCAGGTTAACGCCTGCCAAAAATCCAATACGTTTTCTAAAATATACATAGTTGTAACGTTCGAAAATCAGTTTTATAATATTGGTGCTTAGTTCATTATTTGACTGAATCCGAAATCTTTACATCTGTTCTTTAGCGACCCCTTAAGTATTTAACTAAAGTGCTAAAATCAACCTTAATACAACTGAATAAAGTCTATAAACGGACTTATTCGGGACACTGTGATTCCCTGACATTCTCAGCGTTGTACCGTTAGTTAAAATTAAAGTTCGATTTTCAAATTAACCAAAACACATTCCATTTCTATTAAGTCCAGAGGGCTTAAGTGTTTCTCTTTTACTCCAATTAAGGTGTAACTAGAGTGACCGAGACAATTTCAGCCATCTGTAGCACATTGTTAAACGCTGTGTATCTATGGCCGACCGATTGTTTTTTTTACAAAACTGGGTATTTGCCAATTACTAAGTGCTATTTGTGTCGAAGTTTTAAACGATTCTGGCATTTGATTAACCAGAATTTTGAGGTTATTTTTGCAACCCCAAAACTTATAGTCGGATTATCCATAGAACCTATTATTGACACATGAAAGCTACTTATCCATACTAATATTATAGATGCGAAAGTAACTCTCTCTCTCGGTTACCTCTTCACGCTTAAACCGCCGAATCTATTGGGATGAAATTTGGTATGGAGAGAGTTTGATCTACGAGAAAGGACATAAGATAATGTTTATACCGCAACCATACTTTAAAGACGGGCATGGCTGGCCGACAAAATCGCGAGGAAAAGCTAGTAAAACATAAAATATACGCAATTCATTTTAAAGTGTACAAAACAAGCAATTAGGCAACTATTTTCGAAATTAAAAATCTAATTTTACTTTATTTTATACAATTACACATATTTAATTTCTCGTCACTACAAACATCAAATGTCATGTGTCAAAATAAGGTCTTATACTCACGGTGTAAGGTAAACGAACCTATAACACGAACTGTAAACTATTGATCGTGATTTGTGCCAATTCAATTTGACAGTTGACCTTATGAATGATTTCATTCAATAATGTTAATCACTACGACCTTTGTAATCACTACAAGCCGTTATACCTAACTAATAATAGTACGTTACCTATCGCTGTCACGCTACGGGATTGGTTCCAATGCTTTTGCTAAATCGAGCGATACATTTATTTACTATTTCAAGTAATAAAAGTGCTGTAATATGAAAAATATAGGCCATTGAAATTGAAAATAGATGACATATTTAAATCGAAAGAAAAAAATTTTTTTTGCCTCGAAGCGGGATTGTTTCAATTTTGCTTTCGATTGAAATATCGAAGATATTCGCTAGCAGACGTTTCTGCATAAATAATAATTTAGATGACATATACTTAAGATAAAGTGACGAGGCCCTCAAGCGTCCGAGATAGGATTTGAACCGACATCTCCAGCTATCGCGGCTGACACTACCAATTTGTCGCTTGAACACAGCGGAGCCCGTCAAAATTTCTCAAGTATATGTTTTTTTAACGGTTTTTTGGGCACAGTTTGATTTGTTCTTAGTTGCATAAGCCTAGTTTTTGCCTTATCTATCGCGTTGGCAATCGTGTTTGTAAATAGACAAAACACTATACAAAGTATTGTGAGACGATTCTGAGATGACGTTTTTTGTTTTGTGTTGTTATCTCAATAACTTTGAGCCTTTAATTACATCACAACAGTGAAGAGTGAAGTTTTATAGTATGATTTAGTACGTTATTTTTCTATAATAGGTACCCATTAGCTGTACGCTTAAGGTCAAACAAAATTGATTAGACACGGACTGTCGAAACTATTTAAAAATAGAATGAATTGTGACAAAAAATGAACAAGGTACTCAAAATCAAGTAAATGGTTTACCTTTAAAAGTACAATGTGTATTTAAAGTACAGAAAAACACAGTACAATAGATAGTATGAAATGAGGGTCGAAAGTAAAGAACATTTGATATTTTAGTTAAAAAGTGTAAAGGTTATTATTTATAGTACACATTGTATTGTTTAGTTTTTCATAAGAATACTACGTCTTTTTCTTTATTTAGATATTACAATTTTTCAATTAATATTAGCTCGGTCCGCGTTCTGTTGTATTAGTTATAAGAAATAGCCATAATATTTTATTGTGTGGGGTCCAAGTAAGCATGAAGGTATGGTCATGTAACAGCCTGTAGATGTAAGTTAAAAAGCTGAATAAAAAGCCAAATAAAATCATTTAACTTAAGTGTACGTTCGTCTAGTCATTCATTATGGAAAGGCGATTTTGGTAATTTATCGAACACTTTTGTATTATAACAACTCATGTTATATAAATAATGATATTTACGCGCATTTAAAATAATCAAACTGCAATATTGTAAGATTCAATCAAAATAAAGCAAATTATTTGAAGTGCTAAGCCGCTTACATAACCCCATAGCATAATGCGCTATGAGCATTTATGCCTCGCATACTTATAGTACTCTATATCTAGTACCTATTTCAGACTCGATGAATTATTTTGAAAAGCCTTCGATCATAATTTGACAATAATCAAATAATAATAAAATTCATAACCATTTGAGGCTTTCAGTCACTGTAAATATAATGCGGTTCCTGTTATTAAAATAATATTATTATTAATACAATAAATCAGCACCAGTGCATAAAAAAAAAACATAATAAGACATTTCATACAAATAAATAAAAAATACATGTTAGAAGACTATTATAAATGTTGTAATAATTTAAACGCTTAACTTGTATGACTGATAGACCTTGTGGATTATTGTATAATATACGATATTTGAAAAAAAAAACTATTCATAAAACTCAAATAATCCAAAGAGCATTTTCTCAATCGGATTGCATATTGTGTCCAAACACCAAATAGCCTACCCACCATTTGCCTCTCTATCGCTCGTATAAACAAGTGCGATAGAGAGGAATACAGTGAATTAAAAAACGATATTGTTGGTAGATTCTCTTTACTCATTTCATTATGTAGATATTTTTTGTCTTATTTTGATATTAACTGTTACATGCGCGTACGCATACAAACAATCAAATTATGTACGGATATTTTTTTGTGAATACCACATTGTACTTTAAGATTATTTTTAGTGGATATTTTTTGTTTTTTTTCGTGGGATACTCATTGTTTTAAAATACATAGTAATGAAAAAGTTTTTTTTTTTCATGCTTATATCAAGATGATATAATTAATGGAGGTTGTAACGATCTTTTATAAATAATATGTGAAATTTAAATATATTATGTGACATGTCTAGTAAGCCACATGTTCTGTGTAAGTACATAAATAAATGATATAATTAAATTTGTTATAAAATAATTGTGTATGATTTAGAGTATTACCAGAAATTACCATTATCCCTAAAGTGTGATACCACCGGAGAAGATGCAGCAGAGTCCTTTAGAGCGGTATTTCATACCGCAATCGCATACCCGCCTACCGAGCGTGGCGATTATGGAATTGATGATGATGTTCAGAGATCGCTTCCTTTGGTGGTCTATGGAACGGGCCGGTGTCCAGCTATGGACATCCATGTCAGATAGAATAGGAGGACAAAGATAACAGTTATTTTTTAAATCTAAACTTTTTCTCACAAACCAGAAAGTTTGCCGCCGACCACTTCGTTCATTCATCTATTTGCCTCTTTATCGCTTAGACATGCAAGAGCGACAGGTAGGGAGATAGTCAATTATCGAATTGCCATTTTCTGGGAAGGCCTTCAAGTTTTGGAAACTAACGAAGATTGAATATTTTTAATAGGTGGTAAACATACCAGAGGCTTAGCACAAGACGGGCGCGAGAGTATTTCTCGGCGAGATAGGCTACCCGTCCTTTTCTAACTATATTATTCAAAGAGGGATGGGTACTTGTGCTAGGACTTACATAATATGTTAGTATCAACTTATGAAATAAGTATGAGGATCGACGAATGCTAAATAAAGGTAACTTTACCCTATCTTGAATATGTATAACTAGAAAAACATTTAAGAATTTAAATGTAACAATAAAATCCTAACACTAACATAAATGTATAAACGGCCCCTGGGGCATGGCACCGAAGACCCTGGCAGCATTTCCTCGCTGAATTGTGAATCTGATCTGAGCGAGGTAGCTTCCTTCGATAAAATTCTCCATTTTCAAGTACTAAGAGGGCCGAATCCCCGGTCGCGTAGCCGGCACGTCACTGACTAAATAGAGACCAATATGCTCTGCGACACATGGTATGCAACCAACTAGCTAAACGTGAATGAATCCGTGTCATTCATCATCATCATCATATCAGCCGAAGAATGTCCACTGCTGGACATAGGCCTCCCCCAAAGCGGTCGTCGCCCATGGGCAATTGGGCACCCGCAACACCAGAGAAGTCACAAGCGCGTTGCTGGCCTCTAAGGGGGTTGGAGCTCTGGGAACCTTACTCACCATCAGGAACACAACACTTCATACCTGAAAGGTAGCAGTGCTCTTATGGCTGTGGTCTTCTGTAAGGAGGAGGTTCCCCAGTTGGGCTTCTCCAGAAGTCCAGGCTCAAACGTGATGGTACTTCGTTGTGCCCTACCTCTCATTGTCGGACGTAGTTTAAGGACATACCCGGGTCCAACTACGCCCCAACGACCAACGGTTCTACGTGCAATATGCCCAGCCCACTACCACTTTAATTTAGTTATCCAGAGGGCTATAGTTACTTTGGTCTATTTCTGATGCGATCGCGCAAACACTCCCAGCATAGCCCTCTCCAGTGCTCTTTGGGTGACTGAGCCTTACTTATGAGGCCCATAGTAAGCGACCAAGCTTCAGTGCTATCATAAAAACTACCAATCGCGTTAATAACTATGTTACTCAAGAGAAAAAGGGTACAAGTGACGAACAACTAGTATGAACTTATATCTTTTTCACCAGGACCACAGAAATAATCGTACTAGGAAGTATTTACAATCGTCGAAGCGAAAGCGGTCAAGCGTGAATCATGAACAGGAGGCTTGTTCAGTCGACCGAGACCCGGTACTGATGGTCATCGTCTGTCTCTGTTGCTCTTGCAGCAATTATTATTATGAAACACTAAGGGTGTTGTCCCTGTCTCAATCAACATTTCTGTACTCGTTGCCTTAGTAACAGCGGCGCTACCACGAACAACGGTATTCGTCAATTTCGGACGATTGTCTCTGTCACTCTCATGACACCTTCATTAGAGTAAAAGAGTATGAAATATACGAACTTCGATGTTCGCGGTACCGCTTCACACTACACTTGACAACTGTTTTAAAGCCAAAGGGCCGCGAAAATCGAAGTTCGTAAACTGGTATCTTTCTCTTTTACTCCAACGAAAGCGTAACTAAAGGGACAGAGACAATCGTTCGAAAGTGAGTTTTGTTTTCGCGTTAATTTACCTGTCTTTAGAGTTACATACGTCCATATTCTACGGCGACTGCTTACTAGCAGACATACTTGTTCGCCACCATTGTATTATAAAAAAAATACTCCGTTACTAATAGTAGCTCCACAGTGGCCGTCATATATATCGTAGCTGTGTAGGTGTTCAAATTTTTTTTTATACAAGACTGACTAGCGTTTGACCTCAGTCACACCTGATGGTAAGTGTCGAGGTCGAGGGTGTAGCACGCTGGTTCAGTAACAGCCTATTTACTCTTGCCAAACCAAAATTATATCTTTCCGGGAATACAGACGAAGGGAGCGAATTCCATTAAATATCTGAATAACTCTATTGTCAAGGCGATTTTTTTTTTATGACTTAGACGGCAAACGAGCAAACGGATTGCCTGGTGGTAAGCAATTACCGTCGCAACACCAGGGGAGTCACGAGCGCGTTGCCGGCCTTTAAGGGGGGTTGGAGCTCTGGGAACCTTACTCACCATCAGGAACACAACATTACATACCTGAAAAGTAGCAGTGCTATTATGGCTGTGGTCTTCTGTAAGGACGAGGTACTTCCCCAGTTGGGCTCCCCCAGATTCAAGCGTGATGGTCATCGCTGTGCCCTACTTCTCATTGTTGGACGTAGTTTAAGGTCATACCCGGGTCCAATAAAAGCATGTTTAGATATTTGTGAGTGTGAAGTTTCCACAGCTGCGATATATCTGATGGCTGGCCAAAAATTTTTGGATGAAAAATATACCTATAATATTAAATATTAAATCTTACCGTACTAAATTGAACCCTGAATCAAGTAAACTGACAAACACATCCTATTACCAAACATATCCTTTTCGCAACCCCGCGGCCGCAACGCATCGCTTCCATTACCTCCTCGTTGGGCAATGTACGCACTTGGATCTGTGATCATGAAGATACCGTTCATATTAAGGTTAGTAATCTATCTATAATCATAATTACTCTTGTTACTTTTAAGCCCAGTACCCTTACCATGAGTTGTGACATTGAGGTTTTCGATAACGAAGTATCGAGTTTACTATCTGTGCATCACGCTTGTACTATATTAGTGCTAACGAGATGCACAGAAAGTAAATTCGCTACTCGTTATCGAAAACGTCAATGTCACAACTCATGGTAAGTGTACTGGTTTATGACAGTTGTCCCAAGACTAGTAGCTATCGGCGACTTTCTCGCCGAAACAAACAAATGAGGAGTGTCTTTTCAAAAAGGCTTATTTCTTTATGCCAGCAAGGGTTATTTCTCTAAGAAAACCTAACAAAAACAAGCTCTATTGACATAGAGGAATAAGCCATAATTATTTTGATAAGACACTCCTCAAATATTCTGTAGTGCGTCAGGGATGTTCGCCGAAGCCAAGTGTGGACTGTTTTTAGTCCACCATGAGGAAACGCTGTACATCCCTGGTGAGCAGGGTCCGGGCTAGCTCCAACGGCATTCTGAGGGCTTTGGCAGGAAGATTTGACTGTCAGTATTTGAACCATTGTCACATGATTCATGTACAGTTGCCATCAAATATATCGGAGCTGTGGACGTTGTCACAAATATCGGAACATGCACTTTATCGCCTTGACAATAGAGCCGTTTTTCAGATATTTGTGATCACCTCCACAGCTCCGATATATCTGATGGGGACTGTATTGACATCAAACTCCTAATCATGTAATAATGGTCATTTATATTATGTTTATTTACTTACTTGATTTACTGGTTTTATTTAAAGTACTATGATCCATGTTGGTCAATAAAATAAAAGATATAACGCGTGGCGGGAAAAGAGACTGATGTGTTCATAGTTCATCGCTGACTGTTCACACTGCCGCGAGTAGTTTTTATTAGAGAAATCACTCGTTCACGAAGAATACTCGCCGATCGCGACTAGCTGATCGCCTATCGCCGCTAGTGGGACTAGTAGAATAGAATAGAATAATTATTTATTCGTGAGCACATATGTGACGTTCCGCGGCAAAAGGTACTTTCTGGCGGTTGGCGCTTACGTTGCGAAGCATCACATTAGTATTGAAGCGTCGTTAACAACAGCGTAAGCGTCAACTGCCATTAGGTACCTTTTGCCGCGGAACGTCACATATTATTTACACAAAACATGAAACAGACGATCATAAGACATTACAAGAAATGCCACGAAATGGCCCCGTCTCAGCATATTGCTAGTGTGTTGCCAGCGCTGGTGGTGTAGCCTCTCTGACCGACAAACGCGCGTCCGCGGTAGACGACGTTCGAATGTTTGGGTCAGGAGTGTTTGATGGTGGTTTCTCTGAAACGTCTCCGATGGTTAGCGTTTCAATCATCGCATGACCCAGCTGGTAGGCTGGTAGGGAAGCATTACGAGTTCATCAGTCCATCTATTATGTGAACGTCTAATACTGCGCTCTCTTATGTCGATGTGACGTGTTTATAAATCTTGTATACCAATGATGGATAAATAACGTCCTTTGAGCGAAAGGGAATCCGGTTCCTATTCCGGAACCCGGCAGCGGAACCGTTTCAATAATCGTTCCCTCGTTTTAACGACGAGTGTTCGACGGGGTAACCCAAAGTGGCCTGAAGACTATTCAGGCCACATAGTCTGTCCATTGCCACTTCAATCCTGCGAGCTGTGTCGGTTACTTTGGTTTTTCTTCGGATATCCTTATAGATATCATATATTAGTAATAATTGTAGATAATTATAAATAGAAGAAAGAAGTATAATTAAGAAAAAGTGACCTAATTCAGTGCTGTCGAAAGCAGAATTTGAACTTGCGTCTTTGGAAATCGCTTCCACGGTGAAACGGGGGTTTAAATCATAGTTGGTCGTAATTTAGATCCAAGCAGTGCGTGATTAATGCACCGTCTATTCGAATAATTTACGCATGATAACACACTTAACTAAATAACCTGTATTAACACCTTTGCAACTGAATGATGTAATTTGTCCACTTTCTATCGTCCGTAAACACCCATAATTACGTGATTAAAAATGTACCTCAAACGACTTCCATCGATCGATTCCGTTTATAACGGATTGCTTACAATTTAGGAAGGTAGTATTTACAAACACCATTTGATTATTTGTTTACAATGTTTAGCATCTATAGCTGATTGATGAAAACTTCGATTCTGAAAAATCTGCGAATCCTAAAAATTTTTTGGATATATCAACCCTTAACGTCCTGGTTCCACGACAAAACCTGAAAATTTGGTAAGCGAAAGTCAAGGGCGACCTATAGTTTGAGGAAATTCTATTTTTTTTTATACATACAAGACTTTTTTTTATACAAGACCAGCGTTTAACCTCAGTCGCACCTGATGGTAAGTGACGAGGTCGAGGGTGTAGCACGCTGGTTCAGTAACAGCCTATTCACTCTTGCCTTAAACCCCAAATTATATCTTTCCTGGAATACAGGCGAAGGAGCGAATTCCATTCCTTAGCAGTCCGCATTAAGAAGGTAGAAGCGAATCACTAACCTTTTAATTTCACAACGGAATTTATTTTATTAAGTCCGCAAACTTCCAATCTCCCACCGTACGCTGGCGTTAACCACAGCCAAAAAACCAATCCAATCTTTTTTTACAAACAATCCAAAACGCCTGACATTGCCTGATTGCTACATCCATGAAACAACAGAAATCAAGTTAAGTAATAATTACCAAGATAGTTTTGTGTTTAAAATGGATAGCTAGTAATTTTAACATTTGTGTATTTAATTTCAGAAAATACAGGTGTTTAGTATCTTTTCATATCAATATTGGCTCATGTCATGTATCTGCATAACCAACAAGTTAGAAATACCAAGTCTGTAACACGTTTTGCTTATCATAATTATCTTCTATTCTATAAACAGTCTTATTAAATTACATTATTTTTATTATATTTTAGAACACACCAATTAGAACCATTTCATAACAAAACATACCCAATTTATTAAACACAAACTGTCCTCTTTTTTTTAATCGGTCATATGTCTCTTTTACTTCAATTAACGCTCAATTAGAATGACAGAGACAATAAAATTGCGAACTTCAATTTTCGCGGTATGTTTTTATTTTATTTTATTCAGAAAACAAACAGCCACATACAGAGTAAACGATACAAATTTTGTTACAAAATAGGCCTAAAGTTTCCTACATTACTAATTCTTTCTGCCTATAAAGGCTAAAGTTTTGCTATTAAATATTCACATCATCAACTCCACAGCTGGACCTATCCCTCCCTCAAATGCGACTTAGGCAGAGTTGCTATAGTTGCCACGTTTGGCAGGGTTGGCGACCGCAACAGCAAACAACTCTTGTTACCTAGTTTTTATAAGAATGAAAAAGAAACATGATAATCGTGAGGAAATAATGTTTTGCCCATTCAATGTCGAATGTAAACTGTTTGGGAAACTTCCTTCCATTCAGGAAATGTTCTAGCTTCCAACACGCTATGTTAGGGATTGGTGTGCCATCTTTTCTCTTATTGGAGTGTTTAAAGAAAATTAAACAAAGGTAATTCAAATGTGGTCAAGAAATCTTGTAGTTACAAGACATTGGACTGGGACAGGACACATGAGACATAGAGAGGGCTATGCTGGGAATGTGCGCGATAGCATTAGAAATGTTGCCATTCGCAGAACCAAAGTAATCGATACAGTCTGCCGGATCGCTGATCTTAAATGGCAGAGGGTGGGACACATTGGACGGAGAAGATGGCCGTCGGGGCGTAAATGTTCTCCGGTTGGGGCGTAAATGTTCTCCGGTTGGGGCGTAAATGTTCTCCGGTTGGGGCGTAAAGGTGGACCGACGACATGGTAAAGATCGCGGGAATGCGTGACGCAAAACCGGTCACTGTGGGTCGCTATGGGGGGAGGCCCAGCAGTGGACGTTCTTCAGCTGATATTATGAATAAGACAATTTCTGGAACCGCCATAGACATGACCATTAACCTAGACGGAGCGTGCTAATAACAATACCACGATGGAAAGGGATGGTCTTATGTAACTTTCCATAGATATGGCAGAGATGTCGCTATTTTCATCCGTCCTTATCATAGTTTTACATGTTTTTGTTCCCTTTAACTGGTCCCTTCAGAACTGTCCAAGTTGGAGGGGAACAAACAAATACAATTTGAGTTTTCTTGGGTTGGTTCACTATACAACTAAGAGTGTTGCTGTGTAGAATTAAAAAAAAATACTATTCGTAGCGTTCCAAAATGTGTCATTATCTAGGAAAAGGGACCTTATTGTCGATGGCACTTACGTCGAATCGCGTTGCGTTTGTATTGTAACATCTTGAACAACGACATAAGCGCCATCGACAATAAGGTCCCTTTTCATAAATAGTGTTTCAAATATTCACTTCCAAACTTCTCCGAGTATCTTTTCTTCATCCTCAACCTTCCATCTTCAGCCTGATCACATCCTGCAGCTGTGACCTCTTCAGCAAAGCCACCAGGACCCGAGCTGACGAGCTAGATGTGAGGAACAGCGTCTTCGACTTCATTATCGTTGGTGGTGGAACTGCCGGCTGCATCTTAGCCAACAGGCTGTCAGCTGTTCAGGAGTGGAAGGTAATCCTAGTGGAATATTTTTGTCATCATCCTTCTTAAGGATGATACCTGGGTATTTTCCTGGGTGTTTTGTATATTATGTATTTAAGTATTTGTATGTCATGTATATTTGACCACCGGTCTGGCCTAGTGGGTAGTGACCCTGCCTGTTAAGCCGATGGTCCTGGGTTCGATTCACAGTCAGGGCATTAATTAAGCAATTTTTTCCTGAGTCATGTGTGTTTTATATGTATTTAAGTATTTATATGTATCTATCTATTATATATATCGTCACCTAGTACCTACAACACAAGCCTTACTAAGCTTACCGTAGGACTAGATCTTGTGTAAGATTGCCCCGAGATATTTATTTTTCCCCTCACTAGCTCGTAAAGCGCTTGTTTATCCTTTACTATGAGAGGGTAAAAACGCATTTTATCCACTAGTGATTAAAGTAAGTTGACTTCTCATAGCTCTTATTGCTATGGTTTTAAAGTCTAAATTCGCGAAGTACAGCTCACTTGCCCCGCGGCGGCGGCGGGCGCGGGCGAGCCTCGCTAACGCACCGAGTTGAAAATCGAATTAGAACATTCGAAAATCGTACTGGCCACCACAAGCTAACCAAGCTAAAGGCACCTTTTGTAAAAATGTTGAATGTATCTAAACGCAAAGAAAAAGTCAATGCGATTTCAAAACGTTTTTTGCATGTTTCACTTTCCTCGCTGTAGTGAGGGGAAAAGTTTTGTGTTACACACGGGTGCAATTGTAATTTAATTCTCGTGTATTGAAACACTCGCTACGCTCAGGATTCTATTTTAAAACCACTCGCTTTGCTCGTGGTTAAACTATAGAATCCATTCGCTTGCTCGAGTTTCAATCCCACACTAGCAGTTAAATTAAAATACAATTTTGCACCCTTGTATAACAATATTTATAACGATATTTATTAAAATATATATCGTTGGCTGAGTATCCACAGCACAAGCCTTCTTGAGCTTACTAGAGCTCAGACAATTTGTGTAAGGATTTTTTTTTTTTTTTTATTTAGTATAATTATCAAAAATGTGTCATACAATGGATTCTGAATATAGCCCCATAAAACTCTACAACGAGTTTGACTATGGGATCGACAGTCTCTAGTTAAGTGGATATTTTTATACGAGCTAATTTAACAAATTACTGTGATTAAGGTATAGGCAGTGTATGAAAGTGTTTCTTTAACAGTCTTTTGAAGATTCTCTTTCGGTTTTCACTTCTGATAACTTCAGGCAAACTATTCATTATATATGGGATACGTTTTCTAAGGGTTCTATCCCCGTAGTAGTTGTTAATTCTAGGAACAAATAGTTTGCCTGATGCCACAGTGTTGGTATTGTAAGCATGATTGACTGGTATTAAAATAGAATCACCCGAGTTAGGCTCTGGACAGCCATGGTTATTAACAGCAAGTAGGTATTTATGTTTTAAACTAACAGGTAAAATATTGCATATTTTGAATAGATTTCTATAGTTTCCTTTGCATTTAAGTTTGGTTTTATTATTGACAAGTAATTTTAAAAATCTAATTTGCATGTTTTCCAGTTTCTCAATATTTGTTTTGGTTGTGAGACCATAGCTATCCAGAGCATAACTGAGTATAGAGTCCACAAGGGACAGATACAAACATCTTAATGTACTAATCGGTACTCTAAATTTCAAATGAAAGAATTTACCTAACAATACCCTAAGTTTTTCATAGATGAAGTTAACATGATATGACCAAGAGAAATGCTCATCAACTTTGACACCCAAGTAAGTGATACATTTGACTTGCTCTATGGGTTCACAGGTACAGTTAGACATGTTAAGGTGAAGGCAATGGAAAGTATGAGCATATAGTTGAGAAGGGATGTTCGTTATTGGTAAATATGGTGAACGGATCAATAGAAGTTTTGTTTTGGCAGCGTTGAGAAGTATCCCATTGTCGTGGGACCACTTTACGACTGAGTCAATGTCTTGTTGGACTAAACGGAAGGTGTTCTCAAGGTCAGTGCCCGCGCGCAGGGCGCAGAGGTCGTCCGCGAACATGTGCGCAGTGCAGTGCTGCAGCACATTGCACAAGCTGTTGACGTGCATTAAATAGCAGACGGGACCGCACCCCGAGCCCTGCGGCACCCCACACACGACCGGACACTCACGACTGTAGGAACTCCCAACCCTGACTTTGTAGGAGCGCGAAGTGAGATAGTCGCGGAACCTCACTCCACATTCATACATGGCTTTCAGTAAGGTGTTCGTTTGCAAAGTATCGAACGCCTTCAATCTGAATGAAATCAAAAAAATACTGCTAACACAAACTTTTTATCGTTTAGGTAATTGTTAATTTCATTAGTATATTTTGCCAAAGTTGCAGTACTTTTCTCTTTTTGGAAACCGTGCTGAGCGGCATTTAAAATATTATTATCACTAAGATAGTTACTAAGCTGGTCAATTACACATTTTTCCATAATTTTGTCGATACTGGATAATATAGCAATGGGTCTGTAGTTAGAAAAGGACTTGCGGTCACCTTTTTTATAGATCGGTCGAACTATTGCTTCTTTTAATTTATGTGGGAATATATGGTGTTTAATTGATAAATTAATCAACTTAGTAATTACAGGACTTATTTTATCTGAAAGTATTTTTATGTCAGCCATGCGAATGAGATCGCTGCCCGGTGACTTGTTTACATTCATGTTTTTTATGACTTTACTAACTAGGCTGCATTTAACGGGCTGCCATCTCATACACACGTCTGATTTTATAACATAACTATCTCTGTCAAGCCAGGTATCACTACACGAGTGTTTGATGTCTCTTATTTCTTGTGAAAAAGTATTGTCTGTAATATCAATATCATCGACATTATAGGCCTCCCCCGATGATCACCAAAACGACCGGCTCTGTGTTTGTTAATATTAAGCACTCACATGATGGGAGGCGTCACATTTCTTAAAAGGTTAAAGGTCAACCTTTAGTTCAAAGGTCAATTACTTCTTCATTAGGCACCTTTGGCACTAAGACCTCTATTTAATTTAAGTATTTTGTAGATTAAATTACTAATTTATTAAGGTCGCTTTAATACCAAATGACCTTCAAATAGAGGTTAATGAAATAGTTTTCTAGCTATATTTTTTTATACAACTAAGGTGGCAAACAAGCATACGGCCCGCCTGATGGTAACTACTTACCGTACCTAGCCTACGCTTGCAAATCCATAGGATTCACATTCGCGTTTACCCCTTAAGAACCTAGACACTCCTTTTTTGAAGAACCTCATACTGTAGTCCCTAGGGAAAACCTCGGCAGGGAGTTCATTCCACAGCCGGAGCGTTCGCGTGAAAAAAATCCTCTTAAACCGCTTAGTGCGCGACCCTTTAGGCTCCAGGGTGTGAGGATGAATGCACTGCCGACGGCGAGCGGTGCGGTGGGATAGGTAGTTTCACGAGAGGTGAAGTCACGCACACAACAACATCTCATGTAATGACAGGAAGATTTTGAAATTACTCATTCATTCCATTCATTCAATCAGTACTTCATATAGTTGTGTGCGTAATCCATTGGCCTCAACTCTCGTGGAACTACCTCATAACTACCTATAACAAGTGGCCGTTGGCATCATGTCGAACAGTTCTTCAGAGCACAACCCATTGTACGTACAAGCGATAGAACACACATAAGGATTATATACCTATTGTTACCTTAACCCTTGTCCGTCCGTCGAAACCGAATCAGATATTGCGGTCGCCAACCCGCCTGCCATGCGTGGCAACTATAGCAACTACTACGTCATATTTGGCTGCAATGATAAGTTATTCCAACATTATTATATCAGCCCGATACGGTTGCACCCGCGACCTTCATTGCCCTATTCGGTCATCGGTTCATTTTGATTGCTGCGCTAATATCGGACATCGGCGTACTTGATAGGGCGTACATAACAGTAAATACAACATGTTTATTTCTACGGGTACCGTCGACATGTGGACATTGTGTGACATTAACAACATACTCTCAGATATTAAACATATAAACAAGTTTTGAGAACAAAAGTATTGTGAGATTCAAACATATTACATACATACATTTCAGCCGTGTGCAGTTCACTGCTGTACATAGGCCTCCCACAAATAGGATCCGGGTATGTCCTTAAACTACGTCCAACAATGAGAGGTAGGGCACAGCGATGACCATCACGCTTGACTCTGGAGCAGCCCAACTGGGGAAGTACCTCCTCCTTACAGAAGACCACAGCCATAATAGCACTGCTACCTTTCAGGTATGTAGTGTTGTGTTCCTGATGGTGAGTAAGGTTCGCAGAGCTCCAACCCCCCTAAAAGGCCGGTAACGCGCTTGTGACTCCTCTGGTGTTGCGGGTGCCCATGGGCGACGGTAATTGCTTACCATCAGGCAATCCGTCTGCTCGTTTGCCGCCTATGTCATAAAAAAAATATAAATCTAAATTTATTTGTCGCATTCACTTCTCTTATCCTATCTATTATCTTTTTCCCGTGCCGTGTAGTGCCGGCTAAGAAAAGAAACACCCCATCTCCTCTCGCGGGTATCGTAAGAGACGCCAAGCTGGCCCGGTACCGCGAACATTGAATTTCGTATATGTGTCATTATCTAGAAAAAGGGACCGTATTGTCGATGGCACTTACGTCGAATCGCGTTGCGTTTGTATTGTAACATCTTGAACAACGACATAAGCGCCATCGACAATAAGGTCCCGTTTCATAGATAATGTCACATATTTCGAGCATCCTTCTCTTTTACTCGAATTAAGGCGTTATGAGAGTGACACAGACAATCGTTCGAAAACGAATATGGTTTTTTGCGGTAGCGCCACTGATACAAGTCATATTTGTGGGAGGCTTGTGTACAGCATTGAACGAACTGACTTACAGCGAAATGACACTCAGTACCCTCACCATGAGTTGTGACATTGAGGTTTTCGATAACGAGTATCGAGTTTACTATCTGTGCTTGTATTATATTAGTGCGAACGAGATGCAGAGATAGTAAACTCGATTATCGTTATCGAAAACGTCAATGTCACAACTCATGGTAAGGGTACTGTAATTGCTCCATACAAATTCACATCGCTAGCGAATACGCGTTCGCCAACTTATGGTATAAGTATGTACGGTACAGGTGTAGTGACGTCGGCACTTATCAGGCCTCTCTATATTTAGAACGTTCGTCCGTATTGTAAGCAATGCAACTCTGTTTAACTGCGACATAGTTTCAATTCAATACGGGTTTAAGGTAATTTGTGCCGGTCGGTGCCGGCTGGGAATAGTACTACCCCATCTACCGCGGATGTTGTATAGACTACAAGAGGATACCGTTGGGCCGATACACTGTGGCCGCCAGCCCGCCTGCTAAACGTGGCGACTATTGCAACTACTCCCAAGATGATACAAGTCATATTTGTGGGAGTGAAGTTTAAATTGTAATAAACAAGGACCGGAATTTTTCATAGCATAGAACAAACTGTCAGAGTGATTGACCAAGATGTTTTATCGACTTATCGATGAAATAAAACAACTAAAACGGATGACCACGAACGCTGCTAAAGGGTTTTTATTTCATGAGTAATTATCGCGGCAACCGAAGACGACTTATCGATGTTACGGAATAATATCGCATTACGCATTACCAACTTAAAAGATTATTCTATAACATTTCACCTCTTTGATAAGCAACTTGCATCTCCATATTAAAATAAATCATGTCAGCGTACATATGTGACGCTTGCGTTCATTTATGTCACTTGAGTTTTCATAAGTGATTCCCGTGCCGTGTTATTAAAATGGTTAATTCTAAAAGAAAAGCAAATAACAAATGGATACAGAAAGATTCTTCTCTTAGTTACAAAGAAGATTCTTCCACAACATGTTGCTCTAAATGTGACGTATAAAAGTATTTTCTTTTTTATTACTTACTATTACACTAACATACAGTGGCGGTCAGCTAATTAGGGACACCGTTAATTTATTTATATCTATATCCAAAAGCCTGAATTAATTATTTTAACTTTGTTTCGTTAAGTCACAGTTATTTATCGATAAGTCGATAAAACGTCAAGGTCAATCACTCTGACAGTTTCATTTTTGCTATGAAGAATTCGGTCCATGGTAATAAATGACAACTAAAAAAAGTAAGCAAGCCCACAGAAGCAGGATTTGAACCTGCTCCTTCAATCAATTAGATCACTTGGCTACCACCACAAATCCTACTACTCGTAAAAACGATACCGAGGATTTCCTTAGGGACTACAGTATGAGGTTCTTCAAAAAAGTGTATAGGTTCTTAAAGGGTAGGCAACGCGCATTTGAATCCTCTGGAGTCCATAGGCTACGGTAACTGCTTACCATCAGGCGGGCCGTATCCTTGTTTGCCACCGTCTTCTTGTGTCCACAAAATAAACTCGCAGATTGACTGATATTAAAAAATGTCCACGTGATGTGACGTCACGCGTTGATCTCAATTAACCCCGATACATTCGGGTCATTATCTCAATCATTACAGTGCGCAACTACATACCTTGAAATTTATTTTGATTCGCGAATGTGTCAATTCTATGACGAGTTTTTATTACGAGTATGGAGTTGTTTGTGCTAGTTTAAATACGTTTTTTTGCTAGACTGACCAGCATTTTACGTCAGTCACACCTGATGGTAAGTGTTGACGAGGTCTAGGGGTAGCACGCTGGTGCAGTAAAAGCCTATCTACTTTTGCCTTGAAAATACCGAAATTATATCTTCACGTCTTACCTCAATATTAGTTTAGAAAATTACAGAGCCCTGAGTGTAAGTTTTTAACGTAACTTTACGTCACGAACCCGTTTGTGTTTCCCATATAAATAACATTATCACTTACGCGTTCCTAAACGAAATTTTACGTCAAAAGATACTTTAACACTAGAGCTTCTGAATTCATTCATACTTTGTTTTCTTGACTTTTCAGTCAACGCTCTTAATAGACTACCAGCACTTCGAATTCAATTTCTTGGTTGAATAAAGAGAATACTGGGATCATATCCACTGGAGCATTCATCATTCACCCGACACTCGAAGTGACACACCAATGACTGATGTGTGTACTAAACATCAGCTTATTGAAATGTAATATCCTTTCATGTGAATTAGCTTTACATCCATCAGCCCTTTGTAAACTTACAAACCTAATAATCATCGATTATGTGAGAAAAATTCTAGATTAACTGGAATTTTCCATGTTATGCCATCTAATGGAAATTATTTATATGATGGTTAATGTAAGAATACCAATGTTTTATTTAAGACTGACCAGCATTTGGCCTCAGTCACACCTGATGAAAAATGTCGACAAGATCGAGGGTGTAGCACGCTGGTTCCGTAACAGTCTATTCACTCTTGCCTTCAAAGAGCCAAACTATATATTTAATTAAGTTTATTTGCGAAAGGGTATTATTCCGAGTTACCGTAATCACTTGCCACTATTATCTAAAAGATGATTGCATTTTACAATGTATGTTTAATTAGATGCAGTGTCATATCATGTCCAGCTATCTAGATTGGTGAGGTATATTCTTTCTTATTCCCTATCCGTGATCGGCACTTGAGACTTGTGACTTCGGTACTTCTACGGACATCTTCATCCCTGATTTTATCACAAGTAATTCCAAATAGAGTGATTTAAGCCGCCTGAAAAGTCCCTTTGTAAAAAACTACGTTTCAGAGCTGTCATGATATTACTGGAAACAAGCTCTGTTTAAAGGTTTTACTCTTCAGAACTGGTACGTATGAGATGCCCTAATCAGTATATTCCTTAAAGGTCCTAGTGCTCGAGGCGGGAGATGAAGAGAACATAGACTATGACATCCCAGGAGTCCCCACAAAGGATTACCGCCCCATACTGTGGAACTACAGGACTGAGAGGAATAACTTCTCCTGTCTGTCCCGGCCAGGGGGCAGCTGCGAAGTCAGAACTGGGAAGGTAAGGGAACTGGCTGAGATGCCAATCATGATCAACTTTAAATAAAATGGGCCGTATATTGTAGAAGGGATCATAAATGTGAAATAAAAACGAACTATATGTCTCTTTCATAATGAGCCTACCGAGCGTGATAGTAGAACTGTGGTACATTTCTTATATCAAACTATGCTACCCTCATATTTATATCGAAAGAAAAATATAAAATTTGACTCGAAGCGGGACTCGAACCCACAACCACTGGATCACTAGCCCAGTGCGCTACCAATTGTGCTACACGAGTACAGCTTGGACTTGTAATTTTTTTTCCTTGGTATACGTCATTACGGGTGGCGTGTAGACACATCTACCGAAAGAGAATTGAACCCTCTTTATGCTTTCCTGGTAGATGGGAAAGAAGAACAACACAAACTAGTTGATTAATCCAGATAATGTACATCCAAAATGTAATCTGTGATTCCTCTTAAGGTCCTTGGAGGCTCGTCAGTGACCAACGACATGAAATACACTAGAGGTCACAAAGTGGACTATGATGCTTGGCACAAAGACACTATAGGCGCTGTGGACTGGAAGTTTGGCAATCTCATGGAGTATTTTAAAGCTTCGGAAGACAATGGTGAGTTCATATCATAGAGGTCTGTAGCACTAGGTATCATTGAGGTCTGTAGTCACTTAAGCTTAAACAGTGTGTAAATCCAATACAAGCGAAACACTAAGGCACTGATCCCACCGCGAGCTAGTAAGCTATGAGCTATCAGCTCTTTCAAGGGACAAAAGATAATCGCTCCCGTGTAAATAAAAGAGAGACACGCCGACGCGCCGGGCCGGCGACGCGATCGGCGAACCGAACGGACACTCAGCACTCTTAGTGCTTGAAAATGGACGCCTATGTTTTCCGAAACATGTCGCGCGAATGACTAAATAAACGTGAGTAGTACCGTATTAATCTTTAATTATTAAAAACAGAGAGATATATATTTATAGCTCATCGCCCGGCTATGACATATACGTCTCTTTTATTCGTCATTGTTCTCTTTTATTTTTTTACACGGGATCGATTATCTTTTGTCCCTTGAACTAGCTGATAGCTCATAGCTTACTAGCTCTAGGTAGGACCAGTGCCTTAAGTATTTAACGTAGGATATAACAAATATAAATCTGGAACTATTTCTTAGAATTACAATTTAAATTACAAAAAAATGTTGTGTAAAATCGAGTACTTACGCTTCAGACGATAATGGTGAATGTATATTATGGAGGTCTTTATCATGTAGTTCTCATAGGTGAAAAACTTAACTGAAGGGCTGTGTCTATGTAGTTGTTTAGAAAATTATATAATATGGAACTTACGTCAACATTTGAATATAGAACGCCGACATGCGTGTACACAGTTAAATATATATTGGAAAATATTATTTACACTAACAAGTACTACATAGTATTGGCAGCAATTATCGTCTGTACAACACGTTGTATGTCACGACATACGAGTAAGCTTGTATTATACGAACACCGGATTGACGGGGGCAAATCTAAACTGACGTTTAATGCGAGGACAAATTAAATTAATTTTATTACTTGATATCGATAAAAATGACGTACAACCATTGTGTAAAATTTCTTGCAAAAGGAAGTCGTATCTCTATCTTCTATATCTGAATGGTTAGTTTTCTATGAAAATGAACGATATTTTTTCTTGCAAGACATTTTTACGGACTTCAAAAAACAAAAACGTAGGCGTAATTCATTGGAATGACAAATAATATTGTTGTACTGAATTCATTAGTCGATGTAATTTCAATACATGTCATAAGCGACTCGACACTGTTAATGTCAGATATCGGTTGTTTATACTTAGTATACATGAAAGAGGTATAAACACAATTAAATGTATTCAAACTTAACCATTAGCCATTTTGATAATGATGGATAAAATTGTTGTTTACGATGTCGATAAATTTAGTCATTTTTTAATTAATCACTAGCAATGGTGCACTTTTGCCCTCGTCAATCCGGTGTTTTATATGACAGTTGCCTCCATTTTATCGCTCATAAGATAATTTCACCTTGTTGATATTAGTATTACATATAGTTATATCATTCGAATAATTTGCCGTGTAAATATTAGTAGTTACTCAGAAATTTATTTACCACGCTCACTACATGTTTTAATAATTTATTAAATTTTCATTCTAAGAAATTTCTGGGTAGAAAATTTGACTACTTTGTGTACTCCTCGTCGGCGCACTGCTAGTAAAAACTAAATGATTATTTAGAATATCGAACTATAAAATAAATATTTCAGATACACATGTTCCATTTCATGTAAGAATTCTAATTGGTATAAATACACAAGACATACTAAAGTATCGTTTAACAAAGAGTTTTTACAAGCCGTCAAAAGTCTGGCATCGGCCCAGAAAATCTTGTAAACAATTTACTTCAAACCCACTTTGACTCTTCGTTTAGTTTTAATAGTCACGAACATGTATACTTTTTTTTACACAACGACGGTAAACAAACTACCTGCCAGCTTGATGGTAAGTAGTTACCGTAGACTATCGACGTTTGTAACTTCAGATGATTCACGCGTCTTTTAAACGACCTGTACGGATAGAATGGTTGCTATTTTGTCGTGTATCGCGCTATCCGTCACTTTTGTACTCACATATTTGTTAGAGCGTGACGGATATTGTGACAAATGATAAAAACCCGAGTATAATTGACTAGTGGAGCTCTCTAGTGACTTACTTCACCGAAAAGAACACAACACTGAGTAGAGTCTAGTGCTATTTGGTTATAGTGTGGTTTTATTTCATACCTGCGCTATCTCTTCTCCCAAGAATAGATCTTTCAAGGACGAATAAAAATTAATTATACGACAAGTCTTAGCCGAATAGCTTCATTTATAACTATAAAATTTCAGGTGACTACGACGTACTAATGAACTCTTTCTACCATTCCCGTGGTGGAGAAATGCGTCTACAAAGATTCAAATACGTCGATAAGTACATCGAGACCTTCGCCACCGCCTTCGCCGAGATGGGCCTTAGGACAGTCGACATCAACACCAACGCTGCTGAAGCGATCGTACTCAACCAGTTCGCTGTCTCCAACAACACAAGACTCAGTACTAACACAGCCTTCCTTAAAAATGTAAGACATAGAAAGAATCTAGTAGTCATAACTGGTGCTACAACCACAAGAATAGTCGTTGATAAACAAGAAAAAACTGTAGAAGGAGTTTATTATGAAATAGAAAAGGGTAAAGAGCGCCCTGCGTATGCTAAAAGAGAAATAATTTTAACAGCCGGAGCTGTGAATAACGTTAAGTTACTACATCTGTCTGGAATAGGACCTAAAGCTGAAATGAAGAGGTTGAATGTTAGCTTGGTCGTGAATTTACCTGTTGGCTTGAACTATAGGGATCAGGTCACTACCGGAGGACTAGCTTTCGCTTTGAACGATGTCGCACCTGTCAGTGATAATGATATTATTGCTGATTTCAAAAAATGGTTTGCTAGTAGAGGTGGCAATTTAGCTTCCAGAGGAATAAATCAACTATCAGCCTTCATTCAGTTGTATGAAAATGAGAATGCGCCAGATGTAGAATTAAGTCTAGAAGGAAATTTTATTCGAAGTGATAAATTTCTTCTTAACAACATTACTGTACATGCAGCGGAAGAAACTCAACTGCCAATGGCTTATTATAACCTAGTTAATGTTTATCCTATTTTGCTTAAACCCAAGAGTAAGGGAAAAGTGACGCTTAATAAGAGAAATCCGAAATATGGTCGTCCGATAATACAAGCGAATTTATTAAAGGAATCCGAAGATTTAGATACATTAATAGACAGTGTAGACATAGCTTTACAAATACTTGATACTAAAGAAATGAAGAAAAATGAGGTTAAATTTGCACCATTAGATTTGTTCCCGTGTGATAGATTAAAAAACAGAGACCAATGGAATTGTATCGCGAGGCATTATACCAAAGCTGTAGGTAACCCTATAGGAACTTGCATAATGGGTGAAAACAGCACAACGTCTGTCGTAGATTTTCAGTTAAGAGTACATGGAATAGAAGGACTTAGGATTGTTGATGCGTCTGTCATGCCAACACACGTGCGTGGCAGTTTATTTGCACCGACGATGATGATCGCGGAGAAGGCCTCAAGGATGCTGCTAAAAGACTGGAAAGAGAACAAAGGACAATCATTTAACAAACGATAGGTTAGAAATAAAATAATAAAATCAATACCAATCTGTTTTTATTAAATCACTGGCTTTTTCAGCAATCATAATAACAGGAGCCGCAGTTGAACCTCTTATTATCTTCGGAATCACAGATGCGTCAACCACTCTTAAGTTACTAACGCCATACACCCTCAATTTTTGATTAACAACTGCTGTTTGATCACTTATCGACCCCATCTTACATGTGCCGACATAATTATGTAAAGGGCTTGAGAAATGTCGAATAATACACGACCAGAATCCCTCAGATACCTTCTCGTAATCCTTACATTCATTATTCAGTATCGACCTGGGATCAAACTCTATTTCCGCAGCTCTAAAAATTTCGGTGTCAAAAAGTTTCACCACGTGTTGCAACCCGTACAACAACTTCTTTTCATCATCAGGGTGCTTCAAAAAGTTGGGATAAATCAAGGGGTTCCCGAACATTGGATCGGTAGCATTCAAAATTACCTGACCACGGCTTTTTGGCGTTAATAAAGACACACACATATCTATATGGCTGTAGTACATATTGGAGTTATGTCCTTTGAATCTTATTTCAATATCTGCCGTATTAATTATGTCGGATATGTTCGTCTCTAGAAAAGCAACCACTTGGAAATTAGCTGACAACGGGCCTACACTTTTCTTGTAATACATTGTTATGTCTTTCAATTTATCTGGAAACTTTTTGGTAGTTGCTGATTTTCCCAACTTGATAACTGGTAGACAAACTGATACGTGGTCATGAAAATTTGAACCTACAGCTAAATCCTTATAAGTGTCAATTGACAAATAATCTAAGTATTCTTTTGGGCCTATACCAGAATTCATTAACAATTTCGGAGAATTTATAGCACCGGCACTTAAAATAACTTCTTTAGTAGCTTTTACTCTAACTCTTGTACCATTTTTAATATAATCAACTCCTGTCGCTCTTAAAGTTTCACTTCCTGCTAATAAATTTATTTTTGTTACAAGAGCTTCTGTTACGATATCTAAATTAATTCTTTGATGTCTAATAGCTTCAATGAAGGCTGTATATGCGCTGACTCTTTCACCAAAAAACGACATAGTTTGTATTCTCATGAACCCCAGCTGATCTCTGCCATTTATATCAGTATAGTTGTAACCTAATTCACTGAGTGCACTTAGTAACACATCTACATTATAGTCTGCGTACGGGTATCTTCCAACATCAAGGGGACCTTGAGTGGAATGGAAGAGCTTGTTCTTAGAGATGTCTCTGTCATAGTTGCCCTCGGAGTATCTGTAGTAGGGGAGGACGTGGGAGTAGTCCCACCCGTGGTTGCCGCGGACGGCCCACTCGTCGAAGTCTGCGGGGCTACCACGCATGTAGGCCATGTCGTTGATGGCGGAGGTGCCTCCCAACAAGCGACCCTGGACGATCTCGCAGCCGTCGGCGCCGCGATTTTGGCAGAACCTGGAGAATGGAAGTTACATTTTAGAATAGGGCAGGATTTGTGTTAACCTCCAAGAGGTAGGGTTGGTCCTTGTGGAATTACTGACTATTAATTCTTGGATAGTTCGACGATATGGGAACCGATATAAATGCGTTGTGTCGAATGCACGAATCCCTTTTTACTACAAGCTTTTTACAAGTTTGTATATAACTTACAATGTAAGTACAGCCTTCGCCAAAAGTATTGAGTACACACTTTTTTCTTCTAACTATAAAAACCAACACCTTCTAAATGAAGTTAAACAATTTTTTGATATTACAAACCTCAATACATGTACACAACAAGAGAAAATCAGTTAAAATTATGTTTTAAATAAGATAACAAAAAGCACCAAAAATTTGGATCTACAACGAAGTGACTTATTACAACGATGAATGCCTAACCAGTTTAAATTAATTTATTATTTGTCATCAGAAAAGATGTAAATACACCAAAATATCGAGTTTCCATATAAAAAAGAACTCTGACCAATACTTCTGACCAAGGCTGTATAAAAGTGTGTTCGGGAGAAATTTTACAACTCAATTTTGAAGCAGATATCCTCCACCTATTAACCTGTTTAGCACACTTATGTAACTTCGATGACAATTCAATATTATGGTGTCACTCATCACTGATTATGGAGGCAAAGGGTAAATTACACAAGATAAACCAGTCGTGTGTCCTCCTGATAAGTTGATGACTGCGTATAAAAAATCACCTGTAATAAAAACTTGTAGGTACCAAAAACGTATTTTTTGACACAATCGTAATCAATTCAACTAATAGTTTCAAGGGTTTTAATAACAAGCTTATAAAGGTACAATGTCGAACGAATCGTGCGAGTATTTGTAATAAAGTGGACGAGATATTACGTCGCGATAAACTGTAAATGGCTGCTAATGGTCGGATTGTGTATTACGAACACCTACACGACATACAGCTGAGTACTGGGGTCGATAGCCACAGAATTATAGATAAGTGGGTTACTTTTTTCAAGTTTATAGATAATTAGGAGCTAATTAAATAGGACACTTTTACGAGTTATGACAAAGGTACGAGCAGACAAATTGCCAGATTCCCTACCCGCAACACCAGTGGAGTCACAAGAGCCTTGTCGGTCTTAAACATGGGAGTACGCTCTTTTCATGAAGGTATAAGGTCGTATCGATCCGGAAATACCTCTGATGGCAAATCATTCCACAATTTTGATGTGTGAGGCAGGAAGTTTCTAGAGAGAGACACAGCAGAGAATTTCCAACTATCCAAGTGGTGGGGTTGAAATGTTGCCGCGTAGAACGATGGCGGAAGGAGCCGGTAGGGATTAATCCGAACAATTTCTCAGAACACTCCGTTGTAAATGCGATAGAAGATGCAGAGATAAAACAGATCCTGGCAAACGACGATTCGAAATACTCTCCAGCTGATTCTGAAATTCTCGGTTCAGGAGTCGAGATTATCTCTAACTCATTGGCTTGTTCTACTATGGTAGCTTTAGAGCCCGATAGAGAGATAGAGAGGGTGTCGTAAGAGGGGACAAAGGGAAAAAACCGGCGGGTGAGCAGCAGCGTCCGTAGAAACCCAATCTACAGCTACTGCGGTTGCCAACACGTCTGCCAATAAGTGTGGCGACTGTGGCAACTCCAAAAGACATTTGGGGGAGGTTTATGTCCTGACTTGCGGCTGAAATAATGACGATGATAGCTCAATAGAGGATTTTTATCCTAACGCTTGGAAGGTTAAACAAGGATTATGAGGCAACTTACTGGTGGCGGGTCTACTCACCCTTTCTTCGGTCTCATGGTGTGCTGCCAATCTAAGCTGGAACCACGGAACTCGCTGGTTAGACCTGGTATCAGCGCCATCTTTGGTTCCTCGGGACCCGCTTCCAGAAGTAATACCTTGAACAAAAACATGAATAAGATATATTATTGTCTTCGGTTGCCGCGTAATGCCGCGATGCCGCGGACCACCGACCACCAGTCCTCCCGATGACCACGAACGCTGCTAAAGGGTTCGAAACGTCGGGATGAAGTTTAAATTAGTATACGCGATTTAATCTGTTTTAGTTTTTTTATTTCATGAATAAGATAGTTAATCACTTAACAACAAGTTGTATGAATAGAAATTCGAGAAAAAGTATCTACACGCATAATTTCTGAACTTCACCAAATTGTATTTTCGCTATTGTCAGGACATAGCTTATATGATTTTATTACGGTCATCATCATCATAACAGCCGAAGAAAGTCCACTGCTGGACATAGGCCTCCACTAAAAAAGGCCATGGCTTTCGTGTATGCCATTATCGCCACACTTGGCACGCGGGTTGGGTTGGGGGTTCTTATTTAAAAGGACCTTATACCGAAATTCGTAATGATCTTGAAACAAATATCCTTTTTCTTTTCAAGAATCCTTTTTTTTTATGACAAAAGTGGCAAACGAGCAGACGGATTGCCTGATGGTAAGCAAATACCGTCGCCCATGGGCACTCGCAACACCAAGGGAGTCACAAGCGCGTTGCCGACCTATAGGTGGGTTGGAGCTCTGGGAACCTTATTCACCATCAGGAACACAACACTACATACCTGAAAGGTAGCAGTGCTATTATGGCTGTGGTCTTCTGTAAGGAGGAGGTACTTCCCCAGTTGGGCTTCTCCAGACTCAAGCGTGATGGTACTACGCTGTGCCCTACCTCTCATTGTTGGACGTAGTTTAAGGACATACCCGGGTCCATATTTTCACCTCACTAGCACGGAAAGACCGTTTTTGTTCCTTAAATACAGATACGAAAGTTGAATTTTACTATTCACAAGAATCAAAGTAATTTCATACTTACTCAAATTGTTTATTACGAATCGAGTGTTTTATTGACGTTAGCTGGTTAGACTATTAAGTAATATTTTGGAATGATGAATGCTGGATCCTAATAATTTGGGTGACATTTTTATTGTTATTTTTTCCCCAGAGAGGTTAAAAACATTGTGTTTCAATCCCTCCTAACGCTCTATCTAGATTTCACTCTAACACTCGCAAATGCTCGTAGTTCAATTTTGGAATACTTCGCTAGCTCGGGTCTCAACTAGCAAGAGAAGGTAAGCACTAACTTTGCTCCCTTGTATAACATATAACTTTTTTTATACAACGGCGGTTGCAAACAAGCATACGGCCCGCCTGATTTTAAGCAGTTACCGTAGTCTCTAGACGCCTGCAACTCCAGAGGATTCACATGCGCGTTACCTACCCTATTTCTCTGTACAACTAAGAACAAATCAAATTATTTTTTATTAAATATTTTGATTTGCGATATAGTTGGAGATGCCGGTTCAAATCCTGTCTTGTACAGTCAGCAGCAGAAGTAGCTAAGCATTTGAGGTGTTCAAAATGAGGTCAACACGTCTCTATTGTCAAGAGAATAAGAGCGCGTGTAGGTCATTTTGGACACTTCAAACGCTTAGCAACTTTTGCTGCTGAATGTACATATGTATATCGGAGGTCTTGGTGACTTTTTCTTAAGTATATAGGTATTAACGACCGGTCTGGCCTAGTGGGCAGTGACCCTGCCTATGAAGCCGATGGTCCTGGGTTCGATTCCCAGTCAGGGCATTTATTTGTGTGATGAGCACAAATATTTATTCCTGAGTCATGGGTGTTTTCTATGTATTTAAGTATTTATATGTATCAATCTATTAAATATATCGTCGTCTAGTACCTACAACACAAGCCTTACTGAGCTTACCGTAGGACTAGGTCGATTTGTGTAAGATTGTCCCGAAATATTTATTTATTTTTATAATATATTTAAATAGTATTTATCTGTACTGGAGTTGAATATTATTATGATAACGCCCATTCTGTGTCGTAAGCACTTAACAGTGCAATGATAAGTCATTCTCAAGTGCATTTGAAGTGTGTATGCTTAGATTAGCGGTTATTAGCTACACTTAAACGAAGACTACTTACAGAGTGTTTCGTAATATAATAAATCTTTATTTACAATTAATTTTATAGACGCGTTTTATACGAATATTGTTACCCGCTTCTATACAATTAATATGTTTGAATCTGACGATAAATATTTTTTTTTTAAATAAAATAAATTAAATTAAATTTTAAATATTTCGGGACAATGTTACACAAATCGACCTAGTCCTACAGTAAGCTCAGTAAGGCTTGTGTTGTAGTACTAGACGACGATATATATAATAGATAGATACATATAAATACTTAAATACATAGAAAATACCCATGACTCAGGAACAAATATCTGTGCTCATCACAAATAAATGCCCTGACTGGAAATCGAACCCAGGACCATCGGCTTCATAGGCAGGGTCACTACCCACTAGGCCAAACCGGTCGTCAAATACGACCGACGACACGTCGACGATAGTTTTGTGTTTAAAATTTATTTACAATAACTACAATATTATAAAAAAGTACGAGTACTTAACTAGTTATTGCATTAAATCTAAAAAAGGCCCTTGAGGCATTGTACCAAGGACGCCGGCGGCATTTTCTCGTAATCGCAATAGTGAGTACGCTGTGCGAGGAAGCCGCCAGCTCTTCGGTCACCAGTTACATCAACCAGACGCTTCGCGAATTCTGCAAAAAGTTTGTACCCCTTGGACTTAGCGTCTCTACGCCAATTTTGTAATGTATTTCATGTATTTATTGAGAGCAGTATCCGACATAGACACGTTTCCACGATTAGCAACTTTTTTTGCTAAGTCACATAAAAAGTAGCCAAGTTTAGCAAGTTCCTAATCCGGTATTCTCAATTCTCACCTTCCACTTCCTATTCTCCGACAGCCTGCTGGCAACCACGCATCCTGCCGTACCGCCTCCCACAACCACGAAGTCGTACTCCGCGTTATAAGGCTCCGGGTATTTGGCGGCATACTTTTCTGGGGCCTTTTCCGGTCTGGTTAGATTGGCTCTGTAACAAAGGATTTAAATGAGTTTCTGTACCCTTACCATGAGTTGTGACTTTAAGGTTTTCAATAAGGAGTATCGAGTTGACTATCTGTGCATCTCGTTCGCACTAAAATAGGACAAGCGAGATGCGCAGATAGTAAACTCGATACTCGTTATCGAAAACTTCAATGTCACAACTCATGGTAAGGGCTACTTTTGGTACAAGTTTACTTTATTGCACAATCAACAACTGCTAATCGAGAGGATTGAAACGAGGCTAAACAAGACGGGTTTATCTTGTGTATTTTATTAGTAGGAGTTGCTATGGCTAAAATTTCTGCCTCATTAGCAAGGATAGGACAAACTCCCGTCATTTTGAAAATATAACCCTGTTCCGTACAGCAGAGACTTCCTTATGTTAATAAAAAAATACTATTTTATACATTTATTAGACCATAATTTATATACAGTGACAAATTAATTTATGATTGACATTCCGAAATTTACTGTCGCCAATAAAATAGAATGACCAAGATTTTTTCTAAATTTTCAGTTGTGAGTGTGTGAAATGTGAATTTATGACCCATTTATGCGTTGAAAAAGTCCGTTCACAGTCTACGACGTCATAGGGGCATATGTAATCGTTGACATTGGTATACTGTTCTTCCAAAATATTTTAACATCATAAAACAAGGAAGTCTCTGCTGTACGGAACAGGGTTATATTTTCGAAATGACGGGCGTTTGTCCTATCCTTGCTCATTAGTCATTGCTTCTTGAATCAATGTGCCCCGCCCATTGTCAAATAAGCCTCGCAAAATTGGTTTGTGTATAAAGGACGAAAATGACAATGAAATTACATTGTTGTCGCTGACTAGAATAGTGCTAGAATAGCACCACCCCATCTTCTCCCAGTACCTTACCATGAGTTGTGACTTTGAGGTTTTCGATAACGTGTATCGAGTTTACTATCTGTGCATCTCGTTCGCACTAAACTAGGACAAGCGAACAACGACAAAAACGACAAAAACCTCAATGTCACTACTCATGGTAAGGATACAGGGCTGTAGTAACAGACAACAAAGTGACAAAACTGACGGGTAGACAACAGCGTTCGTCGAATTCCAATCTACAGATACTGCTACTACTCCCCAAGATATAACAAGTCATATATGGTGAAGGCTTATGCCCAGTACTAGAAGATTTACGTCTGAAATGATGATGAATTTGATATAAATGTGAATTAGTTACAATCACATTGCGGTGTAATCCCGGCTTCGCCGTGTGATGCCGGCCGACTAGAATAGCACCACCCCATCTCCTCCCGCGGGTGTCGTAAGAGGCGACAAAGGGAAAAATCCTACAGACGGGCAGCAGCCTACAGCTACTGAGGTAGCCAAACCGCCTGCCAAGGGTGGCGACTATGGCAACTACACCACAAGATGATACAAGTCATATTTGTGGGAGGCCTATGTCCAGCATTGGAGTACATACGGCTGACATGTATGTATGTTACCTACACTTCACTCGCGACCACGAAGACAAAGTCGTTCATGAAACGTGGGGTGTAATTTTTAAAGTTAATACGCGGTTTAGTTCGTAGTTTTTGTGCCCATAAATACTTACTTATTCCTTCCAAAGTAGTCAGGTTTCGGTCCGATGTGCCCATACAGGGTATGCACCAGAGAGATGAGTAGAACCGCCGTGGGCGCACACTCTATCCTGCCATCGCAGACTCGGCAGAGGTCATCCGTTATATTCGAGGTCATTGCATCTTTCTACGTTTCTTCCTCTTAAATACTGGCATCTGACCAGGCCTGGGATCACTAGTACTTTAAGTATAAAGTTCTACTTAGTATTTCCAATTCTCTTTCCATTGATAGCACTTTGAATGAATTGTGCGACATTAACACGGTTCTTATTGCATTTAAACTGCACTATTATCTTATTACATTCAAACTGCACTTAAAATTCTTTACTAGAAAACTTAAGTCATATTTATAGACACATCTTTACGGAATAATTACCTACAATTTACGATTACGTTCTATAACTTGCTCACTTGATGAAATTCCTTTTATCTTCAACTTTAGGTCTTTATAAATACCCGTTATTTGCTCATGCACAGGGATTGTTGAGCCACTTGCAATAGTCGCGTAAGAAAGATTTATTTATATTAAAAATTCTTGAAATTAAATTAAAGTTTGCTATTAAATTGCAACGCTTTATCTTATCGCTGTAATTTTTTTCAAAACATCTTTTGTCACATATAATCAACACTACATAAAAAACACGGGCGTATTTGGAAGATAATTTATTGATTAAAAAATTGTATTTTAATACAAGATTTTAAACGGTACACGGTAATATTCGCGACCGATCCGACAGGGTGTTTTCACAAAAATGTCTGCGTCGCTCGGCCATGGAATGTTGACATTTGAAGCATCCGTCCATTGTAATGGTTGGCGAGTGCCAGCACACGTCTCAATAATTAATAATATAAACATTATATTCGTGTTATAGTTTTGTTTAATGAACTGTCAACACTGAGTGACTGACATTGTATAGCGATTATATTTTTTTGGGATTAGAAAAATCGCGAAAGTCGTCGTGCGTTTAGGAATAGTACAGTCAGCGTCATATAGTTGATAGCATCCAAAGTACTCAAAAAGTTCGGTACACCATAGAATTAGTATGGTGTACCGAACTAATTGAGTACTTTGAATGCTACGAACTATATGACGCTGACTGTACATTAGATCAGAGGCCGGGAAAATGAGGATATCATGCTTCAAATAATGAAACTTGCAAAGTCATAACTAACAATGAAATCGAAATGTATTAAAAATTAACATCAGCTGTTTGCTACGCCCGCCATCTTTGCCTCTGTATAGATAATCGTCGAAAAAAAAGTTACTTTGCAGGTCTAGGCCTGCAAAGTTATATGAAATTCCATTTCCATCCCCTTCAGTTGCCCAAAAAACCATAAGGAATGTAAAGACAATATTCCATTGCATGTTTGAGAAAAATAATTTAAAAGTGGTATTTGTCTGTTATTTTCTTGTCCGTAACATTAACAATGGGATATTAAATATTATTTAAACAGATTACTGAAATAATTTTACGAAACCTAGGCACAAACAATCGTTAGTTGTCTAATCTTAAAAAAACGAGGTATAGCTATATATTACATACGTATTACAGTCAAAGACGACCTAGTGGGTAGTGACCCCGCCTATGAAGCCGATGGTCCTGGGTTCAAATCCCAATCAGTGCATTTATTTGTGTGATGAGCACAGATATTTGTTTCTGGGTCTTGAGTGTTTTCTATGTATTTAAGTATTTATATGTATCTATCTATTATATACATCGTCGTCTAGTACCTACAACACAAGCCTTACTGAGCTTACCGTAGGACTATCGATTTGTGTATCGATTTATAGATATCGAAACGGTAAAAGTTTCAAAATATGTATACATGTGCTTTAATGTTGAGACTATATGGTCATTTATACATATTCTAGCACTTTGTTGGTATCAATGGGCAATTTCACTTTCAGGGACACCCGATTACCTTAATTGTCAAATAAAAGTTAAATCAGTGGTCAGTTTAGTGACGACAATTAATCGTGAAATCTTTATGTAAATCATCTTTATTCTCATTTTTCTATTACAATAACACGTATTATTTATGGATTGAACATAAAACAGTAGATTGTATTGAAATTTAAAGCTTAATTGTCGTCACTAAACTGACCACTGATTTAACTTTTATTTGACAATTAAGTTAATTGGGTGTCCCTGAAAGTGAAATTGCCCCGATATCTCTGATCTTGACTGGGTTAGACTATCGGAATTGAACGGTCAAAAGGGTCAGGTACCCCTTATTCATAAACGTATATCAAATGCATTAGTTAATTTATGTTTTGTCTTGCTCATACAAAAACAATTGTCAAGTGACAGATAAGGACAAGATATAATTTTACTAATGTAGGTTTTATAAACGGTTATGACTTATGAATTAGTATTTTATACTATCGTTGACCACGAACTGGAAGACGCAGCGTAGGTAGGCCTCCCACAAGGTGGACCGACGACCTAATTGGAGTCGCGGGATTCTTGGGTCGTTCTGGGGGAGGCTTATGCTGTCCAGCAGTGGACGTCTTTCGGCTGACATGATGATGATGATGATGATGACTATCGTGACAAAATGAAGAGTTTTTCAGTAGACTTGCTGCGTGGCCTAAGTAAAGTACGAGATTGATAAACCTTATTCTTCACATGTATTGTTATGCCTTATAGTATGTATTTATTATTCTTAAGTATTTTTTTCTGTAACAATTTCTGTTTGGTGCAATAAAGAATATTACTCCTACTACTACTACTATGTAGCAATAACTACTACTTGAATACGGCTTTATAGTTAAGAAAAAAAGAACGTGCAAGATAATACTGAACACCTCGCCACGCGCCATCTTAGAAACTGCTGCTGTGAAATGTTCATAGCTTTATTAGAATATTATAGAATAGAAATCATTTATTCGGGACATACACAGAAATAACAAAAGACAAAGATACATAAATATTGACGCGCCTGTCGCAAAAGTGTACATTATGCTTCAAGTAATATTGCTCAGCTACCTCTTCAGGCGTTTCAAACGTGTTTAAATATGTATCGTACTCTCCCACACTTAGCCGCTTCTAATCGAGTACACTCTTATACAAAATAACTTATTATCTGCAACGTAAAAGTTATATTTATTTAGTACCTACTTAACTATATGGAGGTACTTAATGAATATAATAATTATATATAAAATATATTATAGCTATATAAATTGGCAATTAAAGGTAAATTTCTGTCTTCTGCATAAGTACCTTTCATGGCGGGATAAGGTTATGTATATGTAACGGTATATATTTATAATATTTTTTATTTTTATTTATTATAATAATTAGAACTAACAGTTCAACCTTACGTACTAATTAGTTTCTACATAGTTAAAAAATAATTAATAAATTATTTAATTTTATCTTACGCCACATGGGTAATGGTAATTAATTGTTACTGATAAGCAAATAAACAGTTAAATATATTTATTTTTCTACTTTGGTAACTATTTGAGGCCGACTATACTAAATTCTTGAAACTAAAACATTTCTTGCTCCACTTGTGTAGAATTTTAAAGTGTGTACTTGTTAATGTACACTTTGATCGATTAACGTGGGGCAAGTGCTTTCGTGTGAAGGGGACATCAATAATTAGAAAGAGGCAGCTGGTATTTTAGGTCAATTTTTTTATACAAGCGTTTTGCCTCAGTCACACCTGCAGAAGGAGCGAATTCCATTCCTTAGCAGTCCGCATTAGTTAGATAGAAGCGAATGATTTTAAAGATACTTCAGAAAGTTGTGTCATATTGGATTGCATAGAAGACAGATTGGTTACAGAATACTAATTTAAAAATGTTGTGTACAATTGTTATTGTGATATAGGCAGTAATGATTTTTAATTCGTTTACTACTACAATGTATTCTGCTTGTGTTATGTCATGTTATTGTACCTTGCTAAATAAAATAAATAAATAATCTCAATTATAATTATAATATGAATTAGTTTAGGATAAAGCTCGGTTTTGCTCTAACCAGCTCTTATTCTTTTAAAGAAAATGATGTCTAAGAAAGTGTTGATAGTTCAACAGTTTAAAAAAATACTTTATGCTAATCATGAGCTATGTCAATTGAAATTATGCGAACCGACATGATCAAAAATGACTAAAACCAAGTTTGACTGTATGCGTTTATTTGCGTAAGATCACAAGACACATGCGTGTTGCTGATAGCATTAGGTTCGGTTACGTAGATTTTATAACGTTGTTTTTTTTCTACTCATAATCACAAGATGTTTCTAATATAATAAGAATATGTATTGTCCCAAAGTTGTTTTTCCTATTTTGTTACCATCTTCAGTATATTTTTTTAGCGGTAACAAAAAAGGAAACTTCCAAAATTTATGGAATTTACTGGATCATTTTTTGTCTCTTGGAATGAAAAGAGCTCGTGATTATGAGTGTAAAAAAAAAAACATTTTTTTTTTGTTGAAAAATCACAGTTGCATTTTTTTAGAGAAACGCTCAGGTATATAAACATTTCAGTTCTTATGAACAAGATGGAATTACTTATAAGAAGTACTGGCAAAGTTAATTACAATCACTTGCACCAATAAGGCAGTACATACACTCGGTCACCAGTACCAACCCCTATCGAGTGGTAAAACATACTGCGATCGCCAACCCGCCTGCCAAGCGTGACGATGTAATTAAACCCTCGAAATATCAGTGGACGGCAGTGGTTGATAGGATGGAAGGAAGGATGCCTAATGATTATTAGAATAAATGAAATTAATTATGACAATAAATTTTATGCGAAACATTAGGTTAACCTTGTGTTCCTGGGAACATGTCAGCTGGTCAGCGCCGATCGATGGTGGGACCTCACACCTGGCTGGTGTCACCAGTGGCACCTTATCGGGTTCTTTGCGTTTAATTAACTTGTAGTGCAGATAATTCGACTACACATCTGGCGTAGTGGGTAGCAGCGGGGGCGCGTCCATGCAAGCCGATTCCTGCCGACTTAACTAACTTTCCTACAGTTCAGTGTTCCTTGAGCTCATGAAAAAATGACAAAGCCATGTTGGCACCGTCTTGCCTAAGAAATTGACGCACCGGTAGTGACCCTGCCTATAAAGCAGATGGTACTAATCAAATCCCAGTAATGGCATTTATTTGTGTGATGAGCACAGATATTTGTTCTTTTTTTTATGACATAGGCGGCAAACGAGCCGACGAATTGCCTGGTGGTAAGCAATTACCGTCGCCCAATGGGCACCCGCAACACCAGATGAGTTACAAGCGCGTTGCCGGCCTTTAAGGGGGGTTGGAGCTCTGGGAACCTTACTCACCATCAGGAACACAGCACTACATACCTGAAAGGTAGCAGTGCTATTATGGCTGTGGTCTTCTGTAAGGAGGAGGTATACTTCCCCAGTTGGGCTGCCCCAGATTCAAGCGTGATCGCTGTACCCTACCTCTCATAAAATATATCCTCTGTTCCTGAGTGTTTTCTACGTATTAAAATATTTGTTTATTATATATATCGTAGGCCGAGTACCCGTAACATAAGCCTTCTTGAGCTTACCATGGGGCTTACTCAATTTGTGTAAGGATTTCGTAATAATACAAATATTATTGTACATGTTGCCCTTCTTTAGGTAATTTTAGAGCGTCGACTTGTGATAATTTAAACTGTTAGAAAACTAATGGTATTTCAGAAAAATTATAATTGTAATTATGGGTACAGAAATCATACATTTCGTGCAAAAATAAATGTAAGAAACTTTTATGCGGCTATTTTCTATCTCAAAGTTTTTGGTTACGACTCCACGACTTAAAAAAATCGGCCCCTTTTTTCTTTCTCTGTTTTAAATGAGAATTAAACTTATACTATTCGATATCTCATATTATAATGAAAAATAAATTGTAAGTCAACTAGTTGTACACGTATACGCAATACTTAACGGAGCAAATTATTTGTCCATGCTTAAAAAAGCTTATATTAGGTAATTATAACTATGTAAAGAACTTTTGTAAATTTCAGATTTTTGTTTAACTTTATTTGGGGGCCAAAGAATCGTGCACTCAAATTAAAAAAAAAACTTGGAGTGCTAAAATAAACGCACTTAAAAGTTAATCGACATTATTTTTGCACATAATGATAAATGATTAATAATTATTATCGTTCATGTTCTAAAATACTATTTTTCGTGTCAGACGGAGTTTCACGATTCGAGCACTTGACGATCAAAAATCGACACCTTGGTCGTATAGAAATTTGATCTTGACAACAAAACAAATAAAAAGTAATCTAGCCGATAAAAAAATAAATGTTAACGCTTAAAACCCATAATTTAGTGTGACAAACGTACGTAAAAGCCGCAGAAATCGATACTTAAGTAATCAACCTGCGAGCCACAATAGAAAATTTGACAACACACTTGTTACCGCCAAGTCTCTAACTACTATGTTGATTAAAAAACTCTATTATCTACAGCTTTATAACACGTTTTAATTAGAAATATACTTTATTTTGTAGGCAGTAAGGTTAAATTTGCAAGTTCAGCCAATGTCCTTGTTTATGTAGGATTAAACTTTATTAATATTGCTTAAAGGAACGCCCTAGCTATTTTGTTCTATATATGTGTAGGTGTATACATGTCGGTATGTCACCAAGGTATCATAAAATTGACGCAAACCATGAATTTCTAATAATCTTGAACGACTTGTGTTGAGAATTATATTATATAGCGCCTGTAATAATATTTGCATCACGGGGGGTGCTTTACTATAAGATTTAAGCAGGCGCTGTGTAAATTTGATATTGCCGCGTGATCGAGAAATCCTACTCAAAATTTAGAAAGCGAAATAGAAAATTATAAACATTTATTCTGTAAAGTGCCGAGTGCCGCCAGCTAAGAATATCACCCCATAACCAACCGCGGTAGTCGTAAGAGGCAACAAAGGGAAAATCCGACATATGGACAGCATAGTCCGTCAAAAATCATCAGTTTTTCCGGTCGACAAGGGTGGTGACTATGGCATTATACGTAACTTCAAGATGATATTCATATTTAAGGGAGGCCTATGAATGATTAATGATGACGAAATGATGATAAAGACAAGTTCACTTTGTGTCTGACAGTTTTAATAACAAAATTGTGTGCTCGATTCATAAAATATATATTAGAAAGTTAATGTGATGAAGTAAATTAAGTAATTTGTTTCCAAATTGTCAACACAGACTGCTGTTTGTATTCCCATATTATTATAAATATACATTGCAGACGACACGACACGATTGTCTGTGTGGGCTATTATTTCGATGTTTGCCTGTAATGGGTTATTACAAATATTATATTTATTTTAAACGTGTATTACATTTGGGTTTCATAAATTATAATGGATTTAAAATTGAAAATGAAGTTTTTTTTAGGTTTCGTTTCGCTTTTACCCTTTGTTTACGGGTAAAAGGGTCTCTGTTAATAAGACTTCTCTGTCTGTCTGTCAATCTCTCTGCCTGTCTGTTTGTCTGACTGTTTGTCTGTCTGTCACCTGGATGTACCTAACAAACCGTGTCAGACAGTTGACATTTTAAAAGATTTTGTTGCCTCTACAACAACAAATAACTACTAAAAAGAGAATACTTACAATACATATTAAAGGGAGACTCCCAAACAATATAGGTGGTATTTTTGTTGCATTCTGGTCAATGTTAATAAGGGCACATATATGTAGTCTAATGTTGAATAGGAACCCTTAGTGCGCTACTTCGGATCGCACTTGACCAGTTTTAAGTTATTATGACATATTTCACCGGAAAAGTGGTGATTTTAAATTGTTTAAACTAAACACACGTTATTATGTAACTTACATTTAGATGTCAAATTACCGGAAATTGGTAGAGGTTTGTGGTTTTTAGTGTTTAATTTTGTTTTGGATACATAATAGGAAAGCGCAATTGCGGAGGTCCAAAAATTAAATAAAAAAGGACAGTGTAAATTGAAAAAACTCCTGCCATATTACAGCTTACCTCAGGACCTAGAAATGGAAGAGAATAACCGCATTTTTAAAAGAAAATTGCAATAGTACATTTCGATCCTATAAAAAAAAAATTTTTTTTCGAAGGGTGTAAGAAGGGAAGAGCCCGAGTGAAACGAGGGTGACAATCACCCGAGTCTTAAAGAAGTTTTTACACGTGTACCGATCCAAATTTTGGGTGGCCTTTGGAACGTCTTTCTTTTTAAATATGCAAGTTGTGTTTTTGTAAATATTATTATTGTAATCTAATTAATGTTTTTTTTTTTTGTTTTCAGGTAAGATTTTAACGGATTCTAGTAAGTACCTGCACATGGTTTTTAGTTAAGTCTTTTTCGAAATGATTCAAAAATAAATCATTTATCTATACATCAGATATCTGTTATTTTTTTAACCTGACTTGGGCTTTATGCACATGTGTGGTGCGATAGAGCAAGCGGACTGTGTGGAGGGAAGGTAGCCTGGGGAAAATCCAGGACCCTTCCGCGCCAGACTTGACTTGTACTACTGGAGTACTCCTACTGAGTTTTCGCTTCCAGTGAGATTGGTTGAGACGGTCTCAACCGAATCTGAGTGGTGTGTAGTGGGAGCTAATGGGAGTTTTATTGCTGGTTCGCTACCCCTAGCCTGCTGGTAAAGACTCCAGCAAGAAACCCAGCAGGCCCGACCGCTGTCGGAGTGAAGATATCTGAATAATGCTGTTATTGTCAAGGCGATACAGTTGAAGTTCAGATATTTGTGACCACCTCCACAGCTCCGATATATCTGAATGCGACTGAGCAATCAAAGGCCTTAGTTTTAATTGAGAGTAGTTAAGTAGTTATTATAATGCCTGGCTTAGCTTGTATTTTATTTGGAAATAAAGATATTAATAAATTAATTGCAGCAATAATCCTCATAATGACCTGAGCGCCGTACCTTTCATAATTGACTGCACAGCCGCAGGACGGAATTGCATACGAATTATTAAATGAGCAATTGCAATAACTACACCTTTTATTTGATTCTGGTAGGGGTGTGCGTCAGTTGAAATGGCCAACCCGCATTAGATTCGTGTAAGCTTATGATCGTGCTATGTAGTTTCATATCTATTTGTTTATATTAATTCACATATGAACCGAATTTTAAAAACAAAACGATTGTGAGATCAAATAGAAATTACATCAAAGTAGGGTTTTAAAAAAAAAATCTGTTACTCATTATTTTTTTATATAAATATGCTTCTTATAATATAGTATATGTTTCGTTATATATATATAAATATATTTATTTTAGTGTCCTATGTTACATTTTATTTTAGATTTTTTCTGATTTTTTGTAAAGTCATTAAAAATATATAGAAATGACTATGTTTTTTGCGTTTCTAGAATTGACAAATGCGCGTTCTAGAGCTTATAATAATAATTAATTACGGTTATTATTTAATTGTATCTATTATATACTTTATGAAATATATCTTTTTAAGGAATATTAACGTCTAAGCCATCGTTAGAGATTTCTATAATATTACATTTACATTAGGCACGATGCAATTTTGTGTTCATGTCAATAAATACATGATTTTTAAGGAAAGTCTAGTAAGGTAATCATTTAGTTTTTTGGTTATCATTATAATAAAAAAGCGCTATATATTGCTAAAACATTTCAAATTATAAATAGGTTTAATAGGCTTAAAGAATCATTTTTTAAGTTTAATTTATTTATATGTATTTTTTTTAAGTTGCATAAATTAAGAATAACATATGTGGTTTTTTAGATTCCTCTAGCAGGCAGCCCTAGCTAAAAATAACCAAAATGGCGTCGTTACGTAGCAACCGAAACGCTCTGAGCTAATAAAACCAGCAATAAATGAAAATATGACCGAACGAAAACCGAAATAGCCGTGCCATTCCTTTTAATCACACCAATAAAGGGTTAGAGGCAGTTAGGTACACTCGACAACCTTTTAACTTAAAATCCAGTTACAACGGGCACCTAAATTAATAATAACCATGTACACGTGGGTGAAAATGGTACAAGTTTACAAGTGCCCCTGTATATGACGTACAGCGCCATCTGTTATCGGATAGTTTAACTTTTTTAGTTTTAGTTCCGCTATTCGCCGCTAAAGCGCGTTATTCCAAACGCGGGCAACACTAGACTATAAAATAAATGTTACACGCGTTTTTTTTCAACTTTTTATATGGTTGTTACAGTTGAAAAGGTCAAATTATATTGGTTCTTACATACCGTGGGAACGACTGTGAAACTTTTATGGGAATTAACGGTCGAGTCGTAAAAAGTTATCTCGGGGATTAGAAGAAAAAGGAATGTAACATATGCTAATGCGTGCATTGGGATATCGCTGAATAAAGGATACATAGGCTGTTACTGAACCAGCGTGCTACACCTTCGACCTCGTCGTCACTTACCATCAGGTACGACTGAGGTCAAACGCTGGACAGTCTTGTATAAAGAAAAAAAAAATCCCAATAAGACATTGTATACCGGGTGTGGCCTGTAATAGGAGCGTTAACTTTAGGGATTGTTTCTACACCACAAACGTAGCAACATTTGTTCTACGACTTTTGAAAATAACTTATAGTTTAATAAATATTAATAAAAAAAGAATTTCCAAGCAAGCAATGTATTGCGAAAACTATGAAGTTTGTAAGCTGACAGTAAACGTCAACTAGACTATTGGATGCTGTTCATTGAAAATACTATTTAGTTTGTTCGAAAAAATCACAAGTAATAAATTACCCAATTGTGTAAAGGTGTAGAACAAATGTTGTTACATTCGTGGTGTAGAAGCGATCCCTAAAATTTTTGCTCCTATTACGGGCCACACCCGGTATAAAACGTGTATTATAAGTTAATTAAAATAATTTATTTCTTTGTGTCAAGTAAAGTGTATAAACATTAACTCAAATAATAATACAATAATATGACTAAAAACTAACTATACTAATGGCCCGTTTCACAATCTCCAGTTAACCAATACTTGTCAGATAAATGTTTGCAGTCCTTTTCTTTTATATGACTGGAGAAAAGGAAGCAATAATTTTAACTGGCAGATAAGTTTATCTGGCGATTGTGACACAGGCCCTAAATCCAGAAAAGTTCTCTTCGGCATGGTGCCGAAGACGCTGGCTGCGTTAAGGCTGTGGTCTCAAATAGCACCACCCCGTCTCCTCTCGCGGGTCGTAAGGGAAAAATCCTACGGACGGGCAGCAGCGTCCGTCGAAACCCAATCTACAGCTACTGCGCCAACCCGCCTGCCAAGCGTAGTTATGGCAACTGCCCCCCAAGATGATACAAGTCATATTTATGGGATGCCTATGTCCAACAGTGGACTATGAAATGTATATGCATATGAAATGTATATTCGTTAGTTAGTGCATTATTCCCGATAAATGCATAACCATATAATGTCAAACCAGTCCGGCCGTTGCACATTCTTGCACCACGGCGCATCTTAAAAGGAGTTACAATGATGCAACTGCTAATTACTGGACATATCGCATACATATGCAACAACATTATATATCTGTATATATAATTAAGCCTAGCATATAAGTACAGTTTAAAATCAAATAGCTATTCGGATCGGGTAGTAGTTACGTTACTTTTGGACCCGGGTATGTCCTTAAACTACGTCTAACAATGAGAGGTAGGGCACAGCGATGACCATCACGCTTGAATCTGGGGCAGCCCAACTGGGGAAGTACCTCCTCCTTACTCAAGACCACAGCCATAATAGCACTGCTATCTTTCAGGTATGTAGTGTTTTGTTCCTGATGGTGAGTGAGGTTCCCAGAGCTCCAACCCCCCTTAAAGGCCGACAACGCGCTTGTGACTCCCCTGGTGTTGCGGGCGACGGTAATTGCTTGCTTACCACCAGGCAATCCGTCTGCTCTTTTGCCGCCTATGTCATAAAAAAAAGTTAATAAAATTAAAGAATATATTATGTACCTCAGTCTAAGGTACATAATATATTCTTAATCAAGATATTATACCAGTTCAAAAGTAAGCTTCATATTGTTTTTGTATAGTTTTACATATATATATGTAGTTTTACGACCGGTCTGGCTTAGTGGGAAGTGACCCTCTGCCTATGAAGCCGATGGTTCTGGGTTCAAATCCCAGGCAGGGCATATATTTATGTGATGAGATATTTGTTCCTAAGTCATGGGTGTTTTCTATGTATTTAAGTATCTATATGTATCTATCTATTATATATGGTGACGGCACCAGTAATGGACAAGGAACCAATCATGAACATTAGTGCATATTTCAAAGGAGTTAAGTGTTGTGCATTTGTTGGGACATATTCAATTTATAACTTTATGATTTATGAAATAAGAACTAAGTGTCCATCATTGGTGCCTGTCAGCTAAAAGTGTCCAACATTGGTGCCATTACCTTATGTATATCGTCTTCTAGTCTACAACACAAGCCTTACTGAGCTTATCGTAGGACTAGGCCGATTTGTGTAAGTTTGTTCCAAAATATTTATTTATATAAATGTATATTCTCTGCAGAACTACATAGACGTGGTGCTTAGTTTTTTACCTATACTTGACATAATTGAGGACATTTTATCTGAAAACTTCCAGTTACCCTACCACTACCCACTAGGCCATCAAGTATTTGCTAACAACCTGATTGCATTAGCGAAACCTATTTGGACATAAAAGACTGCGTATTTCCATGCCGGTCCTATAAACCTGGAATCTTCAAGTTACGTCAATAGCTGAATTTACTTTTAGCTATTATCATCATCATCATCAGCCTATCGCAGTCCAGCTGGACATAGGCCTCCCCAATCACGCCATCGTGTTCGATCGTCGGCTGTTCGCATCCAGCTCCTGCCAGCCGTCTTGCGCAAGTCGTCACCCCACCTAGCCTGAGGGCGTCCTAAACTACGCTTGCCGAGACGCGGTCTCCACTAAAGAACTCGTTTACCCCAACGGTTTACTTTTAGCTATAGTGAAATAAAACAACTAAAACGGATTAAATCGCGTATAATAATTTAAACTTCATTCGTTTTAGTTGTTTTATTTCATGAGTACTTATCGCGGCAACCGAAGACAATATTTTAGCTATAGTATTTGCATATGTTATTATGATGCTTTGGCGGGATGAAGATTAGTCTTTAAGATGCTTACAAATACCAGGATCAATGGACCTTTCATCATCATCTCTCTCGCGTTGTCCCGGACTTTTTCCACGGCCCATGGGAACCTGGGGTCCGCTTGGCAACTAATCCCAGGATTTGGCGTAGGCACCAGTTTTACAGAAGCGACTGCCATCTGACCTTCCAATCCAGAGGGTGAACTATAAGGCTATGTTCACATGAGCGCGCAGCGAGGCGCGGTTGGCTTCCTCTGGAGTTATTTTTTAAATTATTGTATTGCATGTTTGATAAAAGTACCATACATTGTCGTGAAATGGGGTTTCCGGCTTCGTAACAATCCTACCTGCGGCCGGCAACCCCTTACTGCCCGGCCACTATAGTAATGTACTATTGAACTTGGCTTAACCCGCTGCCGTGTGTATATACATTTTCCACTTTCGCAATATAATTTATAAACTTGAATACAAGAATTCAAATACCCGTTTCTAACCAGCGGACTAGTTACGTATTGAAATATACTAATTATTAATACTTACGCATAAGGTATTGGTTCAGATTCCCAGTATAATACGAGTATCTATGGTAAGAGAGAGTTGTCTACGGAAAGTTACTCAGTTATGCAGAAAATGTGAGGGAAATGAATTAATTATTTATATATCCCAGTCCCTTGATTTATTTAACACGTTCACAGTCTCAATACAAAATGTTTTGATTTCATAATATAGCCAAGAACATTATATCGCACATCCGGACCCGGATCTATTGGACCCGAGCATGTCCTTAAACTACGTCCAACAATGAGAGGTAGGGCACAGCGAAGTACCATCACGCTTGAGTCTGGAGAAGCCCGACTGGTGAAGTACGTCCGTACATAAGGCCACAGCCATAATAGCACTGCTACCTTTCAGGTATGTAGTGCTGTGTTCCTGATGGTGAGTAAGGTTCCCAGAGCTCCAACCCCCCTTAAACAGCGGCAACGCGCCTGTGACTCCCCTGGTGTTGCGGGTGCCCATGGGCGACGGTAATTGCTTAACCAGGCAATCCATCTGTTCGTTTGCTACCTTTGTCATAAAAAAACCGTGGTCCACTTATACATTTTTGACACTAATTCTGGGGTTACTGGTTAAGTGGCGCAAGTGGGCTAAGAAACTTCCAGGTTAGCACTCTGATTATTACATTATTTCATAATAGAATACTGTCGAATGTATCAAATATTGACAGAGAAATCAGAATTATCTATATAGTATGAGCGTGATTGAAAGCAGACGTGTTTTTTTTATGAAAAAGGTGTCAAACGAGCAGACGGATTGCCCGATGGTAAGCAATTACCACCCAGTAACACCAAGGGAGTCACAAGCGCGTTGCCGGCCTTTAAGGGCGTTGGAGCTCTGGGAACCTTACTCACCACAAGGAACACAACACAAGATACCTGAAAGGTAGCAGTGTTATTATGGCTATGGTCTTCTGTAAGGAGGAGGTACTTCCCTAGTTGGGCTTCTCCAGACTCAAGCGTGATGGTACTTCGCTGTGCCCTACCTCTCATTGTTGGACGTAGTTTAAGGACATACCTGGGTTTTGATTTCAGTGCGTACCTTGTCGGTTATAGATAATCATTTATTGGGCACTGGACCTTGAAAGTGTTAATAAGCGAGATGATCGAAAGAAAAAAAGCATTGTACCAAGGATGCTGGTGGCATTTCGTAGTTTTATCGAGGAAGCCGCCAGCTCTTCGGTCACCAGTTACGACAACCAGATGCTTCGCGATTTCTGCAAGAAGTATGCGCGCGCTGGGGCTCAATTGACCTAGTGTTTCTAGTTACACCAAACTGTACAAATTGGTACTCTTTGCCCAACTGTGTCTCTGTGTTTAAATATTTCGGCGCTTTCCGCCGCTGCACCCAGCTTTTGCATTAGTTCTTTAGAGTTGGGACGGCGCTAGGGTGTTTAGGCAGGTAGCATCCTACACCAGCATCGAATTATTAATGTACAGTCAGCAGCAGAAGTTACTAAGCGTTTCAGGTGGTCAAAATGAGGTCAACACATCTCTATTGTCAAGAGAATAAGAGCGCGTGTAGGTCATTTTGAATACTTTAAACGCTTAGCAACTTTTGCTGCTGACTGTACTTACCAAACTATTACACACACGTGTGAAACTGTTAGCCCGAAGCACAGAAACAAGTCGTGTAAGATTTCCTAAAACTTTAAACTATTTAAATTCGAACTATGATTGTATCTTACCACAGATCACTTAACACTGTTATAGAGAAGGGAACTCACCAGTTCTTTGACAATGTGATAGTTAAGTCTTTAAATCGGTAGCCAACTTGTGGCTGTCGACGTATTATCAGCGTGTAGTGTGAAGTTTTTGAAAACTTTTAACCTTTGCATTATATTTAAATCGAAAGAAAAATAGAAAAATTTGACTCGCAGCGGGACTCGAACCCACAACCACTGGATAACTAGCCCAGTGCACTACCAGTTGTGCTATACGAGTGCCGCTTAGACGTGTCAAATTTTACATTATACAGAATAAGCACGACTGAAATGATAAAAATATGAAATGAAAGGCAGTTTTAATAGCAGATTGGACAAGTTTATTTTATAACGGGTCTCGTAATTATTTATGAAATAATACAACTAATAATTTTCTGTCAAAATTGAAATTTTTGGTAAAAGCTCAACCGGTTAAAGATATCTGCTCCAAAATCGGTTGTCCATCGCCATTCAACGCGGTAACGCCGCTAGCATGATGGGTACCTTTGCGTCAGGCACAACTCCCCCATGTTTACAGATCGCTCCCTGTGGCAATCTATGGGGGAGGCATATGTCCAGCAGTGTGTATCCGACTGATGGGTATGCAGATTGGATAAATACAACAAAATAGGAGAAAAAAACTTGAAATTTTAATAAAAGTGGCATAATAGGCATGGTCTAAACAGTACTGAACGATTTATCATGCGGTGTCCGTTCGTATATAGTCTGTGTTGGTATCTAAAATTTGTGGTAATAAATCTTAGTAGCAATAGCCCCTAATTCGAGGGTTCGGTACAAAATAATAGCTTTAGGTATGAACTGCTTTTAACTAATGCTTAATACCTTGACATAATAAAATATAGTATTGAGGTCTTTTAAACATAGGCGCAGCGTGGGCAGAACCTCCACAAAGTGAACGACGAAACGGTTAAAACACGGGAATCTACTGGACGCGGGTGGCGTGAAATTAGTTACTGTGCGTCGCTATATACATATATAGCGACCTATAAGTATCTATATAGGTATAGGACTTCCTTCGGCTGATATGATGATGATTATGAGACATAGATAACAGGATATTTTTGATCAGCTCCTAACTCCTGACTCCTTGGTGTTGCGTAGAGATGTAGCCTCGCTCTGCATCTCTTCAGCCTCTGTAACGCAGACTGTTCCGAGGAATGAGTTTTTGGTAAATATAATTTGATAATCTGTAATGTCATATTAACTTATTTAAATAAATAAATAAATATTTACCAGTCGCTCGGTCGCCGGTCCCAGGTTGGAAAGTCAGATGGCTGTCGCTTCCGTAAAACTAGTGCCTACGCCAAATCCTGAGATCAGTTGCCAAGCGGACGGATGATGAATGTGTATATTTATAACTTTTGAAATTATATTTTTATTTGTTCTAAATCATTTTTTAATTGATGTTAGTAAACGCCATAGCGCCTCCAGTATTCAATGACAGTAATTTAAGTCCGCAAATTGATTATTTAATTACATCAATCATATTATTGGCTCCTATTAAATACGGATCGCAGTAGACAGTAAACAAGCAGTAATACAGGCGAGACTAAATATTTGCTGACAATTAATGGTTCGGCCATGTAATGCGAAGGGATGACGACCACATGACAAGAAAGGTCCTAAAACATTGCGGAGGGAAAGAGAGGTGTGGGGCGTCCCCTTACGACATGGACCCGGGTATGTCCTTAAACTACGTCCAATAATGAGAGGTAGGGCACAGCGAAGTACCATCACGCTCGAGTCTGGAGAAGCCCAACTGGGGAAGTACCCTCCTCCTTACAGAAGACCACAGCCATAATAGCACTGCTACATTTCAGGTATGTAGTGTTGTGTTCCTGATGGTGAGTAAGGTTCCCAGAGCTCCAACCCCCCTTAAAGGTCGGCAACGCGCTTGTGACTCTCCTGGTATTGCGGGTGTCCATGGGCGACGGTAATTGCTTACCATCAGGCAATCCGTCTGTTCGTTTGCCACCTTATGTCATATAAAAAAATATAAAAAATGGACCCGGACGATTGAAAAAGACATGGCGACGATGGGTGCTAACCCGGACATGATACACGACCGGCTTGAGTGGCGCAAGCTTATTAGGAGAGCTGATCCCAATTAATATGGGATCAAGGCAAGGCAATGATGATGAATTAAGTGTTGCATTTTCTAAACAGAAAAATAAGATGACAGATAGAAATTGCGGAATACTTACCAAAATCCTTTTCGAGATTTCGAGAAAAAAAAAAAGTTTACTCACATTTAATTACTTACACTACATGTTTTGGGAATCGCATCTCAATGCGTCCGTCAAAGCCCAATCTGCAGTTACTGTGGCCAACCCGCCTGTCAAGCTTGGCGACTATGGCAATTACCCCCTTAAGATACGAGTTATGTTTGGGGGAATAGGGGATGCCTATGTCCAGCAATGAACGGCTTCCAGATGAAGTCAGTGAGTGTGAGTGAAGCGTCAATGTTATTTTATCTGTTTATCTCACGAATTCAAAAAAAACAAGTTTACTGTAATTTGTATAGACACTGCATCCAAAGGATGTATTTAATGGCCTTTTTCAATTACATATGCTAATTCCTGAGTGATGTCTCATCAAACTGTATTATTTTAATGGCGTACATTATTCACTTCGCTAAACTATATCCAGGCAATATATCTTTGAAAAAAGTTATTAATTACTACAATAAACTCCTCAAACGAAAACACCGTAACAGCCATTTCAATTGTCAAGCAAATGTATATCTTATTCTTTGCATCGTAAGTTCCAAATTTAAATTATTCGAAACGTACTTACTGCTTTTATAATGTAATATAGCGACTCGTTTTAAAATAAATAGCCTTACTATTTTTATAAAGAGAGAGGAAAACAAATGTATAAATATAATATACTAATTTATGCAACCGTTATTGTTTAAGAGGTCAAAAAAGGCGAGTGGCGTGGACACAGTTCCTAACCTTACGGCTTCTAAACAACTACATCCATTGCTCCTCTTGTCCTCCTTCACACAGGGATCTCTGAGCATGAGGGGCCCAATGCCATAACCACGCTCGGCAGGCGGGTTGGAGACCGTATTTCCAGCTACGCTCTTACTGAATTTAATTTAGCATTTCACTCGTCCAATCTCCAATCGAATTCCCCGAGTTAAATAGAGGCGTACCCCGCATCAGTTAAGCTTGTTGCTAATGAGCACACGATGCAATCTGCGGTGGCCATGTGAATATACAGAGTGAGATTTCAATGGGACATAATTGCAACTTAATTTTATTGCTGTTTTTTTTGTTTGATATTACTAATGGCAATAGACGATTGAAATATTCACAGAATATGCAGTTGATTCACTTCAATAATAAAAGAATAATCCCCTTCGATACATTCCTATTAGTTAATAAATTTCACGAAGCGTCTTGCGGGTTTCATTATTGGTTTGTTATGACACGAAGCCATTTGTAGCCACCTGACGTTGCCTGTGTTGCGCATATTAATAAGAAGTTTCGGTTTATAGTCCCAAGATTAACCCAATCCCAATACTTAACCAAATTCCTAAATTAGATTTCACACACGTAGAAATAGAATTTGATGCTGTCAGTCTAAAACATGCTCGTTATATTTGATCACGTGTCAAAAGTTATCCTGTATATTCAGCTCAACCTTGCGTGTGCGCACCGCTTCGTGCGCTTCCAGGTAAACGAATCGGAATGCTTATAACTAAACGCTTTCATTAAATTCTGTGATATCTCAACTTCGGCCATCTTAGTACTATCATACTTCGTATTAGTTAGGCATATACCAGAGGCTCTAGTTTAAGTTTCTTTTAACGTAAAAAAAGTTTCAAACGCGTAAGTGATAATGTTATTTACTTATATGGGTAACTCTAACGCGATGGTGACGTTTAAAACTTACATGGATCTGAACATCTTTCGGCTATATGCGACATGGAGGGAAAGTACCTTGAATTTTGTAGATGGAACATTTTACTTACAAGCGATATTATTTTAATTAATTAAACAATTAAAACTGCATTCATAGATTTTTAAATATTTACATGGTTGAACAGGGAATCGAACAACGCACACGAGAAAAAAAATACCCTGTAGCTTTATCATACCGATCGAAAGGCTTCATCATAAGGATTTTTTTTTGCTAAATAACGTAGTATCAGAAATAAAAGGAAGGCGAAATAATCAAAACAGTGCTGCTTTGTAATCTTTGTATTGAACAGAGTGTAAATTTGAGCATTTGATAAAATAAATTGGTTAAGTAATTTTGAATTATGAATGTCAAAATTTATGGCCTTCCTTTTATTTCTGACATTATGTTATTTACCCTCAGAACTTACTCCGTATTTTTCGCCGGTTAAAAAGTAACGCTATATAGTGTGTAAATATTATACGGGCGAATCTCTTAACGGAGGGTAGAATAGGATATAAGAAATATATCTAACTTTTACTTAGAAGTACAATAAAAAAATATCCATATAAAAAAATTCGGCCCGCAATGTAATGCAACACACTCGAGTTAAACACTCGTTGACAGTTAGTTTCAAAAGCTCATATCGCGTAATGTTCGTAGTACATTACTGCTCAGAAATTTTACAAAAATTTATGATATATGCATAATAGGTATAGTTAAAGAAAAACATTTTGGTTAATGATTATACTGGTAAATCATATGTCTGGTTTAATTCTTCGCCCGTATTAGACTTACACACAGTATTTATTATATTCGGGGTCAACAGAAGATCGTTTTAAGAGTTAAAAGAAAAGTGTGTGCTTAATAATTTTGGTCTAGTCTGTAGATATATTTAATACGAAATGAAAATCGTTTATAAAAATAAATAATTACAATTTTTTTCACTACTTGTGACATCCAATTTTAAGAACTCGTAAAAAACAAATATCAGGTGAGGCTACCATTTCTTAGAAAATTTGAGTTATTCAAGTCTTCATAGATGCTATCTCGGCTAGAGACCACAATGCTTCAAACAAAGCAATTTAGAGATATGGATCTTTAGACAAGTGCCCCCATAGCTGTACTGTTGTACACAGAGCAAAATACTTGTTCATCATCATCATTTCAGCCAAATATGACTTGTATCATCAAGTAAGAAATGTCGAGATCCATCGTCGCACCAGGGTGCAAGACGTCGGTTTCGTCATTACAAATCTAAAATGGAATTGGGCAGGGCATGTTGCTAGGCAGAGTGATGGCGGGTGGACTAGAACGTTAACGGAGTGGTGGCCGCTTTCAAATGAAAGAAGCCCCTGGCGTCCGTTGGCACGTTGGGTCGACGACATTCGGAAGATTGCGGGTCACTTCTGGATGAGATTAGCTCAGGACCGGGACAAGTGGCGTACTAGAAGAGAGGCCTATGCTCAGCAGTGGGCGTTAAAGGGCTGATATGATGATGATCATCCAGGTAGTTGACATAGCCGCCACTAGTAGTGGCAAGCGGGTTGGCGACCGCAGTAGCTATATAGTGGTTTCAACGGACGCTGCTGCCCGTCCGTAGCATTTTTCCCTTTGTCGCCTCGTACAACACCCACGGGAGATGGGGTGGTGCTATTCTAGTCAGGAGGCATAACATAGAACTTAAAAAAAACTATGAAAATTACTAACGAATGAGAACTTTTTTTACAAGCTTTTATTTAACTTGCAATGTAAATATGTAAGTACTTCGTATGTTTGGTGAAATGACCGAATGCTTGTTTGCCACCGACGTTGTATTAAAAAAAATCGGAAAATGTCGCTCTTGAAGTTAAACAAATGTGTTCGCTTTTGAACCGCAAATCCATAAAATATGAAGAAAAAAAAACATGAATGTACAGATTAATAAACCCTTTCAAGGAAAACAATTTTGAACTTGAACTGTTGTACCGTTTTTGAGTTACGGAATGAAAATTAAGTAGCCCTAGTTACACTGAGCATGGCCCGACATGCTTTTGTCCGGTCTATTTAGTTTTAAGGTCGAGCATCTTAGTTATTGTAATTTCTATTAGCCATGCTTGTATTTTATTTGAAAATAATATAACTCAATGCTACATCTATCACATTATTTCCGCTGTCATATATTACTCTAATTGACCAATCATGACCCTTATTCCAAGGACATAAGGATTAATACTGGTTTGATACAAAATTCTAATCTTTGTAGAAAACTGATTTTGTTTTAACTGCTGACGGATTCAATTTGGTTGATGGAGATTTTTTATTTGGAGCAAGGAATATACAAGATCCAATTTTAGATTCGTCTCAAGCTTCCACTTTTTTAATATTGTCTTCGGATGAACTAAAAGAGCAGCGTCCGTTGAAACCCAACCTGTATCTAGTGCGATCTCCAACCCGCCTGCCAAGCGTGGCGTCTATGACAAGCCTCCCAAGATGATGTAAGTCATATTTGGGGAAGGCCTATGTCCAGCTGTGGAAGACTTACGGCTGAAATGATGATGATCATGGATCGAACAAGTTCGTTGGTAGACAAAGACCTAAATGGAAATGGTGGAATATGAACAGATTTTGTAGATTTTGGAGCAGGCTCTCCCCAAATCAATCGACGCAGGTTCGGCTAAAGCCGATTGTAAAAACCTTTATGGTTTGAGGAGACCCTTAAATAATAAATAAATATTTTTTATCATGCAGAAACGTCTGCTAGCGAATATCTTCGATATTTAAATCGAAAGAAAAATAGAAAAATTTGACTCGGAGCGGGACTCGAACCCACAACCACTGGATCACTAGCCCAGTGCACTTCCAAATGTGCTATCCGGGTACTCGGATAGCACATTTGGAAGTGCACTGCTCCGCTTCGAGTCAAATTTTTCTATTTTTCTTTCGATTTAAATATCGAATAAATAAATTATATTTTAAATATTTCAGGACAATCTTACACAAATCGACCTAGTCCTACGGAGAGCTTAGTAAGGCTTGTGTTGTACAGTCGCCATCAAATATATCGGAGCTGTGGAGGTGGTCACAAATATCGAAACAACGCCTCTATTGTCAAGGCGATAAAGTGCATGTTCCGATATTTATGACTACCTCCACAGCTCCGATATATCTGATGGCGGCTGTAGGTAGAGATATATAATCTTAGATAGATACATATAAATACTTAAATACATAGAAAGCACCTATGACTCAGGAACAAACATCTGTGCTCATCACACAAATAAATGCGCTGACTGGGATTTGAACCCAGGACCATCGGCTTTATAGGCAGGGTAGTGACCCTGAGTAGGTAGTGACCTACTAGGCCACACAAGTCAGTCAAACCCTTAAGCCTTGACGAATGGCGAAAGCGACCTTCTTGCACAGCAGAGGGACACAACCTCTATCTATCAGCAACGAACTTCCAAGCCTGGACCTACCTCCTACATAGCCCGCCACAGAAACCGGCCAGCACATGACAACCACTTCAAGCTGACATCGGTATATAAGTTCTAGATATAGATAGATGGATACTTTATTCAATTTTTTACAATGTTGTTAAACCGTCCTGAACGGTTTGTCTGCAGGTTTGGGAATCTTCCTTCTTAATAACTAATTATTTAATTAATTCTGAGAAAATCATTGATGAGAAAAAGAAGATGCTACTCCAAGAATCACTTAAACTAATGTAACTGTGAGATCAGACTGTAATCTGACATATCGATCTGTCACTAATCCCTATCTCAGCCCAATTGAGATCCAGAGCGATATTATAGCTCCTTTGAAGCCAAGAAGCTTATAAACTGGAGATATAGTGTCTTTGGTTGCCGTGACCGTTATTTACCCCTACATATTTTTCTAGCACGAACGACTTCTTGTAAGTGATTGACAACATAAAAACATCTACAGTCCTGTTATCGATGTATCACTTCAACGTCATCCGGGCCCCTATTTCACCACAGCTACAATTCACGTATCCCGACATATGTAAATTTCTGACGTTGCAGGTGTCCATTGGTTACATTGACCGCTTACCGTCGGGTGGAATGTATGCTTATTTGCTAGTTTCAATAAAATTGCGTTATTTTTTATTATGTCATCAATAGATAGGTACTAGTTAGATGAAAGGCTCTTGACAATTGTCACGAGAAATACGACAATTGTCGTTGTAGCTGTGGGGAAACCGACACACGACAATTGTAGCTGTGGGGAAATAGGGGCCAGAACAAAGAAAAATATTGGGTAAAAAATAAATAACAATAACAATACTATCGATTTATTTATATTTTACATACTTCAGAAAATAATTTGGAACTATTCATTGGAAATAATAAAAGTAAATTGGATCAAAAGTGTACGGATTACGTTCACTTTGTTCAAGATCGGTGGCAGTGGCGTCTAGGTAGGTAGCCGATATAAGACTCTGTATACGTCTTGTCGTTGAAGTAGTATGTACTTATCGATAACAGGAGTGTCGATATTTTTATTGTGGCAAGCACTAAGCAAATGTTCTGCTAGAAAAATATCTAGGTATATATGCAGTGATGAGTGAGTGAGTATAACACAGGGGTCGCCAACTACGGCCCGTGGGCCGGGTCCGGCCCGCAAGCCTGTATAATCCGCCCTGGCGGTAATTGGTCATAGACACATATATTGATAATCATAATCACTCATGAACGTTGTGCTACAACCGTCTGCTCTTTTGCAAGTTTTGTCATTAAAAAAATGAATTGCGTTCCTTATTAAAGTCACAATGGCTTTACGAGCAAACTTTGATTTGCTATTAGATATATTGGAGCTGTGGAGGGCACAAATATCTGAACAACTGGACCCGGGTATGTCCTTAAACTACGTCCAACAATGAGAGGTAGGGCACAGCGAAGTAACATAACGCTTGAATCTGGAGAAGCCCAACTGGGGAAGTACCTCCTCCTTACAGAAGACCACAGCCATAATAGCACTGCTACCTTTCAGGTATATAGTGTTGTGTTCCTGATGGTGAATAAGGTTCCCAGAGCTCCAACCCACTTATAGGTCGGCAACGCGCTTGTGACTCCCTTGGTGTTGCGAGTGCCCATGGGCGACGGTAATTGCTTACCATCAGACAATCCGTCTGCTCGTTTGCCACCTTTGTCATAAAAAAAAAACATGCACTTAATCGCCTTGACAATAAATGCGCTGTCCGTGTATATACTCACGAGCAAAATTGAGCCTTTCAGTCTAAGGATAGACTTTTCCTCCCTATGTGTGTTCTATGTCTATGTCAATGGCCGCATTCTACCACCGCAAGGCCCGCTGTCGGCAGTGCATTCATCCTCGTGCACTAAGCGGTTTAAGAGGAATTTCCTCCCGCGAACGCTCCGGCTGGGGAATGACTACCTGCCGAGGTTTTCCCTTAGGGACTACATATGAGGTTCTTCAAAAAAGGAGTATTAGGTTCTTAAAGGGCAGGCAACGCGCATGTGAATCCTCTGGAGTTGCACTCGTCCATAGGCCACGGTAACTGCTTACCATCAGGCGGGCCGCATGCTTGTTTACTAGCGTCGTTGTATATAAAAAAAGAGGCGTTATTCCGATATTTGTGAGCACCTCCACAGCTCCGATATATCTGACGGCAATTGTACAATCACTTTGACATTGTTTATTTTTATTCATTATTCGTTATATAAAAAGCGTGCGTTACTCAGTAATATGTTCTTCTTCAAATTGTCGAACATTTATGTCCAGTCAGGTAAGCTTCTTGGCGCTCATTCCCACACAGCCTTACTACGTAGCCCTAATTGTGATCGCTATCATAATGGCTGTCATTCTGACATTTCGGGTCAAATCGCCTATTGAGATGGAGATAGCACACGTAGTTTGGTGTTCTGATCTGTTTTTTATCCAATTACGTACAGATAAGCCAAATAGCACTACCAAATGTACCCTTATAGTGTTGTGTTGCATTGCGCGACTTGTGGCGCGGCAAGCGTTTTATCTTTTCTTTGCGCGGTCAAGACGCGCAATGCACTGCGGTTAGTTGGGATCACACGCAATGAACAGATAAAACGCTTCCCGCGCCGCAATTCGCGCAATGTCGTGGCCGGGCTGTAAAGCGAAGGCAACGCGCGTGTGAATCTTAGGTTTCAGGCCATGATTGCTTACCATCAGGCGGTTTTAAAAGTAACACTATTCTGTCAGCCACCACTGGACAAAGGCCTCCCCCAAAGATCACCACTGTGTGCGATCTCTGAGTGTGAGGGAATGCCGTAATCGCCGCGCTTGGCAGGCGGGTTGACCGCAGTTCCTCCGCTGGGACACTGCCCGGCCTGCGGTAGGCCCTGGTCGCAGTTTACGGACAGTACCCGGGCCCAAGTGGAATTAATATAATTAAATTGAAGGTGATAGGTATTTAATTTTGTTTCTTATGGATTTGTCAATTTTAAGTAAATTGTAAGTCCATAGGGTTCCAGCGCACACAAACTCGTTGCAGAAATCGCGAAGCGTCTGGTTGATGTAACTGGTGACCGAAGAGCTGGCGGCTTCCTCGCACAACGTATCATGAGCGGTACCTTGAACGTCGAAGTTCGTATATTTCGGGCATCTTTCTCTTTTTAAGTGTCATAATAAGTTAAGGTGTGATAGTGACAGAGACAATCGTCCGCAATTTACAAATATCGTTGTTCGCGGTAGCGCCGCAGCATTGCGATACAACGAGGAAATGCCGCCAGCATCCTTGGTACAAAGCCTCGAGGGCCTTTTTTAGATTTAATGCAATAACTAGTTAAGTACTCGTAGTTTTTCATAATATTGTAATTATTGTAAAAAATGCTAATATTTAGTTAATAATTCAACTGTTTATGTTTCAGGTACGCACACTGAAAAAGCACACATCTTTCGTAAGTGCATGCAATCTCGTACAAATTATACCTACATATTAGACACGGGTGGCCACTACTAAACCTCCCCCGTAGACCGCCACTACGAGCGACCAGCACACTATAGCCGACTCCCGTCGTTAATCGAAAGTAATAATGCATTTGACACGAAAACTAAAATTTTGCAAAAGGATCAAACGATTCGACGACAAGTCTGGCCTTGTGGGTAGTGACCCTGCCTAAGAAGCCGACGGTCCTGGGTTCAAATCCCAGTTAGGGCATTTATTTGTGTGATGAGCACAGATATTTGGTCCTGAGTCATGGGTGTTTCCTATGTGTTTATTATATTACTTATATATTATATATCGTTGGCTGAGTGCCCACAACACAAGCCTTCTTGAGCTTACCGTGGGGCTCAGTCAATATGTGTAAGGATGTTCTGTAATATTTATTTATTTCGTCCATTTTCTTTTTGTTTTTGTTTGTTTTTTATAGTTTCCTACACACTTACCACTTTAAAAATTGAGAATAAAACACTCGCTTACTCTTTTAACCTATTAGAATAGAAAGAGAGCATCGAAATCACTCGTGCATGTAAGTATTTCCTGTGCTTTATGTATATTTACGCATTCAAGTTCGCCCTTAATTCCATTATCTTTCATACAAATCTCAACCTAAATGAACAAGACTTACGACCTATTTTGGCATGAATTGATTAGTCTTATTTCACTGCAACTGCCTAACCCAACTGAACTTTGTCAAACGTTAAGCGAAATTAAACTTAAGCGTTAAGACTTAAAGTCGAAAATTAAATTGGGTGTCCATTATTTTGGACAGAGTTTATCGACCTTTAATGGGTAATGGTTCAAACATCTTGTCTATGATTACGAGTCATTTGAATCACCTGTAATAAGATACTTTCGAAAATTGCAGATAATTCGGTAAAGGTCGCATTCTTGGCTTTGAAATTTGATTAAAAAGTAAATTGTAGTTTCGGCTTTCGTCCTATTCATTACAGAAGTGTGAATAATTCGGTTATTATTCATTTGATTTGAAATATTAGAAGAATCCAATGTCCACCACCACTTTGGGAACCCTAATTATTGTCTCTACAACATATAACAATTAGATATAATAATTATTATATTCAATAGTTATTTTAATATTGTCATTCTTGTACATATATTTATTTGAAAAAAAAATCCTACAATTTCTGTTCTTAGACTAGTTTTTTTACAATTTGAATATAAAATTAAAACACAATACGATATACAAAATATAAACATATTATAAAAAACCTAACCTAGAGTGCCGTCGGTAACGGGCAGGGCCCAGGCTGGGGGTGGTTAGGGCTGCAGAGAGAGGAACCGCCGGACTATGCGCGCCGTGTCCAGGATTACCGCCTTCTGAATCTGACCCTTGATCCAACCACAACCACGTAAGGAGATTATTAACAAATATACAAGTGTGAATTTTTGAATATACTTGAATAAAAACGCTATAATGGAAATTTGATTGTCACCTAATTTGTTGCTTGACTTTTTATTGTAAATTAATTAATATTAAAATTCAAATCAGTCTCTAATAACACATAAATACTTACTTTAAAATTTAATGTCTCTACAACAGTTGACATCATTACAACAAATACTTACTCACCACCACCTCCAGAGGTCCTCGTCGTTTTTTTCTTATGTATATGTTATCTATTTCAACTTTTAATTTATATAGTAGTATTACTACTTAAAAATCAAAGCAAATACTTACTCAGTTTACAATTTAATGGCTCTAGAATAGTTGCCATCAAATCGGAACTGTCAAGGTACTCAAAAATATCGTTACATGCACTTTATCGCCAAGATAATAGAGGCGTTGTTTCGATATTTGTGCCTACCGTAGCCGCTTCTATATATTTGATGGCGGCTCAAACATTTAAAATAGACTAAGTTGTAAAATAATAGTCGCACAATTAAAGGTTGACTGGAAGAAGCACCTTACTTAGTCCGCCATTTGCAAAATTTATTTACAGAAATTACAATCGTAATCAAACTACAAATACTTAACTAAAGGCATTGTAGCAAGGATGCTGGTGGCATTTCCTCATTGTACCGCAATGCTGATACGTTGTGCGAGGAAGCAGCCAGCTCTTCGGTCACCAGTTACATCAACCAGACGCTTCGCGATTTCTGCAAAATTTAGTTCTTATTGGCCATATGTTAAATAAATAACAATTTTTCGTATTATCCTTTCGATAACAAATCACTCGCCAACGATACCCTGACTAACTACTTCCCCACAACATAATTCCATACTTTTATCGCGTCCACAAATAGTCATAGTAGTAAATATATCGACACGTACTAAATATCCTTTATCTCATCGACTAATGGAGTCGATAAAGAAGGCGAGACAGAGACTGTATCTATCATTGCGAGGTCTTACTTATGTGGTAACTTATGGTACCTACTTAACTGGTTTTTACACTTTTTTGTATTAATTCAAATTCTTACAGACATTTTGTTTTAAACACACAGAATAGGTTTGGTATTGAAGCATATACTATATATGATATATATATATAAAATTATTTATTTATTTGGTAATTTGATTCCTTAGAATCTGCTAAAATAATACGAGATTATTTAAAGTTCTTTTTTTTGAGATTTTATTAATTTCGAGTGTTTGATAACTATATCGAAATAACGTGGGTGTTTTTATTACTTATATGTATAAACAATGGTAATAAACAATAGACTATTATCCATGATTTCTGTATAGTATATTCTAAAGATCTTAAGTCAAAATTAGTCTAAAGTCCAACTTATAGCTGCCCAAAGATGAAAATTTCACAAGTCAAATTAATTGTCAGATTCATATCAATTATGAATTGTCAAAGTTAAAATTCATTATAACCTTTTTATAAGAAGATATTTCATTAGAACTGAAATTAATTAAATATAGAAAGATAATATATATTCAATAAATATAGGTAATTATTCACCTAAGAAACTTAATTCACCAATAAAAAATACATCATGGAAATTATGATTTTATGTAATTAATACCAGTTTACAAGAAACTGCGATGCCCCGAGCTGTGTATAAAGCAGCAATTACACTAAACGCGGGTAGTTATTAAGGTATCACTCAACTTTATACCTCTAGGCGTGTTTACAAAAACATTGTAAAAAAGTACTAACTGTACAACTATGTCTTTACCACGAGATGGAAAAAACCTAGTCTGTATAGGTGAACAACTTGGCTAAAGCACCTAGCCTGTAGTAGTAACGTGTGTTTACGCATATCGGCGTTCTATATTCAAATTTTGACGTAAGTTCTATATTATTTCTCTGCATAACTGACATGATCCTTCAGTTAAGTTTTTCACCCATAGTAACGTGTATACACGCATGTCGGCGTTCTATATTCAAATTTTGACGTGAGTCCCATATTAATTCTCTGCACAACTACGTAGATACTATGTTTTAGTAATGTTTTTCACCTATACTGACTGAAACTGTGGACTGAACTATACCTTGCCATCAAATCACCCAAAGGGCATCCTCCGCTCTTCGGTTCCTAGCTAAGCTATGTGGCAGTGGGCGGGGCACATTGCACGTAGACCTGATGACCCTTGGGGCGTAAGGGTTCTCGAGTGGCGATCAGGTACCGAAAGGCACAGCGTGGGCAGACCCCTACAAGGTGGACCGATGACATGGTAAAGATCGCGGGAATCCATCTGGATGTGTGTGACGCAAAACCGGTCACTGTGGGTCGTTATGGGGGCGGCCTATGGCCTAAGTTAAATAAATAAATAAATATTTCGGGACGATCTTACACAAATCGACATAGTCCTACGGTAAGCTCAGTAAGGCTTGTGTTGTAGGTACTAGACGACGATATGTATAATAGATAGATACATATAAATACTTAAATACATAGAAAACACCCATGACTCAGGATCAAATGTCTGTGCTCGTGACACAAATAAATGCCCTGACTGGGAATCGAACCCAGGACCATGGACTTCATAGGCAGGGTCACTACCCACTAGACAAGACCGGTCGTCAAATTGCTCTCATGTAAATCTAAAACTTATTATTTACCTGGTGTTTATGAGTGCTCTCGAATCCTTTCAAATCACAATACCCAAAATGCCATGCGGCCCGTCAAAGATTCCTATGACTACTAATTTATTTTATTGATAAAAAAAAACATTAATATTATCGGCAACTTTATCAAAACAACCGAAAACATGGGCCTTAGCCGTCGGCGCCATAAAATGGACGCAATTATCCTAATCGGTGCCTTTACCCTACCTTAAAATACACTTGAAATTCAACCTTACGTTTTAAACTTTAAGGTTCATTTTTATTTGACAGTTTTAGGGTAAGTGGCTGCAGCGTCCCAGTAGAATGACTAACCTAAGGGTGTTGTAAAAAATGAAGTAGGAAATTTATCTTTTTTGTAACAAGTTGTAACCGGTTATGTCCAGTTCCTGCTTTGTCTTTGATCATAGAGTAGACACCGCATGGATCTTTAAATAAATGACCAAGTGTGGTGTCTATATAAATAAATCCGTCAAGGTAAAAAACAAGTAGGTAATATTTATTTGTACAGTATGTACGACGTAAAATTATTTTTCCTAACTAGTGCGTAAAAAGTGCACTTTTCGCACGCTTCACGTGCGTACATTTCACTTTTTAAGGCACTTGCTATGAAAAATTAGGTTCGATACTCGTGTAAAACTTTTTTTTTACAACTAGTATCGAAATGTACTATTTGCGTACAGTATGTACGACGCTGAAATAATACATGTAAATATTACTTTTTTTTTAAACAAGACTGACCAGCGTTTGACCTCAGTCACGCCTGATGGTAAGTGACGACGAGGTCGAGGGTGTAGCACGCTGGTTCAGTAACAGCCTATTCACTCTTGCCTTGAAATACCCAAATTATATCTTTCCAGGAATACAAACTTAGTAAATATTACTCAAAATAGCTGGCAGCCTAGCGGTAAGAGCGTGCGACTTGCAATCCAGAGATTGCAGGTTCGAACCCTGGCGTTAAAATGATTATGATTATTTGTATGTCTTTCTCGTACACGGAATAATGGTGTTCCGGACATATAGGAGGCGTACGCGAACCCGGATCGAGCCGACGCGCAGAGGCCGGACGCCTGCCTAATAAAATGGTATAAAATTTTATCTCCGGCAGACGGTGACTCGCCCTATGCGAGATGGGCCCCCACAAAAAGCGACATCAAAGATGGCTCAAGCGCAACACCGTTGCAAAGGGCTATAGGTAGAGAGGTGTCACCGGAATTTAAACATATAGCCAACTCGCCACTTAGGTTTCCATATCTACTCTCCAGAACGCAGCTCTAGCGACGGCCGGCTAAGGCAAGCCAGAGGCAGGGGACCTGTCTCACCTGTCCGACAGGGCACCCCAGGGGCGCTCAGGTACGTGGAGTCGCTACTCCCCAACAGCTCGCCACAAGCTGCCCTGCGTTGACTGATTGGAGAAAACCAGTGGGCGATGGGGTCATCACATCCCTACGCCATTTGATTATTATTATAAATAATAAATATAAATAAATAAATAAATATAAATATTTTCGGGACATTCTTACACAAATCGACCAAGTCCTACAGTAAGCTAAGGCTTGTGTTGTAGGTACTAGACGACGATATATATATAATAAATATATACATTTAAATACTTAAATACATAGAAAACACCCATGACTCAGGAACAAATATCTGTGCTCATCACACAAATAAATGCCCTGACTGGGAATCGAACCCAGGACCTTCGGCTTCATAGGCAGGGTCACTACCCACTAGGCTAGAGCGGTCGTATTATGATTATGTGTAGAAGCACCGAAGCTGAATTTAAAGGTACTGCGGTCGCCTACCCGCCTATTAAATTTGGGGACGGCCTACGTCCAGCAGCAGCTAAAACAAATGATGACGATGATTTATCTTAATACCTAAACAGCACTAGCGGTCTGACAATGGTTGCGGGACTGTGCGGTTGTGTAACGGGTTTTATAACACCTTTATAGCACCGAAATGTGGTACGTGTCCAACTTTATAGCTCCAAGCTGATATGTGAAGTGTTTTACTGTTAAAGTAAAGCCAATATGCCACTTTTGATCTTAATAGAATACTATAGGTGAAAACTTAGTTAAAGCACCAGTACCCTTACCATGAGATGTAACATTGACGTTTTCGATAACGAGTATCGAGTTTACTATCTGTGCATCTCGCTTGTACTATTTTAGTGCGAACGAGATGCACAGATATTAGACTCGATAGTCGTTATCGAAAACGTCAAAGTCACAACTCATAGTAAGGGTAGTGGTCTATGTAGTAGTAACGTGTGTACACGCATGTCGGCGTTCTATATTCAAATGTTGACGTATGTTCGTGGCTGACAGATGGTACATTTCATTTTTATTCTACATACACACACACTTTGATGCCGAGTGAAACACATAATGTATCACCTCACTACCGAGAAAAAAAAACTCTGAAACATAAAAAAAAAACACATCCATCACATCACATATCATTTAAACAATATAAAAAAAATGGCCAACCAGAACACACCACTCGAATAGTAATAAACAATTTGTATGAAATTACTTTGCACTCTTGTGATAAAATAGTACATTACATCAGAGGCCGGGAAAATGAGGATTTTCGGCCAAGTGGGTATATACGGTAAAGCGAGCGTGCGAGCGGGGCCGGATAGTGATACGAGGCCGGGAATCCGTTTTCACGACGAGGCTTGTATTTGTATAGTGCTTTTCTCAAACATACAATGAAATAAAAGAAATGAAATTTGCTAAATCACATCTAACAATTAAATGCAAATGTATTAAAAATGAACATCAGCCGTACGAGTATCTATTTTTGATCCATACAGAGGCAAAGATGGCGGGTGTCATATTATCTCTGTATGGATAATCGTTATATGAAATTCCATTTCCGTCCCCTTCAGTTGCCGCGCCCAAAAAAACATACTTCCGAGTCTATTACAAGGAATGTAAAGACAATATTTCGTTGCATGTTTGAGAAAATGTAATTTTGCTGTCTATTTTTTAAGAATAAACCAGTTATTGTGTAGGTAATAGACTAGTTCAGTAGCTTGTGAAGTGAACATTTATTTATTTACCCAAAATATGCTGTCATGAGGCCATTTCGTGGTAATTTTTTTGTATTCTGTTTTTTTTTTCTAATGTAATATGGCTGTATTTGTGTTTATGAATAAAAACTATTCTATTCTATTCTATTCTATTCTAAAATCCCGTTTTAATCTAAAATAGCAGTATTGCTCAATTTCTTTACAGTGGCGTACTAGCAATATTTTTGTTATATGTTTTATCGTCCATTGTGCGCAGCGGCCATCCGTCAACTCCTGCGCAACTGATTTATGACAGCTGACAATCGCGTCGACTTATTGTCTGTTTAAACTAGTAGGTTGTTGAATAGTACACAATCTGGATTATTTATAGTTAACATTAGTAATAATGAAAACAATTCTATTAAAACTTAATAGTCCTTACACTATTATACAGGCAGGAGCAACATCCGCTTAGTGTACCCCTTACATATTAAATTATCGAAAGGGCCTCTGCGCGTTGGCTCGATCCGGCTCCGCAGACGCCTCTCAAATGTCCGGAACAAATAATTCATTACTAATTTCTTTTAAAGTATATCATTCTATAGGCCACCATAGGAGGTTCAATGGCCACGTTTGGCAGGCGGGTTGGCGATCGCACTATATTCCACCAACATGACGGCAATTTACTGCCCTATGTTGGTATTGCTGCTAGGCAAAGGCTTCCCTCAATGATTTACACAACGTGCTGTGCCGCCTGGAACCAGTGATCTAACATAATTCGTATATATGCATATAGTACAGTATAGGCAATGCGCATGTGAATCCTCTAGCTAGAGTTGCAGGCATCCATTGGCTACGGTAACTGCTTAGTTGCTTACCATCAGGCGGGCAGTATGCTTGTTTGTCACCGGCGTTGTATTAAAAAAACATACTTAAATACATATATAGGTAACATTCGTGAGCCAGGAACAAATTTTCGCGCAAACATAAATAAATGCCCTAGCAGGTTTTGAACCTGGAACCTCCTGCTCAGCAGGGTTACTACTGACTAAAACAAGGTTGGACCCGGGTATGTCCTTAAACTACGTCCAACAATGAGAGGTAGGGCACAGCGATGGCATCTATCATGCTTGAGCCTGGAGAAACCCAACTGGGGAAGTAGTGTTGTGTTCCTGATGGTGAGTAAGGTTCCCAGAGCTCCAACAACTTTTAGGGTAGCCAACGTGGCATGTGATTCCTGCGGAGTTGCAGGCGTCCATAGGCTACGGTAACTGTTTACCATCAGGCGGGCAGTACGCTTATTTGCTTAGTGTTACAAAAAAATACCCTAGTCAGGTTTTGAACCTGGGACTTGCTGCTCCGTAAGCAGGGTAAGTACTGACTAGGATAAGGTTGTACGAGTATTAATAAATATTTGATACTTTAACCATCATTGGTAATTAAAATAACTTCCCCATAGTTACACTCAAAAGGTAATTAAAATACATCCTATTCTTTACATTCTTTAACGGTCAAACTTAACAACAGAAAACAAACGATCTTAGTGTACTAAGAATAAGGTCTAAAACTGCACAGCAAGAAAACCCTAACTCCAATGATACCACCTGTCAGAACTTCAATCAGCCTTTTAAAAACCTGCCATCGGAAAATATACTTTAAAACTCAGAATCAAAGTTCAATTTAGCTTGAGCGGTTCTAAGGAAAACAATGAGCTTACCGCGTCGTTCGTTTCGTATATTTGCCTCTTTATCGCTCGCGTATGCAAGAGCGATAGAGATGGAAATATACATTTTTCGGTTTGGAGGAGCATTCAGTGTGGATTCAATATCAACAGGTGGCTGCATAAAGTGGCCCTTGTTACAAACGCATAAGGTCGTTTTTGTGACGATTCGCTACGGAAGGGCGTTGCGTTACTTTGTACAACTCGCTTTTTACTCGCCTAGTAAGTTTAATATGTTTCTAAAATACTAGTTTTTGTGAGTTTTATTAAAGATGACGTGGTGCCAAAAAGGGCCTTTATGGGCCTAATGAAAAGTAAATACTATAAAGTATATTTTAAATAAGAAAACAAAGAGCACTAAAAATTCGGATCTACAGTCAGCAGCAGAAGTTGTTAAGCGTTTGAGCTGTTCAAAATGAGGTCAACACATCTCTATTGTCAAGAGAATAAGAGCGCGTGTAGGTCATTTTGAACACTTCAAACGCTTAGCCACTTTTGCTGCTGACTGTATAACGAAGTGAATGATAATATGTCATCAGAAAAGATATAAACACTACACTAGAATATCGAGTTTTCATATAAAAAGCATGGGTGCTCAATACTTCTGGCCTAGGCTGTATGCTGAGTCAGAAGCGGTACCGCGAACATCGAAGTTCGTATATTTCGGGCATTTTTCTCTATTACTCCAATTAAGGTGTCATAAGGGTGACAGAGACAATCGTCCGAAATTTACGAATATCGTTGTTCGAGGTAGCGCCGCAGGAATATCAACTATATAGAAGCGGGTAACTCACGTTTTATAAATCGAATATTGCTCGACATGTTTCACTCCGTAACGAAGAGCATAACGTCATTCGCGTTAGCTAACCGACGCAGTTCAGTGTCTGAATCTTTTGATAGTTTTGTGTTTAAAACTGAGCGAGGAACTTTCGAGTTCCAGTAGTATGACTGCGGCCATTACGCTGATTGCTGGTAGCAAATGATACCCGCCGGGTCGCGGTAATTGTGAGACTTCCTCCTGCCGGGATCAGGCCGGGACGGACACGCCAGGGGAATGCGGCTTTATTCTTTTTTTAAAGCTGTTCTGAGTCGCAAATATGGTAGCTTTCGAAGTATTGCCTCTGTCACCCTAAATACGCCTTAATTTGGGTAAAAAAAATAGATGTCCGAAATTTATGAGCTGCTTTTTTCACGGTAGGTCTTCTTCTGAGTCCTTGTTTAATTAAATTAAATACTTTATGTTCGATTTTATTTAAGTTCATCAGGCTGCTCAGAGTCGATCAGCGTGGAATCAAAAAAGCTATGTTTCGATCTCTACGAGTAAATGAGGGTATCGAAGAACCAAAGGAACCGATACCATCGCAAATTTCAAAAGCTCGCAAAATTTCATTGTTGAAGTGGCAAAGAGCTGAACGTAGTCCGGAGTCTATGATGTTGATGGGCGTAGAGGCAGATATTTGTTAGATTAGGTAACCACGTATAGAAAAGCGCAAATCGTACGTCCACAATCCACGTGGACCCATGGAGATATTCATCAATTATTAACTACACAGAAAAAAAATAAACAATATTACAGGACATTGTTACACAAATTGACTGAGCCCCACGGTAAGCTCAAGAAGCCTTGTGTTATGAGAAGGCACCCAACGATATATATAATATACAAATACTTAGATACTTATATAGACACTCATAACTCAGGAACAAATATCTGTGCTCATCACACACATAAAAGTCCTTACTAGAATTCTTCATAGGCGGGATCACTACCCACTAGCCCGAAACTGTTGACAGCCAGTCTTGTGTAAAAGAACCGAAATAACCAACATAGCTCGCAAAATTTTACCGTTGAAGTGGCAATGGGCTGAACACAACTGGAGAGTCGACGGCTGTTGGGACAGAGTTCTAGAATGGTCACGATAGGAAAGTACTACTTAGACCGAGACCTCCTAAGTACGTACAATAAATTATCAATTACACACATAACATATTAGTTATAATAACATAAACTGAATAACTAAGATTAGTAGATAAATCTCCTATAGTTAAAAAGCATTTGAAAATAGAATATACGTTCGGTAAAAACTAAGCCATATCGAATCTTGAGCGTAGTTCAAGTTTTTACAACGGGCACAAAGGATGACGGACAGACAGACAGACAGACAGCTGAGTGATCTTGTACACCACCTTTTTTCCGTGGCGTATACATGTGTAACATTATAGCGAACAGCATGAAAAAGGAGGTTTGTTCTGTATTTATGGTGACATGATGCCTTTGGTACTAAATTGGTAGCATATGGCAAAAACTAGACTATCTATAGTAAGGAAACCGGTAACTTTAAAAACTCTTATTTTCTACGTAGTGTTTAACAAAAGAGACAGAATTTCAAAAAATCCTAGGTCTCCAGGCCTCGCCAGCGGTAGTGACTGGGTTCGAATCCTGCCCAAATCGTATTTGCATTTCTATCGCTAATTCGCGAATATTTTTGGGTAATATACTTTTTAAGTTATCTATGTATTTTATTACTTAAAAGTATTTAATTTATTATGTTTATATCATCTTTGTTTTGTATCTATAAACAAGCCAAGTAGGACTAAGTTCATTTGTTTTTATATTAAGCAGAAACGTCTGCTAGCATATCAAAGATATTGAAATCGAAAGAAAAAATAGAAAAATTTGACCCGCTGCCAGTCAAATTTTTCTACTTTTCTTTCGATTTAAATATCTAAGTTCATTTGTGTAACATCGTTGAAACATATTTATTTAATAAGATATGCCAGTTATTTTGTTGTCTATTAAGCATTTAATATTTTAGAAATCTAATATCGGCAGTAGACTTTCATAACACAATAAGGGCATTTTAAGTGGACGTTGATGTATTTTGGGTTAAAGACAGCTCCAGCAATTTTATAATAATAATATTAAGTTTTTGATGATTCATGAGACAAAAATAAACAATAAATAAATATTTTTAGATAATTATCACATATTGTACATTTGTAGCGTTGTACCCGTTCATGACGATTTTCTATACTACTTAATTATGACGGTTGGTATAGGGGGATGAGTGCGTAATCGCTACGCCTAGCCAGCGGGTTGGCGATCGCATTATGTTAGGATACTGTAGAGACAGAACTAAAGCTATTTCTTACTAGCTGTGCCCCGCGGTGTTATCCGCGGTTTATTAGGGAAAAAACGTAGCCTACGAGCTACGTGTTAATCCAGGGTGTCAGCTAATTCCGTGCCAGATTTTATTAAAATCGCTACAGCCGTTTAGACGTGAAGAAGTAAAAAACATACACACAACAAACTTTCGCCTTTATATTATTAGTATAGATTCACTAGACACTAACAGTAACAATTTGACATACTTATACATCCTCAACAAACCGTTGTAGGTTACATTAAATGCAAAATCAGTGTTTGGTGTACGTCTGGAAACTAGTTCCGAGACCCAAAGGCGATCAGCTTATCTCGCGAGATAACTAAATTAATTGTCGCCATTCAGTAAACTAGAAAGCGCAGATATCTTTAATGTCTGTCGATTTCCTGGCCACCATTACGCGTCGGCGAGCCGCCATTTTGGGTGCGAGTTTAAAATGGCCTCCGATTTTGACACAACAATTATACTAATATTGAGCCATGCTTTTTATATGAAAACTGGATAATTTACTATTGTATTTTTACATCTTTTCTGGTTATATGTTATCAACTAGCTTTTTCCCGCGGCTTCACTCGCGTTAAGAAGTATTTAAGTTATTTTTAGTACACTATCTTTTAGAACGTAGTTTTGTATGCATTCATGCTTTTTGTTAGCAAAATGCCGTTTTATCCACAAATGCCTACATCATAGTAGCTTTATGCATTCAAAGTCTCAGTCCGATCGGTTTAAAATTGACAAAGTTTCATACAAACTTTCATCCCCTATTTTATCCCCTTGAGGGTAGAATTGATCAAAATCCTTTCTTGGCGGATGCTTACGTCATAACATCTACCTGCATGACAAATTTCAGCCCGATCCGTACAGTGGTTTGGGCTGAGCGTTGATAGATCACTATGTCGGTCAGTCACCTTTGAATTATATATATTTAGATTAATTTAAACTGATTAGGTATTGGCCATTGCGGTGACTGGTGATTGCATAGAAAGTTTGCAATAAGTCACTTCGTTGTAGTATCCGTTTTTTGATGCTTTTTATTCTCTTATTTCGTTCTCTTAAGTATTATTAACTGATGTTTTCTTTTTATGTGCATTATTAAGGTTTGAAATATCAGAAAATTGTTATAATGCAAATAAGCCTGTGCTCAATACCTACTTTTGACCAAGACTGTACTAAACATTAAATGTTTCGGGGACTTGCTATGTATTTAAGTAATAGTATAGTATATATATATATCGTTGGCTGAGTACCCACTACACAAGCCTTCTAAAGCTTAACGTGGGGCTCAGACATTTTGTGTAAGGCTGCCCTGTAATATTTATTAATTTATTGTTTAATTTATACCGGTTTGAGGCACCAATCGTCTCATTCCAATCGTAACCTCTAAAATGTGTGAGTATTCAAATGTAATTAAAATTATTACTCGAAGCAAAACTTGCTTTTGGTGTCACATTGATAGTGTAATCAGTTTTGTTAAAAATAAAAATCACGTCATTTCTCAGTGGGTTCCGTAGTTTAGCTAGCTCAAGAATGGTTCCACCGATCATGTAAGCTTTAAAGCTCTGCTTTCATAATTTTTGGACATGCGGAAAAAAAATTTGATTAAAAAAAGATATAAAATCTTTCTTTTTTAATTTAGGCACATTACAATGAACATATGGACTAGGCGGGGCTTTTCCAAATCAGTGATACATCAAATCTTAAAGTAAATAATTATGCGTAGTCCCATAAGAAAAAATATCAAACAGAGGGCGAAAAACAATTATTTTCTACTTTTTTCGCCTTATTGATATATATTACCAAACTAGCTGTGCCCGCAGTATTACCCCCGGTTTATCAGGGAAAAAAAGTAGCCTATGTGTTAATCCAGGGTATCAGCTAACGCCATACCAAATTTTATTAAAATTGCTCTAGCTGTTTAGACGTGAAGAAGTAACAAACATACACACTCACAAACTTTCGCCTTTATACTATTAGTGTACATTTGAAATTACAGCTTTCTTGGACTAACTAACGGGCACTGAGCATAGCCAGCATAGAAAACAGATAGACATGGTGAAACTATAAGGATAAGGCCTGCTAGTTGACTACGGGACCCTAAAACCAACAGCTTTTAATTAGAGAACTATAAGGCTTCTCGTGTATTTGTTAATGGAGGCGAGTGGGCTTACGTAGAGGTGTTTGATAAGATAAGTTACTATCTTTTAGTTACAAATGAATAGAATTTTGTAGAACTTTACTTTATAAACTCGTACTTAGTTGATTAGCGGCCCAAAATTCTCTATTTTATCATATGCTTTAAGTTCATCATCATCATCATGTCAGCCGGAAGATGTCCACAGCTGGACATAGGCCTCCCCCAAAAACGACCCAAAAAGACCGGACCTGCGCCTTCCACATCCAGTGGCATCCCGCGACCTTCACTCGTTGTCGGTCCACCTGGTGGACTGAATTGATTGGTTTAAGTTCAAATTCATATATTAAAAGATCTTTCATTTGTAGTAGATATTATAGTTTTGTATATTGAACAATACGGCTCCTTCTTACAACTGTTTAATTTAAAGATTTACAAAAATTCCGTGAAAAAATTCAACGAACTAACCTGACAGAAGCGGTATATCAGCTAGGAGCTAGGACCCGGGTATGTCCTTAAACTACGTCCAACAATGAGAGGTAGGGCACAGCGATGACCATCACGCTTGAATCTGGAGCAGCCCAACTGGGGAAGTACCTCCTCCTTACAGAAGACCACAACCATAATAGCACTGCTACCTTTCAGGTCTGTAGTGTTGTGTTCCTGATGGTGAGTAAGGTTCCTAGAGCTCCAACCCCCCTTAAAGGCCAGCAACGCGCATGTGACTCCCTTTCGGCGACGGTAATCGCTTACCACCAGGCAATCCGTCTGCTCGTTTGCCGCCTATGTCATAAAAAAAAAGCTATGGAAAGAACCATAATTAAAACGTGTTGAATATGGCCGAACCTGCTTTCATTGCCTACAGCAATATTTACGACCTTGACTGCATTGCCGGAACTTACGGCCAGCGTCATAAAATCAGATAGTATAAACTTTCTACCCAAATTAACCTATAAGATTTACTACTTAATATTACCGTCAATAACCAGTTCCAATCAACTTAAATGTGGTAGCAAAATTTCAGAACGCAACCCTGCACTGTCCCTGTCTAACTCGTTCGGTTTTTAATCTTCCGTTTCGCAGCTCGCGTCGTGTGATTGGCTGCCTTCAGTAGCGCATACGCACGCGACGGAGATGCGCGTTTGAATTTAGAACGATTTTCGCGCGTATTTTTTTTTTGTGGCTAGTGTTGTGATGTGAGTGTCGATTGGATTTCAGTGCTTGGAAAATTGAGGTTTGATTTTATGTGTTTGGTTTTTAATGAGATTGCAAATATAAATTGGATAAAATGTGTGGAGTTAATATTTTAAAATGACATATTTAAAACAGAAATTGATTAAAGAAAATAACAAGCAGTATGAATATAAAAAAAAATCTCTGAAATAGAATTCTCTAATCTCTGTTTCGTAGTATTTTTTTAAATAAAATCGAATGTTTTTAACCTTTATCGTCATACTTGCTAAAATGACTTATTAAATAATTATAATTCGATATAAGCAAGCCATAACAAGTAAAAACTGACAAAAAAATGTTAGCATTTTTAAACATATCACAGACACAAACATATTTTTTTAATTAATCAACATACTAGGTATTTACTACATCATTCAGTATCATGTTGATATTAAATTCGTATTGACAAATTATTGATGGCCGTGAGTTTTTTTTTCTGCCAGAAGCCAGAACCGTTTGTTAAGACAAAAAAACGTAGGTACAAATAAGACGGATGGTCCGTTTTAAAATAGCGTAACTAAAATGTAGGTATGATGCATTATGATAATTTTTTTATTGAATAATTCGATTTGCTTTGATTTTTACATAGTAACACTACAATGTAGATTATAAATCCTGCCTCGGACTTCAGAGGAGACTCATGTATTGCACCACCACCATTCATTGGTGTCCCGTGATTTTTACTAGGCCGTATAGATAATATTCAAATACTTAAATATATAGAAAATACACAATGATTCAGGAACAACTCACTCAACAAAAATAAATAAATGAATAAATACGGTAAGCTCAGTAAGACTTGTGTTGTAGGTACTAGACGACGATATATATAATAGATAGATACATATAAATACTTAAATATATAGAAAACACCCATGACTCAGGAACAAATATCTGTGCCCATCAGCTCATCACACATATAAATGCCGTAACTGGGATTCGAACCCAGGACCGTCAGCTTCAAACGCAGCGTCACTACTATAGGGCACACATATCTTAAAATACTTTTGAGCACAGATATTTGTTCCTGAGTCATGGGTGTTTTATACGTATTTGTATATTTGTGTATAAGTCTAATATGGGCGATGAATTAAACTAGGATTTGCCAGTACAATCATCAACCAAGAGGTTTTTCTTTGATTAAACCTATCATACATGTAATTATTTATTGTAAATTTTCTGAGCAGTAATATACTACGAACGTTACGCGATATAAGCTTTTGAAACTACTTGCCAACGATTGTTTAACTCGAGTGTGTTGCATTAAATTGCGGGCCGAATTTTATATGGATACAATTTTAATTGTACTTCAAAGAACGAGTTATCTTAATTTATTTCTTATGTCCTATTCTACCCTCCGTTAAGAGGATTCGCCCGTATAAGATTTACTCACTGTATGTATCATGGCTAAGCTGAGGAGCACAACACAAGCCTTATTGAGCTTACCGTGGGGTTCAGTCAATTTGTGCAAGTGTTGTCCTGAGGCTCTAGTGTAAGTTACTTTTGACGTAAAAAAACGTTTACGAATGCGTAAGTGATAATTTTATTTATATGGGAAACGCAAACGCGTTCGTGACGTAAAGTTACGTTAAAAATGTACACTCAGGGCTCAGTAGTATTCATTTACCTTTTAAACACCTTAAAAAGGCATGATTTTGCCTCTAACAATTACACCTTTTTTTTATGACATAGGCGGCAAACGAGCATACGTATTGCCTGATGGGAAGCAATTACCGTCGCCCATGGGCACCCGCAACACCGGGGGCGTCACGAGCGCGTTGCCGGCCTTTAAGGGGGGTTAGAGCTCTGGGAACCTTACTCACCATCAGGAACACAACACTACATACCTGAAAGGTAGCAGTGCTATTATGGCTGTGGTCTTCTGTAAGGAGGAGGTACTTCCCCAGTTGGGCTGCCCCAGATTCGACCTCTCATTGTTGGACGTAGTTTAAGGACATACCCGGGTCCAAAACTTAGTAAAGAATGAGACACCGTTTTAATAGCTTTGCGTAAGTCAATTAATAATAGGCCCAGTTAACAGGAGCCGTGAATACGCTAATCTCATGCGCCTACGCACTGGCCAACACAGTTTAGTACAAGTCGCTACATTACCATGTAATCTATTAACAAATCGATCGATTTGAAACCCACACAAACGTACACTGTTTTTTTGTAGTAGGTAATACAGTCGCCATCAGATGTATAGTAACTGTGGAGGTGGTCACAAATATCGAATCAACGCCTCTATTATCAAGGTGATAAAGTGCATGCTCTCATATTTTTGAATACCTAGGCTGCTCCGATATATCTAATGGCGACTGTACAAGCTTGACCAAAAGTATTGAGCATATACTTTTTTCTTCAAACTCCAAAAACAATCTCTTTCTAAATGCTGTTAGATAATTTTCCGGTATTTTAAACCTTAATGTATGTACACAACATATTTACGTACTCTGTATTAAATTTAAAAAAAAAACGGATCTACAACGAAGTGACTTATTGCAAACTTTCTATGCAATCACCAGTCTCCGCAACGACCAATACCTAATTTTTAAGAAAAGCCAAGGATAATTTTCAATAAAAAAAAACAAAAACTTTTTTGTTTGTTGAAAAAATAATCCGATGATATCTTTCTTAATATTAATTACATAAACTTAATAAATTAAACTTTTTAATTAAGGAATTCTTACTCAAACATTGTTTTTTTTAACCGATATAAACCAATCATCTATTTATGTACAGTCAAGGTAAAAGAAATCCATACATAAGAAGTGCCATAATATGAATACATGTACAGTCAACCAATTTGATTAATAGGCCACTTAGTTCCTTGTCACAGTGAAAATCTATATGAAAGACGCAAAAGATCTCTTATTAACGTCACTGTGACAAGGTTCGAAGTGGCCTAGAAATCAAATTGGTTGACTATACCTTATAATAGTTATAATATTGCGAGAAAAAGGTGCATGTTTACATATTTTGGCACTTTGGTCGTATCGATATCTTTGACCCGCAGGTCATGACAGGTTCACGGTACTTAAGGCGTCATAAGAGTGACAGACAGTTGTCCGAAATTTACGAATATCGTTTTTCGCGGTATCACCGCTTGACTGTAATAGTATTGCTTTTTCCGCTACTTACATGTTACATTCATCATCATCATCATCATGTCAGCCGAAAGACGTCTACTGCTAGACATAGGCCTCCCCCAGAACGACCCAAGAAGACCGATCCTGCGCCTTCCACATCCAGCGGTATCCCGCGACTCTAACTAGGTCGTCGGTCCACCTTGTGGGAGGCCTACCTACGCTGCGTCTTCCAGTTCGTGGTCGCCACTCCAGAACCTGTTACATTAAACCATAATAATTAAAAATATTATTATCTCGCAAAATATTCTTTGACATAACTAATTAAATATTTATATCAGCACCAGTCATACAGAAACTGGATCAAACATTCCGAACCAAACTTAATAAACCAATTATTATGCGAACATATTAAAAAATGATTCATAACCCGACTCATTTCAAAACTCCCACTTGCATACAACTCTCATAGTTATACAACCTTTTTAATTTAGTAGTATTGGCTATGAATATTAAGGGACACAGCTTCTCTATATCTCTTACAAGAAACTAGTCTTATTTATAACAACGCCTACAGTTTTGCACGGTATACAGAACGCAATTAAATTTGCCTTTCATTATAAACTTTTGCCAATCCAATTTGAATCTTAATGTAAATGCATACGGAAGTTTCTTGAATGGTTATGTTGGGAACTATGGGGTCATAAATCGGTGCAGTCGAATGTGTAACAAATAGGTTGGAGACTTAGTTTTGTAGGTTGTATCGCCGAAATATGACTTGTATCATCTTGGGGGTAGTTAATACTTGCCACGCTTGGCAGGCGGGTTGGCGACCGCACTAGCTGTAGATTGGGCTACAGCTACAGTTTGTGTTTCCATCGCATTTCAGTTGATAAACACGCATAAATCTGTCTCTTTATGTAGGTAAAGCAATTGAAAAACGGTAGATACTTTTAATAGTTTTAATGCGCTGTTTCATACGCTATTATTAATGCTGACTGTACCTACTCTAAACGAAATCACATTTTTTATTTTTTGTCCGCGTAATGGTTTTACATATGAAGGGTCCATGGAAACAACATGTCTAGTCACTTTTTTCCAAAAATGAGATTTTAGTCTCAAAATGTAGAGCTCTCAACGAACTATTATTACCTACACCTTCTGATATAATGGTAAACATGATTAATCTAGTTTTTTGCACTTGAAAATCATCTAATTGCGAAGATAGTATGGTTAATTGAATCATTCCAAACTCAAAAACCGCAATATCTCGAAATGTTGTCATAGTGACTAGACATGTTCTTTCCGTGGACCCTTCATATTCATACCAAATCACAGCTCTCAAGGACTAATGGTTACTGAGCATAGGACAGACAGACATGGCGGAAGAAAGGGTTCCTAGTTGACAGCGGAACCCTAAAAACTGCCAAATTTTAAACTGGAACAGAGCTCACACAAAACCTTACGGCTGTGAAGCGTGTCAGCCAAAACAATACACCTTTTGTCGCGTTAGTCGGTTAATTTGAAAACAGTTATGGTTCTAAACACAATTAAGTTTACAACCTCATTACACTAATTATACCTAATATATGCTAATTAATAAAAAACTTGCTAATATTAGCAATAAAAACTCAGTTTTCTGCTAAAATTAGCACGTTTTAAATATATGTAACATATTTTACGTATAATAAATACCTACAGGATAAGAGGCGAGACATCTCTATTATCTGCAGATTGCACTACAGTGAAAAAAGATAAAACACAGAAATAATTAGTAATATACCTAGAGGATACAGAACAATACATAGGATATAAATAAGTGGGGACAGACCCGACGTATAGGCATTATAGGCAGTAGCGTCCGTCGAAAACGTATCAACAGCTACTATGGTCGCCAATCCGCCTAGCGTGGCGACTAGAGCTGCTGACTTTTGGACGTAGTGTAAGGACCATATCCAAACCACCCCGTTGAGATATTTTTTTTCGTTTTAATATACTACTTAATAGTATGCAGATAGACACACTAGCGCCGTTCCATCTCCAACGAACTAATGTAAAAGTAGGTGCAGTGGTGGAAAGCGCCGAAGTTTTTAAACTTAACAAATATAAGAGCCTGGGTAGAGATAATTTTGTACTGTTTGGCGTAGAAACCCTAGGTCCATATTATATGAAGTCCCAGTGAGCACAAACTTTTTGCAGAAATCGCGGAGCGTCTTATTGACGTAACATGGGGGGCGATTTTTGAGCACTCGACGCTCGAATGGTGACATTTTAAACTCTCTCAAACACTAAGAAATGATATTTAAAAAGCATGAATGATATAAATAAATAATCGTGGGTATCCAAACTATACATTTTGTGCAAAAATAATCGTAAGAAACTTTTGTGTTTGACTATTCTCGTCAAAGTTTTATGAATGCGAGTGCACGACTCTCAAAAATCGGCCTCCTGGACGAAGAGCTGGCAGCTTCCTCACACAACGTAACATTGAGATCCTCTGTACAAAGCCTCAAGGCCTTTTTTAGATTAAATGTAGTAAATAATTTAGTACTCGTAATATTGTAATTGTTGTAGTAAAGACTCCAATACCGTCATATTTATGTGTCTTTTCACTATTACATCGCATGGACGCATTATCTAAGCCATTGTGCAGAACCGCTGCGGAGAAACTAGAAGAGTTTTGATCGAGATATTGTCTTATTCTTTTTAAATCAAAACGCCGTAAGACACAATATTTAGTAATGCTGATGTGATGTTTAGCGTTTGAGATGGATTAGTAAAAGTGGGAGATACTTATCGTGGCGAACGCTGGCAGTTATTAGCTTGACAAATGAAAAGTTTTGGATCATTTACGTTACGTAAAAGGAGGCTGTGAGCCTTTGATTTGATGTGTCTTTCTTTTTTACTCTAATTACGACATAATTAAAGTGACAGAGATAATCGTTCGTTTACAAATGTAGATTTCCGCGAAGTCTGCGCTCACGACCATAGCAAGAAGAAAGTACTTAATAAGTTTCAATTCGTCATCGGAAAATCCATAAGTTATTTCTTAGTGAACCTCAGACATTCTAGGATTCGCCATGTATATCATATTTTGATAACATATCTTCTTGTATAAATATATTTTAAACTAAGTTCCGTTGGGTGCGCACAAACTTTTTACAGAAATCGCGAAGCGAGTTGATGTAACTGGTGACCGAAGAGCTGGCGGCTTCCTCGAACAACGTATCAGCATTGCCATGCAACGAGGAAATACCGCCAGTATCCTTGGTACAATGCCTCAAGGGCCTTTATTAGATTTTATACTGTAACTAGTTAAGTACTTGTAGTTATCATAATACGATTGTAATTTCTATAAATAAATGTCTACAGTTCTCAAAAGTTATTTATTACAAAAATTTAACATGTCTTTTCCGTACACGGAACAATGGTGTTCCGGACATTTGGGAGGCGTACGCGGAGCCGGATCGAGCCAACGCGCAGAGGCCCTTTCGACAATTTAATGATATGTAAGGAGTACATTATATCGTCAAAAGAATATAGCTTTAAAAATCGTAGCATTCCGTACGGAATGCAAGCTGCCTTTGGAATATTCTGAGAGTTGTACAGTGGTTACATTATACACCATTATACAACCACAATGCAACTTATCATTGATTACGCGTATTAGTGGGCCGCAGCTACAATATTTCATGCAGTATTCAGGTTTCATCGCTCGCTCGCTAGATAAATTATAAATAAATAATATAAGATATTCTTACACAGATTGACTGCGCCCCACGGTAAGCTCAAGAAGGCTTGTGTTGTGGGTACTCAACCAACGACATATATAATATACAAATACTTAAATACATAGAAAACACACATGACTCAGGAGCAAATACCTGTGCTCATCACACTATATTGGATTTGAACCCAGGACCATCAGCTTCATAACCAGGATCACTACCCCCTAGGCCAAACCTGTCTTCAAATATATTTTGGCACTTCTTCTTCATGTCGTTTGGTGGTAACTGCTTACCAAAAGACTACATTGACCTCAACAGACGCAATTTTCTTCATTGACTTAGCTATAGTTTTAAGGTTCCCTGTAAATGAGGCCCCTATAGAGCCTTTAAATAAGTAATATTTACATATAATTACTTCCATTACGCAATATAAAGTCAGATGAGTTAAAGTTTCTTACATAGCAATGTGTCTGTGCACATAAAATGGAACCCTACAGTAATTGAAGCTTACGCCATTAAAAACGACGCATCAATGCAAATTCTTCGCTTACCGTCGTAACCGCCTTCCACCTTATGGTCCCTTTTTGTGCTTTTTTTTTTATGTCATAGGCGGCAAACGAGCAGACGGATTGCCTGATGGTAAGCAATTACCGTCGCCCATGGGCACCCGCAACACCAGGGGAGTCACAAGCGCGTTGCCGGCCTTTAAGGGGGGTTGGAGCTCTGGGAACCTTACTCACCATCAGGAACACAACACTACATACCTGAAAGGTAGCAGTGCTATTATGGCTGTGGCGGTCTTCTGTAAGGAGGAGGTACTTCCCCAGTTGGGCTGCCGCAGATTCAAGCGTGATGGTCATCGCTGTGCCCTACCTCTCATAAATCAATTGCGTGCTTCGATTTGAATTATGAACATGAACACGTATGTATCTGATACACAGGCGACAATTTTCTTCTCATGTCAATATTAAACTAGTTGTAATACTGGCTGCACAAAATGGAATACTGTGACTGTAACAGGAAAGATGAAGTCACGTGCGCTCGCGCAGATTGTGTTCAGCAGCGCTCTAACTCTCCACTCCAAAACGACGTAACTAAACTACAATTTTATACACACTTAGCGCGTTTTTCTATATAACCGCAGCATTCAACAATCATCAGTACAAATGCTTTCCAATCAGAAACGACGTAACTTAGCTAGAACCTTATATACACTTAGTACGTTTTGGTCTTGGAAGTGACGTAGTGATCTCAATTTAATATAAAAATAATATCAGTATATTGGTGCCCAACCCGCATTGGGCAAGCGTGGAGACTAAAGCCTTAACTCAAGTTCACTATCAGTATTATGGAAGTCAGAATAAATTTTTCATTTTAAATTCCTGTTTCAGTTAGTATTTTGACAATTACTTTTCTGTTTGTATCCCAGACGCAAATATACGTGGTGAACATGCAAATAATACATTTTCATACAAGTCATAGTGATGCGGTGTAGAAAAGTATTTGAAAAAAAATGACATCTTTTATTGCTGTAATTGTTTTGTATTATCACCATCACATCAACTACTCGTCGAGAAAATTCTAAAGAGTCTAAATACAAAAGGTTTATCTTGTGTATTTTAGAAGTTGTTATGGCTACCTTTTGGCTCTAGCATCAGGTCTGATCAGAGCTACACCGAACTTACATAACTATGCCATCTCATTCAAGTAAAACTTTTATAAAATCCAGATGCAATATTTGACCCGAAAATACATACATATTACTAAAAGCTTGTAAAAAACACTATGTATCTCATATGGAAATAGGAATTTCCATTCGTTAGAACAGGATACCTTTAGATACGTTGGCATAACCGTTGCGGCATTTCAGCTTGGCTATTCAAAACAGCTTGCGTATGTAAATGGATGCAATATTGTCACATAGCGGGCCTATAACCGTTCGCTACGCTGTTTATACGACGTTTATACAGCGCATGCGAAGCAACCTTTCAGGTTATGTGATTAGAAGGTAATTGTTGTAAAATAATTGATTTATTATGAGAAACGCACACAGAAACATGAGAATAGCTCATCATCATTATCATATCAGCCGGAGAATGTCCACTGCTGGACATAGATCTCCCCCAAAGCGACCGACAATAACCGGTTTTGTTCCACCCGCATTCAGTAGATTCCTGCGATGACCTATGAAGCCGCCAGTCTTGGATTCAAATCCCAGTAAGGGCATTCATTTATGTGATGAGCACAGATATTCGTTTCTGAGTCATGGGTGTTTCTTATATATATATCGTATATATCATTGGCTTGGCTGAGTACTCGCAATACAAGCCTTCTTGAGCTTACCGTCGAGCTCAATTTGTGTAAGGATGTCCTGTGATATTTATTTTTTACCTTAGTGCAGCAAAAGAAAACTAACAAAATCTAAAATGTTCAAGCCTAATAATACTACCAAAATTAGTCACTTATATTCATCTAGTTTTGTCACAAATACCATAAGTAAACAGACCAAGATAGCAAAGGAACCGTATAAAAATAACATAAAAGATAGATTTTAAATGAAGTTACTTTATGCTTTTTCTCTACACCCTCTTTAATTACCTGAGATCATAAAATGTATGTGCACATTGCATACTCAATATTGCACATTCCTTCGTTAAAGGTTTCATGTGGCGTGTTTCAGAAAAAGGGACCTTAAGGTGGAAGGCGGTTACGACGGTGAGGGAAGAATTTGCATTGATGAGTCGTTTTTAATGGTCTAAGCTTAAATTGCTAAGGTTCCTTTTTATGTGCACAGACACATTGCTATGTAAGAAACTTTAAGTCATCTGACTTTATATTGCGTAATGGAAGCAATTATATGTAAATATTACTTATTTAAAGGCTCTATAAAGGCCCTCATTTGAAGGGGTATATGTACCTTCGCTTTAAATTAATTACAAAAATGATATCGTCTGAATTCTAAACGTGGTAAAAATTGTATCTAATCTTGATTTATATTTATACTAGGACGTTGGTTATAATAGTTTTTGTTTGCGCCTCTTTTATTGTAATAAAATCCACCGTAGCATCGATGAAAATATTTTTTGCATAAAAAGTGTGACTAATTATAAACTTAAACTCAAACGTTACAGTACACAGGCCACATGGGCACTTTTACACGTCGAATTTACAAAAATAAAAGAGGAAAATAAAGACTACACCATTTCTAACCCTACTCCTCTGACCCGAGAAGTATTTTGACTTTTGTGACCGGCAAGAAACTCGACGGGACTTATTTATACAAAACAGTATTACAAAATAAAATCTGAAACATAAATAACAATGCGTTATTTTCAAGAAAACCTATCAAAGAATTACATAAATTAAATACCATAAAAAATAATACTTGCAAATCGAAATCTGGCTGACTAATAGTAGATTGTTTGACAAGGGGCTAAAGTAGGCCATAGTACCACGAGATGGTTATTTTCCCGAACGAAGTGAGGGAAAATTGTTCGAGGGTAATATGGCGTTTAGACCCGAGTTATGCATACTAGTTTTCACTTCGATTGCGAGAAAATAAGATAAAATAACATTTCAACAATTAACAAATACAATTTTATTCACCCGCAATGAATTCTGAGTCAAAAATGTTTAATTTGGCAGTCTGTGTATTTTTTTCACTGCTTTGATACAGATAGGATATATACGCCGTGAATAAATGCAATAGACAACTTATAATTGGGGCTTCAAAGAGTTTGCCAACGATTTAAACTTTTTTTTAATGCTTGTGAAGTAGGAACTAAAAAACACCTAATGCTTTGACAATTTGATTGCGTTTCTTCTTTGATCGATTTTAATATTGTGGTATTGTCTGATTGGTTGATACTTTAACCACTTGACCGTCCGTCCCGCGAGACTATTTTCCTGTCAACCGTCCGGGTTTTTTTAGCGACGCACGCCCCGCGCTGAGCATCCATAGCTTTCTACAAAAATGTCTGTATCTTCTAAACTATATAAGCTATTATAAAGAAAAAAAAATGAGGCATAAATGAACTTACATTTATTTAAATAATCTATAGTGATACTAAAATTATTCATAATTATTGACTATAATCAAGGTTAAACTTATGAAATCGGTAAAAAATACTAACTGATTTTTATTTGACGACTAATTACAGGAAATATTGCGCGATGACCCCCTTTTATTGTTACATATTAAAAAAATATACTATTTTACCTTTTCACTGACACCACAACCAAATATATAGTTCTCAATAAGATACAAAGTTTTTTTAATGATTTCACATTTTTAAACAGTATTCGCACCAAAAAAGAATCTAGAGTTGCGATTAACTTCGATATCTGTCGTGATTGGTGGATTTAATACGATGAAGTGTTCTGGTTGGTCAATTAAAAATGTTTTGTATATCATAAATATGTATACATATTTTCCCAAGAGGCTAAATGTATTACTTTAGTCCGCCTTGGCAAGCATAATATGACACACTTTTAGAGCATGAGAAGTGAAAAATACTTACAAATCGAAATCTGCCTGCCTAAAATAATGTAATTATTGGATACATCGATGGAAAACCATTTTATTATTATGATATATAAAGCTGCATTCATAATTTAGAAACAAATATTTAATTTGGGATTTGAACTCGTGACAATCACTACGGAACTAAGGGCGATCAGATAGCGGTCCAATATGTAACTATCTAGTTTTTATACTTAAATCAAAATAAACACTTAAAATAGTTGAACGTAAACCAACTAAAAACCTAACCATCTTTGCCACATATGTCTTCAATGATTTGTATTCCCCATAAACAATTAAATTACCACTGTACAATAAAAGGTACCTTTTATCATTCAGCACACAATCCAACAATTGCCTCTCACATCGTACCAGAAAGCAATAAAACATGAGTTATGTTAATGAAAAACAGACCTTAAACTTTATGGTTTAAAGTTGACACTTCGTTGGTACAAATTGGGATTTAATGTTGTTTAAAACTGGAGTTTTGTGTGAATCGTAATCATTAAAAAACTGGGAGTGTTACAATAAAGGCTTATAAAGCATAGTTGAGTCTATAGCATAGACTAACCAGTATAAGTTCACGTCGAGTTTTGAGAGATGACAACTGACTGACGTTTTGTCTGTACCAGTCTGCCACAGAGCACTATATCATGAAACAGTCATATAAACAAATATAGGCAACGATATTTTTTTCAAAAGAACGGATTTTTTTTTAATACACTATCCCGCTATTCATATAAACGTTTTTAAAACCTTTTTATTTAAACTATATTTTATCTGTATTTTACAAACACTATTGTCAGTGACATATAAAGACCAAACATAACTAAAGCAGGTAAAGAAATGTTTATGGGTATAAATGACCATATATAGAAGTGACTAACGAAATATTATGTGACATTTACCAGTCGTTTTTCGGTGAAGGAAATCATCGTGAAGAATCCGGACTAAATCCAATAAGGCCTAGTTTACCCTCGAGGTTGGAACTTCCGATAGTCGCAAGTGCGTACGCTAATTCTTTGGATTAGTTATCAAGCGAACTTCAGGCTCCCATGAGCCATGGCAAAATGCCTGAACAACGCGACGAAGAATATTCAAATCAAAGTGATTATGAACAGTTAATAGATATTTAAAAATATGCACACACTGCTTAAAATGTAAGCAAACAAATAAGTACGTGCTTCGTTGTTACGAATAGCTAGGTATTCGCAAAATCGAATGAAAGTTCAATTCGATCATTCGATTTCAGCTTTTATCCATTCATTCGAGTAAAAGAGAAAGATGTTCGAAATATATGAAATTCGACGTTCGCGGTACCAGGCCATACTAAACTTACGACTTATGTCGTATATTTAAGGTACAGCCGCCATCAGATATATCGGAGCTGTGGAGGTGGTCATAAATATCGTAACATCCACTTTACCGGCTTGACAACAATGGCGATGACTGTGTGTGGCAAAGTTGAGGATCAGATCCGAGTCATGACCGGCAGACATCTTTACGTCAATGGCTACCCCTGGTACATAGAGCTTCCACAAGATTATCCCAAGCCTTCTCATTCTTCCTCTGTCTTGGCTTCGCTGCAGCTCAATCCTGCGTCTCGCTTATCGTCAACGCTCGCTCACCACGTGTGAAAGGATCCACTCAAACCCTATTCGTTGCTCCTCGAAGAAGGTTCAACTATAACATTCGCGACTTTAAAATCGACTCGTCCAAACACTGGAATGGGAGTCTAAAATCGCTTGTAAATTTCCTAGCGCCTCGAACAGGAATCCCGAACATGCGGGCGTGCTCGTTAGAGGTGTAACGGCTTTTTATATCACTACAGACCACTTACCAGATGAATCAATCTTTACCAGTTCACTTAGAAGCGAATTGCAAAGGAATGGAATTCGCTGTCTTCGTCTGTATTCCCGGAAAGATACCATTTGGGTCTTTTCAATGCAAGAGTGAATAGGCTGTTACTGGACCAGCGTCGTCGACACTTACCATCAAGTGTGAGTGAAGTCAAACGCTGGGTAGTCTTGTATAAAGAAAACAGCAATAGCTCGCTGGTACCTTTGCCTTTTTTATCAGCCTAGTTTTCGTAGTATCCCACTACATCCTCTCCCTCCCGTCCATCATTTAACTATTACTTCTACTGCTTTGAATTCCTAAAAGCTAACTAAAGAATAATTTTGTTCTACTTATTATTAATTATTAATTGAGCAGCAGCGTCCGTTGGAGCGGTGACATATACCCGGTAGCCAACCCGCCTGCTAATCGTGGCGACTATGGCAACTTCCCGTCCTTCCCACTTAGTATCATACTTAGGGGAGTCCTGTTAAGCAGTTGATGATATGACTTCTAGCGGACAAAGCTACACGAAATAGGTTTAGGTTAGGTGGGAGGCAAAGTGGACGCGTGGAAGGGATGGAGAGCTTTGCCCAGCCGTGAGACACTCTTTGCTCTTATAAATAAATAAATAATTAACAATTGATTTTGCGGAGTCCAAATAAAGTATTCTATAAACAACACTATGCAGCTGAGACACCTAAGCTAAGTAGAACACGCGTATAAGGCAATAAGGCTGTATATCTATTCTATAAGGGTCGTATAAGGGCCGCAAAAAATCTAGATTCGTCTTGGGACGTGTGAAGTCGGTTGGAATTGGAATAGTTTAAGAGTGCATTTTGTAAATGGAAATTCACTTTTTGCTTAGAATCATAAATCTTATGACGTTGTGTAAGGTAAAACATGTATGATTCGTACATTTTCTTAATATGGGAATATGTTATTGAAAATATAACAGCATTCGACGGGTACTTCCATACATGTTGAATCCATACACTTCAAGTTCTTTACTATCGCACTGCCATTAACGCTGAGTTGCGACCATTTCGTGACAGTTTTTTCTTTTATTGTTTCTTCTCCTTCTGTATTGTGATTGTCATGAATAAATGTTTCTTGTCTTTCTTATCGTTATTTTAAAATCTTATAGAAATTCTATACCTTGAAAATTATTACATCCTAGGAACAAAATGTCTTAAGGTTAATTTCTTGTATCAAATAATAAAATATTAAGAACACTGATCAATTGATTATTAAAATTCATTTGTTATAATTGAAACGAATATTTTTGTAGTAGTATCATACTAAAAACAAGTCGGAACTAGTTATGAGATAAAAACCATATGAAAGTTATACTACTTACTCTGGAATAAATTGTCGTGTGCAGTATTTCCGGACCGATATGACATCCAAACCTTCAAGAAAAGAGTGTATAGGGATCTTAAAGGCCGGCAACGTACTTGTGACTCCTCTGGTGTTGCGAGTGTCCATGGGCGGCGGTAGTTGCTTACCATCAGGCAATCCGTCTGCTCTGCCTCCTATATCATAAAAAAAAATTACTTTGATGATTCATATTTGGCGTAACATCAAATCTCCTACCCAACTAAGTTAAATCAAATACCTGTTCCCTCGATAACGGTACAGCATAGAACACCAATCGAATGAAACAGATTCGATAAATCAGTTTCACGCGATACTTTACATTGGTCATTAAATTGGTGTCTTTTTCTTGAGTTTAAACCATCCGATATCAGCTATAAAAGTTATACTAAGATGAGTAAAGATCCCGAATTCTTTACCCATAATAAATCCATAAGAATTCCAAACTGTATATACAGGATGTTTCAAAAATTCTGGTGATCCGTTTAAGGGAGCATACATAGATGAATGTAGAACACGTAAAAAATAAAAATAAAATATAAAAAATGCCAAGGTGAAAAAGTTATCAAGGTTTTCTTTTTTGCTTTTGCGCAATCAGCTCCACAAATCAAACCAAATTGAATATGACTGAAATAAATAAATATTATAGAACAATCTTGAACAAAATACTGATTCCCACGGTAAGCTTAAGATGACTTTTATTGGGGGAACACAGCCGCCGAAATATATGATAAACAGTTACTTAAATACATAGAAAACACGCATGACTCAGAAACAATATCGTAAATAATGTCTTTTACTGGGACTCGAACCCAGGACATTGGCCTTCATATACATAACAGTGTCAGATCGATCAACAATACAAAACACTAAAAAAATCAAAGTAGGCTTGCAAATACATCTCAATAGTTGAATAATAGTCGGGTTAATGTGCTTTAACAGTTTTACTTACAACTAGTATACGACTTAAATATCGCCAACTCCATCGGCTGCACGCTTGCACCCTTATCTCGGAGCTAAATGGCGACCATCAATATCTGACAGCGGAGCATCACTCACCTGGATAGTTCCGCTACGAATACGGAGATAAGCAATAGGCACTGCCTATTCACTATTTACTTGTAACGCTAGCGAACACGTATTTATTTTGTTTAGTTGTATAAACAATATTATGAAAACTAACTGGTGACCGAAGAGCTGGATTCCTCGCACAACGTATCAGCTGCGATACAACGAGGAAATGCCGCCAGCATCCTTGGTGCAATGCCTCAGCCTTTTTTAGATTTAATGCAATAACTAGTTAAGTACTCGTTGTATATATTAGCTCTTTAAGTCGACCAATAACTCTGTTATAAGAATTGAATATATAAAAAAAATGATATAATCATGAGCCGTTGACCGAGCGAGATATTCGTCGGTTGGTCACCGCGCACGATTCATGATTAAAGCTCCTCGTTACGCAGCGTAACATGTCGAGCAATATTCGACTTAATATTGAGTTACCCGTTTTAATATTTAGCTAATGCACCTAGCCTATGTAGTAGTACCATGTGTACCCACAACAACACTCTTAGCTGTATATCGGTGGAGCGTAAGACAATAGACATAGTCCTTCAGTTAAGTTTTTCACCTATACGAGTAATATAAAACATATTATAATTTTTCGTTTCATGATTTTGCGTTTATGATAGTTATACGGACGTCCACTGCCGGACATACGATGACCTCCACCATGGATCGTTACAGTGACCGGTCTCAAGCACACTCTGGCTACCGACTACTAGTTAGTTATACTATCGGTTAAGGGTTCAAATTCACAAATTTCGAAATTCTCTGTCATTCTAATTACCTACGCCTTAAATAATTGGTTTAAAATAATTTTGGTAGTTCGAATTGTAAATAATTTTATTCTTATTGACATCTGTATGACCTATTACAGTACAACCTTACGAGCTTAAGCTTAAGAAGGCTTGTGTAGTGCGTACTCCGCTAACGATATCTGTACTCATCACACAAATAAATACCATTACTGGGATTTGAACCCAGGGCTGTCGGCTTCATAGGCAGAGTCCTACTCACTTCCCACTGGGCCTATCGCTGCTTCATTCATCATCATCATTTCCCTTGCGTTTTCCCGGCATTTGCCATGGCTCATGGGAGCCTGGGGTCCGCTTGGCAACTAATTGTAGGATTTGGCGTAGGCACTAGTAACACTAGTTTTACGAAAACGACTCCCATCTGACCTTCCAACCCTGAGGGTAAACTAGGCCTTATTGGAATTAGTCAGATTTCCTCACCATGTTTTCCTTCGAAAAGCGACTGGTAAAAGTCACATGATATTTCGCGCATAAGTTCCGAAAAAATCATTGGTACGAGCCGGAGTTTGAACTTGCAACCTCCGGCTTGCAAGTCGCACGCTCTTACCGCTAGGCTACCAGCGTTTTATCGCAGCTTCACTCATTGGTTTATATTTCCTAGTTATTGATGACTTCCAACTTTCACCTCTCGCTCTAATCATTACATGAGTGATGGCAGCATATAGATGAAGTCATCTATACTACTAATACTTCATAACCAAGATTAGACTTTATGTGGTAGCAGGAAGGTTCACAATTGATTGCCTTAGTACGTTATGTTATGGGACATTTTTTTTGTATAACTGTTGCTATCAAATGTAGGTTGTTAATATATTTATGACTTAAATTGGCATTAAAAATGTTGGAATACCGTATGTCAGCGAAAAAACAATATTCGTAAATTTTGTCAGATTGTCTCTGTCACTCTCATGACGCCGTAATTAGAGTAAAAGAGAAAGATACTCGAAATATGAACTTCGACGTTCGCGGTACCAGGCCAGTTTGTTAAGACTCTTACACGCGAAAAGTACTAAACGGGTATTAATTAAACTTTACAAGAATAAAAAGAAGACTATACATAGAAAAGTAACTAATAATTAAAACTAACAATAAAATTAAACTAAAACTAACATAAAATTGAAAAATTTGTCAAATCCAAGCGGTACTCGTATAGCACAATTGGTAGTGCACTGGGCTTTTTTTTTCTTTCAATTTAAATATCGATGATATTCGCTAGCACACGTTTCTGTTTAATAAACCACAATCTAGTATCTTGGTTCAGCGGTTTAAGCGTGTAGAGGTAACAGACAGAGAGTTCTTTCGCATTTATAATATTCGATTTTTCATGTTAAAAATAGGCTAATCGAATTACGTAAGTCTCGCGCGCAAGCTAGTAATAATAATAAACTATAAGATTTGAATTCCTATTTCTTATAACGTCTTAGAATTTTACTTAAAAAAGTTACAAAACCATTTCCAAAACCCAAATCGTGACAAACCGTAACATCGTTAACTTCTAACTTCCATTGCTACCAAGAAACCATTAAAAAATAATTATCGCAACAAAAAGCCGCGGGCAGACCCGGGTCCACAATGCTAACTTACAAACCACCATTTTGTTTTACTTGCCATGCTGTTATAACCTTTATTAGTGGAGCGTTTAGGACGTAGTTCGGATAAGTGCCTTTAATGATCACCTGGGGTTACTGGGTACAAAATTACTGGCTTCGCCTGTCGACCTGGGCCCAATGGAGCCTGTATAATTGTCTCAATGCAAGTACTTATATATCTATATTGTTAAAACACGCTTATAGGTAAAAAACTTAACTGAAGGACCATGTCTATGTAGTTGTGCAGAGAATTAATATGGAACTTGCGTCAACATTTGAATATAGAACACCGTGCGTGTACACACGTTACTACTACATAGGCCAGATGCTCGAGTTCAGATTTTCATCTATAATACACTAATACGACTAATCTGAAAAAATATTTCAAGATAGCCGCTAGCATACAAGCATATTGCCTTTTTAATTTAGTCAGTTGCTTTGTTGCCCTTCAAGGGGTGGGCGCTTCATATTAAACATACGTAAAACTGAGGCTCTAGTGTAAGTTCCTTTTGAAGTACAAAAACGTTTACAATCGCGTAAGTGATAATGTTATTTATATGGGAAACGCAAACGCGTTCGTGACGTAAAGTTAAAAACTTACACTCTAAGCCCTGAGTGTAAGTTTAAACGTAAGGTTACGTCACCAACGCGTTTGCGTTTCCCATACAAATAACATAATCACTTACGCGTACGAGGCATTTTTTTACGTTAAAAGAAACATACACTAGAGCCTCTGGACTCAGATCTATTACACTATCATTACCGACCTTTATTACCGTAGCCATCTTTTAGCTAACCTTAAATATTTAAAAAGATTTAAGAAACCAAAATTCAGCACATTAAAACCAAATAACCTCCAAAAATGCCCCGAAGCCATCCGACAATTCCTCCGCCCGGTGGCTAGCTGACGGACAAAACAAAAAAAAAACTTACCGTCCTTTTCTCTCCCACGTATATCGTATCGTGGGAAAAGGATGCACAATTTCGCCGTATTTGCATGCGTGCGCGCATGTATTTTATAATAAGGTGTTTTATAAGTGGCTTAACGGTTCTGGTAGCTTTATACATCTGCTAGAAAATATGAAGCCAGACTTATGAATAAAATATTTATAATAGAGCGTGTCTGGTTTACTAACATGATGTAAAATTTATTTCTTTGGCATAAGCAATTAGGAAGAAATCACATTGTTTTTTTTTTATACAAGACTGACCAGCGTTTGACCTTAGTCACACCTGATGGTAAGTGTCGACGAGGTCGAGGGTGTAGCACGCTGGTTCAGTAACAGCCTATTCACTCTTGCCTTGAAAAGACCCAAATTATATATTTCTAGAAATAAAGAAGAAAGGAGCTAATACTTTTTATTTACTTAAGGTTATTAAGTAAGTGGCGACTACGTACCGGAAGGCGCGTGGGCAGACACCCGATAAGGCGGACCCGGTAAAGATCGCGGAAAATCCACTGGATTCGGGTGGCGCAAAACCGGGCATTGTACGTCGCTTGTAAGAGGCCTATGTCCAGCAGTAAACGGCTGATGGGATGATGATGATGAAATACTATATTTTGATTAGAATAAAAAAAAACACTTCATAGCGTTGCAATGCATTCCTTGATCATCTCCATCATCATCATGTCAGCCGAAAGACGTCCACTGCTGGACATAGGCCTCCCAAAGACGCCCCAAAAAGGCCGGTCCTACGCCTTCCACATTCAACGGCATCCTGCGACCTTCACTAGGTCGTCGGTCCACCTTGTGGTAGGCCTACCTACGCTGCGTCTTCCAGTTCGTGGTCGCCACTCCAGAACCTTTCCGCCCCATCGGCCATCGTTTCTGGTTGCAGTTTAAAGAAAACTCGTCTCATCTCTCAATGCATTCCTTAAAAATCGTTAAACTGCAAGTGCAGTTTGCAGTTATATTTTTACGATGACGTCCGTCATTAAGGCGGCCGTAAAAATTGTTTAATTAAACGCAAAAAGCTTTTATATGCACTATCGATATGGCTCTTAGCTCTCAGGTTGAGATAAATGCTATATCGAGGTATGGAAACCTGATATTTTTATTCATTAGGTACGTATTAGGTATACAGCCTTGGCCTGAGGCTCTAGTGTAAGTTTCTTTTGACGTAAAAAAACGTCTCGAACGCGTAAGTGATAATGTTATTTATCTGTACCCTTACCATAAGTACACCTCGCCATCTCGTTCGCACTAAAATAGTACAAGCGAGACGCACAGATAGTAAACTCAATACTCGTTATCGAAAACCTCAATGTCACAACTCATGGTAAGGGTACTGGGAAACACTAACGCAATGGTAAAGTAATATTACATTAAAACTTACACTCAGGGCTCTGAAGTATTGAGCATCCATGCTTTTTACATGAAGACTCGATATGTTCTTCATATCGATCGTTGCATTGGCTTAGTGATTGCATAGAAAAATTGCAATAAATCACTTGTAGACCCGATTTTTTTTGTGGTCTGTTAAAAGGTCATTTTGATACGTAAATTCGGTTTTGACAACCCTGCCTAAGCCGATGGTCCTGGGTTCAAATCCGAGTAAGGGCATTTATGTGATGAGTACAAATATTTTCCTGAGTCATGGGCTCATGGGTGTTTTATATATGTATTTAAGTATCTGTATATTATATACATAGTTGACTGAATACCAACAACACAAGTCTTTTAGCTGACTGTGGGGCTCAGTCAATTTGTGTACGAATGTCCTATAATATTTATTCGATATATTTTTTATCGAGTCTTATTCTTGAAATTAAATTAGATACAGGCATATTTATCTTGGTAACAAAGTCATTACTACCATATTCCTTTCCTTATTGAAAAACTACTTTGACTACGCCAATTCGAAAGCAAGGATTTCATTAAATAACAAAAAAATACTAGAGCGAATTGTACATCTGAAATCTTATACAAGTCAATTCTGCACTTAAACTGCACGCTTATAGCGACACGGTTCACTAAATAATGGGCCTTAAGTTCTTAAACTAAGGTTCAAAATCGGTCAGTCAACTGCGCAGATGATAATCGCTATAAATCTTTATACAATGCGCAGGAGCGTCGATAATTGCAATCCTCGACTGTAATTAGGGGCAAACATGAAAGGACAGCATTATAGATTGCTATCTTCCGCTTTTACGAGAATACACTCCTATACGTATGTATCAGAGGCGGCGCTCCAACTTTTTCTTAGACAAGATAGTCAATATGAGTCTAGGATTTTTTTTATCTGTGGAATCGAATCGGCGATCCGCCGCTGGTATGCAAAGTTTTGAAGAAGTTTACATTATAAAGATGCGTGTTCAAATCCAGAGTCCTTTGTAATTTATTATTTGATAATAAAGCTGAGCGCTTGCATCGGTAAAAAATATAAATACGTACAAATGTATCTATTTGAAATAGCTACAGGAGTACCATGTATAATTATATTAATTATAGATAATATGTAGTTGTGCAGGAAATTAATATGGAACTTACGTCAATATTTGAATATAGAGCGCCGACACACACGTTACTATTGCATAGGCCAGGTGCTAAAGCTAAGTACAAGATAAAGCACCCTTAAAGGTCAGCAACGCGCTTGTGACTCTCCTGGTGTTGCGCAAGGGCGACGGTAATTGCTTACCACCAGGCAATCCGTCTGCTCGTTTGCCGCCTATGTCATTAAAAAAAAGTTTTTCATCTATTGGTTATGGCGCCATGATAAAATATTAAACCTGTAAGTAAGTGTAAGTGCGCAGTGTTGAAAAAGTTTGGGGACCCCTGATCTACAGGTAATTAGTAGCTTGTGACTCCTCTGGTGTTGCCCATGGGCGACGGTAATTGCTTACTAGGCAATCCGTCTGCTCGTTTGCTGCCTATGTCATAAAATAAAAAAAGTTTTTCATCTACCTATTGGTTAGGCCGCCGTGACAAAATACTAAACCTGTAAGTAAGTGTAAGTGCGCAGTGTTGAAAAAGTTTGGGAACCCCTGATCTAGATCGTAATTAGCAGCGCAAACATGAAAGCATAGCAACATTATCGATCGCTATCATGCGCGTGCGAGCATGTATGGGTTTTGTAGAAAAAGGAATTAAACGCCGGATAGACTTTTGGTTTCTGCTCGTTTTTGAACAGAAGACCACAGCCATAATAGCACTGCTACCTTTCAGGTATGTAGTGTTGTGTTCCTGATGGTGAGTAATTAGTGTTGAGTACCCACCCTTAAAGGCCGGCAACGCGTTTTTGATTACCCCGGTATTGCGGGTGCCCATGGTACAGAGCCCTGAGTGTAAGTTTTTAACGTAACTTTACGTTACAAACGCGTTTGCGTTTCCCATATAAATAACATTATCACTTACGCGTTCGTAAACGTTTTTTTACGTCAAAAGAAACTTACACTAGAGCCTCTGATGGTTAAATATCAGTGCACATAAGATTTCCAGCTATCAGCTAGGAATTTTCAACCAAGTCTCCGCACTTTGCTCATTTTCAAATTATAGCAGTGTGTTCTTTTAACAGACCTTACGTAACCTCTCATCATCAGTCCGTTACTTCGTTACTGTAGATAGCACAATTAACCAGTAAATCACGAACTAGATGAAGGAAGTTAAACACAATAGATCTTAAGATACCATGCTTTGTACTATCTTAAAACATTTTAGTCTTGAAGACGGTAGCACTTGAGATGGAATAAGTTAGAAGAAACTAGATTTTTATGAAGAGTTATGGCGTTTGGGAATTGAAGTAGCAGGGGCAAATAAACCGTAATAAGGCAGCGAGAGATTGTGCCGTAATGACAGGCCTGGGCACTGAGGGGTGGCAGGTTCGAATCAGTGCAACACAATGGGCTTAAAAATAAGTTTAGCGCCTGCAGCTTAATTGCGGAAAATTAAGATGGTGAAGATATTTCGAAGTTTGATTTGACACTTAAGCATTTTTATAAAGCCGACTTCATTGTCAAGTAAGCGTTTATTTATAAACTTCTGAAGTATGTTTAAGAGATTTATGAATAAGCAGGTTAATACGTATGGAGTTAATATATCTTGACTCAAAATGACAAAACTGGATTGTTACTACATAAGAAATAGCTTAAAGTTTTGTAACTTCCAGGCAAATATATAGTTTATACCAATAGTATGAGCTTATCAAATATATCTGATTGCTAATTTTAAACAGAATTCCAAGGCTGTACTGATATAATAGTATTAAAAATAAAGTGACTCTATATTCTTTTGTATGGAACCAGACTTATTATTATTACAAGACAAGTTTAGAAAGTTAGGGCTTTGTAGCAGCCCTAACAACATCTGACCGTAATCTTGCTGCTTTGTTATTTTCCACCGTCGACGCAATTTTCCACTGATTTGTTCTAGAAAGCGGATTTTAATCATACTATAAATTTTCAAAATACAAAAAAAAATCTGAAACAAAATATTTGCAATCTCATCAAAACACTGATCATTTTTTTATCCAAACATCTCAAAATTACAATAATTTCAGCAGACAATAAAACAGCCAACATGTCGGCCACGGCAACAAGACACGTGAAAGCCTCCAACTCTGCGAACATTCTCATGTGCAAGCAATGGTGGAAGGTCTGCTGGATGCACGGAGACCAGGAAAAGTACTACAGACAGCTCTACGGCAGGAGAAAGATGAACAACATGAATAGAAACTTCATCAACTTCGACTTGACCGACGTCAAACGACCAGGAGCGCAAATCACTGAACTAACTGATGATTTTTTCGAAGACGCCACACAAGAACCAGCTCCAGACGAAATAGAAAACGTTACTGATAAGAACAAAGAAGAATATACATTCGGAGCAGAATCCGAACCAATCTACGGAGTAAAAACGTGGCAGAAAGACCAAAGACGACAACCTATACAACACAATTATGAAGTAGATTTAGATAGCATTATAAGTACAAATCTAAATTCTAATAGTATCAAAAGTATGCTAGAAAACGGTCTACCTCAAACACAAGTCTTAGATTCAAACGAGCAGATTATTAAAAACGGTAGTCTTGTTGGGAAGTCTTCTAAAACTGTATCGAAAACTAGAAAAGGAGCGATAGTGACCGAAGCTACGGAGATATCTACGGATGGGAAGACGATGGCAAATTTAAGGTTTGAGAGGTCGACGGTGAAGAGTGGACCGAATAAAGTGAAGGAAGTGTTGCAGCCGCTGAAGGAGGATGCAGTGTTGGACGAGTGTGCGAGGAGGAAGTGTGTGGGGGACAGGCTGACTACCAGGACCACAACGCTGGTGACGGTGTCACAGACCAGTGTGACCAGCTGCAATGAGTGAGTAGTCCTTTTTTTTCATAGACATACTATTTAACTAGACTGGGCGTGCTAATAATGCTACGTTCGAAATGAATGATCTTATAATACTTTCCATAGGTATGGCAAAGACGGCGCTATTTTCGTCCGTCCTTCTCAGAGTTCTTATATATTCTTGTTTCCCTCCAAACTTAACCTTCCAGAAATGTCAAAGTTGGAGGGATACAAACAAATATAATTGGAATTTTCTTGTGTTTTAAACCGAAGTTGCGGTAATTAATACAGGATAAGCTAATATTTTAGCCACAAAGAGCGCCCTGTAAAGCAAAGCTATAGTGAATTGTAACATTTTGTGCTGCCAAAGCCAAAATATCATTGTCCTTACTGGCGCTCGCGGATGCGTTCTCCACTCCTCATTTATTCCTCCTAGTTTATTTCATATAATTCAATGCAGAAGCGTACTTACTTTAGCTTAATCAACTTAAGAAATAAGACAACTGAAAACGGATTATAATTTTCTCAAACATGCACTACAGTGTTGACATAATGTTCCTTAATTGTAGGTTTGGCTAGGCGAGAGTCACGAGAAGTCGGTTAACATTCCTAAGGTCCTCTTTTTTCATTGCTTCCACATAATTTGTGACATAGCACCATTGCGATTAGCCAATAAAAAAAAATCGTGACACTTGCTGGTTGGTTCGACGACATTCTGCTACTACCCCTATTGAAAACAATAATCATTGATTATTGTTTTTAATAGGATATTTGGTATACAGTTTTATTTGGCAAGTATACTTTTAGTTTTTCTTACTTTGTCTTCAATTGGGCAAGACTCTGTAGCCCTGTAGAGCGATAGGCATGTATCCGGGGGCAGTTGATTTTTCCATCATTCCTTTATCTCTATGAATCACACATACATTGCAGCCGTATACAGTCCACTGCTGGACATAGGCCTCCCTATGACTTGTATCATCTTGGGGGGTAGTTGCCATAGCCACCATGCTTGGCAGGCGGGTTGGCGACCACAGTAGCTGTAGATTGGGTTTCAACGGATGCTGCTGCCCGTCCGTAGGATTTTTCCCTTTGTCGCCTCTTACAACACCCGCGGGAGGAGATGGGGTGGTGCTATTCTAGTCAGCCGGCGTCACACGGCTAATCTCTATGGCTCATCTCTGAATATTTATTTAAATTAAAACACCTTTTAAAACTTATCTCAACAGTCTATAGTTATTTCCAAAAGTCTTGCTTTCAAAGTAAGTTTCACTGATTCAAATAGTCCTTCACATCGCAATATTTCTAACCCACCATGGCAAAACGACTTGCTATGCCAACAAACTTTGAACACAGTCAGCAACAATTTTACAACCTCCTTTAACGTCTTCTGTAATACCACATGTCCATTGTATTGCATTTGCTGGAGAAACGGTGCCGACCACAAACTATTGTTCTTCATTCTCTCCTCTTTGTATTTCCTCATTCACTAATCCCAACTCTTTACCTTTACAAATAAGGTTGTCTTTCGATTGCCAGATGTTATGGTATAAGATAATGGAGAAGTAAAAATGGCCGTGAATATGAGTTTACGTGGAATTTCACAAGACTTGTGGTCGGCGAATGCAAGGCAAGCATCAAAGTATAAATGCTTCGGAAACTGGCTGTGTGGAATATTATGCGGGTGCGAAATATTGTGGAGATATTTCTGATGATTAATATTGTAACTATGTTTTAAGACTGAAGTTGAGAGCGTGTGTTTTCCGTTTGGTTGTATTTCTTATTCAAACCTGTTGGCTTTTATAGCTTAGCGCCATTTAATCTTTATAGATTTTTAAATTAACACACACAGATAACTTTTAGTTATCTCTTACATTTAAAATGTAAATAATTTTCAAATACAATAGAAAAAAATATTTTTGGAGTATTTTACACAATATCTACCTAGTATAAGACTTGTACGTACTAGATGACGATATATATGTACATATATATAGATATATATAAGTCCATATATAAGGCCAATATCATAGGAAAAAATATTCATCAAAACTTGAAAAGCACACAAATTGCACGAATTAATGCCCTGGCCAGGATACGAATAACGAACCCGAAATTGCCTGCTCATAGGCAGAGTCGCTAACGACTAGGCTACCGAGGCCATTATAAATAAAGTTTTTTTTTAAATACAAAATATTGCTCAGTAAAGGTGAAAAACTTAGCTAAAGCCTATGTAGTAGTACCGTGTGTACACGCATGTCGGCGTTTTATATTCAAATTTTGACGTAAGTTCCATATTAATTCTCTGCACAACTACATAGACATGGTGCTTTAGTTAACTTTTTCACCTATACTAAGGACTAAATTAATTTAAGCAATCTGTTCTTAATTCATGTTTATCTTGTAATATGTCGTACACGCGATACACGATAAGAATGTCAGCGTAAATGTTGATTGTCATGTCCCTGGCTACTTTGTTTTGTTTTATCAAGTCGCATTGAACGTAGTTTATATCTGATACGTTAAATAATAAAGACATAATACTCGCTTCATTGTGAAATTATTGTCCCAGTTAATATTACAATACGATTTTGGTAAATTAGGTAACATGACCAAAAACTAAATAAACATCATAATAAATAAATAAATAATAAATATTTCAGGACAATTTTACACAAATCGACCTAGTCCTACGGTAAGCTCAGTAAGGCTTGTGTTGTAGGTACTAGACGACGATATATATAATAGATAGATACATATAAATACTTAAATACATAGAAAACACCCATGACTCAGGAATAAATATTTGTGCTCATCACACAAATAAATGCCCTGACTGGGAATCGAACCCAGGACCATCGGCTTCATAGGCAGGGTCACTGCCCACTAGACCAGACCGGTCGTCATCACTTCTTATAATTTATTTCGCTAGAACAAAGTGCATTAGCATTATGGTAATTTATATTGATAATCTACATTTTAATGGTGAAATAACGCTAAATATGTAGCGGAACTAATTTTGCGAAGTTTATTTATTTTGGCAAAAGCCACAAGTCACAATAAACATGGCGCCGTACGAATTCATTTTCGGTTATAAGTCAATTAAAATCTTTTTAATATTCAATGTATGATAATTTAAATATTTCGTCACGTATGCCAATTAAAATCGTTCCATAATCGTTCGTTTCGGTTCTTTTGGACCCGGGTATGTCCTTAAACTACGTCCAACAATGAGAGGTAGGGCACAGCGATGACCATCACGCTTAAATCTTGAGCAGCCCAACTGGGGAAGTACCTCCTCCTTACAGAAGACCACAGCCATAATAGCACTGCCACCTTTCACGTCTGTAGTTTTGTGTTCCTGATGGTGAGTAAGGTTCCCAGAGCTCCAACCCACTTATAGGTCGGCAACGCGCTTGTGACTCCCCTGGTGTTGCGGGTGCCCATGGGCGACGGTAATTGCTTACCACCAGGCAATCCTGGCTCGTTTGCCGCCTACGTCATAAAAAAAAAATATTCTGGAATTAAATTAGCCGAGATTACAGTTTCAAAATTGAAAATCTCTTTAAATAATATAATAAAAGGCAGGAAACTCGCACGGCTGGTCAGTACAAACGGTAGCCGATCCGATACCATCTTGTCGTTCGGACGCCATGTTCTTTTTACTTTTTTATTTTTTTAAGCCAAGGCTGCGTGTTCGCGGCCAGTGTTAAATTGCGCGGACTTTATCCGATATTCGATTACATCTTCTCTTTACATGTTTCAATGCGAATCGATTATCTTAATCGATGGGTTTTTGACGTGGTTTTGTTAAATCGATCGCTTCAACGTTAGTTAATTGATTGGTGGCTGTTTTAGCGGTCGTGTTATGCCTCTAAAATAATTTTGTCGTCTTTTGTTATTGTATATCTATTATGATTGATAATTATAGTTATTCTTCTTGATACTTCAAAATTACTCGTATTTTTAATTACATTATTTCGATCTCATGTCTCGTAGGGACGTACTCAATTTAACAACAACAAAGTTAATATTTCTCGGCGTATTTAATTCGAAAATAAAATAGTAATTAACTTCAAAAATTACTTTGATAAGTAGTTAATTAGAGGGTAATCAATAAGGCACGTGATGTTTCCCGTGTTGTAGATATGTTTACTATTTTTTTTTTTTATGACATAAGGTGGCAAACGAGCAGACGGATTGCCTGATGGTAAGCAATTACCGTCGCCCATGGGCACCCGCAACACCAGGGGAGTCACAAGCGCGTTACCGACCTTTAAGGGGGGTTGGAGCTCTGGGAACCTTACTCACCATCAGGAACACAACACTACATACCTGAAAGGTAGCAGTGCTATTATGGCTGTGGTCTTCTGTAAGGAGGAGGTACTTCCCCGGAGTTGGGCTTCTCCAGACTCGAGCGTGATCAGGTTCATCACTGGTAACCATAATAGTATCTAAAACCAAATTTTAACTCATGAATTAATAAACATTGTCGGAAATAGCGGGACGACTAGAACGCATTCTGCATCGCATGGTAAGATCACAGAAGTGACAGGTTTGAGTTAAAACTAAAAAAGAAAGGACTTTGCCCAGCTGTGGGACACGTAATACAGGTTCTAATATAAAAACATAATAAAAAAATAGTTGGGCCTTAAGACGAGAAGAGAGAAAAAGGGAAGGGGTGAAAGAAGATTTAGGTCGCCGGATTCTGCTGAAGGCGGGTAGCACAAAAGCGGTCGTTGAGTCATTCAATGAGGGAGGCCTTATGTCCAGCAGTGGACGAATTTCGACTGAAATGATGATGATGTTGACGGGATATAAAATTAGTGACATGACCTCGAAAAGCGAAAAGTCTTTATATTTATCTACTACTAGCTGTGCCCCGCTGTGTTACCCGCAGTTTATTAGGGAAATAACGTAGCCTTATCTGTTAATCCAGGGTGTCAGCTAACTTCATACCAAATTTTCTTAAAATCGCTCCAGCCGTTTAGACGTGAAGAAGTAACAAACATACACACTCACACACTTTCGCCTTTATAATTTTAGTGTAGCTTATTGATAGAGGTTTGTACATAAGTACACATAATTTCAACTAGTTTCAACTTGGTTTCGAATTCCAAATTCAAATGATGACATAACGAACGCAGCTGTTGAAAGTTCCCAAGACAACGACCTGTCCTTTTCAAAGGTCGGCTGAATCGATTATCGATCGAGTTCCACCGATTAGTGCATGCTAATCGGACTGCATCGGTGCGGTAGACTGAGTATTGTGTTTTTATGTCAGCGCTACTATTTTATTGGAAGAGAGAGAAGCACAGACAGAGAATCATCTTTTATCTAAGCTATTTTTTTAATACAATACTGGCCAGCGTTTGACCGCAGTCACACCTGTTGGTAAGTGTCGACGAGGTCGAGGGTGTAGCACGCTGGTTCAATAACAACCTCACACATTCACTTTATTTAGTATTAATAATCTATCGATATTACAGTACACAACATTTTGAACAAAAATATATTCTAATCAAATTCTTCTTCTGAATTGCAATCCTTATATATTATTTAAAAATTAAGTATCGTAGTTTCTCAAGATACCTTCGCTATTTTAATTGAATGGTCGTAATAAAGAACGAAAGTAATACATATAGTTGATGCGGGTGGCGCGAAACCGGTAATTGTCACTAGGGCCTATGTCCATCAGTGGACGTCTTTTGGCTGTCTTGCGTCATACATATATATTACAGGACATCCTTAAACAAATTGACTGAGCCCCACGGTAAACTCAAGAAGGCTTGTATTGTTCAGCCAAAGATATATATAATATACAAATACTTAAACATAGAAACACCCATGAATCAGGAACAAATACCTGTCCACGCGAACTGAGAATTGAATCCACGAACTCACGGTAGAGGCACCCACTAGGCCAGACCTGTCAACATCTCATGCCTGGACTTGTGTGTTAGTGTTTATTACAATGTGGATATATCTCTGTCCACCTCACACTCGCTGTTCACCTCAACCGCAAGTTTTCCTTCACTCTCTACCGTTGTTCTATTATCGTCGCGTCCAACACTAATCTCTATGACTCATAAATTAAGGCACATATTGCATTCTGGCCGTAAGTTCAATAATGAGGGCATGGCAGGTGTAATCAACTAAGGGGATGCGGTTGCACTTGACACTTCCTGACTTGTGCGGACGGACACGAGTAGCAGTCAAGTGGAAAATGGTTTTTTTATTATGACAAAGGTGGCAAACGAGCAGACGGATTGTCTGATGGTAAGCAATTACCGTCGCCCATGGACACTCGCAACACCAGGTGAGTCATAGACACGTTGCCGACCTTTAAGGGGGTTGGAGCTCTGGGAACCTTACTCACCATCAGGAACACAACACTACATACCTGAAAGGTAGCAGTGCTATTATGGCTGTGGTCTTCTATAAGGAGCCTACTTGCCCAGTTCGGTTGCTCCAGATTCAAGCGTGAAAAGTGAAAAAGCGCCCTACCTTGCTCTTTTTTCAGTGAGGGGGGGTACTCGTATTTTATGAGCGTGGGCATTCTAGAGCGTTTGTGCCCCGCGTTTTTGGAGTTGACAGGGTGCCGATAAGGCCTAATATCCTTTGAAGTAAGTAAAAAGTATGGAGACGGACCCTTTATGACGGCACCGTTGAGAGACCGCCGCTAGTGTACGTATGACGACCGGTCTGGCCTAGTGGGTAGTGACCCTGCCTATGAAGTCGATGGTCTTGGGTTCAAATCCCAGTCAGGACATTTATTTGTGTGATGAGCACAGATATTTGTTTCTGAGTCATGGGTGTTTTCTATGTATTTAAGTATTTATATTTATCTAAATATCTATTATATATGTATATATAAGCCTATTATATATATAAGCCTTACTGAGCTTATCGTAGAACTAGGTCGATTTGTGTAAGATGGTCCCGAAATATTTATTTATTTATGCTCCTATTTCAGTGAGGGGGGAACTCGGATAGTGTCTTTATGAGCGTGGGCACACTAGAGCGTTTGCTCCGCGTTTTCTCGGGGTGGGTTAAGGACATGGTCCCGCCGCCCACGGTGTGTGGCGTCTGGTGGTAGACACTGGACCCGCCGACAGCGTTTTGAGGACCTAGCCGCGGCGGCCATTTCCGAGGCTTTGACTAATTCTATCAAAAGTTCGTTTTTTTAAATTGAAATTGTCCATATTGAACCATAGCCGCAATGCTTCAAAATAACTCCAGACGTACAACATTAAAAATGTCTAAATTACGGTGTATTAAAACTCTGCCAGCGGGCGGTTAGCCGACTGCGGGTCATCAGGGTGAGTTATGAGTTGTATTTCAACTTTCGACCTTTCGTATAAAAAGTTAGGTAGTTTATCACCGCGGCAAGAAATATGGAAAGAGGATAAAATGCATCGATTAAATAAATAAATATCAGTTTTGATAAGCTTGTTTTAACTAGTATGTACAACGCACGAATTATTGAGCTTACCATAGGACTGATTGAGGTAGTATTATCCAAAATACTTAAATATATTTTGACGACCGTTCTGGCCTAGTGGGTAGTGACAGTGACCCTGCCTATGAATCCGATGGTCCTAGGTTGAAATCCCAGTCAGGGCATTTATTTGTGTGATGAGCACAGATATTTGTTCCTGAGTCATGGGTGTTTTCTATGTATTTAAGTATTTATATCTATCTATCTATTATATATATCGTCGTCTAGTACCTACAAAACAAGCCTTACTGAGCTTACCGTAGGACTAGATGGATTTGTGTCCCGAAATATTTAAATTTTCTAATCAAACAGAAGATTTCCAGGAAAAAAACAAAAATATTTTTTTACGTTTCGTATGTAGTGACTTTTGTTGTAAGAATAGACATCAACGGGCTTTGGATTGCGGCGCTACCGCGATAAACGATATTCGTAAACGGGCGATTGCCTCTGTTACTCTCATGACGCGTTAACTGGAGTAAAAGAGAAAGATGTTCGCGGTATTAGGCCTGTACTGATACCGATAATCGAGCTATCTTTTTCTTACCAAACAGAGAAAAAGGGATAAGAATAGCTTATAGATATTTTGGAAATGTACCTACCTCAGTAATTTTTTTTCTTGCTATTCTTTAATATCTCATCCTATGTATATTATTGGTACTGCGTGGTGCCGGCTGCCTAGAATAGCACCACTCCATCTCCTCGCGCGGGTGTCGTACTCGCATGTGGCGATAAAGGGAAAAAACCGAAGGATGAGCAGCACATTCATCGCAACCCAGTACAGCTACTGCGGTCGCCAACCCGCCTGTGAAGCGTGGCGACTATGGCAGCTACCTGGATGATACAAGTCATATTTGGAGGAGGCTTTTGTCCAGCAGTGGACGATTTACAGCTGAAGTGTGTGTGAGTGAATATGTATGTATGAAAGTACTTATAAAATATCTTACACAGAGTAATTTATACTTGATATTAGTATAATCACTTAATCAGACTACTTACGAGGTAAAATATAGCGTTTCTAGAGAAAGTGCGCGCTGATAACATAGTTAAGTGCTAGAATTTATAGCCTAAACTAAGTATAAGCTGGAACCCGCGTCGAACTTATTAAATCTGATTTTGATTCAACGTAGGTATATTTTAAAAGACATATAGACAGATGACCCCATTAAAATCGCCGGAAGACGCTGGATGCAGGTCGCGTCCAATCGGTACATGTGGAATTCCAAGGGGGAGGCTCTATTTTCATTGTTCAGCAGTGGACGTCTTATGGCTGATGATGATGATGATGATATTTTAAATTAGCTTTTGCCCGCGGCTTCGCACACGCAGAAGAATACATGTAACCGGCAGCAATTATTATTTCATTAATGTAAAAATATCCTATCACATTTATTTATTGTTTTTTCCTTTCCATTAAATAGGGAGTTTAAACACAGCCATAATAGCACTGCTACCTTTCAGGTATGTAGTGTTGTGTTCCTGATGGTGAGTAAGGTTCCCAGAGCTCCAACCCCCCTTAAAGGCCGGCAACGCGCTTGTGACTCCCCTGGTGTTGCGGGTGCTCATGGGCGACGGTAATTGCTTAACACCAGGCAATCCGTCTGCTCGTTTGCCGCCTATGTCATAAAAAAAAAAAAGTTTAAAGTCTCTCAGTTGACATTTGGCCCCTTCTCCCTACAAACTTCAAAAAACGCTGAATTTACTTTAATGGTAGAAATCCCTTCTTAGTGAGTCCTTGCCGTACTATATGTCGTATATAAACTAACTATTCTGAAAAAAAAGGTATGTAAGTTAAATCAGTCACTCAGGACTTTCACACTTATATATACTCGTATAGAACCCGTCTTTCGTCGAAGTCTTTTGACCCGGGTATGTCCTTAAACTACGTCCAACAATGAGAGGTAGGGCACAGCGATGACCATCACGCTTGAATCTGGGGCAGCCCAACTGGGGAAGTACCTCCTCCTTACAGAAGACCACAGCCATAATAGCACTGCTACCTTTCAGGTATGTAGTGTTGTGTTCCTGATGGTGAGTAAGGTTTCCAGAGCTCCAATCCCCCTAAAGGCTTGCAACGCGCTTGTGACCCCCTGGTGGGTGCCTATGGGCGACGGTAATTGCTTACCATCAGGCAATCCGTCTGCTCGTTTGCCACCTTTGTCATTAAAAAAAAATCATTTTTCTCATATTTAAACTTCGTCTGTGGAAGATTATAAGTAATTCGTCACTTCGTCAGCCCTTGAAGATAGATGTGCGATATCAGGAGCGGTACCGCGAACATCGAAGTTCGAATATTTCGGGCATCTTTCTCTTTTCTTCCAAATAAGGTGTGAGAGTGACAGAGACAATCGCCCGAAAACGAATGTCGTCTTTGGCGGTAGCGCCACAGTATTTAGCGTGTAAAGTTTAATATTATATATACTTTACACATATGTAAATATGGCCTAAAGATTTAATATGTTACAAAAGTTTGACTAAATCTATAATAAATTCATAAAATTCTTATATTTCTATCAGACAACTCAATTAGGGCAATCTATAAACATACATTAGCATAAGTCCAAACTTTATGGATATCTTGTTTCGTATGTAAATAATTATACTTTCTATTTTATCGTCGGATTCTTCATTATGTCTGCCGGAATTTTGTGAACTTATGATTTTATTCGTGCATATTTAAAAGATTTTCTCACACTGATAAGCTAATAACCAATGAGCGGAATTCTTCATAGCAAAAATCAAACTGTCAGAGGGATTGACGTAACTTTTTTATCGACTTATCGATGTTACGGAATAATACCGCCTTAGGTATCCATAATCATCTTAAAAGATTATTCTGTAACATTTGACCTCTTTGATAAGCAACTTGCATTTCCATATATTTTACTACAGGGAAGATGAAGAAAAAATATTTAATACAGATTTAGATTTCGACTCTGTTATTTTGAACGAAAATTAGTGACCTACTCTTAGCAATATTTGTTTTAAAATTTTCATGATAAGTTTAAATTAAAATTATTTTCTGTTTTATTCTTTACAATTATACTATTACAGTGGCGGTCAGCTAATTGGGGACACCGTTAATTTTTTTGTAGGTATATCCAAAAACCTGAGATCATTCCTTTAACTTTGTTTCGTTAAGTGACAAATATATATCGTTTTTTTCTTAAGTATATGTTATCTATTTCAACTCAGTATTGCTAATTTTAATATTAATGTTATTGACGACGGTTTGGCCTAATGCGTAGTGACCCTGCCTATGAATCCGACGGTTCTGGGTTCATACACTAGTAAGGGCATTCATTTGTGTGACGAGCACAAATATTTCCTATTCCTGAGTCATGTGGGTGATTTTTGTTAATTTAAGTATTAATTTATTATAAATATTGTTGGCTGAGTACCCCCAACACTAGCCTTCTTGAGTTTATCGTGGGCCTCAGTCAATTTGTGTAATAATACATAGAAAACACCCATAACTAAGGAACAAATATATCTGTGCTTACCAGACAATAAAATGCCCTTACCGAGATTCAAACCCAGGACCGTCGGCGTCATAGGCAGGGCCACCACCCACTAGGCCAGTCCGGTCATCGTGAACAGCCTAAGTATTTAGATAAACCGTTCTGCAAGCTAATGATGCGGTAAACTTGCAACTATGCGCATTTCAATGTTAAAATCTTTGACCCAAGCATAACTATTTTCAATACCACCACTTTCAATAGCTCTTTGCTTGCTTCAAAGTAATACGAAATATATAATGGCGTCTGATTTAATGTGTGAAAATTATATTAAAATTGTATTGATCGAGTTCTAAATTAAATTTCAATCAAATAATATTGACTGTTCTATTATGATGATGATGTTAATTTAGAGGCCTAACGGAGCTGGGTATGCCCATCGTGCCCATAACGTTAACGGTGGATCCGTACTACTGGCTCAACACAGGGACAGCGTTTTTTTTAATACCAGACTGACCAGCGTTTGACCTCAGTCACACCTGATGGTAAGTGTCGACTAGGTCGAGGGTGTAGCACGCTGGTTCAGTAACAGCCTATTCACTCTCGCCTTGAAACCCAAATTATATCTTTCCGGGAATACAGACGAAGCGAATTCCATTCCTTAGCAGATCGCATTAGGAAGGTAGAAGCGTCATTACATTGGCATTATATAATTGTATCAGAATGACCCTATGGGGCTTATTAGAGGTTTCAAACGTCAATTAAAGTGCAAGATACAAGTGATTTAGGGCCTATTCAGCACACAATTAGCTTTCCCCGCTGCGTCTGAGACCTAATGGCTACAATCTATATAGAACCGCTTTACGATTTCAGAAATCTCAACTGGATTTGCGAATATATTGAATTAATTTATCTTAACTTTAATCTATAGGATAAAAATATACAGTGACAAAAATCATGCGTCATACAATCATAATATATATACTTGTTTTGGACCCGGGTATGTCCTTAAACTACGTCCAGCAATGAGAGGTAGGGCACAGCGATGACCATCATGCTTGAATCTGGGGCAGCCCAACTGGGGAAGTACCTCCTCCTTACAGAAGACCGCCACAGCCATAATAGCACTGCTGCCTTTCAGGTATGTAGTGTTGTGTTCCTGATGGTGAGTAAGGTTCCCAGAGCTCCAACCCCCCTTAAAGGCCGGCAACGCGCTTGTGACTCCCCTGGTGTTGCGGGTGCCCATGGGCGACGGTAATTGCTTACCATCAGGCAATCCGTCTGCTCGTTTGCCGCCTATGTCATAAAAAAAAAAAAAAAACTTGTACGTGAAGAATAGAGAACCTTCTCCGTTTTATTTCCTCTGTTAAAAAGGCGGGCTTAATGTCGCAAGGCTTCCCAAACAACCTCTAGGTTTTAGCGGAGGAAAAAACTATGCCTATAACTTAGTAAAACCATCAAATAAATTGGTTCAGTACAGTCACCGACTTTAATTGTTGACCCACTTACGGCTCAAGCTGTTATCTTTTGTTTAATACTTACTCTATGAAATGCCCAATGTAAATTGAACCCTAAATGGCTCAACAATTAAAGTCCCTGACCCTACCTAAACGTGAACTTGTCGCGAAAATAATGATTGAAAAGTTGAATATCATCTCTCTACCGCCCTTCTATAATTGCATATACGACAATCGGCCGGTTTTGACGACCGGTCTGGCCTAGTGGGTAGTGACCCTGCCTATGAAGCCGATGGTCTGGGTTAAAATCCCAGTCAGGGCGTTTACTTGTGTGAAGAGCACAGATATTTGTCTGAGTCATGGGTGTTTTCTATGTATTTAAGTATTTATATGTATCTACCTATTATATATATCGTCGTCTAGAACCTACAACACAAGCCTTACTGAGCTTACCGTAGGACTAGGTTGATTTGTGTAAGACTGTCCTGAAATATTTATTTAAAAATATTTATATACGAGCGAACAGCAGCGCTACCGCGAACAACGATATTCGTAAATTTCGGACAATTGTTTCTGTCATTCTCATGACACCTTAATTGGAGTAAAAGAGAAAAATGCCCGGAATATACGAACTTCGATGTTCGTGGTAACGCTCCAGAGCGATCAGCAGTAGGCCCTCAGAACGGATGTAGGAAGTGACCTTGCTGGTCGAACGCGAATTGGCAAGGTCATATTTATCTATACACTTTTACACCTTATTACAACGGATTAAGGTTCAATCAGGTACACATATTAATGCCCTGACTGTGCTGTAAAGTATTTGTGATGTTTTTGTAAAATAAGCCATTGAAATATCAACCTTACAACTATGACAAGAAGAATCAAAATTGATTAAAGTTTTAAGAAATATATATCTCAAATATAAAATGTACGGTGTACGGTGTACCGTGACCGTCACGGTACAACACCGTGAAATTATTTAGGGTTCTAACGGTTAGCAAGTTACTCTGCTTTTAAGTTACTCTGGGATTAACTTAGCAATAAATATATACAGGATAAAAATATACAGTTACAAAATAGAAGCAGCGTCCGTTTAGAGCTGTGGAACCTATTGCGATCACCAACCCGCCTGACAAGCGCGTGTGGTATAGAATCCCCCATGACAGATCACTCCCTGGATCGGATCCGTAGCTGGTTAGGTTCTGAATGCCAACCCTTTAAACCTCGTCTTTGAAATAAGACTTATTTCTCACGCGTCTTCTGTTGCCTTTAATCTAACAGCTACTAAAGCTCAGCCCTTATTTAGCTAATTAGCCGTAATGAGCCCCGTGTACCATAGTATGCACGGTACACGGTACACAGCGCCAATTACCGGGTTACAGGCTTCTATTAGGACAATCAATGGTGAGTAAGAATGGGATATTTTTATTTGGAGTTTTCACTACGTAAATAAGTGAAACTGATTGTTTCAGCATTTGAATCATTTATTTAGTCACACAAAAAAGAAAAGAAAAAATATTGTTTTTGCAAAAAGATTTAGATGTCTCAACTCTGAATAAATAAATAAATGATACATTTTACATCCTTCTCAATCCTTACACAAATTCGCTGAACCCCACGATAAGACTATTGTTGGGTCGGCCAACGATATATGTAAATAAATAAATATTTCGGGACAATTTCGGGAGAAACTTACACAAATCGACCTAGTCCTACGGTAAGCTCAGTAAGGCTTGTGTTGTAGGTGCTAGACGACGATATATAATAATAGATAGATACATATAAACACTTAAATACATAGAAAACACCCATGACTCAGGAACAAATATCCGTGCTCATCACACAAATACAAATACTGACTGGGATTTGAACCCAGGACCATCGGCTTCATAGACAGGGTCACTACCCACTAGGCCAGACCGGTCGTTAGTATATGTAACATACAAATACTTAAATATAGAAACATCCATGACTTAGGAACAGTCGCCATCAGATATATCGGAGCTGTGGAGGTGGTCACAAATATCGGAACAACGCCTCTATTGCCAAGGCGGTAAAGTGCATATGTATTCTGCTCATCACAAAAATAAATGCGCTTACTGGTTTACTTAAAACGGGATAGTTACCATATATACGTTAATTTTAAAAAGTTTATCATAAAATGACCATACATGGGTTTCTAACCCTTGACCATCCAACCAGATCTATCATTTTATAGTTTAACGCTTACTTTAAACGTGACATAATTAATTTTTTCTTACAAGTCACATTAATTAGGCAAACTTTTTTCTGAACACTTCCGTACACAGCAAAAACTAAAATATCCCATATGGCTAGCGAATTGCGAGCATTCTAGCATGACCATAAACGCTAAGTAGTTTGACATAACTCCATTAAAACACTACATATTGCTAACAGAACTAATGTACGCTAATCGCCCTCAATAAACCATAAAGACTGCTTTTAAATAATCTTATTAAGCATATTGGCAATTCAATTGAGCAATTTAATTGCTCAATTGCCTTCGATGGACATAAAGTTACATTGTTTGTGTTACTGTTAAGTACATAGGATAGGGATAGGGATCTTAAAGGCCGGCAACGTACTTGTGACTCCTCTGGTGTTGCGAGTGTCCATGGGCGGCGGTAGTTGCTTACCATCAGGCAATCCGTCTGCTCGTTTGCCTCCTATATCATAAAAAAAAAAAAAAAAAAACATAAAGGTTAATTAAACAATGATTAAGTTAAATAATGTTTTCTATGAACAATGCCTTGGATATTGCTGGTGGGTTAGCGGTAAGAGCGTGCGACTTGTAAGTCTGAGGTTGCAGGTGCAAATCCAGGTTCATAATTGAATTTTACGGAACTTATATAGAAACTATCATTCGATATTTGACGACCGGTCTGGCCTAGTGGGTAGTGACCCTGCCTATGAAGCCGATAGTCCTGGGTTCAAATCCCAGTCAGGACATACATTTGTGTGATGACCACAGATTCCACAGAGGAACAAATTCCTGAGTCATGGGTGTTTTTTACGTACATATTATTATTACACAAATTGACTCGGCCCCACGCTAAACTCAAGAAAGCTTGTGTTGTGGGTCAGCCAACGATATATATAATATACAAATACTCAAATAAATAGAAAACAACAATGACTCAGGAACAGGAAATATCTCTGCTCATCACACAAATGTATGCCCTTACTGGGATTTGAACCTGGGACCATCGGCTTCATAGGCATGGTCACTACCCACTAGGCCAAACCAGTCGTCAAAATCCATCCATCCGACTTTAATTAAAAACTTATTTTTCTCGCCGCCATTTTGATAAATGTAATTCTTCATGTGCAGTAAAACAAGTTGATATCTCGAGAACCCCATTCCCGATCAATGGCTGGCTGATGTAATTCAAACCTACATAATTATTCGCAATTACAGCTCCCGGCGGCCCCGCACCTGCGTGTGCGCACGCTCAAGTTGCATAGCTTAGCGACCATTGGTGACACGATATATCGAGTTACCTACCAGACAGTTCGCCGTGTGATGCCGGCTGACTAGAATGTCGTAAGAGGCGACAAACGGACCCGGGTATGTCCTTAAACTACGTCCAACAATGAGAGGTAGGGCTCAGCGAAGTACCATCACGGTTGAATCTGGAGAAGCCCAACTGGGGAAGTACCTCCTCCTTACAGAAGACCACAGCCATAATAGCACTGCTACCTTTCAGGTATGTAGTGTTGTGTTCCTGATGGTGAGTAAGGTTCCCAGAGCTCCAATCCCCCTTAAAGGCCGGCAACGCGCTTGTGACTCCCTTGGTGTTGCGGGTGCCCATGGGCAACGGTAATTACTTACCATCAGGTAATCCGTCTACTCGTTTGCCGTCATTTGTTAATCTGTCGGCACTTTTGTATAAAGTAAATAGGTACTTAAGCAAATGTCACCAAACCACCCAGCCTTCGCGGCTTACACTGGTTCCCGACAACCTGCCTTGCGCCGGCGCATCAATAACACCGCTGCGTGTGCGCCGACCGCCTCTGACCTATTACAAACAGCTATTTTTAACCGCACTTAAAAGGTCCTTAAAGAAGACTTACTCTCAATTTTCAATTCGAAAAACCTAACATTAATAAATATTAACCAATCATCATCATCATCATATCAGTCGAATAACGTTCACTGCTGGACATAGGCCTCGAAAACAATCTACAGTGAACGGAATATTAACACAATTCAGAAAAAAACTAATTATTTCATACCATATATATATACCATATATTCTGGTGTTACGGGTGCCCATGGGCGACGGTAATTGCTTACCACCAGGCAATCTGTCTGCACGTTTGCCGCCTATTTCATAAAAAAAAAAATATATGGTCATCATGGATAATTAAAGATTCTAATCATTAAATAATCTTTCATGTTCGACGACCGTTCTGGCCTAGTGGGTAGTGACCCTGCCTATGAAGCCGATGGTCCTGGGTTCAAATCCCAGTCAGGGCATTTGTTTGTGTGATGAGCACAGATATATTTGTTCCTGAGTCATGGGTGTTTTCTATGTATTTAATTTCAAATTCAATTTTTTTATTCGTGGTAAACTACATTAAAATTACAAAAATGTAACATAAAAAGAAAATTTAAGTGTTTATATGTATCTATCTGTTATACATATCGTCGTTTAGTACCTACAACACAAGCCTTACTGAGCTTACCGTAGGACTAGGTCGATTTGTGTAAGATTGTCCCGAAATATTTTTTTTGTTTAGTTGTAATTTCTCATCTGATATGACTGCCCTATAAAGTCAAATTTTATATTTTTAAAACCTCTAATATATCATTTGGCATGTGTTTCTCATTATGATCAAATATATCGTACGCTCTAAGAAAGATATCAATACATTTGGTTAAACCAATAGTTCCAAGTAAGAAACGCTTCAAAAATACTTTTTTAAGCTACATGTCGCGTAACAATGCACCATAACGAGATTCTATTTAAACACAGCATCTACTCAACCTATTCACACTTGCTTCCATCCCGCTCTATTGCATTAACAATGTCGGTTGTTGGAATGGGAAGTGTGATGTAAAATTCTCGGTAGCTCGCAATGTTTGTCGAACACTCGAAGAGCCGTTGGCTTTTCTCATTCAGTTGAAGGCAGGTGCTTTGTGCTACCACTGTTTTGGTACGGTTGACTTTATCATTCAATTCAAACCTTGGTTAAACCGTGATACTTGTACTTTGTTGTTTCCCTATAACAGTATCATCGAATTACCAAAAGCATGAAAGATAAACTAATGTTGACATTTCTAAAAACTTTTTTATGACAAAGGTGGCAAACGAGCAGACGGATTGCCTGATGGTAAGCAATTGCCGTCGCCCATGGGCACCCGCAACACTAGGGGAGTCAAAAGCGCTTTGCCGGCCTTTAAGGGCGGAGCTCTGGGAACCTTACTCAACATCAGGAACACAACACTACATACCTGAAAGGTAGCAGTGCTATTATGGCTGTGGTCTTCTGTAAGGAGGAGGTACTTCCCCAGTTGGGCTGCTCCAGATTCAAGCGTGATGGTACTTCGCTGTGCCCTACCTCTCATTATTGGACGTAGTTTAAGGACATACCCGGGTCCAAAACTTTCGTATTTTTTTTTTAATGTTCTGCGTCTTGGGCAAACGTGTAGGAGGTGCCACGGTGTATACGTGAGTCATCCTTTAATGTGAAAAAAAGAGAATACTCAAAATTTACGAACTTCGATGTTCACGGTACCAGGCCTGCTGCTGTCTTTACATTACTGGCATACCTTGGTACCAAAGCAACATTGTCACTTTACGATTCCCGTATCAGCTGATCATCGAGTAGGCGTGGAAACCATAACTCGTGAACTGACAGATCGACACCAAGAATCGACATTAAAACCGAAGACTTATCAGTAATTGAAACATGTTTGCGTGTTCTGATATCAATTTATGGACCCTGAGTAGCTAGGGCAGAGATGGTCAACGCCTCGGTTCCCTTTTTAACCCGCAAAAAGGATGTTCTAAGTACAGTTTGACTACTATATGTGTGTCGCTTAACTTCAAACTCAGGTAAATCCATTCCGCTTTAAAGTTGATTAGCTTTTAGATTATTATACATTTGTTTATAATAATCAACCTTAAAGTAGAATGGAGTTACCCGAGTTTGAAGTTAAGCGACTCATGTGTCACCGTGGTAGTTCTTAAGGCTTTAGGGTGGACCAGTTTTGAAGCACATTTGACAATTTCTAAGCAGGATTTCAGCTATTTTGTCAGCTATGGTAGGTCAGTATTTTTTGCTTTTGTTGTGAGTGTTTCATTTCTTGAAAATATTTGATCCATTATTTTGATTCTATAAATAATGACTGAAACTTAAAACAAGATGTTTAAAACACCCAAACCGATTTCAATGCATATTTTCGCAAGCAGAAACTCTCGCTTTGAATAAGAAAAGATACTTTTTATTGTAGCCAAAACTAAATTTGTTATAGCGTATAGCGAAAAAGTATCGCTAAGTAAGCTAGCTTTTCCTCTATTAAAGATGAAGGATCTGTTTTTTTTTTTTTTGTTTATTTAGGAACAAATACCCTTTTAAACATCTTTTTTTTTTATAATTCGTATGATTACTGTACAGATTTTTTAAATAAAACATGCAATTATGATTCATTACTTGTTGACTTAACAGAGGGCCTACCGCGCACCCCAAGAGTTACGAAGTTCAAAAGTTACGTGCTTACTTTTTTACTCCAATCAAAACGTAAATAAGAGTGACAGAGACAATCATTCGAATCGATTTTCGTGGTAAGTAGGTATTTTAATGAATTGTTACAAATTAAAAGTCATCATTGCGGTTTCATTAATTTTCATGAACGTCTTTAAGGGAATCCCAAAGGCGTGCCAAAGGTTTACCATTCCCAATCCAGGTCATTCGTCAGGCAATCTTAATAACTGATAAGCCTGTCGATTAGCGCAGCCTCCACAGGCTTTCTACCGTGAGAAGTTTCTAGACTAGATCTTGTTTCGAGCTGGAAAAAATGGCGAGACTGCGTAATTATACATGCCCTAGGCAAGGATTGGATGGCTTTTAACTGTGTGGAAAACAGGGTTTTGGTCATTTGTTTGTCTTTATATAGACCGGTTTTGAATACTAAAGCTCCGTGTAGGTACGAAGGATTAATTAAAGGCATGTATTTTGTGTAATCAGTAAACAGATTGTTAATGTTATTTTGTCATATCCACATATTTTAATATAATGTCAGATGAAATTTTGACATTTTTTTTACCCTTTTTTTTACGCGAATGTATTCTTCTTTTTAAATATGGCTTCATTATCAACCTGAGCTGTTAACTTTACTGTCCTATTTATTATTATCTAACAGTTAATTATATATATGTATAATCGTATTGCACTCCAGGGTCCCAAGATACAGGCTCAGCCTAGTTTGGGATCCGCCAGACAATTAAAATCCATATAAACGGTGTATGTGTAATCAATCTATGATTTCGCCAATGTACAATAACAGTACAATAACGTACAGTAACAAATAAACAAATAAGTAAAATAACATATCAAGTATGCTCTTAGAACATGGCGTTGTTCGGTAGCAGGCCTTGCGTTTTGTACACACTAAACTACGTTAATGAACAAAAAACAAAAAATATATTCTCAAGATTTTTTTAATTATTATAATTATAATTAATCTATTTAATTTTGTTTCAGGTAAGTTCGACGAAGACACTATTCCCACATTTTTTGTAAGAAAATTTTTCGTAAGTATACGTTCACGATATAAAAAAGCAAGCCTCAAAGCCTTAAAGGCTAGACAACCTGTCTTCTAGAGTTACATACGTCTATAGGCTACGGTAACTGTTACCATCAGTCGGCCCGTGAGCTTGATTGCCACCGTCGCCACTTTCAAAACCAAGCTTAGTTTTTGTGTTCTATCCATACTTCCATACTAATATTATAAATGCGAAAGTACGGTCAACCAATTTGATTTCTAGGCCACTTCGAACCTTGTCACAGTGACGTTAATAAGAGATCTTTTGCGTCTTTCATATAGATTTTCACTGTGACAAGGAACGAAGTGGCCCATAAATCGAATTGGTTGACTGTAGCTCTCTCTATCTGTCGTTCTGTTACCTTTTCACGCTTAAACCGAACCAATTGTGATAAAATTTGGTATGTTGAGAGTTTGAGCTACGAGAAAGGACATAGGATAATTTTTATCCCGCAACCATACTTTAAAGACGGGCATGGCTGGCCGACGCAGTCGCGAGGAAAAGGTAGTTCAACATAATATTAAATTAAAAATTGAATTAGTAATAAATTGCGTTCCGGCGATTGAATTTGAAATTAATCTATTGCAAATGAGTCCGTAACTAGTGCTCGAGTGATTGATGGAACACACGCAACGCGTCTCCACTCACAAACGACAAACGATATTCAGTTGTAAATATTAGTTTTAACGTGAAGTAAAATCGAATACGAGAAATTGTCCATTGTAATCCAAATCTTAATAATTGATTAATTGATACAACACTATAACTAATATACTAAATTTAAACTAAACAATAACCAAACTTTAAATAGGTTTGGTTATCGTTTAGTATTTAGTATACTAAAATAAATCTAAAAAATTGGGGCCCTTCGGCATGGTGCCAAGGATGCTGGCAGCATTTCCCCGCTGAATAGCTAAGCTTATTCGTTGGGCGATGGTTAATAGTGTATTATTAGTTAAAAGAAAAATAAGTGTGCAATAATGCATCCCATTGCACGTAGAACTGATGGCGTTTGGGGCGTAAAGGTTCTCGAGTGGCGACTACGTGCCGGAAGTGGAAGCTTGGGCAATGGGCAGACCTACCACAAGGTGAACCGATGACATGATAAAGATCGCTGGAATCCGTGGGACGCTTTGGGGGAGGCCTCCTAAGTCCAGATTTGAAGATGATTATGAGTTAAATGATATATATATATAGGTATAGATGTATATGATTCAATTTTTAATTAAAGAGTTGATCACGGGTGATCTTCGGGCTGGCTCATTTCTCGGACAAAGGTTGAGTATCGCTATCCAGAGGGGAAATGTGGCCAGTGTCATGGGCACTCTTCCACACGGGAGCGATTTGGGAGACGTCTGGGGGTCAGGTAGTTTTAAGTGTCCTTTTTAGAGTTAAGTGATATATAAGTGTATAAATATATATATCTTTCTATCTTATTACTCTAGTTCAACTCCTATACTTAAAAATAGAAATTCCTTAGTCTTAATATTCCTTAGGTATCTGATATTATCAACTAGGTAATAAATCTCTTGCAATTGGATTGATTTGCAATATTCATAAAATATCTATTAATCTAGCTCTATAAAGCAGTCTTAAACCTGACAATTTCTAGACTTAATTTAGATCTAGATTTAGAACTTATCTCCGATTTTCATAATAACCCGATATGAAAGCGACATACAGAGTAGGTTTTGAAAATATTTTTCAGACAGGTTTTCTATAAGGTAATTTAGATCACACTTCGAAAAAGGATCAAAACGCATTTTAGATTCTAACTAATAAAAAGGAATTTGAAAAAATATAAGGCTATCATCATTTTAGCCGTAAATAAATAAATATTACAGAACATTCTTACACTGATTGACTGAGCCCCACGGTAAGCTCAACAAGGCTTGTATTGTGAGTACTCAGTCAACGATATATATATTATACATATACTTAAATACATATATAAAACACCCATGACTCAGGAACAAATATCTGAACTCATCACACAAATAATCCCTTACTAGGAGTTCAACCCCGGTCCATCGACTTCATAGGCAGAGTCATTACCCACTAGGCCAGACCGGTCGTCGTTGGAGATGGAACGGTGCTGTGTGTTTAGTGTCGTCGTAACATAATGCTGGGCATGGGTCTCACCCAAATAATGATATCATCTTGGGAGGTAATTGCCATAGCCGCCACGCTTTGCAAGCGGGTTGGCGACCGAAGTACCCGCAGATTGGGTTTCGACGGACGCTGCTAGCCATCCCATTCATACCATAAATAAAACAGCAATATGGCTATATGTATGTTGTATGTATTGTATTATTTATACCGTATCGTCACTAACGATGGACACAGGCACTCGGCCGAAAAAAAGTTAAGTCTGTTTTAAAGCAATTTGATTTGAAATCAATTTCCATCAGTAATTAGTTTGACGGACGCCAGCATTATCTCATTTGTTTTTGATTACATTTTGGTCGGAACCGTTATTTCAATTTCTGGCCCGGTACCGCGAACATCGAAGTCCGTATATTTCGAGCATCTTTCCCTTTTACTCCAATAAAGGCGTCATGAGAGTGACAGAGACAATCGTCCGTTTACGAATATCGTGTTTCACGGTAGCCCCGCTGAACTGACGGACCTCGAACCAAGTTGTTAGTCTGTTTGCCTCTTTATCGCTCGTATGTGCAAGAGCTATAGAGAAGGAGATAATTTTCGGTTTTCTCATGCCTTTATTCTTTGGATTAAAACTTATAATAGTAGTTTATGTTACTGCTGCATAATGTAAGGCATAAAAACACAAGTTTGGTTTTATGAAACGAAGCGAAGCTCAGTTTCATAATAATATCAAATGAGTAATTTTCTGCCTAACGAGTATAAACAATTTCCCGCTCACAGAACCCAATTTGGACCCGGGTATGTCCTTAAACTACGTCCAACAATGAGAGGTAGGGCACAGCGTTGACCATCACGCTTGAGTCTGGGGCAGCCCAGCTGGGGAAGTACCTCCTCCTTACAGAAGACCACAGCCATAATAGCACTGCCACCTTTCAGGTATGTAGTGTTGTGTTCCTGATGGTGAGTAAGGTTCCCAGAGCTCCAACCCCCCTTAAAGGCCGGCAACGCGCTTGTGACTCCCCTGGTGTTGCGAGTGCCCATGGGCGACGGTAATTGCTTAACACCAGGCAATCCGTCTGCTCGTTTGCCGCCTATGTCATAAAAAAATATATATATAGGACGCCAGCAGCGATCCTTTTAACGGTGGACCATGCGATCGCCAACCCGCCTGCGATGTGATCATGATTTAAACCCTCATGCTCAGAGATCGTCAACCGTCCTGCCACGCGAGGCAATTATATCCAGCTGTGGACATCCCATCATCCCATCATCACATGATGATGATGTGTATCATCAGATGATGATCTGATAACATCCTTATGGAGCTTAGCGTTGTTAGGGTGCTGTTCGACCAGAACTACGCTGTGGTACGTTTATGTGACCGAGCTATGCTATGAAGCTATTTGTGGCATTATCTATGAATAGGGACCTTATGGTCGATGGCACTTACGTCGAACCGCGTTACGTTTATATCGCGCATTCTTGAACAACGACATAAGCGCCATCGACAATAAGGTCCCTTTTCATAGATCATGTCACATTTCTGACGACCGGTCTGGCCTAGTGGGTAGTGACCCTGCCTATGGAGCCGAAGGTCCTGGGTTCGATTCCCAGTCAGGGCATTTATTTGTGTGATGAGCACAGATATTTGTTCCTGAGTCATGGGTGTTTTCTATGTATTTAAGTATTTATATGTATCTATTTATTATGTACATCGTCGTCTAGTACCTGCAACACAAGCCTTATTGAGCTTACCGTGGGACTAGGTCGATTTGTGTAAGAATGTCCGAAATATTTATTTATTTTATTTATTTATTTATTTGTGTATAAAGTAGCGCAGCCTAGCTCGGGTGCAAAGGCATCCCTAATCAGTTAATCACTTACAAATCGACAGCCGGATATTAGATTTTCAAAACACTTAACAACGAATTGTGCTAATGGATGTTTTGACATGTCAACTTATTGACGTCTCTGGCCTGTCCATATGTCACCAGTACTGACATAGTGGAGTGATGTATCCAATAATGTACTACGAGTATTACCATTAGATGATTGTTATCAGATTTTTTTTTATATTAACCTCTAGCTGCACAGTGTGTCAAGAACCCCAATTTTGTCTCACGTCGTTTTTTTTTTTCAAATTTATGTAACCTATATCGTTAGTTATTAATACCTGACTAAAACTAACGCATTGATACGGCTTCTAGGCGCAGAGGCCCTTTCAAAAATTTAATGATATGTAAGGGGTACATTTTTACGTATTATTGTAAGTACTCTTGTTGTGTACGTATACTAAAATTTGAAATATCAGAAAATTGTTTGACTGCATTCAGAAAGACTTTTAGAGTTAGAAGAAAAAAGTAACTGCTCAATACTTTTGGCCAAGGTAGTATATTCTCTTGTATAATACTTAATTTTGATCCCACTATAGATGACTTCATACGAGTTTTTGAAATACAATCAGATTAATTTCACGCGAAATTACAGCTTTAGTGCGGGGCTTAGCGTGATGCCGCGGGTAGCTGACGTACGGACAGACAGGCAGACGGACGTTAATGCGCCACTTGTCAGGGGATTATTCTTGAGAACTTAATAAATATATATACCTAAGATTGAAAAGGAACACCTAACTTTCAACTCATATTAATAAATCAATAAATATTTCGGGGCAATCATACACAAATCGACCTAGTCCTTCTGTAAGCTCAGTAAGGCTCTTGTAATCATCTATAGATTGCTCCCAATTTTTATAAAAAATAGTAAAATTGAAATGCTGTGCAAAAACTCTTCATATAACTATGAAGGAAACATATTTGTACTATTTAGTTGCAAACGGATAAACTCACGTGTAATTATATCGCACTAGCTATATCGTGCTAGTGTGGTCTCCACTCGATGAGTTTTCAACCCCATCGGCCAATTTTTACGCGCAATAAGGTCATACCGGGTGTGGCCTGTACCTAATAGGAGCAAACATTTTAGGGATTGCTTACCTTCGCTACACCACGAACGTAACAACATTTGTTCTACAACTTTAAATAATAGGGTAATATATTACTTGTGATTTTTTCGAACAAACTAAATAGTATTTTCAATGAACAGCATCCAATAGTCTAGTTGACGTTTACTGTCAGCCTACAAACTTCATAGTTTTCGCAATACATTGCGTGCTTGGAAAATCTTTTTTAAGTTATTTTCAAAAGTCGTAGAACAAATGTTGCTACGTTTGTGGTGTAGAAACGATGACTAAAATTAGTGTTCCTATGACAGGCCATGGCGTATGTCAAATTTAAAATTAAAGTACTTTTAATATATTTTAAATACAGGAGCCATTGTACAAGACTTCCGCGACTGACTTAACTAAGTAGCTTTTACCAGAGACTCGGAGCCCACGCGTGGGTTGTATCGGTGATCTCTAGTGTTCACAACTACCTACGGCCCTATGAGAACTAAGAGAGCTTACCGTGCAAATAGAAGTTCTAAAACTTGGGACGTGTTTCTCTTTTACTCCAATTAAGGCGTAATTAGAGTAATAGAGAAAAAAGTTGGAAATTTTTGATTAAAATGGATTTTTTTACGGTAGGATTTATGGGTACAAAGTCATGTCTCTTGCGGTATATTTTAGTCCAAGTTTTAAATACTCTTAATTAAAGACCATGAGTAAGGTATGCTTAGAGCCCTGGTGGCTTAGTGGTAAGATCGTACATCTTGCAATTCGGAGGTCGCAGGTTCGAACCCCGGCTTGTACCAATCCACTCATGTCACTGTGGGTCGCTTTGGGGGAGACCAGCAGTGGCCGTCCTTTGGCTAATATGATGATGACCGTTACATTTTAGTATGATTTTTCAAATTCCTACGAGAGTGACGTAATGAAAACTAACTTTTTTTATGGGATAAGATCAAAAAGTTACTTATTTTTTTGGTTTTATGAAAATTTAATACGTATCATACTCAGAATGCTATCGTGTTTCTGAGTATGAGCTCAGAAAATAACATGTAGAAAAAACTCGTTTTTCTTTTTTTTCTAATTGTTTACATTATTTCACTGTATTTGCAAATTTTCAAATCATGCCTTGTCAGAAAACGTTATTAATTTTTCCCGCGAAGTGATCGTTCAATACATTTATTGCTTACGCTAAACGCTACAAGCGCCAGCGTCAAGCGTCACTCGTGTATCGTCAACAATACGTCTATGTCCGTTAACCGATTGGAACACCACAGGCATTCTCTAACACATTATATTCAGCGTAAGTGAAGTCATTTTAAAATTGTCCATTCTCAGCCTTAACTCAAAGGGATAAGAATCATATTCGTAATATATGGAAAGATAGTTAACTGTACAGAAGTCCTATAGTATGTTGTGTGGGTGGGAGTTAATACGCCATAACGTCATTCTTGTTTATTGGAAACGCGAGAATGTGGACGGATGAAGATTGCACACAGGTTTTGTCTAGAAATAAACTGTCAGTACAGTCGCCATCAGATATATCGGAGCTGTGGATGTGGTCACAAATATCGGAGCAACGCCTCTATTACTTACATTTACATACATTTCAGCCATATGCAAGTAGTTAAATAGTCGTAGTTATTATAATATTGTAAATATAGATGTTATAATTAGCTTAATATCAAATTAGGGTGATTATTCGGGCGTTTGAACCGTTCTTATTACTATGTCCAGATTTAGTAGAAGTGCCTGAATTATTTAAGTAGGTTTTGGTTGTCCTTTAGCCAGCCCAGCTGTCTACCAGTAAACCAAAAGTAACAACTAACTGTATGATCATTTTTACAGAAATCTGGATAGAGTAATAAGAACGGTTCTAACGCCCGAATAATGACCCATTAATAACAGAGAGAGCAGAGAAAATGAAAACGTAATCCTTAAACTTAGCGGTTGTACCCAAATGTTTCATATTGGATAACCAAATATAAACACAGAGATAAGTTAATTTCCCGTATACGTAAGAAAGGTATCGCATGTACCGTTTTACATTAAATGTTTCCTAAAATTAACAATATTATTCTCATTTCAATACGCCGATCTCTTCACAAATTAAGGCACAATGACTCAAAACGGCCTCTCATTTTGCCTTATAAACTTATAATACAAAATGGTTTCGCCTCCATAATCTTTTTTACAAGCTATAAAGAGATATAAATAACTTTGTAATGACATTTTCGTTTCGACACATAATACAGTTCCTTTACCACGAATTGTCATGTCTGTCACTCAGGTTTTAACGTCCATTTGTTAGAGCGTGGGCACACTGGCGTTTTCTCGGCGTTTCGCGCTGCGGAGACGTAGCGTACATCGGCGAACTACGAAATTCGTAAACGGACGATTGTCTCTGTCACTCTCATGTCTTCATTGGAGTAAAAGAGAAAGCTCGAAATATACGAACTTCGATGTTCGCAGAACCGGGCCAGATTACTATGGAATCGTCAGGGAAACGTCGAGTCGCCGCCGTAAGTGTACCCGCCCAGGAACTTCATCATCATTATATCAGCCGAAGTACGTCCACTGCTGGACATAGGCCTCCCCCAATGCGACCCACAGTGACCGGTTTTGCGCCACCCGCATCCAGTGGATTCCCGCAATATTTACCATGTCGGCGTTCCACCTTGGGGGTGGCTCTGCCCACGCTGCGCCTTCCGGTACGTGGTCGCCACTTGAGAACCTGTACGCCCCACCGGCCATCGGTTCTACGTGCTATGTGCCCACTGCCACTGAAAAAATGTGATCTGGAGGGTTCATCGGTTACCTTGTTCCTACTGCGAATGACATCATTTCTGATGCGATCGCGCAAAGACACTAGCATAGCCCTCTCCATTGCCCTTTGGGTGACTGTCGCTTCTTGTGAGGCCCATAGTTAAGCGACCACGTTTCAGTACCATTTGTCATCACTGGCAACACACACTGGTCAAAAACTTTCGACTTGAGACACTGCGAAACATTTTAAGAGCTGATTCGGATTCCACATTGGCCTCCCTCTCTAATTTAGGTAGTGCAGGCAGGTAGTTTGGACCCTTAAACTACGTCCAACAATGAGAGTTAGGGCACAGCGAAGTATCGTCACGCTTGAGTCTGGAGCGCCCCAACTGGGGAAATACCTCCTTCTTACAGAAGACCACAGCCGTAATAGCACTGTAGTGTTGTGTTCCTGATGGCGAGTAAGGTTCCCAGAGCTCCAACCCCCCTTAAAGGCCGGCAACACGCTTTGTGACTCCTCTGGTGTTGCGGGTGCCCATGGGCGACGGTAATTGCTTACAATCAGGCAGTCCGTCTCCTCGTTTGCCACCTTTGTCGTTCAAAAAATATGCGGAACTCGACCGTAACTTTATATAAACTCGTGGTATACCTACAGGTCGCCATTAAAACCCAAAACAAGCCGCAAAAAGCAGATATCCAACTTTTATCGTATTCCGAGCATAAAATGTCATTATCACCAAACAGGCAAACATACTATTAAAATGCACACTTATGGATATAGTAATAAAGTTCATAATGTATTGGCCGGGGTTTTAATGAGTCGAAGATTGGTGTGGAGATATGTTTTCGGTTCAGAAATTACATGGGTTTTTAACAGTAGCTCAAAGTAATCCGGTTTATTGTGTACGATAAAAGGCCCGGTACTGCGAACAACAAATTACAACTCACTGCCACAAGAAATAAAAAATACAACAAGCTATGTAGCCTTTGTTAAAAAACTTAAAGATAAACTAGTTGCTGAAGCTCACTACTCCCTGGATGCCTATTTCAAGAACCAGAAAACGCAACAATAACCGTATACATATACACCAATAAATAAAAAACTGCTTCCCATTTTGGCAGCCGGCTGGTGGTCCTAACAAGTAACCATGTTTATAAGCAAACGCTTTAAACAAATTACATACCTAATATGATATGTCATATGACTTATACGTGTACGTAGATGTAAGAATTTATAATAAGTAAACAATGACATGTAAAATACTTTTTATCAATAAATGATTGTATTGTATTGTATTGTAACATTGAAGTTCGTATATTTCGAGCATCTATCTCTTTTACTCCAATTAAGCTGTTATGAGAGTGAAAGCGACAATCGTCGGAAATTTACGAATATCGTTTTCGCGGTAGCGCTGAAGGCCTGTGTTGTTTTTTATTTTAACCTCCTAAAGCCCATCATACAACATAAAATGCTACTCGAATTCGTTCTTTATAGTGTAGGAAATAAAGTATAATTTCTTTTGTGTAAAAATCGAAAGAAACAAACGAAATTCAACTCTGTTCCAATTTTATAAAATTTAAATTTCTTTAAAGTAATTAGTACTACAGAAAGGCCTGTGGGCTTTACGTGGTTAATTGAACCTGTACTGTAAATACAGCCTTGGCCAAAAGTATTAAGCACACTTTTTCCTCTAACTCTAAAAACCATCTCTTTCTAAATGTAGTTAAACAATTTTCTGATATTTCAAACCTTAATATATGTACACAACAAGAGAACATCAGTTAATAATACTTAAAAATAGGTATTAAATAAGAAAACAAAAAGCACCAAAAATTCGGATCTACAACGAAGTGACTTATTGCAAATTTTCTATGCAGTCACCGCAACGACCAATACCACTAGTTTCAATTAATTCATAGTATGCCATTAGAAAAGATGTAAATACTACAGTCTACACTAACATATCGAATTTTCAGATAAACAGCATGGGTGTTAAATACTTTATTATTATTAATTATTTATAACATATAAGCAGTGTGGGCAGACCCCCACAAGGTGGACAGACGACATGGTGATCGCAGGAATCCACTGGATGCAGGTGGCGCAAAACCGGTCACTGTCGGTCGAGGCTTATGTCCAGTAGTGGACGTCGACGATGGTGATGATGATGAACACATAAAATGTGCGCAGGAGCATGACAGTTGGTGATCGGTGGTTAAAAAGAGAAACTTGTCGGTTTCCGGCGCGCGCGCAGGTAGGTAATCACGTGGCCGATTTAGATGCCAAAGGTACAGTCGGCGGGAATAAATATGATGATGATCTAAATAATTATACATTTCAAAAGTCAAGTAATTATACATTACATTAGATTAATGTATTTCTTATTGAAAATCATATGTTATTTACATACCTATACCGGGTGGCTTATAATAGAAGCAATAACTTTAGGTATAGTTTCTACACCACAAAAGTAGAAACATTTGTACTACAACTTAAAAAAAAATTACAATAGGTTTTTTGCTATTTTTTTTTTTGTTCATTTGTAGTAAACTATAAGTTATGTTCAAAAGTCGTTGAAACAAATGTTGCTACGTTTGTGGTGTAGAAACGATACCTAAGGAATGTATTGCTCTTGTTACAGGAAACACCCGGTGTAGAATGTTTAAAAATATCACGGGTTCACAAAAAAATCGATAATATTATATTGATTATATTGAATTGAACTTTTTTTTATGACATAAGGTGGCAAACGAGCAGACGGATTGCCTGATGGTAAACAATTACCGTCGCCCATGGGCACCCGCAACATCAGGGGAGTCACAAGCGCGTTGCCGACCTTTAAGACGGATATACGCTCTTTTTGGTTGGAGCTCTGGGAACCTTACTCACCATCAGGAACACAACACTACATACCTGAAAGGTAGCAGTGCTATTATGGCTGTGGTCTTCCGTAAGGAGGAGGTACTTCCCCAGTTGGGCTTCTCCAGACTCGAGCGTGATGGTACTTCGCTGTGCCTTCCCATAAAATCTAATATCTTCGTTTTATCCCATAAAAGCTACTTAAAGGATTATAAAAGATAGATGTAAAGGCGTACTTATCCCATTAAAGCATCTTATCCAGTTAGAAATCTCCCGAAAGAGGCTATCGTAAGAGGCGATAAAAGCAAAAAACTGACGGATGGGAAGCGTCCATCTAAGCCGAAACAACATCTGCTGCGGTGGCAACTATGGCATGGTAACTCCCAAGATGATACAAGACGTATTTGGGGCAGGTCTATTATGTCCAGCAGTGGACGTCTTACGGCGGGAATGATGATGATTATTAAGCTAACATAAATTAAATATTTCATTTCATTTCATTTCATTTATTCAAATAAGTTAATATGACATAACAGTAAAACCAATGCGTCATATAACTAAATACATATATAACTTAAAAAAGCAAATACAAAATTTAATGAAACTATCTACATTTTGGCAACGCAGCAGTGGGGCTTTGTTGCACAGATAGTACTGGAACTGGAGTAGGATTCGGCAGATTGCCCCGGAACCTCCGAAACACTACCCCCTTCGGCCAGAAGTCCGCGCTTCCAATGGTGTCCAGAAGCATAGATATTGGTAACATCCTCGTCGATGTGGCTATAGTGGGTTCGAATCCTGACTTGGTAACTTTTTGTGAAATATATATAACTAGCTTTTGGCCGCGGCTTCGCACGCGCAGAAGAGCCCACTTTTTGACCCCTTAGGGGATACATTTCAAAAAACGCTGATTTTTTTCTTGTATTCGAATAAGGAGTGTTTACACAAGATTTCTAGGCTCTCGCTATAAATTTTACACAATCGCCATACAAACTTTCAACCCCTTTCATGGTGGAATTTCCAAAAAGCCTTACTATTCATATAAATTACCTATTATAAAAAAATCAGCCATCTAGGTTAAGAGGTTTGGGCTGGGCGTTGATCAGTCAGTCAGGACTTTCACGTTTATATACATATAGATATATTTCAATTGACATTTAATTTTAAAAATATTAACTGACTGACTATTCGTTATTTGTAAACAAACTGTACCGCGGCTGCAATCCCAGTAGACATGCGTACACGCATCCTATTTGCATGCAAGTGAGCTAATATCGACAAATTACACACACCGAACAAACGAAAACCACCCTAAACCCAACTCAATAAGGCATATAATTGCGCACATTAAAACTAGCAGGACTTTCGTACTTATAACAATAAAATATAAGATTTATTTGACATTATAATAAGTAGATACACGGTAATATAGATTATATGCTAATAGTCTTAAGGTTGATATTGGTAATGGGTTTTTAAATGGCCTTTGGGAACGATTAGTCGGATTGTTTATTGCAAATTGATGTAGGTCGTGCATGCAGTTTAATTATTGATTTTATAATGGATTTTCTATTTATAGAGTTCAGTGGCCATAGGGTTCATATCTACTGGCCTAAGGTTCACTTGTAGACGACGACGCGAACGGGCACTCGGCACTCTTAGTACCTACTTGAAAATGGAGGCCCAAACTCTTCAAAAGTTGGGTGAATCCGTTTAAATGAAGCAAGTTTAAATTGCCGTGTGATGCCGGCTGACTAGAATAGCACCACCCCATCTCCTCCTGCGGGTGACGTAAGAGGCGACAAAGGGAAAAATCCTACGGACGGGCAGCAGCGTCTGTCGAAATGTAAAGCAAGTTTATAATATGACGACAGGTGAGAATAGGTATGTTTTTACGTATTTAAGTTTGTGGTTTAGTACCCGCATTCGAGCCATTTTGAGCTTACCGTGAAGCTCAGTCAATTTTTTAAGGACGTCCCGTATTAAATTTGTATATACTTATATTACTTATAATGTTGGTGTGTAATGTTGGAAATATAAATGAATAAATATTTCGGGACCATCTTACACGAATCGACCTAGTCCTACGGTAAGCTCAGTAAGGCTTGTGTTGTAGGTACTAGACGACGATATATGTAAAAGATGTACCTACATATAAATACTTAAATACGTAGAAAACACCCATGACTCAGGAACAAATATCTGTGCTCATCACACAAATAAATACCCTGACTGGGAATTGAACCCAGGACCTTCAGCTTCATAGGCAGAGGCTCTACCCACTGGGTCAGACCAGTCAATACTAACAGTAATTTATAAAAATGAGTGTCAATTACTAACATTAAAAATATTAATAATTACACATATATACAAAATTATACAAGTAGAAAATCTACTACCAATTATATGGGTCATGCCTTAAATAAATGGTAATTTAATTTAATTTCAATTATACAAGTATACATACCACTTAATTGCATATTTATACAAATTGCGGACTGTTCGTAATTGTAGTTCTTCTTGCATTTATATAATTTCTACAGAAACACAAACGTAAAGAAAAACAAACGTATTCAAAGCTACGTGTTTTATGCCACGACTTTTAAAGCGACTGTCAACTTTTTGTATTTTGTATTTTTCTCGAGAGTAATATTAATTCACAGTTGCCATAATCTTGACAATAGAATTACCTCTATTTGCATCAGAGTTGGGTAGTCAGCTGGCTTCGCTAAAACGTCCAGTAGCTCTATATAAGTGACAGCAATTAAGTTATCGTGTGGATAGCGTGAGATAGCTAGCAAAATAACAGAAACAGCAAAAGACTGTTTTACAAAGCAAACTTTTGGATTCGGGTATATCTTTAAACTACTCGTACGTCTAACAAATTGAAGTGGCAATGAGCAGGCCACATTGCGCGCAGAGGAGAAGGCTGATCGTGATCTCTCTCGTGTCAGTCTCAAGCGCGTTACCGGCCTTTAAGATAGGAACACGCTCTTTTCTTGAAGGTATGAGCCTTACGAGAGGTACGGTATAAGAGTAAGAGGCACTCTTACTGCTTGAAAATAGAGAAACATGTCGAGCGAGTGACTAAATAAACGTGAGGAAAAAGGATAGGATTTGCCATGCCACCTCATCTCCTCCCGCGGGTGTCGTAAGAGGCGACAAAGGGAAAAATCCTACGAGCAGCAGCGTCCGTCGAAACCCAATTAACAGCTACTGTGGTGGCCAACCCGCCTGCCAAGCGTGGCGACTATGGCAACTACCCCCAAGATAAAACAAGTCATATTTGTGGGAGGCCTATGTCCAGCAGTACGGCTGAAATGTATGTGTATGTATGTGTGTGAAGAGGATATATTTAATAAAATATTTGTCTATGGCGGTAGTTACATAAATCCACTAAATTCTTAATCCCCGCCGCCATATACTTTATTACAGCCTGCCGATATTTATGCACAGATTAAGCAAAGAAGCTCACAAATCTGGACTGGATTGTAAAGTTTATAAGCGCAAGATGAGGACAGTTAAGCATGTTTATTGCCTCAATAAAGCAAAACGAATGTTATACAGGTACTGCGGAGGACACTTAAACTATTTACAAGTGGTCTTGATCCACATTGCACCGATTTATTTATTTATCTAGAACAACAGTACATCTGGTGTTACTTGTAATAGAAGCAATATCTTTAAGCATCGCTTCTACACTACGAACGTAGCAACATTTGCTCTACGACTTTTGAAAATAACTTATAGTTTATTAAATATGAATACAAAAAGATTTTCTAAGTAAGCAATGTATTGTGAAAACTATGAAGTTTGTAGGCTGACAGTAAACGTCAACTAAACTATTCGATGCTGTTCATTGAAAATACTATATTTGTTCGAAAAAATCACAAATTAATAAATTTGTGGCGTAGAAACGATTCCTAAAGTTACTGCTCTTATTACAGGAAACCCGTTATAACTCAGCACTACAGTATACACCAATGTGTCGAGACACTAAGTAATAACAATATATACATAATCATAATCACATATAGGTGGAGTGACGACTTGCGCAAGATGGCTGGCAAGAGCTGGATGCAAACAGCCTAAGATCGAACTCGATAGCGTGAAATTGAAGGCCTATGTCCAGCAGTGGACTAAGATAGGCTGATGATGTGATGTGATGTGATGATAATCACATTATGCAGTAGGGAAGAAAACACAACTTATTTATATTAAGGCGCTGGATGACCTATCATCCATCAACTCACAAAACCTCAGGCATCTCCAATTACACTGGACATTCACAGTGATTATGTATTTTTTGAGGCACTTTAAACCAACTGTATATAAGACACATGATCAAAACAGGGCTATAATAGGCTGTCATCTTTATTCGTCTACCTATACATTTTTTTGAGGTCCAAGCGAAGCAGACCCGCAAAGTGGCAGCCATACTTGTTAAATTACATTTTTATGAGTTTATTTACTTAACCCTCTCAAGCTAACTCAGTCCACCCTAGAAGAACTTAAAATGCCTACGGGTCCGTGTGTCTTACGACTATTACTCTTTGAAGTAGTTATAATAGCTTTATAACTTTTATAAGTCAAGTTTTTGCGTCAATCACGCAACTCAATACACTTAAGTAAACACGGTTAATAAATGTCTTGTTTATTGAAAATGTTTGACATTGGACGAAGTTATTTCGCATATAGAATGAGTCAAAGTCGAAATTTCGTTCGCTTTTTCTCAGTGAAATTCTTTAGCGTGACCAAAGCTAAATGTTTCGTTCCTTTTTACTGGACTGAGAAGAAGAACGAAGCGAACTATTCATAATTAAAACTAGCAATAGAATGCAAGTAAAACTAACATAAAGCTATAAAGGCCCCTGCGGGTACCGGAGACGCTGGCAGCATTTCCTTGGTGATTAGCGAGGTTGATACGCTGAGCGAGGTTGCTGCCTGGACTCTTGTGGCAATTCTTTGAAAAAACTGAAACTAGAAACGAAATGTACTACTTAGTGTTATATATTGTCCCTCAACTAAAGAAACCACCAATACCGTAAAGGCCACGCTTGATAGGCGAGTTGGAGATCGTAGTAAATCCATTTTAAGTGGACGCTGATGCGTCTTCTGAAGGTTTGGCGGCAAACACTTCCATCATCACCACTTGGATGGTTTGCCTCGCACAGCAAAACTTTGGAGTGAATTGTCGTCTGATGTTATACCACCAAGCTACCGAAACTTTATCCCTACTAAGTGAAGGGCTATATTGTTACAAGAACAATGTACCAACTGGAGCGTGCGCCCGCGCAACCCGAGACTGACAGACAGACAGCGTGAGGCGTGAAAGCTGGTTCGTATTACTCCACTGTCCAACTTAACTTCGACCTTAGTACAACTACATAAGGTTCACAGCTGGTCAGTCAAACAGTCTAGTCGCCCTGTCAACGTCAAAGTTTATACGAATTTAAACTTTATTGTAAAAGTAGAAGGTTCAGATTGCAAAAGCTTGCGCATGATTTTGGTGATAGGAAACATGGTGTTAGTTTAATTTGTCGGAAAGACATTTAAGGTTACTAAATGTGATGACGTCCAACATTAATAGTATTAATATAAATTTGCATAACAGATCTAGCATAATATTATTATGCGTAATATTGAACAGGCATAATATTTTTTTTGACGGATTGCCTGCTGGTAAGCAATTACCGTCGCCCATGGGCACCCGCAACACCAGGGGAGTCACAAGTGCGTTGCCGGCCTTTAAGAGGGGTTGGAGCTCTGGGAACCTTACTCACCACCAGGAACACAACACTGAGGAGGTACTGCCCCAGTTGGGCTGCCCCAGATTCAAGCGTGATGGTCATCGCTGTGCCGTACCTCTTGTTGTGCCGTATCTATTGTTGGACGTAGTTTAAGGACATACACGGGTCCAAAATTTAAAGTTATAGTTAATAATACGGTGTACGGGTGGCCAAATTGGTTAAGGCGTCAGCCGCGATAGCTGGTTCGCCGGCGGCGTTCGGCCGGGTTCGAATCCCGTCTCGAACACCGGAGGTCCTCGTCGTTATTTCTTAAGTATATGTTATCTATTTCAACTTATAGTTAATAATGTTATGCATATGTTCTTATGTTTCTTTATTTTACGCAATAAGCATTATGCATTTTCTTTTAAACCTCACGGAGGCCTAGAAGTCCATCAAAAACATAGACTTGGCTCACAAGGTAACCGCCATGTGGTAAGTTGATTCGGCGATCATTATACCTATAGGTTATTCCACGAACGGTCTCAGAGAAGAGTCTGAATCTACATCTTGAGAGACTCTCACTACGTGGTTGTGGTTGGATCAAGGGTCAGATTCAGAAGGCGGTAATCCTGAACACCGCGCATAGTCCGGCGGTTCCTCTCTGCAGCCCTAACCACCGGCAGCCTGGGCCCTGCCCCATTGCTGACGGCCTAGGTTAGATTTTTATAAAGATGTTTTATTAATATTTTAAAAACCCCTCGTCTAAAAATAAGTATATATGTATGGAGTAATAAATCAGAGCCAGATAATGAAATATGAGACTTATGTAAAATAACTATGATGTCTTATTCAGAAGCTTAAAACTATAAAAATATCTCCTGCCTTGTATCTAATTTTGGTAACGGTTCAATAAAAATCCGTCCAATTTATCTTTAATGCAAATAGAATGGCCGCCGAATAAATTTATTAATTAATTATTCAAACTCTGACACCATAAGTAGTTTGAGATAAGGAAATATATAACTAGCTTACTTAGCTAAGTATGTGGATGTGCCATAAACAAATACGTCAAAACGTTACTTAAAGTTTAGCATTGAAACGATTCAAGTTAGTAAATGGGACTGAAGAGAATTTGTCGCGCGCGATTAATTGAAGATCCTGCGGGATTATTTTGATAGTCGAGCATTCGATTCTGACATTTAAAACCTTATTACAAATAAACGGGACTTAACAGCATATATTAACTTTACAAATTACATCCGACGTTACGAGAACGACGTTGTCCTCGTAGTCTCGGATGAAGACTGGCTAAAGTTCACATCAACATTTTGTAGCTGCCAGTTTTTCGAACTACCCGCACTTGATCTTGTTTATCAACTTGAACGTTTTGTGCACTAGGGATGTCATACGATCGACACACTACACTAAAGGCTTGGGCAAATAGGCGCGTTTTGTGAGCGTGGCAGTAGCGCAGCGTGACACTGGTGTGGCTAATGTAACGAAATAACGCACACGCCCCGCTGCGCCACGCTCACAAAATGCAACTATGTGCCCAAGCCTTAAATCAGTATTTAACCTTTTGAACGCTTTTCCTCTCGCGTCAAAATGTGACGTGTACGCCATGGTATGACTTGTGAAGAACAAACACAAACCTTATCTGTCAGCAGGACAATTGCTTTGAGAGCGTCCGCCATATCTACTTTAGTGGTCGGTGGCGTGGCAGGCACGTCATCACGCGACCACTTTAGTGGTGCTTGGCGTTCAAAAGGTTAAAACCTTGTCAGGATACACAAACAAGACTTCACTCGAGGGACTAATGTCCTCAAGTGACATACTTACCATAATTAATGGCAAAATCACCATCTTCCTTCATCCAACTAATCAACCACAAACACATGCCATCGCTTGCCACTTTATACCAATTAATTTAAGACCTAAAATGCAATAGCACAGCTCGCATTAACTATGTACCTTTAATGCGACGCCATTAAAGTCCATATGAGTTGAGAGTTTCCTTATGATCAAGAAATTTTAAAGAAATTTGTGTCTTGTGCGGTTTGTGTATGGTTCTAAATTGAGTACTGATCATGTGTGAACATTACAGTAATGTAAGTAATTCAATTTCTAGGACATAATGTGTAGTAACTGTTCATCTATCTAACCACTTAGGGCGCTATTTTTTGCTAGCTAAGGAATGTTATAGGTGCAGAAGAACTTAACTGAAGGACCATGTCTATGTAGTTGTGCAGAGAATTAATATGGAGCTTACGTCAACATTTGAATATAGAACGCCGACATGCGTGTACACACGTTACTACTACATAGGTCAGGTGCTTTAGTTTTTCACCTATATATTGCTTGATTAATCCGGTTTTGACTAATTACACAATATTTATAGGAATCAATTAATCGTTTTTTGTTTCACATTTTTATTTATTAGGAAAGATTAGATAATTGTTTACAATCCTTACAGGTTCGCCATATCTTTCTGTCTGTCCGCGGCTATAGGTACTTAATTTATTTTAAATAAATTACAATAACATTACAATGACTATAAGTACTTCATACTTAAAATCGAATTAAAAAAAGTTCTCTGAGTTATTGTACCAAGGATGCCGACGGCATTTCCCAGCTGTATCGCAATACTGATACGTTGTGCGAGGAAGCCGCTAGCTCTTCGGTCACCAGTTACGTCAACCAGACGCTTCGCGATTTCTGCAAATAGTTTGTGCGCGCTGGGACCCCATGGACCTAGCGTCTCTACGCGAAACGGTACAAAATGGTACTTTCTGTCAAGGCTCTTAATATTCATTGCGTTTTAAAATATCGGCGCTTTCCGCCGTTAAATCCTTTTATTAATTATTTTGTTGAGTTTTTTGTATAGATAACATATACTTAAATATTAATTATTGTATCTTTTGTTTCAGGTAAGTTTAGAGAAAGCGAAGATTTCGTTCATATATTCTAGTTTGTATACTGACTATAGTAATTAAGTATTCAAATTATTTTTGAATACAGAACTAAATATTTAATAAATTGTTATCAGTATATATGTACCGACCGCGTTGTTTAAAAATATACAGAGTTTTTAGTTACAAAACACTTAAAAACGTGTATAATATATTATATTAAAAAATAAAAGAAAAATCAAAATTGACACCTTAAAAATTCCTTAATCTTAAAAGTCTAATTACACACAAATTCCTTAAAATATCTATTATTGTATTTATCCCTAGCAATGTACGGTTAGTGTAAGCTAAGGAAAATATTAAACCCAACTTTTTATATCGAGAAAATTTCCTAATTTTTAAAATATATATCAAAAAATAATTCATATGTTTCCATTCGGACGCTGCACAAACTGGACCTTAAGAGCAACTTCCATGAAAACTCCTCATAAATGTGTGGAAATTTTGAGAAAATTCTGCAACATATATTAATTACTAGGCAATGTACCATAATGAAACAAAATCATTATCATACCATCTGGTGGTTTATTTATATACATAAAAATACCTCTCAAACCAGTCCAATTATTGTAACCAGGGCAGATTTCCAACGTCACTTGTACTTTTACGACCATCAATAGTCAATAAAATGACCATAAATATATAACCTGTTCGCAACTCGGTCAGAGGAGACTGATTGGCCGGAGCCGGTGTTCAGGGCCGGAAATGAACCTGCACTGCTTTCACGGGCGCTCGTATAATGTGATCTGACTGATTTATATGAAAATAGTACTTTGGACCCGGGTATGTCCTTAAACTACATCCAACAATGAGAGGTAGGGCACAGCGATGACCATCACGCTTGAGTCTGGAGAAGCCCGACTGGCGAAGTACCTCCTTACAGAAAACCTCAGCCATAATAACACTGCCACCTTTCAGGTATGTAGTGTTGTGTTCCTGATTGTGCGTAAGGTTCTCAGAGCTCCAACCCCCTTAACGGTCGGCAACGCGCTTGTGACTCCCCTGGTGTTGCGGGTACCCGACGGTAATTGCTTACTACCAGGCATTTGCCGCCTATGTCATAAAAAAATACGAGTAAGGTGCGACTAAAGTCAAACGCTGGTTAGTCTTGTAACAAAAAAATACACGATAGCTTCAGAGTTTAATAAATAAACATTATACAATTAATCACCAATAGACACGCCATCTTTCTTGTTTTATGGACCATAAAGGTGAAATGGCATTTAGAAAATGATTTCATGCCAATATTATGCACATAACGACAGATATAAACGTCGTTTGACTATTGAGCTCATAATCACGTCAATAATTTACACACGTCAAAGATGTAATTCTAATTACCATTGAAATAAAGTTCAAAATTGCATATTTGTGACGTTATCTAGCATAAGGGACCTTATTGTTGATGGCGCTTACGTCGAACCGCGTTGCGTTTGTATTGCGGCACCGTGAACAACGGCGTAAGCGCCATCGACAATAAGGTCCCTTTTCATAAATAAAGTCACATTTTTACTGCTAACTGCTTCTTGAATGAGATATTGATAGCGTGTTTACGAGATATTGTACGTGTTAGCTTTCATAACAGTGTAGTGTATATACGCTATCCGAATAATAGAACAATTGAATATGTGTGAATATCACGTTGATTCTTATTCAGGGAAATATTACGCTAGTGAAAAAGGGTATAAGTCAATTAGCACAGCGAAAAGGGTACAAGTGCCGTACATTTTATAGGACTTGTAGCCTTTTTTACAGTGCCAATTTGACTTATACCCTTTTTCTATTATTTTATACTAGGGCCACAGAATTATTAAAAAACCCCTGAGAAAACGAGTCGTGCGAAAGCTTACAAATATTTGTGATTCTACAAATCATATGTCAAATGTCTTATCGGACTACGCATAATTATGTAAGTACTTTAAGATTTGATGTATCACTGTATTGAAAAAATAAGTCCCGCCGTAGTTTCTTGCCGGTATCTTCTCGGTTCAGAGGTGTAGGGTTCGAACCACTGTAGATTTTTATTTCACGTCCATAAGTGCATGTAATGTGCCTAAATTGAAAAATAAAGATCTTTTATCTTTTTTTATCTTTTAAATTCATAGAATTGAAACCAGATATCGTCCTTAAACTGCGACCAGACCAGCAGACAGGAAAAAAAAAAAAAAAAAAAAAAAAAAAAAATGACGCTGTCACTGTCAGACGTGTTTTTGTAATTCTTTCTGTTATTTTGTTAAAATACTGTATTTACGGGCATTTTTAAAGTTTATTTTGTATATCATTTTCGTGGAAAAGTTGCCTCATATCGCAACGGTATAATTGACCACAAATATACTTTAATATATGGAAATAAAATGCCCACGTAGTACTACTCAAATGAAGACGCAGTAATGATTACACGCAGCAAAACACGCAACCAACAAGCGTCGACACACAACGCACGGATACCACCCTCGCCCGCCTCGTCCGTCTCCTCGCCATCGTCGTCGGCCGACGAGTTCGCAACTGCGGCCGACACCAGCGAGTCGAGCGACGAGTGCGCGCCGCCGCCGCCGCCACGACCACCTGCGCGGCGAGGACGGCCGCCGCTGCCGGCACGCTTGGGGCCCGCGGGACACACTGCCCCGCCCACGGCTCCCGCTGCCGGTGGTGTAGTGCGTCGCATGCGGTGGACTCAAACAATGAATGAGAACTGCATGCGCGCCTATTACAGGGCTACAGAGGGGGGAACTAATCTGTGCGCGTACCGTGTCCGGATGCTGCCTCTGTTTCAGGCCCTTGAACCAACTATCGACGTGACTGCGCAGCGACTATCGGATCAGGTGCGAGTCATCCAACGGCTCAAGCGATTGGATGACTTGACGCTTGATCGGCTTCGCCTGGAGGCTCTCTCTGCTCGTGCCGCCTTCACCTCGGTGCAAGACCCGTCCGCCACGGCGCCGGTCTCAAAGCCAGCATCCGACCTGGCACCACGGGTGCCGCGGGTGGATCCTTGTGCCGACGAGGAGGAGTTCGCGAGTCAGAGTGTGAGTACCACAGCTAATGAGCAAATGAGGAGGACTCTGGAAGAGACGATTACGCAGTATCGCTCCACAAACAACCCTAGGCCTCGAATACCACGCTTGCCAATGAATAGACGCAATCATGCGATAATGAGAGCCTTGAATGATTTACTAGAGCCATATCTTCGGACTAGTAAAGATTTAGATGATACACACTCGATCATGTACTGCGGGGCCATCGCGGCGTGCCGTGTTGCACGAGTCAAGTTTCCGGACGCTGAACGTGCACCTAGGACCGCCGGGGGTGTCCCTGCATGGCAAGTACGGATCGAGCGTCGTATCACTTCATTCAGGACTCTCATTGCAAAGCTGATCTGCTTCAGGGGCAATAATCGCCCCGAGTGATGCGTTTTGTGAACCAGGCGTTCGCGGGGACGAATATCAGGCCCCGCGACTACATGGCCAATATCACGGAACGCATCGACTTCCTGAAGCAGAAAGTGTATGCATGGGCAAGCCGTATTCGTCGCTATAGAGAGCGTGTGGATCGATTCCAGCAGAATCGCCTCTTTCAGAGTGACCAAAGGAAGGTGTACCGAAGATGGGAGGAAGCTGATCCCCGTGTGTCTAACACGCAGCTGCCGAATGCTACTGTCATGACTGATTTCTGGCGTAGCATCTGGTCAGTGCCTGTTGAACACACGGAGGGTGAATGGATGAGCGTTGTTGAACGTGGGTGCGAGTCTATCGAACCTATGGGGGCTATCACCATCAGTCCCGACGACGTAAGTTGTGCAGTCCGCACGGCCCAGAACTGGAAAAGTCCTGGGCCGGATGGATTGCACAATTTCTGGTTGAAATGGTTTCGATGCTCGCACTCGCGATTAGCAGCGCAATTCCAACAAGCCCTTGAGCTCGGCTCCTTGCCACCTTCCTTAACAACTGGTACGACCTTCCTGCTCTATAAGTCCGGTAGTACCACGGAAGCTAAAAACTATCGACCCATCACGTGCTTGCCTACACTCTACAAGCTCCTTACATCCATTTTGAGAGCAAAAATTAACACGCACATTGTCGCGAACAACATTTTGGCCACCTCTCAAAATGGATGTAGGGTTGGGTCCCGTGGTACTAAAGAGCTCCTCCTCATAGACATGACCATTTGCCAACAGGTCCGGCGAAACAAGGGGGCCCTCTCGGCCGCCTGGATTGATTACAAGAAGGCCTATGATTCAGTGCCTCACTCATGGCTGCAGAGGATCTTAGAATTGTATAAAGTCAATGCAACTTTAAGATCCTTCCTAGGTGCGTGTATGAGGTAATGGACCACAGTCCTTCGTCAACCAGGAGGTGGCGATGACCCCCCTGGCCCGCAGGACTTCATAAGGATTGAGCGAGGAATATTCCAGGGTGACAGTTTGAGTCCCCTATGGTTCTGCCTAGCTCTGAATCCGCTCAGTACTTTACTGAAGGATTTGGGACTAGGTTGCCGGCTTCGGAGAGAGGGTGAAGTCATTTCTCACCTTCTGTATATGGACGACCTCAAATTATTTGCGCCAAACAACCGAGTCTTGCTGGAGCTACTGAAAACCACTGAAGTGTTCAGTAGTGCCATCAAGATGGAGTTTGGTGTCGATAAGTGTGCGGTTATGCATGTACAGCGGGGGAAAGTAGTAAATTCAACAAATTTACAGCTTTCTGAGACGATGTCGTTCAGATCTATCTCCGAATCAGAAACCTATAAATATCTTGGTATGTCAGAGTCTCTGGGTATTGAGGATGTGGCTATTAGACAGGCGGTGAAGGAGCGCTTCTTCGGTCGGCTGACAAAAGTACTTAATAACCTTTTGTCAGGTGGCAATAAGGTACGGGCCTTCAACGCTTGGGTAATGCCCTTACTTATATACTCCTTTGGCATACTAAGATGGACTCAGACCGAGCTGGATGCCCTGGATAGGAGGGTCCGACTACTACTCACCACACATCGCATGCTACACCCACGTTCGTCGGTTATGAGATTGTATATCCCACGGAAGTGTGGAGGCCGCGGCTTTTTAAATGCCAAAAGTCTCCATAACCGTGAGGTGTGCAATCTCAGGAATTATTTCCTGAACCACGAGTGTGGGATGCATCGTGATGTGGTGGCAGTAGACAGGAACCTCACACCGCTCGCCTTGGCAAACGAGAACTGGCGCAAACCAGTGGTACTAAGCACCGAGGACCGCAAGGCCGTATGGAAGAGTAAGGAGCTACACGGGCGGTTATACAGGGCCCTAACGGGACCAGACGTAGACCTGCCCGCGTCGGTGAACTGGCTACGATTCGGGGACCTCTTCGGAGAAACCGAGGGTTTTGCCTGTGCAATTGCGGACGAAGTTATCATGACGAATAACTACCGGAAGTATATCCTGAAAGACGGTACGGTCGACATTTGTCGGGCATGCCGCCGTCCCGGAGAGTCACTCAGGCATATAATTTCCGGTTGTTCTCATCTTGCTAACGGCGAGTACTTGCACAGACATAACCTTGTAGCCAGGATTATACACCAGCAGCTTGCTCTTATGTATGGACTTGCGGACCGCGAAGTGCCGTACTACAAGTACACACCTGCGCCAGTTCTCGAAAATGGTCGTGCCACGCTCTATTGGGATCGATCTGTTATCACGGACAGGACTATTGTAGCCAATAAGCCTGATATCGTGGTGATAGATCGATCGCAGCGCCGGGCAATACTCATCGATATCACCGTCCCATGTGACGAGAACCTCGTGAAGGCCGAGAAGGACAAGTCCAGCAAGTACTTAGACTTGGCTCACGAGGTAACCGCCATGTGGGAAGTTGATTCGGCGATCATTGTACCGATAGTTGTTTCCGCGAACGGTCTCATAGCGAAGAGTCTCGACCAACATCTTGAGAGACTCTCGCTACGTGGTTGTGGTTGGATCAAGGGTCAGATTCAGAAGGCGGTAATCCTGGACACGGCGCGCATAGTCCGACGGTTCCTCTCTCTGCAGCCCTAACCACCGGCAGCCTGGGCCCTGCCCCGTTGCCGGCGGCACTCTAGGTTAGGTTTTTTATAATGTTTTTATTGTTTTGATACGTTTTAGATGTATTTTTATATTTTACTTTTATAAAAATGTTATAAAACCTAACCTAAGATTTAAAATGAATAAAGAGAATAAGAATAATAAAATTGACGCAGTCAACGTCAGACGTGTTTTTGCTAAATTTTAATTTATTTTTGTTCTAAAATGTATTTTAAAGCATTATTTCTACCTATTTGGTACTTTTATGTTAATAAATAACACCATAATGCCAGTATACATAAATAACTGATGAAAGAATGATCACCCGAAGCAAAACACGTCGAGGAGCTGCGACACCACACGCACGCCCACCACCCTCGCCCGCCTCGTCCGTCTCCTCGCCATCGTCGTCGGCCGAAGAATTCGCAACTGCGGCCGACACCAGCGAGTCGAGCGACGAGTGCGAGCAGCCGCCGCCGCCACGACCATCTGCGCGGCGAGGACGGCCGCCGCTGCCGGCACGCTTGGGGCCCGCGGGACATACTGCCCCGCCCACGGCTCCCGCTGCCGGTGGTGTAGTGCGTCGCATGCGATGGACTCAACATATGAATGAGAACTGCATGCGCGCCTATTACGGGGCTACAGAGGGGGGAACTAATCTGTGCGCGTACCGTCTCCGGATGCTGCCTCTGTTTCAGGCCCTTGAACCAACTATCGACGTGACTGCGCAGCGACTATCGGATCAGGTGCGAGTCATCCAACGGCTCAAGCGATTGGATGACTTGACGCTTGATCGGCTTCGCCTGGAGGCTCTCTCTGCTCGTGCCGCCTTCGCCTCGGCGCAGGACCCGCCCGCCACGGCGCCGGTCTCGATGCCAGCATCCGACCTGGCACCACGGGTGCCGCGGGTGGATCCTTGTGCCGACGAGGAGGAGTTCGCGAATCAGAGTGTGAGTACCACAGCTAATGAGCAAATGAGGAGGACTCTGGAAGAGACGATTACGCAGTATCGCTCCACAAACAACCCTAGGCCTCGAATACCACGCTTGCCAATGAATAGACGCAATCATGCGATAATGGGAGCCTTGAATGCTTTACTAGAGCCATATCTTCGGACTAGTAAAGACTTAGATGATACACACTCGATCATGTACTGCGGGGCCATCGCGGCTTGCCGTGTTGCTCGAGTCAAGTTTCCGGACGCTGAACGTGCACCTAGGACCGCCGGGGGTGTCCCTGCATGGCAAGTACGGATCGAGCGTCGTATCACTTCATTCAGGACTCTCATTGCAAAGCTGACCTGCTTCAGGGGGGGCAATAATCGCCCCCGAGTGATGCGTTTTGTGAACCAGGCGTTCGCGGGGACGAATATCAGGCCCCGCGACTACATGGCCAATATCACGGAACGCATCGACTTCCTGAAGCAGAAAGTGTATGCATGGGCAAGCCGTATTCGTCGCTACAGAGAGCGTGTGGATCGATTTCAGCAGAATCGCCTCTTTCAGAGTGACCAAAGGAAGGTGTACCGAAGATGGGAGGAAGCTGATCCCCGTGTGTCTAACGCGCAGCTGCCGGATGCTACTGTCATGACTGATTTCTGGCGAAGCATCTGGTCAGTGCCTGTTGAACACACGGAGGGTGAATGGATGAGCGTTGTTGAACGCGAGTGCGAGTCTATCGAACCTATGGGGGCTATCACCATCAGCCCCGACGACGTAAGTTGTGCAATCCGCACGGCCCAGAACTGGAAAAGTCCTGGGCCGGATGGATTGCACAATTTCTGGTTGAAATGGTTTCGATGCTCGCACTCGCGGTTAGCAGCGCAATTTCAACAAGCCCTTGAGCTCAGTTCCCTGCCACCTTCCTTAACAACTGGTACAACCTTCCTGCTCTATAAGTCCGGTAGTACCACGGAAGCTAAAAACTATCGACCCATCACGTGCTTGCCTACACTCTACAAACTCCTTACATCCATTTTGAGAGCAAAAATTAACACGCACATTGTCGCGAACAACATTTTGGCCACCTCTCAAAATGGATGTAGGGTTGGGTCCCGTGGTACTAAAGAGCTCCTCCTCATAGACATGACCATTTGCCAACAGGCTCGGCGGAACAAGGGGGCCCTCTCGGCCGCCTGGATTGATTACAAGAAAGCCTATGATTCGGTGCCTCACTCATGGCTACAGAGGATCTTAGAGTTGTATAAAGTCAATGCAACTTTAAGATCCTTCCTAGGTGCGTGTATGAGACAGTGGACCACAGTCCTTCGTCAACCAGGAGGTGGCGATGACCCCCCTGGCCCGCAGGACTTCATAAGGATCGAGCGAGGAATATTCCAGGGTGACAGTTTGAGTCCCCTATGGTTCTGCCTAGCTCTGAATCCACTCAGTACTTTACTGAAGGATTTGGGACTAGGTTGCCGGCTTCGGAGAGAGGGTGAAGTCATTTCTCACCTTCTGTATATGGACGACCTCAAATTATTTGCACCAAATAACCGAATCTTGCTGGAATTACTGAAAACCACTGAAGTGTTCAGTAGCGCCATCAAGATGGAGTTTGGTGTCGATAAGTGTGCGGTTATGCATGTACAGCGGGGGAAAGTAGTAAATTCAACAAATTTACAGCTTTCTGAGACGATGTCGTTCAGGTCTATCTCCGAATCAGAAACCTATAAATATCTTGGTATGTCAGAGTCTCTGGGTATTGAGGATGTAGCTATTAGACAGGCGGTGAAGGAGCGCTTCTTCGGTCGGCTGACAAAAGTACTTAATAGCCTTTTGTCAGGTGGCAATAAGGTTCGGGCCTTCAACGCTTGGGTAATGCCCTTACTTATATACTCCTTTGGCATACTAAGATGGACTCAGACCGAGCTGGATGCCCTGGATCGGAGGGTCCGACTACTACTCACCACACATCGCATGCTACACCCACGCTCGTCGGTTATGAGATTGTACATCCCACGGAAGTGTGGAGGCCGCGGCTTTTTAAACGCCAAAAGTCTCCATAACCGTGAGGTGTGCAATCTCAGGAATTATTTCCTGAACCATGAGTGTGGGATGCATCGTGATGTGGTGGCAGTAGACAGGAACCTCACACCGCTCTCCTTGGCAAACGAGAACTGGCGCAAACCAGTGGTACTAAGCACCGAGGACCGCAAAGCCGTATGGAAGAGTAAGGAGCTACACGGGCGGTTCTACAGGGCCCTAACGGGACCAGACGTAGACCTGCCCGCGTCGGTGAACTGGCTACGATTCGGGGACCTCTTCGGAGAAACCGAGGGTTTTGCCTGTGCAATTGCGGACGAAGTTATCATGACGAATAACTACCGGAAATATATCCTGAAGGACGGTACGGTCGACATTTGTCGGGCATGCCGCCGTCCCGGAGAGTCACTCAGGCATATAATTTCCGGTTGCTCTCATCTTGCTAACGGCGAGTACTTGCACAGACATAACCTTGTAGCCAGGATTATACACCAGCAGCTTGCTCTTATGTATGGACTTGCGGACCGCGAAGTGCCGTACTACAAGTACACACCTGCGCCAGTTCTCGAAAATGGTCGTGCCACGCTCTATTGGGATCGATCTGTTATCACGGACAGGACTATTGTAGCCAATAAGCCTGATATCGTGGTGATAGATCGATCGCAGCGCCGGGCAATGCTCATCGATATCACCGTCCCATGTGACGAGAACCTCGTGAAGGCCGAGAAGGACAAGTCCAGCAAGTACTTAGACTTGGCTCACGAGGTAAACGCCATGTGGGAAGTTGATTCGGCGATCATTGTACCGATAGTTGTTTCCGCGAACGGTCTCATAGCGAAGAGTCTCGACCAACATCTTGAGATACTCTCGCTACGTGGTTGTGGTTGGATCAAGGGTCAGATTCAGAAGGCGGTAATCCTGGACACGGCGCGCATAGTCCGACGGTTCCTCTCTCTGCAGCCCTAACCACCGGCAGCCTGGGCCCTGCCCCGTTGCCGGCGGCACTCTAGGTTAGGTTTTTTATAATGTTTTTATTGTTTTGATATGTTTTAGATGTATTTTTATATTTTACTTTAATAAAAATATTGTATAAAACCTAATCTAAGAAAGAAGATAAATAAAGAGAATAATAATAATAAATATTTCGGGACAATCTTACACAAATCGACCTAGTCCTACGGTAAGCTCAGTAAGGCTTGTGTTGTAGGTACTAGACGACGATATATATAATAGATAGATACATGTAAATACTTAAATACATAGAAAACACCCATGACTCAGGAACAAATATCTGTGCTCATCACACAAATAAATGCCCTGACTGGGAATCGAACCCAGGACCTTCGGCTTCATAGGCAGGGTCACTACCCACTAGGCCAGACCGGTCGTCAAAATTAAATGCTATAATAGCCACGCTTAGCAGGCGGGTTGGCGATTGACTTTGGGCTCGGTGGGCCAGATTCGGATTTAAAGGGCCTAATAATTAAATGTAAAAACATGTGTGATATCAAGATTTATTATCGACAAGAATTAACTTCGATATTTAAATCGAAAGAAAAATAGAAAAAAATGACTCTAAGCGGGACTCGAACCCACAACCACTGGATTCAATTTTTTTTTATATTTTTCTCTCGATTTAAATATCGAAGATATTCGCTAGCGGACGTTTCTGCATAATAAAAAAATTACAAGAATTAAATTAATACAATTAAATCTGTTGTGAGCCATGTTACTACTATTTAGTTACAAACGGATAAACTCACGTGTAATTATATCTAATAAAGTATGATTCATGTCTAGACCTGCCAAACTCGCCCAAATCAGCTATCTCAGTATGATTCACTGTAAAAGAACGCAGAGGCGCTACCGCCAAAAACGATATTCGTAAATTTTCGATTGTCTCTGTCACTCTCATAACGTCTTTATTTTATTTTATTTATATTTGACTTTATTCGGGGCATCACCAGCAATATAGTGAATATTACAGAGCATAAGATACAAAACATAAAAGCCAATGATACGTCCACAAAATTACTACTATTGTGCAATGCTATAACTTAGTGGTCGTCTAGTAACATGAAGAAGATAATTAAATTAATTAATAATAAATAAATAAAAAATTGTCTTAATTGGGGAATATCGTTTTGTCGGTAGCGGGATAATTATTAACTGCTTATTCCACTAACAACATTATTATTATATATTAATATGTTTATGGTAATAAGTAAATACCATAAAAAATTCTCCATATAAATATCGTAAAATTTTTACGATCGACCTCTAACCTCGAGAATTAACACGTATCTAAAACAAACCCACTCTCTACATAATTTATTTGTATAAATAAAGCATTAGTATAATAATAAAAAACACACACCAACGCACACACGAGTAATAAATAAATGTATGAATTAACACTTAACACTCATCAATATAATCAGGCCAGCATAGGTGAAAAACTTAACTGAAGCACCATGTCTATGTAGTTGTGCAGAGAATGAATATGGAACTTACGTCAACATTTGAATATAGAACGCCGACATGCGTGTACACACGTTACTACTACTTATACCGGGTGCGGCCTGTAATAGGAGCAAAAAAATTAGGGATCGCTTCTACACCACGAATGTAAAAACATTTGCTCTACAACTTTACACAATTGGGTAATTTATTACTTGTGATTTTTTCAAACAAACTAAATAGTATTTTCAATGAACAGCATCCAATAGTCTAGTTGACGTTTACTGTCAGCCTACAAACTTCATAGTTTTTGCAATACATTGCTTGCTTAGAAATCGTTTTTTATTAATATTTATTAAACTATAAGTTAGTTTCAAAAGTCGTAGAACAAATGTTGCTACGTTTGTGGTGTAGAAACGATGCCTAAAGTTGCATTAACTTTAGGTATCGTTTCTACATGCTATTACAGGCCACACCCGGTACCATATAAGCTGAATAAAGTGCCCCCCGGTGGCGGAGCGGTGTTACCGCGAAAAACGGTATTTGTAATATCTCTGATGCCTTCATTGGAGTAAAAGAGAAATATGCTCGAAATATACGATCTTCGATGTCCGCGGTATCGGGCCGCCTTAAACTATGATAAAAGTGTTTTGCGTACACGTTTTGACAACTATGTATTAAAGTACACCCACGCCTAGCACCCAATATTTTAAATAATTAGTTTTGTATCACGATTCTTAAACCGGATATTATTCATAATTAATTAAAGAACACTTGTTCTTTTCCAAAAACCTATGTTAATATTAGTGTCAAAGCTGTCAATATTAATGGTTCGAATAATTTAATATCATATAGATAAAACATAAAAAATCACCAAGTTACTTTTGCAGTGAATTTATAAGTTACGTCAAAGAGTTTTGATATGTATTTTCTATGACGACTGTAAGAGTAAGTTTGTTTTTATCGGTAGTATAAAAGCGACATCTACATTATTTAGTTGTGCAACTTTTGTAAATTGAAGATGCTTAGAAAGCACATATCTGATACTTGGTAATTCGGTGATACAGCAATATACTCAATATTCTTTTTTATATAAAATTTGAGAGTTAGTAGGTGTGCGCGCGTGAGTGTGTCTTGTGTGTGCCTGATTCTGTGCTGTGTGTAAATGTGTGTGAGTTGGCGAGCGTGTGAGTTCAATTGTAGGTAGTTTGCTTTAGGATATGACCCGCAAAAGCTCTTCTGTTTCGGTATATGTTAAGGAATTTAACCAGATTTTAAGTTTCTTTTTGAGTTGGAAATTACCTAATTTAGTTATATTTAGGGTTTTATTTACTTTAATTTACTAGAACGGAGCCAAAAACGAATAATGTCTCTTAGCCCAAGCACTATTACAATAACGGGGTACTGGGTAGTGGGCTATCCGTTTGTTATCTGTTGTAAAAGTAGATGCTGTTAGTCTGTGAAATCTACGTAGTATTTGGTAAGTGTAAACAGTTTACGAATACTTAGTACTTCAGCCTTGTCATAAAGCAGCTCAGTAGGGTATCGATATGGAAGATAAAACATAACTTTTAATACAGCTCGTTGTGCGCGCTCCAGGTCAATAAGATACGTCTTAGAAGCACCTCCCCACGAGCATATGCAGTAGCTCAAGACACCTTGGCATAGAGCGTCGTACGTGTGCAATAGGAGTTTATAATCTGCTACCATCCGCAGGTTTTAAAAGTGTTTAAGTTTTTAATTATTCAATTCAATTCAATTCGAATTCATAATATTTATATATGTATTTGTTTAGGGTGTTTTCTATGTATTTAAGTATTTGTATATTATATATAGCATTGCCTAAGTACCCACAGCACAAGCATTCTTGAGCTTACCGTGGGGTTCAGTGAATTTGTGTAAGGATGATATTTATTTCCTCGCGACTTCATCGGCCGTCTTTAGAGTATAGTTGCGGGATAAAAAATATTCTATGTCTTTTCTCATAGCTCAAAATCTCTCCATACCATTTTTTTTATACAATGACGGTGGCAAAGTGGTTACCGTAGCCTATGGACGCCTGCACCTCCAGAGCATTCACATACGCGTTACCTACTCTTTAAGAACCTATACACTCCTTTTTTGTCCCTAGGGACTACAGTATGAGGACTAGTCCCTAGGGAAAACCTAATTGGTTCAGCGGTTTAAGCGTGAAGAGGTAGCAGACAGACAGAGCTACTTTCGCATTTATAATATTAAGTGTGTATGTATTAACCAAAGGCATTAACAACAAATTGTATGGAACTCATACAATTTACGGTCACTCGGAGAAACGTGTCATAAAGAACAGGGTCCCATTAAATCAAACGAGAAAACGCTTTATAAATAACAATTAGACCTCAAAACTAACCTGTTGAGCCAGGTCGACTTATACAGGGTATTTCTTCCAGTTGGGGCGAAATTAGAATACAAGTAAAAAGCACATGTAACTTAAATTTATGATAATCATAATTCAGATATATCGTTTGGAAGGTTTCCACTAACAGTGGATATACCGAGGTCTGATCTATATATTACGTCCAAAACGAGACGGCTAAAAATGCTAAAATGCTAAATAGTACTGCTATTTATAAAAAAAAAACTTGGTAACTATGTAAGATTTGCTATGAAAGGGTTATTTGGGTTTATTTAAGTCAGTCAACGCTAAAGTTTATATTAGTAGTGAAAATAACATATAAGACGCATACTTTTAAATCACTAAGTTAATTTTAGTAATAAGAATACCGATAATAAAATCGCTTTATATTATTCGAAATCAAACTCGTAAAATCATCAGTCAGATTTTCTTGAAGTGTATAATGTAGGACACAATATTTTAATTTAAGAAACTATGATGAAAAGTAAGTTATTTCGAGTGTCTAAAGTGGGCTTATTTTTGTTATTTCTCTGTTAACGTTTGATTTTTCTCTTTTGCTCTTCGACATATTTAAATAGTCACCCTGTATAAAATTAATTCTTGAAACGCTGGTGGGTGTATAGCTGGGACGTATTGAATTGGCTTCGTTAACGACGGCGGGCTCGGTACAGTTCGCGGGGCAATAAAAGGCCAATTTACAATGGCGGTAGTATAAATAGTAGCTTATAAATTGGTTGCGTCCTACATTTAATATATTATATTATGTATAATGACAAATATAATATTTATGTCTAGAATTTTAATGAATAAGGTGAAAGAAAACTTTATATAACCTAAACACAAAATACACATTAATACAAAAAAATAGTTAGGTTTAGCCAGACTATTCAAAAAAATCGCCCAGTATCGCTGTCGATGTCGGTACAAAGATTCGTATTACGTTTCGTATTCGTCGCTTGGCCTGTGTCCCTGAGTCACAAGTTCGAGTTTCGTCTGAGGCATTAATTTTTCGTTTCGTTTCAGCATCATACATAAAGATGGAGACCAGTATACCCCAGGAATTAAAGAAGAAGTCTAAAAGGTCATTCAAAAATATATCATAGAGTATTTTTTCTATACAACGATGGTGGCAAACAAGCATACGGCCCGCCTTATGATAAGCAGTTACCGTAGCCGACGCCTGCAACTCCAAGAATTCACATGCGCTTTCCTACCCTAAAAGTTGTTGGAGCTCCGGGAACCTTACTCACTATCAGGAACACAACACTGAAAGGTAGCAATACTATTATGGCAGCGGTCTTCTGAAGCGGTACCGCGAACATCGAAGTTCGTATATTTCGGGCAGTTTTCTCTATAACTCCAATTAAGGTGTCATGTCATAAGAGTGACAGAGACAATCGTCCGAAATTTACGAATATCGTTGTTCGCGGTTGCGCCTCTGTAAGGAGCCTCCTCCCCTGTTGGGCTGCTCCAAACACAAGCGTGATGGCACTTCGCTCAGCCCTACCTCTCATTGTTGGACGTAGTTTAAGGACATACCCGGGTCCAAAATACGTATTCCGTCCGTCTGTATTTTTTTAATTATACATTTTGATATCTAACTTAACTGGCCGCTATCTATTTTATAGTGTGAATGTTATTAACGTTAGAGAAATATGCTTTGAGCGGCTCTCGACCCGGACTGGTTCCGACCGGTTCAACCGAAGCCATAAATTATACATTTCTTACTTAAACGCTTCTTTCGGCACCGAATTTTATATGAAAATCAATATCTAATTAGACGAAAAATGTACCAATTATGTATCGTGTCGGTAACTTTAAAAAGTTAAACGAAGATAAAAAATCTTCATTTTTCCATTTAGGCACATTCCAATGCTCACGCACACCAAAAAATTGTTCAGGCCCGGGCACAGTAGCGACGGTGACTCGACGTTTTGCTGTTTATTCCATAGTAATCGGCAAGCAAACGCGGCGCGGGCGTCTCCGCAGCGTTCAATTTTATATAGGAACGCCGGAAAAACGCGGGACACAAACGTTAGTGTGCCCATACTCGTAAATGTAATAATGTAGTTGCTTACCATCAGGCAATCCGTCTGCTCGTTTGCCTCCTATATTATAAAAAAAAAAATTAAACAGCGGCGCTACCACGAAAAACGATAATCGTAAATTTCGGACGATTGTCTCTGTCACTCTCATAACGCCTTAATTGGAGTAAAAGAGAAAGATGCTCGCAATATACGATCGTATATTTCGAACACATAATTGCTTACCATCAGGCAATCCGTCTGCTAGTTTGCCATTGCTACCTATGTCATAAAAAAAATGTTAGACAGATGAGGGTAGCGGTAGCGCCTTTACAAAAAGTGCAAATAATTTCTCAGCGAGCGTGGCGAGCACGCCGTGCAAGGCAGCGGGCAGCAGTGAGCGATACGCCCTCAACGCGAGCGGTGTGTCCTGGCTCGGCTTGGAGATGGGCAGTATGGGCACCAGAGCTTACCCGAAACATGTCGCCTAGTGCGATATAATTACACGTGAGCTTCAAGGAACTCTACTACAGCCATTATCAGTCCAAGTGTAGTCTCACGTATTCTAACACGAATAGAACAAGGATAAAAACTAGCTCCACGTTTCCTGTGTTCGCTCTCATGCGTTCTTGACAAATATGCCACATTGCTAGAATTCATACTGGCCACAATTAGAACACTCACAGTATAGTGACTTGGTAAAAACGTTATAAACTATAAACGCGTAAGTATATCGCACAAGGCTATATATTATATATTATGTTTTGGGCGGTGTATCATGGCTCGGCTTGAAAATCATCAGCCTGTATTAACATCCAGTTATGAAAATGTTAGCTTTCTTAAAGCCGGGTCCGCTGCGATGAAAATCTAACAAAACATTGTTTGTCTAACATGTTAGCCAATCATGTTAGTAAAAGTGCCCGTCCGTTGCAACATTAATTAAAAAACGTTTTTGTTGTTCCAAACATTGTTCACGCACAAAATTTATCATGAATACCGACGAAGAGGACGTCTTATCTGTGTTGGCGGTGATGGATCTGATCCAAAGAAGTCAAAACAGGAATAGATTTCGTGTTTCCATTCTCCATTGCACATCAAGTCAACAATCAAATCAATTAAATTAATTCAAAGATGACAGTTGACACTTTGACAGGACAACCGAGACCGACACAGTATGAGGGCAAACACAAAATGAACGCTGCACCCCCCTCCGCAGGCGAACGCGGGGGATGTTTTCCATCCGTCGCGGCAAACATGTTTGAGTGTTTTTGCTAACAAAAACATTTAGACCACGCTATTATGTTAGAAAAACATGTTAGGTGTTATAAAAACACAAAAACAGGTCGCAGCGGACCCGGCTTTACAGTCAACGACAAAAATATCGGTACGGCGAAGTTCCAAAACATGTAAACATGCAACTTATTACCTTAATATTTAGATTCATGTATACATATTAGGGCAGTTTACATTTGGGCAGTTTAGCGGTATCGATATATTTTACCTTGACTGACTGTACAACAGCAGAAGTGGCTAAACGGGCCATGTGTTCAGAATAATCTTGACATGCTCTTATTCTCTTAACAATAAAGTCGTGTCAACCTCATTTAAAAACCTCGCCCGCTTAGCTACTTCTCCTGCTGACTGTAAATAAAGATAAATGGTGTTACTGCAAACTGGAATAAAAAAATTCTCCCCCGAAAACAATTGCACAAAACTTAAAAAAAATTAAGACGATTCTTTCATGGCGATTGTACGAAGTCTGTATACTGTTCTTATAACTAAACTATAACATATGTTACGTTCTAAGCAACGGTTAGGTAGGCTTATAACGGCGGAAGCGCTATAATGGTCGTATTAACCAATTATTAAGCATTATTAACAATTATTACATTACAAGGGTCCTATTAACGCGTCTGAGGTTACAAGCGGGTACTAGAAACGAGCTTTTCATAACTTCACACCGAGATCTCTCTGCCTTTCTTAATCGATTAAGGAATTATCTCTATAATACCTTAGAGCCAACCTGCCTGCCAAGCGTGGCGACTATGGCAAGTCAAATATGACTAGTTTCATCTTGGGAGGATGAGATACTACTATTTATATTCGGGGGAAGGCTATGTCCAGCAGTGAACGTTTTACGGCTGAAATGATTACTTTTTAATGTATGTACAGTCAGCAGCAAAAGTAGCGGAATTAAATCGTGCAATACCTTCACACTCTCCAAAAGTTTCCTTCCCTTTGTCGCCTCTTACGATACACGTGATAGGAGATGGGGTAGTGCTATTTTCAGCCGGCACCACACAGCTTTAATTTCATTAAATTGTCGCCATTAGCTTTATGAAAAATACACTCTTTATTACCGTTACCGCTATAGTACATTGTGCAACGAGGATGGTAAGTAAGGTATAGTAAACGCGAGTCTATTAGAAGCCCGACGACGAAGTCGGAGGGCTTTTAATGACTCAAGTTTGGTATACACTTACCACCCGTGGTACATACAATGTTTTTCATCACATTTGCGAGGAAATAAAATAAATTCGTTGGTAAAATATTTGTTACTTATGTAGGCTTAAAATCAAAATACACTTTGAAAACTACAATCAGACCGCATCCACTATAAAAGATTGTCAACAATGTCAACTTTTTTCAATGTCTTCCACAGATAATGCTAACAACTGCGTTTTGTTTTCGAAGTTGACAGATCATCCTGCCAAATAGTATCAATTATCAAAATCAAATAGAAAACAATTATTTTTAATAAATACTAAACATTAAATTGCAGTCAAATTTAATATAAAGATATGTTTTATACATATTAAAAGTTGGTTGTAGCAAACTTTTGAAGATATGAAATACACCTTGGCTGTTTGGAAACATCCTCAGTCCAAGTGAAGTATAGGTTCTGTATATTTTTAAAACTAAACTTAACAGCCCGTGTGAGCTAAATCGGCTATAACTGCTCTGTACTCTCGCAAGTAATAACGCCATTGACGAGCAAGTGTGATGAAAAATAAGTAAGTGTTAGTTTATTCGACTAGCGGCATGAAAGCGATAGTACAATGGTGAGAAAATGAGTCTGGTTTCAATAGAAAACACTAAACAGCGTTAATCTTCTTGCTACCGAGATCTCGTCGCACTGTACCACCCATATATGACCTCTAGTAAAAAAACTTTGCTACTTACAAGTACCTGTCTCGGAGCCACAGGAGACCGAAAAGCCGGCAGCTTCCTCGCTCAGCTTATCAGCCTCGCTATTCAGCGAGGAAATGCTGCCAGCGTCTTCGGTACCAAGGGGCGTTTTGTTACTTTTAGTTTAATCTTCAATTGTACATTTTTTTGTACACTATTTCACAAAATCATTGCCACGAAGACAAATTGAAGTTCGCATTTATCTCGTTATGATTTTTTCCTAACTAGTGCGTAAAAAGTGCACTTTTCGCACGCTTCGCGCGCGTAAATTTCACTTTTTAAGGCACTTGCTATGAAAAATTAGGTTCGATACACGTGTAAAAACTTCTTTAAGACTCGGGTGATTATCACCCTCGTTTCACTCGGGCTCCAACGTTCACCCTCGTCGAAAAATTTTTTTTTTTCACTAGTATCGAAATGTACTATTATCACTTAGGTTAACGTTTTTACAATATGTTTATAAAAGTAAAATACAATAATACAAATAAAAACAATGAATGCCTGTGGTAACGGCTGCAGATAAAGGAACCGCCGGATCAATACGCGCCATGTCCACAGTGAACATCGAAGTTCGTATATTTCGAGCATCTTTCTCTTTTATTCCAATTAAGGCGTCATGAGAGTGACAATCGTGCGTTAACGAATATCATTTTTCGCGGTAGCACCGCATGATTACCGCCTTCTGAATCTGACCCTCAATCCAACCACAACCACGTAGCGAGAGTCTCTCAAGATATTGGTCGAGACTTCGCTATGAGAGCGTTCGCGGAAACAACTATCGGTGCAATGATCGCCGAATCAACTTCCCACATGGCGGTTACCTCGTGAAGTCTAGAACTAAGCTTGCATTGATCGTTATGATAAGTTTTGCTGTGTTTACATGACTTTAGTAGTTGAGCCTGTATAATAAGGTAGTAAAATAGGTTTTATGGCCAAGTCCACTCAGACCGTGAATACCTATTCAGGCAATACGCATAATTATGTACTTGAAAATGAATGGCCTCATAGGAAGACGAGCGCTGGCAACTCGCTAGCAATATGCTGAGATGGGGCCATTTTGTGGCACTTCTTGTAATGTTTTATGGTCGTCTGTTTGATATTTTGTGTAATAGTATGTGCTCACGAATAAATAATTATTCTATTCTATCTCTAATGTATCACAGTTGTAAAAAAAAAAAAAATCTAACCGAGTTTCTTGCTGGTAATAATCTTCTCGGATCAGAGGTGTAGGGTTAGAACCGGTGGTAGATTTTCCTTTGACGTTCGTAAGTTCATTATTATGTGCCTAAATTCAAAAATATGTTTTATCTTTTATCTTTTCTTAAATACCTAGGTTAATTTTATTGGAAAAGGTACATGCAAATTAGAACATAACTTTAAGTGACATTATAGATTCAACAAGCTCTACACAAGTTGCAATTAGCAGATCGTTAGAGGGAGGGAGGGAGTTTTTAACTAGTGATTAATTCTATTTGCAAATTCTACCACTTTATTTTTTCTCGTTACATACCTACCTCGGGGTTTTCAAATAACATGTAAAAACTCCAAAAAAAAACGATAGTAATTTAACATTTCTAAGCACATTTGGACCTTACTACCTACTTTGAATTCATAGTTTGGTAATTATTTTACAATAAACAAAGATATAAATAAACGAAATCATTCCCGCACCGAAAACCCCCGAGGTATGCTCGTTACTTTCCTTTCACGAAAGCATCATCTTCCTCGCGTTGTCCAGGCATTTTGCAATTAACCTAGGGTATGGCGTAGGCACTAGTTTTACGAAAGCGACTGCCATTGACTTCCAACCCAGAGGGTAAACTAGGCCTTATTGTTTTCTCACGATGTTTTCCTTCACCGAAAAACGACTGATAAATATCAAATCATATTTCGTACTTAAGTTCTGAAAAACACATTGGTACAAGCTGGGGTTTGAACCTGCCACCTCCGGATTGCAAGTAACACGCTTTCTGTCTCGAAAGCGTTTGTAGATAACCATTCTCATATTCTCCCAGTTTATTCATTTTTCAGCAGCACAATATCTCCCTATACCATTCGCAGAATTTCTTTCAATTTCTTATTTTCCTAGCATTGGCGAATGTTATCTACTGAATGGAATACACATTTCTGCTTTTTAATATATTTTTAATAAGAATAAGTACAAGATCCCTAGTTAACTACGAATCCCTAACAATAACTCTCTTATGTATGTACTTATAACCTCGTAATATATAATACCGATTTAAACTTTCACGGTTTTTACACATTTGCCTAGTCTTCATCCGAAACGAGGAGGACAGTGTCGTTCTCGAAACTTCGGACGCAATTTTTAAAGTTACACGTTAGCCTCGTAATTTGACACTCGGCCTCTGTTATTATATCATTTATAACCACCTCAGTACCCAAAACCTGTGTTTAACATGAATACTATTAACAGTATTAATATGTGTCTACCGTGCGTACGACCAAGCCGGACTCTCCCACGCATGCGTGACATGCATACAAATTCTTAGCCATATATATGTGCCATGATAAGAACAATAGCAAGGGCCGCTTATTGCATTAAATTGTCGAAATTGGACCCTAGGACCTCCACATGGAAGCGACCTGCATCTAGCGTCTTCCGGCGACCTTAATGAGGTCGTCTGTCCATCTTGTGAGTGGATGTCCTACGCTGCGCTTGCTAGTCTGTGGTCTCCACTCGAGCACTTATTGTCGATCCCATCGGCCATCTTCTCTGCGTGCAATGTGGCCTGCCCATTGTCACTTCAGCTTGCTGACCCGGTGGGCTATGTCGGTGACTTTAGTTCGCCTACGGATCTCCTCATTTCTGATTCGGTCACGTAGAGAATCTCCAAGCATAGCCCTCTCCATAGTTCGTTGAGCGACTTTGAATTTTGGTCCAAAGTCGGATTGGCTCCGCATACACCTCCCAAATGTCCGGAATACGTTCTGTGTAGGGGAAAGCAGCTTCCACCAGCAGGGCAGGCTTGTGGCGAGCTGTTGGAGAGTAGAGTCCCCACGTACCTGTAAGCGCCCCTGGGGTGCCCCTGTCAGATAGGTGCCCCTGCCTCTGGCTTGCCTTAACCGGCCGTCCAGAGTGGGGTCGCTAGAGCTGCGTTCGCAGCTCCATTCCACATCTACATGTGGAAACAAAAGTGGCGAGTTGGCTTTATGTTTAAAGTCCTGTGACACTCTACCCTCAGCCCTTTGAACAAGTCAACACTGGGCAAACCCTTGAGCCATCCTTGACGATTTTATGCGAGTCACTATCCGCTGGAGATAAAAAGTGTATCAGGCAAGTTTTATATTAAGCAGGCGTCCGGTTTTTTATTCAAATCCATCCTTTTTCACCTAAATAGCCTAGTACATTTTATATTCCATTAATTTTCAATAGACCTAAAACCGTGGCGGGCGCTGTCTCTGTGCGCTACGGACAGGGGTAACATACGCATAGTATACCCAATTAATTGTCGAAAAGGGCTCTTCATGTTACCTCCGGCTTCGCATAGGCTTTCCAAATGTCCGGAACACCATTGTGAATGGGAGAGATGTAAAATACGGTCATATTAAACTTTCAATAGCAATGATAGAGAAGGTGATTATGGTTCATACATACATACATACATACATATTCAGCCGTATTCAGTCCACTGTTGGACATAGGCCTCCCACAAAAATGACTCATATCATCTTGGGAGGTAGTTGCCATAGTCGCCACGCGTGTCAGGCTTTATTATCGTTCGACCTTTTCATGTTCACATTGTGATTATTGCGTAGAGGGCAGAGTTTTTACAACCGACTTTAACCGAGTGCACGTCGACTTTGTTAAGACACTTATACTGGTCACTGAATTGATACGTAGTTAAGTGACGTCCAGTTTAACCATAAAAGGTGTGAGAAGTGGAATACGCAAATATTTTAATGAGCCTGGAAGTGGCAGGCCAAGTTCTTGCCTACACACGTAAGGTATTTCTAATTCGCGCCCGGGACTGCTTTTTATACGTATATAGCAAGGAACACACAACACATACATATATACATATAGGTGAAAACTTAGCTAACGCACCTGGTCTTTGTAGTAGTAACGTGTGTGCACGCATGTCGGCGTTTTATATTTGAATTTTGACGTTAAGTTCGAATTTAAGCCATACTCATTATTTGCACTACTACATAGACATGGTTCCTCGCATCCTGGCAAACATTAGTGACATCTTCCCCTTATTTACGCATAATTAATGAATAAATAAATAAAAAAGAATAAAAAAATTACATACCCAGTGTTAGCATAATTATATATAGGAAGAAACTGATCACGCATAATTCTTTCGCCGAAATCTATTACGCAGGACTAATCTAAACGGCTCAACAATTAAAGTCCGTTTTCTGTTTGACATGATGCCAACGGCCGCTTTCTACCACCGCACCGCTCGCCATCGGCAGTGCATTCATCTTCACACCCTGGAGCCTAAAGGTTCGCGCACTAAGCGGTTTAAGAGGAAATTCCTCCAGCGAACACTCCGGCTGTGGAATGAACTCCCTGCCGAGGTTTTCCCTAGGGACTACCGTATGGGGTTCTTCAAAAAAAGAGTGTATAGGTTCTTAAAGGGTAGGCAACGCGCATGTGAATCCTCTGGAGTTGCAGGAGAGCTGCTTACCATCAGGCGGGCCGTATGCTTGTTTGCCACCGTCGTTGTATTAAAAAAGTTATAGCTATAAATCGATGTCACATCGAACCATGGCACGTATCCGTCATTCGAGCTACTGACGTTACCAACAAAAGGCTCAAGACACATTCAAAATAACTCCATTATAAACTCAGTTTCATTGTATTATGATTGAAATTAGATATGATTTAATTGTTACATATAACTTTATTGCAATTAAAGTGGTTGATGGTGAATATGAGAAATCATTCTTTGTAGATGCCGACGATAGAGATTAAGTAGCAGATAAATATCGTGGGTCTGATGGTAGCTTCAAATGACTTGGCACATGTTTGACTTGTCGTGCTGTCTTAATTTGTTTGATCATGGTAGTGACTTTATGGTAATGATTTTGAAAGAAACTATAGCATCCGTGAATGCTACGGGTGAACAGAGGACTAATTCCTTGCTCAGAGAATTAGCATTACTGTTCGGAGTGGGATTGCTGCCAGCCTTCTGGGCACCCTTGCTTGCTCCTTCTGGGCACCCTTGCTTGCTTTCTATTTTCAGTTCGTTCTTTTAGTTTTAACTTAATCTGTATTTGTAGTTATTGGTTTACTTGTTAATGTAAAAAAATATGTGCGTAATATAAATAAATAAAAAATGATTCCTCGATTAGTCATAATCATAATGCATTGTGTCGATCCAAAATGGGAAACATTATTATAACAGTTTTGTATGACGATAAACCTACCATAGCAGGAAACCCCACATCATCCCGTAGTTGGTGCCAGGTGAGATGTCCTAGTACTCTCTGTTTATCTTTAAAGCTATCAACAAAATGGTAGCTAAAAATGGAACTACCTAAACTGATAAAAAACTTAAATGCAAACTGATTAAGATAAAAGTGACTTCATGGTAATGATTTTGAAAGAACTACGAGTATAGCATCCGTGAATGCTACGGATGACTAGAGGACTAATTCCTTGCTCAGAGAATTAGCATTGCTGTTCAGAGTGGGAATGCTGCCAGCCTTCTGGGCAGCCTTGCTTGGGGCGCTGAGTTGACTTCAATTTTTTTGTAAATATTTGTATACGCGTATACCTAGTTCTAGTTAGTTATCTTTAGTTTAACATCCCTTATATATTTATTTGTACCTATGTATTGGTTTATTTGTTAATGCGAAATAAATAGGTAGGTAATCTAATATTTTAAAGAATAATTTAATTCCTCGATCTGTCACAATACCAAAGTATCGATCCAACATTTTCCTCAAACCAACTTTGTAATAAGAGAAACTCAGGACACCAGGTCAGGTGGGGTGTCCCACTACTCTCTGTTGTATCTTTAAAGCTATCAACAAAATGGTAGCTAAAATGGAACTACCTAAACTGATAAAAAAAAACTAAAATGACAGGAATGATAGAGAAACCTGTAAGAAAGAACACAAAAAACTAACGTATTTCTCTTCTTCTTTCCAGACCCGTCTGCCGCAACTGCGTGATCTCCCCCACGGGCTCCCCTCCCCCCCTGCACGACACCACCCCCACCACCAGCCCCGGCGTCCCCGCTACCGTCCCCACAGCCCAGCCACTCGAGCCAATCCCCGCAGCCACCGTACCCGAGGAGGTACCCGGAGTACGGGCACAGCCACTCCATGTCTCAGCTGTGCCCTCAGTCTCCGCAGTCGGCCATGTCGCTGTCACCTCATCCAGTGCCCCAGGGCAAGTTTAGGGGGCTTCTAGAACATGCTGAAAGGTGAGTTATCATCTCCAACTACACGTATTAACAGAAAAAGCTAGTACCCATATCGACACTGTGATGAGTGTGTATGTTGGTACTTCTTCACGTCTAAACTGCTGGAGCGATTTTAACAAAATTTGGTATGGAGTTAGCTGACACCCTGAATTAACACATAGGCTACGTTTTTTCCCTAATAATCCGCGGGTAACGCCGCGGGGCACAGCTAGTAATAAATATTTCGGGACAATCTTACACAAATCGACCTAGTCCTACGGTAAGCTCAGTAAGGCTTGTGTTGTAGTTACTAGGCGATGATATATATAATAGATAGATACATATAAATACTTAAATACATGGAAAACATCCATGACTCGGGAAAAAATATCTGTGCTCATCACTAATACAGAGCAATTCATTGGTTATATTATTTTATTAATGGTAAAATTATTGTTGTAATAAATATCCTGACTGAGATTCGAACCCAGGACCATCGGCTTCATAGGCAGGGTCACTACCTACTAGGCCTGATGATGATATTAATAGGCTAGCACATTATTATTCATTGGCTCATCTTCCTCGCCTTGTCTCAGCGTTTTGTCACGGCTCATGCGAGCCTGAGCGCTTGACAAATAATCCCAGGATTTAGCGTAGGCATTAGTTTTACAAAAGCGACCGCCATCTGACCTTCCAACCCTGGGTAAACTGGGCCTTATTCGGAATAGGCCGGTTTCCTCGCGATGTTTTCACCGAAAAGCGACTGGTAAATATCACATGATATTTCGTACATAAGTTCCTCTTCGGTACCCCGACGGGTTCGAATCTGTGTCCTCCGCATTGCAAGTCGCACGCTCTTACCGCTGGGCCACCAGGGCTCTCAGTCTCAAATAGTAGTTATAGATCTAAGTTTATAATTTTAACACGCCTTAGAGCTATGAAGATAAATATCATGAACTAGCAAGTGCTATGTAGCGAATGCATTCATCCTCACACCCTGGAGCCTAAAGGGTCGCACTAAGCGGTTTAAGAGGAATTTCCTCCCGCGAACGCTCCGGCTGTGGAATGAACTCCCTACCGAGGTTTTCCCTAGGGACTACTGTATGCACCAGCGCTTCAATATTCATTGGCTGAGTACCCATAACACAAGCCTTCTTGAACCTACCGTGGGGCTCAGACAATTTGTATAAGGATGTCCTGTAACTTCAACACTGACAAATTTAATTCCAGGTTAATGAAGCCAGGAGATGCGCACAGGCACTCCCAGAGCGACGACGACTCGGGCTGCGCGCTGGAGGAGTACACGTGGGTCCCGCCGGGATTGAGGCCAGAACAGGTACGTGTGTTTATATTATGCACTTTACTGATCTGATTTTGGTCTGTGATTTTCAAAAATACTGACAATTTACACTACTTATTAGATCTCAAAGCTTAATCTTGTAGTCGATAACGATAATATTGCAATTTTTGATAGGTACACTAAAAATGAAATATTATCGTTATCTTGTGCAAACGGCATTTCCTTGTTGACATTTGACGTTTCTTTTAAAAATGAAAAGGAATATTGCACATTATCAATTTCATGTTGGAGAGAGAAGTAAGAATAAATATATTTTTTTAAAGTTTCAGAAAAAAAATTGTTCAGTTTGGGGAGTGAAATCACATTCCATTTAAAGCCCCATAGTCTAAGACACCTTGTATTATGCACAATTTTTTTTTGCCGTTTTTGCGGCCTAGTGTCTATTTTGTGTACAGTACTTTCTTCGTTACACCCGTAAAAAAAGACAAGGACGAAATTAAGCTGCAGACCTACCGCGAACATCGTAGTTCGATCATCTCTCTCATTTACCCCAATTCAGGCGTTATTAGAATGACAAAGAAAGACAATAGTTAATATTTACGAAAATAGATTTTCGAGGAAACGCTCCTGGCCTAGTACCGCGAATATCGAAGTTCGTATATTTCGAGTATTTTTGTCTTTTACTCCAATTACGGCGTCATGGGAGTGATAGATAATATGGTCCGAAAATTATTAATATCGTTATTCATAGTGCTCCTGTTGTCAGCTTTTTAAGAAAATTGAGGTGAAAACTTAGCTAAAGCACCTGGCCTATGTAGTAGTAACGTGTGTACACGCATGTCGGCGTTCTATGTTCAAATGTTGACGTAAGTTCCATATTAGTTCTCTGCACAACTACATAGACATGGTCCTTCTGTTAAGTTTTTCTCCTATAACAAAACTGAGTTCCCCGTATCCTGGCACACATATGTACACATTACCGATATCATCCCAATGTTGACGCATAATTATAAAAAAAAAAACAATTTTTTTTTTAATGGTGTCTGGCGGGCCCTAAACTAGGCTGAGCCTGTATTTTGGGACCATGGAGTGCAGTATATGTTATACATACAGTGAGTATTAAATAAGATAGATCCGGTGGAAAAAAGATTATAACCATATATACACTATATATATTTTGTAATAGTTTTAAAGCGCATACCCAGAGTTGGCATAATTGTATAACTGATGCCCCATAATTCTTTTGGTCGCCAAACTTAAGTGGCAGTGGGCGGGGCACATTGCGCGAAGAACCGTTGGCCGTTGGGGCGGAAAGTTTCCGGAGTGGCGACCACGAACTGGAAGACGCAGCGTACAAGGTGGACCGACGACCTAGTTAGAGTCGCGGGATACCGCTGGATGTGGAAGGCGCAGGATCGGTCTTCTTGGATCGTTCTGGGGGAGGCCTATGTCCAGCTGTGGACGTCTTTCGGCTGACATGATGATGATGATGATTCTTTTTCGCCGGATTCTATTACGCAGAACTGAACTAAGCCACATGATTTGAAAAGAAATTGATATGGATTAATTCTCTGCACAACTACATAGACATGGTCCTACAGTTTTTCACCTATACTTAGCATTTGTTTATTTTTCATATTATTTGCATTTTATTTATCCAAAACAAACATCTCACAGCGTCTCTACGTGCTTATTTGCGCAGCTTAATTCCGATATCGCCTGACTATAGGAAATTATCGTGCATGCGAACAGAATTTACTAAAATAATCATACGGACTATTTTTTTATGACAATTACGTGTACCGTGTGCGATTGTTCAATCTTGTAACATGTAGCTTTCTACCGGGTGTTTTGAAAAACATGATACAAGATTATCATTCAGGCATCTGGTCATGATTTGGAACAATTTTTACTATGGTCAACTTTGTTAATTGTAAAAACTCTCACATACATTTTCATCAACTTATATTTTACCTTCTCTATGGAGCAACTTAATTTTTATTTAATTTTACAAACTTGACCCCATAGTGAAAGATGTTCAAAATCATGAACAGATGCCGGTTTGATAATCTTGTGTTTTGTATAACACCCATATGTCAAAATTGTTAGCAATGGCGGTCGTGGGTCCATTTCGTTCTTAGGCAAGACGAAATCAATACTAATTAGGGCTTTACTTTTTCATCTTCATCATCATATGAGGCGAAGGTCGAAATCCACTGCTGGAGACGTCTCCTCCAAAGCGATCTACAATGATCTTTATCAGGTCATCAGTCCACCTTGTGGGGGTCTGCCCACGCCGCGCTTTCCGGCACATGGTCGACAGTGCTTTCGGTTTTCTTACACAATTCTTCACTCATTTCATAATTTCAGCCGTAAGTTATCCACTGCTGGACATAAGCCTCCCCCTAATATGACTTGTATCTATTTCGGAGGGTAGTTGCCATAGTCGCCACTCTTTACAGGCGGATTGGCAACCTCAGTAGCTGTAGATTTTGTTCCGATGCTCGCTGCAGTGCTGCCCAAAGCCATTTGCCGTTCGTCGCCTCTTACAACACCCGCGGGAGGAGATGGGGTGGTGGTATTCTTGTCTTGATTTTTATAATAGAAAATAAATCTCCTACATAATCAAAATAGTGATACAAAGTTATATTTTCTGAATCTATTCGTGATTACGATCAACTTTTACTATCAAGCCGTAACTGAAAAATCAGTAAAAATGACCTGCCTATACTCAGCTAGCTAGCAGCTAGTATGGGCAGGTCTCATTTTTCTGATTTTTCGGTTGTGACCCCATACTAAAAGTTGACCGTAATCACAAATAGATCCTGAAAATGTATTTTTGTATTACCATTTTGATTTCACCTGGCATTTAAATAGAAATCATTAACAATCCGTCGTATTCAAGAGTATGTATATACATTTCCTTTCATTCCAAGTCCGCCATTGTGGAGCTTAGATGCGTCCGTGCTTTTGTGCATCCAATGCACCCATTGTTTCAAAAGTTGCTCTTTTTCGTGTCTGCGCGGCTACTTTAGAATATTTGGAGGTTTACTCATGACCGGACTGAAAATATAAGCATCTGTTAATACCAGGGCTAAGAAACGGTGTTTTCTCCATACAAAAAATACCGGTAGTGTTTTGTACCTTTTTTGTTCTTCAGTTTCCTATTTCATGTTTCTGTAATAGAAGCAGCTGGGGATCGCTTCTACACCACGAACGTAGCAACATTTGTTCTACAACTTTAATAAATTGTGCAATTTATTACTTGGAATTTTTTCGAAGAAACTAAATAGTATTTTCAATTAAATACATAACAGTCTATACTTGACACTGTCTGCCTACAAAGTTTTTAGTTTTCACAATATTTTGCGTGCTTGGATTTTTTTTGCATGAATATCTAAGTTATTTTCAAAAATCTAAGAACAAATGTTGCTACGTTTGTGGTGTAGAAACGATGTGCTCTTATTACAGGCCATACCAGTTTTTTTTTTTATGACATAGGCGGCAAACGATCAGACGCATTGCCTGGTGGTAAGCAATTACCGTCGCCCATGGGCACCCGCAACACCAGAAGAGTCACAAGCGCGTTGCCGGCCTTTAAGGGGGGTTGGAGCTCTGGGAACCTTACTCACCATCAGGAACACAGCACTACATACCTGAAAGGTAGCAGTGCTGTTATGGCTGTGGTCTTCTGTAAGGAGGAGGTACTTCCCCAGTCGGGCTGCCCCAGATTCAAGCGTGATGATCATCGCTGTGCCCTACCTCTCATTGTTGGACGTAGTTTAAGGACATACCCGGGTCCAAAGTCAGTTAAACATGAAAAAGGATAAAATGGCAACAATAATATTCGTCCAGGACTCCGCAAGTTCAAATTCCTGTCATAAAATTTTCTCGAACTCCGCAAGAAAATTTCCGTTAATTAACATCCGGAGCAAATTACTTTCAGTTCCAAAATAACTACAATTAAAAGGGGGCTTAATAGCTCCCTTTAATTCTCTTAATTTCTCAAATACCGCATCCGCAATAAAAATAAAGAAATAGAAACAACGTGCAACAGAGCAAAAAATTAAAATGTCTCTCGAGGGGTCGAGAGTTGAAGACTGCTTCTATTCCTTATTATAGTGTAATAGGGTTTACAATTGTTCATTTAATTTTAGTTTTCTTAGTTAGCAGACGGACAGAATTAAGACAGGCTATTTATTTGTTTTTATAAGGGTGCGGTGAGATAAGGTTTTCGTTAATATTTCAATAAATATGAATTACTCAAGTGTGAAATTGGTTGGCTCTACTTTGATATTTTTCTCACTTATTCTTATCCCATAATCGCATGACTTAGTTTATTTGTCTCTTTCTAATAAAGTTGTTTATTGAATCAGGTGATTAGGGACTACCATATTAGTTGACTAATTTGATTTCTAGGCCACTTCGAACCTTGTCATAGTGATGTTACTAAGAGCTCTTTTGCGTCTTTCATATAGATTTTCACTGTGACAAGGCACGAAGTGGCCCATAAATCAAATTAGTTGACTGTACCATACGTGGGATTTCAAGCTACTTTGGCTGCGTTTTGTTGCTGCTATATGATGCTGACTATACTATGCACAATTGTATATGCACCCAATCTCACCATACATCAATTTTACAAGCTTAATGCATCTGCAAAGCGCACAACTCCAACCCTTTCCATACAATTTACTAAAGCTAAGTTGGCTTTTAATTTTACCAGCTGTAATATTAAGTTGGTAATGATACCCTCACGATTCCCGGTCGTGGATAGTAGCCATAAATTTGTGAACAGTTAGTAATGCAGTAATTAGTTCGATTCGTACTGCAGCTACTCGTTGATCTATTTGCCTCTTTTTCGCTCGTATAAGCAAGAGCGATAGAGTTGAAGATAAACAATCGAATTGCGGTTTTCGCGATAGGCCTTGTGATTTATAGGGGTTCCAGTTAGTTGTAAAATAAATTAATGTTATAATGATTGCTATAAATCATCGGACGAAGTCGTGGGCAGATGCTAGTCTAGTTTAGAAAGATTTGATTGTTCATTTGTTTGTTTGTTAGAACTGGATAGACTACGAATCTACTCAACCGAATTGAAAAATTCGTTCAATATTAGAATCTTTAATTCTTTCTGATGAACATAGGGTATTATTATATACAAGACTGACCAGCTTTGACCTCAGTCACACCTGATGGTAAGTGTCGACGAGGTCGAGGGTGTAGCACGCTGGTTCAGTAACAGCCTATTCACTCCTGTCTTGAAAAGATCCACATTATATCTTTCCAGGAATACGAACGATTCTGGGATTTTTCACAGGCGTTTAATACTTATATTTACACGTGCAAAGCAGGGGCGGACGGCTAGTATATCATATATCTATCTATCCTATTAAATATGCTGTATGGAGCCGACTCAGAATGGCACCATCCCATCTCCCCCCGGGTGTCGAATAGAAACGACAAAGAGAAAAACCGACAGACGAACACCAACAGCTACTGCGGTCGCCAACCCGCCTACCAAGCATGGTGACTATAACAACCCCCCATAAAGATGCCCGACATATTTGGGGGAGGTCTATATCCAGCAATGGAAGTTTTACGGCTAAAATGATGATGATGATATTAAATGTGCCCCAATTCAATCTCGAATGTTCCACGGCGCCAGTAATCCTGCGTCAGACATATTGCAGCCATAATACCATCGCCATGGGGTCTAATTTAATAATAATAAACTACACATGACATCAACCACACAAAACGTCACATCCCCATACAAAAACCGCGTCGCATAAGACGTTTTACTTGTCGCAGAAGTTATTATTGCGATCACGTTTCAGTTTCGTTAGGAGTCTTTATTAAATATATTTATTAGGAAAAATATCTGTGGGGACTGTCGGGCTTTTAACTTGTATATTTATGTTTGTTCGTGTGGAACATATGAATTGTATTTTTGCACTAACCGAACTATTATTATAAGCATCATTTCTTTAATTTGTGTTGTGGGCATTTGTGTCTACATTCCGATTTGTGACTTAGTTTGTTTGGTATAGGTGAAAAACTTAACTGAAGCACTATGTTTATGTAGTTGTGCAGAGAATTCAAGTAATATGGAACTTACGTCTTTGATTATAAAACGCCGACATGCGTGTAAACACGTTACTACTACATAGGCGGTGCTTTAGCCAAGTTTGTTTTGGACCCGGGTATGTCCTTAAACTACGTCCAACAATGAGAGGTAGGGCACAGCGATGACCATCACGCCTGAATCTGGGGCAGCCCAACTGGGGAAGTACCTCCTCCTTACTGAAGACCACAGCCATAATAGCACTGCTACCTTTCAGGTATGTACGTGTTGTGTTCCTGATGGTGAGTAAGGTTCCCAGAGCTCCAACCCCCCTTAAAGGCCGGCAACGCGCTTGTGACTCCTCTGGTGTTACGGGTGCCCTTGGGCGACGGTAATTGCTTACCACCAGGCAATCCGTCTGCTCGTTTGCCGCCTATATAACTTTTTTTTATTTTTTACGATAGGTAGTAATTATTTTAGCTTCATCCTTTTCTTTTGGATCCATGGAGGAAGTTGTACATCTTTTATTTAGGTCTGGTTCCAGTTAATACTTCATAAAGAAATAAAAATAATTGTATTTTTTAGTATTTAGAACCTATTTGAGATATTTAGCATTTTAGTTACCTACCAACCACAGGATGAATTTCTGGATTTATTATGCTTCCCCATCCAGTTGATCATGAAGCGTTCAATGCCATCATCGCTTGGCAGGCGGGTTGTCAGCATTTTCCACCGCTCTGAAGGGACCCTGCTGCCTATCCTCCAGTGGTTTCTAGTCGCAGTTTAGGGACAATACCCGGATGGTTCGGGTGGCTGAAAGGTTTTTTATTAGGACAAAGGTGGCAAACGAGCAGAAGGATTGCGTGATGGTAAGCAATGACCGTTGCCCATGAGCACCCGCAATACCAAGGGAGTCACAAGCGCGTTGCCGGCCTTTTAGGGGGTTGGAGCTCTGGGAACCTTACTCACTATCAACAACTAAATACCTGAAAGGTAGCAACGCTATTATGGCTGTGGTCTTATGGCTGTAAGGAGGAGGTTCTTCCCCAGTTGAGCTTCTCCAGATTCAAGCGTGATGGCACTTCGCTGTGCCATACCTCTCATTGTTGGACGTAGTTTAAGGACATACCCGGGTCAGGGATTATCTAGGTGCATTATAATAACCACAAATTTGTCACATTCCAGGTCCACCTGTACTTCTCCGCTCTGCCAGAAGACAAGGTGCCCTATGTGAACAGCGTAGGGGAACGGTACCGTCTCAAACAGCTGTTGCAGCAGCTGCCACCACAGGACAATGAGGTGAGGGTCTTACTTCTGTTCATAGTATGCTGGTAAGGTTCCACGTGTGGACAGCGTAAAAAAACATCTTCTCATACCGCTGTTAAAGAAGTTACCGTCAGAGGTGATGATAGTCTTTCTAAGATAATGTATTTATACGACGAAGGTCATTACCACCTCAGGCTCTCATGAGCTAAATTTCCGGGACAACGCGAGGAAGATAATGAGTATCTTACAAATCTCTGGACTATGTCATCCTGATTTCTTGAAGATCTACTCATTCGTAAACGCAATAAAAACTCCAGATACTACCCACAGAATTCACCTACTGCCTTTATATTTGTAATGGTTTGGACAGACAAAGTAGATAAACGGACGACCTCGTGTGGTCGCTGAGAGTCAGCTGTGCTAGACATTGCTCGCAGTGGTGGTCTTTGGAAGTTCTATGCCCAAGAGCGGACGTCCACAGCTAGTAGGATAAGATAGGGTCGTCAACGCGCAGACTACCCTGAAGTCAGGGTCACACTGAGCTGGCAGGCTCCAAGCGTGAATTATTATGTATCTGGTATGCTGCAAGTCTCTAGTAAATTAAACCGTGTACTTGGAGTTAGCTGCCATGTGGTGCCGGCTGACTAGAATAGCACCACCCCAGCTCTTCCCGCAGGTGTCGTCCAGCGTCCGAAACCCAATCTACAGCCACTGCGGTCGCCAACCCGCCTACCAAGCGTGGCGACTATGGCAACTACCCTCCAAGATGATACAAGCCATATTTAAGGGAGGCCTATGTCCAGCAGTGGACGATTTGCGGCTGACATGATGTTGATATTATGTACATCGTTGGTTGAGTACTCACAACACAAGCCTTCTTGAGTTGACTTCTTGAGCTCAATAAACTACTAAGTTGTCTTTTGTTCTTTTGTCGACGTGGTATGAAAAGCTATAACCAACTAATTGCATTCCAGGTTCGCTACTGCCACGCGCTCTCCGATGAAGAGAGGAAGGAACTCCGACTCTTCAGCGCGCAGAGGAAGAGAGAGGCACTTGGTCGAGGGCAAGCGAGACAGCTGCACACGCCGGCGCCGTGCGAGCGGGTACGTATTCTTTCATTCTTCAGTGCCTAGGGAACTTTCCGTAACAGCCTAAAGCAGCAGGATCCAAGGAGCAACTGTCCATGTCTTGTCAGAAGAACGAACGGCTAATGTAGCAAGAAACTTTTGGATTGGCGGCCATAAAAGGTGGTAAGATCTCTCACAAGATGATCTGTCGTTGGATAAGTATAAGACAGATCATCTTGTGAGAGATCTCACCACCTTTTATGGCCGCCAATCCAAAAATTTTTTGCCACATTAGCCGTTCATTCTTAGGCAAGGATGCTGGAGGTAAGTAGCGCAGGACTGATCGTTTTGTCAGTCCTGGAGGACTTATTTGATGATGATGATGTACTGCCATATAATCTGATGTAACCTATATAGTACACACAAAGCTGAGTGAGGACCTCTTAACACAAAATACACTTTTAGCCTAAGTTCTTTTTCTTGTACTGTAAATTCAATAAGTGTATTAATAAAATTATTTTCTTTCTTTCTTTCTTTTTTTAAAACTATTAAAATTATTTTCTTTCTTTCTTTCTTTTTTTACAACTATATCGACAATGTTACTATTTGAATTAGGTGGTAGACTTTCTAGATTTCTAAGTACTTTTCGGTGCTGAATTATCAAAAAAAAATGATGATTTGGGTTTCTGATACTTATCATATGTTGACAAACGTAATATATAAATCCTAATAGAATATACTGCTCAAAAATCATCAATGTACAATACTTTAGGTCCTCTAACTTAAGAAATAAATAATATTTAAGTACCTCGGATACTCGGACAGCACAATTGGTAGTGCACTGGGCTAGTGATCCAGTGGTTGTGGGTTCGAGTTTTGTTCCGCTTCGAGTCAAATTTTTCTATTTTTCTTTCGATTTAAATATCGAAGATATTCGCTAGTAGACGTTTCTGAATAATAAAAAATTAAATAAATAATAATTAGAACTCAGTTTATTTCTGTAAGGATATCTCGTAATATATATTCTTTTTTTTAGGGTTCCGTACCTCAAAAGGAAAAAACGGAACCCTTATAGGATCACTTTGTTGTCCGTCTGTCCGTCCGTCCGTCTGTCAAGACCCTTTTTCTCAGGAACGCGTGGAGGTATGAAGCTGAAATTTATATCAATTACTCAGGTCTACTGTCCCTTGAAGCTGTGAAAAAATCAAACTTCTAAGCCAACGCAATCAAAAGATACAGCCGTTTATGCCGCAAATTTTCGACACTTGCAAGGGAATCAAAACCTACAGGGTCCTTCCCGTGAACTCAGAATCTTGAAATTTGGTACGAAGCAACGTCTTATAGCATAGATAAAGGAAAAATTACGAAAACCATAAATTTTTAGTTACATCACATAATATATATTTTTTTAATAATTTTAAACTTACTACCCATTTCCTCATAAACGCGTAGAGGTATTAAATTGAAATTCATACCAAATACTCAGGTCTATAATACCTTTAAGCTGTAGCAAAATCAAACTTCTATGTCAACGCAATCAAAAGAAACAGCAATTTAAGCTGCATATTTTGAAACTCGCAAGTACTCGCAAGGGAATCAAAACCTAAAGGGTACTTCCAGTCGACCTAGAATCTTGAAATTTGGCATGAAGCAACGTTTTATAGCACACATAAAGGAAAAATTCCGAAAACCTTAAATCTTTAGTTACATTACAAAATATATATTTTTTAATAAATATAAACTTTGTAAACCTTGCAGGTTTGTACGGAACCCTCGGTGCGCGAGTCCGACTCGCACTTGGCCGGTTTTTTAATACAACAAGCATGCTATTAAGTATGTATTGTTGGATGAAAATGTTTCTTATTTCTTTGTACCAAGCTATAATTGAGCTTTAATCAGTAATCTGGACACGTCTCAATCATTTGTATCTACCCACCCTCGGATGCGGTGAGACTAAACATTGGGGTGGTTACTGGTTAAAGTACGTACAGGGATTGTCGAGCCAGTTCCCAATTTTCGTAATAAAATAAACAAAAATGTTGTAGTTTAAGTAATTTAGCCGAGTTATGAATACTTATGGTCGTTGTGGCGATCAGCAGAGGTCGTATTTCTGCTGATAATGATGATGTTCATTAATAGATAGCCAAAAGAACAATACCCTAAAAATTCAGAATTTATGCCTAGGTCTTATGCTTAAACGTGATCGCCAACCCACCTGCCAAGCGCGGCGAATGCGTCATTGAATCTCACTCCCTTGGTAATTTTAACCAAATACAACTTCACACACTTTAAAAGGCTAATCTCGCAAAAAGTCCGAGGCAGACAACAGTATGCAAATGAGCGAATTAATTTCACTCTCCAGTAAATGCTGTACACAATTAGTTTAAATACAAACGTATTTACTCTGCCAGCTCTTTTGTCTTCCTCGCGTGGGGACATAGAACAGGCGCTAGCGGAGAGCGGGAGCGCATAAGTTCTACGCTGACTCAAATTAACACTTTTCCAAGCCGCTACCAGATTAATGCATTCACTGCCACCAACGCACATGTGCGTTCCTTTCCATACATTTTTGGAGGGAGTGGCAGCGAATGTGTTAAGTATGACTCACATTACACCGTCGCGTATCCTACACGTCGCCCTCCCGAGCCCGAGCCTTCCGTTGACCCACCGGGGCGGCGCGGGCCCGAGCGGCCCGACACTCGAATATTGACATTAACACGAGCGTCGTTCCATCTGACTATTTGTTGCGAGTAGACGATCGTAGCCCGTCGATATCGCGTGGACGTCGCATGCAGAGCAGCCGGGCCGAGCAGAGCCTTTTTAACGTAACGGCCGTCGCACGACCGGCCCGTGCCCGGACCTCTCGATCGCTCGGACGCGGGCCGGTATATCGTGAGTCAACCTTTATACGGCGATGATAAGTGCTAGTTTTAAAAGTTCCATGAAACCTATATATTGAGTCAAACATTAAATTTTTACACAAGATTTTACAATCCGCGTCGCAGCACAGGCACAAAAACAGGTCAACCAAACTAGTCGGTATAACTACTCAATGCAATATTGTCTTCGGTTGTCGCGATAATTACTCATGAAATAAAACAAATGAAACGGATTAAATCGCGTGTGCCATTTTATTGTTATATTTCTAAACTTGCCGCTACCCGCTCCGCTCATCACCCCACCCCGGGCATTCCCGGTGAGTCCCGGGGAGTCCCGGGTAACGTTTTAATCCCGCGGCCAATAAATCATCTCCCCCCGTCTGCAATTGATACGTGTTTTTCTCCCCTCTTCTGTGTCTGGCTACGGTGACTTATGGTTGTTTTCCGTTTTGAAAAATGTGTACGAGTACTGTTTAATAGACTTGCATTTTAAGTATTTTCACAACCACAGAACGAACGGAGTCAGTAAATCGTATGTCAAATTTATATGTACGTACGGACTATTCATAACTATGTTAACAATTATTTCTTAAAGTAAAGTTAGATGAATTCAAATAAAAAACATATGAGATGTATGATTTCTAAATAACATACAGTTAATTTGATATTGGGTCCTTACCTATGAAATTGGCGTTTTGTCAAACAGTTAGTTAGAAAAAACAATCATAAATCTCAATTTCATATGTAAGGACCTAATATTACAATAACTTCTTAAATACTCTTACTCTAGAATAAATCTAATATAATTATAAATAAATAAATAAATACTACGGGACATACCTACACAAATTGACTGAGCCCCACGGTAAGCTCAAGAAGGCTTGTGTTGTGGGTAGTCAGCCAACTATATATAATATACATACATATATAATATAGCTGGCTAGATGCCCTTACTGGGATTTGAACTCAGGATTATCAGCTCCATAGGCAGTGTCACTGCCCACTAAGCAAAACCTTTCGTCAAACCATATTGTACAGTCAGCAGCAAAAGTTGCTAAGCATTTGAAGTGTTCAAAATGACCTACGCACGCTCTTATTCTCTTGACAATAGAGACGTGTTGACCTCATTTTGAACACCTCAAATGCTTAGCTCCTTCTGCTGCTGACTGTACCAAGGATGCTGGCGGCATTTCCTCTTACTTATTTCATTTTCAAAACCCAACAAGGGGTGAAAAGAACGCTCAACTTTTTAACAAACCTAATTAGAAAAATCACAAAAATTAATCCAAAAGTTCGGTCATTAGTGAGCCGTGCCGGGAACGAACCCGGACCTCAGTTCGGGAAGTTTGATGGCAGCCATTTAAAGAAGGGGCTTTAAGCGCCGATATTAAAAATAACTACTTACGTCTTGCCTAATTTTGAAGGTGGGAATCGAACCCCTATATCCACACTTCCATGCCAATATTATTAAATACGAAAGCAACTCTGTCTGTCTGTTACCTCTTCACGTTTAAACCGCTGAACCAATTGGGATGAAATTTGGTATGGAGAGAGTTTGAACCACGTGAAAGGACATAGGATATTTTTTATCCCGCAACCATACTTCAAAGAGGGGCATGGCCGATGAAGTCGCGAGGAAAGCTAGTTTATTATACTGACTAGTTTAAGTTTGAATTAAGTTTTAGACTTATAGTTTAACATTATAGATTTTGTGTCTGAAACGAAGAGCCCTGGTGGCCCAACGGTAACAATAGATTTTTCGGAACTTATGTACGAATTATCATTTGATTTTTTCCGTTCACTTTTCGGTGAAGGAAAACATCTTGAGGAAACCGAACTAATCCCAATACGGCCCAGTTTACCCTCTGGGTTAGAAGATAAGATCAGTATCAGGAAGGCAGTCGCTTTAGTAAAACTAGTGCCTACGCCAGATCCTGGGATTAGTTGTCAGGTGGACCCCTGGCTCTCATGAACCGTGGTAAAATACAACGCGAGGAAGATAATGATGACATAGACAAAATATTTTTAACTAGGTACCAGTACTTAGCTAGTTACTACATTAAATATAAAAAACCGGCCAAGAGCGTGTCGGGCCACGCTCAGTGTAGGGTTCCGTAGTTTTACGTCCGTCACAGTGAGTGTTCCCACTTAAAAGTTAAAAAATATTAAGTACAGAACCCTAAAAACGCGCCCACAAACGGTGACTACTAAAGAAAGAGTTATAGATCCCAACTATACATGGAAAATTCGAAAAAATGTTGTCAATTTCAGTCCCACCACGAGTAGTAAGAAGGGGTTGTAACATGGAGTGATAACCAGCCAGCGTCATTTGAAGTCAGTCAGTCAGTTTCAACCTAATGTATGGGCATGGAGACTGCATGCTCCGACCCCATTAAATAAGAAAGAATCTTTAAACCGCCATGTAGGGTATGAGCGTTCCACATACAGCGACATCTATCGGCAAATTAAGTAAACTATGCGCGCGAGCTTAAAGTACAGAGGCTCTAGTGTAAGTTTCTTTTGACGTAAAAAATGTCTCAATATGGGTAACTCTAACGCGATGGTGACGTTTCGTTACGTTAAAAAAATACACTCTGGGCTCAGATGTAGTGAATAATCCTTTCCTATCGTATTTTCTCGGAAATGTTTGTATATGTCTTACTACTTCACTCACCATCAGATGGGTACTGAGTGTGAGTAAAGTAGTAAGACAACGCAGGGGACGGTCGCATTGGGCGATGAATATTAGTGCAGATTCTTATTTACGATTAAAACTATTTACATCAAATTAAAAATATTTACATTATCCAAAAATGATGTTAGTAAACCCCTATTCAGTTTTAAATACCTATCCAACAATATATCACACGTTAGGATTAGAATGAAGAAAAAAATCACTCCCCACTTTACGTATAGGGGGGGTACCCTAAGAAAACATTTTTTTCCACTTTTTATTTTTGCACTTTGTCGGCGTTATTGATATACATATTACTACCAAATTTCAGCTCTCTAGTGCTAACGGTCACTGAGATTATCCGCGGACGGACGGACGGACGGACGGACGGACAGACATGGCGAAACTATAAGGGTTCCTAGTTGACTACGGAACCCTAAAAAGGCACTTGAGGCATTTGACGACCGGTCTGGCCTAGCGGCTAGTGACTCTGCCTATGAAGCCGATGGTCCTAGATTCGAATCCCAGTCGGGGCATTTATTTGTGTGATGAGCACAGATATTTGTTCCTGAGTCGTGGGTGTTTTCTATGTATTATATATATATCGTAGACTAGTACTTGCAACACAAGCTTCACTGAGCTTACCGTAGGACTAGGTCGATTTGTGTAAGATTGTCCAGAAATATATATAAAAAAAAGTACCAGGGATGCTAGTGTCATTTCCTCTTTGTATCGCAATGCTGATACGTTTATACATTTAAGCAACATATGACAATGATCGTGTACGAAGAAGCGATTAAGCCTGCTTTTACTGATATAATCAAATTAACTATACCACACAGAACATAACATGTCGAGATAATCGGTATCTGCACGCAACGCATTAAGGTAATTGGACGTTTTGACGTAAACCAAAACTTACAAAAAGCCCCATCTGTGAAATAGCGGGAAAACTAACTGCGCGGAGAGATCGTAAACATGAAAATTGACGGTTTATGGGCATACGAATTTAAATGGATAACACAATAGACCAGTAAAATTACGAAAATAACAGTAAAAGTACCAAAACCTGGACATAATTCGATAACTGTAATTTTATTTTTCTATGAAATAAAGTATTGTTAGTTCTTTATAAAATATAAAAAATTAAACATTTTAGGGTTCCGCGTCAATGTAAAAAACCCAAGACCGTACTGGGTACTATGATCACGTTTTCATCAACATAAGAAATTAAAAATCTAATTCATCATCATCATCCCAGCCACAAGACGTCCACTGGTGAACATAGACCTCCCCCTTGGACCTCCACATGTACCGGTTGGAATCGACCTGCATCTAGCGAAAGGTGCTCGAGTGGAGACCACGGACTAGCAAGCGCAGCGTAGGGCGTCCACCCACAAGATGGACAGACGACCTCATTAAGGTCGCCAAAATGTAAATTAATATAATAATATTACTTAATGTTATACCCACGGACTTGGGCTTTTTAGATTGACGCGGAACCCTAAATTGATTATTTTTTTATACTTATTTTAAAAAGAACTTACAATACTTTATTTCATAGAAACAGAAAATTACAGTTATCGAATTATGTCCAGATTTTGATAATTTTACTGGTCTACAAGCCTTCTTGAGCTTACCTTGGGGGCTCAGACAATTTGTCTATTTTTTCTAAATCTCACTTGGGTTCTATGACCATTGCGGCACATTAGAGATAGCGGACTGTGTGTGGGAAAGGTGGCCTGTGGAAAATCCAAGAACCTTCCGCACCAGACTTAAATTATAAAAAAAAAATATTTGGGGACAATCTAACACAAATCGACCTAGTCCTACGGTAAGCTCAATAAGGTTTGTGTAGGTACTAGACGACGATATCTATAATAGATAGATACATATAAATACTTAAATACATAGAAACCATAGAAACACCCATGACTCAGGAACAAATATCTGTGCTCATCACACAAATAAATGCCCCGACTGGGAATCGAACCCAGGACCATCAGCTTCATGAGCAGGGTCAATACCCACTAGGCCAGACCGGTCGTCAAAGACTTGACTTGTACTACTGGAATACTCCTGCTGAGTTTACGCTTCCAGCGAGATTGGTTGAGACGGTCTTAACCACATCTGAGTGGAGTGTAGTGGTATTAATTTGTCTAAGAATCATAATTCATTCACATTTTAGCCTTAGGATGTCCACTGCTGGACAGGAGTTGAGGTTCAAATTGGCGAAGTCATCTTGAGAAAATATTTTTCGTATTTGTTCATTAACGTTATTAAATATTAAATCCTTATCCATACTTTGACGGCCGGTCTGGCCTAGTGGGTAGTGACACTGCCTATGATGCCGATGGTCCTGGGTTCGATTCCCAGTCAGGGCATTTATTTGTGTCATGAGCACAGATATTTGTTCCATGAGTCATGGGTGTTTTCTATGTATTTAAGTATTTATATGTATCTATCTATTATATATATCGTCGTCTAGTACCTGCAACACAAGCCTTATTGAGCTTACCGTGGGACTAGGTCGATTTGTGTAAGAATTTCCGAAATATTTATTATTATTTATACTAATATTATAAATGCTAAAGTAACTCTGTCTGTTACCTCTTCACGCTTAAACCGCTGAACCTATTGTAATTAAATTTGGCATGGAGAGAGAGTTTGAGCTACGAGAAAGGACATAGGATAATTTTTATCCCGCGATCATACTTTAAAGACGCTGGGCGAAGGTCGCGAGGAGAAGCTAGTGTTTACATACATTATCTATAGGCCTCCCCCGACTTGTATTATTGTTGTCAATTTGTGTCAGAATGTACTGTAATACGAGTATTTATATGTAAAAATAAATATTACAGAACATTCTGACACCAATTGACTGAGCCCCAATAGCCCCTTGGCTCAAAAAGGTTTATGTTCTACTCAGCCAATATATATAAAATACAAATACTTAAATAGATATAAAACACCCATGATTCATGAACAAATATCTGTGCTCATCACACAAATTTGAATATACATTTATTTACAGAAATTACAATCGTATTATAATAACTACAAGTACTTAACTAGTTACAGTATAAAATCTAAAAAAGGCCCTTGAGGCATTGTACCAAGGATGCTGGCGGCATTTCCTCGTTGTATCGCAATGCTGATACGGTGTGCGAGGAAGCCGCCAGCTCTTCGGTCACCAGCTACATCAACACAAATAAATGCCCTTACTGGGATTTGAACCCAGGACCATCGGCTTCATACCCACTAGACTAAAGCTGTTGTCAAAATTAAAGACTCCACATCAAAGAACTAAAGTAAAAGCTATCAGTTCGTGAAACGGAACGGAGTACTTGTCGTTAAAGACGAGGGCGGTTTGAGAGTTACAGGGTTTGTGCTCATTGCTGTGGACGTCACGACATTTCTGTTTAAAAAAAATATGACAAAGGTGGCAAACGAGCAGTCGGATTGCTTGATGGTAAGCAATTACCGTCGCCTTTGGGCACCCGCAACAGGCACAAGCGCGTTGCCGGCCTTTAAGGTGGGGCTCTGGAAACCTTACTTATCATCAAGAACACAATACTACATACCTGAACTGAACACACTTACAGCCGGCAGGAAAATGGAAGCCGTGGAAAATTTTACTTATATCATCTTGGGGGAGAGTTGCCACAGTCGCTGCAATTGCGAGCCGAGATAGACTACCCGTTCCTCTTTAAATAATATACTTAGAAAAAGGACGGGTACGATCGGGATCGGGGATCGCCACGAGGTACTCCTGCGCCCCTCCTATGCTAGGCCTTAAGGTCAATATAATAGAATAATGTTTATTAGCACAAAAGATAGAATACATAAAATATATTCAAATTTAGTCATTATACAATAATTGCACAAAATGGTCGTCATCTCAGACTGATGCCCCGTACCTAATATAGTGAGTCACAATGCTCGCTCCGCAACGCTGATTTTCAGTGAATCCAATAAAAATTTGTAGAGTTGAAAGTAAAAAAGAATGCAAAAATGTTCATGTCATTGCGAATAACTGAATGTAATGGAAACATACAAAAATGAAAGAGTGTCGCCACAGCGCTATTACACAGAGAGTGCTTCCAGCCCATTAATCGCTAATTGCTATCGTGAAGGGAGTGAAATCGCTGTTTTGACAAACCTCGTTTCGTTCTACGGGTGGCCCGCGAATCATTATCAAAATCGATATCTACCTCTCTATCGAACGTATGCACGATGTATGAGGAGGAAAAGGGAGGAAAGTGGTCAGTTTTGAAATGTGATTTAGGAATTTTGGTCGTCATATATTATGCGTTATAATTATAAAGTAAATTAAATTAGTATCTTTATACCTACCTTAGAAGGTTTCTTTGCAGAAAAGTTTTACGACGTGAAGCATTTATATAGCCTGCAACTCCAGAGGATTCAGATGCGCGTTGCCTACCCTTTAAGAATCTATACGCAAATTTTTTGAAGAACCTCATACTGTAGTCCCTAGGGAAAACCTCGGCAAGGAGTTCATTCCACAGCCGGAGCGTTCGCGGGAGGAAATTCCTCTTGACCGTTTAGTGCGCGACCCTTTAGGCTCCAGGGTGTGAGGATGAATGCACTGCCGACGACGAGCGGTGCGGTGGTACAAGGCTTAGGTCTCACACGGACCAGAACACAAAATGACATCGGCTCATAGTCCATAACTCTGGACCCGGGTATGTCCTTAAACTACGTCCAACAATGAGAGGTAGGGCACGGCGATGACCATCACGCTTGAATCTGGGGCAGCCCAACTGGGGAAGTACCTCCTCCTTACAGAAGACCACAGCCATAATAGCACTGCTACCTTTCAGGTATGCAGTGTTGTGTTCCTGATGGTAAGTAAGGTTCCCAGAGCTCCAACCTCCCTTTAAGGCCGTCAACGCGCTTGTGACTCCTCTGGTGTTGCGGGTGCCCATGGGCGACGGTAATTGCTTACCACCAGGCAATCCGTCTGCTCGTTTGCCGACTATGTCATTAAGTTGAAAGTAAAAAAGAATGCAAAAATGTTCATGTCATTGCGAATAACTGAATGTAATGGAAACATACAAAAATGAAAGAGTGTCGCCACAGCGCTATTACACAGAGAGTGCTTCCAGCCCATTAATCGCTAATTGCTATCGTGAAGGGAGTGGAATCGCTGTTTTGACAAACCTCGTTTTGTTCTACGGGTGGCCCGCGAATCATTATCAAAATCGACATCTACCTCTCTATCGAACGTATGCACGAAGGAGAAGGAGGAGAAGGGAGGCAAGTAGTCAGTTTTGAATTAGTATCTTTATACTTAAACTTAGAAGGTTTCTTTGCAGAAAAGTTTTTAAAATTGTCCATTGCGTTTTAGTATGCATACGGCGAGAAGCATTTATATACATATAGACGCCTGCAACTCCAGAGGATTCATATGCGCGTTGCCTACCCTTTAAGAACCTATACGATATTTTTTTTAAGAACCTCATACCGTAGTCCTTAGGGAAAACCTCGGCAGGGAGTTCATTCCACAGTCGGAGCGTTCGCGGGAGGAAATTCCTCTTGACCGTTTAGTGCGCGACCCTTTAGGCTCCAGGGTGTGAGGATGAATGCACTGCCGACGGTGTGCGGCGGTGGTAGAAGGCTTAGGTCTCACACGGACCAGAACACAAAATGACATCGGCTCATAGTCCATAACTCTGGACCCGGGTATGTCCTTAAACTACGTCCAACAATGAGAGGTAGGGCACAGCGAAGACCATCACGCTTGAATCTGGGGCAGCCTAACTGGGAAAGTACCTCCTCCTTACAGAAGACCACAGCCATAATAGCACTGCTACCTTTCATGGTATGCAGTGTTGTGTTCCTGATGGTGAGTAAGGTTCCCAGAGCTCCAACCCCCCTTAAAGGCCGGCAACGCGCTTGTGACTCCTCTGGTTTTACAGGTGCCCATGGGCGACGGTAATTGCTTACCACCAGGCAATCCGTCTGCTCGTTTGCCGCCTGTCATAAAAAAAAAACTCAAAATGACCGAAACACAAAATGACTAAAACACAATTAGTCACGTACGAAAAAACACCAGCGGAAAAGTAAAGACACTGTCCTATTAGGTAGGTTAAGGTTATGTTCGTTTTGTATCGGCCCGTAGGGGCAAAGCACCCAAAAATAGGAGCATCGCATGAGCGTAGCTCCGTCGACTAATTGTGTTATAGTCATTTTGTGTTTCTGCCATTTTGAGTTGTGGACTATTTTTTTTTTATGACATAGGCGGCAAACGAGCTGACGGATTGCCTGGTAAGCAATTACCGTCGCCCATGGGCACCCACAACACTAGGGGAGTCACATGCGCGTTGCCGGCCTTTAAGGGGGGTTGGAGCTCTGGGAACCTTACTCACCATCAGGAACACCACTACAGACCTGAAAGGTAGTAGTGCTATTATGGCTGTGGTCCTCTGTAAGGAGGAGGTACTTCCCCTGTTGGGCTGCTCCAGATTCAAGCGTGATGGTCATCGCTGTGCCCTACCTCTCATAATATGTACTATGAGCTGATATACCCATTTCATGTTCTAGTCCGTGTAAGACTAACCCGGCATCATGTGAAACAGTTCTTCGGAGCACAACCCATTGTACAAGATATAGAACACACATAGGGAAGAAGTCTCTTCAGACTCAAAGGCTCAATGAGTTTGATTGGGTGTAGGTATTATATAATAAGAAATCCTTCTCTAACACCGTCAAACAATAAGGCTTACGGCGTCTTAATTAAAGCAATAGCTTTAATAGTTAATGTACTATAGCTGCATGGTGCCCCGCGGCTTTCCCCGCCCCAAGCGAACATCTCCACATGCGGTACAGTAATGGCTCACAACGTGTGAAAGTGCTTGATTTAGTAGTTTACTATATCTTTCCCGTACACGGAACAATGGTGCTCCGTACCCTTACCATGAGTTGTGACATTGAGGTTTTCGATAACGAGTATCGAGTTTACTATCTGTGCATGTCGCTTGTACTATATTAGTGACGAGATGCACAGATAGTAAACTCGATGCTCGTCATCGAAAACCTCAAAGTCGCAACTCATGGTAAGGGTACCGGACATTTGGGAGGCGTACGCGGAGCCGGATCGAGCCAACGCGCAGAGGCTATTTCGACAATTTAATGAAATGTAAGCGTATGTCTTTTACACAACGACGGTGGCAAACAAGCATACATCCCGCCTGCTGGTAAGCAGTTACCGTAGCCTATGGACGGTTGCAACACCAGAGGATTCACATTATACCCTTTAAGAACCTATACACTCCTTTTTTGAAGAACTCTTTTTTTTGTTGGCCCTGTATATACAGTCGCCATCGAAAATATCGGAGCAGCCATGGTGGTCACAAATATCTGAACAACGCCTCTATTATCAAGGAGATAAGGTGGATGTTCAGATATTTTTGAGTACGTTGGCTGCTCCTATATATTTGACGGCAACTGTACGTATCATGATATGCGCTCAGAGACAGCACCCGCCATGGTGTAAGCACTATTGAGTGTTAATGGAATCTAGAATATACTAGGCTATTGGGTGGAAAGGATGGACTAGCTACTGGGTTATTGGATAAAAAACCGGACGTCTGCCTAATTTCCAGCTTCTTATACTAGATAGTATATGTGCGTAACAAAAATACTTGCCAACTGAGCTAATTATCTCCACCTGCAACTGTCAAACAACATTACACCCATTTAAACACTATATTACCAACTTTCTACAATTTTATTATTACAATAAAGACTTAAGTCACAGTATATTGTTATACGTTCGCTCTTAATACTACGGGATACAGACCAAAATTAACAATAACAGTGCAAACTTCTTTGGTTTTTCATTTACTTTAAACTGTTACCTGTTTACGCTTTCAATTATCTAGCTTAACTGATTTTAATCTCTAAAACTATTCAAATAAAGTCGCAATTACTACATTTCTCTAGCTCGGCTCAAAGCCAACACTTTGATATATAGTGTAACTTGTGGCTCCCTCTGTCTTATGATTTACGAGTTGTAAGTAACGAGTTCGTCGGCAGATGGCGCTGAGACTTGTTTATTAGGAATGAGATTTATTACTTTTATAGGGTTCTTTGAGGGCTTTAAAAGGGTAGATGTGTGCGAATATACAAAACGCTTATGTCCTTTTAGCATAAAAGCGGGGGTTGAATGGTGCTGAGAACTTAATTGTTTCCCATAAATCATAGAGGGAAAAACTTTGTGGGTATCGTTATTGATACTTCGATGTACTTATTTGCAAGCAAGAGAATGGGAAAAAAATTAAACTGCTTATTTATTCTATTACATTTAACAAAAGGAAAAACCCAACGGATGGGCAACAGCGTCCTTCGAAACTAATCCAACCGCTACTGCGGTCGCCAACCCGCATGACAAGCTTGGTCACTGTGGCAAATCTCCCCCCTCCCCCCACCTATAAGATGATAGAAGGCATATTTGGGGGAAGCTTATGTCTAGCCATGGACGCCATTTACGGCTGAAATGATGATGATGATATTTAACCTTACAGTTTTTGTTATTAATATATTTAAATTTATTTACTTACTTATCACTATCAGGCGTTCGCTTGCCTAGCCTTACTTATGTTTTATTTTAAGACTAAAAATAATTATTTTTGTAGTAGTAATATTCTGCAAACATATGTCATAATATATATCATGAATACTTCCTATTATTACTACAAAAAATCATACCTACAATAATCGATATCCATAGGTACTTCTATACTAATATACGAAAGTAAGTCTGTCTGTTACATCTTCACGCTTAAACCGCTGAACCAATTGGGCTGTGGTATGGAGAGAGTTTGAGCTACGAGAAAGGACATAGGATAACTTTTATCCCGCAACCATACTTTAAAGACGGGCATGGCTGGCCGACGGAGTCGCGAGGAAAGCTAGTTCTATATAATTTAAAAGAAACTCTTATATTATCTTAAACTCCCGCAAAATCCACTTTTACTCTCGCCACCACACCGCTGTTACCACAAATGTCGTCAAACATTCACAATATAACATTTCACTTATTGTTTTCATTTTCATTTGAATTACAAACGCGAAAATGAAAAGTCGTGTCGGTACACTGAACATCAATTGTTTTTACTATATTTTTTCTTAAAAACATGAAATACCGCGTTGATTCAACGAATAATGTGCGCAAGAGAAAAGCAAAGGTGAGTAAATTATTTTGTAATAATTACTCATTGGACTTATTCCCTAACTTTATGTATGTATCTGCTAGTAAACATTAACTTTTCAAATGAATACATTTTAAGTGCTGCCCTCTAACTTCAATGTATACATCACATAATACTTACACGCAATTCAACAGCAGATGTCGCTACTAAGCGTCGCCACAAACGCAAACCTCTCGCTTCCAGCTTCTACACTTAAACTATAGATGGCATTGTCAGTAAGCTGCATTACAATGCACGTCTTGCCAATATACACTCAAAGATGGCGCTATAATTAAAGTTCACAAAAAGTCTAATAGGTGTCGCTAGTAGACTCGGAGTGAGTAAAGAAAGTTCATTATTATTTTACAACTTTAGTAATAAAAGTTTAACCACGAAGGTGTGAAAATGATTTCTGACTGTTTTTTTGGCCGTGAGAACAGGTAGTGAATGCGCTGTTAGGTGTCATGGTCGTAAAAGTTATTGTTGTGTCTTTGGCTTGCGTCACGTTCGGGCATTCAGTCTATAGTCTATAGACATTCAGGCTCACTTTAAAAATGAATGAGTCCTGGTGAATGAATGGAAAATTACGTTACAGATTCCGAGTGAAATGTAACAATTGTGTAGGGTAAAATGCCCATTAGCTGTTACATTGTTTTTTTTGGGCAATTGTCATCTAGGGAAGATACTGTATTGGCTCTTGGAGTTTTTATTTCATAGAATTTAATTTCTTTGTTAAGTTAGTTATTTAACAACATTTTATTTTGATGAGTCAACCATGAGTCAGGAAACAAGTGTTATGCATCAAAAGCATAGATTTAGTATATTTATTTATTTAAACTTTATTGTTTTATTATTACAAAATATAAAAATGTACAAATGGCGGACTCAACATTCTCTACCTTCAAATTCTAAATTACTATAGGCGAAATTGGGTATTTTTTTCTTAATATGTGACTAGATAAATTTACTTAAATTTTGATTAAAATTTGATTAAATATTAATATTTTTAACTGGCATACCTTAATATTTTTGTCAATAGGATTATGAAACATTTTTTTTTTAATTCATTTTCACATGTCATTGTATATTATTACCAGCAATAATTCGGCGGGAACACGAGGTATCCAAAATCCTAACAACCAATATAATCAGTCTCAAAAGCCCCTGGCCTATGTAGTACGTGTGTGTACACGCATGTCGGGGTCCTATATTCAAATTTTGCCGTAAGTTCCATATTAATTCTCTGCACAACTACATAGACATGGTCCTTCAGTTAAGTTTTTCACCTATACCGTAGTACACCACTACGAAACAACTCAAAAGCTTTAAAAATAGCACCGAACAGCCGAAATGCAGTGATCTATTGTTAGCGCGCATCAATGAACGCGCATTCCTTGCTCTACGCGCTTTGTGTGATTCGCGGAAATATAAATATGGCCGTTCATTCATAAAATGACGGCGTATTTTGAGCAGGCGCCGGTGTGGTCATTTGTCCTTTTCTGGCATAAAGGATTAGAGGAGAATGCAGTAACCGGCAACGTAATAGCTACAAGTGTGAGTGTGTCTAGACTATTTTAACTTTACACAGCATTCCATCAGTTATAAGTTGATTAATAAATATTACAGGACATTTTTACACAACTTGACTGAGCCCCACCGTAAGCTCAAGAAAACTAGTGTGGGTACTCAACCAACGAAATATATAATTTAAATATTTAAAGACAGAAAACATCTATGACCCAGGAACAAATACCTATGCTCACAGAAATAAAGGCCCTTACAGGGATTAGAACCCAGGGCCACCGGCTTCACTACCCTCTAGACTAAACCTGTTGACGTTGATGATGAAGTATAAAAATACTCAATGTAATTGAGAATTAGTAAAAGAGATGATCAATGGTTCCTGGTGAATTATGATACCCACTACGCTATGTCATATCCTGCGCAATGACTCTGGAAACTGCCTATTAATATCATGTAAATCACCACCAATATCAATAACTTACTCGCGTAAGCTGAGCCTAGCAATTCAACTGACAAACAACGAATGAGTACCTAATCTATAGCTGATATTATAAACAACACAATCATCAAAGTATGAATACAAAAAACTACAAAACATATGTAGGTAAGTAACTACTAGGTAAGTATAAAGTAATACCGCCGACCCCAACACCCGGTGCCTAAACCAAATAAGAAAATTTCACGTCCCTTAATAAAAACCATGACTTTTAATATGAGCTTAATAAAATAATCACAATGGGCCCTCAAAAAAGGCTCGTGTCGTCTTTTTTTAAGAAAAAAAAATCGTATTCAAATCATGAGGGAGAGTGAGCCACACCTGCTGCGTTGAAAAACGTTGGCTAAGTACCGTCGAAATTTATTCAACGTCTGAAATGCCGGAATAGAAGAATACCGCGGCGGACATGCTTGAACTAGGTCTGACATGTCACCACATGTATGACATACAATTCTATACAATTGTACTTCATACCACTTTTGAAATACCTACAGTTTACAAGTTCCTGGCTTAAAAATGTCAAAGAGACGTCGCCTTGGTCGACCTAACAATTGTGATATCAAAAGTAAAAAATAGAAACCATATATTTAAGATAAAATGACGTGGACCTCCGGCGTTCGAGACGGGATTTGATCCCGCATTTCCAGCTATCGCGGCTGACGCCTCCTCCTCGTCGTTTTTTCTTAAATATATGTCATCTATTTTCAACTTTTAATTTATATAGTAGTATTAATACTTAAAAATCGAAGTAAATATTTCATAAAAAAAATAATAATTTGATTTGTTCTTAGTTGTGTGATAAAAAACTTTATAAAAAAAATTGTTAGAAGGACAGACATACCGTACACAAAAGTACTGTTTAATGTGTCTCGGCTGCTTAAACTCAGACAGAAAGCTCCCTCGTCGGTCACATTTACGGAATAAAAAGAAAAGTTTGCATTACAAAAACATATTTTAAAAAGTTAATGGTATGTTAGTATTGAAAAAGACTGCTTCCAAAATTAACTCCAATTGCAATCGACTCAAACTCAAAGGTCCGCGATACGCGGTTTTACCCTAACAAAAAACGTTAAACGGCACAGTCAAGTGCCATAAACATGTGTACACTTTTGCATCTTACGCCATCGGTATAAAGTGAAAAAGTGTGTAAGTATTTATGGCCGTGACTGTTCAAAGAAAGTGGTCGTTTTTGCTAAACCCTAGCATTTAAAATCGGCAAAGGACGGTGCCGCCACAAAGAGCCCGCGGAATTAAGGGCCATTTAGGTAAGCAGAGCAACTTTGTTACTGGGTTGCCAAATTACGCTATTATATTGAATTATTTTGTTTTTTTATTAAAGTTTTTTTTTATTCAGGTTTATTGTAATAATCTAAAACTTACATAAATCCTCCTAACAGCCTAACAGAGGCACAGACACTGCCTCTTCCATACATCGCCAGAGGCAGCAATGTCTGAGCTTGGAGGGTTTAATGTCATAATAGCCACGCTTAGCAGGCGGGTTAACGCAGTGAACTAGTGTAAGTCTGTCCTCTAATATGATTATTATTGCTTGTTTATTTAGCTATATTTTAGGCATTTTCATTTTATTACAATGGTCGCCAACACACACCTCCATACCGAGACCATATTAATATGCAAAAAATATACTGATTTGCTTGTTCTTTATACTGACAACTCTTCAAGGGGGGTCTCATATTTTGGTCTTGATTATTCTGATCATGTCCAAATGAATAAAAAAATATATTTTAATTAGGTAGGTACACTTATTTGGAAATATGATAAGGTTTATTAAGATAAATAGCTTATATAAAATTTGCTTTTGTCACACAATACACAAAAAACTAAAAAAAAAAGTGACCCACACGTTTAGCTTTTTCTTCTTAAGTATATCTCATCTATTTAGATTCATAAACACTAAGTATCTAACTATAAATACTAGTGTCACTCGTACTACTTAATATCAAAGCAAGTCAAAATATTCAATAAAACTATTAAATTAGCTCCGAGCAACCAAATAATTCAAAATGTTAAGATGTCTTGTAAGTATTCATAAATCAAACAATATTAGCTGCGAATGAACTTCACAATAACGTTACGAACAGTTATAAATTACCCCTTTTCGTGCCTCCCTAGTGATATAATCGACCACAACTAAACATTTCAACGGGTTTAAAAAGTAATTAAAAAGTGCTAATCCCTCGAACATTAATTACAATACTTAAGAAAGTTTAAAAATATAATCGGCACCCTCGTAGACGAGAGCCAGCGAGCGTCGTACGTCAAGTGACAGAAGGCGTTTAAAAAAGTTTAGAAAAAAAGTCCATTATAGGAGCGCTTACCCTACATACGGCAAAAGCACGGTAGGAAATATCTGCGTGAATATTTTGAAAAAATTTCTTTATATGACAGTAATTAAATAACATTACATTTTTAATAAAAATATGTAGCAGAAACTTATACACTTTATTTATTTATCTTAATATCCAATAGGTAGATCTGACCTTGTTATTATTTTTTAGTGAATATATAATGTGTCCAAAGCGAAAGATAAAATTATAAAAATTAAGTTTAGTTAATATATCAAACATAACGTTGTTAATATATCAACGTAAGCCCTATTGAGATGTTTTTGATTTTAATGTTATTATTTAAAATGTATCGAGGGTTCGGTGGTCAAACCCCTTAAGTCGAGTAAATGGGATTTTGAATTTAGAACTATACGTAAATTACCTAAGATTGTTACTTCAATTAAATATTATATCGATTTATCGGGTTTGACCCCGCAACCCTCGGTATGTATTGTTTACTTTCCGATATTTCCGCACAACCATTGTAACCCAAGCCCGTTTACGTCAGTCCGTGAATATCAGTTCTAGTGTTTGACGAAATGATTTTCTTATTAGAAACCGCGCCCTCAAGCTGCTTTACATTTTATTTGATTATACTTTTATTTGCCCACAAGCCAGACGGCATCGAAAAAAAGCCGAATATCCCCGGCACATGCTCGCATTCAAATAGGATGCAAAAAAAATCAGACGCAATGTGGGCACGCGCCGCCATATGTCGGAGGAAAAAAAAGTTTTTTACTCATCAAACACCCGAGATAAGTGAAAAAGCATAAGCATAATATTAGTAGCAGTAAGTTAAATAAAAACTTAGACAAAAACTGCGCGGTTGAGGTTAAATAGAGGATGTTATATGGCGGTTAGGGTTGCCGCGACTTGCAAGTCAATTTTTAAATTTAGTAATTTGGATATATTCTGTTGGTGATCGTGGTGAATAAGAAAAGAGTAAAACGATTATTGTTAAATATTTTTAACATTAATATTTGTATTTGTATATTAATAAGTCCACCATCCTTCCGTTTCTCTTGACATTACTTTTTATCACGGCTCATCTTTGGTTTTGAATACTCTGGTGGCAATACCGGAGTATTTAACGGCGGTGCAAAACTAGGACTTTATGGAATCATAATCGTTTCTAACCTAGTATTAAACGTTGTTATTATAAGACGGCTTAAATTACGACGCTTTCTTCACCGAAAAGCGACTGATAAATGATTTTTAATACACAATTCCGAGAAACTCGCTGTTATTGGCGGATTTCTACATGCCTGATTAAAAGCCACATATATTACTACTAAGCCATTTCTTTGTATGTAAGTGACTATAAAAGAAGCCATATTATATTTACTTAGTGTCAGTATCTATTCAATGTTTAATCAGTTCATAATTGGGCCCTAATAAAATGTGTTATACTTTGCCAAGTTTAAAGAAACCTACTTACTTTACCAACTACTTCATTTAATAAGTCTGTAAATGTTTTGGTTTTGCCTTGGACTGGCGATTTATAGTTTAATTTACAAAAGCCCTTAAGATAGATGAAGTGCCAACCCTGGGCCAGATATGCGCACGCGCATACGACATCTGTCAGTTGCATGCGTCTCGTCGGCTCCGTCTAGCAACTACATTGTATACTTTTAAATTTGGTTATAAATTTGCTTAGCTTGTAGTGGTGGGTCCTTCTGTGACGAGTACGAAATTGAAATAATTAAAAGTCCTGAAAACAGCATATTGAAATATATGTCGCATATTTTCTTGAAATAAATGGAAAAATCCATTACCACGTGCGAGGCTAGTGTAGTCACGCCCAAAACAGTGTTTTTTCCATATTTGCTTTATTTCTTAACGTTATGGTTTCTGTTTAATAAACTAATTTAGATGTCATATGCTTAAGAAAAAGTGACCAAGCCCGAGTGTCCGACACCGGATTTGAACTGGCGCCTTAAGCTTTCGCTGACGCCCTGACCACTACATCAAAGCTAGCATCCAAAAATTGCTAAAAACAATTTTTTTTTATAATCTAATAAGTACATAGTTAACTACTCATAGTTGTTACAATATTTGAAATTAATTTAAATACATGTAATTCGATTCTATTTTTTTTTTGTATTCATTCAAATCTTTTAAAACAATCTCATTTCAAATTAATATCTTCCATGATCGCCTACAGCAAACGTTATAAATCAGTGAAAATGATTATGCAGTGACAAGCAATACTGTTGTCGACAGAAAATCATTATATAACCTTTAAACACAATTAAAAGCCATGTCAAATACTACCTGCGACACCATATAATTTATATACATTAAAAACAAACAAACCGACTACTATTTAGATAATCATCAACAATTCACTATTATTAGCTTTTAATTTGTTGATCGATCGCTTAAAGGCACTTTTACCCTAGTTTTTTACATTGTCACGAAAATGTTAATCTGTGTTATGATACTCATAATCAATTTAACACATGAATTATTCATGACTCCAAGTTCTGAATAAATTATACGACGTCCAAATTATTTGTATTCAGATTAACTTTATTAGTTCATTTCTTAAGTTAGGTTTTTACAACAATCATATAAAAGTAAAATTAAAAAAAATTAAAACTTAAAACATATGAAGACATAGGCTCTCTGGCGACCTTTACGGTCAACACCCAAACAGCTACTGCAGTCGCCAACCCGCCTGACAAGCGTGGCGACTATGGCAACTACGCCCCAAGATGATACAAGTCATATTTTGGGGAGGCCGTCCAGCATTGTACGATTGCGTGCAATGATGATGATGAATAATAGAAATAATAAAGTCTATAAACTCTACCCTCACAAAAATACTAGCCATAAACAACACCCCGTATAACGAGGTCAATGACCGCTGTACGACTATACAGGGTGGCCGCTTTGTGGGTTGTAATGAAACCGCATTTGCCGAAACTGGGTTTAGTGTAGTGGGATCATTATATATTTTCAGTGTAGTGGGATCATTTCGAAAATATCCATTTTTTTTATACAAAGATGGTGGCAAACAAACATATGGCCCACCTGACGGTAAGCAGTTACCATAGCCTATGGACGCCTGCAACTCGAGAGGATTCACATGCACGTTGCCTACCCTAAAAGTTGTTGGAGCTCTACATACCTGAAAGGTAGCAGTGCTATCACGGCTGTGGTCTTCTGTGAGGAGGAGGTACTTCCCCAGTTGGGCTATCCCAGACTCGAGCGTGATGGTACTTCGCTGTGCCCTACCTCTCATTGTTGGACGTAGTTTAAGTACATACCGGGTCCAAAAGTCACTCCGGGTCAAAAAGTAGGGGGTAATTCCGAACGATAGTGTAAGGTCCGTATATTTTTGGGTAATAACTGAGAGTCCGTTTTAGAAACTTCTTCCTCAAGTTGTCCCGGCATTTTGCCATTGCACGCGGTTGGCAACTAATCCCGGGAATTGGCGTAGGCACTAGTTTTACTTAAGCGTCTGACCTTTCAACCTTTCAACCTAGAGGGTAAACTCGGCCTTATTGGGATTAGTCCAGTTTCCTCACGATGTCTTCATCGAAAAGCGACTAGTAAATATAAAAGGATATTTCGTTTTTGGCGACAGTTTTGGCCTAGTGGGTAGTGACCCTGCCTATGAAGCCGATGGTCCTTGGTTCAAATCCCAGTAAGGGCATTTATTATTTGTGTGATGAGCATGGTGAGTCATGAGTGTCTGTATATGTATTTAAGTATTTGTATATTATATATATCGTTAGCTGAGTACCAACAACACAATTCTTGAGCTTACCGTGGGACTCAGTTAATTTGTGTAACGATATAATATTTCATTTATTTCGTACATAAATTCCGAAAAAATCATTGGTACAATATCCGAACCTGTGATCTTCGGATTGCAATTCGCACGCTCTCACCGCTAGGCCACCGGCGCAGTCGCCAGCGTATACATTTTGCTGAATAGAGGAACTGATAAAATAAAACGCATACGAATGCTAATATGATCGTACATTCTTTACTGACGATGCCATAATTTTATATTATAGCCGCCCGTGACTTTGATATTATGTAACGGTCTCATAAAAACGCGAATTCGGTTAAAGCTATACCCAGTATTTCTTTCTTTGTTACTTGCACACATTTTCGATTGACGGCCGGTCTGGCCTGGGTGATGGCCCTGCCTATGAAGCCGATGGTCGTGGGTTCAAATCCCAGTCAGGGCACTTATTTGTGTGGCGAGTACAGATATTTGTTCCTGAGTCATGGGTGTTTTCTATGTATTTAAGTATGTACAGTCCGCAGCAGAAGTGGCTAAGCGTTTGAGGTGTTCAAAATGAGGTCAAAACATCTCTATTGTCAAGAGAATAAGAGCGCGTGTAGGTCATTTTGAACGCTTCAAACGCCACTTTTGCTGCTGACTGTATATGTATCTATCTATTATATTATATTATATCGTCGTCTAGTACATACCTACAACACAAGCCATACTGAGCTTACCGTAGGACTAGGTCGATTTGTGTCAGATTGACCCGAAAAAATGTGTAGGTTAAAACCGGTGGCGTTTTTATTTTACACTTGTACCCTACTTACTGAATAAACGTTTGAGTTTGTGTTTTTATAAATAAACACATGCGAATGAATTTACGCGATTTTAAAAGTTATAATAAATCTAACCCTCCGCTGTTAGCTGTCACCAAATAAACCACTTAGCTCTGTCTGTCCGTCTGCCATACTATATTTATTGCTAATTTCCTTCCCGTCCAAAGTCCCATTGTGCCCAAAATAATCTGCACTCGTTTCTAATAATACTCAGTCTAAATAAGTAACATTCTCTGTTCGTCTAGACTACATCAATCCTTCAGCAGAAGTTAATCATTTGACATGAGGAGGTGACATGTTCTGACAAGTTTACTGTCAAAAGTAAACAAGGGCGCGGCACTTCAGGCCCCTGTTTCACAACACCGACAATTTTCACGATTCCCGCAATATATAAATTTCTGACGTTGCATGTGTCCATTGGTTACATTGACCGCTTATCATCGGGTGATATGTGTGCTTGTTTGCCACCAACACGTTACCTTTTAATAAAATGCTGTTTTTTTGTTATAATGTCGCGCGTCGGGCCAGGCTGAGCCTTCAAATGGCGTCTTGAGAATGTATATTCTTTTACAACTATTACTTAAAACTGGATAAGTCTCCATGTAGGGTAAACCATATAGCTATTGCCCGGTTAAGGATTGGTATGAGTGATTGCCCACACATACAAATGACAATGTTTTTCTTAAAGCGAGCAATCACTGGCAGTGGGCAATGATACTCTGGTTTACCCTACGTTAGTTTGAATGTGTTTCCGATATTTCGGCACTGTTCCAAGGGTCATCCTCACGGAATAACTGAAGTACTGCGAGATTTTACTGTGGTATAACCACACTCCGTAGATACTTACAGTAAATTAGCTTGACACCATCACACACCACTCAGATTCTGCTGGGGCTGAGACCGTCTCAACCAATCTCTCTGAAAGCGTAAACTGAGTCTGCGGTATTCCAGTAGTAATCAAGTCTGGTGCGGTGGGGTCCTGGATTTCCCCAGGCTACCTTCCTCCTACAGTCCGTCCGGTCTAACATCCCGAACGGTTTACAGGACCCAAGGCTGCGTTTCCACCAGAGATAAGCTAGTATATGTAGCGAAGAATATGTTCTTAAGAACCAATAAAATCACATTATTTATCGAAGATAGGGGAATGAAGTAATTCTACTGGTTGTTAATAAACACATCCCTCAGACAGTTCAAATCATACGAGTCCGGGCGGCATATTGCCAAGCATTGTACTCAAAAATACAATTTAATTACGATACAATACAATAATTATTGCACACCTCAAACAATAATATCAGATACGTAGACTTGGAATAAGTAACAGTAAGTGAATTTAACTGTAGTCGTCGTCCAACTTTAAAAAAATATCAATAACTATAATGTCTTTGTCCATTAAAAACCTGAAAATATTTTTGATCAACAAATGTTTTTACAATATAAACCAGTTTTTTAGCGAAAAGTATGACTAAGTTGTAAAACTTAAAAAATAATAACTTGTATGCGTAATTATTAGTTTTAAGTACTTATGTTGCTATACCCTTGTAGGGCGTCACGTGTAACCCTACCTATATTATAATTCCTCCTTATGTACTGTGATATGCAATAAACGAATAAACTTAGTAAATTACTATGACTTTACCAGGAAACCACGATACTATCAGTTAAAACCGTTTTACAATTAATCATACAAAAACTCCTAAAAAATGAGTTTATTAAAAATTATTCATTACCTGCCAATTACATCCTTTAACTTCTAATTACCCTTATCTACATCATTACGCCAAAACTCGCAAAAAAGACATTAAAATCATATTTACATTAACCGCACAGTGGCGCTCGCCGCCTCGGTCGCGGGCAAAATAATTAAAAATACCTCAAACACATTTTGTCGCCAACAACTGCGAGTGAGTTCCCATGATTATGGAGAAATTGTTTTATGGCCGTCTGAGATAATTAATATGAGTTCTTATGTTTAATTCCAGCGGCAGTTTATCTAGATCGCAGGCCGGTCATTTAGATATTGTTTATACATTTTATATCAATACACGACTTTAAGCTACTATGGTGCTATTTCGGCAAGGAGTTAATGTTAAAAACAAAAATTATCATGGTAAATATCTTGTTAATAGTTACATTTATTTAAACTTATATATAAGTATTTAAATACTAATCTTGCGCGGGCAGATATACACAAAAAGAGATGTAGCCTCGCTCTGAATCTTCTATCGCATTTTCAGCGGAGAGTTTTCTAAGGAGTTGTTCGGATTAATCTCTGCCACTCTTTCCGCCATTGTTCTACGCGGCAACATTTCCACCCCCACCACCTGGATAGTTGGAAATCCTCTACTGTGCGTTTCTCTAGAAACTTCCTGCCTGCACATCAAAACTGTGGAATGATATGCCGTCAACGGTATTTTCGGACCCATACGGCCCTGCCACCATCAAGAAAAGAGCGCTCTCCTATCTTAAAGGCCGGCAACGCGCTGGTGTTGCGGCTGCTCATGGGCGACGATAATTGCTTTGCTTACCATCAGGCAATCCGTCTGCTCGTTTGCCACCTTTTTCATAAAAAAAAGAATGGATTTACTTGAGTCTGAAGGTAAGTGACATTGCTCTGTATTAATTATTTAATGAATTATTAGATTAAGATTATATTTGTACTTGACTATTCGAAAGTGCTTGTTGCTATTAAATTTACTTACTTAAATAATTGAAAATTGACACAATTACTGATTACAACAAGGTCGTCCCATGTTTGATCCTGTGAAGGCTGATAGAAAAATCAATCACAAATCATAACACAATCAAAGCTCGTTTGACGACAATAACCAATCGCAAAATTGTCTGCTAATTACATATCATAACCAGAAATCAAGTTATTTAAGCCCAATTTACATTACATAATTAAATTAATGAAGATTATGTAAGTTCTTTCCTTAGCTGTTAATTGTAGAAATTTGTTATTTTCCTCGATTTTGATCCTTGACAATAGAATATGGAATTTGAATAATTACCGAAGATGTTTATTAATATTAGCTTGTATTGTTAACATTTTAAGATTAGCGGTGCTCAATACAAATAAGTATTAATTACGACTAACTAGCACCCGCAACTATTACAATTGTAAACTCCTTTCCAATCCTTCAGAGGATTTTGCAGAATAATTTATACATAGTCGTTTTGACTTTCAGTTGAATGACATTAAATAAGTTAATTTTTTTAATACATTAATAATTTTAACCCACCTGTAAAAAATTGCTTCTTAGGTTAAGTTTTTTATGACATCTTTTTAAACATAATATAAATATACAAGTAATAGATCAAATAATTATTTATTAAACACTAGTTTTTCCTCTTGTTTGGCACTTCGCCGGCCAGCCACGCTCGTCTTTAAAGTATGGTTACAGGATAAAAGTTAACCTATGTCCTTTCTCATGTATCAAACTCTTCATACCAAATTTCATCTCAATTCGATTAGCAACCCCTGAAGCTAAGCGTGAAGACGTAACAGATAGACAGAGAGGGTTGCATTGACATTTATAATATTAGTAAGAATAGTATAGTAGAGTATGGATTATAAAAAATGTAACCTAGAGAGCCGTCAGTAGGGCCCAGGCTGCCGGTGGTAAGGACTGCAGACAGAGGAACCGCCGGACTATGTATGCCATGTCCAAGATTACCGCCTTCTGAATCTGTCCCTTCACTCCACCATGGTCCACTCCGATCGACGAAGACACGTCGAAGACGGAGACTACACTCTTGAGCACTCTGGTCGTTACACCTTTACAGTTCGCTATAAGCTGCCCTGCTGGTTATTATTCTCTTTTTTTTAGGATTGGAAATGTTCTAAAACTAACTATATGGCTCAGACCGCAGTGCACAATGGCTAGCTTCCTTACTTGGTCAGCGGCGAGCGGCGCAGTTGTCGCTATTCCGATATCGCGCCATTCGCTTCGTAATGCGTGTGCGCAAATAGCCAGGCCCCCAACAGACTTTGCGCCGAGCTACGAAATGTACTTACTATATTATTTAAATAATAAATATATTGTCTTGGATTGCCGCGATAATTATTCATGAAATACTAAAATCTAGTATAAATTTCATCTCGACATTTCGATTGTTTTAGCAGCGTTTGTGATTACCGTGTAGACTGTATATTATAATATTATCTTTTATCTAACAGCCTAAACAAAGGGCAGAGAGCAGTAATTAAACTTTTATTAGCCCTATTAACAGAAAATATAATAACATCAATATATATCGTTAATCTCTACAACAATCATTGAAATATTTCCTAATAATCTAACATATATTTATTACCCAAAAAGATCTTTAATTATACTTTTAAGTATACGTATTGTTTAATATTTTATCATATCCGCAATATCAATTTTCACAATAATTTACCACTTCTGTATAATTATTCTGCTTATGAATTCGATAATATATGTTAAATACGAGTATATAAACGTACGTACTGTTCAAATCTTTTCATAATAATGTTTAACCACTTTATTGGGACATATTATTGCAAACGTCGTTTGAACCTAAGTTACTTTACTGTTCACACAACCCTTAATAAAATCCTTTTTATTAATAACATTGCTATAATAACTTCCCAAACCACATTTTAAAGCCGAGCTAAATTTAGTTATATATAAAAAACCCGCACTCCACAAATCTCGTTCCTGGGCGCATCACCGCAATGCGTTCGAGCGCAGATCAAAGCCGCGGGATGCGCAGACGACGTTCCCCCCCTCCCCTCGCCCCCTTCACCGCGACTCAAGCGCCATCTTGATCGTTTTGCGCCGGTGATAGCGTCTATAATGGTGGCGCTGTCTGCACACGTGCTCCGTGGCGCCTAGCATTTGCATTTGAGAATAATGAGTCATTAATGGAAATTAGTACGTGTTAATTTTTGATTAATTGAATTTTCATTGTATTTAAAATGAGTTAAAACAAAGATTTGAATGTAAAGTTACAGTATGTTATACAATGTGGTTTATTATTTCAAAAAAAATTTTTTACCTCGCCATAAATTCTCAGGCACAACATGACAAACCTTAATTGGTATCAATTAAAAACTACAGTTACGCTTCCTTTATCAATCCAAGACAATAGTATATTTATATTTATTATTTAAATAGATTTCTAAGGATCAAATCATATTAGTATAATATCTGTATCATACGTTAACCAATAACAAATTACACACATATATATTCAAGACATATAAATAATCGATTTCCGTATACACATGAAATGACAGTGCAGTACACAAAACCGACATTCCCCCAACAGCGGTAAACGACAATGTCAAACGATGACAAATCACCCGTTGAAGGGGTACGTTGGCATTTATCATGCTATCATAATGCCTTCGTGCGTGTGACGATATACCCTCAGGCACGATTTCATGCTTAAACGACAACTAGAAAATTAAGTAGTTTGTAAATCTGCGCTTGATATACCGCCTTCAGATATATCGGAGCTGTCAAGGTGGTCAAAATCCTGAACTATTCCTCTATTGTCAAGGCGATAAAGTGCATGTTTTCTCTGTGACCACGTCCACAACTCCGATATATCTGATGGCGACTGTGCAAGATTTAAGGAACATATATCGCACCAGCTTAGTTTAAATTGATTGATAGTTTGTCATCAGAAAAGATGAGAACACTACACTAAAATATCAAGTTTTTATATTAAAATCATGGGTGCTAAACACTGGCTGTATTCCTCTGGTTGGCTTGAGGTTATGACAGATAAGTCGTGTAGTTATAATTGTTTATGAATATCTTCAATAAACCTTTAAACGCTGTATTTGTATATAGGTACTTAGTACATATATGAGTAAGAATATTACTATTAATATTGAATATTACGATGCTATTGATTTATTAATAGCCGCTTTTGACCAAATCATTTTTCCATTCATGCAAGACTATGAAAGAATTTTAATTAATGTATCATGAGTCATTCTTTCTGAATGAAAGCCATTCATAAATGACACTAACTGAACTCTGACATTTTATAACAGTACTTTTATGACAAAACACAACCTTTATAAAGCCTATCCTGATATTGTTCTTTATTGCGTACGAATAGCAACAAAAGGACCTCCCACGCCCGAATAACAAAACCGAGAAAACTTTAATAGAACGTATAGCATTTCATATTTAATAGTGTGAATAGGAAGCCAGAAATAGCCGGCACTATCAATGAATTGCAAAGATTAGCTGTAGATTACTTGCTTGTGAACATGACACAAGATTTTGGCCTAGAATTATCAGTGGGAAAGACAAACAGAGGAAGATTAAGAAGAACTTATACTAACCAAATAATAAGATAGAGAAGGGGGATTGAAGACAGGATGTCAAAGATGGAAATGGAAATTCCTCCACCGACAAGAGAACATCTCTATAATAACTAGACAGACAAAGAGCCCATTGTGCAGATTCTCCTTCGTTACTATTATCATCTTAATTGAGTTAAATACAAAATTATTCCATGACAGACAAACCAGATTTAAACTACAGATGTATACTTAAACAATTAGAGTAAGTACCTTAGAGGTTGGAGGATCTCATATTATCTTACTGGTACAGTCAAGAGGAGTTTTTGCGTATCAACCAATTTAGCAGTGCAAATTGGCCTTAAGCAGTTCTAGTAATTTCGGAATCATAAGATCTTAGGCAAGATGGAGTCAATGTGGAATCGCCTTTTCTTCATTAGTTTAAATAAAACTTAAACTGTAAAAAGTTAGTTAAGCCGGTGCGACCCGGCTTATATGCGCCGCCACTGCTACAATAATCGTGCATTGGTATACGTTCTTAGCTATAAAGCTGGCCTTTGCGTCTAACTATTTGCCGTGCTGCTTACAGTACCGTGTACAGGGCGGTGCCGAGGCACAGGGCGTAGGCTCCGGGGGGTGCAAGAATGACCAAAAATAATAGTCTACTATTATTTTTTCGGTTTGCAACAATAAATTCCCGCTGCGCCCAAGGACGCTGGCTTCATTTCCGCGTTGTATCGCAATTCTCTTCGATCAAGTTATTAGATCGAACAAGAAAAAAAAAAAATTTGTCCGCTTTGTCGTGTAACTCACACCAGTGGTCGAGTTATTCCTGGCACAGACACAAAAGGTGGGTTACGCGCATTTTTTTAAGGAAATCGCGAGTGGCTATAACTGGCTGTGGGCGAACTAATCACTCAGCTAATTATGTCTTGTGTTAGGCATGAATGAACGCATCATGTCATTCGACATGAATAAGTTATAAGTAAACGTCGACTTTTATTGCCAATTTTATTAGTTTTCGACGTCGTGTAATAAATTTCGACCCTTACTTCGTTGAATAAATAACGAAGGGCTGTTCAAGAACAGTCTATGTTCGTATGTTTTATCTTGTTGAATAAATCGTAATAAATGCAAACATTAAAGTATCTGCCAAGCGAGGCTTTAAGTCTGATAGGAGTATTTATTACATTTAGAGTCTTATATGTAGTATGTAATTTATAATTAACTTCGTAAATCCTTTGGGCACGACATAGTGAGACAATCTACTATACCATATTCTACAATGTATTGTTGTATGATACCTATGTTTCACGAATAAATGATTCTGATTCTTAGATCCACAATTTTATATTTTGTTTTATAATTTAAATAAATCTAAACTACAATAAATATTACAGAACGTCCTTACAAAAATGGACTGAGCCCACGGTAGGCTCAAGAAGGATTGTTTTGTTGGTTCTCAGCCTTTTAAATGTATATAATATAAATTAAATTAGATTTATTTCTTTCTTTCAGAAAATGGCACAGTATTTTACATAACAAAATAAAATGCATTGCCTAGGCTAGGAGATCGTCATAGTACTTAAATACATTTTGTATAACATAAATTACTGTTTTTACATGGATTATATTCACAAGTATCTTCAATATATTCAATTACAATAATGAAAATAATTACTTACTGTTTTTACCTAGAACTATTTTATTATAGGAGAACGCTTTTCAAAATATAATAATAAAATAATGAAACAGGTAGCCAAACCATATAATTGTGACATTAGACAGAAATATGAGCCATAATCTGCGCCGGAGTCCCGCCGCGTCGTATAAGGCCCACGAATCATAGCCATTGTTTTACAGTTAGCTGCCTACACACAATTAGCGGCGCCGGCGCCATTGCACCTGATGGACACACGGATTCTATCGAGTTTGTCTGGTTATTCAAATTGAGATATTCAAGAAATTCGCATCTGTAATATACTTTCATCAAAACGTCTTATAGTTAAGATAATTGTGAAGTGAATCCAGCCATAGGACATAGGACATAAATATTACAGGGCAATCTTACACAAATTGACTGTGCCCCACGGCCAACGACAAACATAATATATAAATACTTAAATACTTATCTAATACTCAGGCACAAATATCTTTTTTTTTTTTTATGACATAGGCGGCAAACGAGCAGACAGTTTGCCTGGTGGTAAGCAATTACCGTCGCCCATGGGCACTCGTAACACCAGGGGAGTCACAAGCGCGTTGCCGGCCTTTAAGGGGGGTTGGAGCTCTGGGAACCTTACTCGCCATCAGGAACACAACACTACATACCTGAAAGGTAGCAGTGCTATTATGGCTGTGGTCTTCTGTAAGGAGGAGGTACTTCCCCAGTTGAGCTGCCCCAAATTCAAGCGTGATGGTCATCGCTGTGCCCTACCTCTCATTGTTGGACGTAGTTTAAGGACATACCCGGGTCCAAATCCGGGTGCTCATCAAGTCATCACACAAATAAATGCCCCTACTGGGATTTGAACCCAGTACCATCGGCTTCATAGGCAGGGTCACTACCCGCTAGGCCAGATCTATCGTCACATGACATGGATTTGTATCTGTATTTCAATAAAATCACTATCACATATATTTAAGCATAATCATAAATTAAGAATGCATTCCCGAAATTCGTAAGAAGCGAGAAATAAAAGTATATACCTAGGTAAAAAACTTAGCTAAAGCACCTGGCCTAAGTAGTAGTAACGTGTCGGCGTTTTATATTCAAATTTTGACATAAGTTCCATATTAATTTTCAGCACAATTACATAGACAATATACATGGTCCTTCAGTAAAGTTTTTCACCTATACCAAGGTGCAAGGTGAATCCAGTAAACGATTGTATTCTGTACATTTTTCACTACACACAATAACCCTGCAAATGATTTCACTTTACCACCAACTAAACCATATTTTTTCTACAAATAACCTCCAAACGGGACCAACCTTAAAATCATACGATAACCATTTTTTTCTACATTTCAAACGTCCAAACCAGCAAACCCTCTTCAATAAGCGCACTTACCTAACAGTAATCAAACAAGTCCTTACATTTTTTCTAACAGTACCGAAACCGCTACACATTGTGTAAAAAAAACGCAGCCTCATGTCATCTCAAAACTACCATCTGGCATATCCTTGGCGAAACATACATATGTCTTTTTGTCCAGATGACTTGCTTTGCAGAACCACTGGGCGATTCCCTCAGCTAATATAAATTTTATGCCCTAAGTTTAGGATTTAAAATCGCTTGCGTAGTTTGAATAGAAAATTGATTGAAATTTGTTTTTAGTTTGAATCGCATGGCGTGCGGGGTAAGGTCGGATTTAGGTTGTCGAAGTTTTTGTGACATTTTTTTTCGGAAGTAGCACAAATTCATATGGCAAGGAGCGTGTCAGGTTTCGCGGCAGATGGCCACGGCGCACGCGCCTCGCCGGCTGGTATTTGTTTGTATATTAAGAAAAAAACTTAATTGGAACAATAAATCTATTGCTATTTTTAAAATTGCGAAATGTTATCGTGTTATTTATTGATGCAGCTAATATAGTAAATCATCTGACATTATTTGATAATCTGAAGAATATTTATAAAAAGATAATGATTCTCCAATAATTAAAACTTTTGATTGCTTAAAAGTAATGGCAAAGTTTTGCAATTGGAAGGAAAATATTTTTTTTATAGAAATATTTCAGTAATATATTCGGAATTTTCCGCCGTTCGGTATTGCCCGAATATGCCTTACCTACTTATGTATATATTTCCATCGTTTCTAGTACAAGTCTAACTCCACAGTCACAGATTTTTTTATATAAAATAAGGCATACAGTCTTGTTTTTAACACATTGAATGTATATTTTGAACCGTGATCGCACCAATTACATATTCTTCCAGCACCTGACCCGCGGAACTAAAAACAAAACACAATTGCGATGGAATCCCACAACTCATTATAATAATTATATCAAATCTTCGCCAATTTTTTGCCAATCTTTCCGTGTTGCAAATGCAATCTCGTAATCAACGTAATTATTATCATGAGTGCATCATTCATAAGGTTCGGATGTTACGCAACGCACGCGAGCCGCGGGGGCACAACAAAGACTCGGTCCCGAAACACGCAAGCAACTTGTGGTAAACAAATTAGGATTCCATGTAGGACCAGAATTTTTGATAAACTTCGACCAGCTTACCACGAAAGTCGTCGTAAGTTTTAAAGATGTCTCCGGCATTCTCATGACGCCTTGGTGTAAAAGGGAAATATGCTCGAAATGTCAGAACTTCGATGTTTGCGGTGTCAGGCCAGAATCTATCAGAGGGCAACAGCGTTCTTCAGAGCGGTAGTTCACTGTGGTTGCTAACCCGGCTGCCACGTCGCGATACGGCATTGAACCTTCATGCCAATTGCTCCATGTGGCTTTGTCCAGCAGTGGACGTTCGAAGCTGTACCCTATCAGCTGATATTTGAGGGGATAGCGTCATAGCTCGCATTGTAGTTGAAGTGGCAATGAACAGCGGAAGATCAGCGCTGACTTTTCAAGCCAGCATTACGCTGAATTGGGTCCATTTCGTGATGTCTTACTTATTCTTCATTTTGTATTCTGTTTATTGTATGTGTACGTCATGAATAAATGTCTTTTATCTTTATCTGTCTTTATAACCCAGAGAGGTAGAGGCAGAAAAGTCCGAGTGACGACCACGGTTAGAAGGGCAGTTCGGACGTCCGAAAACTAGATTGATGACCTGCTGATGGAGTTGGTGGCTGCAATGTACTTGAGACTGCTCTACGTTGTGATGGAGGCCTGTGACCATGGCTGGTAGATAGATAATGAGGTCACCTTGAGGATACCCTAAACTTGTGTATCGTATTCTGATGGTCAAATTTGACCATTTTGCCGAAGGATTGTTATGACGCCACGACGGCACATGGTTTAACTGTGTTACACCTACTTTTACGAGTATATGACAGAAGACCTACCGCGAACCACATCGTTCACTTGTCTAATCCCTTCTTTATCCCTCTTATTTGCAAGAGCGATAGAGAAGGTGTAAGACAGTTTTTGAATTTAGATTTTCAGTGTCGAAGTTCCGACCACAATCGCAAAGTGTTTCCTAGTTCCTAGTTACTTTGGAACCCAAAAGTACTAAACACAAATGTGATAAAAATAAATATAATAACCAACGAATTAAACAAGGACGGAGAGCACTTGCTCCCACTTGCCCCGCGCATGTTGCCCTGTCCGGTGTCACCTCGCTCTGACGTCACGGGGTCAGCCGAATCTATTGCTCTGCTATTGCTTTCTGAAATTCCCAATCGATACGATACTTATTGATGGCATACATACGAAAATGTGACTCTTAAAGTGTGATACGATATAGTAATATACAATACCTACTACAATTCTGATGATAGGGTGCCGAAGATTTTGTTCAACTCTCCCCTGTGCTACCGCGAAAATCGATATTCGTATATTTCTAACGATTGTCTCTGTCGCTCTCATGACGCCTTAATTGGAGTAAAAGTGAAAGATGCAAGCAATTTACGAACTTCGATATTCGCGGTACCAGGCCACATCTCTGTCTGTTATATTGTATTCGCTCCCTTCGTCTGTATTCAAGGCAAGAGTGAATAGACTGTTACTGCACCAGCGTGCTACACCCTCGACCTCGACAGTTACCATCAGGTGTGACTGAGGTCAAACGATGGTCAGTCTTGTATAAAACAAAAATCTATCGCCTCACGATAAATTCTCATTTGATTCCTTTACACAGATACGCCAAGATATAAAACACTACCACTCCCTCAAGTATCCTAGCTACTCGGTACAGTAAAGGTGTACCGTTGGTCATACGGCACGCGGCGCGCGCGCCGGCAGCTGCGCGCGCACCTGGGCTGGGACAACTTGCTTTGCCTGCCGTACGAGGCTCGACTGTCAAATGTCATTACAAGTTGAATTTAGAATGGGAATCTGGATACCGTTAGCATAGTACTTTTCTTATATCTAACGGCCTTCAAGTCCAGTAAGTCTAGTGAGGCAGCCGGAGTTTACAAAACAGGAGGTAAGAGTAGGTGGGGGTAGGAGGTTCCGGGTTCAACTCCAGTTAGGTCATTTATATGTTTTACAACTCCGGATTTCATTTTGAAACATAACGTGTAGACCGGTTATAGTAGAAAGACGTATGCAAGAGGAACCCTGGGGGCAAGAGGAAGCTTGGGCACGGTGGACCGGCAAGGTCGTCGATCTTAACTAGATAGATGATCGCAAGACATTTGTACTTGAGAGCCGCTTATGTCCTGAATAGCTTCCATCTTAGCTGATAAATGATGCTTACATAAACCCGCCAATAATTCTGAAGCAACTGATTATTGCATTAATTTGTTTTTGTTTAACTATTTGAAGACAGATTTGACCTAGTGGCTAGTGACCCTGCCTATGAAGCCGTCGGTCTGGGTTCAAATTCCAGTCAGGGCATTTATTTGTGTCATTAGCACAGATTATTATATTATATATTAGTTCCTGAGTCATGGATATTTTGTATGTATTTATATGTATCTATCTATTATATTATATCGTCTCCTAGTACCTACAACACAAGCCTTACTGAGCTTACCGTAGGACTAGGACGATTTGTGTAAGATTGACCCGAAATATATCTTATATTTTTTTATTTATTTTTTAACTATCTCATTTAAAGCATAGACACAAAGAATAATACTGCGTAATACTGACAGGTTTTCCGTATCACTTGCAGACCGCATACAGATTCCACCAGAACGCGTTTACAATGTGCATTGCATTTTATTTTGGCATTCTGATCTCCGCCAGCCGAACAATGCGCGCCGTGGTATTAAAATAATGAAACGTAACGAGTCGGCAAACAAGTTATTTGGGAAGAAAAAAGAGGAGTTTTCGCGTGCGGCGTACGCGCAGGTGCCCAGGGTTGCCAACTCGCGACGAACCATCGACTACGGCACTGCATGGTTATCAGTTATTTCAAGGGACAAAATATAATCTTGTGTAACGAAAAAATACATATATGTCATAGCGATTGTAGTTCATCGCCGGGCGAATACTATAAATATATATTTCTCTCTTTTATTTACACGGGAGCGATTATCTTTTGTACCTTGAAATAGCTGATAGCTCATAGCTTACTAGCTCGCGGTGGGACCAGTGCCTAGAGTATACCCGTAAATTATCAGTAGAGCTATCCTCTGGCAGGTACTTGGGTAAATTTATAATACTGTAATATGTATAAATCTCGCTATAAAGAAAATGTAGGCTCATCAATGGCAGATGTCAGTTTTTGATGTTTGCAATCGGGACAGCAATTGATTACTTGAAAAAGTATAGTGAGATATCACTGTAAGATAATTAGAGATCGCTGGTGGCCTATTGAGAGTGTGCGACTTGTAATTCGGAGTTCAAACCCCGTTTCGTAGCAGTTAAAACTGACAAATTCACGTGTCATATGGCACTAGGCGACATTATTGATGTTAATGTTCAATAAAATTAAACATGTTAAAATGTCCTGGCAATCTGCCCACTGCCAACTTAAATCTAGCAATTCTGGAAGCTATTTCGGTGATCATCTCCTAATTTCCTATCTCATAATTTCTGACAAAGTGTAAAATTAAGCAAATATAAATAAAATCGTTGACATCCCTAACGGCCGCTACATATTAACCAATTGCACGCGTTCCGACGCACGCGCCGCGTATGTTCTATTTTTGAATACTGAACTTTTCAAATTGCATATTGATAGACCAGAGGCCTGTCATCTTGCTAAGTGTGGTCCACACTCAGGCATCTCGCACAAATCTAGAGCGGAGCCCGACCGTGGAAGTACAGTCGCCATCTGATATATCGGAGCTGTGGAGGTGGTCACAAATATCTGAACATGCACTATCGCCTTGGCAATAGAGGCGTTGTTCCGATATTTGTGACCACCTTCACACCTCCGATATATCTGATGGTGACTGTACCTTCCCTTACAGTGATGCGTTCTTGCCAGGAGCTTATGGGGTAGGCAATGCTCACGTGAATCCTCTGGAGATAAAATCGTCAATAGTCTTCGGTGATGGCTTATAATCAGACGGAGTCTTTTGTTATCGTCATGGTATACAAGCTACAACCTTTAGGGAAATAGGCCCCAGCTATTTATCATAGCTTGATTCTGGAATTCAGCATGGCCGAAAATTCCTAAAAAACAAAAACAGAGAGGATACGAGTATAGGATAGAAGAGCTGTAAAAGAGATACTATTCAATGAGTTTTCATCCAATAATCACATTAACAAATTGCTTTTAAGTTGCAAATTAGTTGTTCAGTTTCTCCAAAAAACAGCGTAAGAGCTATAGTGTTTCATACTTAAATATACTGTAAAGATATCTGGAACTTATTAAATTAACATCTTATATACTACTAGCTTTTCCTCGCGACTTGGTCGGCCAGCCATGGTCGTGTTTAAAGTATGGACTATGGTTGCGGGATAAAAATTACCCTATGTCCTTTCTCGTGGCTCAAACTCTCCATACCAAATTTTATCCCAATTGGTTCAGCGGGTTAAGTATGAAGAGGTAACAGACAGACATAGTTACTTTCGCATTTATGATATTAGTATGGGTTTAATACGATGCCAGTTTCACACCTGTTCAATACTCTCTGATAATGAAGGGCTCATTGAGAATGTCCGATATCTTAAGCATGCATCATCATCATCATTTCCGCCATTACACGTCCACTGCTGGTCTCCCTCAAATATGACTTGTATCGTCTTGGGGGAGAAGTGCCACATTCGACACGCTTGGCAGGCGGGTTGGCGAACGCAGTAGATTGATTCGGTTTTGACGTACGCTGCTACCCATCCGTCGGTTGTCCATTTTATTCTCGGTCACTCGTTATTTTATTTCTACGTCAGAAACAATCATGTGACTAACAAGAAGAGGTTTTTTGCAACCATCAAGTTTTTTGCCTAAAGCTGCTTAACGCCGATTATCTTATAATATTATAATGATCGGAAATAATTATTGTTGTTATTAACTTATTAAACTAAAGGGATGGTGTTGCGCCAATAATGTTCTCAAATTACATTAAAATTTATCTAAAGGTCGGTTATTTTAAAAATTAATCATATTAAATACGTGTAGGTACTTAATTGTACCAATTTCCGATCTGTATGACTATACAGGGTGGCCCAGTCGCAAAATTATTCAGTATGGGCAAGCCTGGAAGAATAAAACATACAAAAATCAGGCCCGGTACCGCAAACGTCGAAGTTCGTATATTACGGGCATCTTTCTCTTTTACTCCAATTAGGGGTGTCATGAGAGTGACAGAAACAATCGTCCGAAATTTATGAATATCGGTGTTCGCGGTAGCGCCGCAGTTCTTGAGAATCATGTGTTCGATTTTAGGGACAAGAAAAACTGTATGGTTAAATAAACTTGTACTCAGTTCGAGAATCGAACCCACCGGTCGTTTTGAAAATAAATGAAAGCGTAAGTAAAAATGAAAGAATGGTTAATCTATTGGTAATGGAATAATTGTATTCCATTGCATTAACAAATTGATGCATTGGCATTTTGTTAATTTGTGATATCATGTTTCACAGTAATACTTATTGCCCAAGACCAACACAAGCGATATCCAAATAGAAATGTAAAAACTTTAATTTTACAAAACAATCAAGATAATCGAATATGAGTTCTTATTACCGAATATAAGTTTTTTTTTAAATCTTATGTATGCCGTTTTACTTGCCCCTAAAACTGACATGATTCCTAAAAACAGATGCATATATTTTAGTTACAAACTTGCATATACTGACCGGTCTAAATGGGTCACCCTGTATAAAAATAATCATGGTTAATTTTAATGTAAACTGTACCTAGGAGTAGTTTGTTCTTGATAAACTTAGTTGGTAGTTAACTTAAACAGTTATTTTTATACAAGACTGACCAGCGTTTGACCTCAGTCGCACCTGATGGTAAGTGTCGACGAGGTCGAAGGTGCACGCTGGTTCATCAGGCGTTATGTATTAACTTTAAAATGTTTAGAGTTAAAAATATATTTTTTTTACAACGACGGTGGCAAACAAGCATACGGCTTGCTTGATGGTAACCAGTTACCATAGTCTATGGACGCCTGCAACTCCAGAGGATTCACATGCGCGTTGCCTACCCTATAAGTAGTGGAAGCTCTGGGAACCTTACTCACCATCAGGAACACAACACTACATAACTGAAAGGTAGCAGTGCTATTATGGCTGTGGTCTTCTGTAAGGAGGAGGTACTTCCCCAGTTGGGCTGGTCCAGACTCAAGCGTGATGCTACTTCGCTGTGCCCTACCTCTCAAAATTTTTTGAGGTAGTCTTACACAAATTGAAGTAACAAGTACACAACACAAGTCTTGAGCTTACCGTGAGGCTCAGTCAATTTGTGTAAGTATGTCCTATAACATTTATTTATTCTAACATTGTAAGCTAACAGCAACTACATGTCTTCATTTTGTGACATAAACACATACAGTCGCCATCAGATATATCGGTGGTCATAAATATCAGAACATGCACTTTACCGCCTTGACAATAGAGGCGTTGTTCCGATATTTGTGACCACCTCCACAGCTCCGATGTATCTGATGTCGACTCTACATTTCTGCGTATACAATTATTTGATTTTTTTTATTGTATCAATATAGCAGTTTCTGTAAAGCCACAGTCAGCTTAGCTAAGGCTGGTTTGTTTACAATCTTCCGTCTCCCTCTCCCGCGAGTCCCTCGGGCGACGCTCGAGTTGTGTTTAAGGAGTCAACGCCCCCGCGCGCGCGCATCTGGCGCACGGGATCCAGAGAAGAGTGAGGGCTTGCGGCTTAATGAGGTTCTTTGTGGTTTTAACTTCAAATTGGGGTTAAGAATCGATTGTTATAAGGTCAAAAATATGGGTCCATTTTTTTAGCGTAGAAGCTCTGGTTTTTGGGTATATTATTTAGTCACGTCAAATAGAAAGCTTTCTAACCCATAGGTTTTTTTTATACCACAAAGGTGGCAAACAAGCATGTGGCCCGCTTTATGGTAGTCGGTCACCGCAGCCTATAGACATATAAAAAGGTATTTTTCAATATTATTAATAAGCTTAGTGGTAAGAGCGTGCGACTTCCAATCCGGAAGTCGCAGTTCAAACCCGGACTCATTTTTTGGCCCTTGAGGCATTTTACTAAATATGCTGGCGGCTCTTCGTTGTATCGTAGTTGAGTTGTGCGAGGAACCCGCCAGCTCTTCGGTCACCAGTTACGTCAACCAGACGCTTCGTGATTTCTGCAAAAGGTTTATGCACCTTCATCAATCAGCTTATAGCAAATATCTTGTTAAGATATTGCATTATAAATGCATAATTGCCTTTTCGGCTCATAAAAGGATTTAATTTTAACGCAACCAAAGCTTAATGCATCAATTTAAAATCCTCACATTGTTGTGACTCATTTAAAAATGGAACCCTATACCGCTTTGTTAATACACCCCGTAGCAACTAACTACCATCGTTACTTTTCACTTTGCCAAACTAAACGCGATCCAAAGTAAACCTTATTTCAAGTACACAGAGTCCACGTGGGAGCAAATCATGTGCACTGTTAGTTTTGGGGGTGGATTGTTAAGACGATTTTCGCAGATGTTTCGTGCTTGTGTGATTTAAGTCGTAATTGCCCCCAAATTAATATATTTTGATGTCTTGTACAGCCGTCTTCAGATATATCGGAGCTGTGGAGGTGGTCACAAATATCGGAACGTGCACTTTATAGCTTTGACTATAGAGACTTTGTTCAGATATTTGTGACCACCTCCACAGCTCTGATATATCTGATGGCGACTGACAGTCAGCAGCATCTAGTTAGTTGTAGTCGAAATAATAGTTACTGTACATATAAAGATCTCTACAGATATATATGTGGCTACTATAAGCGCTGATGGCCTAGCTATAAAAGCGTGCGACTTTTTTTTTTTTTTTTTTTTATGACATAGGCGGCAAACGAGCAGACGGATTGCCTGGTGTTAAGCAATTACCGTCGCCCATGGGCACCCGCAACACCAGGGGAGTCACGAGCGCGTTGCCGGCCTTTAAGGGGGGTTGGAGCTCTGGGAACCTTACTCACCATCAGGATCACAACACTACATACCTGAAAGGTGGCAGTGCTATTATGGCTGTGGTCTTCAGTAAGGAGGAGGTACTTCCCCAGTTGGGCTGCCCCAGATTCAAGCGTGATGGTCATCGCTGTGCCCTACCTCTCATTGTTGGACGTAGTTTAAGGACATACCCGGGTCCAAAATCCGACTTGCAATCCGGAGGTCGCAGGTTCAAACCCCGGCACGCACCAATGAATTTTTCGGGACCTATGTATGAAATATCATTTGATACCAATTTACCAGTCGCTTTCCAGTAAAGTAACGGTCAAAACATGAGGAAATCGAACTAATCCCACTAAGGCTTAGTTTACCCACTGAGTTGGAAGGTCAGTTGGCAGTCGCTTTTGTATAACTAGTGTCTGCGCCAATTGCTGGGATTGTTTCAGGATCTTTTTAAACGATATAAAGAATTGATAATAAAATTCTTGGCACAAGACTTACCTGAATTTCGCAGAAGTTCTCGCTGAAGTTAGTGAGATCTTAGCCATGTCATACATTATCCATTAGTCGTATTAAGAAAAGCAGCATTTTTTTCCGGTGTAGTTAAAAATGTAAAAGCACTCGCGTTACTTGAATGGACTGGGTCAACTGAGCTGAAAGTCACTAGAAATAGCTACTAATATAGCAGCCAAACGCTCATAAAAATTCAGAAATTAATCCGATTGTCGCCCCTTGTAACCCCTAATTCCATTGATTTATTGGCTTTTTGTGAACACGCTGTGATGCTTATGGCTTTCGGTTTGGTTAGGTTTACAAATGTCTAACCTCACTTGTGCTTAGTGCTTGAAAATGGAGACCTTCGTCTGTATTCCCGGAAATATATAATTTGGGTCTTTTCAAGGCTGAATAGGCTTTTGAACCACCAGCGTGCTACACCCTCGACCTCGTCGACACCATCAGGTGCGACTTATTGGAGGTTGCATATGCGTATGCCGGTTTTATAGTTAATCCATACGACGTATTATGACATAAGTTTGATATGTTTCATAGAACAATATTTTAGTATTGTTTATTATTGTGTCACTCAAAATATATCTTTCACCACGATAACTTGTTTTTAAACTATCGCCACTGAACCTCTGCTGGAGCCCTAATTCTCCAATTTCCAATACGACTGAGGTCAAACGTTGGTCAGTCTTGTAAAAAAAAAATGTTAAGCGAGGTTTGTTTACGCGATTGGATAACTCATTGTCATCATCATCAGCCTATCTGTGTCCACTGCTGAACATTGGCCTCCATCGTCCGCCATTGCACACGATCCTGTCACTCTGGCCCAGCCCAGCCACCCCGCGGATGTCGTCGCTCCACCAAGTCTTTGGGAGTCCTACACTACGCTTACCAATTCGACAACTATAGATTCTATGGATCTCTATTCTTCTCTCACCATCCTCATTACTCATCTATCTCTCTTGACTATGGATCTGACCTATTTGTATGATGGTATTATACTTCTTCATGGCAATCGGCCCTTTGATACTCGAATCAAAAACATTGTATTCCTTTGTTCCTGTGGTCAATAATGAACAGCTTGTGTGTACAGTAACCAATATGATTATGGGCCACTTCGTACATTGTCACAGTGAAAATCTATATGAAAGACGCAAAAGATCTCTTTACTGTGACAAGGTTTGAAGTGGCCTAGAAATCAAATTGGTTGACTATACATAAGTTATATTTTTGTCAATCATTAAGGTAGAAGAACAAATTTTGTTTGAGATCAGAGTCAATTAAAAAAAAAATGTGTTGGAATCCCGTAACTTTGGTCATGTCCGTATGAGCCTGAACGAAAGGTTTTTCACCCACTCATAAAGAAAATTTGAAAAGCATTATGATTGAACGTAACCCGCAAGTAAAAATCAACCTAAATCTCTCTTATCGATACTGGGCTACACACGCGAGCTCATGAAACGATAAATTGTGAGATGTAATCAGCAACATTGCTTTAGGAATGTTCGTAAAGACCGCTATGCGGGGTTGCCGAGCCGTGGAGGGAAATAAAACTGGAATTGATTTATTGAGAGGGTGAAACCTGGAACTTACCTATTCAAAAATTGTATATGTCTCCCGAAAATTGCTGTTCTGAAAGATTTATAACCATAATCAGCACATATCGCTCTTACTGTGTAAGTAACTGAAAGTGGATAGATCTCTTGAAGTGATTTTGTTAATCTCTTGAAGCAGAGCGCTGGTAGCCTAGCGGTAAGAGTATGCAATTTGCAAATCGGAGGTTCCAGCTTCAAACGGCTCGTAGCAATAAGGCTTTCGGAACATATGTACAAAATATCATTTGATATTTACTAATCGCTTTTCAATGAAGGATTTCATTACTGAAATTTAAATTTGAGACATTCATGTAAGTTCGGTAACAACGCAATATTATGGTACCACTTATCTGATCTGATGCTGGAGCCAGGAGGTAGCCTTAGCAACTCCTAAAATACACAAGATTAACTCGTGGTGTTCAGGTTCTTTAGAATCCACTCAATGAAGTAGTTGATGATTGTGCAAAAAAAAGCACAGTTGGCAATAAGCTTGGACCAAAAATGACAATTTTGACAGAAATTTATTTAATATACTTACATCTAATAAATAAATATTAGAATAGTACTAAAATAAAAAAAAAGTTTACGAAATCTTTCTACATGGGACGAATTACTCAAATTTGTTAAATTCCCTTGAAACTAAATAAATAAATATCGCAGAACATTCTTACACAAATTGACTAGATCAGTCAAAGATATATACAATGATACAAATACTTAAACGCATATATGACTTAGGAACAATAGTATGTGCTCATTACGCTAATACCCTAAATGGGATTTGAATCCAGAACCATCGGTTTCATAGACAGGGTCCACTACTCACTATGCTAAACCTGTCGCCAAACAAACTTCTGAATTTTCTGCAACTAGTACATTGCTACTACCCCAATTCCGCTGTAAAACTCAAAGGCCACAAATCAGGTCAAAACTACACAAATCTTTATAAGTGTTTACTTAAGCTTAATACAATGGAGCTTCAAAAGCAAAACTCCAACCCCGAACACCCAACCCCGCATAATTGGCAGCACTTAACGTCTGGCAAACCGGAAAAACATTATGGCAATCTAATTCTGTTTATATTTGTACAGAAGCAGCAGTTTTTCTGGTCCGCACGTGGCTTGAGATTGTGAATCTAAAAGCGGCCCCTGCGGCACACCTGCGCCCTTACATCTTACCAAAAACCGCCCTTAACACCTTCCAATAAGAATATTGCGGGATAAGCACAGATTTGGCAGGAAGAGGGTGGCATTATATTTAGTCTCCCTCGATCGCAAGGTGTGCCCTCAGATGCATATTATATAGTCTATGATTTGAACTATAATCGTGACAAGGCGTGGATTTAGAAAATTTATCGAAATTACGAGACAGTCCATTTTTACCTTCAAGAACGGCCTAGTGGGTAGTGACCCTGCCTGTGAAGCCGATGGTCCTCGGTTAGAATACCAGTCAGGGCATTTATTTGTGTGATGAGCACAGATATTTGGTCCTGAGTCTGGGGTGTTTTCTTTATATTTAAGTATTTATATGTGTGTATCTATTATATACCTATATCTTCGTCTAGTACCTACAACACAATCCCTACTGAGATTACCGTAGGACTAGGTCGATTTGTGTAAGATTGTCCTGAAATATTTATTTATTTATTTAGATAGATACTAATGAATATGGAACTTACAACATTTTTTTTTAAATACAATTCGAAAATTACTTGAACTTGAATTGATGAACTTTCCTATCAAAATTCTGCAAAATATATGAAATATTGTAAAACACTACCAAATATGAAACCTGTCCGAACTGGTATATCAATAATTATGCAAACACCTTGTCCCTGTCTAACTGTTACTTCCCAAACACAAAAGCTTTTACAAAATCCAAATATTCCTTTTCATCCAATTTTATATACACCTACAACTGTTGCAGTTTCTCTTTCAATATTATCTTTATCAGAAACGACGTAACCGACGTCATCTTCCATATAAGATTTGTCATTTCTTGCTAAGGTAAGTGCACCAATTTTGCACCTTTCGCTTATATCGATACCAGATGTCGCGACCTTTGATACGGCTTCTATTCAATTCTTGTCTAATGGTGCTTTTTTTTTATTTCAGGTAAGTTGCAGTTCGACAAAAAAGAGTCAAAGGTTGGTGGGGGTCGTAGATTAAAGAATAATGTGGTAGCACATGCTACCTTAAGAATTTATGTAAGTATCTATTTATGTATATTAATCGTTTTTTTAACTTACTTAGTCTTTATAAACCAGTCGGATTTTTTTATATTAGAGCGATCGGACTGTGCGAGATAAAGGTAGCCTGGGCAAAATCCAGGACCCTTCCGTACCAGAATTGATTTGTACTACTGGAATAGTCCTACTGAGTTTACGCTTCCAGCGAGATTGGTTGAGACGGTCTCAACCGAATCTGAGCGGTGTTATAGTGTCGAGTTATTGGGAGATTTGTCGCTGGTTCGCTAACCCTAGCCAGCTGAGAAGACTCCAGCAAGAAACTCAGCTAGGCCGTTGTTGGAGTGACTCAAATCGTGCTAACTCTCATGCTCATTAACCAAATCTCACTGACAGTTGACAGGAGTTCGTAGGAGGTGTAAGCACTAAGTGATGTGACATATAGGAGGATGCTGCCTAAGCCGTAAATGGATCCGCTTTAGTAAGCCGGTTCTAAGCTGTATGTAAATCCCTGAAGTATGTAACATATAGAAAATGATTGATACTACGCGTAATATATTCCTTCCCGGTGATTTGAGAATGTTCGCGATCGACTTGCAAATCGCATAACCATAAGAATGGGCTCGCTGTCCAGAAATCAAACGATTTGAAGGCGATTTGCTCAGATTGATTGATTTTTTTTGAGTTATGTTCTATGGAATGTTTTAAGATATTCTGCTGAAACATATTCTACTACTTGTATGACTAAAAGTTAAATGTCCACAGTATGCAATTTACTAAGATGAAAGTAATTATAGTTATATGGGTAGAAATTACGCGGGTGAAATTAGTACAAGATTTTTGTTTGTGTAGCACTAAGTATGTATCACGATATATTTAGTCTTGTTGACTGATACTAACTATATGATGCTGACTGTACTGTAGAGCGCTGGTGGCTTAGCGGTAAAACCGTTTGACTTGCAATTTGGAGGTCACAAGTTCGAACCCTGGCTTGTCCCAATGAGTTTTCGGAACGTTTGTACGAAATATCATTTGATATTTACCAGTCGATTTTCGGTTAAGGTAAACATCGTGAGGAAACCAGACTAATCCCAATAAGGCCTAGTTTACCCTCCGAGTTGAAAAGTCAGATGGCTGTCGCTTTCGTAAAACTAGTTCCAACGCTAAATCCTACGATTAGTTGTCAAGCGGACCCCAGGTAGCCATGGGGAAGAAAGATATTGTACTCGGTTATAAATTACTTTTAATAATCACTTGTAATAAATATGTACAAAGTGAAGTAAAATCCTACATTATTGCTATTCTATAATGTGCATACCTATACCGGTATAATTCATAGACAGTTACTGTCACATTCTGGTAAAATTATAATCAGCCTTAAAACGTCCACTGCTGGACACCTATGTCCAGCAGTGGACGGTTTGGCAGAACCCTAGTTCTGCCAAATATGACTTGTGGGTGATTGTTCGGGCGTTTGAATCGTTCTTATTACTCTATCCAGATTTCTGTAGAAATGATCACACAGTTTGGTGTTATTTTTGGTTTACTGGTAGACAGCTGGGCTGGCTAAAGGACAACCAAAACCTACTTTATATAATGCAGGCACTTCTAGAGAAATCTGGACAGAGTAAAAAGAACGATTCAAACGTCCGAATAAGCACCCTTGTATCTTCTTGGGCGGGTTGGTATAGTTAAAACGAAAAATGTAAATGTCAATAAGATTTGGTAACAAAAATTAAATACCAGTTTAAAGTTTGCAAAGATTATCTGTTTCTAATCCCAAACAAATGCAATGTTCCTTACTCTTTTCGGGTGTTTTTATATTAGCGTATTTCAAGCAGTGTGGTCTAACGGATGTCTAATGTCCTTAGAGGAAATATTAGCAATAATCCTCATACAAACTTGGGATTACCACCGTTTGGGAGGCTATAGGCTCTTTTACCCTAAGCCGGTTTTTTGTTTTGCCATTAAGCCATTATATTGTTTACTATAAACTGTGATTCTTAGAAATGAAGGGTTCGAGTAATGGAAAAAAAAACAACTGCCCAACAGACTCGAACTTGCTGGGATACAATGTAGATCGCTCTACCAACTAAGCTACAGAGACTTGCCCGAAGGCTGTCAATATCTCCGTCATATCCCGTAGGTCAGTTGGTAGTCAGACTAGCGAGTGTACTTTTTTAAGCTATGACGGTAAACAAGCCTGATGACAAGCTGTCAACATACCCGGTAACTCCAGAGGACTCACACGTGTTGTCTACCCTGTTTTGCTATTGGCTCATTCACAAAGTGCGCACGAGGATTTGAACCCAGGACCATCGGCTTCATAGGCAGGGTCACTACCCACTAGGCCAGACCGGTCGTCAAACGGACTTATCAAAGTTCGATAAGTCCGTTTTCAATCAGAGCCACAATTCTCAAGGTACTCACGTCGCAACCCTTCTATTTCACAAGCCAGCGCGCGCGCAGCTGCCGACACGCTCGGTCCGCGCGGCCATCGCTGCTGCGGTGCGCGTGCGGCTACACCGCCGTCCACAGGGGTCACAAGGTCATGTACCACACAGTTTTTAAACTACTGATTTTCAATCAATTATTGGATCCGACTTGAATCCCGGCGGCACGAGGTGGTTGTGGAGAATCAGCAGTTAGGAAGATTCCTTAGCAGTTCGCATTAAGAAGGTATGTATAATTAATGGAATTTTCACAATTTTCATGTATCTCGGATGTGGGCGTCAAGGCCACCACGCTCAAGTGGAACTGGGCTGGACACGTCTGCCGCATGCACCCGGACCGATGAGCTAAATTAACCACCGAGTGGACCGAACAAGTCGCCCGGGGCAGAGACAGACCTAAAAGGAGATGGCGGGATGACCTGGATGGTTTCTGTCGCGATTGGCGGGAGCATGCACTAGACCGCGAAGAGTGGCTAAAGCGAGGGGAGGCCTTTGCCCAGCAGTAACACAACATAGGCTACGTAAAGAAAATGGATGAAACCGCTCCCCTCGCCTGGACGTCCGGTGGTGGAACGGGATTTGATGTCTCCTTATTTTCAGAACTACCGTATAATAGTACATTTCGATACTAGTGAAAAAAATTTTTTTTCGACGTGGGCACGTGGGTGAACGTTGGAGCCCGAGTGAAACAAGGGTGACAATCACCCGAGTCTTAAAGAAGTTTTTACACGAGTATCGAACCTACTTTTTCATAGCAAGTGCCTTAAAAAGCGAAATTTACGCACGCGAAGCGTGCGAAAAGTGCACTTTTTACACACTAGTTAGGAAAACGGTATTTAAGCACACGCTACATAATTTAAATTCTTAAGAGACAATCGCTATCATTCTCAAACTAAAGGGCAACATGTCAAGACTAGATTATGATCCTGCGACCTAGACAACATGCATTTTTTACAGCTCAACAATGTTAATTCAGTTACGCTTGTATTTAGTCTGGTATGGTATGTCCTTCCGGTTGAAAAGTCATTAATTTCAACAACCCAGGCTCATTTCTAGAACAGTCGTTACTAATAGTCGGCGCCAGAGTTTTTAGTTGTTCGAGAATGTATTTTTTTTTTATTACATAAGGTGGCAAACGAGCAGACGGATTGCCTGATGGTAAGCAATTACCGTCGCCCATGGGCACCCGCAGCACCAGGGGAGCCACAAGCGCGTTGCCGACCTTTAAGGTGCTCTGGGAACCTTACCTACTCACCAGGAGGAGGTACTTCCCCAGTTGGGCTTCTCCCGACTCAAGCGTAATGATACTTTTTGGTGTCGGATAAAACATTACAGTTAATAAAAGAGTTTTTTTGTCTAATAACATCTAAAATATAGTTCTAAAAACGATATTCGTAAACGGGAGATTGTCTCTGTCACTCTTATTTCGCCTTAATTACGATAAAATAGAAAGATGCACGAAATATACGAACTTCGTCGTTCGTTGTACTGAATGTTCAACTGTAATTATTCTTAGACCTTAAGGATGCTACACAGAATTTTTTATCTAAAGAAGCTCCCTATTTAAATAAACACATTTATTCAAAACAATTACAACAAATTTAGTCTTATAACAATGTTATAAAGAAAACTTAAAGTAAAATTACAAATAAAAAAATCCTCCAAATTGGCCGCATTGCCTCGCTGGATGGCAATATCTTTAAAGTCGAGAATATATTTTTACAACCTAACAACTATTAATTAAATGGAACTAGGAATGTAAGCAGGTAATGAATACTACAATTTCATGGCATTTAATGTCAACAATTTTAACGCCTTACGCGGTTTTTAAAGAATTCGAGTAATTGATGGGTATTTCCGTCGGTTCACGGTTATTCTTATCAGATAGCCTTCGTGCAAGTTTTTAGGCTAGGGTTTCTATGAAGTAATTGGGTCGCCCTTTGCTAGTAACTAGCACGCGACGTCTGGAAGGACAGGCTAGTATGCCCTTTTTGTTTTTAGTCATAATTCAACCTTTTGCTAACGAACGTCTAACGGTGTTAAGTGTCGGTATACAAATTTGTAAATTATAAATAAATATTTCGGGACAATCTTACCTACACAAATCCACCTAAAATCAAATTTTTAATTAAACGGAGTAAACTGACAGCAGTTTTCATACTAAAGTTGTCAAACAACCTGTCAAATGTATATATGAATTTTATTTTAGTCCTACGGTAAACTCAGTAACACTTGTCTTATTATAGGTACTAGTCGACGAGATAGATAAATATAAATACTTTAACACAGAAAACACACATGACTCAAGAACAAATATCTGTGCTCATCACACAAATAAATGAACTGACTGGGATTTGAACCCAGGACCATCGGCTTCATAGGCAGGGTCACTACCCACTAGACCAGACAGGTCGTCAAATTATGAAAGTTTATCACGTCAACTTCAGTTTAAGGACATACCCGGGTTCGAAACGTGAATAAATAAAGACGTTATTTTCATTTATAAAATAGTACAAAACGTACTTCGAAGATCAAAAATTTCGGTCATCTTTCTCTTCTACTCTAAGGCCCAGGTATGTCCTTAAACTACGTCCTATTTATGAGAGGTAGAGCACAGCGAAGTACTATCATTGAGTCTGGGGCAGCCCAACTGGGGAAGTACCTCCTCCTTACAGAAGACCAGAGCCACAATAGCACTGCTACCTTTCAGGTATGTATGGGCCGTATGCTTGTTTGCCACCTTCTCGTTTGTCATAAAAAAAGGCATAACTAGAGTGACCGAGACAACCGTTCGTTTTCGAACTTCGATTATGTAGACCCTCATATATCGCGTGGATGAAGGTCAAAAGCCTAGGCCAGGCCTATTAGCCGGCTAGGCCACTCCCGCGCCCGACACGCACCAGACATTTTTATTGGTCTAGATTATTATTTAGCCGAGATTAGCTAATTTTCTTTTAACAGGCGTTTGACCTTTATCGAAGAAATAAGACTAGTTATAAAAAAAAAATCATACATTTTTAATTACTTCCGTTCCATATGAAATGTATGAAAAATAGTAAAGGAATGGAATAAAAAAGCTTGAGACACATTTTTTCTCCTATCAGGCTCGAAAGAACTCATGATTCTGAGTAGATCCCACACAAAAAAATCCGCATTAAAAAAAAAGTTAAGTATAGAAAAGTAAGAACAAATAAAATTATTTTTTATGAAATATTTTGATTTGCTTCATCAGCTCAGCCGCGATATCTGGAGATGCGGGTTCGAATCCCGTCTCGAACGCCGGAGGTCCTCGTCGCTTTTTCTTATGTATATGTCATCTATTTCAACTTTTAAGTATACAACTTTAAATAAACGCCCAACAACGGATAATCGCGTATACTGAACTTAATTAATATAACGAGGTTTGTAGCACTTTCCAGTGTTTGTGGTCAACGGATATTAGTTATACACGGGAGCAAAGTTAGGCTTTACCTTCTCATGCCAATATTGAGACATAAGCTAGCGAGAGATTCCAAAATTGTACCACGAGCATTTCGAGTGGTTCAAAAAGTGAGATTTTGAGCGTCGGGAGATTTTCCGGCCGGATGTTGACCAAATAGTGATGAAGCGCTTATTGGGATCAATTCTTCATTACTGCACAACACTGCGTTATATTACATAATAATCAGAGATCGGACTTTGCGTCATTGCTCGCAATAATCCTCACATGACTTGGAAATTAATCATACCTAAACTAATCATAATTAATTTCTTACTTAATATATAATTTGATTTCCGATCAATAAATACAAAAAATTGTGAAAGTATTTTTTTAACAAAATAAACAGTATTTTGTCCAAATTCCACTGCTTTACACATCAAAAATATACTTAAGTTCTGAAAAAGTCCGCTTAAGTAATTTAATAGGAATAGCCACGGAGGTTTTCTACCTATAAAACTAAAAAAAGTATTTGTCAGAATTAAAAAACATAGCAGGTAACTTCTTTTTCTTCTGACGAAAATGCTAACCACATTAAATAAGAATTTCATAATAAACATAAGAAACTAAAAATTTATTTCAAAAATAATTAATTGAATAACATTTTGATTAATTTTGGAGTCATGTCCACATTACTGCGAGCAATGACGCAATTTTTTCCGATCTGATAATAATCGTAAATAAATTCCTATCACAAAGGTTGTCCATTGCTGTTCAACGTGGCAACGCAGCGAGTGTAATGGGCACCTTTGTACCTGGAACGACGCGGGGTGGGCTATTTGATGAGTTTAGTTTATTGTTATTTTTATATTGTTTTTTCTTGAATAATTCGTGTAATGATAAATTATAATTAATCATAAATCGAGTTTTAGATCTATCTTCATCGTGAATAATATAAAGTTTATTCATTATTTTAAGTAGCTAATAATCTCATGTGTGTGTATATTTAATATTCATAATAATGTATGAAGGAAGGCTTTAAATGGTCATTGTACCTGCGCAGGCGCACGTTATTGGTATATTTCCTGAGTTACAAATAGCTGTTAAACTGTTGATGTGTTCTTCTGTCTCGCTTCCTTCCGTGGGTTGTGTGTGCATACATTATTTGTGTTTTAAATTTTATGTCTGATTTAAAAACAATAATGTTGTAAGTGACGTAAATACTTATAGTTACTAGGTTTTCGTGGTGACTTTTAACTGATTTCTAAACAGAAGTATTTGAAAAAAATAACATGGTATCGACCAAGAAGTATTTCAGTACATACATACATTACATACATACATTTACAACAACAGCATTTTAAAACAGCTATAATTCTCAAAAATAATTAGGTATTTTATCAAGAAATGCTACAATAAAATTGATATTTATCTACAGCGATTTAATAATAATTATATTACTTAGTTAATTAATTAAACATGTTTTACCATTCAGTTAACCAAAACAATAAATAACTTTATTAAACCAGCTATTCACAGAAGCGTAACTCGTAGGGTCCGATTCTCGAAATTCATTACGACATTCCCGCTGATAACGCGGTCGACATTTAGCACTATCGGGGAATTAAACACTTTGATTTTATATTTGAAGATAGGGTTGTCACTTCACGGCTTACAATTATTTTTATAACTGATAATTTCTCCAACTAAATTTCAACAACGTAAAATTTATGTTTTTCCTATTCAGAATCAGGTCACAGTCAAAATGGTCCCATACTTTTTTTTGTCCTATTTTGTTACCATCTTCCATATATTTCGTATGGCATTAACAAGAGAAGATATTGCAAAAATGTATGTAATTTTCTGAGACATTTGTTGTAAATAACACACCAACAGCATGGAGAAACGAAAATATACTGATTAAAAAACAAAACTAATAAATTGACATACAAAAATCAAACATGACAAAATAAGTTAAAAATCGAAACATAAAAGAAATAATAAATACTTAAAAACTATATACAACCTCAACAATTTTTTTTGTCTACTAGGATGGAAAGAGCTTGTAACTATGAGTAGAAAAAACAAACTTCCTTTGGAATAAAACACATTTGTCAAAAGTGGAAATTTATTAGAGAAATGTTGAAAACTCACCAAAAAAAGGTATTTAGCTGATGCGAGGTTCTAACTTCAAGCTGCTTTAAAAAAAAGTCTCAAAGGATTGGTTCAGATCAGAGTCTGACAGTTGTCAGCAGATGCCTGGGTCAATCTTGGTCAAAAAATCCATGGTTCAGCCCTCGTTAGAATCTCAGCTAAAGCGAGAGTGAAACTGCGAGCCACTACAACCTTCTTTTGTTACAAGGAGTGGGTCAGCCCTCGTCAGAATCTCACAGTGGTCAAGCCGCTAGCCACAAGCCGAACCATCATATTAGAAAAACACTTGGCCCTTAGAATCACAAGCCAAACCTTCTACATTTGGTTAAAGCATTGGTTCAGCCCTCGTCAGAATCTCACAGTGGTCAGGCCGCTAGCCACTAAGACGAACTATCATAGTAGAAAAACACTTGGCCCTTGTTAGAATCACAAGCCAAACCTTCTACATTTGGTAGCATTGGTTCAGCCCTCGTCAGAATCTCACGGTGGTCAGCTGACGGCAGGCGGGCCGAGGTGCGACCCGCTAAGCGACTATCAATGTTTCGTGTTCTCGGAATCCCGGGACAACGATGCATGCCTTTGTTTTGGGTTGGACGAGGCAATCTGTACTCGGACTTGCGAGTTCTGAGGCTCTAGTGTAAGTTTCTTTTGACGTAAAAAAACTTCTCGAACGCGTAAGTGATAATGTAATTTATATGGGCAAACACTAACGCGATGGTAAAGTAATATTACGTTAAAAACGTCAAGTACAAGGCAAATGGTGTCCAAGACAAAAACAATAACCAACTATAACCAAAATAGTAATTAAAAACTGTGATTGTTCATAGTTGTTATTTTTTAATGTATAGTTTTATAGTTTATTCTGATGACAGACTTAATGGTTGCCTTGACGTTTTTTTACGAATAGTTTTCAGTTTTATATAAATTTTCGTGAAACATTTTTTTGTCGGTATCGGAAAAATATAACCAAATTGTTATGACGGTTATTGTTTTTGGATTTTTGAATAAATCTGTTTATTTTGATAAGGGGTCGAGGAAAAAATGGAGAAAAAATAGATTTTTTTTTTTTCAAACAGTGGGACTAGTAACTTTCCATACATAGTAAATATTTTTGTTTATTACAAGAGTTACAAGTTATAAGAGCTTTTGTAACTTTTCTTTAGAAGCGCAAACAACAAGAACATTTCAACTATCGATAAAACCAAAACTATTATACTTATATGATAAATGTTTGAAGATTTAAAAAGTATAAAGGAAAATTTTGGAAAGTTGGTAAAGTAAACTAGAAAATTTTGTAGGGTTGAAAATGTTTACAGGAAAAATTCGGATGGTTGAAAACCTATACGGGAAAGTTCAGGAGGTTGAAAAAGTACACGGGAAAATTTAGGAAGGTTGAAAAACTATAAAGTGTTCGCGGAGATTAGAAAAGATAAGTTGGACGGAGAAGAAGACAAATGAGGAGGTTTTGCATATAGTTAATGAAAAAAGAAGTTTATTGAATGTTCTTGAAATTAGAAGAGATAAATGATAGGACAACTACTTCGTCACGATGACTTGGTTAAAATAATAATAGAGGGAAAAATAGAAGGGAGCAGAAAAAGAGGAAGACCGCGAAGAACTTACATGGAGCAGTTAAAAGAAAAAGTTGAAGTTGTAACTTATAGAGAGTTGAAGGAAAAGGCAAAGAATAGACCCGAATGGAAATTACTCCACCGACAAGAGCCAAGCTCTTAAATAAATGATGATGATGATGATGAAAAAGTATACAGATAAAATTCGGAAGGTTAGAAAAGTATACAGGGAAATTTTGTAAGCTTCAATAGTACAAACCGTGTCTGCTCGCGCATCCAAAGCATTATATTCCCAGTCCTCTCTGGAATGTCACACGTCGGGCCAAAGCGAAAACTAAAACACGAGATACGCTATCAGATGGGATAATGGATTGACCCATTTACGGGGTGTCATTAATTATGGCGTTTAGATTTAGGCGCCTTCGAAAACGCTCGGTCGAAATTATCTAAAACACGGTAATCTCGATAGCCATTTGATGTTCTTGTGAAGTGTTTTACGCAGAAAACCGCAGTTATCTTAAACACTAAATTGTCATTAAATAGTCTAACATTACGAGTATTTAATCGTCCCCCAAATATGATTTGTATCATCTTGGGGGGTAGCCATAGTCGCCATGCTTGTCAAGCGGGCTGGTCGCCGCTTTACCTATAGATTGTGGTTTGACGGGCGCTGCTGCCCATACATCGGTGTTTTCCCTTTGTTACCTCTTACGACACCCGCGGGAGGAGATGTGGTGGTCCTTTTCTAGTCAGCCAATGGTACAATCTTATACAAATCGATCTAGCGTAAGCGTAGAGAGTTTGAGCTACGAGAAAGGACATCGACGCATCCATACTTTATCCATACTAATATTATAAATGCGAAACTCTCTCTGTCTGTTTATCTGTTAGATACCTCTTCACGCTTAAATCGCTGAACCAATTGAGATGAGGTATGGAGAGAGTTTGAGCTACGAGAAAGGATATAGGATGTTTATCTCGCAACCATACTTTAAAGACGGGCGTAGCTGGCCGACGAAGGCGCGAGGAAAAGCTAATCATTGGAATATATTTGATGTAAGTATACGTTTAATTAGGTCGTCCAAATTAAAAAATGTTTTATTATTACAATTATCATACATGTTAAATGTTATTTTCAATGTTGGTACACAGTCTAGCACGAAACAGATAGTAGTCACGGCATTTTCGAAACGTCGGGAAAAGTCTAATTAAACCTTTTGTTTCGCAATTAGATCCCGATCAATTTGTAAATCAGTATATTATTAGAATAAATATCTGAAGCAGGACGTTCACAGGTTCAGGTTATCTTATTCTTCTTGAGTGAGCCTTTGGTAACTGCTAAGCTTGCCATCAGGAAAGACACGTATAAAAAAAATAACTTGATAAATATTTTTAAAATAAATAAATAAATAAATATTTCGGACATTTTCTTACTCAAATCGACCTAGTCCCACGGTAAGCTCAATAAGGCTTGTGTTGCAGGTACTAGACGACGATATATATAATAAATAGATACATATAAATACTTAAATACATAGAAATTGCCCTGACTGGGAATCGAACCCAGGACCTTCGGCTTCATAGGCAGGGTCACTACCCACTAGGCCAGACCGGTCGTCAAAATTGATACTAAGAAATTACATGGATTACTGTAAAAGGAAACCTTAAATTTAAACTGTAAATACAAACAATTAAGTTACTTATTAACTGACTTCAAATGAGGGAACCCACGTGCTTTATAACTTCACTTTTTTAAGTTTTGATTATGAAGGAAGATCACGCGTTGACAACAATAGGTGACATTACCCTCCACTTGAAGTTCAACGTCGCAGACAAAATAAAATTAAGATATTCAAACCTCACCCTTTCCTACACACGGAAATAATATAGACTGGCAATCGTCCAACAGCTAGAAAAGTCCTCCGACGTACAAAGAGTCATCACACTTGAGTGATAAGCAAGCGATTTTTATACAAGTCGTTAGCGACGTAATTGCTGTTCGCCTTAACACAAAACTCGCTTGCAAATCGCAAATCTGATATAGGTAAAAAACTTAGCTAAAGCATGTGGCCTGGGTAGTAGTAGTAGTAATGTGTACACCACGTGTTTATATTCAAATTTTGACAAGTTCCATATTATTTCTCTTCACAACTACATAGATATGGTCCTTCAGTTTTTCCCCTACCTGTATATTATGTGAATTTATGTGTATAAACCAAATATGCTTAAAAGGATTTCTAGTATTTTTTTTACGAATTTTATTTGGTTTGGATCATACAATAGAATCCTTATTGTAGAAGTTATATATATAAGCTATATGTTGTGTCATCAAGAATTGCGACTTTATAAAAATTGACAGTAAGTTTTATTGCTGGTCTCTTCCTTAACTTATAAGTATAATCTTGTATCTTTATCACTCATCAGCATACGGATAAAGAAAATTAAACTTTAAGTTTACGACTTAAATACTAAAATCGAATAACAAGGGCACGAGAGAAATAAAGTTGTTTTTAAAATGGTCCCAAAGCAATTTCTGTACCAATGTGTATCTGATTTAAGGTGGCTTGGCGTTGAAACCGTCTTATTAAGATTCTGTGATTATTTATACTGACAGATCCTTATAACTACGGACGACCTTCTCTTTTACTCCAATTTAGGCATCATGAGAGTGACAGAGACAATCGTCCGTACGAATATCGTTTTTCGCGGTAGCGTGGACTCCAATCCATACGCCAATCGCTACTTGAATATTTTTTAGTCGAATCTTCAATCTACTGCTGTGCATATGACTCCCCCATAAACACTCCAGCCACCGACTCCCAGCAGCCCCTACGAGGTATTCGGTTATCTAGTTCGACGTCCAACTAGTGATATGCCGTTCCCGGTAAATTCCCAACTTTACTATGGGGAACATTCCTAAATTATACATTTTCCCATAGTAATATTGGGAATTTACCTGGAACGATACATTTCTAGGAGCATGTAAGAAATCGAATCTTAAATTTAAACATTTGTACGATAAGTTTAGTCGTATCATTAAATTTTAAATATCCTTTAAGAAACATGACTACAAGTAACCACCAATTAACTTAAAATGACTAATAAATCGGTTGCCATCTTGAAATAATTTCCAAGTCTTCGCAGGTAGCAACGCTATCAAAAAAAGCATTAACATTAATTAACCAAAACAATCTTGCATTGTGGTCCCATAATCTCTAAATAAATACAGGTGCTCGCACAGTGGGCGATACGCTAATCTCCGGACAAAAACCCACACATTTATCTACGGTTTTTACACGTAAACATTCAATTTAGTATCGAGCCGTGATAAGGGGGGTTACGGAATTGATAAGCTGCCACGCGTCGCAAGGTGCATTAACGAAAAGATTAGATCGACAAATATTAGTTTTCAGAATAAAACTGTTCTTAATTCGTTTTTTGTGTCAGATAACGCCGCAGGTGCCACAAAAAAAAGCTTGCTTCACAATTTACTGTGAGAAAATATCCACTTTTATAAACGTTGCTCAAATGCTAAATAACTAACAAAGCAATAAAACAAAACCTAAGAATTGAATTCGGCTTAAAAACATTTTTTTATCCGCTTCCCACGTATACAATACTTACAATTTCACCTAAACAAATAGGATGGGCATGATCTTACGGCGGCGTGCCAAATATTTAACGGTATATAAATTAGTAGGTTAGCTCGCCCTCCCGCCGTGGTAGACGTGCCATGGCAAAAAAACCTTTTGTGTCTCACCTTATTATTTACACCTCTGTGGGACAACACCGTCGGCCGGAATCGCAAAAACTTTTAGTGTACAAATGTATTGTAGCAAGCGTCAATGGAGCGCTTACGCTGACCGGCGCATTGTATACTTAAAAACCCTTAGCTCGATTATGTTCCTTGTTAATGGGTGGTACCCATACCTCCTTCATTCACAAGAAAACCTTTCTAGTAACATCTTATAAGAAATCAATACGTAACCTGGATAGTTGGAAATGCGTTTCCCTAAAAACTTCATACCTTGCACATTAAAACTGTGAAATGATTTGCCGTCAACGATATTTCCTGACCGATACGACAAGAAAAGAGCGTACTCTTATCTTAAAGGCCGGCAACGCGCTAGTGACTCCCCTGGTTTTGCGCGCCCATGGGCGACGGTAATTGCTTCTCTGGCGTCCGTCCGTTACTCGTTTGCCACCATTGTCATAAAAAAAAACAATGATAAGTGCAACGGATAAGCAACGATAATGTGATTATGCCATTTTTAAACATAATTGGGTCGTGCATCATTGAGACGTATCGACCGAATTTCATGGTCGTTTCACCCTAATGCGCCGCCATGATGGATCCAGTCGGCGACTACAAAGACGCATTGACAGTCCCTCCCTCATTATGCTCTCACATGCCTGAAGAGATTTTGTCCGCTGACCGGCCCACCGGGCGACAAAAAATTCGATGTAACAAATCAAATTATTTTTTTAAATTTTTATGACTTGCTAAACGGTGCCGCAGAGTCTCGTAGAGCGGTGGAACGTAGTGCGATCGCCAACCCGCCTGCCAATCGTAGCATTATGGCATTGATACCGCCATGCTCAGGTATCACTCTGTGGCGGTTGTGGGGAAGCTCTATCACAAAATAGACAGGTACAGAAGTCAATCACATGTATGTACTTCACTTTTCATACCTACTCCCGGCGGTCGCTCTAGGGCCGCCAACTATGCTTATGCACGAAAAACTATCGTGGTACTGGCGCTCCTATCTAGTTGTTTGTGATTTGTTGACGAGAATGAAACGGGAAGAATCTATATAACTATCCTAACTAATATTATAAGTTTTTTTTTTTTTTTTTTTTTATGCAAGACTGACCAACGTTTGACCTCAGTCGCACCTGATGGTAAGTGACGACGAGGTCGAAGGTGTAGCACGCTGGTTCAGTAACAGCCTATTCACTCTTGACTTGAAGAGACCCAAATTATATCTTGCCGGGAATACAGACGAAGGGAGCGAATTCCATTCCTTAGCAGTCCGCATTAGGAAGGTAGAAGCGAATCGCTTCGTGCGAATGAATGGAATATTCACAACGTAAGGATGAAACTGCTCCCCTCGCCTGGACGTCCGGTGATGGAACGGAGATGGCGGAATTAAATCGTGCAATTCCTGAGCACACTCTCCAAAATGTATCCTGTAAAACACAGACAAACTAGCAACCTTGCGGCGATGCTCAAGGCTCTGCAACCTTACACTCACTAATTTAGGATCGCCAATGAGTCTGCGAGCTCGGCGTTCTATTGAATCCAAAGCGGCCAACTGATACTTGGCAGACCTGTCCCACAGGTGGCAACAGTACTCCATACACGACCGAACCTGCGCTTGGTAAAGTGTTAGGAGCTGTTCCGGCATGAAGTACCGCTTCACCCTATGTAAGACTCCTAGTTTTTTAGCAGCGGATTTCGCTTTGGCCTCAATAGTGGCGCCGAAGTTCAGCTTAGTGGTAAATTTAACCCCAAGCAGCTCGAGGTGGTCTGTAATTGTTAAGGACACATTCCGGAAAGCAGGAGTCAAGTTAAAAAGGCTCCTTTTGGCGGTGAATAAACACGCCTGTGTTTTGGAGGCGTTAAACCTAACCAAGTTAGCTTCGCCCCACTCATCAACGGCCTTCAAGGTCTGGTTCGTTCGCTCAACCAAAGCTTTCCTAAAGGACTCAGTCTCTCCACCGGTAGTTTGGGCCTCAGAAAAATATCTCTCAGTCACCGTACTGTCGTCTGCATACCCAAAGATACCGGGTTTAAGCAGATCGTTTATATGCAGCAAAAAGAGGGTGGCTGAAAGAACCGAACCCTGAGGCACTCCGGCATTTATTGCCATGCGATCTGATGTGCAACCATCCACTACGACCCTAATAGATCGCTGCCTCAGGAAATCGGAAATCCAAGAGCACAAACCAGCGGAGATTCCGTACGCAGAGAGCTTGCCAAGGAGGCCGTCATGCCAAACCCTATCGAAGGCCTTGGAAATGTCGAGAGACACAGCGAGGGCTTCGCCGCGCTTCTCGATGGCCTCGCTCCAAATGTGGGTAGCGTACACAAGTAGGTCCCCAGTAGACCGATTTCGGCGGAAGCCGTATTGCCGGTCGCTGAGGAGATCGTTACCTTCAAGGTACGCAAGGAGCTTGTTGTTCAAAACACGTTCCATAATCTTGCAGAGTATGGAAGTGATTGCGATGGGACGATAATGCGATGGGTCAGCACGGCTACCCTTTTTAGGCACAGGCTGCACGTTAGCAAGCTTCCACGCTTCGGGAACTTTTCTCATCTTTAGGGAAAGTCGATACAGGCGCGTCAAAACAGGAGACAACTCAGGGGCACACATTTTTAAAACGATTGCTGGAATTCCGTCGGGACCACTAGCCTTATTCACATCTAGACAGCGTAGTGACTTCAGTACTTCCCTTTGGTGAATACGCACCTCAGCCATTGATACTTCGCAGCGGGGCAAAGAGGGAGGTACGGCACTACCAGCGTCTAAATCTGAATTTTCCGCAAATAGAGAGGCAAACAAGTTCGCTTTCTCTTCCGCAGTGTGGGCCAGTGAACCGTCTGGTTTCAGCAGCGGAGGTGGGTGAATATCCCAAGCAATGAAATTTGATGGCAAGACTGAAAACGCTGGTGCAGAAAGTCAAATTAGACATACACTATTTTTTTTTTTAAACATCTCTTAGCTATCGACCTCGGGCAATAACTAACATTAAAATATTAAATGATTTAATAATTGAAAAAAAATAATAAAGGCCCAATTTTTCATTCAGGTGGGCTGTCCGGAACCCAGTTATTCTTGTTTAATGCCGCATAACTTTAAAACTATACAAGATATCAAATTTGTTTTTAGTTCATTTTAATACCATATTAATAAAGAACCCTTTAAAATATTACTTGCTTTCCAACTGTTTAATAAACCCCTTTATTATGTGTAAAGAAATTTGTCCGGCAAAATATCCTTATTACCGCGGACAAATATCATCGACGTTTATTGGCTAAGTTTGACTTCGTACGCCCCCCGCCTCTTGCGCACTTTGAGAGTCACTTCTGCCGCGGCTCTCACCGCAATAAGACGTCGGCAAGATGCCAAATAGATCCGCTACCCACGTCAGAATGTCATTTCGATGTTACGGGGACAAAAAAAATATCATTCCGGAGTTTGCTATATGTTTTTTGTTTCATATTTGTTATTTTTCAAATATTTACAGATCGTGTATTTTGTACTTGTGAGTTTAAATATTGCGATAGTTAAAGAATGTGAGATTTAGTTATTTTATTATAATTTTTTTTCACCTCGGTTTATCATTCCACCAATTTCATTCCGGTGATTTCGGTGTAGTAAAATGGCTTTAATACCCACCAGAATGAAAATAACACCGAAATGATATCAAAAGTAGCTTCACTTTTGTGAAGTGTGTATTATTTGGGGGCACTGCCATGCCCCCGCCAAGTCCGACAAAATAAGATTCCGGTACCATCTTTTTCTACAAGCCATTAAACCTCATGTCGTTTTATGACGGGTAAAGCTAGACCCCTGAAGTTGTGGTTACAAAATAGGCCTTAACATCAATTGGGTGTTTCTCGGTAAACTAGTAAACACCTTTCTTTGGCAAATTTTGACAAAATTACTCAAGTACGTAATTACTAATTATTAATCAAAACAATTTTATAAAAATATTTCAGTGATGTTTATAGTACCATTATTTTTTTTCAAATGTTACTTTATTTATTTATTATATATTTTTTAAGTGTCCGTAGTTGCAATTTCGCGATTTTGGCCAACTTTGATGTGAGATTTATTTGCTTTTAGAATGTCACGAATAAAAAAATTTACCCGGGTATGTCCTAAAACTAAGGCCAAGACCACCGAGGGATGGCCAGCAGCATCCCTAGAGTGCGGTGGAAGCACTGCGATCGCCAACCCGCATGCCAAGCGTGACGATTATGAACACCCAAAAACCATGGCTCGAGTCCCCGACGGCCCCCGGTACCCTGGTTATGCCGGTAGCGGCCAGGGTACAAAAGGGGTCAGGGGTGCTAAGAATCCTCGGGCGGGATCCTGCTACCGACGACTCCTGGCCCTGGCAACATACAACACTCGTACGCTGCGGACCGAAGAAAAGGTAGTGAAATTGGAGGAAGGGTTGAGCAGGTTGCATTAGGATATAATAGGGTTATCTGAAGCCCGAAGAAACGGGAAGGACACGATAACCCTGAAGTTCGGCAACACGCTCTACTTCCGGGAGGGCAACCACCAGTCCCAAGGAGGTGTCGGGTTTATCGTCCACAAGTCCCTCGTAAACAACGTCTTGAAGTTCGAGAGTGTGTCGTCCAGGGTGGCCTACCTGATACTCAGAGTATCCAAGAGATACTCGTTGAAGGTCATCCAGGTATACGCGCCGACTTCGACACACACCAACGACGAGGTGGAGGCTATGTATGAGGACATCTCAAAGGCCATGCATAGCTCCAAAACTTACTCCACCGTTGTGATGGGGGACTTCAACGCGAAACTGGGCAAGAGAGACGGCGCAGAGCTGAGAGTGGGGCAATTTGGATACGGACGTCGGAACCACCGGGGCCAACTACTGGCTGGTTTCTTGGAGAAAGAGGGACTCTATATGATGAACTCTTTCTTCAAGAAACGTGAGCATGGTGGACTTGGATGAGTCCCGATGGTGCAACAAAAAACGAGATTGACTTCACCATGTCGACGAAGAAACATATATTCACATTCACATTCACACGGTTAAGACCGGTAGTGATCACCGTCTGGTTAAGGGCACATTGAATATAAGTGTTCAGTTAGAACGTCCGCGAATGATGAGGTCTACACTCCGGCCAGCACCAATCCAAATCCAAAACCCCGAGAGCTTTCAGTTAGAGCTCCGAACCATTTTGATTGTCTAGGAAGCGAGATGGACGAACTCAACGACGGGCTTGTAGAAGCTGTCCACAGCTCCGGGTCTAAGTTCTTCAAGGCCCAACGGAGCAGTAAAACTAAAAGGCTCTCTAGCTCTACTCGGAAACTCATTAAGGAAAGGAGCGAGATAAAAGTGGCACTTTTTAAAGAAGTACTCGATATGCTAGATGGGAATACACCGGGAGATGGGCAGCAGCATCTCCTAAAATAAAATAATACCAATAAAATAAAAAAACTGCGCGCGCCAACCCGCCTGCCAAGCGTGGCGCGTATGGCAAACCCCCCTCCCCCTAATGGAAAGTCAAATAAAGCCACAGCCCCGAGGTTCCGGCGACCTACGGTGCTCTGGCTCTTGTGGTAGCGGTCAGAGCATTCGCGGGGTCAGGGGTGCTAAGAATCTCGGGAAGAGATCCGGCTACCCACCCCGACGACCACTGGCCCTGGTAACACACAACATACGCACTATGAGGACTGACGAAAAGATCTGCGAGCTGGAAGAGCAGGTTACACTGGGACATTGTAGGGTTATGTGAAGTCCGTAGAGAGGGGGAGGACACCATAACCCTGAAGTCTGGTAACTTGCTCTACCACCGGGAGGGCGACCAACTGTCCAAAGGTGGTGTCGGGTTTCTCGTTTACAAGTCCCTCGTAAACAACATAATAGCCATCGACAGTGTGTCGAGCAGGGTGGTATACCTAATACTCAGATTATCCAAAAGATATTCGCTGAAGGTCATTCAGGTATACGCACCGACCTCGTCACACTCCGATGAGGAAGTAGATGCTATGTATGAGGACGTAAGTAGGGCCATACATACTTCGAAAACCTACTTCACTGTTGTTATGGGGGACTTCAACGCTAAGCTGGGCAAGAGAAGCGGTGATGAGCTGAGAGTGGGGCAATTTGGGTATGGGCAGCGGAACCCTAGGGGCCAGAGGCTGGCCGACTCTCTGGAGAGAGAGGAACTCTTAATGATGAACTCTTTCTTCCAGTAGCCGCCTCACAGGAAATGGACAGGAATGGAAAGTCCGGACGGTTCCACGAGAAATGAGATAGACTTCATCATGACCGACAGGAGACGGATATTCAGTGATGTCTCTGTGATCAACAAGGTAAAGACCGGTAGTGATCACCGAATCGTAAGAGCGTCACTGAATATCAATGTTAGACTTGAAAGGTCCAGCCTGATAAAGTCTACCCTCCAACCTACTCGAACCCATATTCAAAACCCCGAGAGCTTTCAACTTGAGCTCTGTAATCGCTTTGCCTGCCTAGAGAACTTAGCTTCAGTGGACGAGAACAACAACGGGCTAGTGGAAACTGTCTACACAGTAGGGCCTAAGTTTTTTAGACCCCGCCGTAAGGATAGACCTCAGAAATTAACCGAGCGAACCTTAAAATTCATGGCTGAACGACGCTCTCTACAGCTGCAGTCTCCCGTTGACGCGGAGTCATTTAGGCAGCTCAATAGACGTATATCTAAGTCCTTGCGACATGATCTGCGTCTCTTTAATACTAACCGTATTAAAGAGACTATTGAGCGAAACCATGGCTCCAAAGTGTTCGTAAAGGATAAGTCTATTGGGCAAAGCCAGCTGACAAAGCTGAAACGGGAAGATGGCAGCATAGCGTCGACCAAAGCAGAGGTTTTAGGCGAGATCGAGAGGTTCTATGGACAGTTATACACTTCGGTCGCAAAGCCCGTTGACAGCTTGGTAGGAGATCCAAGAGCCAAGCTGTCCCGACATTAAACCGAAGATATCCCGGACATCAGTCTGTACGAGATTAGGATGCCCCTAAAACAGCTTAAGAACAACAAGGCGCCGGGCGAAGACGGAATCACTTCAGAGCTTCTGAGAGCGGGTGGAATACCGGTACTTAAAATCCTCCAGAAGCTCTTTAGCTCCATTTTGTCCGAGGGCAAAACGCCTGAAACATGGAACAGAAGCGAGGTAGTCCTGTTCTTCAAAAAAGGTGACAATAGCCTATTGAAGAACTACAGACCCATCACGCTTCTGAGCCATGTCTATAAGCTATTTTCAAGGGTTATCACGAATCGTTTCGAACACAGACTTGATGACTTCCAGCCTCCCGAACAAGCCGGTTTCTGAAAAGGCTATAGTCCCATAGACCATATCCATAAGCTGCGGCAAGTTATACAGAAGACCGAAGAGTATATGTAACTTGCCATTTTGCTTAGCGTTTGTGGACTATGAGAAAGCCTTCGATTCGGTGGAAACATGGGCGGTGCTTGAGTCTCTTCAGCGATGCCATATTGACTATCGGTACATCGAAGTGTTGAAGTGTTTGTATAGTAACGCCACCATGTCAGTCCGAGTACAGGAGCAGAGCACGAAGGCGATTCCATTGCGAAGAGGCGTAAGGCAGGGAGACGTTATCTCTCCGAAACTGTTTACTGCCGTAATGGAAGACGCCTTCAAGCTCCTGGAATGGCAAGGGCGTGGCATCAACATCAACGGCGAATACATCACTCACCTTCGGTTTGCCGACGATATCGTAGTCATGGCAAAGTCGATGGAGGAACTCAGCATGATGCTCGATGACCTCAACCGAGTTTCACAACCGGTGGGCTTGAAAATGAACATGGACAAGACGAAAATAATGTCAAATGCCAATGTTGTGCCCACCCCAGTCTTTGTTGGGAACTCGGTACTCGAAGTTGTTGACTCGTATATTTACCTAGGACAAGTAGTCCAATTAGGTAGGTCCAACTTCGAGAAAGAGGTAAACCGCCGAATCCAACTCGGTTGGGCAGCGTTCGGGAAACTACGAAATTTCCTTTCGTCCGACATACCTCAGTGCCTCAAGACGAAAGTATTTATCCAATTTGTGTTACCAGTGATGACTTACGGCTCCGAAACGTGGTCTTTCACTATCGGCCTCATCTCAAAACCCAAAGGCGCTCAACGAGCTATGGAGAGAGCTATGCTCGGAGTTTCGCTACGAGATCGACTCAGAAATCAGGAGATCCGTAGGCGAACTAAAGTCACCGTCATAGCCCACCTGGTTAGCAAGCTGAAGTGGCAATGGACAGGCCACATTGCACGCAGAGAAGATGGCAGATGGGGTCGAAAAGTGCTCGAGTGGAGACCACGGACTAGCAAGCGCAGCGTAGGACGTCCACCCACAAGATGGACAGACGACCTCATTAAGGTCGCCGAAAGACGCTGGATGCAAGTTACTTCCAGCCGGTACATGTGGAGATCCAAGGGGGAGGCCTATGTTCAGCAGTGGACGTCTTATGGCTGAGATGATGATTGAACTTGGCTGATTTAGGCAGTTCTTAGCATTTTTCTCATTTTAGTGTATATATATCATTCCTGTGTTTATTTTTTTCATTCCGATGGGAAAAATGTCATTCAGGTGGAGTATTATATCATTCCTGTGTATACTTATCATTCACGTGCGAGTAAATTTTTTTATTCTCCGATAATTCACAAAATGCTTAAGATATCAAGTGCTCTGTAAGAGGCTTATCAAAGAACAGCCTGAGGTGTCGATTAACATTAAAAGAAACATCGAAGAAACGTAAATAAAGATTTACACCGGAATGACACAAAAAACTAGTACTGTTGAAATTGACCCAGGTAGTGATGGACGACAGAAATTCAACTCAACCGATTTCGCGAGTGACCAAAACGCTTTGCTCCCAGATGGGTATGCGGCAAGTAACTCTGTCTGTCTGTCTCGCTTTCACGGTATGTTCAATAGTATTGAACCGATTTAAATGAAATTAGGTATGGAGAGTGTCTGGGTTGCGGGAAAGGACATAGGATAGTTTTTGTCAATCATCAACATCACCCTGAATTTATGCAGACGAAGTCGCGGGCAGAAGCTAGTGGAAATATAAATGAATAATATAAAAAACAGTCCACTGAACTGTTTTAATAACTTTTTTTTCGTTGCTCCATTATTGCATTTATAAAATAATTTACAAACGCACGTCCCAAGCGGATGGCACTCAGGCTGGTAGTGGTCCGAACTGGTCCGAGATATCGTGTCTGTGAGCAGTGTCTATGTGTGCGTGCGATCGAGCGCGCTTGTATGGAGATTGATTTCTGTACCTGTCTGTTTTGTGGCTCTATGTCCAGCAGTGCATGCTCGTGTAAAGCGGTGCCAATATTTGCTCGACTTCGACAGGTTCCGATGTGTCAGGGTGCACTATTGGCCAGCTACTGGGCCTGGTCGCTTTAAAGTACATGTCATCTATTTCAAAGTATACTTTTCCATGTGTTGATGTAAAATATATGCAAGGTAACATGCAATATATTTAAACATGTATTTATAAACACAATTACAAAAGGCAATATACGGTGCGCGGACGCACCTTCTGAAGCCCACTCACTGTTATGACAAGGAAACACACTTATTTATTCATTCGAGGGTTATTTACATTTTAAAACTAATGGTCAAAAAATCAGATGAATTGACCGACTTATTTTCTGGCTGATCTTCTTAAACAAAAACTTCTTGCCCAATTTCTGGTTATACTATACCCTTTATTACATTATTTTTACTGAACACCTGGGTTGAAATGTAAGACTCTAATGATAGAATTAATATCGGGTCTGCCAGTCTTGGCCAGAAGTATTGAACACCCATGCTTCTTAAATGAAAACTCGATATTTTTGGGATAGTATTTACATCTTTTCTGATGACATATTATCAATTCATTTAAACTGCTTAGGTATTGGTTGCCGTGGCTGGTGATTGCATAGAAAATTTGCAATAAGTCACTTCGTTGTAGATCCGAATTTTTGGTGCTTTTTGTTTTCTTATTTAACACGTATGTACTTTTAAATATTGTTAACTGATGATCTCTTGTTGTGTATAGTCAACCAATTTCATTTCTAGGCCACTTCGAACCTTGTCACAGTGACGTTATAATAAGAGATCTTTTGCGTCTTTCATATAGATTTTCACTGTGATAAGGTACGAAGTGGCCTAGAAATCAAATTGGTTGACTGTACATATATCTTAATACCAGATTTTTTTTAACTTTTTTTAGAGTTACAAGAAAAAAGTGTGTGCAATACTTATGATTAAAGCTGTAGTTTCGCAGCATATTCCAATGCAAACAAACAAACCAATAAACAAATCTTTATAATAGACATAATAGTTATGAACCTATAAACACTTCAGGATAGAAAAGTGATATTACACGGCATTTGCTTTAAGCAGCGATTCATGTTAATAAATGTTAATTCTTGCTGTTATTTTGTAGCATTACGGCATGACCGTAGCCGCCGGCTGTTCATCGTGTGGCACACGCTGTCAGCTACTAGGCTAGCTGCCTCGGCTGGCCTCGGGCTTGGAGCGGAGGTGTTCTTGTAGCCTGCTTGACATCCTAAGCTTGAGTAGTTCGTAATCTGTTCATCACTACATGTGAAGCAACGACGCAGATCTGACAAAGTATTCCCTGCTTGATAACCTCGCTGGTTTAGCTTGCAACCCTTGCCGCCGACTGTCCATCGTGGGCACACTCTGTCAGAGCTGCTGTAGCCTGCTTCAGAATCTTGATGTAACCCATACAAGTCAATTCCCGCCGGCTTTACTAACTTTCCGGCAGTTCAAACTGTTCATGTAGAAAAGTCAAAGCCATATTGACTCCGTCTTGAAACAAAAGAAATGCAACCGCTACTGGTAGGTTTTAACCATTCCCGCCGGCTGTCACACCTCTGGCACACGCTGCAGTCTACCTGAGCAGGGCTAGGCTCGGCACGGAGCTACGTAAGCCGTGTCCAGCTTGGCACACCCGCTGGTGCAGCTCGCAGCAGTAGGCTCGCGTGAACAGCTGCCCGCAGTGCTGGCAACGGAACAGCTGTGAGGGTCGTCGCTGGTCCACTGAGTGACGGCATACGCTGCAGTCTCTACAAATTGAAATATATGACATGTACTTCAGAAAAGTGGCCAGGGCAACTGACGTCTGAGGCAGGAAAGCCTAAAGCAAATCAATAATATATTTGATTTAATAATTTGAGTTGCAAGTTAAGACAAGTTAAATAGTAGTAACCAAATTGTGGAGCCGGTCACAACTATCTGAACATACACTTAATCGTCTTGACAATAGAAATAAAACAACTAAAACGGATTTAAAGTTTAACCCAAAGTCTTGAACCCTTTAGCAGCGTTCGTGGTCATCGGGTAATTAGTATACGCGATAGAATCCGTTTTAGTTGTTTCATTTCATGAGTAATTCGCGGCAACCGAAGAAAATATGAAATAGAGGCGTTGTTAAAATATTTGTGACCACCACAGTTACGATATATCAGATGGCGACTACTCTCGCGACTAGAAATAAGTGTAGCATTTTTTCTTCCACTCTTACTAACAACTTGGATGTGAGACTGTCATAGGTATAGCTAATATTTATGCAAGCATAGTTGAATATAGCTTTTGTAAGAATAGGCAAATAGTTTTCATTCTTTACCTGGATTGACCTAAATCATGGCATAAGATGTGCGCGCTGAGTTGCGACGGGCGCGCAAAGGCTGCTCCACAAATATTACAGATATAGTTGGCATTCCCGCGCACAGGACGCGAGTCCCTCGTCAAGTAGCAGCTCAGGTCCGGCAGGAAGGACAGGATCTGCTTCACAGCTTCTGTGGACAGCCTCAACAGGGTAAGCAAGCCTAGAGGCTCGGTATTAACTGCTATTCTTCGATCCTGTCGTTGAGGAACCTCGCGATAAGAAATATCTTTCACAAACACACTGTCGCTTCGAGACTGAAGTTTAGTTTTAGAAAGAGATGCTGTTACTTCTGTTGAGCGTTCTTTCGTAGGTATTTCTACATTTACTTTGACCGGCGATCGACTTGTACTCAACATGTCTGCTATCTCGCTTCTTATTTTGTTGCTTTTATCCAACTCCTCGTGGAGTATTTTCTCTAGTTTCATGTTCATTAAGGAGTGTGAGGGCGCCGCGTTAGAGTCAAAGGCACAAAACGATGTGTTAGTCATGGCGTTTCCAACTATGCTTGTTGTTTCTTGACTTTTGTCCGTAACATCAATCTCATTTACATGTTGATTATTGTCAACGCTGATCGAAACTTTGTCATTAGATATATTTTCGTCTGCGATTTCATTTGGTCTAAATCCTGATGCAAATGAATTAAATAAGTGTATTACTGTGTTCAATTTTTCTTCAAGATCTTGGATTGTTGGCTTAGTTACATTATTAACTTCTTTTAGAGTCTGAATTGGATTTGCTACTGTATCATGTTTAATTATTTTTGTAAATATATTTTCCGCTTCATCAATATTTTTCAAAATAGCATGAATTTCATTACTTGTTGTCTGTATTTCAATATCCAGTTCATCCGTACATTTTCCTATACTGTAACCTCCTAACGTGATGTGGGTTTGTACATCTCTGGTTTGCATCATATCAATCACAGATAATTGGTATAAGCTATTTGATTGAATCTGTTGGACATGTTGGACATCTGTTTTCGAAGTCGGTCGTGACAAAATACTTTCATGAATTACATTTGTAGGTTTATCATATGTACGATGACTGTCAATGCTATCTCGACTCTCGTATTTTCTTGTGTCTTCTGACGCATAAGGTAAGTAATTATGCTTATTTCCATACATTCTGCTTGACATACTTTCATCATAGTAATCCTTGCTTTCATAACCTGTCAGGTTTTCTGTATTTACCTCATCTGGTGTATGGTACACTTCTTGCAACATCTCCCGATAAGAATCAGACTTACGTAAATTACTATTTTGGTCATAATATTCTTGTGTTAGTTTGGGATTGTAATTTTTCTTAGATACATATTCTGATGAGAAGTATTTTGATGACCCCTTTTTCCACTTTTCTGTTTCTTTTTCTTTCTGTCGGTTGATTAAATGCTTTATCAGCAACATCTGCAGCTTGGCGTTCCTCTCCATTACTTTATCAACAAAACTAATGTCGTATTTATTTTTTACTGGACGACAGTAGGTGGTTTTCTCAGCGTAGGATTTCTCGGGTATATTTTCTAAAGATGTTTGTTGATAATCATCTCTGAATCTTACTTTTTGCTTTGGTCTAGCTTGGCCTATATTTAATACATTTTGTTTGGTTATAGAGGTATCATTATCAGCATCATTAGAATCACTACTGTTGCAATTATCATGATAAGTCATTAAGATACGCTCGTCATTTTCTTTACTGGAGTCACTGGAATGTCGGAACTTATAAATGTAATTAGCATTATTAACGGCATATGCGTAAACTCTACTGGTCTTGTACTGGGTTACCTGTGTGATAGATGTATATTTGTTTCTCTTTGAATTATTTTTGTTGATTTTAGAATTAGGATTGGCTTCTTCTGCATTGAAACTTTCGCAAACATCGGAATATCTTGCTATTAACTTATTTATTCTCACATCGAGTGCGTCTGGTGTAGATTTTTTACGTTTAATTTTATCCATAATTTTAATGACACGGAAATTTTGTTTGAGCTTAAATAAATCGTAAAATCTCAAGTTCGAAGGTATACAACTGTCACTCACTTTGTTATTTAGCTGTCACCGCCAGCGCGCACTCTGACACTGTCAACTTTACACTAAGTATATAATCAAAAAGATTGTTTGTGTTATGTTTGAGTGTGAGGTTCTATCATATGAAAAGTACGTTCAAAGAATATAATACTCACTAAGGAGTAGAGTTTGGCCAGTGAAAAAAAATTGGTTTACTCACTTAAAGCATAGACGATTGAATCATACCGTCTCTTTCTTTCGCTTGCACTACGACCCCAAAAAAGGGATGAGTACCTATAGTTTATTTTTTCAACTTTAAGAGTAACAATCGAGTAATAATTGGTTAGTCAGACTCTATGTTTGTACTAGCCCGAATTATAAATACAATATAAATATGCACATACGCAATTAGTCTTAAGGTAACACTACGAGTACTTAATTACAAAAGGTGCGTCCACACCGCTGCCCTAAATACGCAAACGGTACGGAATCGCAGTGGCGTGCTGTAAACATCAAGACTTCAAGGCTTGGTCACATAGGGCGCGTTTTGCGTGGCGTGGCGCAGCAGGGCGCGACGCTGCCGTCCAAATGTGTGTCTTATTTCGTTACATTAGCCACACCGCTGTCACGTCCCGCTGCGCCACGCTCTCAAAACGCGCCTATCTGCCCAAGCCTTCAACGCATGCTCTCCACACCGTTGTACCCTCACCATGAGTTGTGACTTTGACGTTTTCGATAACGAGTATCGAGTTTACTATCTGTGCATCTCGTTCGCACTAAAATAGTACAAGCGAGATGCACAGATAGTAAATTCGATACTCGTTAACGAAAACCTCAAAGTCACAACTCATGGTGAGGGTACTGTTCAAAATACGCAGACGCAACTTGTACGTCATGACGTGTCCCATACGAAAGATTGACGTAGCTTAATTTACGATACTGCGTATTTTAAGTTTTAAGCAGCGCGTCTAGTTACATTTTGACATACTAAATTAAACCCTAGTATTAAGTAATATATGTTTTGAAATGAGAAATCGGTTAGAAAGAGAATCAAAACAAAAAGCTGTATCTCACTCATACATAGTTGTGACAAATTGACTTATTGTAATGTTGCTAGAAAGAATAATTACTGGAGCACGCATCCGCGAGCGCCAGTAAGGGACAATATTTTGCAGCCCAAAATGTAACATTTCACTATAGTTTTGCTTCACAGGCCACTCTTATTCACCAAATTTATTAGCTTATTCTTTATTAATTATCGCAACTTCGGTTGAAAACACAAGAAAACCCCTCCTGTTTGTATCCCTCCAACTTAGACAGTTCTGAAGGGGAACAAAAATATGTGAGACTATGACAAGGACGGACGAAAATGGCGCCGTCTCTGCCATACCTATGGAAAGTTACTTAAAACCATCCCTTTCGATCGTGGTATTATTATTAGCACGCTCCGTCTGGTTAAATGTAATGTTGTCATGATTCTATGCTATCAACTCCTTTCTGTCACCCTTTTTGGTCAAACTATTTAGCCTGCACGTAGGTTTGATCACACGTCACAAGTTCAAAACTGTAGGTAATCCGCGCAGGCTTGGGTGGTCCGCGTTACTACCGGGGCCACCTCCGCGATTTTACTCGTTGCTGGCATTTCAACATTCTCGGCCATTTAATAAATAATAATAATAAATGCTTAGGAACAATGTTACACAAATCGACTTGTCCTACTGTGTAGGTGAAAAAGTTCACTGAAAGACCAGGCCCCACATATTTCGCCACAGCGATAATTGTCACGATTCCCGACATATGTAAACTTCTGACGTTGCAGGTGTCCATTGGTTACATTGACCGCTTACCATCGGGTGGGACGTGTGCTTGTTTGCCACCAACACGTTAGATTTAGTAAAATGCTGTTATTTTTTATTGTATAGTCTATAAATAGGTAGTAGTTTGGTAAAGAGCTCTTGACAATTGTCACGATCCTCAGAAGAAATTTCGATATTTTTCGACATGTGATTAGTCCTCTGTCGGAATTTCGCGACAATTGTCAAGAGCCTTTCATCTAACTACTACTTAATATCTATCACTCGGTCTTGTATAAAAAGTAGGTACTAGTTACTGAGATTTAAACCCAGGACCGTCGGCTTCATAGGCAGGGTCACTACCCACTATGCCAAACCTGTCGTCCTCTACATATATAACGTCCATGACCCAGGAACAAATATCCGAATAACCCAACATACAGAATTCACATTTAGTTGTGTATAAAAACATGGGCTATTTCTTATCAAAAACAACGTAATAAAGAAGTGTTGACCGTTCTCTTATTAGGGTTCCGTTGACTAAATGGCAAAAACTAAACTCTTTATCACTCCGACAGAGATCGGGCCTAGCTGAGTTTCTTGCTGGAGTCTTCTCAGCAGGCTAAGGTTAGCGAAGCAGTGACAAAACTCCCATTAGCTCGACGCCACACCACTCAGATTCGGTAGAGACCGTCTGAATCAATCTCGCTGGAGGCGTAAACTCAGTTAAGAGTATTCCAGTAGTTCAGACCAAGTCTGGTGCGGATTTTCCCCAAAAAAAGGATGTCAAAATATAGCAAATAAAAATAGAAGAAATGTTAACCAAAGGTGTCTTTCGAATACCGCTACTGAACCGTAAAATTGTCGGTATTTTACCGAAATATTATTTTTTGTATTACTGGACTTGAATGATTAAACCTTCAAAATAATGTATATTTGAAAAAAAAAAAGAAATATGTCTATGAAGTTGTGCGATCATGAATATGGATTGACGTGTTCACGTTACTACTACATAGACCAGGGGCGCTACCGCGAACAACGATATTCGTGAATTTCGGACGATTGTCTCTTTCACTCTCAGGACACCTTTAATTGGAGTAAAAGAGATAGATGCCCGTAATATACGAACTTCGACGTTCGCGGTGCCGGGCCAACTACTTTAGCTAAGATTTTCACCTATATATTCATTTTAATAATGAATTTAACTTCATCATCATCATCATTTCTGCCGTAACTTCCATTGCTAGACATAGGCCTTCCCAAATATAACTTGTATTACCTTGGGGGTTAGTTGCCATAGTCGCCACGCGCCACTAGGCACGCGGGTTGGCGACCGCATCCGTCGGCTTTTCCCATTTTGACTTTATATCAGTTTTATTTTATATAATATTTCAACCTTAGCTACCTACGTCGAAGTAGCATAACTAGTAAACTTTCGGCGTCCTTTATCTATCTTAATTACGCAAAAATATACTCAATTATATTACAGCGATAAACGATAAAACTAGCATTAACGATCATAGTTTTTATTAATCGGAACCGAATGTTTATAGGTTTTTTTATGGCAGTTTCGTCGCGCCGTGTCGTGTCTCTTTCGCGGGCGAAGCGATTATGTAAAGTGTCTTGAATAATCAACTAAAAAAAACCTTTTTTATAGACTAGGAGCATTTCATTAGGAATCTTATACGGAAATGTTGATAAGGATAACATTTAAGGACTTTAGCTAATAGTTATAACGTAGCTCTTCTAATCTAGTCTCTTCTTACAGAATGTGTACTACTTATATTCTGTAGGCACTTTTATTGTTTTAATAAATATATATAAACTCTGAGCGTCCGCAAAGTAGACCCAAGATACGGTGGGGGGACGAAATCAAAAGGACTGCTGGGAAGAAGTGGCTCCAGGTTGCACAAGACCGTCACAAATGGCGTAAAATGAAGGGCTGAGGAGAGAAAGAGAGAGCTAAGCACTTTAGTTCCTGCGCCGTTGAAACATATAATATATAATCATAGCTTGTGTACTAGTTCCCCTTAACAACAATTTAAATTCAATGGTTATTCAATTAGGCACACACAGTCGGGCAAATCAAGATTAATACTGAAAAGACGCCCTTGTAGAGGTCACGTAGAGTAGCGGGCTCAAAACACTACCCTTAGCCACCCCACGTACCTACCACCGAGCCGTGTTTTAATAGCCTTGTAAAACATGCTTACATTACTTCGCTATACATTGCCACGTCAACCAGTACATGTTTGCCATAAATGATTATCGAAGTAGAGATGTATTCTGACTAAAGTTGAGAATCGATTGTGTCAAAGGCTTAAGCAAAGTCCTACCTCACCAGACGTGTCAGTTACCTACTCCAAGGTGAAGGCTGGCGATTGCTCGTCGCCATGCCAGCAGCCTAATCAATCTGTTGATAAATAAGTTCTAATATTCTGGTAATTTCTCCTCAAAGCCAAGACAATTAGACCTACCGCAACGTGCTTATGTCGCTTACCATAAGGCTTAAAATGGTTTGACGATATTTCATATATTTTATGAGTATATTATTATTTTATGAAATATTTACTCGTACTACGCAATATTGTTTATTAGCTGATTGTGGTTGTTATCAAAATCACTGTAAATGTAAATATGAGATTACGGTATTAGATATGCGTAAAAAAAAAACTAGTAAAGATCCGAGTATGTAATCATCTCTTTTTTTAAATCTCGTGTAACATACCTACTTCGACTTGGATAGCCATTAAACTGTGACGAGAAACCATCAGATAATAGGCAGCAGCGTGTCTTTAGAGCGGTTGATCACACTGCAATCGCTAACCCGCCTGACGAGCGTCGTCATTATGGCATTAAACCCCCTCAGTGATCGCTCCATGTGGCAGTCTTTGAAGGAGTTGGATGTTTGTGCCTTTTTTTTATACGACTGTGAATAAAGTAACAAATTGAAGATATTCAAAATGATTGACATTAAGAGTCCCTCTCTCATGTCAGCTAAGTTTAAGTAGTCCTCTCGACCATTCATAAGATCGTCGCCTCCATTTACGATCATGTTAATTTCGATTGTGGCATCACCAAAACGTGTTCACAGCACGGTCCGGCATGATCCATAAACATCATAATAGGAAGAATAGAGATTCTAGCGACAAAATCAAAGAAAAAAAACGTGACGCGAAAACCTCTAGAAATCAAACTCACAAAGCCTTAACGACATTATAAAGCAATTCGAAATTCGAATGAACGAAACGGGTATAAAAAAGGCCATTGAGGCTCCGTTGTGCGAGGGAGACGTAGACAGCATTGTGTTTGTATAATGGTTTATCTACATGCGCCCGCGATTGTGTCGGGCGTTTTTTTTTTATTTGATGTTATTTATGAATAATACGGCATTGTAGGGCTAGTTTGGGTTCCGTCTGGTTTTGGGGTTCGATGGTGACATGCTCGAATTAATGGTGGTCTTATTTATGCTTCGTTGTTGTAGGCTTGTTACTTTATAACAAGTTGAGTGTGGACGTCATCACAACAATGTGTGCTGTCGCCATCAGATATATCGGTGCTGTGGAGGTGGTCACAAATATCTGAACGTACAATTTATCGCGTTGTTTGGATATTTGTGACACAACTCCGATATATCTGATGGCGACACATAAAAGCTAATATAATAATTAGAAGCAAATCATAATAGCGATATGTGAATTTAATAAACAAATAAATAAATCATAATCATTAATAACACCATTGTGACATATTGCTATGATATATGTTTGCAAAAGTCTCTTAAAATAAAAAATAAAAAATAAATAAAATATTTCGGACATTCTTACACAAATCGACCTAGTCCCACGGTAAGCTCAATAAGGCTTGTGTTGTAGATACTAGACGACGATATACATAATAAATAGATACATATAAATACTTAAATACATAGAAAACATCCATGACTCAGGAACAAATATCTGTGCTCATCACACAAATAAATGCCCTGACTGGGAATCGAACCCAGGACCTTCGGCTTCATAGGCAGGGTCACTACCCACTAGGCCAGACCGGTCGTCAAAAGTCTTAAAAGAAACTTTAGGGCTGCTCAAAGGAAATCTTCAGGAGTCTGCTAAACTAAAATGGTTTTTATCTTGTCACCATAGCGGTCACTTTCTGACTATGTAATATGTGAGTGGGAACGTGACGCAAGATGCGCTAGGCGATCGAAAGAAGACCTATATACCGGGTGTTTCGCTTCTACACCACGAACCTTTAAAAAAAAATTGTTCTAGAACTTTAAAAAAATAAAAAAAAATAAAAATTTAATTTATTACTTGTGATTATTTCAAACAAACTAAATAGTATTTTCAATGTACAGCATCTAATAGTCTAGTTGACGTTTACTGTCAGCCTACAAACTTCATAGTTTTCACAATACATTGCTTGCTTTGAAAATCTGTTTTTAAAAAAAGTTTTTTGTAATATTTAGTAAACTGTGAGTTATTTTCAAAAGTCGTAGATCAAATGTTGTTACGTTTGTGGTGTAGTACGATGCCCAAAGTTATTGCTCTTGTTCCAGGCAACACCCGATGTATGTGTGTATATCTAGATCCTACCTCAAATTTTAATTCACTTTCTAATATCTGTTCTACTTAAGTATAGCCGACCGACGATTTGACGACCGGTCTGGCCTAGTGGGTAGTGACCCTGCCTATGAAGCCAAAGGTCCTGGGTTCGATTCCCAGTCAGGGCATTTATTTGTGTGATGAACACAGATATTTGTTTCTGAGTCATGGGTGTTTTATATGTATTTAAGTATTTATATGTATATATTTATTATATATATCGTCGTCTAGTACCTGCAACACAAGCCTTATTGAGCTTACCGTGGGACTAGGTCGATTTGTGTAAGAATGTCCGAAATATTTATTATTATTATTTAGTAAACTGTGAGTTATTTTCAAAAGTCGTCGAACAAATGTTGCTACATTTGTGGTGTAGAAACGATGCCCAAAGTTATTGCTCTTGTGCCAAGCAACCATATATGTATGGATATCTAGATTCTACCTCAAATTTTACTTCACTTTCAAATATCTGTTCTACTTAAGTATAGCCGACCGAAGATTTGACGACCGGTCTGGCCTAGTGGGTAGTGACCCTGCCTATGAAGCCGAAGGTCCTGGGTTCGATTCCCAGTCAGGGCATTTATTTGTGTGATGAGCACAGTTATTTGTTCCTAAGTCATGGGTGTTTTCTATGTATTTAAGTATTTATATGTATCTATCTATTATATATATCGTCGTCTAGTACCTACAACACAAGCCTTTCTGAGCTTACCGTAGGACTAGGTCGATTTGTGTAAGATGGTCCCGAAATATTTATTTATTTATTTATTTATAGCCTACATAAGTTTTCCAAAATTTGCCGTCGGAACATCAAACGCGCAGCTCCATCAATCGCCACAAGATCGACATGACACGGAGTGGCAAATATTTGGTCGGCGCGCACAAAGCGGGGCTAATCCCTGCGCGCACGCATTCCTCACATACAGGGATGAAAGGACGGACAAAAACACCAGGGTAACATTGCAGACTAAATGATATCACAATCATTGGTTGCACAGATGAAATGTATTGAAATTGACGTCACTAGATGGCACTATATGCACCAACGTGAATTTCGATCGAAATCGATATTATAAACATTTCGAACTCGTATTACGCGTGAATTAGTTTTTTATACAAGACTGAACATGGTTTGACCTCAGTCACACCTGATGGTAAGTGTCAACGTAGTCGAGGGTGTAGCACGCTGGTTCAGTAACAGCTTCTTCTGCCTTGAAAAGATCCAAATTATATCTTTCCGGGAATACAGATGAATCTTCCATGTTCTCGTCAGTCTTGTATAAAAAAAACTTGAGCATGTGTATTGTATAAATCACTAAAAACAATTGAGCGTGATTGCCATGAATGTACAGTAAATATTGACTGTAAAACCATGAAACATTTCCTTGTGTTGACTCGGATAAGATAGGGTTTTCTATGTTCTGTTCCCACGGCCCGCTTAAAACTAAAACAATCATTATTTGCTTACAGCCGATAAGATTACTAAATACCGCCTTTTCTACTTATTTTAATAATAGAATAACATTATGACAAACGCTTACTGTAAACCTTGCAATATTTGTTACCAAACTTGTGCTTTTCAACGTTTATTCCTAACCTAACCTAAACGTAGACAACTAAAGGTACCTAGTAGTGACCCGTCCTACGAAGCCGGGGGTCCCGGGCTCCGAATCATTTATGAGAGGTAGGGCATAGCGAAGTACCATCACGCTCGAGTCTGGAGAAGCCCAACTGGGGAAGTACCTCCTTACAGAAGACCACAGCCATAATAGCACTGCTACCTTTCAGGTATGTAGTGTTGTGTTCCTGATGGTGAGGAAGGTTCCCAGAGCTCTAACCCCCCTTAAAGGTCAGCAACGCGCTTCTGACTCCCCTGGTGTTGCGGGTGCCCATGGGCGACGGTAATTGCTTACCATCAGGTATTCCGTCTGCTCGTTTGCCGCCTTATGTAATAAAAAAAAATAGCAACGGCATTTATCACAAACATGTGTTCCTGAGTATCTATATATATCTCTCTTTATATGTATCTATGGCCATAGCCACAACACTATTAGCCTTACTAAATGGCGTTCTGTTTAAGATTAACTCTCCCAAATATAAGTTTGCCAACCATACCAAATGCAACCTGTAAATATTATATTAAATTAAAACATAATTTAACATACCCTACCTATTAGCCACGAACGTCCACTGGCGTACTTACATAGGTTGCCCCCAAAGGGGTTAAGTGCTAGGCAGTATGTTTAAAGAGTTGGGAATCATCTGACGAAGGCTGCTGCCGTTCCAGCTTTCCAGCCTTGTGATTCCCAGGCAGTTTAGGGACAGTGCCCGGGTGCATTCAACTTAGAGTTGAAACTAATCATTAACATTGTTTTAAGCAGTAAGATTATCTTGTACGGACTGACAACCAACTTAAATTTGAGGTTACCTTGTCACAATTCAATGTATATACAAGTCTATATAACCACATGGTGTTATTTTTCGATTAGTTTGACTTAGCATGTTCTCTGAAATATATTTTTAATTTAATGTTGAAGTGTAGACTCGCTCGCTACTCAGAGCGTTTTAGACAAAAAACAAAGTTGGAATATATTACAAACCAATCCCGGGCATTTGGCACGCCCACCGCCCGGCCTTAAGGCTGAGTGCTCAAACATTTGAATAACTTTCGTTCTGTATTCAATAATACATACACTCATCGGGTTTGGTTAAAGAAATCGAGAAGAATATTTGGATCACGAACTGCCAACCGATAGGGAAGCTTTAAGACCCGGGTATGTCCTTAAACTACGTCCAACAATGAGAGGTAGGGCACAGCGATGATCATCACGCTTGAATCTGGAGCAGCCCAACTGGAGAAGTACCTTATCCTTACAGAAGACCACAGCCATAATAGCACTGCTACCTTTCAGGTATGTAGTGTTGTGTTCCTGATGGTGAGTAAGGTTCCCAGAGCTCCAACCCCCCTTAAAGGCCGGCAACGCGCTTGTGGCTCCCCTGGTGTTGCGGGTGCCCATGGGCGACGGTAATTGCTTACCACCAGGCAATCTGTCTGCTCGTTTGCCACCTATGTCATAAAAAAAAAAGAATATACTTACTTTTTATACCAGCCAAGTGCTTAAACGGCTTCCTAAGTCTGTAATTAACAAAGTCTGTAATTAAGGTACCCTTAACTTGAATTGTGACATTAAGGTTTTCCATAACAAGCATTAGTTTACTATCTGTGCATCTCGCATGTACCATTTTAGTGCGAACAAGATGCACAGATAGTAAACTCGATACTCGTTATCGAAAACCTCAATGTCACAACTCATGATAAGGGTACTGGAAGTCTCGGGGTTGAGTCCTGGACGGGTGTGTGTGTCACGAATATTTGTTACTAAGTATTTATCTACTTCCATGTCCTTCGGACTAATTTAAAGCGAGCGCGTCGGAGGAAAGCACCCAAATTTTGAAACGCAACACATAGGAACTTCGGCAGAGTACCATTTTGTATCATTTGGTCGCAAAACGCTAGGTCCATGGGGTCCAGTGCGCACATAGTTTTTGCGGAAATTGCCTGGTTCTGGTTGACGCAACTGGTGACCGAAGAGCTGGCGGCTTCCTAGCACAACGTATCAGTTCTCAAAAGTTAAGCAATGGAAGGACAGACGGACGGAAGTAGTGGATGGACTAACGACCTTATAAATGTCGCCCGAAGGCGCAGGATGTACGTTTCCAATAGATGTACATAGAGGTCCAGGGAGAAGGCCTTTGATCAGTGGACGTCGTATGGCTGATGATGATGATGAGTTAAGTAGTTATGGTACCTACTGGTGGCCTAATTTAGCTTGTATATTATTTGAAAATTAACTTAAAATATCAGTACCTATTGATATGTGGTTTATTCGCTTCGCGATTTCTGCAATAATCTGGTGTACAGTCAAGTGCAAAAATATGTACCGAAAGAATTCTTTCATAAATACGTCCTAAAACCTTATATACTGTACAATAGAGTTGTTCGGTACATATTTTTGAAACTTTGGCAGTGACCGAATTTTTACACTTGACTGTACACTGGAAGTGTTTACGCCATTATTGTCGGCAAATATATTTTTCATTTTTTAAAGGCAATAGGTATCCAATCATCTCCTTAAGAGCTGTGAGAATGCGCGGAATGCAGCCCGGGCCGCCCACCTCCGCGGGCGCCGATACCCTAATCATTTACTCCAATAATCCTGATTTAATACACTTTTATTTCTCTTTGTAAATATGGCTTGATTGCAAATAAGTTTTCCATTTCAAATAACGTAGAGAAGTCAGTTTCTTGCGCAAGTATATTAAATAAGAAAATATTTCAATCTTATTTTGTTATTTGACACAACAATATACAGCCTTGGCCAGAAGTATTAAGAATACATATTTACATATTATCAATTAATCAATTTTTTTTAACTTATTAGGTATGGGTCATTGCATAGAAAATGCAATAACTCACTTCGTTGTAGATCCGAATTTTTGGTGTTTTTGTTTTCTTACTTACTACGTACTCTTAAGCATTATTAACTGATGTTCTCTTAAAACTAAGAACGAATCAAAATTTTTTTTTTAATCATATATGTCATCTATTTCAACTTTTGATGTTCTCTTGTTGTTTACATATATCAAGGTTAGAAAGATCAGAAAATTGTTTGACTACATATAGAAAGACATGGTTTTTCCAGTTACGAGTAGAAGAAAAAAAAGTAAGTGCTCAATAGTTTTAGCTAAGGCTGTACGGTCAACCAATTTGATTTCTAGGCCACTTCGAACCTTGTCACAGTGACGTTAATAAGAGAGATTTTGCGTCTTTCATATAAAGTTTCACTGTGACAAGGAACGAAGTAGCTTAGAAGTCAAATTGGTTGACTGTACTTGCGATACCAATAAGTTACGATACTACAAAAAGTAAAGTGTGACAGGGATTTTAGCAACAACAATCTATTTTCAAAAGTCTATTTCACCGATTTCCCGAATACACGAAGACTAATCAAAGTAAACTAAAATAAAAACCGCCACAAACAAAATCCAGTTTGGAAACATTAGTGCGATAAGAAAACAAAATCGGGTGAAGACCAATCAATTAGCAGGACGATAAAAAATGTAAAAAACCGTGTGGAGGCGATAGATCCTCCAGTTTTAATTATCGACTGATGCGCTGAGCGTTCCGAGCTGAGGTCGCATGAAAAAAATGGTTACGATACAACCTTTTGATGACACCGGGTTCCGTAAAGATGTGAAGTATAAGGCAGTATTTGCTGTTACTGAACCAGCGTGCTACCCTCGACCTCGTCGACACTTACCATCAGGTGTGACTGAGGTCAAACGCTGGTCAGTCGTGTATAAAAAATTGTGCCCCGCCCATTGGGGCCCACGGAGATATATCGGTTAGTTTTTATTTTTTCTTCTTTTTGTATACTCGACGTGTAAAAGTGCCATAAGGCCTACTTTTAAACGTTTGAGTTTGAGTTACTTTGGTTAACTGCGACTGACATCGTTTTTGACGCGATCGCTCAGAGACACTCCCAACATTGCCCTCTCTATTGCCTTTTGGGTGACTTTTATACCCCTTTTATCAGACCCATAGTAAGCGACCACATTTCATACCTATATGTCACCGATGGCAACACACACTATTAAGCTATGTGATTAATATTTTAGATCCCTTTGACTTTTGAACAGCCCGTCAAAAAAATATAAAGCTTTGGAAGGAGGCTTTAAAGGAGGCTTTATGGGTTCAAAACAGTCCTACGGGACCCTGCTCAGGGACAGCTAGATAAAGTTGTCTGCGACCCGTTCGCAGTCGTAACTCACAAATCGACGATCTCTGCGACGATAAACTTACCTGGAGTTTTCGGTTGAGTTACAGTTACAAAGATAACTCTTTGTTTTTATGCAAAACTTCGACAAATCGCCACTGGTTCCCAGTGAGTCCAGGTTGTCCACGTATAATGTCAGATATTGTCTTGGTTTGTCTATATTCACAGTCAACAGAAAACGAAAATAAAGTAAACAAATATGGCTGACTGACAACTTCATCTCTAAGCAAAAAAAACATTTGACACTTCACAAAATATTATTATAGAAGTTCGTTTGCACTGAGCATATAGTATATTTGAACTATACAATGTAAGTAACAAATGTATGTGTATAAAATGCCTACGAAACCATGTATGTTATTTTGAATTGCGTAATTACGAAGCTATGAAGATAATCAATAATAAATAAAAATAATAAAGTTTGTTTCATTATTTTCGTCGTCCATCTTGTGGGTGGACGTCCTAAGTTGCGCTTGCTAGTCCGTTTCCACTCGACCACTTTTCAACCTCATCGGCCAACTGCTTTGCGTGCAATGTGGCCTGCCCATTACCACGTTAGCTTGCTAGTCCAGTGACCTTAGTTCGTCTACAGATCCTCATTTCTGATCCCATTTCTCTGTAGATGGACCTGAGAAAAGAAAGCATTTCTCATTCATATCATTAGTTTCAGTCAATATAACTGTTTTTCATCTGTCCATTGTTCTTAATGGGTTCCCATAAAACAGCGTCTGATCGTTTCATATGAAATAAATCCGTAAAATTCGTTGTTACGTCTCAATAGTGTCCCCGCAATAGACTGTAGAAATAAAAGAGTTTACGCGTCATTTACATCCAACGATATTCCACTAGGGCTTCAAAACAACATAATTGAAGAATTATGTTGTTCTGAATGCTGCTTTTCAAAACTAGTATGTCTTGTTGACATTAGCAAAATACCATCATTCTTATAGAAATATTTATGTGTGCAATAAAAATACCATATTCAACTTTTGTGTTTTTACATATATTGACTACAGACTTTTCGATGGATTGCACTGGTCAAGTGGTCAGTTATCCGCGAGAATGACAGATGTACCTCGTTCTATAGCTTTTAGTAAATACTAAAAAACTCAACTGTTAAATTTCTATGAGTAGTCACTGATATAAAAATCGCAGTAAATCTATGACACATCAGGCCCGGTACCGCGAACATCAAAGTTCGTAAATTTCGAGTATCTCTCTCTTTTACTCTTAATGAGGGTGTCCTCAAAGCTGTCGACGTGTACTCTGTTAAAGGCGTTCAAATACACCTATAAGTTTGCGAAAAAAGTTGGCGAGTCGATACGAGCTGAGTGGCGTTTATTTCAATCTTTGTACGGATATTAAAATTTATTTTACCGTCTATAGCCCAGTCAAAGTCTCCACTTGGAAACCCTAACCCAAAGTTTTCCAAATCGCCACGCACTCGTCTCGTAGCGTGTAAGCGGCCAACCTGCGCAGACGCACCGATTTCACACCGACCGTTCCCACACAGACCAACCCGGTTCTACTCGGGGGTCTATCCGACTAACAACCTGTCTACACTAACCGACATAACCCACACACACGACTTAGACCCTTTTCCTAATCACATAAGGTGCAATATGCCATGTGTGTTAAGATTTCGTTTGGTGTTTACGTCGTTTGTAAAGTTAGGATTGTTTTGTTGTGTAGTCCAGAGTTTTATTGAGATGTAGTTACTTGAATGTAAGGGCAGTTTGATTCTTGGCCCACCGTAGCTTGAACTGACTAAACAAAGGCTGTGCGTGATTGATGACAATGTTGTATGGAGTTCGAATTTTGAATGTCAACTTTCCAAATTTCAGGGCGTTTACGAATATTTTTACTTTTTAACCGACTTCAAAAAAGGAGGTTATCAATTCGATTGTTTGTTGTAATGTAACTAGTGTCCTAGTTATTTAAAACCTAGGTCAGAAAAATCGGCGTATTTCCTTTAAATAATATTTATTATTTATATTTAAGATACTGATGAACATCATACAACTTCCCTTCCAACAGTCTGGCACATATCTACAGTAACTTTCTCCCTTTTTATCAGTGGGAGTAATACGGGAGTCAGATAAAGACAAGAAGACTATTTTTTTCTATGCTCGAAGTAAGACAGTCCCTGGTAAACTATAGACGCTTAAAACCCTGGACTTAAATCTCCTCACTTTTTCTTAAGTATATGTCAACTATTTCAATTTAAAGAAGCTTATTACTTTGCCACGGTTTTAAAAAGGGCAAGAATATTATGTTTTGTACTCGCATTATTTTATGTAGAGGAGAAAACATTAATATTAATGTGTGTGTGTATACATCAATACGGGTTCTTTAATCTCTCAAGATGTTTGTTGCCAGTGCCAAGTGAACACCGCTCTGTAACGAGATTGCGTCGCCACCATGAGACCATTGTGGCTCCTGGCGACCAGAGGGCGGGCTATGTCGCTAAAAGGGTCACCATTATTGTCCAGCATTTATGCTCAGCTTTCTGGGCACCCTACCTAATGAACGAGAGTTTTTCTATTTATACGTTTCCATAATAATTGCGTTTGCTTGTCTTATTTCAATAAAAAAACCTAATCATCGTTTTATCTTCAGGCAGGCCGGTTTCCAAAACTTTAGTCCTTCATGTTCTTGGAATGAATTCGTTTCTAAGCTAAATAGGTCACGCGTCTCGCTGCCCACGCGCAGCGCACTCAAACAGCTCCCATACAAACATGAGTCCGACAGTATTAGTAAACACAATAATACGTATGTCTTCCATTCAGATTTGGTTGAGACCGCTCCAACCGATGTCGTTGGAAGCGAAAACTTGGTGTTATTCCAGTAGGAATAACCACGGGATTTAGAACCTAAATCAGGGTCAAAAAGGGATTAGTTTGCTGGCAACTTAAAGTAAATTTCTGTTTTCTCTGTAAGTACTTTTCTTACCGAGATAAAGCCGTATGTAACGGTATGCCGTTATATACGGTAAGTATATATACTTGAATTTGTATATTTTATGTATGCTTTGTTTTTAGAAATTGTATCGAATGCACCGCACCGCCTACATCTTCTGTTTTGTTCATCTTTTGCCGTAAGGTTTGACTGGTAGAGAATATCTCATGGCCTTATTCGCCTTTTGTACGTTTAGGTTTTCTTATGTGCAATAAAGATTTAATTAAAAACACCTATATATTGCTGGAAACTGTGGAGTTTCATATTTGTATTTAAACTTACATGAGACATGTTTAATAAGAGTATGATATGTAACATCATAGAGTTTTATATTGATCTTGGCCCATAGTCTTATCATTTTAAGTTCTCATATAAATCACCAACCTAATAGAGTTTTGCCTGATATCTATTCTACAACTATTAAATAAATAAACAAAATAAATATTATGGGACATTATTACACAATTGACTGACCCCACGGTGAACTCAAGAAGGCTTGTGTTGTGAGTACTCAGCCAACGATATATATAATATACCTATAAATACTTAAGTAGGTACATATATAGACACCCACTAACTATTATTCTAGCTAATTTAAATGTCCATGATAATATAGTTATACTTAATAAGGACTTATAGTTTTATTATGCAAATATATTTTGTACCGTATATGTTTTCTGGGCTATTTTGTACGTCGGCATCAAAAGTGAGTGCAAGTGATACTTTTTGAATCAAGTTCCAAATGCCATACCAAATGTTCTAATATGACAAAGTCAAAGCTGCAATTCTTATTCCTGTATCATGCGCCAATTGTTTATTTCGTTCGTTCTTACAAACTTCGTTTATTCTGTGAACTTCGTTTCGCCAAGCAAAGTACCGGAAAGTACGTGCTTGCCGATCGAGCCATCGATCTTTCACAACTATGTCATTACACCCACCGAATTCCATAGTAACTCCGCTCTGACGTGACACACAATGCTTCTTCTTTAGCAAACTACCTGAAAAGTTACTAAGCGACCCAGCGATGGATGTATCGCTGTTTTGGTTGCGTTTAGTTCTGCCGTCAAAGCGTTAAATGACTGTCCAGGGGGCAGTCGACAGGTAGAACCATCTTTTTACAGCCAGAATCACGAATCAGGACTTTAATATTATAGACATAAATACTATGATTGCTGCATTTATAAATTGTCAGAGGTGTTTAGATGTTTTCAGTTAAATTTTTAAATTTGAACTTTAAGACGAGATGATAAAGGTTGTATTGGTTGTATCATGGTTGGGTTATGATGGTTTTGGAAGAAAAAAAGTGTTCTTTCGGGACAAGTGCGTGAGGTACGCTTTATTGAAGGTGGGAATGATCCGAGTTTGCTCTGTGAATGCTCGGGATATTGTAGATAAATATTTAAGGAATTCGAACACGCCTTGGACATTTGTTTGTGTGCCACAAGTTGATCGCGTTATGGATTTTGAAGACAATTTAAGGAAATTTTTAAACTTTTTGAAAGTAAATAAATAACATTCGGGTAGGCCTTTAGTCCAGCAGTTGTCTTTGGGCTGATGATGATGAAACAGCTGTAAGTGCATACATATGTGTATAGGTTAAAAACTTAGCATGTCGGAGTTCCATATTCAAATGTTAACGTAAGTTCCATATTTTAATTCTCCGCACAACTACATGGTCCTTCACCAATAATGTCTTTGTGGGCAACATGTGTACACATGAAACTTACCAAACGTAGCTTTCATTCTCTGCTGGTTCTCCTGCCTTCCTTTCCTGGTCTTCTTTATCCCAACTGATCTCCTTCGTCAGAAAATACGGCAAAGAACAAACACCCCTTTGGACTCGGGCATGTCTTTAAACTACGTCCAACAATGAGAGGTAGGGCACAGCGAAGTACCATCACGCTTGAGTCTGGAGAAGCCGAAGCCCAACTGGGGAAGTACCTCCTCCTTACAGAAAACCTCAGCCATAATAACACTGCTACCTTTCAGGTATGTAGTGTTGTGTTCCTGATGGTGAGTAAGGTTCCAAGAGCTCCAACCCTCCTTAAAGGATCGCTTCTGACTCCCTTAGTGTTGCCCATGGGCGACGGTAATTGCTTACCATCAGGTAATCCGTCTACTCGTTTACCACCTCTGTCATACAAAAAAACCCTCCGCCGCTCCCTGGAACGAGGCACCACCCAACAATCAACATCATCTACCCCGTAACCGCGCTAGTTAGAACAACCAGGCTAGTTACACGCCGGTGGTCCACACCAGCACCCTCTAATCATTGTGCCGAAATATTTGTCCAAAACCAAATTACTGTCAATTTATAACATCACAAACTTAACTTTTACCATCAACTCTCAACTCCGCTTCTCTTATTCTGTATGTGATAAGTGTTAGTTTACCTTGCAAGCTGTTTTCCAAGATATAAAACGTATAATTGTGTAAGGACTTTGTGGTACAGTCGGCTCCTTTGCTAAGTAATGGGCTGGGCGGGTCATCTGTTTGACTTGTCCGCACCGACTGTGTTTCCTGACAGATTAGCAACTGCGTTGGTTTTCGTGATTGGTATTTGATTGTTTTCTAAAATTGGCTAATGGGGGTCTAAATGTGGTCGGAGAGATCTATCGGGGCTATTAGTCTTTGTGTGGCTAACGACCGATCGACAACACAATTATCTATCAACAACACTCTTTGTGTCAGCCGATTAACGTTAGATTTACGTTTACGTGATAGACATTTTTACGTTAAATGGCCGGATTTGATTATTCTAAAGTTTGTCTAAAATATGTATGTTTGACCTCAGTCATACCTTAAGTGTCGACGAGGTCGAGGGTGTAGCACGCTGGTTCAGTAACAGCCTATTCACTCTTGCCTTGAAGACTACAACTAATTTGTGGTACTTTTCTGTCACTAAAACCAGGGGGAACAGTGGCATAGTTTGTTATAAGAAATGTGCGTTCTACTCACACGCTTAACAGGTGACCCCTTATGGAAGGAACATATAACTAACACAAATATGCATGTTTTGTTTACCTGCTATAAAACTGTAGATGTAAGAGTGAACCAGGGGAACCATGGCAACAAGAGACATACTATAATTGATTGAGCCGACCCAGTTTGAGTGTACACGTAAAAACCGCTGAATTCCATTGAGAAAAAGGACTTCTCGGAATTACGAAAATACCTTCCAAAGTTCCGATTCAACAGATCCTTGATGACCTTGCCAGAATCATGACTCACACCAAAAAAAGACTTTTGCATTCCCAGAGACTACGACAACGACTTGACGTCACATCCTCTTCCGTTGCTCAACTATTCACAACACGTTTGTACTCCACGCACTTGGCTGTCGCGTCCAGTGTCTCTTGATCTTTATGGGTATAACAGCTGGACATAATGAGAGTTCACATGTAATAGGGTGACGAGAACAGGAGAACAGCTGGGCACGTAGCAGTGAAAGTGCGCTATGACTAACGTTACAGCAAACTTACTGTTGGACTGTTAATGTACTTCCCTTGGTCGGTGGATGGCGTCAAAGGAATCCGTCCAGACAACTAATTTCTAGAGCTGTCCACTTGAAGCAGACGTTTATCACAATCACCACAGGCAGATGATCTTACTTACTGTATAAGCCATGCTCTTGTCGGTGGACCAACCACCAAACCGCCATTCAGTTAGTTGTTCGGCTTTTGTTTTGTGCTCCATAACCTTGTTCCTGCGTTCATGAATTAATTCAGAAATAACAGTGTATATTTAGGTTTAATAGCAAAAAAAGGTAAACAAATATGGCTGACCGGTAGCTGAAATTCTACGCCAAAAAAGCATTTGACACAAGATAAAATATTATAGAAATTCGTTCGCATTGGCCTTACCTTAGCTACATCTACAGACGCACGTCTAAAACTCTCTCTCTGTCTGATTTTCCTTCCACGATATATTTATATTTTATATTTATTGTCGGTCCGTTATCAATATCACCCTAAAATATTACATCCTCATTTGGATGCAGAAAATATTCTTCTGTTACCGATTAAATGAATGAAGACCACCCGTTGTGGCCAAGAAGACAATATTGCAGAAAAGATGGAACGAAAAGTCACATGATATTTCAAAGCAATATTTTAGTTTATATAGCGTGTTGTATAGACGATTATGCAGTCCTGTCCTAAGCAACCTCACCCAGGACTGACACAAAACCAATGTCGTTCACCCATCGATCTAACAAATGCTACAAGCCCTAATCAGATGAAATCGGCCATCAGTCAACATTAGGTCCACCTGCCATCACTCTTGCTCGCAACATGTCCTGACCATCTCCATTTAAACTTGGTAACAACAGATCGCAACAATGTATCTTTTAGCTTTAATATTCTAGCAAAGATCTGAGATTGGTACATACATCTGAATCGATGAATAAGTACTATATCATAAGAGGAAAAACAGCAAGTATAAAACTTGTCTGAACTTGCTACCGAATTAAAAAAACACTATCGGTACTCGAGGATAATCGAGATGACTAATGAGGAATTCAGATACGCGAGGTTGATACAAATCAATGATCTCTCTATTGATTGTCTCATAGTTTGTTAGCGTCATAACTAACTCATAAGAAAAGCTTTTTCCGAACTAGTGCGTAAAAAGTGCACTTTTTAAGGCACTTGCTATGAAAAATTAGGTTCGATACTCGTGTAAAAACTTCTTTAAGACTCGGTTGATTGTCATCCTCGTCGAAAAAAATTTTTTTTCCATTAGTATCGAAATGTACTATTACTTCGCACTTCCAAAAGAACTAAGTTCGGGGTCAATAGAAAACGAAAAAATAAAATAAAGAAACCCATGTACCTTCTTAGTAGTCATTGTATACACATTTTGTTACTTACATTCTTGTTTAGTCCAAACTAGCTGTCCCGGCGAACTTAGTATCGGCTGAAAGTCTATACTCTTTTTTTGTTTTTTTTTTCAGCCGTTCTCGAGTTATAAAAGCCGTAAGTAAGACAACTTTCTTGTATTAATATATGTGTTACCTCTAGATACAAATGCGATAATTACCTAAATTCAGTGCGAACTAATTTGTATAATATTTTGTCATGTGTCAAATGATTTTTTTGCGTAAAAAATCAGCTGCCAGTCAGCTTTATTTGTTTACCTTTTTTGCTATTAAACCGGCAGCTATCACTTCTATTTCTGAATTAATTTATGAACACAGGAACAAGGCTTTGTAGTAATTACGAGGCACGTATAGCTGCAGAAAGAAATCATGTTGAATACGGCCTTTTCTTCGACGCACAATGAACCGCATAGTTCACAACTCTGGCGCAAGCCACAAGCTGAACTCCTACAATTATTACTAATACCGAATATGTAGCTATAAGAAACAAATCTTAAACTAATCCGTTCGGAAAGCAATGTCTTATTTAATTAATAATTGGGCATAATTAAGGTATTATTCAATTTAAGTCATAATATTTATTCGTGATAAACTACATTAGACTACAAACATGTAACAATTGCTATAAAAAATAAATAAATTAAAAGGTTACCACGAAATGGACCCGCCTCAGCATAAATGCTGACCCGAGACTATATTGAATTACGTACCGAAAGGTGTAGGCAGGTCTCCAACAAGGTGGATCGACGACCTGGTACAGATTGCTGGAATCCACTGGATGCGGGTAACACGAAACCGGTCATTGCAGGTCTCTTTGGGGGAGGCTTTGTCCAGCTGTGGACATCCTTCGGCTGATAAGATGTACTCGCATATGTGTGTAATATGATCCTTGGGACAGGCCTATAACCAGCAGTGATTTTTCGGTTTAAAATGATGCTGGACTTCCACTGCTGGACATAGCTCCACACCACCTCAAACAGCCCTGGGCATATTATGTTCAATGCCATAATCCTCACGCTTATGGCCGGGCCAATCGCAGTTCCAGGGGACGTTGCCGGTTCTCCGGGGGTTGTAGTTAGGGACAGTACCCGGGGCCTTGCTACATGCTGTGCCTTGTGCCGGTGACTCACCGCTAGACTGCGACTGTGTGGCAGTGGTTGTATCCGCAGAGGTATCCTCGCTTAGGTGCGCTGACGATTTAATCTTAAGCTACGTAATCTGATTGTTGGGAAAATAAATAATTATTATTATATATATATCGTCGTCTAGTACCTATAACACAAGCCTACTGAGCTTACCGTAGGACTAGGTCGATTTGTGTAAAATTGTCCCATAATAATTATTTATTTTCGGACAATCTTACTTAAATCAAACTACTCCTACAGTAAGCGTACTGAGGCTTGTGTTGTGGGTTGATTACAAGTTATCGTAATATGTTTTTATCTACGTACATATCATAAGTGCTCTAAAATGCGTCCAGAAACCGTAGGCAATGACCAGCATTACCAACCATCAGAAAGATTTCAGTAGGTAATGTTAACATTACCTACTGAAATCAGTAGGTTATGAATTTAAATTTGGAACAGCTGTCAAATTCAAGTAGGGTGTCTAATTTAGTATCTATAGATATTAAAACAGCCATTGATACGAAACGCCAATTCGTTATGTTTTTTTTATATAAATCGAACGACATTTGAACTCGAGTGACAGTAGAATAGGGAGTTCATTCGCTTGTCTATGGTTTAAAAAAAAATTGACTGAGATACGAAATACGCAACGCCGCCGTTCCAAGCTGTCATTTGTTTTGTTCGTTGACTTTTTAATGTTTACAAGTAACCCTAGTAATAAGTCATTTCCCTACGGTTTCTGAACTCATTTTAAAACACTTAATGATATGTGTGTAGATAAAGTAGTGTATGTAACTATACATAATTAGGCATTACAACAATCGTGTGATATTATTATGAAACTCGCCTTCGGCTCGTTTCATAAACCCACACTCTTGTTGTAATGCCCTTCATTATGCACAGATACATAAACTACTATTATGGTATAGTTTTACGTAAGAGAGGGAGTGGTTTATGTTGATATTAAAAATAATTAAAAATTTGGCTTTAAAAGCCTTAACCTTCACAATATGCACAGAAAAAACGTGTACCTAATTGATTGTAGTGTAGGATTGTCAGTGATCGCCAAATGCGAGACAATTCATCGAAGTGCCTATCCTGCGTAGGTCGTCACTTGTCGCCATTAAGTCATTTCAATCAGCTCGCGTTTTCGATAACTGGTGATATCTCTTACACACCTTAGGTTATTTTATTTGTCTGGAATCGGATATCAACACTTAAAAAAAGCCTGTAGGATGGCTGTAATTGAATCAGTTAACTTTAAAATTATGCTATATTATTGATTGTAAATAAATATTAAATACACATTCTTAAACACATCGACCTAGTCCTACGGTAAGCTCGGTAAGGCTTGTGTTGTAGGTACTAGACGATGATATATATAGAAGATAGATTAGAGACATATAAATACTTAAATACATAGAAAACACCATTGACTCAGGAACGAATATCTGCGCTCATCGCACAAATAAATGGTCTGACTGGGATTTGAATCCAGGACCATCGGCTTCATAGGCAGGGTCACTATACCCACTAGGCCAGACCGGTCTTCAATATTAGCATGATAAGGGAAAGTCCCAACTTTGCTCCCTAGTAAAACTAATAACTATAGACATCCACTAATTAATTTCAATTATCTATTCATTGAAGTTTGGCAAATGTAAGCAAGATGTAGGTACCTAGTTAAATACCGCCGTGTAAGGAGCCAGGATTGCTCCGGACCCAATTTTTTGCGATTCGCGTGTTTCGGAGGTACCCGCCAACAGTCACACGAGCACGTATCTACCTTCCACGAAGGATTGACTACTTCCCCACCATTATGCTACTTTAGACTTTAGACGGACAAGCATAGAGTTGAATGTCGTTTATCCTGGCGGTCCGGTATTGAAGTCTATCAGGCCCACCTGCAAACTGTTAACTCGAATTCATACGATTTTTTATAACTTATCCTTTTATGGACGAAAATAAATAAAGATTCAGTAAGTACCAAGGACGCCAAATTGAGCTTGGAATGGTTCCAATTCGAATACAGTGTACGTCATAATCATAAATATTATGAGAATCATATTTTATGAGAGGTAGGGCACAGCGATGACCATCACGCTTGAATCTGGGGCAGCCCAACTGGGGAAGTACCTCCTCCTTACAGAAGACCACAGCCATAATAGCACTGCTACCTTTCAGGTATGTAGTGTTGTGTTCCTGATGGTAAGTAAGGTTCCCAGAGCTCCAACCCCCCTTAATGGCCGGCAACGCGCTTGTGACTCATCTGGTGTTGCGGGTGCCTATGGGCGACGGTAATTGCTTACCACCAGGCAATCCGTCTGCTCGTTTGCCGCCTATGTCATAAAAAAAAATATGTATACATAAAGTAACGCATAGATTCATTGGTAATGATTTAGCCTTTTTTTACTGAAATCGTAGACAGGGAATTGGATAAGCACATATCCACAAATTGACTGAGCCCCACGTTAAGGTCAAGAAGCCTTGTGCTGTGTACTCAACCAACGATAATATATAATATACAAATACTTAAATACATAGCAAACACCAACGCAATAATTTTAAAAGTATAAATAAATAATTTGTAGGTCGAAAACATTGTTATTTAATTTGAAAGTCGATGGCTCCAATGTGCTGGAGATCGCTCACTGTTGTGGTGTATGGGGGAGGCCTAAGTCCAGCAGTGGACCTCCTTATCTAGGTAAGTATATGAAGAAATCCTATGTGTTTATACGAGCAGACCTGCTCTCTCTCTCGATCCTTAAGTTTACAAACTATGACCTTAGTTATTAAGACAGCTGTTATCAGAGAAAAAAAACATTCTTTCCACTAGACCACATGTACATAAATATCTATACACTTTTCCACTTTACAGCAATGGCATAGAGTGAAAAACTGTGTATATAGTTATGGCCAGTACTCCAACAATGCGTGATTCAGCACTGAATAGATCAAAAGCAAACATCGTAGGAATCCCAAACACTGACCGAGGTCAGAACGTCAGCTGATAGTTACAGCATCAGCTTGTTATGTTATGTAGTGTCAACACGGTTGTGTCAATGGGTTCTGGAATAATCAACAAGCTCGGTCAATGAACTGTACTTCATAACAGATATAATAATTAGCCGCGTAGTGCCGGCTGACTAGAATAGCACCCCATCTCCTTCCGCGGGTGTCGTAAAAGGAAAAAACCGAAGGATGGGCAGCGTCCGACGAAACCAAATCATCAGCTACTGCGGTCAACAATCCGCCTGCCAAGCGTGGCGACTATGGCAACTACCCTCAAGATGATATAATATTTGGAGCCTATGTCCAGTAGTGGTAAACAAAATGAACTACTTTAAGTATCGGTTTACCATTGAATTGCCGACAGATATTTCATGGAATATTATTTCAAAGACAACGTTTCAAGTACCTTCATTTCATCGACAAGTCATTACGTAGAGGACTCGATACTAGGTAATTTGAATCGAGGTCTTTTGATTGGAAGTTGACTTACCTATTTCAATAAATGTCATGTCATGGCTTTTCATTTCGGGATTTTTTAATTCATATTTTTACACATCAAGAATATTCATTCCGCATATTTTTTTTTCAACAACAAATTAAGTTCCAACCTAATCTAACCCACTTCTGACAAAAGTTCGTTTTCTTGGGGGTCGCAGTTCTATATTAAAGTAATACGTCGAAGAAATGAATTGCAATGTTTTGTAGTTGTGTGAAGTAAAATAATTTGAAACGGATCATCGATTAAGTAATATTAGTTGAATAGTATTTCTAAGAAGTAAGAAAAACGGAAATAAATAGTAGTTGAAAGAAAATTACGCCAAACAATATTACTTGTTCTGGAGTTTCGATGAATCGTTGTCGATGAAAAGAGTGTCGAAACACCTTAAGTAACAATAACAATCATGTCCTATTGCTTTTTCGCGTTTATCGTAGAAATAGTAGTAAGAATGAATCATTATTATATTTTCTATATTTCCATTGAACTACAGCTAGAATCCAAAAGTCCTAAGAGTGCTCATAATAGTCATAAATAACCAACTATCAAGTATAGCGGTTAAGACCATACATATTTAACCCATAATCCCGGGTTGGTTGGTCTGAATTATTTTGCGAGTGGTTGACATTGGTAGATATGTTACAAATATTTGGCATAAGATAAATATGAATGAACTCATTACCATCAAATGTTAGTCAGGAAGCCGCAGTATGAATGGCAGTTGCTCACAGAATTACAATGAGCAGTAACATGGCGTAAAAGCAAGTATAACACTAGTATGAAATGCGTATGACGAGACAGAATACAATCAAAGGGCTTATTCAAAAATCATGTGATCGTTTTTGGGGGGGAGAGGGTCAAAGAAATACCACGATTGATTACGATGGGGGAGGGGGAGTCATCAAGACCACATCGCGTGTACTTTAAGTACTGAAACGGTGTGATGTAACATAATTTCGTGGACTTAACAGTGAAAAGTGTCGACTCAAAACTACACGTGATTTTGGAGGGGGAGGGGGGGGGGGGATTAGCGTTAAGATCACCAAATATCACCAAGGGGGACGGGGGGGTCAAAATAAGGCCAAAAACGATCACATGATTTTTGAATGAGCCCAAAGCGACTAATTTTAAAACACACTACAAGATGGCTGGCTAGTAACAGTACTTAATAGAGATAAGTTCGTTTTGGATTTAGAGTTTTAGGGTGTTTTGAGACTTGGGTATTTTGGGGTTAGGTTATTTTAAATATGTGTTTATATGAGAATATGTGTATTCGACAATCTGCTGTACTGCGCAATAGGGTAATTTGAGTTTAGGTTCGAATGCACCGGAAAGGTCATAGCTAGCATACTTATTTTATTTTTTATATGTTAATGGAGAACCAACAGCTAACATAATAAAGAATAGACATAAGTATAGATACTAGAAGCCAATTAAAGGAAGTTACAAGTAAAAGCATATTAGTACCAAATACGGACTAAAGCAATTTAGTCGGTTTCCTTGTGGCCCTCCAATAGCCGGTGGAGGGTCACGAATGTTAATATTGTACTTAGTATCATCATCATCATGATCATCATGTCAGCCGAAAGACGTCCACTGCTGGACATGGGCCTCCCCCAGAACGGCCCAAGACCGATCGTGCGCTTTCCACATCCAACGGAAACCCGCGACTCTAACTAGGTCGGTAGGCCTTTTAGAGTAATAAGCATAAGGACGAGCGACAATAGCAACTTCTCTTTCATACTTCTCATCTTCGATCTGGTATTTTTTGTGTCTTAATGGAATTCAACGTGAGGAACGCATAGTCCCCCCTAATTGCAGGAAAGCCATATTGCGGGAGATATGGGGTTCGCTTTTGTCCCAGAGAGCTTAAACTTACCCACTAAACCTTTTGACGTTTTAACCACGATCGCGCACATTCGACCACGGCGACTTGCTATTGCCGTCATGTTGCAGTATGATGCCGGCTGACTAGGAATAGCACCACCCCATCTCCTCCCGCGGGTGTCGTAAGAGGCGACAAAGGGAAAAATCCTACATACGGGCAGCAGCGTCCGTCGAAACCCAATCTACAGCTACTGTCGCCAACCCGCCTGCCAAGCGTGGCGACTATGGCAACTACCCCCAAGATGATACAAGTCATATTTGTGGGAGGCCTATGTCCAGCAGTGGACTGCATACGGCTGCAAATGTAAATGTAATGACATGTCTATGGTTACAAGGTCTATGTTTGCTCCGGTCTTAGCAAGTCTGTCTTGTCTGTGGTCTGGCGCGGGCAACTTGCAAAAACGCACTTTCGATTTCCAATACCGTTGCGTTTGTGCAGTGAATAGACAATAGTTTAAATGTTTTTGTTACCTGTTTGGGAGTTACGAATGTTTAAGGCAAATGTTTTAAATTGTTTTTTTACAGCATTTTGTATACAGTAGTGCTTTTGCCGTCAGTTGCTTAATAATAGTATTTCGATATCATTTGATTTGTAAATTTCCCATATCTTTCTAGTATTTTATTTTCTGTACTTATCTTTTATCATCATCTTCCTCGCGTTATCCCGGCATTTTGCCACTGCTCATGGGAGCCTAGGGTCCGCTTGGCATCTATTCCCAAAATTTTGCGTAAACACTTATTTTACGAAAGCGACTGCCATCTGACCTTCCAAACACAGAGGGTGAACTAGGCCTTATTGGAAATAGTCCGGTTTCATTTGTTGTCGTACATAAGTTATGAAAAATTAATTGGTACAAGCCGGGGTTCAAACCTGCGACCTCCGGATTGCAAGCCGAAAGCTCTTACCCCTAGACCACCAGCGCTTATCTATTCTTTTTATTATGTTGTCTTTATCTACGGCCCACAGCTGGACATACGCTAAGCTTCCCCTACGGACCACCACAGGGAGCGCTCCCTAGTGACCGCCCAGCGACACGTACGAGGTCGTCAAACCATCAAACATTATCATCATCAAACCACTGCGCTTTCCTATCAGTTATTGCCACTCTAGGACTTCGCCTCAACGGCTAGCGACTCTCCGGGCTACCTGGCCTAGACCGGTACCGCGAACATCGAAATGCGTATAGTACGAGCATCTTTATGATTTACTCCAATGAAGGCGTCATGAGAGTGACAGAGACAGTCGTCCGAAATTTACGAATATCGTTTTTCGCGGTAGCGCCGCTGTTTACTTCTAAGTGGAATACCAGAAGTTTTCGCTATACGCTGGTTAGTTCGCACGCTGATTACAACGTTGTAACATATGTGACCAAGTGCAGAGCCAACCATCAAAACAAATGACGTCGATAGACGGTTCGTGTTCACATTGTACAAAAAAGGCAATCTTAATCGGAATCACGGCCCGCGGTCACGTCAAACCGAATTTGCTTGGCACATGAGAATTATGAGGGGTTTGAGAAAGACGTACTGGTTGAACTGTAGATTTGATGATATATATTAGTTCATAACATAATTAACAGTTTCTTGCACTAAAAGTACCTACAAAAACAAAATCTTTGTGTTTGTTTTCCAGCTAAGCTAATAATTAATCTACGGCCTTATTTTTTATTTTTCACGTATTTATTAAGTTAAGGGTCGGCAACGCGTACCTATGTGTAATATTGTAAATTTTTTGGAGTGACGAGCATCTAGGCTGAGGTGACTGACCCGGTACCGCGGACATCGAAGTTCGTATATTTGGAGCATATTTCTCTTTTACTCCAATTTAGGCATCATGAGAGTGACAGAGACAATCGTCCGTTTAGGTACGAATATCGTTTTTCGCGGTAGCGCTCCTGCTTACTATCACATGGACTGTGTGTTTAATAGTTATCGTCGTGGTGTTTAAAAAAATCTGTTTATTTTTGTGATTATGTGTATGTAAATAAACAAAATAGTAGAAATAACTCTGGAAGACCATGAAGATATGGTTCATTTTACATTTTGACTAATTGATTTAAAGGAAATCGCTGAAATTTTTAAATGTAACAAATATAAGAACAGAAACTAACATTTTGTACCGCTTGGCGTAGAGACGCTAATCCATGGGGTTGGGACGCGCAAAAACTTTTTTCAGAAATCGCGACGCGTCTTGTTGACGTAACTGGTGACCGAAGAGCTTTGTTCACACAACAAGGAAATGCCGCCAGCATCCTTGGTACAATGCCTCAAGGGCCTTTTTGCATTTTTATATATATAGGTAACTACTAGTATATTGTAATTATTGTAAATACAGATTTTTAATTGAACCATATATTTGTCCACAGTGCGAGGAGGGCATGTCGGCGGGGGACATGTGCGTGTCGGCGGCCCGGGCGGGCCCCGCGGCGCGCTGGCACCCCGCCTGCTTCACCTGCTCCGGCTGCCAGGAGCTGCTGGTGGACCTGGTGTACTTCTGGAAGGACGGCCGGCTGTACTGCGGCCGCCACCACGCCGAGACGCTCAAGCCCCGCTGCTCCGCGTGTGATGAGGTAAGTCTGATTGTTTTAATATTTGAGAACACACAGGAAAATGTACCTTCAAATAGGACGTGCGAAGAATAAGTTACTGTCAAAATTGTCATTTTTGGTACACGCTTTTATTGCTGTACTTTTTTGTAGGTACAATCATCCACTACTCATGAAGGGGATTTTGTACACGACGGAATTACCTTGTGTATTTTAGGAGTCGCTATGGCTACCCTCTGGTTCCAACATCAGATCAGAGGTACCATAATATCGCATTGCCACCGAACTTACGGTCAACCAATTTGCTTTCTAGGCCACTTCGAACCTTGTCACAGTGACATTAATAAGAGATCTTTTGCGTCTTTCATATAGATTTTCACTGTGACAATGAACGAAGTAGCCTATAAATCAAATTGGTTGACTGATGTACATCAAAAACATCTCAATCGGTTGCCAAAATTCAGTTGTAAGATTTAACCCGAACATACATACATTGCATTTCAAATATTTAAAAGCCTATAATAGTAAATAAATATATAAAAATACGACTAATAATTCCATAGTTTTCCGAAGCCAAATATCCTAGTTGAAACCTCATTAAGTCAGTATATTATTCATTTATGTGCTTAAGTTATAATGAACTCATGTAGTTAAAAAGACCACCACTGCATTATAACCACATGAGAATCCATAATCACCCACTCAACCCTCTACTTCCTGGAAGACCTCCTTGTAACCCCCCGATGCTATCACCGGATATTGGTGGATCGTTATCTTGCGCACGCGCCGAGGGCCGGGGCTGCGTTACTACTTTCATAATCTGTACTTCATATGACGTTCTTTATTTGCGGTCGTTTCTGGTAGTTACATTAGTGTGAGCAAAATTCACTGAAAGCAAGTCGATATCCGTTGCCGATCCGAGATTAGGCGTGCCCATGTTTTGACGCATATTATCGGGACCTTCTATACTAAAAAAATAAATAAAACGGGTCACTCATGTATGGTTCACGAATTGGACCGACACATATGTCGAGCATTATTCGACCTTAAAATACGTGAGTGAGCCGTTTTATTTACATTTTAGTATGTCAGAGTCTCACGGGAGTTTTCTATTAAAAACCTTCTATACTCTCTACTGAAATGACCATTTTAAGGCAATTTCGGACACAACTTAAATAACATAAAATAACAGCTTGCCAAGAATTTTCAAAAAATGTCCAGACATAAAACATTTACCCCTCACGTCACGCCCAGTTAATCCAGTTCCGCACCTTTACCCTAAATTTGCCAACATTATTAAGTACTTAGGGATCGTGCCAAAATTGACCGTTTACCAGTTGGTCGATAAATCAGTCTTATCAGCGTAACTGCCAGTCAGCTGACAAGTGGCAGTTCTTATGTCGTTGCAGTAAGGGTTATGATTGCACAATTTTGAAATTGTATTAAGACAGCGAAGCGCAACAGCATTCCTGAAGTGACCCCTACACCGGAACATGTGGATTGAGGGTCAAGGGGGATTAAAAAGGTTTTTACCAGACTACCATTTCAGAACGTTCATTGGTATCCAGTGATCTGGCCCCTATTTCACCACAGCGACAATTGTCACGATTCCCGACCTGACGTTGCAGGTGTCCATTGGTTACATTGACCGCTTACCATCGGGTAGGACGTGTGCTTATTCGCCACCAACACGTTAGTTTAAATAAAATAATAATAAAGTCATTTATTTACAGACAACATAAAATGGTCCAGACATAACACTAAAATAATACATAATTAATTATAATTAGAAATTAGCTTTAAAAAATTTAAATTCACAATTAAAATGTTAATAAAATGTTAATAAATGTTAATAAATAAAATGCTGTTATTTTTTTATTATATCGTCAATAAATAGGTATTAGTTTGGTGAAGAACTCTTGACAATTGTCAAGACTTTTTGTTTTTGTTGACTATTTCTTTCTAATAAAATAAAAATATGAAACTAAATGAAATTCAAATCGCAACATTAAAAGAAGTTCCATTTACGCTAAAAACTAAATAATCTTTAAAAAAATGTCATTAGTGTTTCCCATATTAGCCACTACTTAAAAAGAAACATCATTTACAAATACTGATTTTTAAATGAGGATCGACTCAATATTTCAGTTGACCGCTGTGGTCGGAACACATCAATCATTCAAATCATACAATCGTTTGCGTGGAGCATGAAGGGCCACTTTTCCATCACGAAAAGTCCTAAACGACACTACATTCCCAATATCATGAGCTCTTTTACTACGCGAGGGGTGATAAGCTTTCTGGGTCGAGGGTCGGGGTTCGATTCCATTAGCTAGGAAAAGTAGAAAAGTGCTTTGAGTGCTTAAGAAAATGCTCAGACGGAACGTAAACAGTTTCAGACAGACGGAATGTGATATTAAAGTCCTTGTATTGTTGAGAAAAGAAAGAAAAATACTAAAATAGTTGAAGATCATCCATACTAAAATTTTAAATGGAAAAGTACTTTTCTCTGTCTGTCTGTTACCTCTACGCTTAAACCGCTGAACCAATTGGGTATAAATTTGGTATGGAGAGACTTTGAGCTACGAGAAAGGACATGCGATAATTTTTATCCAGCAACCATACTTTAAAGACGGCTGGCCGACGAAGTCGCGAGATAAAGCTAGTATTATTATATTTAATTAAAATAGTAATGCGTGTAGGTACAAACATAACCACATTCTTGCGATATGACATATATATTTTACCGTCTGTAATTTCACACAATAACTACACCAATGCATTGCTCTGAATTAACACGCGACAGTACGTCGATAGACGTGTCGTAGTAACAGTGTCCGTGAACGTGTTAACCTTCTAAGGCCCACGAGCCAACATGTAGTTAATACTTTAAAGAAATTTGAATTTTACAACATTGGAAGTTACAGTTTAATTTCATTTGTTCCTTCGATTTTGACACAAAACTTATACTTTATTTCCTACACTATGATGAACGAACTCGAGTAGGAATTAATTGTATGGTGGGCCTTAGGAGGTTCATTATGTATTAGATTAAGATGATATGGATGATATTTGACGACTGGTCTGGCCTAGTAGGTAGTAACCCTGCCTATGTAGCCTATGGTCCTGGGTTCAAATTCCAGTCAGGGCATTGATTCGTGTGGTGAGCACAGATATTTGTTCCTGAATCATGGGCGTTTTCTATGTATTTAAACATGTATATATATAGTCGTCTAGTACCTACAACACAAGCCTTACTGAGTTTACTGTAGGTTTGGTCGATTTGTATAAGATTGTTTATAAAAAAAAGATATTTATTTATGACTTTTCGAAAGCGCTTGTTGGCTGGCACAAATAAAAATTAATTTAAAGTTTATGGAGTATTTTCTTCACTGGTAATTAATCCTCAATTTTAAATTACGCGTGAATGGCGGCCATGTAGCACGTAGACTACGTACTGGCTTTCCATCTGCTAAGTCCAGCTTGCACTTATTAAACAACAAACCGCAACTTATTCATACTTATTGTTCCGATGCTCACACCTGCTCCGAAGCCTATGTTTTCACAAACGTGCTGCCTAAACGTATCATTACAAGTGTATATGCTGGTCACGTAGCATAATTATCGACGGTATCTCCACGGCTATTGATTGGGGGCGAATGACCTTTATCAAGATCTCAAATTTTATCTTCATCACCATATCGATTTTATGCATGAGTTCTAATGATGCTATGGGTACCAAGGCAATGAGGGTTTTCTAGCACTACAATACTCCTATATTAAATGTCGGCAACGTGCTTGAGACTCCACTGGTGTTGCGGGTGCCCATGAGCGACGGTAATTGCTTACTTTTGTCATAAAATTTTGAGTACTCGCAACACAAGCTTTCCTAATAACGGTGGGGCTCAGTCAATTTGTGTAAGAGTGTCCTGTAATATTTTTTATTTATCTACTCAAGAAAATTTGTGTTGTGTTAACGATATTTATAAATAATACAAATATTTAATTACATAGACTCCACTCAGGAACAGATATTTCTTAATTATTCCCGATAATGCAATCCCGAAATATTAGCAAAATATTTCGGGATTGCCCTGGGATTTGAGCCCAGGACAAATTTTAATTTATCGTCGCACTTCAGTGTCGTATCCGAAGGTTACGAGTAACCCCGGCTAGTACCAAAGAGTTTTTCGGAACTTACGTACGAAATTTCTTCTGATATTTACCAGTCGCTTTTTGCTGAAGGAAAACATCGTGATTAAACCTGACTAATCCCAATAAGGCCTTTTTTACCCTCTTGCTTAGAAGGGCAGATGGCAGTCGCTTACTTTAGCTAGATCCTGGGAAAAATTGTCAATCGGACTCCAGGCTCCCATGAGCCGTGGCAAAATGCCAGGAAAACGCGAGGAAGATGTATACTTCAGTCTCGGAACCAGAATATTCTTAACACAAGTTTTAGATATGTGTCATTATCTAGGAAAAAGGACCTTATTGTCGATGGCACTTACGTCGAATCACGTGGCTTTTGTATTTTATTATCTTGAACAACGACATAAGTGCCATCGACAATAAGGTTCCTTTTCTTAGATAATGTCACATATATACAAAAGTTAACATGTAACTATACATTCCAGCGCCCCAAAACCCATACGTTTTCTTAATAGGTAATTACGCAAAGAATTTCCCATTAACATTAACTGGTATAATATTTAGTCAATTATAACTGCGCCAGGAAAATATTCAGGTAATTGGTAGACGTATGAGCGCTGAACAAGGGCGGGGTGAACGACCCCATTGGCCGATAAGGGCCACGGCATTTCGACACTTCATGACCTTACGTTATAGTCGAAGACATGCTAGCGGAGGGTAATTATTGCTGAGGGTATTTGTTTATTAAATATATCGTTGGTTGAGTACCCGCAGCACGAGCCTTCTTGTGCTTACTGTGGGGCTCAGTCAATGTGTAAGGATGTCTGATAATAATTTATTTATTTATGTTGTAAAACGTTGGTTTGTCAAAATAAATTCATTTTGACGACCGGTCTGGCCTAGTGGGTAGTGACCCTACCTATGAAGCCGAAGGTCCTGGGTTCGATTCCCAGTCAGGGCATTAATTTGTGTGATGAGCACAGTTATTTGTTCCTGAGTCATAGGTGTTTTCTATGTATTTAAGTATTTATATGTATCTATCTATTGTATATATCGTCGTCTAGTTCCTACAACACAAGCCTTACTGAGCTTACCGTAGGACTAGGTCGATTTGTGTAAGATTGTCCCGAATTATTTATTTATTTATTATTTATTTATTTATAAATCAAAGGATTTCAGATGAAACATGATTGTCTATTTCTGGATGAAAGTTATTTACTTACACTTTGCGCAAAATATAAAATTTATATTCAAATGGCAGACCTAATTCCTAATGGTGTTCTCTACCAGTCAACCATTAGGTTAAACAGACAGTGCTCTAAACCAAAAAAGGTAAGAGAATAATCATTACAAAAATTATACAGTAAACTTAAGAACATATCAACAAACATTGCGCAATAATGATGACTGCATTGATATATCCTAAAATGGATATTGGCATTATCTTTCATAAACATAACTTTTCAGAGGTTAAATCAATGATTAAACACCATTTATATATTTTTTCAAAGATTATAAATTCTGGTGAGTTTCGCAGACCAAACGGTATTTAGTGCAAATAAAAGCGGCCATGCGTCGTTTTAAAGTACTTTAAAGTATGGAAAAGCTTATATAAAGGGTTATATCTGAGGCATCTGTTACATCTTAACATCTATGAAGCTGCTGCGTTTTTTTTTGTATATATGTCTTAACCGATTGAGTCTAGCCAGACACACTTTTTTAAAGGGACATAGGCAATAATTTTAAATAATATACCTGTTGTATAAAAAATTTGGTATTCAATTTATTGAAAGTGCTTGTGATTAATCACCGTAACAAAAACTGTTAAATACGTTACTTTCGTTTACCAGCTTGTCCGTTCGTTTGTACGTTGGTAGAAGACGATTGCATGTGAAGAGGCCATTTTGGTAGGCCCTGCGGATTCCTGCCTAATTGATACAAGGAGTATTGGAAAGAGTTCATGATTAAAAAACCACTTAATTACGTGATACGTCGGGCGTAATATGATACATTTGGAAGTATTATAGAGTGTGAGTTCTACTGAAAACATTGAGGAATTTCAAGTATTGTGTAGATAAGAAGTATTGGAAAGCGGGTAAAGAAGTATTTAAGTAAAGACCGTTGCCACGTGATTGCTAGACTGAAGATGGATGCTCAAAGCATCAGCAACATATCGATATGTGTACAGTCAACCAATCTGACTTCGTTCCTTGTCACAGTGAAAATCTATATGAAAGACGCAGATCTCTTGTTAACGTCACTGTGATAAGGTTCGAAGTGGCATAGAAATCAAATTGGTTAACTATATGATGACAGTTTACTACTACATTGTGATATGGGTTAAAGACATTTTTGGTTGTCCAGCTTGTAATAACGTGTGTGCATATAATTTATGTCACTCATTATGATATAACAGTAAATGGAATCTGTGCAAACTGGAGTCGATCCAGAGAATTTGGGGTCGAATCCCTTAACTTTACTCATGTCCACAGCAAAGGTGCGAACGAAATTAAGCGCACTTCTTATTTGATACAAAATTCGATACATTATTCTTTTTTTTTTTTATGACATAGGCGGCAAACGAGCAGATGGGATGGGATGGGATTGCCTGGTGGTAAGCAATTACCGTCGCCCATGGGCACCCGTAACACCAGAGGAGTCACAAGCGCGTTGCCGGGGCGCCTTTAAGGGGGGTTGGAGCTCTGGGAACCTTACTCACCATCAGGAACACAACACTACATACCTGAAAGGTAGCAGTGCTATTATGGCTGTGGTCTTCTGTAAGGAGGAGGTACTTCCCCAGTTGGGCTGCCCCAGATTGCATTGCGTGATGGTCATCGCTGTGCCCTACCTCTCATTGTTGGACGTAGTTTAAGGACATACCCGGGTCCAAAAATGTCTAATGTCTCATGCCGGGTCTAATGTCTTTCAAATAGAAATATAAATACTTATATTTAAAATTTCAAGTCAAAACTTCAAATTTACACGGAAAACTTACAAACTTACACAATATAGCTGCTGTGGTGCAGTAAAACAAGAACAGGACCACGGATAAAGACATCGACTTTTGGAATATCAAGCCAAATTGTTTTACAAAGCACCAAACAGCCGACGTTGCCAAAACTGAAATGCAAATGTATCGGTTGTATTTCATCATTAAGAGCCTTATGGCTGAGGAAATAAAGATGTAAATGGATTGGCGGAGAGTTGGGAAAGCGTACACCCTCGTGCACTTGTCGATAGGGCTGCCAAACGTTTGTAGTTTAACATTACTTTAATTTAAAGTAAAGCAAAGAGTTCTGGCAAAGGTAATACTAAATCAAAATAGTTTTTTTTTCTATATATATTCATTCTGAAACCTTAAGTCATTCGCATTTCCTAAAACGTCAGTATCACCTATCTGTACTCTGTAAAGCTTATCTGACTCCCTCACTTTTTAAAATGGGTACAACATAGTTTATGTATATAAAATACCTACAAATTGTCCCCATGCAGTGGACGTCTTTCGGCTGATGATGATATTCCCAAGCCTTGTAGGACTAGTTCAATTTGTATAAAATTGTCACAAAAAGGATTAATTCTGTGTATGTCCTTGGTGAAATTTAATTTATTTTTTGAAAGTCATATTTTTGAAATCGCTCTAAAACTGGTATAACGCACCAGCGTCGTGGCAAACAGGGAACAGATCGAAAGCCACTGCAATTCTTTTCCATTACAGATTCAAAGTCAAGTGATATATTGCGGGGCTATAATTTATCGTATTCGCTAGCCCTGCGTGCGTTTCTGGCCGACATACGAGCTGATGGCGCTGCGACACGCGACGGCAGATTTACCGACTCTCCACTCAATCGATACCGCCCAAACTACACACATATTTAGCGATCGACAGCCCGCCTGAGTCCGGCCGGGCGTCCCTACACTACATCTACATCTACACACATATTTGATTTCAATCGACAGCAGTTTAAATAGAATGAGATCTTAAATTTTATGCGGTCCTCTTTGTAACAACTTTACAACGAGGGAATCAATTCCGCTGTATGTTTACCTACTCACTACATCACAGACGTACACTGCATGACATGGCTCATAGGCGGGTTGGTGATATCCTTACGTTCCAATGGGACGGCCGGACAGCCGGAACCATTGGAGGACGGACGTCCTCCGATGGTTTCTGCCCGCAGTTGACGGACAATTCCCAGATATGTTTATTTTGGGACAATTGGACTTGATCCTGAATCCTGGAGTAAGCTTAATAAGACAAGAGTTGTACTAGTCTTCGTTACACAGAATTTTATTTTCCCTATTTAAGGCAGTTGTCATCCATGTGGCATTCGATCTTTTCACCCTGTATATACTTCAAAACATGCCAAAAATATAACGTCCATAACATATACAAATGTTCGACATATGATCTGGCCAGGATTCAACCCTCATTTTTGATGTATCGTTTTTCATTTCAAAACGCATTTCATGTAGTCCCTTCATGATCTTATCAAGTTTTAAGTAATCCCTATATAATTTTATAAAGACGACTAAGAACAAATCAAATTATTTTTTATTAAATATTTAGTAATATAATACTAAACTAATATACGCTGGAGGTCCTCGTCACTTTATCTTAAGTATAAGTCATCTATTTTCAATTTATGAAGACGGTTAGTCAAAAGTTTCGACAGTAATATATACGAGACATATTTCTTCAAGCTTTCGTGAGAATTTTTGATTTTTTTGTTAGATACGTGAAAAGGTCAAGTGCAATGCAGTGGCTGGAAGTTGGCAAGCCTCGGCCCGCAGTGGAGCAAGGCCTACCGTCGAATTTATTTCTTCACTATGGCTATTAAACTGTATTTCGCCAGCACTGCTGCCTGATTATTCTAATCTCTATCACAATGGCATAAGGTCTACCGATAGTCAGCGGAGTCAGTTTGTACCTTATTTTTCTTTAACATCTTTCGCGTAGATCTTTATGCTGCAGTGATTAATTGTAAAACACCCGCGTGTTAAACAGTAGTAAAGTGAACTGGCCAAGAACATCGAGACAAGTATAAAGATAAAGAAAAGATTTGGATTTTTTCTCTAACTCAAAACGGCGCAACCGCTTCTATGTTATATACTCTTAGCACGTCTTTAATAAAGTATTTTCATAAATTATTTCACATCTTGACCGTCGAAACTGAGAGACGTGTTTACTACATTACATGGTACACTGGATGTACACTGTTGGACATATGCCTTCCCTATAGACCGCCATTGCGAGAGATCTCCAGCATGCTGTAGCCTACACACAGTCAAATAGTACTAGACCCTACTCATAGTATTGTGTCCTTGATTCCGTCGTCAGACCTAAACCTTATAGGGTAGGCAACGGCAAATCCTCTGATGATACTGGCCTGGTACCGCGAACATCGAAGTTCGTATATTTGGAACATCTTTCTCTTTTATTCCAATTAAGGCGTCATGACAATGACAGAGACAATTGTCCGAAATTTACGAATTCCTATCGTTATTCGAGGTAGCGCCCCTGGTGTCTATAGACAACGGTGACTGCTTACTATTAGGCGGGTTGCATGCTTGTGTGCCAATATAAAAAAGATACAGACAAATAACTAATTTAACTAGCTACCTGCACTATACTGTTTTCATAGCCAGTATAACTGCCACATTCCTTTTATGGCATAAGATATAAGAATGCCCTGTTAGGACAATGAGAGGTTTATATTATCTCACAGTATTTTTTCCGTTATTTCAACAAATGTGGTGATTCAGAGATTCCTGCGGTCCTGCGTGGCGTATGTCTGCATCTAGTTATGTTAAATATATCTCTATCATATACAGTATATAGTATATAGGTAGTCGTAAGTATATATAGCTGTATAACTACGAAGTGATGTAATGATCAAGGTTGTAGCGTACAACTAAGTCCAGCAAAACAAAGTTGCATACTTATGTACCTTAAGGAAAATTCTTTAATATTGTCTTCGGTTGCCGCGATAATTATAAAAGGTGTATATGACTATGGGGTTTTAAACATAAGGTTTGATTTGTTTCCCCAAACTGAGCAATTTTTACTGACTTCAGGCTAAATTGTCAGTATTTTTTAAAGTGACAATATAAAATTATATTAGTAAAGTATGTTATCTTCTAATCTCAGATGTGAACTTAAATCTGGCAGGCTGGATATGAAATAAAACAAGTAATATAATATGACATATTGAGATTTATTAAGTAGGTAACAAAAACACCTAGGTACATACGTAGAACATAATAATTATAAGTAACAATAAAATTTAACAAAAACTATTCAATAACAAAGGGGAAAAGGATTAATAACAATTCATTCCTCTGCTTTAATTTCTCCTGAATGCAACCTTGTATGCAAGTTACGTTTGTTCATCCAGTATTCCTAGTTCAAATCAGATCTGTCTCTCCTAGTGTGTACCCTGCCTATGAAGCCGACGGTCCTGGGTTCAAATACCAGTAATGGCATTTATTTGTGTGGTGAGCTGATCACAAGTATTTGTTCCTGAGTCATGTATGTTTTCTATGTATTGTATTTGTAAATTACATGTATCGTTGGCTGAGTACCTACAACACAAGCTTTATTAAGCTTACCGTGGGGCTCAGTCAATTTGTCTTGTAATACCCACCCACCTATCTTTACTCAACGTCTTTTCATCCCTACCCACCTATTTGTACCAAAGGTCTTTTCATCCCCACCCACCTATCTTTACTCAACGTTTTTTCATCCCTTTCATCCCTTTATTTATTAAATCAGTGTCTATTTGTTTTAAGGAACCCTAAGAATTGTACAACAGGTATAATAAGGTGCAGTAGGTACGTTGGATTGGACACACATTGTACACAGACAATGCGACATGGCGACAGCTCCCATGCAAATCAAATCCAACAGAGGATTAGAACACTTGTTTTATACATGTGATGATTTCAAAATTAATGGAAGGAAATTTGTTTTTATTGATCAAAGTTAGTGTTTACCCTCTCCTTACATCGAATTCTGAGCTAGCCAAAGATATAAATGATTCAAAAATTGAACCACGAGCATAGCGCCTTGGTTTCAAGGCACAAAAGAGAAAAACTCTTTGCTGCCACGTAAAACATTTTTTTTTTCATCTCACTACCGCAGCGCAAAATACTTATTCTATAAAACATTGCAACTTAAATCCAAATTAATGGTATCAATTATTTATCATTTAAAACTCCATCTAGCAAGTTAACGTCAAGAAAATACTCAAAAATGTTATTAAATTACTTTGAACTCTTGTGAATAAAACGCAGATTTGCTATTTATTTTTACCTAATATAAAAGGAGCTAGTGAGGTGAAACTATTCTAAACAGAATAAACATTCTCCGATTTATGAAACAAAAAATCTGGTTCTAACCCTTGATGTCGAACCCGCGAACATTGCTAGCATACACGGACTTTTAGTATCAAACCAGCTTATAATCGTCAATGGAATAAAATTATAACGTACCTAATAAGGTAAGTAAAGAGAATAGGGAAAAACTTAGTCAGAGCATCTGGCCTATGTAGTAGTAACGTGTGTACACGCATGTCGGCGTTCTATATTCAAATGTAAGTCCCATATTAGTTCTAACCACAACTACATACACATGGTGCTTCAGTTAGGTTCTTACCTATGATAATTTCTGCCTAGCATTATAGTCCTCATATCAGTCACTGTTGGACATAGGTCTAAATAAATCTAAGCTGGGTATGGAGGGTTTAATGTAATCATCGCCACGCTTGGCAGGCGGGTTGACCGCTTTATTAAAGGACGTTGCTGCCCGACCCCGGTGGTTCCTGGTTGTAGTTTAGGGATAATACCCGTTTACCAGCATTGGGTATTAATAACAGGAGATTTATAAATATAGATTATTCACTATTTATGTATAGATAAATTAGCGAGATCGTGGAATTGCATCTGTAGTGATATTGTGTGTTTATAGGCATTCTATATTTGAAAGTTTCTTTTTCCCGTACAACCACTGCAAATGCAATTCCACGCTCTCGCTAATTTATCTGTAGCTATAAAGCGGCTGCAAATATGTGATATGGTGATTGATACATTAGCGACAACAACACTTATCTGTTGAGTCATACTTGTAATCCAGCTACGCCAATAAATCCAATCACTATAACATCTCGGCTGAGTACTGCGACATATTATATATTTACTGGCTGTATATAAATGGCGCAAACCCGTTAAGCAATAAAAAAAAATTGCAACAAAATTCTACTTGACAACTGTAACGCTTGCATCAAATGTACCGTTCTAGATTATTAATATGAGGAAACAGTTCACTAATGAACATGAACAAACATAAGTTTGAGGCCCGTGGGAGACTCCCAGCGGTATTGTGCGCGCGCGCAGCATTAAAAAGTCGTAGGCGCCGTTAAATCTTCATTGTTCACCTTCGCGTAAAGCTAGTACCAGCATTGTTATACCTTTGAAATGTATGATGATACCAGCTTCACACGAAGATTATTATACTGGTTTCGTGTGGAAAACGATAAAAATTAATTCGCTTGAAAAATCTTAATGCATTTTAGTGGATTCTGGTGTGGGGTCGACCGCATCTGCCCAGGCACGTTCAATGCCCAATTAGTCTCCAGATTGTTAATTAGAAGGAACTGGTTTGGGGCGTGGGGAAAGTTGGGATTTGGTTGCAGTTATCATAAGTTTTAGAGTGATTGAACGATGCCCGTTCGTCGCGGTGCTTTTAGTTCACTATCATGACGACCGGTCTGGCCTAGTGGGTAGTGACCCTGCCTATGAAGCCGATGGTCCTAGGTTCGATTCCCAGTCAGGGCATTTATTTGTGATGAGCACAGATATTTGTTCCTGAGTCATGGGTGTTTTCGTTGTATTTAAGTATTAATATGTATCTATCTATTATAAATATCGTCGTCTATTTAGTACCTACAACACAAGCCTTACTGAGCTTACCGTAGGGCTAGGTCGATTTGTGTCAGATTGTCCCGAAATATTTATTTATTTATGACGTAGAGTAAGCTTTGTTGGGAATCTCATGACGCGTTGGAGATGATACGATGCACAAATTACCCAGGAGGAACGTCCATTATCCACATAACCATCCTTCAGAAACATGTACTTCCTTTTATATAAAAACCTAGATGAGACCCGCGGATTCGTCCGCATAGTTAGGGAAAATGTAACGTAGTCTTCCCGTGGGAATGAGATGTTTTCCCGCTGGAAAAAGTAGCCTATGTCCACTCTCCATCCCTTCAACTACCTCCATTAAAAAAATCACGTCAATTCGTCGCTCCGTTTTGCCGTGAAACACGGACAAACAAACAGACACACTTTCGCATTTATAATATTATTATGGATCATGTTTATAAAAAATTGTGTTTCTTACTTCCTCAATCATAGCCAAACTTTTAATTCTGTCTTAAAACCTTTCGTTCATTAGTATTTTCAACAGAAGATACTTAAGCAGCATTCTACTTTTAAGTAAGCTCATACGTCATGCACCAGAGTCCACTTACCATTTAATGTAGGTAAACCTTAGTTGTTTTGCTTTCTTATATTTTGTATTTCTTTGATACTGAATTATCTTCCATGGATCTCGCTATAAAGAAATGCAAGCTATAAAACCGACGGTAGCTGTCCAATTTTGATTTGGGTTTAGCGTATTTATAATAATAATACATTATTACCGAATTACCATGTATTATAGATAAGCTAAGGTTAAAAAACCTATATAAACTATATTCTGATGGAATAATATACTATTTACCGTGTGATGCCAGCTGACTAGAATAGCACCACCCCATCTCCTCCTGCGGGTGTCGTAAGAGGCGACAAAAGGAAAAATCGTAGGATTTTTCCCTTTGTCGCCTCTGACGGGCAACAGCGTCCGTCGAAAGCCAATCTACAGCTTACTGCGGTCGCCTATGGCAACTACCCCCCAAGATGATACAAGTCATATTTGTGAGAGGCCTATGTCCAGCAGTGGACTGAAATGTAAAATACTAATTCCAATTTCCTTCCCCAGATAATCCTCGCGGACGAGTGCACAGAAGCCGAAGGCCGAGCCTGGCATATGAAGCACTTCGCGTGCGCAGAATGCTCACGCCAGCTCGGTGGCCAGCGCTACATCATGCGGGAGGCCCGGCCCTATTGCCTGCCCTGCTTCGACGGCTGCTTCGCGGAGTACTGCGACGCCTGCGGGGAGCCCGTCGGCGTGGACCAGGGCCAGATGTCGCACGAGGGGCAGCATTGGCATGCCACGGAGAGGTGCTTCGCTTGCCACACGTGCAGAGCCAGCTTGCTAGGTTAGTATTAAACCCCTGACCATGTATCACTCTACGAAGATGCTTCACAGAGTATTGTAAAGCCTTTATGAAGGTTTGAAACATTTGCTGTCCTGGTCGCACTGTTTTTGGCATCGTATGTACGTGGATAAATCGATCTACAAATTTCATGTCCAAAAAGAGCTGCGGTAGCGTAGCCCCATAAAAGACACAATTTCAGAGTACTAGTATTTAAGATTCTTTTTTCCTCAGGTCGCCCGTTCCTACCCCGAAAAGGAGCGATATTCTGCTCCATCGCGTGCTCGAAAGGCGAGCCGCCGACGCCTTCTGACTCCTCCGGCCCTGGCCCGCGGCCCCCGCGGGCGCCCCGGCCCAGAAGACCGCCGTCCCCCAAGTCTCCGCCGATGACGCCGCAGCGAGAACCCTCGCCACACATAGACGCGGATTCAGAGCCTAGCGCGTCTTTAGCCCCAGAAACGCCGCCCCCGCATCCTCCACCCCCGCCTCACGCTTGCCTCAGCCTGGACAGGGCTCTAGCTGATCTGCGTCTAGAACAATCTATGACCGAACATCAGATCCAACCGACGCCGACATCCGAAGATCCTAAAGAAGAGTCTCCCGAAGACTGGAGACCGCCGCATCCTGTAGACGCGCAAGTTGTCAATCCTGGGCATTCGTCTTCAATGCCTGAACTTACTTTAGTAGACGGAAGTTCTCCGAGGAAACCTAGAGGCGGTCGGACCGTCAGGTTCTGCGGAGACGACAACCAGGCGTTTGAACCGGACGAACCCGCGAGAAGAGAGAAAGTAAGAGACGATGACGCGAGCAGCTACTGCAGTACATGTTCCTCGTCTTCTTCATCAGCCGAGTCCTATACTTTGCCGACGAGACGGGCTTACGGCGGCGTACGGATCTCCTATGTTCCCAATGACGCCGTAGCTTGCGCCAAAAGAGAACGCCAGAGAAAGAACGCGCAGAACGATAAAAACTGCATCATCTCGTGATCCTGGACCTTCCTCCCACATCCTCCGATCGAAAGACTGACTTTTTGATAGTTTTATCCCACGCCATAGTTAAGGGACATTGTAAAAGTCAATGTAATACTAGAACTCTAGAGTTTGGCTACGGACCAGCGACAATACCGATAAGGTGTCTTTTTTTTAAATTTCCGAATACGAAAAAAGTTTAATGCTTATTCCTACCACTCCCAAAGTTTCACGATGTTATTAAGTTAAAATGCACATTTTTCTTGCCCATAATATAATAAATCCTCTTAAAACCAACCGCTGACTCCGTGGCTGACAAACAAGGACATTGTCTTCCTTAGTAATAGGAACAGCTTTGCTTTTGGCATAATTGTAAATGGAACCAGGTGTTTCACTAACCATGTTGTGACTCGCGTGCAATCGCGAGCTACTACCAATTAATGGATTATATACCTTATCCCCTTGAGCGTATGGTGTAAGTTAGTCCGTCGACAACTCGCCAGACCGCCTGTTCATACGTATCTATATAAAAGACTTATCCATTGACAGTTTTGACAAATTTATGTGTGACGTGTAATTTGGACGTAATCGCTTCTAAATATGATTCCCATTGATAGCACCTTTGATGGATTAAAGGGGTGTGCCCGCGTGTCGCAAAAAGGTATTACTATTATGTTTATGTATAAAAGTCCGTCATGCAAAAAATGTTGCTACGAAATGAGACGCCTATGCTAACCCATCAACTAAAGTGTAAAAACTGCCTAAGAACAAAGAACAAAAAGACTGAGTTTGTCTATCCTCTTCTTAGTCGGTTCCCCACTGCTCAGGAGCGTGACTCCGCCTCTTAATGGTTGACGTCTGCTCTCCACTTCACCTTGTCGGTTGCGCTGTGGAGAGAGTTGCTTATTGTAATTTCCAGTTGGTCGTATATTTGGTCGCACCATCGTGTTGGGCTTCTCCCCCGTAGTCTGGTCTTCTCACCTTTCCTATCACCACCAGCCTTTCCATCTGCGGACTATGTGACCAAAGTATTGGAGTTCACGCTGGGCTGGAGGCAGATAGTGGATAGCCGCGGTAGGTTATCAGCTGGTATTATATTTCTTACTAATATTATAAATGTGAAAATTAGTGAGGATGTCTGTAATGTATGTTATTCAGTAACGGCTGAACGGATTAACATGAAACTTGGTGTATAGGTAGTTTCAGGAGAGTTGAAGTCACTCACACAACAACATCTAATTTTTTTTTTATTACATAGGCGGCAAACGAGCAGACGGATTGCCTGGTGTTAAGCAATTACCGTCGCCCATGGGCACTCGCAACACCAGGAGAGTCACAAGCGCGTTGCCGGCCTTTAAGGGGGGTTGGAGCTCTGGGAACCTTACTCACCATCAGGAACATAACACTACATACCTGGAAGGTGGCAGTGCTATTATGGCTGTGGTCTTCTGTAAGGAGGAGGTACTTCCCCAGTTGGGCTGCCCCAGATTCAAGCGTGATGGTCAACGCTGTGCCCTACCTCTCATTGTTGGACGTGGTTTAAGGACATACCCGGGTCCAAAAATCTAAAAATAATGATAGTGAGATTATTCATTCATTCCATTCGTTCACTCTTTTGCAATCAGTACTTTATATAGTTGTGTGCGTAATCTCTCGTGGGACTACCTACTACCTATACAGATAGACAAAGATCTGAATTGAGACATATATAGGCTACTTGATACCCCGGTAATGTTTTCTCGTGGATGGTAGACAAAGTCGCGGACGGTAGCTAGTAATCATATATTTAAACGGCAGCTTTAAATAATTTGGAGTATATAACATATCTAATGCTTTGTACGTAACCATATCTTATAAGGTAAGAAATATCCCACTTTGCCACTTAGTGTAAGTTAATAAGTATGAGATTAGTACAAACTGTATTATTTTGTATTACATTTTGATAACGCGTGTTCAAATTGTATATAAATGTAAGTATAATAACTAGTATTAAAGTTGCCTTAAAATAAATCGCCTGTATCTATGTTAAGTAGGTCTTTGAATTAATTATTTAATTTTAGTTTAGTTTTTTTGTTATCAAACTTTTGCATAATTTGTAAAGTATCTAATTAGTTTACATATGCCCGCTTATCCCATTCATAATCGTCACTCAAACCTACTTTAAGATATTTAAGCATATTGCAATTAACTTATGAAAGAAGAAACATCTACCACTGGTTCTAACCTTAGACCAGAAAAGATTATTACCGGCAAGAAACTCGACGAAACTTATTTTTTCAAAACAGTATTACATTAAATCATAAATTACATGGTTACGCCTAATCCCACAAGAAAACATAACAAAATAAATAAATTAAAATTACAAAAAAGTAGTAATAAAAACTAATTTTAACAAACAACTACTTAAATATGAAAAAAAAATGTATATATAAGTTTTTGTTAAGTGACATTTTATGTACATGTTTTTATAACTGGGCACTTCACACTAAAATGAATTCTAATCGCCTATAAACAGAGTTCATTTTTAGTATAATGTGGCCAGATATTGGAGGGTGGCCATTTACTGGCGAATTACCCTAATAAACAGAGTAAGATTTGAGAGACGATTATGAATAAGCGGGCGGCAAATGTCTATTTCGATATTTTGGAACATATTTTTTTTATTGACTCACAATTGTTTAACTCTTGTCGTTTATGATTAATATATAGGTCGATTCGAAATTTGTATATCACATATTTATAAAAAGAAATTCTCCTGTCAATACTTTTTTAAAACGATAATTATTTAAACGTACTGGTGCCCGACAGCCTCCCAATGGATGCCACTTGCAATGTTAAGTCAATATCATTACATGGTTGCCATTTAATCCCGTCACTTTCGCACTCACATATTTGTTGAAGCGTGACAGATATTGCGTCAAATGATACATAAACGACCATATTAGACTAGGTGACAGCAGGGTGACATCCATTGGGCATTTGCGTGTCAAGTACTGGTACGTTTACTTTATATGGAAGTAATATAATACAAAACGTTGTATACAAGTGTTTGTACAAAATAAATAACTTAAACTCGTACATTTGTAAGTTATTTGTAATACGAGAAAATAAAATGTTTTTAAATAAATCCTGTTTTATTCAGATTCACAATTTACACAAACTTTTAAACTAAACGGTGCCCAAAAACCGTTTGAAATACAAGATTGCATGCTTGAGAAATTTCGATGGGTACCACTGTGTCCTGGTCGTCCAATTGGCTAGGGCAGCCGAGAATGCTGAATGTGGGTTCAAATCCTGCTTCGCACTGAAAGCCTGGACACTTTTTCTTAAGTATATGTCATCTATTCCAATTTATTTATTTATGAAACAAAAAAGTTGTAGACTCATACGTAGAGTAGCCTCTCCATAGAGTGATCTGAGAATGGAGAGTTCAATGCCATCATCGCCACGTTTAGCAGGCGGGTTGGCTATCGCAGGAAGTTCCACCACTGTAAAGGGACGCTGCTGCCCGTGCTCCAATTATGGCGTAGTTAAAATGACAGCGACAATTTTAATAATTTCATTATATCACGATTTATTTAATCACTAGCGCGACCTGTTTCGAAGAATATAGGGCTCCACTTTCAAGCACAAAGAGTGCCGAGTGTCTGTTCGCCTCCCCGCTCGCGTCGCTGGCCCGCCACTGACGACTGAGTGTGTGACTCTTAGTGCTTGAAAATGGAGGCCTATGCTCTCCGGAGTGACTAAATAAACGTAAGTCAAGCCGTTATTGATATTGATGAAATATTACAATGACACACAGAGACAATTGTTTATAGCGCTGTTAGCCTAGTGGTAAGAGCGTGCCACTTGCAATCCGACTCGCAGGTTCAAACTCCGGCACGTACCAATAAGTTCGGAACTTATAACGTACGAAATATCATTTGACATTTACCAGTTGCTTTTCGGTGAAGGAAAACATCGTGAAGAAACCGGTCTAATCCCAATAAGGCTTAGTTTACCCTCTGGGTTGAAAGGTCAGGTGGCAGTCGCTTTCGTAAAACTAGTGCCTACGCCAAACCTGAGATTAGTTGCCAAAGCGGACCCCAGGCCGAGCAAATGCCGGTACAACTCGAGAAAGATGATGACAGAGACAATTGTTCCTAATTTGTGGATTAGGATTTTCACGTTAGGCCTTCTGGTGGTGCCGCCTGCGCCCGCGCAGCCGCGCTGTTAACAGCGAAAGTGCGTATCGACGGCGCTGGGAACTGTCGCCATTGTCGCCGGAGAAACCCGGATTATCATATGTGAGATTATCATGTGCTCAGCATATTTCAAACGATATCGATCATGTCTGTTGACTTAGGAATGTACAAGTTGACTTTTATGTATTTAAACTTTCTTCTTTGTATTTTATAAATGAAAATAACTGCTCTACTGAGGTTTATTTAGTCACTCACACAACATGTTTCGGAAAACGTAGGCCTCCACTTTCAAGCACTAAGTGCCTAGTGTCCGTTCTCATCGCCGGCCCCTCACGCACTTGAGCTTTCTCAATTTCCCGCACATTTGTGAAAAAAATCATAAGGATTTTTTTATCCAAGCTTCCTGAGTATATTCAAGATTAGGACTTATTACTCGATGTTCTTAACAGATCATTAAGAGCTGAGAGAGAATTAAGGCTGCTTCCATCGTCATATCAGCCGAAGAACGGCCACTGCTAGTATTGGACCACTCGCTATGCTCGTGTGTCTTGTGTGAATCTTTCACCAGCTCGGGTCTCAATATAAACAATAACATTGTTCCGTTCTAAAACAAACAACTATTTTATTATTTTTCCTGATTTTACGGGCAAATTCTGAGGTGCGCAGTTTGGGAAACTTTTCAGACAGCTAGGCGACAAACGATGGGTTTTGGTATAAAGGATTTTAAGCCTTATGCTATTGTACTAAGAACTATTACATGTGAATACGAGTAGCTCGACTTGGTTAAACTACAGCCCGACTACAGCCGTTAAGGAAGTAAGCTGTTTAACGATTTTGACAGATTTTTTATGGAAAGGTTGAAGATAGGGTTGCCAACCGTACTGTACGTCCATACGAGCCGTTTCTGTCCGGCTTTATTAATCCCCACAAGCGTTTTCTATAAGCTCACGAAGAAACAACTCCACTTCATTTTTTTTTATGACATAGGCGGCAAACGAGCAGACGGATTGCCTGGTGATAAGCAATTACCGTCGCCCATGGGCACCCACAACATCAGGGGAGTCACAAGCGCGTTGCCGGCCTTTAAGGGGGGTTGGAGCTCTGGGAACCTTACTCACCATCAGGAACACAACACTACATACCTGAAAGGTAGCAGTGTTATTATGGCTGTGGTCTTCTGTAAGGAGGAGGTACTTCCCCAGTTGGGCTGCCCCAGATTCAAGCGCGATGGTCATCGCTGTGCCCTACCTCTCATTAAGACAAGTGTGACCATTATGACATTAAACCATCCTTATTGCTCATGTCCGTCTCTGGGGCAAGCCCAGCAGTAGACGTGCGTAGCTGAGGTGTGCTTTAAAGATAGATAAGTAGGTCAACAATGCATTAATAAGTAACGCCATTATTGTGCAACTCCTGACTCACAACAGTGCAAGTTTAAAGTAAATACAATAAATGAGTCAAGAGAATTCCCCCGACGTGGAAGAGAATAGCGTATATACATTAATAAATAGTATATCCTTACACAAATTGATTCAGCCCCAAGGTAAGGTCAAAGGACTTGTTTTTTTTTTTTTATGACATAGGCGGCAAACGAGCAGACGGATTGCCTGGTGTTAAGCAATTACCGTCGCCCATGGGCACTCGCAACACCAGGGGAGTCACAAGCGCGTTGCCGGCCTTTAAGGGGGGTTGGAGCTCTGGGAACCTTACTCACCATCAGGAAAACAACACTACATACCTGAAAGGTGGCAGTGCTATTATGGCTGTGGTCTTCTGTAAGGAGGAGGTACTTCCCCAGTTGGGCTGCCCCAGATTCAAGTAGTTTAAGGACTTACCCGGGTCCAAAGGGGTTGTGTTATGGGTATTCAGCCAAGGATATATAATAAACAAATACTTAAATACACAGAAGCACCCATGACTCAGGAACAAACGTCTGTGCTCATCACACAAATAAATGTCCTCACTTTAAAACCTTTTGTATCTAACCTAGGGCGTATATTTATCGTGTTTATAATACTCACAACACAAGCCAAACGATATTTTATTTTATTCGGGGCATCAACAGCAATACAGTGAATATTACAGAGCATAAGATACAGAACATAAAGCCAATGATAGATGTCCAATGACATTTTTCAGAAAGCCTATGTCTCCTTTTTGAAGCACATATAAAAATGGTTTGAAAGAATTTGCCACCTGTTAGGGCCCGGGCACACTACACTAGGCTTTCTGACGAATTCATAGTATTTTTTTTTTATGACATAGGCGGCAAACGAGCAGACGGATTGCCTGGTGTTAAGCAATTACCGTCGCCCATGGGCACCCGCAACACCAGGGGAGTCACAAGCGCGTTGCCGGCCTTTGAGGGGGGGGTTGGAGCTCTGGGAACCTTACTCACCATCAGGAACACAACACTACATACCTGAAAGGTGGCAGTCCTATTATGGCTGTGGCTTCTGTCCGGAGGTACTTCCCCAGTCGGGCTGCCCCAGATCTAAGCATGATGGTCATCGCTGTGCCCTACCTCTCATAAAAATAGTAGCGTGAACGCGGCGTGTCCGCAGCGGGCAATTTTATATGGAAACGCCGAGAACACGCGATGAAAAACGGTAAGTGTGCCCACGCTCTTAAACTTTTCTGCGGTCGTTGAGTACATTTCCGCAATAAATTGAAGCCAACACAGCGAAGGCTGCCAAACGCCACGCCATCCAGACGGCTAGACGTAATTCCGCAAATAAGCCTAACTCGATGGCCGCTTCCCGAATGTTCTTTGCTGTTATTTATTGCTCTAATATTTTTGGCCCTTGTAGCTCGCAGCGTAAATAACCCTCACCCTCCGAAATTCTTGTCGGATCAGACGTCAGTGTTACTACGAGTCAAGGTCGGACGAGCAAGTTACAACAATAGTTATTTGTTTTACAAGGGAGCAAAGTTAGTGTTTACCCTCTAGTACTAATATCTACGCTTGCTAGATTTTTCGCGGTTTAATAAAGTGGAATCTTGAGTATTTGCTGCCGAGTGAAACATTTTTTATATCTCACTACCGCGAGGAAATAAATGCTAACTCTAAAACATCACAACTTTGATCCACATTATTTTAATCCATAATATATAATTCAAAATCACCATTAAAAAGTCCATTCAATATACAAATCCTTAAAGAACCTGGGCAGAGAGTACTATATTGTACCGTTTGGCGTAGAAGCGCTATTAGGTCCATGGGGTCCCAGCGCGCACAATTTTTTTGCAGAAATCGCGAAGCGTCTGGTTGACGTAGCTTTTGACCGAAGAACTTATCAGCATTGCGATACCTGCCCACCTTCGGGAAATACCGCCAGCATCCTCGCTACAATGCCTCAAGGGCCTTTAATAGATTAAATCTTGAGTAGTTAAGTAGTTATTGCAATACTTAAATACATAGAAAACGCCCATGACTCAGAAAGAAATATATATGCAAATCTTCAGCGCATTGCCAGCGACCCGAGATCTCCAGCCCATTTAGTTTGTAGGCATCCGACATTGCTCTTTCCTATTCGTGGTCGCCACTCTAAGTCTTTTCTCCCCCAACGGCCATCGACTCTCCGAGCCTACATGGCCTGCCCATTGCCACTTCAAGAGCGCAATTTGGTTACTTTGGTTCTTCGGAAATCTTCATCCCTGATTCTACCACGTAGAGACACTCCGATCATAGAAGGTTCCATTCCATTAATTTGCATCAACTTGGGGTTGAAATTGAAGGTCACGCTTAAACCATTGACCTTGGTTCACCCTCCGCATGATCCGTCACGGCCCTCGTCAGAAGCTCATTAGGGCGCAGAGCAAGGGAATGTCACGGGAAAGGGTTGATCTCTTGCTCATAGATCAAAATCGCAGACGCGACTTAGAGAATATTCAGAAATATTGATAGATACATAGATATATCGTTCTATTGTACCAAATAAGAAAGGCACAAAGGCTTATCCCATCCCTTGAGGGATCTCTTAATACATGATGATGTCATAAAAATAGCAGACCTCAGTTTAAGGGCATATTCGGTATCGTGTTCTGATTAGAACAAAGTAGAAGAATCTTTATTTTTGCGTGGAGACTTGGCTGACTTGGAAGATCTGCCCTAAAAAAAACTTAGAGTGAAAAACCTTTTCCTAAAATCATAACACGATATCCAAATTTTTATTAATATATACACGTGACTCACATTTTCCTCGGAAAATTTAAATCGTACAGAATCGGATGGTTCCTAGTTTTTTTATTATACTTTGTGTTAATACGCTTTTTGACAGATGTCCTATTTTTATGAGAAAAAGGGTTGCAGTATTATTTTACATGATTTTATTATCAGCATATTATTGTACATTGCTTATTTGTTTTGAAATTCAACATCCGTTTTAGAAATTATAAATAATTAATTTCATTTCATCGCAAAACATTACCCAAATAAAGACTAGCAACCACGGGCGCCCTCTGAACCAAATATAGCTTTCTGCCACCGCGCTAGTCCCTAGAGACTTAACCCTTCCGCCGCGTTGTGGACTGTAATCTCTATCGTTAGCGTTAATTACCCCGGGTGAAGTCAATCGTTAATCGCCGCTAAATTGGCTTGTAATTAATACACAATAGGTTCGCGTTTAAATCAGTGGCGGGCAGACTTCCTTCATCGACGGCCAGAAATTTCAGAGAAAGTTAAGAATATCTTCATACCTTACACCAGTCCTACCTTATATATTTTATATACAGGACGGCATATTGAGATCAGTCAGTATTAAACTGCCAGAAACCACCTATACTCTGTAGTTAAAGAAAGGTAAACAATCTTGACATGTCTTTTTATTGAAAATCAGTTTTGAAAAATAAATCATGACAATAAGTATGTGACAATTATAAATCACGTATGGTTAAATATTTACATTATTTTGCTTTCGTAAATAATAGTGACTGATTTTTAAAAAGCGTTTATCAATAAAAAGACACGTTAAGATTTATTACCTTTTTTTAACTACCAAAACATACAGAGTATAGTAATAGTGGCTAAATCAGTGCACTTTAAGAATTTTGTGGTAAACAGATTGGCAAATTTCTTCTTACTCGACCTGTTATGGCGAAGTTAGGGATGCTATACTAACCTGACAAGTGGGTTTAAAGCCCAGTAAACTCATTCCATCCGTTCCTAATTCATAGGTGTCATCTATGTATTTAAGTATTTGTATATCATAAATATACTCGTATATATCGTTGGCTCCGTACCCATAACACGAGCCTTCTTGAGCTTACCGTGGGGCTCAGTCAATTTGTGTAAGGTTGTCCAGTCATAATTATTTATATACTAATTTGGGTGTTTGGGCTCAAAGCTTGGACAGACCCCCACAAGGTGGAACGATGACATGGTAAAGATCGTGGGAATAAATGGTTGCGGAACTCGGGCACTGTGGGTCGCTTTGGGAGAGGCCTTATTTCAGCAGTTGTCGCCCTTCGACCGATATGATGATGATTATTTGAAAGGTCACTGACCGGATAATAATGCTTCATGGGCCGGAATTGGCCCTCGGGCCGTACTTTGTCCACCACTGGTTCAAATAGTTTTCTTTCGTTAACACTGTATTACTTTTATATCTAAAATAGGATCAGAGTTAAACTTAAGTGACCTCGCCTCGATTAATTGCTTTAATAAAATGAAAATTTGACAACAGGTCTGGCCTAGTGTAGTGACCCTGCCTATGAAACCGATGGTCCTGGGTTCAAACCAGTAAGGGCATTTATTTGTGTGATGAGCACAGATATTTGTTCTTGAGTCATGGTGTTTTAAGTGTTTGTATGTTATATACCTATATCCTTGTAGTCAAGAACCCGGATAGCAAACGTTGGGATCAAGACCGTCAGGCTGAAATTGGAGTGGGCTGGCCACGTCTGCCGCATGCATCCACTCCACAAAGGTGGGCCAAAATAGCTACAGAGTGAGTGCTTTACCATGGGCGACGACGACGTGGGACGCGAAGACGGAGGTGGCGGGACGACTTGGATTCATTCCACAACAAATGGCCAAAGATTGCACATGACAGGGAAGAGTGCAAATCAAGAGAGGAGGCCTGAGCCCAGCAGTGGGACACTCTATATAGGCTCATAAAAAAAAATATCGTTGGCTGAGTACCCACAGTTCAGTCAGCAAGCCGGCGCAGGAATCCCCAGCCAGGTGTCAGCAGGTGGACCGAGCATGTAAAATCTCTGCGGCGGCGCGTGACGCTCAGCTGGCGTTACGCTGCGCGCGCGCACCTGAGCTTTCGGCCATTGATTTATCGCTTCCGAGCGGTAATGGTAACGCAACTGTTCAACGCGAGAATTATACATTTTCCTGATTTATTGCAAGTCACGTAATTGGTGCAAAACTTAGCTAAAGTGCCCGGCCTATGTAGTAGTAACGTGTGTACACGCATGTCGGCGTTCTATGTTCAAATGTTGACGTAAGTTCCATATTAAATCTCTGCCCAATTATATGTAGACATGTGCTTTAGTTAAGTTTTTTTTTTTTTAGCTAACCTAACCTAACCACAATTATAACGGTACAGATACTGTAATCCACATGACAATCCATGAAAATGTTTCCATACTATTTATACTAAAGAGCGCTGGCGGCCTAGTGGTAAGTGCTTGCGACTTGCGATTGCCGGAGGTCGCAGGTTCATACCCCGGCTTGCACCAATGAGTTTTTCGGAACTAATGATATTTCCCAGTCGCTTCTCGGTGAAGGAAAACATCGTGAGGAAACCTAGCCTAGCTCTGAGTCCAGGTCAAATGGCAGTCGCTTTCGTAAAACTAGTGCCTACGCCAAATCCTGGGATCAGTTGCCAAGCGGACCCCAGGCTCCCATGAGCCGTGGTCAACAAACGCCGGGACAACGCGAGGCAGATGATGATATACATACAATACTACACTATCAGCGGCGACGCGTCCATACAAGCCGATTCCCGCCGGCTTTACTAACTTTCTCGCAGTTCAACAGTTTTCCTTGGGCTCATGAAGAAAAGGTAAAGTCATCAAGTCATTATACAATACATACCTACAGATAGGAATTCCTTCGGGATACCGGTCGCCAAGTCGTCAGCAAACTACGATGAAGAGGTCGGAAGTCGATTCTGGTCCGTGGGGACCTACATACACACTAGTTGTCCGGTCAGCCCGAGATAGTGCCACCTCCCGCCCAGGATACCGCAAGCAGTTCCTAGAAGTGCAAAGTAAAGTTGTTTTTTTATAAAAATTTCGGGACATTCTTACACAAATCGACCTAGTCCTATGGTAAGCTCAGTAAGACTTGTGTTGTAGGTACTATAGGCGACGATATGTATAATAGCTAGATACATATAAATACTTAAATACATAGAAAACACCCATGACTCAGGAACAAATATCTGTGCTCATCAGCATCACACAAATGAATACCCTGACTGGGACTCGAATCCAGGTCCATCGGTTTCATAGGCAGGGTCACTCTAAAGCTCTTTTCAAAAAACTTATATATTCAGTCACTATGGCTCCATCACATGAGATTATAGAAAACGCAATCGAATCTAAAACGCAATCGAAACAATAACATGTTGACTCAGGCAAATCAGTTCAACCACAACAAAAAACAAAATATTATCCTTGTTTTGTACTATTGTATAACATTTAGCTGCGGTTAAGTTATTAATTAATGAACAATTAAAACTAACCAGAAAATTAGGTCAATAATTTTTAATTGTTCTATTTCCTGTATATACAGAGAGGAATGGGCCATTTTATTTAAAGTTGTACTCATTTTTTTTTTTTAATTTTTTGTGTGGTTTCTACTCAGAATCTTGAGCTCTTTCGAGCCTAATAGGAGAAAAAATGTGTCCCAAGCTTATTGGTTAACAATCTCCGATTAACGCATTCACTGCCACCAACGCACATGTGCGTTCATTTTCATACATTTTTGGAGGGGGTGTGGCAGCGAATGTGTTAATTTACTAATTTAGGTACTATTTACTAATCAAATTCAAATTGGCAGCAATTTTGTTGCTCCACATATTGGTACTTTGTAATACTAATGACAGATTAAGAATTGTTAGTGAATTCGGAAGGCGCAGCGTGGACATACCCCCCACAAGGTGTGACCGATGACATGGTAAACATCGAGGGAATCCACTGGATGAGGGTGGCGCAAAACTGTATATAGTCGCACTATGAGTTATGGGGGAGGCCTATTGTCCAGCAGTGGACGTCCTTCGGCAGATGATGATGATGACGGGAAGCTAGCGTAACTGACCATTGATAACGAGGTGTACAACCAGCCGACGCCGGTCGATACCGGCGGTCCGGCGGCTCCCCCGGAAACCCGACCCCTGCGGTCGCGGCCGCCAGCTTACACATACAGTATCTTGACTCTCTTGACGAATCATCATCATCATCAAACTATAGTCGACTGCTGGACATAGCCCTCCCCTATAGAACGCCGCTTGCCAAAACCAGCATCTGCCTGCAATCTTTCGCAGATCGTCATCCTACCTGATCGGAGAGCGTCCCACATTACGTCTGCCGAGTCGCGGTGTTCACTCAACGCGTTTGACACAGTCCCCAGCGACTTTATACGAATAAACTTCATTAAAGATATACTTTGGATGAACTGCAAATACATTGTACACACAGCAATACTCTTAGCTGTACATCGGTGGCCCTTATGCCTTATGTAATAAGGTCCACCAATGTACAACTAGGAGTGTTGTTGTTAGTACCTAGTTCCATAAGGTTAAGGTTATGTCTAGGTTCTTACCTGCAATTAGTCAATAAAATTATTTCATTTGTGTTAAGTAAGTTAACGATGTAAGTAATATATTTCTTATTGAATATTTTAACTTGCTTATCCCGATCTCGGACGTCAGACGATCGGGTCCCTATTTGAACACATCGACAATTTAACGTATCGCGAAATGTACAATTCTGACGTTGCAGTTGTCCATCGCGTGGGATGGGTGCTTGTTTGTCAGCAACTCGTTACTTTTAATCAAATACCGTTAATTTTTATTACATAAATATCATCTAATTTTTACATTAATTTTTATTATAGGTAGTCAATAAATGGTTGTAGTTTGGTGAAGAGCTCTTGCCAATTATTTAAATTGTCGATATAATGAAATAGGGGCCTAGTCATTCTCTCATAAGTATGGGTTATGTATTTCTGGAGAGCATAGGTCTGCAATTTCAAGAACTGATAAGAATGAGTATATGGGCTGTTTATTTCTACATAAAATACTGTTCGGAAAGTCCTACTTGCGCACGCATCCATACACCGCGGTATAAAAATATTTACAGAAAGATTATAGACACTGGTCCGACATTAATATGATGAATGAAACTTTTACCTTTTTGGAGTTTTTATTTACATTTCCCTTCGTTTAGAAACACACAGGAATTTTAACTATTCGAGTATTTTCGTCCCTAAACTATTGCTTTATTTTCTTCAGCAGTTATGGCGGAATTAAACATCCTGCAGTCATTTTATTTCACCTCACTCAGAAAGCCCGTATTTGTCATTTAAAACAGATAGCAAAATAATTTGTATATTTGTAAAAAATACAAATTATAATTGTTATTTTTTTACTGTTAGGTTGGGAGTAATTTTGAACGATAAATGATTGATACTAATAATTTGGTGTATTAGAGTGTATTTTCCTCACGGTAGTGAGGTATAAAATGCATCGTTTTCGACGGTAGGCCTCAGGACTGATACAGGAGGACATTCACTCTAAATTCACGCCTAAATTGGAATAAAATAGACATATATACACGAATTTTCAAACTTCGATGTTCGCGGTAGGCCCTATGTTTGGGGGCGTGCGTCACGTGATCAACTTGGGGGTTGGGGGAGTTGCCATATCCGCCACGCTTGACAGACGGGTTGGCGACCGCAGTGATTGTTGATTCGGTTTAACACCTTTTACGACACCAGCTCTCACTAAGCTTAAAGTCGCTCAACAAGCTATGAAAAGGTTCAAAGTTTTTCTACGTGATCTAATCAAAAATCAAGAGATCCGTAGACGAACTAAGGTCACCGACATAGCACACCGGATTAGCAAGCTAAAGCTGATGGGGTCGAAAAGTGCTCGAGTTGAGACCACGGACTAGCAAGCGCAGCGTAAGACGGCCATTCACAAGATGGACAGGCAACCTTGTAAAGGTTGCCAGAAGACGCTGGCTGCAGGTCGCTTCCAACCGATGCCTATGGAGGTCCAAGGAGGAGGCATGTTATAATGTTCAGCAGTGGATGTCTTATGACTGAGATGATGATGTTACCACACCCGTAGGAGGAGATGTGATAGATGAAAATCTAGGAAAAAAAAAGAAAAAAATAGAGTTTATGACCCAAATGGGGTCACCAACAGCATTGAGATTGTAATAAATGTTATAAAAGTGCGCAAGTAGCGGCGTGGCGTGCTGGCGGCTGGTCGCGGTCACGGCGCCATTAGAAAGCAGGCTGGCTACCGCAGTCAACGAGTCCAGGAGAACTGTAAACAAAACTACCGTGAGATTTAACCATATTAATTTTACAGGTACGGGTAACTCACGTTATATAAGTAGAATAGGTACTGCTTGACATGCTTCGCTCTGTAACAAGGAGCATAATCATGAGCCGTTTGCGTTGGCTGACCGAAGAGTGCGACTTATGAAAAGTGAGTTATCCGCTTCTATACAATGAATAGAGTTCAACTGATTAAAAAAAACTCAAACATCTATTTTCCAAGTAAGCCTCAAGAGTTGAGGTCAATAAAAAATACAGAGGCATGGAACTGCATTGCTAGTAACGTAAACATGACATTGAAATAAACTTAATTGGGGAGCCTGATGATACAAGTATTTTTTTTTTTTATGTCTTACGGGTGAGCTAAAGAAACTTAATAACAATTAACTTAAAAGTTCCGGTAACATTCGTTTTTTATATTTAAAATATGAGACTCTAAGAAATATGGCTTTGAAAAAAAAATAGGTTTCCCATCTTATATTTATTATTTTTAAAATTGGAAATTTTAAATTGTATATATGAAAATATATATTTGTATGCCTTTAAATTAAATATATGCGTTATTAAATTCGTATTGCTCAAAGTCCACGGATAGGAAAGCGGTGTCGAAAATCCTCAAAATGTGACATATTTTATAAATGATAATAACGACTCTACTCACGTTTATTTAGTCACGGACACTCCGCACTCTTGAAACTGGAGAATGGAAAATGGAGGCTTATGTTCTCCGAAATATGTTGCGTGAGTGACTAAATAAACTATAGAGCCGTTATTACCAAATATAAGATAGTAGGTAAGTCCGGAATCCTATCATGGACAGTCAGCGTCATATAGTTGGTAGCATCCAAAGTACTCATAAAGTTAGGTGTACCATAGAATTTGTATGGTGTACCGAACTATTTGACTACTTTGGATGCTACCAACTATATAACGCTGACTGGACATACTTGTTGATCGGAGTACAAATCCGAGATACCGATCGAGAAGATCAGACCCTTGCCAAAATACCTTTAACAGTCGAAAGTTTGGTTACAATCAACATTCAATCTTGGATAAGTATTATTTTACAATGGTTCCTCAAGAATTACGTAAACATTTTTAGACTACTGGTGGTCTAGCGGTAGCGACTAGCAATCCGGAGGTCGCAAGTTCAAACCCCGACTCGTACCAATGAGTTTTTCGGAACTTATGTTCGAAATATCATTTGAGATTTATCAGCCGCTTTCCGGTGAAAAACATCGTGAGGAAACCGGAATAAACTCAATGAGGCCTAGTTTACCCTCTGGGGAAGGTCAGAAGGCAATCGATTTCGTAAAAAATTGTGTTGTTGTCTACGCCAAATCCTGGGATTAGTTGCCAAGCGGAACCCAGGAACCCATGAGCCGTGGCAAAATGCCGGGACAACGCGAGGAAGATGATGATGAAATGAAAAGGATAATATTTTTATACTTGTTATTATTCCTGTGTTAAGCACTCCATAAGCTATTATTGCCTACTATTGATATATATAAGTATATTTTGTTTATTAAAACGGAAATGTTAACTTAATAATAACAATAACTCTTCAATTAGCTGACCAAGGGCGGGTTTAAATCCAGCAAGCTGTACCCGCACCATTTTCATTACGAAATCTTTTTAAATTTGTATTTTGTATTAACACTAACTCTATATATGTACTTACCTAACATGCACTGTAAAAGTAATGAAATAAACGCATTTGTATTGTATTGTATTGTATGAATTGGATGAATTAGGTAAGGATTTGTTCGATTTTATCACAGAATCTTGATACACAGAGCGGTGCGACAACGTTCATTGCTAAAGCTTTGTGGTATTAACATAATTACAATTCCAGCAGACATTTTGGAAGAAGTTGCTGAGCAAGCGAGGTGTTCAAAAAGACCTTAACACTACTTTAAAGTTACGAGAATAAGAGCGACCCGGGCATGTCCTTAAACTACGTCCAACAATGAGAGGTAGGGCACAGCGAAGTACCATCACGCTTGAGTCTGAGAAGCCTGACTGGAGAAGTACCTCCTCCTTACAGACGACCACAGCCATAACACTATTTTCAGGTATGTAGCGTTGTGTTCCTGATAATGAATAAAGTTCCCAATCTTAAGTCTTACTTACAAGATTATTGAAATAAGCGATGAAACGTAGGCAAAATCAATATTTACTTTTATAATATTTTTTTGACGACCGGTCTGGCCTAGTGGGTAGTGACCCTGCCTATGAAGCCGAAGGTCCTGGGTTCGATTCCCAGTCAGGGCATTTATTTGTGTGATGAGCACAGATATTTGTTCCTGAGTCATGGGTGTTTTCTATGTATTTAAGTATTTATATGTATCTATTTATTATATATATCGTCGTCTAGTACGTGCAACACGAGCCTTATTGAGCTTACCGTGGGACTAGGTCGATTTGTGTAAGAATGTCCGAAATATTTAGTTATTTATTATTTATTTATAATCTTAATAAAACTAAGTACAAAAAATCGACTAAATAAACCTGACATATGTCAACTATAGCAAATTGTGGTAGAGTATGATCGCTATTTCATCGCTTGCGCACTGACAGACGTGTAAGAACGATACAGCTATATGTGTATGACGATAAAAACCCAACTAACTTATGGTAGCTGACGCCTTAATTGGAGAAAAAGAAAAATATGCTCGAAATACACGAACTTCGATGTTTGCGGTACAGTCAGCAGCAGAAGTAGCTAAGCATTTGATGTGATCAAAATGAGGTCAACTCATCTCTATTGTCAAGAGAATAAAAGCGCGTATAGGTCATTTTGAACAGTTCAAACGCTTAGCCACTTTTGCTGCTGACTGTCAAAATCAATCTCAAAATGTATTTCATCTCTTTAATCAATAACAGCAGAATCTGTAACTGACTCAATGCGTGGAGAAATAATTTATTGATTAATATTCGGTGATTCAAGCGTCAAATATTTTTACAATGCAATAAAGATACGACGGTAGGTATCCTTTACCGCGGCTAAGTGGGGTATCGAGTTATTGAGAAGAAGGAATTCCAATTATTTTAAATCCAAACGATTGAACAGTAAGCCTAAAGCTTAACAAATAGATGAATGAATGATACAGAAAAGGGATTCATCAATAAATTATTCGGAATATTCCAGAGTTCGGCGTTATCCTATTTATTTAATTTTGATCATTATTTAGTTATTTTATTTGTGTAATTATGTCCTGGATGTGGACGAAGTTTATGACGGATACCGTTTAGTATTGACAAAGCCTGCTCTGCGGATTTGGGTCATGAATATTTATTTTACCTATGTTTTACGAAATAAAAATATAATCTATTTACTTATTTAAGTAACTGATATAAAAAAGCCCCCGCGGGTGTCGTAAGAGGCAAAGGGACCGACCGATAGGCAGCGGCGTCTGTCGAAACGCAATCTGCAGTTACTGCGGTCGCCAACCCTCCTGCCGCTGGCGACTTTGCCAACTACCATGGAAGATGATACAAGTCATATTTTAAGGAGGCCTATGTCCAGCAGTGGATGATTTCAGAATCTGACTGGTATGTGACGGTATCGAACTAATGGGAGTTTTGCTGGTTCGCTAACCTAGTCCGCTGAGAAGACTCCAGCAACTCAGCTAGGCCTGACCGTTGTTGGAGTGACTATCCGGTACGCGGCGGTACCGGGTTGACAAGGGACTGAATGTGGTGTGTGTGGTCGTGTCACGAGATAGACGTCCCAGAAGTGTACTGTGGCTCTGCGCGAAAAACGATATTCGTAAATTTCGGACGATTGTCGCTGCACTGTCACTCTCATTATTCTCTTAAGGTATCATGGATTCTTTTACTCCAATTATGGAGTAAAAGAGAAAGATGCTCGAAATATACGAACTTCGACGTTCGCAGTACAGGGCCTGGGCATAATGGCACTACCGAGTAAGTTACGAGGCATCCCGCCATCGTCGCCCGCGCCATAATTCGGCGCACAGCGGCGCTACCGCGAAAAACGATATTTGTTAATTTCGGACGATTGCCTCTGTCACTCTCATGCCGCCTTAATTAGAGTAAAAGAGAAAGATGCTAGAAATATACGAACTTCGATGTTCGCGGTACCGGGCCAGGCGCCATGCGCACGCGCTGATTGTATGATTGCCCGATTGTGTGAATATGATTGTGTATGATTGCGTGATTGCTGCTCAACACCTCCATCCTCTGACTCACGTTGAATTTTCCATTTCCTCGTTAACTTCCACCAGATTACCTAACAAGTGAATCAGCCCTAATGGCTATAAGTATTAGCGGAAATTTTAATATGAATATGTAGTTCATTTCTTAGTATAGATGATTCGATTTCTTAAATACCTAATCATAAAATGACTAAACTGATCGGAAAATGGCCAAGTCACATAATTTGACTAAGCCATTAGGATTTTTTTTGTGCGTACAACCTTGATAGGAGAAAACAGCAGCAATTAGTCAGCAGCTGGCAGCATTTCCTCGCTGAATCGTAAGACTGATACGCTGAGCGAGGTAGCTGCCAGCTCTTCGGTCTCCTGTGGCATCTCTGGGTCTCTTCGAAAGTCCTTAAAGAACTATCTTACATTATTATTTATGTTATTTTTAACAAGGATCCTGATTCTGACATAAATTTTCAGACCTCTAAGTGACAAAATTCTCATACAAACAGGGGTTGAGGGATATCACGACATAGTTTTAGAATAATTTTGTTATAAAAAAAATCTATAAGTAATAATTTTCAACGTAACGTTCAGTCAAACGCAAAAGTGGCTGAGCGAGTGAAGTGTTCTTAATTAAACATGAACGGGACTTAACCGCGTATATTAACTTTAAAATTTACCTCCGACGTTTCGAAGACGACGTTGTCCTCGTGGTCTCGGATTAAGACTGTCTTAATCCGAGACCACGAGGACAACGTCGTCTTCGAAACGTTCAATTATGTTTAATTATGTTCATGTTTAATTATGTGTACAAACCGTGAAAGTTTAAATCAGTATGAAGTGTTCTTATTCTCTTGACAATAGAGATTTGTTGACCTCATTTTGAACACCTCAACCGCCTAGCCACTTCTGCAGCTGACTACGCCTAGTTTTTACTATTTCGACTGAAGCTACCATTAAGTGAACCACATGACAGGTAGATAGTTGGGACTAAACCATTAGTTATGCTTATGAGGCACAGACCATAGATTCAACTTTTTTTAGTAATAACCGACAGGAAACATTCCTTTTTAATGATTACACCTATAAGTACTGACCTGCAAAATAAGAGATTTATTATGTCTAGTGTCTTATCGCGGTCTGTGACAAACTAGCGCGTGCCTAACCCTAAGTTGGTCGGGTTTTATCGTCATTCACATAGCTGTCTCGTTCTTACAAATATGTAAGTGCGAAAGAATAGCATGTCGCGAGAAGCGATAAAATGGCGATCATTCTATCCCTTCAGTACTCTACCACGATCTGCTATAGTTGACATATGTCACGTTTATTAAGTCGATTTGTTACTTCGTTTTTTTTTAAAGATTAGTAAAATTAGGATTGATTTTTCCTACATTTCACCAATTATTCATATATGTATTGAAGTATTTGTATATTATATATATCGTTGGCTGAGTACCTACAACACAAGCCTTCTTGAGCTTACAGGTAATCTGTGTAAGAATGTCCTGTAATATTTATTTATGACAGCATTTAAATTGTTTTCCTAAAAATTTGTACTAAAAGTTGTGTACAATTACTACATGAAATATGTGACGCAGTCGCTAGCGAGTAATTTATGCCTACCCGTGGTAGTGGCACAGGTGTTAGGGTCTATAAGAATGCATAAAAGGTCTAGTAAGTAGGTCGCTGCGCGCGCGCAGATGTCCTCATTATGTTTGGCATTTGTTCGAAGTAGTGATTAAAGGGTATTTTCATCTTAGACACGCGGCGTTTTTTGCAGAGAATAACTTGAAATATTATTTACTTGAATCATCTTTAGGTCATCTGTAATTCTTGCAAACAAAGTGCGAGAAAATATACTCGTATAACACACAGTTATTTAACCGACTTCAAACATTTTTAAAATTATTTTAAACCTCTCAAAAACTAAGAAATAATATTACAACCACTGGGAACTGTAACACAGTCCAGTCACATTCGTAAATTTCGAGCATCTTTCTCTTTTACTCCAATTAAGGCGTCATGAGAGTGACAGCGATAATCCTACAATATCCACGAATATGTAATTATATTTATTTATGGTAAACGTAAATGTATCTGATGCCTACGACACAGGCCTTGCCTGGTGTGGGAGTCGCCGGTATAAATTGTTAAACTGCATTTATTTTTGGTTAATAAATACTTTTTACTTTACTTTACTATGTATTAGCAAAGCATATAATACCTAGGAAGGCCTTTATCACAAATGACAAATTGTAAATTTATTTTATCTCCAATAGTCACCCGCGGTACAGTATGACTGATCGTTCACGGAACAAAGTTCCTTATCCACGTTACGAATAAGGTAATAAGGTGACTAACTAGACTGTGCCTTAGTAATCGACAGATACCTATACCCGGACCCGGGTATGTCCTTAAACTACGTCCAACAATGAGAGGTAGGGCACAGCGATGACCATCACGCTTGAATCTGGGGCAGCCCAACTGGGGAAGTACCTCCTCCTTACAGAAGACCACAGCCATAATAGCACTGCTACCTTTCAGGTATGTAATGTTGTCTTCCTGATGGTGAGTAAGGTTCCCAGAGCTCCAACCCCCCTTAAAGGTCGGCAACGCGCTTGTGTTACGGGTGCCCATGGGCGACGGTAATTGCTTACCATCAAGCAATCCGTCTATGCTCGTTTGCCACCTTTGTCATAAAAAAAAATATATATATATATATAGGCATACCACTCAGGTTCGGTTGCCGCCTCAACCAATCTCGCTGGAAGCGTAAACTCAGTAGCAATACAAATCAAGTCAGGTCCTGGATTTTGCCCAGCCTACTCGTAACTCAACACGGACTGTTTGTGGGGGACACACTTACGGGTTTATAGAGCTTATGTCTGACCAAAAAAGGCACCGGCACGGCAACTAGTTACTAGCTCACTCGAAATATATTTTTCACCTCAGCAGCTCGAACATGTCTACTTTCCTCACTCCAGGGAGTGAGGAAAGTGCGACTTTCCTCACTTTCAGAGAGTGAGGAAAGTTGCTACTTTCGTCACTCCATGGAGTGAGACAAAGTAGCTTTTTAAATGACGACCGGTCTGGCCTAGTAGGTAATAACCCTGCCTAAGAAGCCGGTGGTCCCGGGTTCGAATCCCAGTCAGGCCATTTATTTGTGCGATGAGCACAGATATTTGTTCCTAAGTCATGGGTGTTTTCTATGTATTTAAGTATCTATATGTATCTATTTACTATAATAGGACATAATGGACTCCCTTAACACCACTACTACGTTCGGACCCTCACAAATGAATCAAATATAGGCTCAAATCAATAAAATCAAAATATCAAATATTATAATTTTGAAATGTACATATATATTATAAAATGAAAATTATTTAAACAAAATATTAAGTAATGAAGCCAGTGCAGTTGCAGATAAAACACTTAAATGGATGTGGTTAACTTGATGTTAATTTTTTTACAAGATTTTATTTAACTTGATGTATGTATTTGTATATTTATCCGGATGGAATCTTGCAACTCAATTTTGAAGCAGACATCTTTAACCGATTGAGCTGAAATTTGGCACACAAATTTATGTAATTTCGGTTACAATGCAATATTATGGTACCACTGATCTGATCTGATGCTGGAGTCAGAAGGTAGCAAAAGCAACTCCTAAAATACACAAGATAAACCCATGGTGTTTTAGGCTCATTAGAATCCTTTCGAAGAGTAGATGACGATTGTGAAAAAAAGTACAGTCGGCAATAAAAGCTTGTACTAAAAATGTAATTTTTGGCAACTTATTTAACCTTTAATATGTTCTCACTACTGAGGTGAAAAGTTGTATGTGTCACACTAGAGTAAAGTTATTTTACATCTCGTGTTTTTGAGTGCCTCGCTACGCTCAAGATTCTAACACTAGAATCACTCGCTACGCTCGTGATTCAATTATAGAATCTTTCGCTTACTCGGGACTCAAAATTAACACTCGCAAGAAAAAACAACTTTCCTCTCTTGTTGCACAAATAATTATAGACTTACCTCTACTTTCATTACATATATCTGCGTAAAGAATTATTGTATTGCATTTTATGTTGACCAACGCGTGCGTTCGCGAAGCCTGAGAGCCAAGTTCCGAGGCTCTAATGTAACTTTCTTTTGACGTAAAAAAACGTTTACGAACGCGTAAGTGGTAATGTTATTTATATGGGAAACGCAAACGCGTTCCTGACGTAAAGTTACGTTAAAAACTTACACTCAGGGCTCCGAGCACTCGTCATATTTTAGAGTCTGTCAGAAACGAAGAAATGGGTTTTAAAAAGATTATTTCTGGACATAGCCTTAATTTAACTTGTAACATACTGGGGGTATATAGTTGCGACTGCCACGCTTGGCAGGCGAGTTGGTGACCGCAGTGTGGGTTTCGGACGCTGCTGTGTGTTTATTTTTGTTTCTTAAAAACAATAATGGTTTAATTATTAATTCTAGATATGTACTTATAATAAATTATACATTTCGTGCCAAAATAAGCAACATAAACTTTTCTATACGATTATTATCGTCCCCAAAGTTTTTGAATTCGAATGCACGCTCTCAAAAATTGGCCCCATAGGTGAATAAGATGACGAATGTTTATAGAAAACACCAATCGAAACGAAAAGTAAAGCATGTAACCTGAACCCAGAACCTTTTCGTTATCTCATTCCAATACATTCTTCTAGGCTACGATCCCTGGTAGTATTATCGTCTGTCACCATAGCTGTCACATTTCCACAAATATATCATGACACAAGACGCGATATACAAGAAAATAGCAACCTATAAACTATCCTTACATCCACATTATAAATAATAAATAAATATTTCGGGACAATCTTACACAAATCGACCTAGTCCTACGGTAAGCTTTGTAAGGCTTGTGTTGTAGTTACTAGGCGATGATATATATAATAAATAGATACATATAAATACTTAAATACATAGAAAACATCCATGACTCAGGAACAAATATCTGTGCTCATCACACAAATGAATGCCGTGACTGGGACTCGAACCCAGGACCATCGGCTTCATAGGCAGGGTCACTACACACTAGGCCAGACCGGTCGTCAAAAATTTCTACTAATCTATATAGAAATTCCCACGCCTTCTTGTCTCAATTGTAGACGTAATACCAAATGAATGACACCCCAGCTTGCCTAATCGCCTGCAAAACTATCCGTTTACCTGAACACCTCACATCTGGCGCTCCAGCTTATCTAAACAGCCGCAACATTGAAGCAAAACAATTAACTAATCAGCTTAACAAAATCATAAAATAAGAGCGACTTCTAATCTCCGCCCGCCAGCAAGGCACACAACCTACAAGCAACCTTAAGGCTATTGTAGCATAAGCTATATTTCTGCAGCTGTATTGGGCTCTGAAAGCCTAGCGATTTGAAAATTGTGTTCATCTCTATCGCTCTTGCATGTACGAGCGATAAAGAGGCAAATAAACTAACGACAGGGTTCTACAGGCAATTTGGGATAATGATTCAACAGTTAACTTATCTGAGGCTTTAAATTGCAATAGATAAGATTTGTATGAATGTTTGCGAGCTATTGTGAGCGCACGTGTTGGAGTTGTAAAGGTGGGCCCGAGCTACCTGCAGTACGTGGTAGTAGGGAAATTACACACAGATTTAACTATATAATTTATGTTTACGAAAGGTTCAAGTAATCTACACTAATATTATAAAGGCAAAAGTTTGTAAGTGTGTATGTTTGTTACTTCTTCACGTCTAAACGGGTGGTGCGGTTTTAATATAATTTGGTATGGAGGTAGCTGACACCCTGGATTAACACATAGTCTACGTTTTTTTCCTAATAAACCATGGGTTACACCGCGAGGCACAGCTAGTTCAAAATATACATAACACTAACGGTGTTATATCGATCTTAATCAGCCTGAGAAAATATCAAATGACAGTTACCGCCATTACTATTTAAAGAAACCACATTATATTCCACGGGTCTAAGGGACATTACTGTCTAATCCTTCAATGACTTCAGCGGCGCTACCGCGAAACACGATATTCGTAAATTTCGGACGATTGTCTCTGTCACTCTCATGACGCCTCAATTGGAGTAAAAGAGATAGATGCCCGAAATATACGAACTTCGATGTTCGCGGTACCGGGCCTGGTCGCAGCTTAGGGACAATAGCAGGGTCCCAACCCGCATGTCATGTGACGTGGCAATTATGACATTAAACCTCCCGTGTTGCTTATGGCGGTTTACGGGAGAAGCCAGTGTCTAGTAGTAAACGCCACGCTTGGCAGATGGGTTCACGACCTATTGACTCTCGGGAGATGAGGTGGTGTTATATTTAGCCGGCGCCTCTGAGTTGTTACGGGAACAACTTAACCTTTAGAACTATTACTTAAACCGGGATAGTTACCATGTATATTATTTAGAATGAGATTCCGATATTTCGGCATGTTCCAAGCGTACGTAATAACTGAAAGAGGGTAGATCGCTACGGAGTGTGGTTTAACCACCGTTAAATCTTGCAGTACTTCAGTTATTCCTTGAGGATGGCGCTTTTTTTTTTTATGACATAGGCGGCAAACGAGCAGACGGATTGCCTGGTGGTAAGCAATTACCGTCGCCCATAGGCACCCGCAACACCAGATGAGTCACAAGCGCGTTGCCGGCCTTTAAGGGGGGTTGGAGCTCTGGGAACCTTACTCACCATCAGGAACACAGCACTACATACCTGAAAGGTAGCAGTGCTATTATGGCTGTGGTCTTCTGTAAGGAGGAGGTACTTCCCCAGTTGGGCTGCCCCAGATTCAAGCGTGATGGTCATCGCTGTGCCCTACCTCTCATAAAGCTTGCAACAGAGCCAAAATATCCGAAACTCATTCTATCTAACATACATTTGTATTTGTATTTTTGTATTTATTCATAAACAATAAAGAGATTGTGTTGGTAACAATACATGGTAACTATCCCGCTTTAAGTAATAGTTGTAATGTGAATGACCATGTTAACTTAACCTTTACCTTTTACCACTTCAAAGAAAGCCAGAATTTGACGCCAATAAATGCACCATCTGTTCTGCACATGCAAACCAATTGCCTTTATCTGCGTCCACAGGTAACGGGCACCATCTGGCCGCACCTCGCTGGGCTGGCCATTACCTTTTGTTTGGCACACGTGGCGAGATAAGGTTATCGGGCCGTACCTGTAATAGCGGGAATTAGACATCGAGGTGGCTTAATAAAAAAAGTTAGAATAGTGGTTAAAAAGGTTTCTGGTCTTCGTTTTTTGTTAATGATTACAACGTCACTTACAGCTAAAACATCGCATATCGGGTGTTTCCTGTAACAAGAGCAATAACTTTAGGCATCGTTTCTACACCACAAACGTAGCAACATTTATTCTACGACTTTTGAAAATAACTTATAGTTTACTAAATATGAATAAATAAACATTTCCCAAGCAGGCAATATATTGTGAAAACTATGAAGTTTGTTGCCTGACAGTAAACATCAACTAGACTATCGGATGCTGTTCATTGAAAATACTCTTTAGTTTGTTCTAAAAAATCAGAAGTAATAAATTACACTTTTTTTAAAGTTATGGAACAAATGTTGCTACGTTCGTGGTGTAGAAGCGACCCCTAAAATTATTGCTTCTATTACAGGAAACACCCGGTATATGTTTTCATGACCGGTCTCATAGCGAAGAGTCTCGAACAACATCTTGAGAGACTCTCGCCACGTGGTTGTGGTTGGATCAAGGGTCAGATTCAGAAGGCGGTAATCCTGGACACTGCACGTATATCCTCTCTGCAACTCTAACCACCGGCAGCTTGAGCCCTGCCCTGTTGCTGGCGGCATCCTAGGTTAAGTTTATAATAATATTTTTTGATATGTATTTTTTCATTTCACTTTATAAAGGTTACCTAGTCTAAGAGTCAAAATGAATAAAGGGTACATATGATATACATATATCATATGTATATATTAATTTGTCAATTAGTATGTCTATAAATATGATATACACAGATTATAAATCAGAAGATTCATAACTTGATTCTTCTGTATATAATATGTGCAGTAAAAAGTAACAATAAGTGTCTGATTTTGACGACAGGTATGGCATAGATAGTGGGTAATGCAATCCGAGTAAGGAAATGTATTTGTGTGATGAGCACAGGTATTCGTTCCTGAGTCATGGATATTTTCTGTGTATTTAAGTATTATATCGTTGGCTGACCCACTACACAAGCTTCCTTAAGCTGGGCTCCTTCCTTCCATGGGGCTCGGTCAATTTGTGTAAGGATTTCCTGTAATATTTATTTGTCAACTACAATATAAATTATTATAACTATTTAACTATATACTACATTAAATGTAAAAAGGCACTCGAGGCATTGTACCAAGTATGCTGGCGGCTCCTCGTTGTATCGCAATGCTGCGGCGCTACCGCGAACAACGATATTCGTTAATTTCGAACGATTGTATCTGTCACTCTCATGACACCTTAATTGGAGTAAAAGAGAAAAACGCCCGAAATATACGATCTTCGATATTCGCGGTACCGCTGCTGATACGTCGTGCGAGGAAGCCGCCAGCTCTTCCGTCACCAGTTACGTCCACCAGACGCATCCCGAGTTCTCAAAAAAGTTTGTGCGCACTTTATTTGTTATTTTATTTATTTAATACTGTGTATAGATACGTTTAGAAGCACTAATTCGACAACAAAAGTGTTTTCTGAATACAAAATTTACATGTTAGGTATCACTCTATCTTAGTTTCAGTTGAACATATCTCAGGCTCAGGTCTATCGCGACTAGATCGGATCTAGCCGGCGCTAGGGCTCGTCCCACGCCTTCCTGCCAGGAAGTGACGTCACTCGTTCCACTTTCACAACAGACGTTAGGGTTAATCAACACTTAAGTTTAATCAGACGTATGGACCAGGTAACAAACTATTAGAGAAAAACGTTCATAAATAAGTGTACAAACGGCGGTACGTTCATACAACACATTGCCGCCGGCTTGACTAATGTTCTTACAGTTAAATAGTGTTTTTAGGCAGATACATGTTCCTTTTCGGACAATTATAGACGTTCGACGTAGTCGTATAGTAAATTCAATAAGGCTTGTGTTGTGAATACCTGACAATAACGATATACCTTAGTAGGTACATATATAGGTATAGATACTTAAATTAAATTTAATTAAAATAGGAAATAATTAAAAAACAAAATGAACTTAAACTAAACCTATTTATAAATAAAAAATATCTCCTAGATCGCTACCAATGGGTAGTGTGCCCAAAAGGCTGGCAGCATTACCACGTTGTATAGCAATGCTTTTATTCGCTGAGCGAAATACTGGCCAGCCCTCTGGTCACCTGTGGCTTCGATCAGGCGCGACGCTAGGTCTTTGTACTTAAATACATAGTAAACACCCATGACTCAGGCACAAATATCTGTGCTCATCACACAAATAAATACCCTTACTGGGATTCTAACCCAGGGCTTCATAGGCAGGGTCACCACCCACTAGGCCAGACCGATCGTCAAAAGATAACTATCTTCAAGTAGCAAGTGCTATATAGCGAATGTTGCGACACCACCGTTGAGCAGGAAGCCGGCTATTGGATGACTCACCAACCCGCCCGCCGCGGCGTCAGGTGGACACGCGTCCACACTCCCCAGGTGGACAACCGGCCGTGTTCCAGTTTCGTGGATCCTGCCTCCTTAAACAGGGACTAGCGGAAGCTTACCGATCATTAGGTAAGTAGGGCTAATTCTATTAAGTAGGTGATGTCAGTTGTACCTACTTAAGGTTGATATTTAAATCGAAAGAAAAAATAGAAAAATTTGACTCGCAGCGGTACTTAAGGTTGACTGGTTGGAAGGGAGAATGTAGCATTTTTGCCTTTTGTACTGTAAGAATTTCTTTTGTGCAATAAAAAATAAATAAATCAATGTGACTAGGAAAAACGTAGTAAAACTTTTTTTTAAATGGTTTTGGATCTCCAAGCCATTCCTGTCTGTTAAACTATCTAGGCCCGGTACCGCAGACATCGAAATTTGTATATTTCGAGCATCTTTCTCCTTTACTCCAATGCCTTAATTAGAGTTATAGAGGTGACGCCTTCGTCATGACTGTCATGAGAGAGACAATGGTCCGACATATTTAAGTATTATGCTATGCATTTATTATGTTCTATGCAGACGAACAGACCTCGTGTCGAGGATACAGTACCTAGTTAAAGACGGGTTACGATATTTAAATTTTATATACGACTGACCAGCGTTCGACCAGAGGTCGAGGGTGTAGCACGCTGGTTCAATAACAGCCTATTCACTCTCAGACCCAAATTATATCTTTACGGGAATACAGACGAAGGAAGCGAATTCCATTCCTTAGCAGTCCGCATTAGGAAAGTAGAAGCAAATCGCTTCATGCGAATGAATGGAATATTGACAACGTATGGATGAAACCCCATTTATTATTTGACCACTCCGACAGTCTGTACGACGCTGATTATTTCTTGGAGTAACTTCAAGAGAGTCCGTCGTCACAGACAGGTGGACCTAGTTTCTTGAACTTGATCTTATTCCCCACGCTCAGTTCTGGCAGACGCCACCATCAGACATTACCAGTCACACATGACGTCAGACCGAGACGCCCCAGCCTCACCCACGCGTCGGCACTTCCAACATCCACTGCAAAAACAACAGCCCATTCTCAACCTTAACGCTTTGTAATACGGATCACGAGTCATCAGCTAATTCTGCCCAGTTATCAAGTCTGACTATTGGTATACCTTAACGTCTTGTAAATAAGGTCGTCGATTGGTTAACTATGATAGCAATAGCACAAATGACGCTCTGTGTAACATCTCTAAATTCGCGTCATGGTGCACGAAAGTCTACCGCGCACATCGAAGTTCGTATATCTCGAGTATCTTTCTCTTTTACTCTAATTAAGGCGTCACAAGAGTGACAGACACAACGATATTACTATCGTTTTTCGCAGTAGCGTCGCAGAGCAAGAAGTTTAAATGGCAGAAGTGATACCGACGGATAGAGTGCAGCGTCCGTAGAAACCGAATCAGCAGCTACTGCGATCACCAACCCGCCTGCCAAGAATGGCGATTATATGTCTACTAACCTTATTATGAGACCAGTCATATTCGGGGGAGGCCTATGTCCAGCAGTGGACGTCTTACGGCTGACATTATGATGATAATGAACTACTGAAATTCTGAAAAGGTAGATTAATAAATAACTTCTCATAGTTGTCATGATGTAGTACCCACCATGACGTAGTATTGTTTGCAGTACACCTTTAATTTAACTTACATCTTTAACTCAAAGATAGCAAAATACAACCGGCCATGAGCAAGTCGGGCCATGCTCAATGTAGCTTTCTTAGAAACCCACATACTTAGATGACCTTAAAAACTCACATCAAAGATTTCTTTTTTCAGATTTCTTAGACCCCAAATGTTCAAAAGTTAGAGGCTCCTCTAGGTGTCTCCGGACGCCTTTTTTTTAACTTCGGAGCAATTATTTACGAAAATATTCGTTTTATCCAAATAATTAATGGTTTATAAGATCCCTATCGCTTCCCTCTTCGTTCGGTATTATATTGTAGACGCCTTCTTCGTTTAGGATTCCATATACGCCCTCGCCGTCATTTTGCTCCCTTGTGACACAACCTACTATTTACGCGAAGGTTATGTGTTTTAAGACACACGTATACGTATTTTGGCATTTCGGCCGTTTCCATATGTCGAGACTTAACTGTGTGTGACGCAAGTCCCACGTTCGTCACACAATGGCCGGGAAGCCGGCGTGGGAAGATCTTAGGATGCGGTTTCCGAATGCTGCAAATGTATGGAAACTAGATCTGATGCTGGAGGCATTTCCACGTATTTCTGGGAATGCAGTGCATTGCGTATTACAGAGAAAGTGTGCAAATGTAGTATTGTAGTATTTGCTAAGAGTATCCATTGTTGGTTTATATAAGGGCCCGGCCACACGAGCAGCGGCCACTCGACGTTTTCCTGGCGATTCCATAGTAATCGGCATCGGTGTCTCCGCAGCTTGCAATTTCATATGGAGACGGGAAAACGCGTATATAGCCGCTAATGTGCCCACGCTCTTACGCCCTCATATCATTGTAGGTAGTGCCCCTGCCTACAAAGTAGGAGGCCCCGGGTTTGAATACTGGACAGGGCATTTATTTGTGTGCTTATCACGAATATGTCTGACGACAGGTCTGGGCTATTGGGTAGAGATCCTGCCTATGAAGCCGACGGTCCTGAGTTCAAATCCCAGTAAGGGCATTTATTTGTGTGATGAGCACAGATATTTGTTCCTGAGTCATGGGTGTTTCATATATCTATTTAAGTATTTGTATATCACATATCGTTGGCTGAGTACTCACAACACAAGCCTTCTTGAGCTTACCGTGGGGCTCAGTCGGTTTGTGTCAGTGTCCTATGATATTTGTTTATTTTGGTACAAGTTACCATCTTATATACCCTCGCGCAGGCAGCGTTCTCGCTCAGGGATTGCAATTGCAATTCAGCGCGGAGATGCTGCCTGTGTAATTGGCACCCTGCCAAGGGGCCTAGGTTTGTTTTTAGATGGATAGGTATAACTTGTAATCCTCGTTGTAATTTTAATTTACTTGATTTTTTTTATGATACAGGAGGTAAACGAGCAGACGGATTGCCTGATGGTAAGCAACTACCGCCGCCCATGGACACTCGCAACACCAGATGAGTCACAAGTACGTTGCCGACCTTTAAGATAGATATACGCTCTTTTCTTCAAGGTTTGGATGTCATATCGGTCCGGAAATACTGCACACGACAATTTATTCCAGAGTTTTGCTGTGCGAGGCAGAAAGTTTCTAGAAAAACGCATAGTTAAGGACTGTCAACCATCTAAGTGGTGATGATGGAAGTGTTGACTGAATTTTGACTGAATTGTAATGTTTAATACGTTGTTGTAAGGAATAAATTATTGATAACCTTATAGAGCCCTCGAGCTGTTGTTTATATTGGCTGTTGACATCTGACACGCTAACACACCCCGCCTGCTGTTATTGTTTTGTATCGCTTGCATAAATACCATTTACCATTGTCCGGCGCACAGTTGACCTACCACAATGGCCGAGGATTGCGCACTCCCCTTTGACCTGAAGAATCAACATTATTTCTCAAGCATTCCGTAAAAGATACAAATACGAAGAGTTTCGTACAATTATCTATACAACGAGAGCAAAAAACGACGAAATACACAGTTGCTGAATGGAAGCCTTCGGCGCTACTGTGAAAAACGATATTCGTAAATTTCGGACGATTGTATCTGTCACTCTCATAACGCCGTAATTGGAGTAAAAGAGAATTATGCTCGAAATATACGAACTTCGATATTGTACCGGGCCAGTTCCTTAATTATTTTTTTAATCATTTCAATTTTCAACAAACACTATCGAATAGTGAATAAAATGTCATTTTAGACTAACATATAAATCAGAACAATTCATTGGTGCAATCATTATTACTGAATAATTATTTGTTTCCAAAGTAGGCAACATTTTTCACCATACTGCCGCGAGGAAAAATATTACTCTATAACATAAAATAATTAGTTAATTAATTAGTCCGAAATCCGAATTATTGGTGTATGTGGTTTTATAATTCAAACAATATTCCCAATCAGCTAACGTCAACAATACACTCCATTCGTAATACACAATTTGTATGAAATCAATTTGCAAACTTATAAATACTAAAGGGTTCCGTAGCTAAAGGGTATAAAAGGGCGTCGTTTGTTACAGATTACACCCAATTATATTAAGGGACAACTGAAGAGGGACGCTCATAGCTACTCATCAAAAGTATCGATCGATATCCAGTCCCCGCACTTTAAGCCTTTAACCCTTATCATTAACGCAATAAAGTCTAAATTACCCATTTACATCACTTATCAAAATATACCAACTTAACAATGCTCTCACCCAACTAACCCTCCAAACTAAAAATCCTGGAGTGATACTAACGTTGGGTGCAAAATTAAACTGGCACTAAGTTAGCACAATTACCAACTTAAAAATACTGTCATGAAAATGTTATTCCATAGTTACGGCGTAAGGTGGTGGGTAATGGGAGTATAGGGGTAAGTTGGCGCTGGACCACTTGTGAGGAGTGGAACAGGTGACACGTGCGGGCGTTTTTGCCACAACTGGTTCGAGGACCATAGACTAGAGGACAGAGAGCACAGAGCCTGCAATGTTAGGTGTATACAGAATAAAACTGAAATAAGATTTAAAAAAAAATTATTCAATAATCTACATATTTTAGGACACGGACACACTAGCGGCGGACACTCGACGTTTTCCTGACGATTATGTAATGACATAGTAATCGGGACGCCACGTAAACGCGGCCACTCCCCAGCGTGCAATATTATATGGGAACGCCTTAACCACCAACCTAAAGTGAGTCCCAAAGAAGGTCCCGGGGTCGAATCCCGGTAGGGCAACATATAGTAACTTTATAACAGTCATAAAACACGTCGTGCGTGATACTCTATGCAGCGCGGGGAGCGGGAGGGGGAGGGGGCGGGCTGCGCACGCGCCGCACAGGAAGCTCGCTGGCCTGGAAGATGGGCTTCGCACAGGTGTGGCGGCCATCATATGGTCGTACAATGTAATATTATGATTAAGTCTCCCGATAGTTTAGCGTTTAAAAGAGCACTTTTAGTGCACTTATCATAAAAGTAGGTTCCTATTAGGACCTATACCAAGGATGCTGGCGGCTTTTCCTCGTTGTATTGCGTAAGGAAGGGCACCTACGAGATGGTCTGACGGAATAAAGAAGGCAGTGAGCGGCAGCATGCACCGAGCGGTCCACGCAGCATCCAACCGCACTGAGTGGAGACATGTTTGTGGTCGCGATCCTCATCAGTGAGGGAACGACGAAGAAGAAGAAGAAGAATTGCAATGCTGATACGTTGTGAGAGGAAGCCGCCAACTCTTTGGTCACCAGTTACGTCAACCAGACGCTTCGCGATTTCTGCAAAAAGCTTGTGCGCGCTTGCACCACATGGACCTAGAGTTGCTAGGCCACAGTTGACATGAGTTATATTATTGATAACGTTTTATTTCTTCAAAAATCAATAATTCACTTTATAATATTTCCTTCTTCTACTTCCAAAAACTTAAACATAACTTTCAACATTAACAATAATTAATTGTGAAAGTACCTAAGTTTTTGTAGCTTTATTAATTCCTGCTCTAGAAACTACGTTATTTTTTACCCAGCAATGACGTCTAGTTGACATGCGCACACGCACGAGTCACGACACATGGCGTTTAGCCTGCAACACGATAGTTACCTCGTCCCTCTCTGGCACGCAACCACGCGAAAGTGAAGAGGAAGCCATTATACTATGAACTTCAAGAGCACCGACAATATTCATTCGAGCGAATATGTGTGACGACAGGTCTGGACTATTGGGTCCACACCTATGCCTATGGTCCTGGGTTCAAATTTCAGTAAGGGCATTTAGCACTATTTGTCTGATGAGTATAGATATATTCGATATTTAAATCGAAAGAAAAATAGAAAAATTTGACTCGTAGCGGGACTCGAACCCACAACCACTGGATCACTAGCCCAGTGCACTACCAATTGTGCTATCCGAGTACCGCTTAGACCTGTCGAATTTTTCTATCTTATCCTTCGTAGTATACGTCATCATGGGTGACGTGTAGTCACATCTACCGCCAGCGTATTGAACACTTAACGGCATCGAAGTCTCAATTTACATTGAGAATTCATCGATAACAATGTGCTACCCCATTCTAAATATTTTTTTTTTCTTTCGATTTAAATGTCGAAGATATTCGCTAGCAGACGTTTCTGCATAATGAAAAATAATATAGATATATTTTTGCCGAGTGTTATGTATTTAAGTATTTGTATCATCATTCCAGCCGTAAATCATCCATAGGCCTCCCTCAAATATGACTTGTATCACCAAACGTGTTGGACACTTGTATTAGATACCTGCTGTAGCCATATTAGATGCTAGCTTTACCCCGCGACTTCGCCGGCCAGTCATGCCCATAAAGTATGGCTGCGGGATAAAAAAATATCCTATGTCCTTCCTCGTAGCTCAAACTCTCTGCATACCAAATTTCATCCCAATTAATTCAGCGGATTAGGCGTGAAGAGGTATACGTATGCGGATATGTCAGTCGTAAGACGCCCACTGCTGGACAAAGACATCCCCCAAATATGACTTGTGTCATCTTGGGGGGAGTTGCCACAGTCACTACGCATGGGCGACCGCAGTAGCTGTAGATTGGGTTTTGACGGACACTGCTGCCTATCTGTCGGTTTTTTCCCTGTGTCGCCTCTTACGACTCCCGCGGGACCCAACACCACACGACTTGCATTTAATTTTTAAACTGATACAATTTAGTTTCCAAGTTTTCCGAGGCGTGCGATAAAACAATGGCGCCTCGTATGACAAGTAAATATTCGTCGGGAAAGTAAAACGTTACGAAGATCCCACGGCAACTATGAAATTATTGCGATCCGGGTCGCGGCTTGCGTAAAATTCGGCCGTTTGGCCTCGAGGGCGACCGTAGTAATAGTAACATTGTTAACTTAGAACGCGCATGGTTGCCATTTTATCGTCTATCGCGTTATCTATCACTTCCGCACTCACTTGTTGAAGCGTGACAAATATTGTGACAAGTGACAAAAACCCGACTATATTACAGATAAATTAGCCAGAGCGTGGAATTGCATCTGTAGTGGTATTGTGTGTTTATTGGCATTCTATGTAGTAGTATTGTGTGTTTATAGACATTGGACCCGGGTATGTCCTTAAACTACGTCCAACAATGAGAGGTAGGGCACAGCGTTGACCATCAGGCTTGAATCTGGGGCAGCCCAACTGGGGAAGTACCTCCTCCTTACAGAAGACCACAGCCATAATAGCACTGGTGACCTTTCAGGTATGTAGTGTTGTGTTCCTGATGGTGAGTAAGGTTCCCAGAGCTCCAACCCCCCTTAAAGGCCGGAAACGCGCTTGTGACTCTCCTGTTGCCCATGGGCGACGGTAATTGCTTACCATCAGGCAATCCGTCTGCTCGTTTGCCGCCTATGTCATAAATATATATATATATATTTGACCTTTTTCCCGTAAAACCACTATAAATATAATTCCATAGCTGTAACTGTTGTCGGTAAAATGTCACATCATATAGATAGAATTGACACCGAGTCTGATAACCAAATTATCGAATCCTTACACAACAGCTCCTATTCCTTACTGCTATGCAAAGAAAGATCGTTAAGAAATTATGAAGTGTACCGCACCGACTGAGAATAGCAGCCCATCTCCTGCTGCAGATGTTCATAAGGACGAGGGGAGAAAATCGACGGATTCGGCTGAGTCCGAAGAATCAGCTACTCCGCCAACGGGCCTACTATGGCGTCCGCGGGAGGAAATTCCTCTTATCTATATTCAGTAAGAACTAATTGATATATTAATATTTTGTCATGTCTCAAATGCTTTACTTAGAACTTCTATTGTCAGTCCGCCTTATTTGTTTATGTTATTTATTTTCTATTGAACCTGAATATACATAGATCAGGAAAGTAAACAATAACTAAAGGGGATGATAACACGTAATCAATAATGATAAGCGAATCTAACAATGCAAAACAAGTATTGTGCGTGCCGATTGCTGCTGGCTGCGTACGCGCCGAAGGCCTGCCGCTGACCACGTCGTTCGATCGTTCGTCTATTCGCCTCTTTATCGCGCGTATAAGCAAGAGCGATAGAGATGTAGAGACTTAGAAATTCGATTTTCGCGGCAGCGGCGCCTGCGTCGGCCGTGACATCGATAGTACTTGATCGACTGTTGCGCTTCGTGTGAACAAAGACATATATAGACTATTTCATATCAAGTTTTACACAATTTGTGTGCTCTACAGTAACTTGAGCACTTTCTCAAAATTTTGATATCTTTTAAAAACTTCCTTTTACTGACTGAAATCTTTGAAAATATATCATTGACAAAAACAAATAACTATTATTTATTGCTCCTTGATTGTTTTTGTAGGCGTTCGTTTGAACAGCGACATATTGATATATACGATATCATATCATATCATATATCAATCAGTATTCTGTATGTCCGTAATATTTTACTACTACCAGGTAGGTTTCAAGTTGATTATGATATGGTATTATGGCATGGGTACTAACTAGAATACCACCACCCCTTCTCCTCAGTACAGTACAGTTTTCCTTCGGCTCATGAAGAAAAGGAAAAGCCAAATGATGCCACGCTGTTGTAACGTCCATAGGCTGCGGTGACCGCCTACCATCAAGGGGGCCGCATGCTTGTTTGCCACCTTTGTGGTATTAAAAAAAATTGGCTAAGTCTTGCATAAGAAAAAAATCCACACCGCCACTTCAAATTCACCCCTATGGGACATGCGATGGTCAGGACGCTATCCTCCTGAGCCAGTACCGCGAAAAACGATATTCGTAAATTTCGGACGATTGTCTCTGTCACTCTCATGACGCTTTAATTGGAGTAAAAGAGAAAGAAGCCCGAAATATACGAACGTCGATGTTCGCGGTACCGGCTCTGACCATCGCAGTAATAGACGGGCGGTCATGCGAACTGTGGAATAGGAAAATAGCGTGACATGCGGACCCCCAATATTGTGTGATGTCATATGTGCTCCTAGAGCATCCAACGTTGTTAATAATACCTCCAAGAGACCTCCCAAAACCTCACGAACGTAGATCTGCATACCATGTTTGTTTCGCAGGTAACGACAAGTGGGCCGGCATGTAGGCACGTTAATTGCTCGGAATGGACTGCCCGCCAGCTATTAAGGCCCTGCGTGGGACTGGCCAGACTTAAATAGACCCCGAGGAAGTTAGAATCCCCCCCTCGGCCGTATCAAGTACTAGGAGTGCATAGCCGTGCGGGAGACCTCGGTACGCTGGTGTCAAAATCTAACCAGCGCAAAGAACTCTAATTTTGCTAACATATCCTCTTTTCCGTTGTGTGACGAGAGCGGCCGGAGGACCGCGGGAGCTCAGGTTATGCTGGTGACTTCCGATTGTCTTAATGTGTTCATTCACAGAGTTTCGCAGACGCGTCCATCTAGACTTTCGCTGATGCGCTGTTATGTTTATATGATTAATAAGTACATCTGTGATTGATTCTCAAGTTGAAAACGGTGGAAGAGGCAGGTGTTTACATTAGTTAAACAAACATAGGTAGCGCTTTACAATACTTTGTACAATACCTACCTAAACACACCACTCTGAGACCGCCTCAACCAATCTCGCTGGAAGCGTAAACTCAGTAGGAGTATTCCAGTAGTACAAATCAAGTCTGGTGCGGAAGAGTTCTGGATTTTCCCCGGGCTTCCTTATTCCCCTACACAGTCCGATCGCTCTAATAATCCAAACGGTTTATCAAGCCTAAGTCAGGTTAAAAAATTGCTTGTTAGGATGTTAAAACCTTTAAATAGGACACCTGATTGCAATACTGTCGATCTTCACGTGAGACTGTGAGACAGTTTATTAATTTTGTCCCACTTACTTTAATACGCTTTCTTTCACTTTTACTGCATTCACAAGGCCTAGCCGCGGTTATTAAAAAGATGACGCAACTAACGCGATAACATATTCAATATCGCGCAACAGCGCCGATTTGTCTGATCCGATAGAACCGGAAAAATGACTAGTCCAAGACTAGTCTAAAAATAACCTGATCTGCCGAAATCGGTCATTTGGCCAACGTCACTCGTGACTAGATTTGCTGACCCACTTGCGCTGGTGCCAGAGAGTTCGTCGTTCACCGGCAGCCCTTGACAGATCATTGCCAACAGGGAACGGGAAACAAGTGCTTAATCAATAACTGGGGCAGCTCAGAACGATCTTCGTTCCTCCGGACGTCTCGGCGTAGAAAACAAGAAGACGGTTCCTTGAAATTAGAAGGTTTTCGGGACACAGGTCACAGTTCCAACGATAATGGCCTCAACTTTCGTGTCAAAGTAACCAGCACCCAGAGCGCCTACCAAACACAAAAAAATCGCAAATTTCGAACGATTTCTCTCTAATTACGCCTTAATTGGAAGTTATATTTTCGCGATTGGCCCTCATAACCAAAGACCTTAGCAAAATGGGTGACTATTCTAGATGAGGAACGCATTTTCGTATACACCTCGTTTTTTTCCATTTTATTTTTCCAAAAATGTTTTCCAATAGGAGTTATTGTGAAGTTTATCTGTGGCATAGCTGATTCATATAATATATCGTTTCCCAAACGTTTTATAACAAATATTTAACCGCCGGCGAATTTATTTGGTACCTAAAGTCCCGACTTAAACAACTGAACATAAAACATGAACACACCTTCTTCCTTTGTTAGTAAAACAAGCGCTGTTAAAACAAATTAATGAAAACCTAAATTTTGCTCGCGGCTTTTCTTTGACCTGAGTTAGAGATTGCGGCCCTAATTTTTTGAATGGCCGCTTATTCGCATAGATACCATTTCGACTATGGGTTACTTACAATTGTGGGTGACATAAACATAACTTACTACACAAGAGCGACAAAAACAAAGAATTAAAATGTTTTCGACCCAATTCTGTTTGTTTGTTATTTCCTGAATGTCTGGCTTTTAAGCTAAACGCTTAATGTTTCCATTCCGTTTGCAATAAAACCCTTTAAATCTTAATCCAAATACGCCATCAAAGTCTGCTCAATTAAGGAGTCAATGTAATCAACAAACGCGAAAATGGTTCAGAGAACACCAATAACGAAAACCGATATTTCGTTATCAGCTCTCTCCCTCGAATAATACAAGTGCGACAGAGAAGATCGAGTATTAGATGTTGTCGATAGCCCCTCGGCGCCGGCGCTTGGCAATTTGCCTGGTGAAGTGATTCGATCACTTGGAACTGATTCTAATTGAATCAGCCGACCGGTCAGCAGGGCCGTGACTCCGGGTGTCGAGTGTAACTGAATAATTGTTTCCATTAGACGGCGAATAGCCTCAATAAACGTAAAAGTTTATACGGACGTGTTTGGTTCAGCTGGTTGGGCATGCATTATTATCTTGATATTTTACGAATTCTGATTTTTTTTTATACGACGTCGGTGGCAAACAAGCATACGGCCTGTCTGATGGTAAGCAGTTACCGCAGACTATGGACGCCTGACTATCATCTGAATTGTATTATTATTGCCAACGAACAGGCCAGATTTTGATAACTTATATTAAACCCAACTGACACAAACATCATCTGGTACAAATCGTAGTGATGGTTTGGAATTCGGTGGGTCGGCCCGGAATACCTTGGAAATGATATTCCTTCCAACCAAATTTTCCGAAACATAATACATAAGACCTTACTTTTTTTGGGCTAGTAAATACTGGCATACTTTAAAAAATACCATATAATAAATATAACTGCCGTGATGCCTGAAAAACGGTCATCCACTCATTACATTTCAAATCATAATTATGTCAAAATTATAATTGCATTTATGTTGATCACTAAGCGATTTAGCTAAGATTATCTCTCTGTCTGCTTCTGAACTCACTCTGCACTCTATAACTTTCTTAAATATCTGGATCAAACAAGACTGCCAGTGAGTAGGTACCTACTAAGTATATTCTTTGAGACTTTCATTCCGAATATTAGTTTGTTTTGTAATGCGACCAAGACTTGCCATACGATTAATAACAATAATAATTCCGCATCAAATAAATAAATAAATATTACAGAACATTCTTACAAAACTTGACTATAAATGATTGATATTGAATTATAAGTTGACCCAGACTTTATTTTATTTATTTATTTATTATTTACAAGAACAATGTAACTCAGCATTACAGTATAAACCAATGCGCTGAGAAAGCAATAACATATAAAATACATAATCAAATAATTCAAATAAAAAAACAAAATAACTTATTTGTATTAAGGTGCTGGATGGCCTATCATCCATCAACTCACAAAACCTCAAGCACGGCACACAGCCGTCCATCTCCAAGCAAACAGGTCACATTCAGTTGAAGATGTCAGAAGCGCATTGAGGATATCTATCCTGTAAAGGGTATCTACCCTTTACAGCAAGTGAGATACTTTGATTGATGTAAAGTAAATTCTAAAACTTAACATAATTAGCATACGTCAAAATGTAGCAATTGCCCGTCATGGAAATTACACATGCGCGCTTTTCAAGCCGATCGGCAATAAGTAGGTCAATATCGTTTAATATTTGTTTACAAACCCCAAGTATCATTGTAACTATTGTAGCTAGTACAGTCAGCAGCAAAAGTGGCTAAGCGTTTGAAGTGTTCAAAATGACCTATACGCGCTCTTATTCTCTTCACAATAGAGATGTGTTGGCCTCATTGTGAACACCTCAAACGCTTAGCCACTTCTGCTGCTGACTGTACAATCCACCGTCTACAGTGGTCACCCCGGGGGGTCAACGGTCAGTGAAACACGTCAACGCAATGATCATCACTTTTCCTTAAAGGTGCGACCAGACCGCAGCTTAAAAAACGGTCACGATACGGAATCGCAGTGACGCGTCGTATGCGTACCGTTTTTGACACATGCTCCCCACACCGCTGCTTAAAAAACGGTGACGGTACGGAATCCCAGTGACGTGCTTCACGCGAATCTTTTTTGACACAAAACAGTTGCGTCTTTTACGTCACCGGTGTGGTGTCTGACATAAGACCTCCGTGTAATATTTTTCGCGATTTTTACGCAGATCAATTTACGGTGCGTCAGAGTATTTTAAGCAGCGGTCTGGGGAGCATGCGTCAAAAACGGTACGCATACGACGCGTCACTGCGATTCCGTATTTTAAGCTGCGGTCTGGTCGCACCTTAAAACTTAATTGCATAGATTTTGTCTCTAGCCGCCCGGAGACCTATAAAAAGGTCTCCCATTGAATGCCATTTTGGACTTTAATTATGACAAACCAGAGTTGCATTTAGCCTAGCAAGTTTTGATCTCTAGGCGGCTAGAGGTTATATGGATTTAACTTTAATTTTATTCCTAGCCTAGTCAGTAGTGACTGCCTTCGAAGAAGACCTGAGGGGGCTACCGCGAAATTGTCTCTGTCACTCTAATAATGCCTTAATTAGAGTAAAAGAGAAATATTTTTGGACCCGGGTATGTCCTTAAACTACGTCTAACAATGAGAGGTAGGGCACAGCGATGACCATCACGCTTGAATCTGGGGCAGCCCAACTGGGGAAGTACCTCCTCCTTACAGTAGACCACAGCCATAATAGCACTGCTACCTTTCAGGTATGTAGTGCTGTGTTCCTGATGGTGAGTAAGGTACCCAGAGCTCCAACCCCCCTTAAAGACCGGCAACGCGCTTCTGACTCCCCTGGTGTTGCGGGTGCCCATGGGCGACGGTAATTGCTTAACACCAGGCAATCCGTCTGCTCGTTTGCCGCCTATGTCATAAAAAAAAAAAAACAAATTACGCCTCAAGTGGAGTAAAAGAGAAAGATGCACGAAAATATCGATTATCGATTTCCGGCGACGGCATACTACTACTTACTTTATGGCCGTATTTATGTGTATTATGTATCCATCTAAGACTACTTGTCTTGCGCTTGTTACTGCCTATGTGATTTGTGTAAAAATATTGTATTGTTATGTATTTATTGTTGTAGTTTTGTGATGCACCGAAGCCGCCACCTGCGGTGCTACCGCGAACAACGATATTCGTAAATTTCGGACGATTGTCTCTGTCACTCTCATTACACCTTAATTGGAGTAAAAGAGAAAAATGCTCGAAATATACGAACTTCGATGTTCGCGGTACCGATCCTGTCTGCGCTCTCGTTTCCGTCATAAAGTTCCCAGAAATCGGGAGACAGCAATTCAAGCGAAAAGTGATTAAGGAAATGAATCAAAATACTATTCGTCGCTCTGACACACTGGTTGTCGAACACTTCAAACTTGAGGAGCTACCACTAAAATCGAAGTTCGCAAAGAACGATTAATTGTCTCTATCACTCTAGTTGCGCATTATATGCGTTTGAGTAATGCAATACCAGCATTTATTGAAAATAATGGGATACCGGAATCACCCACACAAATAATAAGTACAGGTGTAATGCAAAAATATATCAGGAAAACTTAGATTTCGATCAAAATGCGACGGTACCTTAACTTTCTATCCATTCAAGGAACTTAATTATTTTTTTTTATTATTCAGGACAATCTTACACAAATCGACCTAGTCCTACGGTAAGCTCAGTAAGGCTTGTTTTGCAGTTACTAGACGACGATATATATAATAGATAGATACATATAAATACTTAAATACATAGAAAACACCCATGACTCGCGGAACAAATATCTGTGCTCATGACACAAATAAATGCCCTGACTGGGAATCGAACCCAGGGCCATCGGCTTCATAGGCAGGGTCACTACCCACTAGGCCAGACCGGTCGTCAAATAATTGTTTAATGTCAAATATCATTTTTCACTTTGACATATGACACCAAATAATAAAGTCCCATATTAATCTATATGAAAACGCCACATTGAATACAATCATGGATTGACTTGACAGTTCGGGTGCCGTCGTATTTCGATCGAGATCCGAGTTTTCCCGATGGAAAATCGTTTTGCACTACATCTGTATACGTGAAAAACTTAACTGAAGGACCATGTCTATGTAGTTGTGCAGAGAATTAGTATGGAACTAACGTCAACATTTGAATATAGAACGTCGACATGCGTGTCGTACTACTACATAGGCCAGTTGCCTTAGCTAAGTTTTTCACCTATACCGGATTGCACGCCCTAATGTCAACAATGTTTAGTGCCCCTAACCATTGGAGTGTGAAGTCGATCAGGCAAGCTCTAATAACCGGCCGGGGACGGTAATCACGGGCTCGGATGGACAGCAGCCGGTTTTTCCCGGTACCTCCCGTGGGAATAGTGCGTCTAGAATAGTCATCAGAAGCCTGTACGCGACAAGGGCTATTTTGTCGACTATCGCGTCATTCAGTTTCGCACTTTTGAAAACGTGATAATGTGACAGACGATAAATATCTGAGCATCTACCTACTACTGGAGGTTGCATATGCGTATGCTGGTTAGTCCACGCGACATAATCTGACATAGGTTTGAAATAAATAGAAACAGATAACAGACTGTACAAAGTACATATTCACACTCCATTTTTTCTGGTACAGTTTATTTATTTAGTACGAATTCGGAATCAGGCTTGATGCGGAAAATTGTTGTTTCATTAGCAATAAATTATTATTTTCAACAGTTTACTACAGTCATAATTTAAGACAACAACTAGAAAAGCTACAATTAATAAAGTTTAAAATTATCCCGAATGAAAGTCACTCGCAGTCCTAATATTGTTACCCCACCTAGATTTAAGCATAAATCAAATTGATACTGGATCTGTGTGTATAATATTAATATTCATTCATTAAATTCATTCATTCATTCAAGTCGCTACATATTAGTAGGTTATCTAAATACCACTGTGACGTCTGTGACATTAAATTAATATGCATTTAAGCATACCTGAAGTAACTTCTAGAATTAAAAAAGAAAGCATAACAACCCGATATTTTTTAACTCCCAAAAAATCCCTATACGAGGGCGGAGTGATAAGTCTGGTAAAATTATTAGTTATGGTAATATGTTTACAAATTCAATGATGTCCACTTGTAGTCGAACCTTTTTGAGCCTAAATGGTATATTTTCAGCCAGTTCGCACAACTACTTTTTTTTTTGGCAGCGAAGAAAAAAATACAATTGCTTTGATGTTTGCGAACATGGAGAAAAGTGAGTTTCGGGTTCTGATCAAACATTATTTTATTCGAAAAAAAACTATTACCGAAACAAAAAAAAGCCTAGGAAAATATTACGGGGACTCTGCCCCGTCGATTAAAATGATTCACAAGTGGTTTACTGAGTTTCGTTGTGGTCGTACAAGCACTAATGACGCCGACCGACCTGGACGGCCAGTTGAGGTCACTACACCGGAGATGATCAAGAAAATCCATGATATTGTATTGGATGACCGAAGAGTAAAAGTCAGAGAGATAGCTGATATTGTAAGCATTTCCGACGAACGGGTTCGTAATATCCTACACACTCATTTGGACATGAAGAAGCTATCCGCCCGTTGGGTGCCGCGATTGCTTACAGTGGATCAAAAGCGTACTAGAGTGACCATTTCACAAGAATGTTTGGCAAAGTTTAGGCGTAATAAAAAGGACTTCATCCATCGTTTCATAACTGTAGACGAAACCTGGATCCATCATCATACACCAGAAACCAAGGCGCAGTCAAAACAATGGATTGCTTCAGGTGAACCTGCACCGAAGAAGGCCAAAGCAGTTTTATCGGCAAATAAAGTTATGGCAACCGTCTTCTGGGATGCGCGTGGTGTAATATACATTGATTACCTTCAAAAAGGCAAAACAATCAACGGCGAATATTATGCCAATTTATTGCAACGATTTCATCAAGTTTTGATGGAAAAGAGACCCCATTTGGCGAAGAAGAAAATTCTTTTTCACCAAGACAACGCACGGGTGCACACTTGTGCAGTTGCTATGGCTAAGATCCACGAATTGCATTATGAATTGGTCCCGCACCCGCCTTCTTCTCCAGATTTAGCCCCCTGCGATTATTTCCTTTTTCCTAACTTGAAGAAATGGCTTGGCGGAAAAAGATTTAGGTCCAATGAAGAAGTGATTGAAGAAACCAATGCTTATTTTGAAGGGTTGGAGCAATCGTATTATACGGAGGGAATAGAAAAGCTGGAAAAACGTTGGAATAAGTGCTTTGAGTTAGATGGAGACTACGTTGAAAAATAAATATTAACTTTGCCTATAACATAACAAATAGTTTATTTTTTACCAGACTTATCACTCCGCCCTCGTAACTAAGCCCAAACACCGAATGAGTACTTGGAAGCGATCTATTTCTGTGCATCGGCTATCGCGCGGCGCAGGTTGTCGGGTCCTAAACGACGCGCGGTGTTGTCAGGGCACACACTAACAAATCAGAAGGAACGATAGAACAGAAAAAGTAATAGAAACTGGTAAATATATACAGTACCTAACGTCAAAAACACTAAGAAAATGCCGCCAAAACCAAATCGCCACAAACGTGAAATTCGCGACTTCAGTGTTACTAGTGTCAGTTTTGACATATGTCAATGTCACTTTTAACTCAACGCGTTCCATTTCGTGGGGGAAAAACTACGTAACGTTCCGTTATGGATGCGTATGGAGTACGCAATCATAAATCATAAAGAACATATAAATAGATGTAGGTGAAAAACTTAACTGAAGGACCATGTTGAATGTAGTTTTGCAGAGAATTAATATGGAACTCGTGTCAACATTTGAATATAGAACGCCGACATGCGTGTACACACGTTACTACTACATAGGCCAGTACCCTTACCATGAGTTGTGACATTGAGGTTTTCGATAACGAGTATCGAGTTTACTATCTGTGCATCTCGTTCACACTAAAATAGTACAAGCGAGATGCAGAGAGACCGAGATCGCTTCCAAGTACTCATTCGGTGTTTGGGCTTAGTTATAGGGATTTTTTGGGAGTTAAAAAATATCGGGTTGTTATGCTTTCTTTTTTAATTCTAGAAGTAACTTTAGGCATGCTGAAATACGTATTAATTTAATGTCACAGTGGTATTTAGATAAACTCGATACTCGTTATCGAAAACCTCAAACTCACAACTCATGGTAAGGTTACAGGTGCTTTTGCTGTTTTTCACCTATAGATTTGAGAGTTTTGAGACCAAGGGTGATAGGTCGGTAGGTCGGAGCCAAAATAGTTGGAACTACCAAAAAGTTGGTATGTGACAACACTCAACACGTGAACCCGGCGCTGCGCCCGCGCAACCGGTCCGGCTATTCATAAGAATTACAAGAGTGCTCAATGAACGGGTCCTACCAGATCTAACGCTCACTGATCATCGCAGTGTGATTGTAACAGTCTTTACTAACCACATTCTGGATGAGTCCGGTTAAAAATAATTATAAACGCATTAAATTATAACAACAAATAAACAACGGTAAACTCAAGGTGCTGTAAGTACTTTAGACGACGATTATAATAAATACGTATAAATACTGAAATATATCAATATTATCTTATCTTTTTTCAATACCACTGTCAAAATTATAAACATATATTTTTTAATGAAAGCTATGCTTCTACTATTTTCACGGGGCATATATTTGCATTATTTTGTATTTTTTAGTTCCTGATATTATTCCGTAATATATATGCTCTGAAGCAACTGCAAGTATACAATCAAAAGATAAATAAACATGTTAAGTACCCCGTCAATAATAATAGTCATACAGTCAGCAGCAAAAGTGGCTAAGCGTTTGAAGTGTTCAAAATTACCTACACGCCCTCTTATTCTCTTGGCAATAGAGATGTGTTGACCTCATTTTGAACACCTCAACCGCTTAGCCACTTCTGCTGCTGACTGTACATACAATAAATACCGGCATCCTTACACAAGTTGACTGAGCCCCACGGCAAGCTCGAGAAGGCTTGTGTTGTGGGTGCACAGCCAACGATATACCTATATATATAGTCATAAAAACACACAAGTATATGCCTTTACTGGCATTTGAACCCAGTACCGTCGGCTTAATAGGTCGTGTCTCTGCCCACTAGGCCAGACCTGTCGTCATGACTTAAAATTAGCTAATTACACCGTTACAGTCTAATTGACACACAAGAATTGTACAGAGAAAAAATCGATAGTGTTTTATTAATTAGGTAGCTATGTTTACATTAAAGTGTGTTATAAAAATAACTTAACTAAAGGACCATGTCTATGTAGTAGTAACGGAGAATTAATATGGAACTTACCTACCTACGTCAAAATTTTAATATAGAACAAAAATATGCGTGTACACACACGTTACTACTACAAAGACCAGGTCCTTTAGCTAAGTTTTTCATCATAATGCCATAGAGTTGTTCGGGGAGTAGTAGAGTCGCATAGGCAACAACCTGTATGTTTCCTCTAGATTGCACAATATCTACATCTTAGCTCACGTCACTTTCTGTTGACATATTGAAGAAAAAGAGGCAACCATACTGCCCCATGTCACTAAGCCGTACGTAGTAAGTGTCCAATAGAAGTATAGTAGTAACAACCAAATATAATATAGAACATATCTTTATATGCTAAACATAGTTAGTTGAGTAACACTACCTATATGATACTGATTTAAATACGTATAGAAAACACCCATGACTCAGAAACAAATATCTGTGCTCATCTCACAAATGACTACAGCTCTGGCCTAATGGGTGACCCTGCCTATAAAGCCGACGGTCCTGGGTTCAAGTCCCAGTAAGGGCATTTATTTGTGTGATTAGACTGCAGCAAACTTTGCTAAGCGGTGTTTGCACGACGGCATTATTCTTGCTGTCATATAGTTTAGTTTTAATTTTGTTTTTTTCTGTTATTTGTATTAAGTTTAAATAATTTTTGTGTTATACTGTTAAACTTATTAAATTAAGTATGTGCGATCGTGGCGTTACAGCGCCGTGTCTTCACCAAGGGGTCGGAGCGGAAGATCAGCGCTGGTGTTGCCAGCATTACGCTGAGTTGCGACCCTTTCATGACAAGTCGTTTATATGTCCAAATTGTACTTTGTGTTTTTATCTGTATTTGTATTTGTCATGAATAAACTATTTCTATTTCTATTTGTTCCCGAGTCATAAGTGTTTTTTTATGTATTTAAGTTTGTATATAATATATATCGTTAGCTGCGTCACAACACAAGCCTTCTTGAGCCATGGGGCTCAGTTAATTTATGTAAAGATGTTCTGTTGTATTTGTTTACTTATTAGTGTATACTTATGCGAGTAATCACTCGGCCGTACATCGAGTTGTATGACCGCAAGTGTTGCACAATTAGGAGAAAAATATTATGAGTCGGCGCGTGGGCCGCCCGCGTCTGCGACTGCCTACCTACTTTCAAGCGGTTATTAGGTTACTACCTAACAGGTATATAGCTCGGACATAAATACAAAAAGCCTACCGCGAACCTCGTTCGTAGATCTATATGCAAGGGCGATAGAGAAAGAGTCATAATTAAACAGGTAATTACATCTGTGTAATAAATAAATAAATATAAATAAATATTTCGGGACAATCTTACACAAATCGACCTAGTCCTACGGTAAGCTCAGTAAGCCTTGTGTTGTAGGTACTAGACGACTATTTATATAATAGATAGATACGTAAAAATACTTAAATACATAGAAAACACCCGTGACTCAAGAAGAAATATCTGTTATCACACAAATGCCCAGGAACCCAGGACCATCGGCTTCATAGGCAGGGTCACTTCCCACTAGGCCAGACCGGTCGTCAAAATATACACATATTTTACATTATATGCCCGTGACTGCACACTAAAAGTCGACTGGAAAAATCGAAGTTCGAAAGTTATGGGCATCTTTCTTTTTTACTCCAGTTAAGGCGTAAGTAGAGTTACAAAGACGTACGAAATTTGCTAATATCTATAGAGTTGGCCTTTTCTGGTCTATGATGTTGATGAAGGGTGGTCGAAGAACACATTGTATGGCGTACTTATTTTTTATTTCTGTTAATCACAAAAAATAAGTTATGAGAGGTAGGGCACAGAGAAGTACCATCACGCTTTTGTCTGTAGAAGGCCAACTGGGGAAGTACCTCCTCCTTACAGAAGACCACAGCCATAATAGCACTGCTACCTTTCAGGTATGTAGTGTTGTGTTCCTGATGGTGACTAAGGTTCCCAGAGCTTCAACAACTTTTAGGGTAGGCATCGCGCATGTGGATCCTCTGGAGTTGCAGGCGTCCATAGGCTACGGTAACTGCTTACCTTCAGACTGACCGCATGCTTATTTGCAACCGTCGTTGTATATAAAAAAAGTACTTAATAAATGCCTAAAATAATAAAAATAAAGCCATTGGAAGATTTTAATTACAAATTAAATGGGTTAAAACTAAAGGTATAGTTACCTAGATTTTCGCTGACATTTCGGCCGAAATTTTCATGTTTATGTATGAGCCAGACTAGTTAAAAGTTTAATATACCTTTATACTATCAGACATGCTTGTTTACATTTCCTATTGGCATCTCACCCATATATTGTGAAGGTTACTTAACTTTGGCAGTTTGTATAGCAATCGCTACACAATTTATACAAAGCCGATTGTCTTGACACGCTCTTATATAAAGATAAATTCGTGTCAAGCTCAATATGAACACCTCGCGCGTTAAGCAACTTATGAAAAACTATCGGTACCTACGGCTACAGCAACATTCGTAAATTTCGGACGATTGTCTCTGTCACTGTCATGAAGCCTTAATTGGAGTAAAAGAAAAACGTGCCCAATAAAACTTCAATGTTCGCGGTACAGTCAGCAACAAAAGTGGCTGAGCGGGTGAAGTGTTCAAAATGACCTACACGCGCTCTTATTGACAATAGAGATGTGTTGACCTCATTTTGAACACCTCAACCGCTTAGCCACTTCTGCTGCTGACTGTACCGGCCCTACTCGACGCCTCGCCCTAGCATGCCGTGCCTGTGTTCTAGTAAAAACTGTAGCAGCCGAACTACTGAATTCTTTATCCACATGTAGGTCAAGAATATCATAATTAGCTTATTTTTGTTAAGAACGTTTCTCTCCGCTGTTTACCGGGTGAGTGAGCGTGACAGAAACGTAGTTAACGTAACATAGTTGCAATAGTGCCTAAGCGTGTTTGTTTACATATTTAAAATTATCTTAACAAAATTAATAAAAGATTTGGGAGGCGGTAATCCTGGACACGGCGCGCATAGTCCGACGCGCAAAGTCCAGCAGCCCTGACCACCGGCAGCCTGGGTCCTGCCATGTTACCGGCGGCACCCTAGATTAGGTTTTTTATAATGTTTTTATTATTCTGATATGTATTAGATGTATTTTATTTTGCTCTTTAAGAGATAAATAAAGAAAACAAACAATACAAGCAATCTTACACAAATTACGTCCCTGAGCACAGTAAGCTCATGAAGGCTTGTTATGGTACTCAGCCAACGACATATATAATGATACAAATACATAAATACAAATGGTATAAACACCCATGATTCAGGAACAAACATCTGTCATCACACAAATCTATGCCCTTAGTGAGATTCGAACTCAGGACCATCGGTTTCATAGGCAGGGTCACTACCCACTAAGTCAGACCAGTCGTAGTACATTTAGACAAAGTGCCCCATTGGGACTTATCAGGCGTGATAGAATCAGAAATAAGGTTATCCTTAGAATCAAAGTCCCAGTCAGGACATTTATTTGTGTGATGAGCACAGTTTATGTGTTTCCTGAGTTATGGGTGTTTTCTATGTATTTAAGTATTTATATGTATCTATTTATTATATATATCGTCGTCTAGTACCTGCAACACAAGCCTTATTGAGCTTACCGTGGAACTAGGTCGATTTGTGTAAGAATGTCCCAAAATATTTATTTATTTATTTAAAGTAACCAACATAACTAGCTCGAAGAATTGCAAAGTTGCACTACTGGACATAGGCCTCCCCTGTAGATCGCCACAGAGAGCGATCGAGGGGGCATGGGCGGTTCAATGCTCAAATCGCTAGGATTGGCAAGTGGATTGGCGATCGCAGTATGTTAAATTTCACTAAAGGGACGCTGTTGCCCTCTGGTAAACTTCTGTCTTACATATAGCAAATTATAATATCATTGTGCATATCGCCAGTTCGCCAACTTTCAATAACTGGCCACTTTAGGTATATTAAAAATAAACCGCATGGAAACCCACTCTCCACGTTAAAAAATAAAAACTTAACATCCCTTTCTTTTTTCATCACTCTACATAATATAAGACAGAAGGTATGATTATCTGTGAAGAAAAAGACAGTAGATACCTATGATTTATCTACGTCTATAGGTGCTCAAAGTTCCTAGAAACGGGATATTTTGACTTATTTTCATTTACAGAAAATACTAAAAATGCTTCAATTTATGTAGACTCTAAAAATAAAGAGGCATGTACCTATAATTCAGGTATTTCAGATGTGTATAATCATTTTATTGTAATTTTATTCTTGATACTTTTTGACTAGGATTTGGGTAGTACGTAGTACCGTAGGTACACAAAAATATTTTTTTATTAAGTTTGCATGAAACTGCTAACAGTAGTATCAATTTGTTTACGTTTTATTGTTAAATTATTTATATACAACCACAAAATACCCTTTGTACCAAGTAATGTATGTGTGTAACTTTGCACAATCTAATTCAATTTATTTTACCGTCTATTAGAAAGTGTTTGTGTGCCTACAAGAATAAAACAAAATAAATTTTATTCAGTTGAAAATTAATTAGATTTGTACATATCATTGACAATAATCGATTATAACAATTTTTTTTATGCCTGCCAACATGCTTCCAACCTTACATAGTTTAAAGACTATTTTTAGTATTTTTTAACCATAGAGTTTATGCCTTATGAATACTCTTGGAATACTCAGAGTTGTTTATTTTTAAACTAATGCAGCGCCATCTTCGCTTTAACCCTCATTTCCTGTATAATGTTACCATATTTTACGGCAATTCCTTTCAAAATTACAAAAAAAAGTTTAATTGAATAGCATTGAAAGTCTTTATCCAAAAATTTCTAATAACCCAGGCACATTTATTACTATTAGGCACATACTGTAATGTATATAGCTGATATACCTACCTAGCATCAGATCTGTAATAAAATAAATAATATTTTGTACCATTATAATATTTATAATTTTATAATATTTATAATCTAGAAATTTGTTTAGATTTTCTATATGTTAATCTTTAGTAGTTATTGGGCTGCTAAGGCACAAACAACTAGGTTCAGAGATCAATAAAAGCCAGCCATAAGGATTTAGTTTCGTATAATTTTCTTTTAACAAATGATCAATAGAAAACTGTATAATTAACAATGTAGCGTCTTAACAGATACTTCGAAATTATTAGCAATGTACGTAATATTTTACAAATACTTTGGAATGTTCATAATATATAAACAATCTCATAATGAATGCCGCGCGGGACGCGGGCCGGGCGCCGCCGCCTGCAGGGCTCCGCCCCGGGCCACGAGGGGCTCAGGAGACGGGGCTCCGCCCGCGCCACACAGCCCGTAATTAATTTGCTATTTTTTTTAGAGCCATGCAGTCTAAGCAGCCTCCGCACAGCTGGAGATGAACAAGAGTTAAAAATAAACAGACAACCTTCCTTACAAGCCGTGCCTCCATGGGCTGTTTACAACTACCACTCATGTCACATGTTTGTTCATATCTAGTTGAGGACACAAGGGAATCAAGGCATTGTATCACATTTTTCTTTTTCAATTTTTTTTTTACTTACATATAAAACATAAATACAAAAGAACATAACTTGTTGGACATATGCCTTCATCCCCTCAAGTCATTGCACTTCACTATTTGGTTGTTCCCGACAGCGGCTACAACTACAACATCACAGAAACTTAACAATGTGGCTGCTCAGACTGCATGGTTACAATTTTATACACCATCCAATGTTATTTTATTTTTACAAAATACCAAGACAGGAGGAGATTCATAATGAGATTACAATTGGGAATAAGTGATTTGCGAGGCCATGCGTAGCAGGTGAAATGAAAATGCAACCGTTATGTTGAGTTAGGCTTGCAGTGGCTCATCTCGGAGATAACTAAATAAAGCAGTCAATAAATAAACGATCATAAATATCTAATAAATACCTATGCGGGCTATATTTACAAGAAGCCTACCTTCCGGGCCACATCTCAGCCTTTAAACGAATATAATACAGCACTATCCCAGCGGGATAACAGGTATAAATTATAAAATAAAGTAAAGCTGCCGGCTTAACACTCATTACAAAATAATACTGACACCAGTAACATACACTATCCTCGACATGGAATGTGCGGGTCGAGGCCCGAGGCGCCGCCTCTCTCGCTTCCACTTCATCACAATCTATCAGATACGACGGAGGACTAATAAATACATAACATGGATCCGCAGGTCCGCGGGCTCCGGCCGGCGGCCCGGCCGCGCGGGCACGGGGACCATCCACTACAAGAACACTCGGGGACACTGAATTTATCGACACAACGATCGACGGGTCCGGTATATACAAAAGAGATTCCTTCCGAATAAATTATAAGCTTCGTAAAATAATTATCACATAAATTTTCTTATATTCTCGTTCGATCCACATAACTTAACACGTAACTATACAAGCGTCCGTCAGCGCGGGCGATGCGGCGCCGGCGGCGGCGGCGGCGGCGCGGCCAGCGCGCGCACGGGCCGGCCGGGCGGCGCCAGCGCCACGAGCTGCACGCGCGCCGGCAGCCCGCTCTCGGGCGCCTTGCGCGAGGGCGCGCGCCGCCGCAGCCGCACCCACGCGCCGAAGCAGACTAGAATGGCGAGGAACACCGCCACCGTGGCGCCGCCCGCGATGGACGCCGTCTCCATCATCAGCTGCCGGCTCGTCAGCACGTACGAGTCGTCCAGGTCCTTGAACTCGCAGCGCTGGCCGACGAACCCGCTGCGGCACTCGCAGTTGTAGATGGGGCTGTCCGAGATGACCACGGTGAAGCACTCGCCGCCGTTGAGGCAGTAGTACTCGGAGTAGTCGGGCTCGCACTTGAAGGTGGGGAAGGTGACGTTGAGCCGCGGCTGCGGCGGCGGGCGGCCGGCGGGCGCGGGCGCGGCGGGCCGGGCGGGCCTCGCCGGCCGCTTGGAGATGGAGCTCGAGCACGCGCCCGCCAGCGCCCAGGCCGCCGACACCACCGCCCACCAAACTATCAACGATTGCATTTTCCGCACGCTCCGGAGGGTACGCGGCTCCCGTATCGGCGCTCGCGGTACGTGCACGATTTTGACATTGGACGGTGACTTATACGAAATCCGAGAGGCGATGACATGACCGCTTTCGAATTTCGAACCCTTCGCTCGCATCCGCGTCGGCGGTCCGCCGAGACATGTTTCCTGTGTTAACTTTTTTTACGTCGCTCGATCACTCGCTCATGACGGAGGCGCGGTTTCTACGGGCACCCGAGATATCTCATCGAACCCCGCGGGGGCATATCGCAAGAGAAACACTGTATTCGACTCGACACTTTGGCAGTTCGTGCTATTCGATTATTCACGGAGCACATACACACAATGTCCCGTTCGAAACGATACACACAAAATGGTGCTGAGCGAAAACACTGTGCTCGGTCGGTTGTCTATGCGCGACTGACGGTCGGAGCGGAGGGCGTCTACTGCATCCGCCATCTGCCGACGAGAATGAATGGCGGTGAACTCGCGCGCGCGTGTGTGCGCGCCGCGTGCGGATAAGGGGAAATACACCAGTATGCGTCATATGGTCGTTTGTGTGGGTGAACCTTTTTTTTTCTTTCGTATGGGATTATGAACAAGTATTTAGCTTCTTTATCTCAGACATTCAGCTAGCTTCGTTCTGTATCTCGAGTAATAAGCGACTTTACAGCTTTCAAAACGCCTTATTTGCTGTGATATATCTACTAGTCCGATTATCTTCACAAATTATGAAACAGTTACCTAAGTAGCTTATACTTGACCAATAGGTAGGTGGGTTAAGTGTGTGTTCTTGTTGCACTGGGGCTCTATGAAACACTTTGCGCCACATTACGAAATCAACTCGGAAGGTTGAACCTTTAATTAGATTATCTATTACGGTACAGCTACACCAGCTACTGTGAAACTTGGAAAATTTTAATGAATGCTCACAATACAAATCCTATGAGCATCTACTTTGTAATTAATAATGGTAAATGCACCTTATTAAGAACTTACTAAAATTCTATAAGTGCACATTAATATTGAAATACTTACATACCTAAGTAGAATTTCATATTTTTTCAGCAATTTGCGTAGCATAAGATATTGTTTCTCGGAAACTTTGATTATTACTTCCGAATTAAATAGTTGCGCAGAAAGCTGTGATATAGTGTACCTACGACTGCTGTCTATTGTGTCAATATTTGTAGTTGGGGAAACTATATCGTATAAATAGGTTTACTTTTGTCTGCTCATCTTCCTCTTTAAGAGGCCGTTGTCGTTTATTATTTTAGTTTCTATTATACATATCATAGATTAGCGTTTCAATATGGATAGTACCTACTCTTTCGTTTATTTCCTTAATTACTAGTGTAATTTATTTTAATGTAACGGTTCTGACGATCTTTATTCAAAGTGAAGATTGAAAGCTCTATAACGACAAAAAAAAAATTGGCATCAACATACAAAGAACGAATCTGGTATTTTTTTTTTCACTTTTTTTATATTTTCTACTTAATGAAGTAAACTGAATATGTTTTAGTGTAACAAAGAAACTTTTCATAAAAAAATAAAATTGTAAACTATTTATTTTTATGTTTTAATTGCGAAATAGGTATAAGAAATATTGCGGTGAATAAAACGATATAATCTAATCTAATATCAATCTTGCACGAATCAAAATGCGTTCATTTTCTTCGAAAGCAAAATCTGTAAGAATTTTATTTTTAGCTATAGTATGGCTAGGGAGTTCCTTTGAATAGGTATAGATAGATATGTATAATCACACTGTATTTTTCTTATGATCTGTAGACTTGTGTAGCAACTCCAATAAAAAGGTTTGCTTAATTTTTTTTTATAGTTAATACTGACCATTTCAATTTTAGCAAGTGCAGGAATAGGAACATTTACCCGACTACTGTTAAGTGTAGGTATTTTTCTACACATGTAGTTAAAATAAGGAGACAGATGAATTAACTTGGGCGATAGTTTAAAAATATTACTACATAGGCAAGTCACGCCATCCAAAACCAATTTGCCTTGATTCTATTGTTCCTAGGTGGTTTCCTATTAGAAGTTATTGAATAAGACCAGTGATCCCCATTACTCGTGGTAGAAGACAAGAATGGTACCTATGCTAATATATTTACGTAATGTAGTATCTATATATCTGTAGTTCTGTGTTTTTCTGTTCTGGTGTGTTAGCTTTAGTTTAAAATTTTAAACGGACTACCATAAAGGCAGTTTTGTTGTAGAGTGTTTTTTTGAAACTATGTTAAACCTGAGTTTGTTAATTAACAATCGTAACCAACATTGTTAGTCAGTAGCGATAGTAGAAGAAATACACTATACTCATCCATTTTTTTTGTGTGACAGTACAGCATAAGAAAGGACGCTACACTCTGTCCTTATTTAATATCACCTGAATATACTACTACTATCTTATAAACTTTTTGCGCCGTAGATATTTTGTCTATTAAAACTTTTAGAGCGTTTTTTGTAAAGTGTAAAACAAGATTTTTAAAAAAGAAATGTCATGTGTCAAATAGCTGAAAACGTTCAATAACATTAGTGTATTAAAAATATTTTGCTAGTTCTACCTTAGTTCTTTTGAATATTTACTTCCACTGGTTTTCAGTGTAAATTAGTGTATAGTGGCTGTATTTTATGGTTTAAAATTGTAATATTCAATAATACACAAGCATAACGTAACCTAACCCTAAGTCATAAGGTGCTATATTCAGAACGTATATGTCGGTTGTGACAGCGTCATCGTTGAAACTTGAAACGTCAAACAAGTTTGGCTGTTTGGGCTACTGATCAATTATTGTTTTTGTTATGTTATATGTTATTTCGTGTTCCTTAAATAAACACCATATTCAGTTCTAATTAATATTTTAAGATTAATGTTTCGTTATCAACCGTTCCACAATGTCAGAATCGTCTAAATCAAAAAGTTCTTTGAACCTGAACCCTGCGCCGACATTACAATGTAAAGATCTCCACGAATATTTGAAAAGCCGGTCTGCTCAGTTTCTAGAGACCTTATATAACTACCCTACAATATGTCTAGCCGTATACAGGTGAAGTTTAATGTATAGGATACATATTGTTCTGCTGTGAAACTTTTAGGTTATGTTGGTTTGTTTCTACATAGTAGTTTTGATTGCAGGGAGCTACCGGAGTTAGCGCGGCACTTCGTGATTCGGCTGTTGTTCGTGGAGCAGCCCGTACCGCAGGCGGTCGTGGCCTCCTGGGTCTCACAAGCGCATGCCAAGTAATATTTTTCTACACAATAGATCAGAAATGGTCGCAGTGATACACAGGCTGTATGAGCCGTGCATAGCCCATAACACCAACAAGAATATTTTTCTACTTCAGTTTTTTACCTCGGTGCTGTGTCATATCAGTACAACGATGGTAATGTTCAGTGGCGTCACGTCCACGAAACTCGATACCCACCGCCTCAAAAAAATTATACAGTTGATTATTTTTCTTATGAGTTTAGGAGAAAGGAGCCATGTTGGTTCTCGATTGTCTAAGAGTTCTAAGCTTCAGACTCCAAACTATATTTGCGGTCAATAGAAAAGAAAAATAGTGTAAATAAACTCTTCATATCTTTGCAATTATGTAATTCTAAAAAACAACCATGGTTTTATAGTCCTTTTATACACATACATTTGTTACTTACATTCTTGTTTAGTTCAAAAATCTGATAATTATCTACATATTCAGTAAAAAAAACTTCAATAACAATATATTTTTCTATCAAATTTTTTTAACTAATTATCTTGTCAGTCAGCCTTATTTGTTTGCACTAATAAATTTTTTGTTGAAAGACTTTCAGATTAATGTTTTTAGACATAAAATGAGGAAACTTGTAATTTGCATCTAGGTGGTAAGTCTATTCTCTATGTATCAAACCTACACTACACAAAATGAAAAAGTAATGATATTTTACAGAGAACAGATAAAAGCAGCAGAAGCCCTGTCTGAGCTGTCAGTATGGCAAGATGCGCCGATTCCCGGAGGCCTGCCTGGGTGGATGCTCGCGCAATCCTTCAAGAAGAACCTCAAAGTTGCTCTATTAGGAGGGTAAGCACTGTGATACTGCCAGTTGTATTCTTGTAAGGCCCAGCAGACATAACATTTTTACATTTGAATTTTTTTTAATAAGTCGGCTCAATCAACTATCCTTTGTCGCTCATTGCCATGTTTATGTTCCTGTGGGTCACTCTTCAAACAGTTTAATTGCTTCTAAATACACAAAAGTTATTTGTAGAAGCTATATTTCCCTTCCATAAGTTCTTAGTGAGAGCATTTAGTTGCATCTGTATGGTAAATTATATGGCTATTGCTGAACCAAAGACATGTTCACAAATAATTTATTTTCTCAAACATGCAATGAAATATTGTCTTTTCATTCCTTATAATAGACTCGGAAGTATGCGTTTTTGCGCGCGGTAACTGAAGGGGACGGAAATGGAATTTCATAACTTTTTTTTCGACGATTATCCATACAGAGGCAAAGATGGCGGGTGTCATAGCAAACAGCTGATGTTAATTTTTAATACATTTCGATTTCATTGTTAGTTGTGATTTTGCAAATTTAATTTTTTGAAGCATTTCTTTTATTTCATTGTATGTTTGAGAAAAGCACTATACATGCCTCGTCGTAAAAATATACTATATACGGCCGAGTGAGCGTGCGAGAGAGGCCGGAGGGTGTGATACGAGGCCGGGAATCCGTTTTTACGACGAGGCATGTATAGTGCATACCCACTTGGCCGGAAATCCTCATTTTCCCGGCCTCTGATGAAATTGTACTATTTTGAATTGAAATGAATGTGGATGTTTCCAGAGGGCGGGCGTGGAGCATGTCCATGTCGCTGGAGCCGGACGGCAAGGCGCGCGACGTGGCGTTCCTGGACGCGTACGCGCTGGAGCGCTGGGAGTGCGTGCTGCACTACATGGTGGGCTCCGCGCAGACCGAGGGCATCTCCGCCGACGCCGTCAGGATCCTGCTGCACGCCGGCCTCATGACCAGGTCCGATATCTCTCCAACAAGCCTACTTCCCTGTAGAACAGCGAGGAAAGTGAGACTTTCGTCACTCAAGGGAGTGAGAAAAAGTAGCTTGTTTTAGTGAAGGTGTGAACTGCCATTTCAAACTTCGGAGTCTGTTACAAATTCGAAATACATATTTGAACTACATTCGCTATCCCTTTCTATTAGTTAAGAAAACAAAATACGACGATTCCTAGTTCGAAACTTAGAATCACTCGCTACCTTCGTGATTCAATTGTAAAATCTTTCGCTTACTCGGGGCTCAAAATCAACACTCGCAAGAAAAACCAATTTTCTTCTCTTGTTGCACAAAAAACTATTTTATTCATAGCAGAGCCTCAGCCAAATATTGGTTGTTTGCTGATTAAACGGTTTTGTATGTTATCATTTATGTAAACCAGAATATAATTTGTTCGGTAAGGAAATTACTGATGGTTATAATAGTTATTTGTTATACAAGGGAGTAAAGTCAGTATATGCCTTCTCATGCTAATATTGAGACCCCAAGCTAGCGAAAAAAGAGCAAGGTTTCCCTCCCACTTTTTCTCTATGCTCGTGATGCAATTTTTTAATCTAATCTTTTAAGCTCCAGTCAATATAAGTACGAGAGCAAACGCTAACTTTTTTAAACTTACATTTTAAGCTAGTTAATGTTTGTCGGTGCGTGGCAGGGACGCCGAGGACGGGTCGGCGGTGATCACCCGCGCCGGCTTCCAGTTCCTGCTGCTGGGCACGGCGCAGCAGGTGTGGCTGTTCCTGCAGCACTACCTGCACACGGCCGAGCGGCGTAGCCTGTCCGCCGCCGAGTGCCTCGCCTTCCTCTACCAGCTCAGCTTCAGCACCCTAGGGAAGGTACACTTTCATCGTCACCACTTGGACGGTTGGCAGTCCTCAACTGTGCGTTTCTCTAGAAACTTCCTGCCTCGCTCAGCAAAACTTTGGAATAAATTGTCGTTTGCAGTATTTCCGGACCGATATGACATCCAAACCTTCAAGAAAAGAGCGTATAGAGATCTTAAAGGTCGGTAACGTACTTAATGAATAAGCGCGTCAGTGCAGCTGCCTCGTGAGCGAACGGTGCACACCTGGGTCACAACGGAAGAACAGCGCTGGCTTTGCCAGCTACAATGCTGAGTTGTGACCCTTTTGTGGCAAAAATGTTTTTTTTTTATTTTATTTTTTTATTTCATGTTTATGGTCTTTTTGTTTTGTCATAAATAAATGTTTTTTCTTTCTTTCTTTCTTTCTTACTTGTGACTCCTCTGGTGTTGCGAGTGTCCATGGGCTGCGGTAGTTGCGTACCATCAGGCAATCCGTCTGCTCGTTTGCCTCCTATATCATAAAAAAAAGGTAGGAAGGGGCGAGGGTTTAACTCACATTTTTGCCGTATGTACTCCACTGGACTTGGGCCTCTCTTTGGTATGAATATGTAAATCAATCACGCGGACAAATTAATATTATAAAAAAATTGTCCTCCACCTCTAACTCTAAGGACAAATATTTCTCTGAAACATGCAATGAAATATTTGATATTGTGTTCTTTATATTGGGCTGAGAACTATCACGGCTCAAGCGCGGCTAAATTCCTGGCCTAGGCCGGGAAGTGACTCTTTTAATTTTTATTTTACAGGTGAGACTCGGCATCATGTCATTCAGCCATAATATTATTTTTATTTATTAAATTCTAGTGCATGTTTAAGAAAAGTACTATATAACTTTATACTGTACAGTCGCCATCAGATATATCGGAGCTGTGGAGGTGGTCACAAATATCGGAACAACGCCTCTATTGTCAAGGCGATAAAGTGCATGTTATTTGTGACTATTGACGATATGTATGGCCGGTTTTATTTTATTTAAAAATTGAATGTTAAAGTAAGTAGGTGTAGAGACTGAGTATGTGTGTTGTGTGGCAGGACTACAGCACGGAGGGCATGAGCAACAACATGCTGGTGTTCCTGCAGCACCTCAGGGAGTTCGGGCTCGTGTACCAGCGGAAGGTAGGCGTGACACGTGTGCCGGGCGGGGTAATAGTAGTTTATGTATCTGTGCATAATGAAGGGCATAATAACATCACACGGGTGTTGTAATGCCTAATTATGTATATAGTTGCATACACTAACTTTATCAACACACATATCATAAGTGTTTTAAGATGGGTTCAAGAACCGTAGGGAAATGACCTGCACGAACAAAACAAATGACAGCTTGGAATAACGGCGTTTCGTATTTCGTATCTCAGTCAAATATTTTTTAAACCATAGACAAGCGAATGAACTCCCTATTCTATTGTCACTCGAGTTCAAATGTCGTTCGATTTATATTAAAAAAACATAACGAATTGGCGTTTCGTATCAATGACTGTTTTAATATCTATAGATACTAGAATAGACACCCCACTTGAATTTGACAGCTGTTCCAAATTTAAACTCATAACCTACTGATTTCAGTAGGTAATGTTAACATTACATCTCCATTCATTTCTGATGGTTGGTAATGCTGGTCATTGTCTATGGTTTCTAGACGCATTTTAGAGCACTAATGATATGTACGTAGATAAAGATACTTACAACAAGCTCTAAAATGAAGTAGTGTAATTTTTGTAATTTTAATGTAGTTTATTACGAATAAAAAATTAGAATTGAAAAAAAAAAGTACAAATTAAACAAATATAATAAAGTGGTCATAATATTTGTCAGTCCTTTTATGCTAACTATCAATTTCTGAGGAGAAAATCGTGAATATAATTCATCGATCCACTCTAAATATAGTTTACTGTTGTTCTGAAAATAAAAGTTTGACTTAGAGTTTTGCCGGCGTGTAAAGGGGTTGCCGGCCTCGTAACAACCGTCCGTGTGTGTCCGCAGCGCAAGGCGGGCCGCTTCTACCCCACGCGGCTGGCGCTGGCGCTGGGCGGCGCGCAGCCCGCCGCCGCCGCGCGGCAGGGCTACATCGTCGTCGAGACCAACTACAGGTTGGACGTTCTTACATCCTTTCATAGATATTTAAATTAAAAAAAAAATTGAATAATTTGACTCGCAGCGGGTCTCGAACCCACAACCACTGGATCACTAGCTGCACTACCAATTGTGCTATACGAGTACCGCTTACACTTGTCAATAAATAAGAAGATAATCGCTAGCAGACGTTTCTGCATAATATAAAAAAAATATATATATCCTTTCATATGTCTCGCTGGCCGCGTACCGGACACATCTTCTCTTCCAATATTCCGCAGTGTCTCAAGGCGAAAGTCTTTGACCAGTGTGTGTTGCTAATAATGACATATGGTTCTGAAACGTGGTCGCTTACTATGAGCCGAACAAGAAGCAAAATGACCCAAAGGGCAATGGAGAGGGCTAAGCTGGGAGTGTCTCTGCGTGATCGCATTAGAAATAATGTCATTCACAGAACCAAAGTAACCGCTATAGCCTCCCGGTCGCTAAACTTAAGACGTAAGTATATGGAGATGTGTAACTTCTAATCCCTTTCTGATCGCAGCATGATACATAATTGGGGTTTTATGGTCGACGATCGTATCCATATATATTTATATATATATAAACGTGAAAGTCCTGGCTGACTGACTGATCAACGTCCAGACCAAACCGCTTAATTTATATAGCTGATTTTTTCACAATAGGTAGTTTATATACCGCAAGTTCAGTTTCGTATAAACACTCCTTATTCTAATAAAAGAAAAATGATTTCAGCGTTTTTAAAATTCAAGTGGTAAAAAAAGGGATTACAAGTTTGTATAAAGATGGAGTCAAATGTCAAATAAGAGGCTTTAAACGTTGTGTAATTGTAACTTGTAATGGTAATTGGAAGCGCTTGTTGCGAGGTATAGACTAGTTTATATTTATATAAATATTATATACAACCATTGTAAGAATATCACGAACAGGAGAAAAAGCAGTTTACATTTCGTCGCGGAGGGACAGTTGTGTTGTGTTATTTTGTTGCTAAGTAACATTGCGATGGTGGAGGCCGAGCAGGCAGCCACCAACTTCTTATTTAACAAAAAGAAAACAACATTAGAAAAAATTTACCGGTTACAACTGTATTTTTCTGCGCGTGCGAAGCCGCGGGCAAAAGCTAGTATATACATATTTTACTCTGTACGTGTATCCATATACTGCACCTCCTCTTATTGCCCCGTGCTACTTGCAGGGTGTACGCGTACACGCAGACGAGCCTGCAGGCCGCGCTGCTGGGGCTGTTCGCCGAGCTGGTCTACAGGTACACCACTACACACGTGTGCCAGCAATCATTCACATCCTTCAAGTATAGTCAATTAATTTGATTTCTAGGCCACTTCGAACCTTGTCACAGTGACGTTAATAAGAGATCTTTTGCGTCATTCATATAGATTTTCACTATGATAAGGAACGAAGTGGCCTATAAATCAAATTGGTTGACTGTGCATTCATGTAGAAGATTTAATAAAACATTATACCAAATTAGGCAATCAAAGCAACCCAGAGTTAACGTTAATTATCTCAAATATGCACTGAAATAATGATATGATCTTTAAATTAGGCTAGGAAGTATCACCTCTCAGGTTAGACGAAGGGTCTGGAATGAAATTTCATACAAATTTGCAGGCCTAGGCCGGGAAGGGACATTTGAGACTTGGCAGCATGGCAGTCAGCCATAACATTCTTTTTATTTATTAATTTCATTGCATGTTTGAGAAAAGCACGCAAGCAAGCAAGCTATACGAGTACATACATCGCCGTGAAAAGAGGTTGTCGGCTTCGTCCCTGTCGCCCTTAATTCTCGACCTCTGTAGAAATAGTACATTACATCTGAGGCCGGGAAAATGAGGATAGTCATACGAGGCCGGGAATCCGTTTTCACGACGAGGCATAGTGCTTTTCTCAAACATACAATAAAATAAAAGAAATGCTTCAAAAAATGAAATTTTGTAAAATCATAACTAACAATGAAATCGAAATATATTAAAAATTAATGTCAGCTGTTTGCTATGACACCCGCCATCTTTGCCTCTGTGGATAATCGTCGAATAAAAGTTAGCCTAGGCCTGCAAAGTTATACGAAATTCCATTTCCGTCCCCTTCAGCTGCCGCGCCAAAAAACATACTTCAAAGGAATGTAAAGATAATATTTAATTGCATGTTTGAGAAATATACTATTATGTCAGTTCTGTGATGACGAAGCTGGTATGGAAATTAATATTTTGCCTATTGTTTTTAATGTAATATCGCTTATAGTTTATGAAACGAGCAACAAACTCACTCACAGTTTTATCATTGAGGACGCCTTCGTCAAGCATTGTTTTGTCGTTGAAATCAACAACTAACGCAATTTATTGCTTCTTTAAATTATCTCATAATATGTATACAAAATTATAAAATAGTAGTTATTGTAACCACGTAACTATAGGTAGTTTCACGAGAGTTGAAGTCACGCACACAACAACATCTCATGTAATGACAGGAAGATTTTGAAATTACTCATTCATTCCATTCATTCAATCAGTACTTCATATAGTTGTGTGCGTAATCCATTCGCCTCAACTCTCGTGGAACTACCTATACTCTAGATTGAATCTAAAAAGGCCCTTGAGGCAATGTACTAGGGCGCTAGCGGTTTATTCTCGTTGTATCGCAATGCTGATACGTCGTGCGAGGAAGCCTCCAGCACTTCGGTCACCAGTACCCTCACCATGACTTGTGACATTGAGGTTTTCGATAACGAGTAGCGAGTTTACTATCTGCACATCGCGCTTGTACTATTTTAGTGCGAACGAGATGCACAGATAGTAAACTCGATACTCGTTATCGAAAACCTCAAAGTCACAACTCATGGTAAGGATACAGTTACGTCAACTAGACGCTAGCGATTTCTGCAGTTTGTGCGCGCCGGTATTCCATGGAGTTAGGCATATATCTTGAACTTTATTTCACATTTAAGTTTTTGATGGGATTTGGAATGTACAAAGTTGTGCTAGTGCGGTGTGTCTGTGTCGAGGTTCCCCAACCTGGTGGTGGGCGTGCTGACGCGGGACTCCATCCGCCAGGCGCTGCGCGGCGGCATCACGGCCGCGCAGATCGTGCGCTACCTGGAGCAGCACGCGCACCCGCAGGTACTGTGGCCGGCCCCCACTGCCTGCCCAGGGTCTGACCTGACACCCTGGCAGCGTACTCTTCCCTTTGTATTCATCTGACAAACCAATTAACTTGCATATCTCTATGCACATCGTTGGAGCCACAAAAGTGGGCACACACATAACTTAACCCACATACGCTTTTGCAGCCCAAAATGTAATAACAATTCACTATAGTTTTGTTTTACAGGACATTCTTTATAACAAAAATATAAGCTTATTTTGCAATAAGCACCGCAAATTCAGTTGAAAACACAAGAAAACTTCAATTGAATTTTTGTTATATCCAACTTTGACAGTTCTGAAAGGTTCAGATTGAAGGGGAACAAAAATATGTAGGACTTACAAGGATGGACGAAAATATAGGCCGTCTCTGCTATACCTATGGAAAGTTATATAAGACCATCCCTTTCGATCGTGGTATTATTATTATCACGCCTCGTCTAGTAATGGTATGTCTATGTTATTATATCAAAATCGACATCATAATGATATTTAAATTTCGCTTGGTGTTATATTGTATTGATGCCTTGCATTATGTAGCAGTAACTACATGTGTGTGTGTACAGATGCTGGCGGCGGACTCGGGCGGCATCCGCTCGGCGTCGGTGCTGCCGCCCACGGTGGTGGACCAGGTGCGGCTGTGGGAGGCCGAGCGCAACCGCGCCGTCTACACCGAGGGCGTCGTCTACAACCAGTTCCTCTCGCAGGTCGGTCCTCACCACACTCGACTTACACTCTGCTATTAGGGCCTTATGACACTTGCAATTTGCGAGCGAGTTGAAAACGCAGCGAGTTTGTAGGAATCCGTTAAGTAAGTGACTGTCTAAGACGCAAATCACTCGCCACGATTTTGACGCGAGTACGCAGCGAATTCGTTGCGCACTCGCGTCGCAATCGTGACACGCTCGCGGCCAATACGTTACGCGCTCGCTCCGCTTTGAACTCGCTCACAAATTGCAAGTGCGATAAGGCCCTTACGGTGAAGTTCAGAGACGTTTCACAAATACGCGAAATCTTCATTCCAGTCGTATCCTCAATAACCTCAGCGTCATTACCGACGCTTTTAACCACGTTATTCCAGACCCTGCGCCGTTAGCAGGCAGGTCTGGGCCTTGGGTCTGCTTTTGCCTAAACTATGTCTATCCACCGGGTTTGCGCTCTTCCTATACTCTTCCCTTCCACGTGACCTCTGGACTATCTTCGCGTCTAGCCACGTGTTTTTGTGTATGAGACTTTTTGTCACAATTTTTTGAGATTATTGAATAAAAACCATAATTAATACAGTACGCTGAGCTTGCGAAGTGTGGAAAAAAGAGAGAGTGAATGGATGAATGGAATGGCAAGTTAATAGATCACTGTCAGTTCGGAAACATTGGTAACATAAGAATGGGAAAATGAATGATTTCGTTCAGCAACAACGTGTCCGAAGAACCGGAGTACAGATTGTGGAGAGTCGTGTACGAGTCAGGGACCGGCCCGCTATCCCTTATAAAGGGTTTTGTATGGGTTTTACAATAAGGCTTTACTCACCATAACCTTATTCGACAATACCCTTTCATTTAACTTTTAAAGCCCTTATAAAAGCGCTAACCCTTATAATAACTAAGCGCTATCCCATTACCCTAACAAAACCCTAATCATCCGTTCACCAAAACCTTACATATTGCTTATAAGGGTTAGCCTTATAAGAGGGCTTCCCTTTTACATACAAGCGTGCTAATTGAAATCGTCTGTCTTGTTCATAAAGCACATATTGCTCTGATCTGGTGTTTTCTTTGACTTCTTTGATTTGATGTACGCGCACTTTTCGAACACTAGCGTAGACATTATACTAAACCTGTCTCTTTCACGCAAGGATTAACTACGACATTACTAAAGGGTAAGCTTTATAAAAAGCGCTAAGTAATAAGGGTAACCCTTTTTAAGGGATAGCAAGGCATAAAGGATAGCAGTTAGTGATTGTAAAGGGCTAGTTTTAAATAAATAAATAAATAAATAAATATGTTTGGCTTAGTCGTACGGTAAGGGATAGCCAAATATATGGGCTAGCAGTTAAAACTGGTAAATCTTTCAATGTGTTAGCCGTGTTTAAGGGACGCCCTTTTAATGGCTTTTGCCGCGGAAAGGGTTGTCCGGTCCCTGGTACGAGTTTGCAGCTAGCTAAGGATTGATTCATTTGTGGTGGCGGGTTGTCCACTTGATCCCCAACATTTTCCGCCAGCACCACATTTAACGCATCAATCTTTTCTTTTCTTCTTGACGCGAAATGGGTCTTCTGAATATCAACTTCATTTCAAGAAATCTGAAGATGAGTATGCTCGCACTTTGATGAATGATGGTTGTTAAGGATATTTGCCTTATCTGGTACGCGATACACGATTTCTTTAATTTCCCTCGATAGAAAATAATGTCAAAGTTGAGACTAATTTCACATTTTATAAACTTAATTCCTAAACCGTTTTGTTGCTCCTAAATATTTTGTTTATTTTCTGACAAGCGCCGTCTCCGCCATACCTATGGAAAGTTCCATAAGACTATCCCTTTCGATGTTGCTATATCTATGGTTTATGTTTATGAAGTTTGATATACATACGTGACGGCGTTCGGGTAAAGGGATCACTTAAGAGGTATGGTGTTTATGGGGGCGAGTAGGCTTGTATATACATTGAATTGACATTGAAGTATACAGAATACACCTTAAAATGGGATGAGTAGGGACATAATCGAAGTTGAAATCTGTACATTAACTTGTTTGTACATGATGCACGTATTTATTTATAAAAAATGGAGTCCTGGTATCACGCAGCCCAACAAATGACAACCCATCAATTGGCGACCACTTTTCTCGACCCATCAATCCGCGTACAAAAAATATAGGTTCGATAGTATAAATATTTTCCGAAATAATCGCTCCAGAAGTAATAAAAATGTGTCCCCCTCCCCTCTAACTTTTGAACCATAAGTATAAAAATATGAAAAAAATCTCAAAAATAGAACTTTATAGAAACTTTCTAGGAAAATTATTTTGAACTTGATAGGTAGAATAGTTTTTGAAATAAATCACAAAATAATTTCTGAACTAAGTTTGTAATTTAACCCTATAAGCAGGTGTTTGTTGTACCTGTAATTTCTACAATATTACAATGAAATGACGTGCTTTCAAATCAAGTAAAAATGGTGATAATCGGTTTACGTAATAAAGAAATATCTCATAATAGTAAATTACTGCAGCCGCCGGGAAACAGAGGGTTGAAGGCTGAGTTGTATAGACGGCCGACCGAAGGGAAGCCGGATAGTATACGAAGCCTTCAAGGCCCTTTCACGGTTAGGCATGTATAGTGCTTTTCTCAAACTAATGCAACGAAATAAATAAAAAAATACCACTGAACAAAACAGCTTCACGACAAAAGTTTTTTAATTTTCCCTCCAATCCCGCTTTGTAGTATTTTTGCCTTCGATGTAATAATTAATGACTATCATAAATAGTCTGGCTATAATTACTATATACAACATTTAAAAAACCACCAAAAAGAATCCACTTACCTTTTAAATGATGGCGCTACGGCATCTGCCTTTGGCGGTACACAATAACAAAATATAGATACATAAAACCGGGCCCGGTTAGATTATTCAATTTTTATACACCCGTAAAACTATATCTAAGTCACAAAAGCATTGAATCACACCATTTACAACTATTTAGTCTTAATAAACAGATTTTTACTCGTCGAGAAACTTTTCCATTCCGCCATTATTAAAACAAGTAAAAGTGTCCTGTGATTGGTTGACTTAAAAATGCGTTCAAAAACGCGCATGCGTGGAGTAGTGTTTGGTGTTGCCAATACAATTTTAAAATTGAGAGCATGAATAATAAATATAATAATGTAATAACCTGATGATATGAATATTCATTTTTATGGTATATAAAATAAATCTCTTCATACCATTTCGTCTGAAATTGGCGAGATTATTTTTTAGCCCGCTAATCATTTATTCACTAAAAATTATAAAAAATATAATTCAGCCGTTTGAACAGGCTTCATGAACACAGACGCCAGGTATACATAAAAATTAAAAACGCGCAATAGTTTGCTTAATTTGCCGATAGATGTCGCTGTACGTGGAACGTTCATATCCTACATGGCGGTGTCAAGATTTTTCCTGATTTAATGGGGTCGGAGCAGTGCGCTCATACATTAGGCTGAAAATTTGTCGTCCTCGAATTGTCTTAGATGTCTTTGGTCGTTCGTTGTCTAATAATAATAAAACTGATGATTCCTTTTTCTTTAGATATCACTGTCCTTTGTGGGCCCATTTTTAGAGTTCTACAGAACTCTACACACCTAATATGTCAACTCAATGTAACAAATACCCCATTTTTTTAACTCTTTAAGTGGGGTCACTTACTGTGACGGTCGGAAAACTGCGGATTTTAAAATTCTCTTATCTCGGAAACTAGAATCCTCAACGTGGTCCCTTTTACTAAACACAGTCATATATTCATATATTGTCAGGCGGTGCCCCTGTACTACTAAGAGCGTGGCCACATGTCCACGTCACAAAATGCACTGCACACAAAAGGATTTTTTGAAATCGTCATTTGTTTCATCTCAGCGTTGGACGTTATTCTACCAAAGAAATTAACAAATCGGAATTGATATCCTCAACCATCATGAACAAAGGCTTAAGGACGGATTGGCATTTGACTTTGTCTCGCCGTGCGCCTTGCACTTATACACTGTTAGACTGTCATGACGACGCGGCAACGTGGATCTGCACGGTGTGGCAACGTGTTTTCACGACGCGGCAACGTGTATTCGCACGGTGGATAACGTCCCGCGCTCCGACGCGACACCGCGTCGTTGTACGTTTACGGCGCCGTGTCGCGGACATGTGGCCACGCTCTAACCTCGCGAGCTATATCGTGCCATAATTGACGGCGGGCGTGTGTGCCGCAGGCGGACTTCGCGGCGCTGCGCGACCACGCCAAGGCGGCGCGCGTGCTGCTGTGGTCCGCGGAGCGCTCGCGCACGGCCGTGGTGACGCGCGCCGGCCACGACGACGTGCGCCGCTTCTGGAAGCGCTACTCCAAGCGGGACTAGCTGCACTCTACGTACACTGTGGCCCCGAGCGGCACTAGCTACACTCTACTGTACACTGTGGCCCCGAGCGGGACTAGCTACACTCTACTGTACACTGTGGCCCCGAGCGGGACTAGCTACACTCTACTGTACACTGTGGCCCCGAGCGGGACTAGCTACACTCTACTGTACACTGCGGCCCCGAGCGGCACTAGCTACACTCTACTGTACACTGTGGCCCCGAGCGGCACTAGCTACACTCTACTGTACACTGTGGCCCCGAGCGGCACTAGCTACACTCTACGTACACTGTGGCCCCGAGCGGCACTAGCTACACTCTACGTACACTGTGGCCCCGAGCGGCACTAGCTACACTCTACTGTACACTGTGGCCCCGAGCGGCACTAGCTACACTCTACGTACACTGTGGCCCCGAGCGGCACTAGCTACACTCTACTGTACACTGTGGCCCCGAGCGGCACTAGCTACACTCTACTGTACACTGTGGCCCCGAGCGGCACTAGCTACACTCTACTGTACACTGTGGCCCCGAGCGGCACTAGCTACACTCTACTGTACACTGTGGCCCCGAGCGGCACTAGCTACACTCTACTGTACACTGTGGCCCCGAGCGGCACTAGCTACACTCTACTGTACACTGTGGCCCCTGAGCGGCACTAGCTACACTCTACTGTACACTGCGGCCCCTGAGCGGCACTAGCTACACTCTACTGTACACTGTGGCCCTGAGCGGCACTAGCTACACTCTACTGTACACTGTGGCCCCTGAGCGGCACTAGCCACACTCTACTGTACACTGGCGCCCCCGGCGGCACTAGCTACACTCTACGTACACTGTGGCCCCGAGCGGCACTAGCTGCACTCTACTGTACACTGTGGCCCCGAGCGGCACTAGCTACACTCTACTGTACACTGTGGCCCCGAGCGGCACTAGCTACACTCTACTGTACACTGTGGCCCCGAGCGGCACTAGCTGCACTCTACTGTACACTGTGGCCTCGAGCGGCACGGCCGTGGTGACGTGTGGCCCCGAGTCAGAAAAACATTTGAGTGTGTGTCTACATTCTACGAGTACTACCTAGTGACATTTTTAATTTATGGTTTTGATTTTTTCCTTTAATGTATCAGTTTTATTATACTATTATAAAAATCTTGACTATGGTATTGTGTAAAAAAAACTTTTATATGTTTTCAGGGTAGGTAATCATACTAGTGAGTCAAGCTTCCACTACGTCGGCTAAATTCACAAATCCCGTAACTCTACACAAGTTGTTAAATTATTTGGAACTTAATAGTAGATAAGGTTCCAAACTCCGCGGAGTTACGTAGTTTGCGAATTTAGGCAATAAAATAAAAAAATAGTTTTTCTAATCAAAGACAATTTTTATTTTAAAAAGATGTCGGTATATGTGTAACATCCTGTAACACTCGACACTAGAAATATTGATCTGACGCACAGCGTTAAGTGATATCATCTTGTAAATATAATGTTAAGGTTTGAAATAAAAACAACATGTTTAAATTTGTATTTTATTCTTACAACCAACGATACAAAATACGTATTCATTCAACACTTCATTCACTCGACTCGATCTCACTTTATTTCAGTTCATTGCAAACAGTCGCTATTCTTTAGTACTACGTATACTATATTATACATGAAACATTTTCATTTCTTCATGAATATGACAAGGTAGGGGTTGCAAAGACAGGGGGAAGCGGGGTCAGGTCAGGGAGTGGGGAGTCGCGAGGTCAGGGGAGGAGAGCGGGGTCAGGGAGGGAGGGAGAGAGGCGTTGCGGGGGCGCGTCACTCGGGCGGCGGCGGCGCGCGCACGGGCGCCAGCGCGGCGTACAGGTTGCTGACGGCGCCGCGCACGCAGCGCGCCACCGCCTCGTCCTCGCACGACACCTCCTGCGCGCGCACACACACACACGGTCAGAGGACCCATCACAATAATCTCATGAAATACTTCATTGAGTGCAACAATATTTAATCTCAACTAATGAATAAAAAAATAAATATTTGTTATACATGGGGACAAAGTTAGTTAGTAGAAGGTCGTGCTAATATTGAGACCCGAGCCAGCGAAAGATTCCAAAATTAAATTACAAGCATAGCGAGTGGTCAAGAGTGAAATGTTGAGCATTGAGAGGGTCTCAAAGCACGAGAGGGGAGCACACTTTACTACCAGCCACTCACCATGTGCGCCAGGTCGATGTGCGCGCGCTTGCCGGCCACGTCCACGTGCAGCTTGTCCCCCTTGAACATCTTGGGCACGGCGCCCTCGCCGAACATCTCCTGCAGCATCTCGATCACGCACTCCTGCACATGATACATATATTAAGTTAAACAGATAGAAAACATAACAGTCCGACACCGGCGACGGCCACTGTGGGAGGCAGGGACTCACCTTGAAGTGCATGCGGTCGAGCTTGGGCGCCAGCGGCAGCGCGCGCGGCGCGGGCAGCGCGGACGCGGCCAGCACGCCCGCCAGCAGCGCGTCCGCGAACATGTCCGACACCGGCGCCGGCCACTGTGGGAGGCAGGGACTCACCTTGAAGTGCATGCGGTCGAGCTTGGGCGCCAGCGGCAGCGCGCGCGGCGCGGGCAGCGCGGACGCGGCCAGCACGCCCGCCAGCAGCGCGTCCGCGAACATGTCCGACACCGGCGCCGGCCACTGTGGGAGGCAGGGACTCACCTTGAAGTGCATGCGGTCGAGCTTGGGCGCCAGCGGCAGCGCGCGCGGCGCGGGCAGCGCGGACGCGGCCAGCACGCCCGCCAGCAGCGCGTCCGCGAACATGTCCGACACCGGCGCCGGCCACTGTGGGAGGCAGGGACTCACCTTGAAGTGCATGCGGTCGAGCTTGGGCGCCAGCGGCAGCGCGCGCGGCGCGGGCAGCGCGGACGCGGCCAGCACGCCCGCCAGCAGCGCGTCCGCGAACATGTCCGACACCGGCGCCGGCCACTGTGGGAGGCAGGGACTCACCTTGAAGTGCATGCGGTCGAGCTTGGGCGCCAGCGGCAGCGCGCGCGGCGCGGGCAGCGCGGACGCGGCCAGCACGCCCGCCAGCAGCGCGTCCGCGAACATGTCCGACACCGGCGACGCCTGCCACTGCGGACGTCACGGCACGCTCAGGTTATTCGCACACTTCACATCGAACATGTTAACCTATCTAAATTTTCGCCAAATGTAAATACGAACGAACGAAATAACAAAAAACCGGCCAAGTGCGTGTCGGACTCGCCCACCAAGGGTTCCGTACAAACCAGTTAGTGCAGGTCGATTCACGAGAGTTGGCACGAATGAATTGACCGAAATAATGTCACTTGTCACCGTGAGTGGCAGTGTGAATGACATTCTTATACAGAGGCCTCCTTACAGACGTTGTCGTTATACAAAAAAAAATCTTTATGAACGAGGGGTACGGTAGATCCGAACGCAATCGTACTCATATCAAAGAGCGTAAAAAATAAAACAGTTTTGAATCGAGGACATATACCTGCAAAATTCGTATTGCTGCGCATTTTGCGTTTAAAAGTGTTAATTTAATGACAAATCGGTCGGCCATATTAAATTTGGTTGACAACATGACAGTGACGGGTGACAAGCGCGGGTTGCGTTCGGATACTTTGTCCGGAACATTATGTCCGAGCGAAGCCGGGTTCTAATCTAGTATTATTATAATCTGCACCAAGTATCATGTTAATCCATTTAGTAATTTAAAGTCCTCTGTAAATAAAACGTACATTTATTTTTCTTTATTTTTAATGTCACGAATCGAAAGGTCGTGTTCGAATTGTAAAAAAGCAGGATCAGACCGAGAAGTCCGTCGTCAACTGAGTTTTTAATTTACTTTTCACTTGTCATGCTCTAAAAGTGTGTCATAATTATGCTTGCCAACGCGTAAAAAGTAGTACATTTAGTCTCTAGGGATAATATGTGTACATATTTATGATACACAAAACGTTTTAAATTGACCAACCAAAACACTTCACCTTATATTAAATCCACCAATGACGACACATATCGAAGTTAATCGCAACGCTAGATTCTTTTTGATGCGAATATTGTTTAAAATGTGAAATAATTAAACAAAACTTTGTATAAAGTATCAACCAATCAATATAATAATACCGCAATATTAAAATCGACCAATGAGGAAACGCAACAAATTCTCAAAGAATTAGATTTTTTTTAGTTCCTACTTCACAAGCATTAAAAAGTTTAAATCGTCGGCAAACTCTTTTAAGCCCCAATTATACGTGGTCTATGACATTTAATCACGGCGTAGATATATCCTATCTGTATCAAAGCAGTAAGAAAAATACAAAGACTGCCAAATAAAACATTTTTACTCAGAATTCATTGCGGGCGAATAAAATTGTATTTCTTAATTGTTAAAATGTTATTTTTCATAACTCGGGTCTAAACGCCATATTACCCTCGAACAATTTTCCCTCACTTCGTTCGGGAAAATAACCATCTCGTGGTACTATGGCCTACTTTAACCCTTGTCAAACAATCTACTATATAATACATACATGTTTTCACACTGCTGACGCAATCTACAAAATGACAAACGGCAATATACTTTAGGTGTTCTTGGCGTCCAAAGGCTTCATATGTTTTATATTTCATGCTAGATTCTCTTAGACACAATTATAATAATTACTTTTTGCATCAACCTATATGTCATTCCCTCGTTCAATTAATTCGTGCCAATTCTCGTGAATCGACCTGTATATACGTAAAAGCTAACCCATCACGACAATCGAGTCATAGGCGGTGACTGAATATATATAGACACAGCTCTCCATACAAAAATGCCTTCCAAAATTGACCCCAGGCGCACTGACACTGACAGCAATCCCTCTTCATAAATTGTCAGAGCAGCTTGGAGTTTATCCAATAGACAATTTCGCGCTATTTAAAAAGTTGTGATTGGTTAAAAAAAGTTTTAAGCGTCAAACCTCATGCGCGGCGTTGCAATATTATGGCGTTGTCAAACTTACAGGGATGATACTAACCGAGATGGAACCAATTTATATAAGTTTTATTTTGACACGATTTTGCTATTAAGATTACGTTTGTCCATACTTTATAAGAAGGTATAGTAATGTCATATTGTACAACACTGCCACGATTCTGCTTAACAACATTGCCTCAGTTTTCCTCCAGTAGGTGCCACGGGATAATGTCGCTCAGGAATATCGGAGGTGAATTTTCGTAAGTTTTTGCGCGACTAAGTCCCGTTTATCGTTATACTCAAAAGCTGAAACATAATATTAATGTGTAGTACATATGTATTTTGGAATAATCGTGTAGTGTGAGTACAGTCAAGGAGTTTAATTTCCAACCCACTAAGGTTCAATATCGTATTATCGTATAGCAAACTGTCAGACGTTACTTTTATATATCGCATGCATTTTTTTGTTTACTAGGCAACAGATTAATAAGATCGACGTGGAGTACTGAACTTTGGGATCTAAAGACATTTTGCCAACAATAGACGACTACCGAGTCTATATTCATCTTTTTCGTTCTTGCAATATTCAAATGATAGTAACGCAAATAACAAAATTTCTTTAAAAAACTTACTAAGGAGCTGGAACCGCTTTCAAATTTAGAAAAGAAAATGATAACTTTTCACAAAGAGGTTATCTGTAATATGCAATGACAGATAGTAAGTATTTCAATCCTATTACTGAAATACAATTTTCGACCTTAAGGCATCGCGAATCTCTAACGACAATTCAATGATTGCCCATTTGGGCAGAAAATTAAATTCCGTGAAACTAGAATGATTATGACGAAAAGTTTACCAGCAGAACATTTATAGCGTAGGTATTTCCGTTTTTAAATATAAACATATAATAGGTATTGCTCGTTACTTGAACATAAAATTAATAGTTTACTTACTAGTAGAAATGTTGCATAAAATTATCACCATTTTGTCACTCAGTATCATAAAGGCATAAGTCATTATAAAACTAGTATAGAGTTACGACATTTGGTTCAGCGTATTAGTCTATATATCAATATGTTACTTTAAATAATTGTTTATCTTCTTCAGGGTTAAAGTTACACATTCCAATGGATCCCATAGATTTTCTTGTATTTTTGTGGAGTTGTTCAGGTACTATTTTCCGCAGAAGAAAGCATTTTATATGGTTTTTTAATTTAACAATTTTATATTAGCTGACATCTTATGTCATAGAAAGCTTCTGTACTACTAAAGCTGTCAAACTCCGCCGTGGCTCAGTCAATCGTTCGCGGCACACTAGCCGTGGGGTCATTTTGAGCTCGAGTCAGGCTTCTATAGTATTACTAGTTCGTTGGTCATAGGTATTTGATATGAATTTTAATTTAATACCTCTACGCGTTCAAGCGGAAAGGGTAATTTTAAGATTATTAAAAATATTTTTATTACAAGAAGTCACAAAAAACAGTTTCGAAAATTTGCGAAAATTCGAGGCAAAAATGGCTGTATCTTTTGATTGCGTTGGATTAGAAGTTTGATTTTTCGCAGCTTCAAGGGACAGTAAATAAATAAATAATAATAATATAATAAATATTACGGGACAATCTTACACAACCGACCTAGTCCTACGATAAGCTCAGTAAGGCTTGTGTAGTAGGTACTAGACGATGATATATATAATATATAGATACATATAAACTTAAATATCTGTGCTCATCACACAAATAAATTCCCTGACTGGGATTTGAACCCAGGACCATCGGCTTAGTAGGCAGGGTCACTACCGACTACAACAGCCTGGTCGTCAAAACAGTACCTAAGTATTTTATATAAATTTCATCTTGATATCTTCACGCGTTCCTGAGAACAAGGGTCTTGACAGACTGATGGACGGACAACTAAAGTGATCATGTAAGGGTTCCGCTTTTTCCTTTCCAAGTGTACCCTAAACAACAAATTAAAACTAACAAACAGCTGGTATTCCGGTTGTGACGTACGTACCTCGAGCGTGATCATGCCGTTCTCGACGGTGAGGTCCACGCACTGGTAGAGCCGCCAGCGCGTCTCGCTGAGGAACTCCACGCTGCCGGCCACCTGCACCACCACGTGCCGCAGCAGCGCCAGCGAGCCCGAGTACTGGATGGACTGCCGCTGGGACACCTCCGACTGCGTCAGCTCCGTGTACTCTGGACACAATACATACATTTGCAGCCGTATGCAGTCCACTGCTGGACATAGGCCTCCCACAAATATGACTTAGGTATATCATCTTGGGGGGTAATTGCCATAGTCGCCACGCTTGGCAGACGGGCCCCAGTAGCTGCCCATGCGTAGGATTTTTCCCTTTGTCGCCTCTTACGACACCCGCGGGAGATGGGGTGGCGCTATTCTAGTCAGCAGGCATCACACGGCATATTGGACACAATACATATTTATATAAAACTGTGTTCAACAATCGTCTACTATTTGAAGACGTCCCTAGCAAACCTATACTTAATCAAAATAATAAAGCTTTGCCATCACTAACCACTGGTAACCATCCGTATCCATCATCAGATCAGCTAGACGGAATATTGCAAATATGTCCAGCTCAATCTGACACCACACACACCAACAATTAGCTAAATATGTATAGCTTTAAAGAAATGCATCGACACCTACATGGAGCCCTGGTGGCCTAGCGGTAAAAGCGTGCGACTTGCAATCCGGAGGTCACAGATTCGAGGAAACCGGTCTAATCCCAATAAGGCCTAGTTTACACTCTGGGTTGGGAGGTCAGATGGCAGTCTCTATCGTAAAACTAGTGTCTACGCTAATTCCTGGGACTAGTTCTATAAATCGATCAGACCCAGGCTCTCATTAGCCGTGGCATAATGCCCTGACAACGCGAGGATGATAACATGACATCGATACTTACATGAGACTTTATTGATCCCTAATGCATCTTATCTACTATTAACACTATCTTTTAGCCACGGACGTCCACTGCTGGACATAGGCTTCCCCACAGACCGCCACCGGGAGCGATCTTGAGCATACTGCAACCACCGACCCCCAGCGACCCCGTCATCGATCCATCTGGCTAGTCAACATACAACACTGTATTGTCCTATTCGTGGTCGTAACTCTAGAATATTTCTTCCCCGACGGCCATCGACTCCCACTTCAACTGCTAGTATCTCGCACATAACTAAAAAAAAATGCAAGTGTACTGACTGTTGAGGTCCTGCGGCGCCAGGATGTGGTAGTTGAAGTTCCTCTTCACCAGGATGCCCTGCAGCTGCTTGCCTTCCACCGGCGGCTCCATGGCCAGCGACCCCATCACCTGCGGGTACACACTGTGAGCACGGACTAACTTAATCTAAAAAATAATCGCTGGTGACTTCTGCAGTGTGGCGAGGGTGGTAGACGAAAGTACAGCGAAGGGGTCAAAGGACTGAGTTAAAAAATGACAGTCAAAGTTTAAAATATATAATACTTGTAGTATATCGTTGTTGTACTAGATATTACGGTCATGTGCTTTCTGCAATAAATCCCTCACAGTTGGGTAAATATTCTTTAGAGTCCTAATCTTACTTAGATAGTTATCTCGGGAGGCAAATACAATTTTATCGACTTCCTCTGGATCGTCGTCACCTTGAGAGTCCGTCATGGACAATCAAGCGGCGCTGTTAACTGTCGTGGGACGTTGTCTATATTTTCCTTCGCACATTACAATGGAAACTATGGCACAGGACGATTCTAAACTATATCTTCGTCATCATCAACCCATCTGTGTCCACTGCTGAACATAGGCCTCCTCCATCGCACACGGCCACTCGGCCGCCTTCAGCCGGAACACCTCGTGCTGCTAGCCTGCAGCAGCACCAGCACCACGCGCCTACCTTGGCGGTCTTGTCTCCGCGGAAGGTGAGCGCGAGCTGCTGCGTGTTGCGCGGCGTGTGCACGTGCAGCGCCCCGCGGTGCTCGCGCTGCAGCGCCGCCTTCAGCCGGGACATCTCGTTCTGCTCGCCGTGCACCAGCACCTGCAGGCCAAGTGCATTTTAGCAGGTCTAATGGAGGTTTTGATCCTCCAGCTAAAACACCAATGAAAATATTCAGATGATTTGTCTTGAAATTCTGGTCAGGGCACCATAATGGAAATACTTACCAGATGCTCAAAATTTGTCAGTTTTCACACATTATACATGACAGAGGCGACAGACTTAATCGCGTAAATTAACTTAATAAATCACCTTCAACATCAACAAAAACACAACAACAACAAACCAGTGTGTTTAATCTCACTTTGACAGCGGAACATACCGCGACACTCCATACGTTCTCTTTCGAGTTTTTATGGTTGTCAAGTTTGCGAACGACTCCTCAGAATTTAAAACTTATACAGGGTGTGGCCTGTAATAGGAGCTTTACCTTTAGGCATCGTTTCTACACCACAAACGTAGCAACATTTGTTCTACGACTCTTGAAAATAACTTAAAGTTTAATAAATACTAATAAAAAAAGGTTTTCCAAACAAGCAATGTATTGCGAAAACTATGAAGTATGTGAAGAAATAACCGTCAACTAGACTATTGGATGCTGTTCATTGAAAATAATATTTACTTTGTTCGAAAAAATCACAAGTGTTATATTACTCAATTAATTAAAGTTGTAGAACAAATGTGGTTACGTACGTGGTGTAGAAGCGATCCCTAAAATTTTTGCTTCCATTACAGGTCACACCCGGTATAAATATAGCAATTTGTGGATATTATAGTTATTAATTCACATAATATTGTGTTACTTTTAGTAGTCCCAAATAAATACTCACAACATGAGGCGGCTTGAGGATGTTGATGAACTCCGAAGTCTGCTGGTAGTCCGTGTGCGCCGAGAAGGAGATGTAGTCGACGGACATGCGCAGCGGCAGCTTCTGGCCCGACATGGACGTCACCTCCTCCGGCTCCGAGAGGATGGTCTTCGCCAGGGTGCCTTCCACGCAGTATCCTGGACAGAACACCGAAATAACACCAAATCCTCCACAGAAAAATGAAAATAATTAATAAATATTTTGGAACAACCTTACACACATCTAAAGCCTGGCGGTAAGAGCATGTCTCTTGCAATCCGGAGGCCGCAAGTTCAAACTCCGACTCATACCAATGAGTTTTCCGGAATTTATGTAAGAAATATCATTTGGTATGCCTTCCTTCCTTTCTGTCGCTTTTCGGTGAAAGAAAATCGGACTAATCCCAATAAGGCCTATCAGGTTGGAAGGTCAGATGGCAGTAGCTTTCGTGAAAACTAATGCCAACGCCTGGGATAACCCGGGTATGTCCTTAAACTACGTCCAACAATGAGAGGTAGGGCACAGCGATGACCATCACGCTTGAATCTGGGGCAGCCCAACTGGGGAAGTACCTCCTCCTTACAGAAGACCACAGCCATAATAGCACTGCTACCTTTCAGGTATGCAGTGTTGTGTTCCTGATGGTGAGTAAGGTTCACAGAGCTCCAACCCCCCTTAAAGGCCGGCAACGCGCTTGTGACTCCTCTGGTGTCACGGGTGCCCATGGGCGACGGTAATTGCTTACCACCAGGCAATCCGTCTGCTCGTTTGCCGCCTATGTCATAAAAAAAAAAAAAAAACTTGCCAAGAGGACGCTCTCATGAGCCGTGGCAACATGTCGGGACAAAGCGAGGAAGAAGAATCTTAGACACATCTACATCTTCGAAGTTTGTACACACAACAACACTCTTAGTTGTACATTGGTGAACCTTATTATATAAGGCATAAGGTCCACCGATGTACAGCTAAGAGTGTTGCTGTGTGAACCAGAGGTGTTAAAGTGTTACCGGCTATGATGACGCCGTTCTTGGGGTCCGTGCACCAGGATTCGAACAGCTCCCGCGACAGCCCGGACTGCATCATGCCGGGCGACGCCATGATGACGCACGGCCCGATGTCCTCGAAGTGGTCGATGCCCTGTCACGAAACAATCACTATAACACCATCGAAGCCTGTTGAACACTTGTTCCGTCCACTGCTGGGCATAAACCTCCTCCATAAACCCACACGACGACACCCAGCAACCAGTACAAGTTCTTCCGGCCATCTATTTTCTGAAGGTACTGCGCTCCACTATCTGTGATCGACACTCTAGTACTTTTCTGCCCCAACGACTATCGGTTCACCGGGCTACGTGGCCTGCCCATTGCCACTTGGTCTTATTATTATTACAATACTTCTGTTTATTACTTCGATGGCGACGGCCAACAAGCATACGGCCCGCCTGACGGTAAGCAGTCACCGTTATCAATGGACGCCTGCGCGATGCCTACCCTACCAAATATTGTTCCTCACACAACGTATCAGCATTGCGATACAACAAGGAAATGGCGCCAGCATCCTTGGTACAATGACTTAAGGATCTTTTTTAGATTTAATTTAATAAACATTTATTGTAATATTCTAATTAATGTATAGTTTTTTGACAATAAAGTATTTTACATAAATGTTTAGAAAAGTATGCGTAAAAATCTTAATGCAGAGTGACATTCAGATATCATATTTCATAATCTTAAATCAAAGAGACCACTAACCAACAACAAATGATTACTGAACAAATCGTCTGATAGACGTGCGATAGCCCTAATCACTGGTACGTAGAGTATATAATTGCTTGAGTCCCGCGCATACGAGTCAGTCGGGCGGGTATTCAACCGCATGACCGCGTTGAAGGTTATGATGTAGGCGCTTACATTTGGAGGTTAGAATATATTGTTTCATGTAATAATGTTATACGAATAAAATATATTTTGTGTTAAGAGTGGATTGTAGTAGTGTCTGCTCTTTTTACTTTAGTGATAAGGGTGTGGTAGTGGCATACTTATAGGGTAAATAATAAATATTCTGTTCTATTTCATTAAGTAGCTCGAGTGTGCCTACATGTTTACAAACAAACCGGTTGTTTTTAAAATTTAAACTTCATCCCGACGTTTCGGACCCTTTCGAAGCGGTCGTGGTCATCATACATTTAAATCATACTCGTCGTGATGAAGTTTAAATTAGTCTACGCGATATAATCCGTTTCAGTTGTTTTATTTTATTGTTCGTGTGTAAGGTCCACCGTCTAGCCGCGGTTCCAGTTATCTGTGAAGATAATCAGATACGGATTACTTTCCTATAGTAGTCGGTCACCCTACAGGTGTGCTGCACGATAACAGCTAGGATAGTGATATGTTTAATGATCAGATATATAATTTTTCGTGGCAAGAATAAAGTTTAGCTAGGGACTTCCACACGATATTATTTTATCGATAAGTTGTTCTTTCTTATGACAGTATTCTCTTTATTCATTTTAAATCTTAGGCTAGGTATAAATAAGTTATAAAAACCTAACCTAGGGTGCCGCCGGCAACGGGGCAGGGCCCAGGCTGACAGTTTTATTCTTAATATATAATATAAGGGTCATAATTGATTGAATAAAAATGATGTAATGCCTTGAAAATGATTGAATATGAAAAAATATTACGTTGTAAAGGTTGATTTTATTTGAATTTAATAACTCCTAAAAAGTATATAGTATAACATTGATGGTGGTAATCATTATATTTTAGATCATTTTGAATGATCCAGTGAACTTTATAGCTAACTAGCTGTGCCCCGCTGTGTTACTCGTGGTTTATTAGGGGGAAACCGTAGCCTATGTGTTAATCCAGGGTGTCAGCTAACTCCATACCAAATTATATTAAAATCGCTCTAGCCGTTTAGACGTGAAGAAGTAACAAACATACTCACTCATACACTCACAAACTTTCGCCTTTATAATTTAGTGAAGAAGTGTAGATATGAAATGTTAGTTCGAAATAAGTATCGATACATTTTATATCGGACGGAAGTCCCTAGCTAATCAACGTTATTACCACCAAATATTCTATTTCTGTTAATGATAATCTTATTTTAATGATTTGTTTGGTGAACCGGACAGTCTCAAACATGAAGTGACTGCGAGTGGCCGCACTTCGGAACATTATTCACTTATAGACATGTTGATAACGTGCACGGTTATGTTTATTTACGGTTTGTAGTTTTGTGATATTAACATATTCGAAGGATAGCTTTCTCTATAAGACGACCGGTCTGGCCTAGTGGGTAGTGACCCTGCCTATGAAGCCGGTGGGTTCGATTCCCAGTCAGGGCATTTATTTCTGTGATGAGCACAGATATTTGTTCCTGGGTCATGGTTGTTTTCTATATATTTAATTATTTATATGTATCTATCTATTATATATATCGTCGTCTAGTACCTACAACACAAGCCTTACTGAGCTTGCCGTAGAACTAGGTCGATTTGTGTAAGATTGTCCTGAATATTTATTTATTTATTTATAAGAGTCGCACTGTACGCTCATGTGTAAAAAAAACATTTTCTCAAACATGCAATGAAATGTCTTCGTTACGTGCGTCATAATAGGCTTCGAAGTATCACGTTTAGGGCGGATCGACTCCAGAGGACAGGTAACGAATTTCATATAAAATTGAAGGCCTAGACCGGGAAGTAATTTTTTAATTTTTATGTATACCTGGCGTCTGTGTTCATGAAGCCTGTTCAAACAGCTGAATTATATTTTTTATCATTTTTAGTGACTAAATGATTAGCGGGCTAAAAATAATCTCGCTTATTTCAGACGAAATGGTATGAAGAGATTTATTTTATTTATCATGTAAATGAATATTCATATCATCAGGTTATTACATTATTATATTTATTATTCATGCTGTCAATTTTAAAATTGTATTGGCAACACCAAACACTACTCCACGCATGCGCGTTTTTGAACGCATTTTTGAGTCAACCAATCACAGGACACTTTTACTTGTTTTAGTAATGGCGGAATGGAAAAGTTTCTCGGCGTGTAAAACTCTGTTTATTAAGACTAAATAGTGGTAAATGGTGTGATTCAATGCTTTTGTGACTTAGATATAGTGTTACGGGTGTATAAAAATTGAATAATCTAACCAGGCCCGGTGTTATTTATCTATATTTTGTTATTGTGTACCGCCAAAGGCAGATGCCGTAGCGCCATCATTTAAAAGGTAAGTGCATTCTTTTTTGGTGGTTTTTCTAAATGTTGTATATAGTAATTATAGCCAGACTATTTATGATAGTCATTAATTATTACATCGATGTCAAATATACTACATAGCGGGATTTGAGGGAAAATTAAAAACTTATGTCGCGAAGCTGTTTTGTTCAGTGGTATTTTTATTTATTTCATTGCATTAGTTTGAGAAAAGCACTATACATGCCTAGCCGTGAAAGGGTCTTGAAGGCTTCGTATACTATCAGCCTCCCTACGGTCGGCCGTATATACAACTCAGCCTTCAACCCCTGTTTCGGCGGCTGCAGTAATGTACTATTAATGTCCCTAAAATCTGTATCCAAGAGTCGTGGCTACATACTTTTGTCACATTAAATGTATAAATATTTTCAGATGTGACCGTAACTGTATTAAAGTGTTGATAAATAAGTTAGAAAGGTTAATCGATGGTTATTTGTTAAATCGATGATATTGAGGTTTGTTCAGTGTTCTTTTCTATTTCCACATTTTTAGATTCAGAGACATTTTTCAAAATGCTCGCTCGGAAAGTCTAAAAGAAACTGCTCCCACTATATTTATCCTTACATTTACATGGGGCGGCGATATAAAAGGAAATTTCAAAATGTATGTAATTTACTGGAACAATTTATTGGACTTTTTTTTATGACATAGGCGGCAAACGAGCAGACGGATTGCCTGGTGTTAAGCAATTACCGTCGCCCATGGGCACCCGCAACACCAGGGGAGTCACAAGCGCGTTGCCGGCCTTTAAGGGGGGTTGGAGCTCTGGGAACCTTACTCACCATCAGGAACACAACACTACAGACCTGAAAGGTGGCAGTGCTATTATGGCTGTGGTCTTCTGTAAGGAGGAGGTACTTCCCCAGTTGGGCTGCCCCAGATTCAAGCGTGATAGTCAACGCTGTGCCCTACCTCTTATTGTTGGACGTAGTTTAAGGACATACCCGGGTCCAAAACTAATAGAGTGGAATGAGCTCTTGTTTCTGCGTAGAAATAACAGAATAATGTATAAAATAAAACGCATTTGTTAAAACGCTTCTCTGTTCAGCATCCTACCCTCAAGAGCTATGCTCCCGCCATCGTGGAATCCCCTGAATGCTTTTTAGTCATTGTGACGAGATCTATATATGACCCGGGTATGTCCTTAAACTACGTCCAACAATGAGAGGTAGGGTATAGCGAAGTACCATCACGCTTGAATCTGGAGCAGTACCGCCTCCTTACAGAAGACCACAGCTTTCAGGTCTGTAGTGTTGTGTTCCTGATGGTGAGTAAGGTTCCCAGACCTCCAACCCCCCTTAAAGGTCGACAATGCGCTTGTGACTCCCCTGGTGTTACGGGTGCCCATGGGTGACGGTAATTGCTTACCATCAGGCAATCCGTCTGAACGTTTGGCACCTTTGTCATAAAAAAAAATCTCCACAGCCATGCTGCCGTCGTCATGGAAAGCCCGCATCGTGAACTGGCTGGAGCAGCACCGCGAGCTGGTGGTGCTGGTGTTCTGCCTGCCGGCCAGCTTCGCCTTCGGGCTGCTGCTGCGGCTGCGAGCCCTCGGCCGCCGCCTCGCCAAGGGCACCCACGACGACCGTGTCCGGGAGATACAGCGGCAGGTATGTACACCAGCACCAACACACGCGGCTACCCGTTAAAGACAGGAGAGAAAATGATAGGGATATATGGGTGAATCATGTATTTCATGTTGTTATTCTGTCCCATCAGCCAGGGAACAACTGAAGCACAGTTTATTACAAGACCGCAACTGTATAAAATTCCGCATCAATTTATGTGGAGGCGGATGCGTTATCTTAGCGTATCTTAGTTCCAAAGTCCCTTAATTCCAATATTGACTTATTTTCCATACAAGTAAAACCCTGAAATAATTACTTTGTCTGCGAAGTACAATTTGTCCAATCTACAACTGTAATCGAATGCATGAACATTCATTTTATGTTGTACGATTTGTACCTAAGTGTAAGGCATGAGTGGACGGTGGAAGCGGAGCGAGTAGTGTGCGTCGAGCTTCCCAGGGATTTGAGCAGGGTGCACTGCTATAACTCTCATAATCATAAGTCTGCATAAGTTCTACATGCTGGCCGCACGCTCCGCCCATCGCGACTCTCGCTACTCAGGCCTCACACTAAGTCTTCACGCGATGGTCTCTTTGGCGTAAACGTCGGAGCTAAACAGGCAACTTCCCGTTCCGTTCAAGGTGCGCGCATGGAACCAGCAAGGCGCGGGGCGCCGGCTGCTGTGCACGGCGCGACCCAACTGGCTCTCGCTCTCCACCACCTTCTTCCAGAAGCATCTGCACCACCAGGTGAGCACCGGTGGAGCCAGGATGTCGGGAGCGGCTGCACCCAGAGAATCGAGCTGCCCCAGCGGCGGAAGTTTACCTATGTATCAGTTACGGACGTCCTATGCTGTATATAGATCGCCATATATCATGGAGCATTCGATGAGCATTCGATGAAAAAAATGATAAAGCCTCACGGTAAGCTCAAGGTTTGCGTTGTGGGTACTCAGCCAATGATACATGCCAATGATACATATAACATACAAATATTTAAATACATAGGAAACACCCACGACACGACAAAAATCTGTGCTCTTCACACAAATAAATACCCTTACGGACCCAGGGCCATCGGATTAACAGGCCGTGCCGTCGTCTCTGTCTTGGCAAGCATGGGGGATTCAACATCCTGGCAGGCCGGTTTGCGACCTCAGTAGGCTTCACTTCTCTAAAGCAGCTGCAGCCCGTCCTCAGGTGGTTTCTGGTTGCAGTTTAGAAACAATACGGGGCGGAAGTTTACTTTAAGGAAACCAAGATGCTTCTATGGGCTGAGCTTCGAAGTCTTAGAACTGGGATTTAAACTTGTCTTTTGATTATGGTAAATGTGAAAGGAAGTGCAGCTTTGTATCGTGTTAGGGTCAACTGAAACGAGTGTGATGTGGCCCGGGAGAAGACACTGCCTACTACTACCCTGAGCTGATTTATCTAACGATTTTATCGTAGTGTGGTACCTGCAAGAATTGCGTTCCTCAGCTCTCCGTTACAAAACGATCTACTTAACTTTAATACGTATTTTCTGAACAGATCCCAATCCCCCTGTACGACATACTGGAGTTGGACGAAAGCAACATGACGGTCCGCGTGGAACCCATGGTGACCATCGGGGAGATCACCAAGTTCCTCATTCCCAGAGGATACTCGCTGGCGGTCACCATCGAGCTGGACGACGCCACACTGGGAGGTCAGTACATGAAGTCATTATGACAGTCCCCGCGGGATCATGGGAACCAGCGGGGAGATATCCAAGTTCCTCATCCCCAAAGGATACTCGCTGGCGGTCACCATCGAGCTGGACGACGCCACGCTGGGAGGTCAGTACATGAAGTCGTCATGACAGTCCCCGTGGGATCATGGGATCCAGCTGGAAGATCAGCAAGTTCCTCATCCCCAGAGGATACTCGCTGGCGGTCACCATCGAGCTGGACGACGCCACGCTGGGAGGTCAGTACATGAAGTCGTCATGACAGTCCCCGTGGGATCATGGGATCCAGCTGGAAGATCAGCAAGTTCCTCATCCCCAGAGGATACTCGCTGGCGGTCACCATCGAGCTGGACGACGCCACGCTGGGAGGTCAGTACATGGAGTCGTCATGACAGTCCCCGTGGGATCATGGGAACCAGCGGGGAGATCACCAAGTTCCTCATCCCCAGAGGATACTCCTGGCGGTCACCATCGAGCTGGACGATGCCACCCTTGGAGATCAGTGTACCATGGTGAGAAAAAACAATATATACTGAATGGTATTGCAGCCACCATCGTGTCGACATGTCTCCTATTTTATAGAATAGCATCTACTATTGAATGACGCGAAGATTAATGTGATATCTGATGAACTTTATATGTTTTCCTCTCGCAGGTTTAGCGTTAGGCACGGGCATGTCCACGCACTCGCACAAGGCCGGCCTGTACCACGAGACCGTCACCGGCTACGAGCTGGTAATGGCCGACGGCTCCAGGCTCACGGCCACCGCCCACGAACACAGCCAACTCTTCCGCGCTCTGCCCTGGTCGCACGGAAGTCTAGGGTTCCTGGTCGGATTGACCATCAGAATCGTCAAAATCAAACCGTATATCAAGATTAAATATACCCCAGTTACAGGCCAAGAAAATTACTGTCACATGATGAGAGAATTGTCAGGAGCGTATGAAGAAAAACCGAAGACCTTCCCGGATTATATCGAAGGCACAATCTTTAGCAAACACGAGGCTGTAATCATGACGGGAGACTACGCGGACTACGACCCGCAGGTACCCGTCAACGAGTGCTCCAAGTGGTACAAACCGTGGTTTTATAAACACGTCGAAAGTTTCTTAAAAAAAGGAGAGTCTGAAGAGTTGATTCCTCTGAGAGATTACTTGCTCAGACATAACAGAGCCATCTTCTGGGTGGTCGAAGACATGCTTTCGTTCGGTAATAATTTCTACTTCAGGGCGCTGTTCGGTTGGCTGTTACCTCCCAAAGTAGCTTTCTTGAAGATCACAACGACGCCTGGAGTTCGCGAGTACACGTTTGCCAAACAAGTATTCCAAGACATAGTATTGCCTATCAAGGAATTGGAGAAACAAATAGATATAGCGACAGAGTTGTTCGACAAGTATCCCTTACTCGTGTATCCCTGTAAAGTGGTGGACCACGGGCCGTCTTCGGGACAGCTGAAAAGACCGGACCCTAAATACATGGTTCCCGGCACAAACTACGCGATGTACAACGACTTGGGAATATACGGAGTGCCAGGAATGGTGAAAGAGAAGAAGAGGTATAACCCCGTGGATGCGATGAGAAAAATGGAGAAGTTCACCAGAGATGTGGGGGGTTTCTCGTTTCTGTACGCGGATATCTTCATGACTAGGGAAGAGTTTGGGGAGATGTTCGATTTGTCGCTGTATGAGCGAGTGAGAAGGGAGTATGGCGCGGAAGGAGCGTTCCCGCACTTGTACGATAAGGTCAAACCGGAGCTCGACGTGTTCGCCATCGGACACAAGAACGCGATAAAGGATAATTAGTAATATACTGTAAATATAAAATATTTTGTGGCTTTATAATTTTCATTTGGTTGTGAAATCCTATGTTGGTCATTAGAATTACAGAAGCGGTACTGCGAACATCGAAGTTCGTATATTTCGGGCATCTTTGTCTTTTACTCCAATTAAGGTGTCATGAGAGTAACAGAGACAATCGTAATTTACGAATATCGTTGTTCGCGGTAGCGCCGCTGGATCAGAATTCTCTTTGAATGTTTTCCTAATGGCAGTAAATTGGTGTAATTTACTTTCACCAGATACATATTTTTAGGCAGGTACGAATACATATATGTATTAGATCATATGGTTATAAATATTTCTGGTAATCACTCCACACCACGTTCGGTTGTAGTAAACATAGAATGAAGCCATTAGCCAAGGTAACCAAACCAAGGTTTAATGGGATGGCGTTATTGACAGAAAAAGAGATATTATCGTTTCTCCTTGTGAATTGTCGCTTACTAGTAAAAGGCCCTAACTACGATAGGAGTTTATTTTATTCCCCACCAAAACTGGACGCGTCCAAGATATAGAGGCGGTCAAAGTGCCATAATTCGTATACTATTTGAAAAGGATTAAAGCAGTCCTGGTAGGCAACCGATTATGGAACAAGTATATAGTTAACACAAAAAATCATATTTAGGTGCCTTTAAACAGTGGTTTAAAACGTGACCGAGAGGCATAGTTGATTGAATCAGATATTCCGGGTATGCTGTCAGCCATTTTGAAATATGTTTCTAAATTACTCGCATTCCATATTATAGTATTTGCCTTGATATATACATGATTGCATCGCTAAGCTGTTCAAGCGTCACTAAAACTGCGTCGAAGAGAATGATTTTATGTAATTGTATCGGTAGTTAACAGACCGCGTGGTGGGAGCTTACCTTCAGGTTGGAGATGTGTCGGAACACGAAGGGGTTGTTGACGGCGATCTGGCGGCGGATGCGGTCGTTCATGGCGTTCACGTACGTCTGGTACACCGCCATGCACTTCTTGGCCAGCGACGACGCGTAGTAGATGGGCACGTCCTGCAGCTCGGGGTGCAGCGACCAGAACTCGTCTGCAACAAGAGTGCGCGTGGTCAGATGTCGCCGCGGTGGTCGGCACGTGACCAGCATGGCGGCGGCCGCGGCGGGGTAGCCGCACGTGGGCGGCTCCTGACCAGGATGGTAGCGGCCGCGGCGGTGTAGCCGCACGTGGGCGGCTCGTGACCAGCATGGCGGAGGCCGCGGCGGTGTAGCCGCACGTGGGCGGCTCCTGACCAGGATGGTAGCGGCCGCGGCGGTGTAGCCGCACGTGGGCGGCTCGTGACCAGCATGGCGGAGGCCGCGGCGGTGTAGCCGCACGTGGGCGGCTCGTGACCAGGATGGTAGCGGCCGAGGCGGTGTAGCCGCACGTGGGCGGCTCGTGACCAGGATAGTAGCGGCCGCGGCGCTGTAGCCGCACGTGGGCGGCCGCGGCGGGGTAGCCGCACGCGCCCGGGACGTACCCAGTATGAGCAGCAGCTCCTGGGCGCGGCCGAGCGCGAACACGGGCACGAGGCAGCGGCCGCCGCGGGTCACGATGTCGGACACCAGCCCGGTGAACCGGCTCTCCCGCTCCTCGCGTTTCTCATGGATGTGCGTGCCGTAAGTTGACTCCTGCAGCAACAACCAATAGATCAGTTAAAAACATACGAAACGGCTCCCAAACTTGGGGCTCCTGAATGTACGTTTTACTCACCGTGATGAGAACGTCAGGGTGGACAGTGGGGATCTCGGCGGCCATCAGATGCCGGTCTTCTTGGCGCGAGAAGTCGCCCGTGTACAACACCTGCAATCAAAAGTGGGCTCAACACTTTAGTACAGGCTGGCACAGAACAGCTATTTGGATACGTTACTGAAACATGCTGGTGGTAAAGCGCTGGTGGCCTAGCGGTAAGAGCGTGCGACTTGCAATCCGGAGGTCGCAGGTTCGAACCTCGGCTTTAACTAATAAATTTTTCGCAACTTATGTACAGTCGACATCAGATATGTCGGAGCTGTGGAGGTGGTCACAAACATTGAATCAAGGCGATAAAGTGCATGGCATGTTCCGATATTGTGATTACCTCCACATCTCCGATATATCTGATGGCGACTGTACGAAATATCATTTGATATTGACCAGTCGCTTTCGGTGAAGGAAAACATCGCGAGGAAACCGGACTAATCCCAAAGGCCTAGTTTAGGCTGCGTTTCTATCACAGATGAACGAGGATACGAGGGCGAGGGATGTGTTTGTTAATAACCAATAGAATTACTTCATTCCCCTATCTTCGATAAATAATGTGATTCTATTGGTTCTTAAAAACACATTCCTCGCTACACATCCTAGTTCATCTCTGATGGAAAGGCTGCGTTCAGCCTAGGCTCCCGTGAGCTGTAGCCGAGACACCGCGAGGAGAGCAAGGCTCGGAACCGGTTTAAAAATACCGGTTAAAACCGGTTTATTTCGGTTTTACTCCGAACTATTATGAGAACGCGAACGTTTGAAGAATTTTATTAAAACCTCAATAAACCGGTTTATTCGATGATTCACGATGGCCGGCATGCCGCGTAAACCGCGTAAATACAGACTCGTAGCAAATTGCTACTAGCAGCTTATGCTTTTTTGGAATAAACCGGTTTTTAAAGTTCCAAACCGGTTAACTTGACAAGAACTTTATGAAAATAACGGTTTAAAAATAACGGTTTCGCGAGTGAAACCGACATGAAAAAGTTTTGCGCCAAGTACATGATAACGGTTTGGGAATTGAACCCGGTATCCGAGGCTCGGAGGAGTTGGAGGAGAGACTTCAGAGACGGACCTTGACGCCGGCGATCTCGATCATGAACATGGCGGCGCCGAGCACGTGGCCGGCGTTGTAGGCCCAGAAGCGCACGCCGCGCACGTCGCGCTCCTCGTGGAAGTTCACCGTCTCGATGCGGTCCATGGAGCCCTCCAGGTCCGACTCCGTGTACAGCATCTGCTCCGTCGAGATGTTGCTGCAATGTGCCACACCACGTCAGGTAGTCATTCTTGTAGATGTTACAATATTAGTTAAAAGAATAATAGTCTCATTAAACACGTCATAATTCATAAGCTAAGAATGTATCTTTTGTATTTACGGCGTAATTTGAGCGGCAGAGATCGTTCGAATTATGCCAATTTTCGCAGTAGCCCTAGTTGGTTTTCCCAAGGGTGTTGGTTAGATAATACAATGAGCATCACATAGTTCATATCAGTCAAAGCTGGCTAAACATCATTATCATTATCCACATCCAGTGCTGGACATAGGCCTCCCCCAAATGTGAACTATATAAACTTAAAACTATAAACTTCTATCATTTCACCCTGGGATCACACAGTCACGCCACGCGTAGAAAGCGATTTGGCGACCGCATAGCTGTTGAATCGGTTTCGACAGATGCTGTTACACATCCGTCGATATTGTTCCTCTTACGGCACCCGTGGGAGGAGATGGGTATGGCTAAACATATTGTAACATATTCTTACTGCTATACAAATAAAGTCCTGCTCTATATTTGACAAATCTTTTCTATTAGTTATATGATTTGAAACTGACTGTGAGCCTCAAGGTGGTTTTCCACCGGCGAGACGACGAGGGACGATTTTATTTATTTGTACGCAAAATTAAACCGTGATGACGTATCTTTAGAGCAGGAACCGGCCCGCTATCCCTTATTAAGGGTTTTGTATGGGTTTTACATAAGGCTTTACTCACCATACCCTTATTCGACAATACCCTTTTAATTACTTTTTAAACCCTTATAAAAGCGCTAGCCCTTTTAATGGCTTTTGCCGCAGAAAAGGTTGTCCGGTCCCTGCTTTAGAGTGATATTTGCAAGGACACAGTTTTACCCGCGCGAGCTAGCGCGAGAAAAAATGTGTCTTCGCAATAAAGACGCTCTAAAGATATGTCATCACGGTTTAATTCTGCGTACAAATAAATAAAATCGTACCTCCTCGTCTCACCTGTGGAAAAACACCATTACTCTCAATCTTCAAATATATAAATAAAATATTTCAATGCTGCCAACCTGACTTTAATATAATCGGACACGAGCCAGCGGTAGATGGCCTTGGTGGCGTGCGTCATGAACACTCGGCCCTTGAACGACGTCTTCGTCAAGAACCAGGGCAGGGCTCCGCTGTGGTCCAGGTGGAAACTGAAAACGATAATAAGACTAATTTACCGAACATACAGTTTTTACTAATTCCAATATCTTTAAATGAACTAGAGTTCATGTGTCAATTAGTGAAAAAGGTTCTTCAGTATATCTTAGAATGCATTTTGATTGTTGTGTTGCTTCAATGTTATCTTATCTTATATATGTCATGACAGTAAACATTAACTTTGTAGTAAATTAAAAGGGCCTTTTACTATTTATTTATTTATTGATAAGGGAAACAAACATGTATTATAACACATATAGATAATTAGACTTAAACATATCCATAAGCGAAGCCATTTACTATGTATTTATATGTTTTTCATGAATTATGTATAGATAGATAGTTTAAATAAAATGGCTTTCATCAAATTATGTATAAATGCACAACAACAAATTCTCAATGTATCAGATACACTAGTTTGAGAGAGAACAGAGACTTTAGTTTGACAGTGAACTCTCATCTCTTGAGAGATTTTGTTGAAATACCTCTCATAACACTATTAAAGACCAGATTGATTATGACTGAATTAGTTGATTGTGGATAAAATGGTGTTATAAAAGAAGTACCAGACATTCTAAGGAAGAAACAGACTGTGTTTGATGTCTAGCAAAATTAAATTAAATGAAAATTACAAATCATTTAGCTATTTCATATTTTTAATTTGTTTAAAATAGGTTGTTCATATCTACATTTATATTTAGTATGTTATGCAATAAAGGTTAAACAGATAAAAAAAAAAAAAACTTACTGTGAAATTAGAAGAAGGTCAACTTCATCTGCCTCTATGAGGTCCACAAAGGGAAGGGCGTCCATGCCAGACAGCCCCGGGTGGATACCACAGTCCAACTGTAAGAGAACACATAGTTATGGATCCATTGAAGCCAATGTTTAGGGTGTCGGGTGTGATTCATGTGATAACCTTGTTCAGAAATCTAGCCAGCAAAAATTTATAGCCACCAATTAAGGTATCTAAGATATTATGCACTATGCAAGCACTAGTTAAGTGCATAAGCTATAAGAAAAATGGACACTTAGATTCAAATTACATAAGTTAATACTTATTTCAAGATAAAGAACTTGAAATTGTTTCAAATGCATCAATCTTACCATGATTTTCTTTCCTTTGAATTCCAGCATGATACATGATCTACCGACTTCCTGACCGGCTCCCCTGAAATCATTATAGGAGTAGTTACAGATGCTATTTTAATTTTTTCAATGACATACCAAGAAGTAAGGAAAACATTTCTGAATTTGCCACTGGAATAGAAGATATCTCCGAATTTGTGCTATTATAAATATTCTGTTAAATGCAGATATCTGTCTTATTTATGTTAAACATTAATTAACACGGATAACACTTATAAATAGGGAAAAAACAATGATATTTACAATGGTCGAATGGTAAGCTGATCACTTTCTTCCAAGGGACCGGGATCGGTTCCCTTTCTCGGATTTGTCGTCATGATTTTGTTACTTCATCTACTTCAGAAACTAAATATTATTCATCCAATAACTTTAAACTTGCTTTCTTAGAAAAACGAGCTAGCTCTAAATCATGAAATGAAAACAACACAACCGGTAACTCGACATTCGTCTGCCGTCAAATAATTGAGGATTGAGGTTACAATTTTGTTGCCACAGTAAAATATCAACTAATGATGAGCATTTTTATTGTAAGATGAAACAGCTGAGACCGATAAACGTCAGTTATGGTTGACAATTGACATGACATATGATAATTTCATTCATTCATTATTTTGTGGTTTTGTTCGCATGCAGGGATTTGCGCGTGTTTATTTTATTGGTTATAAAATGTTTTATAAAACTTTGTAAACATGCCGAAAAAAGCATTGTTTGATGAAGATTCTGAAGAAGAAGTGACGCTTAAAACTGAGAATGAATATGCTAAAAAATATGACTCGTGGCGACAAAAAGAAGAGCTTCACAAACTGGAGCAGAAATACGGCCCCAAAGCGTTGAATTCGGATGCCTCACTGTCTTCGGATAGCGAAGACGAAAGTGACGAACCGCCTGAAGTGTCTGAAGAAACTGAAACACAATTCTTAAAAACTTTAGCGTTGTTAAAAACAAAGGACCCCCGAATCTATAATCCAAATTTCAAATGCTTTAATACTGAACAGAAAGAAGAGGAAAAAAAACCAGAAGTGAAAACTTTAAGTTTTGCTGACAGTGATGACGATGATGACGAGGGCGGAGATATATTTAAAGTCGAAAAGGCGGCAGAAGTCACAGAAACATCTGCTAAAACAGAGAATAAAACTGAGAAACTGAAGGATTTCCTCACGGGTAAAGCTGAGCATATCAATAACACCGTAGAAAGAGACCTCGCTCCTCTAAAGGCATTGTGGTCCGATCCACAGTTGGATGTGGGAGAAGCATTTCTTAGAGACTATATCCTGAATAAGAAGTATCTAGAAAATGGGGACGCTGGGGAGGCTGGCGACAAGATTAGAGATGATGCAGACCTGGAAGCTGATGAAGCCATTGTAGAGGAGCAGGGCAAGTTTGAGAGAGCCTACAATTTCCGATTTGAAGAACCAGATGAAGAGTACTTAAAAAGATTTCCTCGCACCATGAACTACATTAGGCCTAAAGATGACCGCCGTGCCCGGAAGAGAGCTGAAGTGAGAGAGAGGAAGGAAGAGGAAAAGAAGAAGAAAATGGACGAAATTGCTAGGATGAAGGCTCTTAAGCTTAAAGAAATTCAAGAGAAGATTGCTAAGATTAAAGAAGTAACTGGAAACCAAGATTTAGCTTTTCGAGAGGAAGACATGGATAGTGACTTTGATCCAAACGAACATGACAAAAGGATGAAAGAGATCTTTGATGAGGAGTACTATGGTGATGTAGACAATGAGAAGCCTGTGTTCCCAGACCTGGATGATGAACTGGAGATTGAGAATTGGGAGAAATATGAAGAAGAGGAATCAGCTGAAAATGAGCCGCATTGTGAAGATGATGCATTCAACATGGATGCAGATTACGATCCAAAGCAAGCTCGATTAAACCTGTTAGAAGAGCTTCAACAAAACATGACTAAGAAACGGAGGAACCGTAAGAAGAAATCTAAGCTTGCAGAGTTGTTGACCACAGAAAAGCCAAAGTTTGTGCCGACTGTGGCTGATAAGACTTACTCACAATACATGGATGAATACTACAAGATGGACTGTGAGGATGTGATCGGAGGAGATTTGCCCACCAGGTTCAAATACAGGGAGGTGGTGCCCAATGACTATGGGCTAACTATTGAAGAGGTTTGTGCCTTTTTATATGTAGTATACATAGTTATCACTATTTTACCTACAGGAGTCAGTGCCCGAGTATTAAATGAATGAATGAATGAAAATTTTATTTGGATTTAAAAACAACAGTATACAATTATACATGTATCTTAAGACTAGTATATCATTAAATACTATTGATTAATCCAAAAAGGAGACCACTCAGCATGTGCTCAGCATGTATTGCTACTGATTATTTGATACAATTCAACTCTACATACATATCCCAAGAAGAAAATTTCAATGACAAATAATTGAGCCTGTAGCTGTAGGGTTAAAAAGATCTGATAAATAAATGAAGTTCTTCCATGCATTTATAAAGTCAAGTAAAATAAGATTGGAACTAGTTTTTTTTTGGAGCATAGGAATATAATAATAATGACTAATATATCTATATATCTGCCGGAAATAAAATTGCATACCATTTTATTAGGCAGACGTCCGGTTTTTTATCCAATAGCCCAGTAGCTAGTCCATCCTTTCCACCCAATAGCTTGGTACATTCTAGATTCCATTTAAACTCAATAGTCCTTACACCATGGCGGGTGTTGTCTCTGTGCGCGTCCCATGATACGGACAGGGGCAACATCCGCTTAGTGTACCCCTTACATTTCATTAAATTGTCGAAAGAGCCTCTGCGCGTTGGCTCGATCTGGCTCCGCGTATGCCTCCCAAATGTCCGGAACACCATTGTTCCGTGTACGGAAAAGACATGATTAATATTAAAATTCTTCCAACAGATCCTGCTAGCAGATGACAAAGAGCTGACCCAGTGGGTCCCGCTAAAGAAGATTGTTAAACACCAGCCAGTGCATGTGGAGAAAGGAGAGGTGAAGGTGTACCGGCAGAAGGCTGCTGATGAGCGCCTGAAGAAGAAGGTGCTGCCCAGTCTGTTCAAGGATCTACCAGAGTAAGCAATGTTTTATATTTGTGTATTTAATTCAGGGTCGTTTTCCATACATATACCTATAACCAGGGTTCGGACAAGTCATCGCAAAACAATCGCAACACGGCAATAGAACAAGATTAATAGAATAGCATTACGTACAGTATTATTTAATTATGTTTTTATTTTTCAATTACATTTATTACCGCAAACCAAAATTCACCATACGTGTGTGAAGGTATTTCCATTAACATTTTGATGGTTGCATTATTGTATTTATTTGCACTATATTTAAAATGTTTAGAAATAACCATAGTTAAGCAAATAATTGTATTAATTAATTTAAATTGTCCATGACAAATCCATGACAGATATGCGACAAAAAGGTCAAATGTTTAATTACGATAATATCTGTTTTAAATATCTAATAATAATCTAAAGTCTCGACTCTACAGTCTTGTTCCATGTCCATATCTGTTTCTGCGATGACTTGTCCGAACCCTGCCTATAACACATGTGCTATTCTTACTATTAACAATAGATTTTTAATGTAAAATTATTAACCTCTTACTACATATCGACAGTGGAAATTTCAAATGTCGTAAGTCTCATATAAAAGTATGTCCCTTACGACATTTGAAATTTCCACTGTCGATATACAGCGACAGATTTACTTTAAAATTTAAAAAATATACAAAACCGAATGGATCATGGATGGTTTTTTTGTATTTCAACACAGTATTCTTAGAAAGACCTAAACACAAATGTGAATAAATATTTCTATCTGAACTCCTAAACAAGTAATAAAATAAAATATTTCATATTTCAGGGAACCAGAAATAGTAGTTCCTGTAGAAGCAGCTAAGAAAAAGAAGAAGAAGAAAAAGAACAAAGGTAAAGTAGACAAAGATGCTAACAACTTCAATGCAGAAGCAGTACATGTCACTAATGGCATTAGTAGTGATACCTGTCCTCCAGCTGAAGAACCCAGCAAGAAGAAGAAAAAACAAAAGAATGATGAGGATAAGGTTGAAACAGAAACAAATTATAGTGACATAGTCAATGAAAATTTAACTCCTAAACAGAAGAAAAAGAAAAGTCAAAATAGTAATTCAATTGAAAATGTTCAGAATGGTGAACAGAATCAGAGTGATGTAATTCAGAATGTGACAGCAAACAATGAAAATAGTTTTAAGAAGAAAAAGAAAAAACATAAAGTTGAAAGTGAAATAGTTCCATCCGCAACTGAAATTAGTCTTATAAGTAAGCAAAAGGTAAATGACACCATATCTATAAACAATAGTGATGAAGCAAAGAACCGTTCCGGTAAATCCAAAAATCAACCAGAAGCAAAACAAAACGCACAGAAACAAAATTTAAAACGTAAATTAGCAGATAGTACTGCAAGTAGTAATCCAGTGCCACAGAAAAAGAGGAAAAAGAAAAATAAATCCGCTGCCAAAAAATTGGAAAATAACTCCAAAGGTGTCAACACATCTAAGAAGAATAAGCAATCTAACACCACAGACAATCCTTATAGTAACTTGTCTGACGAGCGGCTCAAGGCGTATGGGTTGAACCCTAAAAAATATAAAGGATTTATGAAATATAAAAAATATTGAGTTATTCTATGCAACTCACTTTGTTATAATTGTAAATAAATAATTATATTTGTTATATTCTTCTTTAATTTTGTTCAGTATGTGGAGGTGGTCACATATCAGAACATGCCCTTTATCATCTTGACAATAGAGGTGTTGTTCAAATATTTTCTACCACCTCTACAGTTCAGATATATCTAATGGCGACATTGGAAAATGTATGAACAACAAAATAAAATATACTATTATATTCTCAATCACATAATCGGTTTAGCATATTGATCAATAGAAATATTTGTAGTTTGTATCCTGAATATAAATTAAACATTAACACGGCTCTACTCACGTTTATTTAGTCACTCGCGCGACATGTTTCGGCGATCGCGTCGCCGGCCCGTCGCGCACTCACGCGCGCCGCGCTGCTCGCGCTGCTCTTGGTGTCATAACCGGTTGAGGGCGGTCCGACACCGGAGCCGCTGTAATAGTAGACCGCGGGTTCGATTCGTCCACCAACAATGACTCTAAACACACCGAACTCACTGTGTCCACTAAACTGTTACAACACTCCCTAAGGTTTTGATGTTTGCCATAGATGGCAGGCTTCCATGCTGGCGGTACAGCCCAACCACCATCACGATTAAAATTTGGACGACCAATCCCAATCGCGTCGCGGATTTCGCGTGGTACGAAACATTTTTCACGCACCAGCAATCGCGCCTTATCGAAGCGAAGGAAATGGGACGGGCCCGCCTCATGAGCGTGCTCTGCCACCGCGGAGTTACTGCAGTCCATCTTCTTCACACTCCGTATATGCTCCAACAGTCTCGTGGACACGTTTCGTCCGGTTTCGCCTATGTACGACTTACCGCAACTACACGGTATCTCGTACACGCCTGGGTTGCCCAGCGGATCCTTATCTTTCGGAGAGCGCAAGACTTGCCTTATTTTTGTATGGGGACGGAAAATTGTCCTAATGCAATATCTCCGGCGTAATAGGCGTCCAATTCCGTCCGTCACGCCCTTTATATACGGCAAGTATGCTGGAGCCCTCTCCGCGGTATGTCGATTACGTGTTGAAGTCGCAAACGCTGCTCGCTGGCTCTGCCTCCAATTGTACCCATTATTTTCTAACACCTGTCTCACATGTCGCAGCTCGTCTTGTACATACTGCGGGTCACAGAGCCGCAGGGCTCTGGTTATCAGAGCGCGTGGGACAGAAGACAAGTGTGCGGGATGATGGTGTGAGCCAGCCTGCAAGTACCTGTCCGTGTGAGTGCCCTTCCTGTACACTTTATGACTCAGACGACCCGTCTGGTCTCGCTGCACCAATACATCCAAAAAAAAAAGGCAGTGCCCCATTACACTCTTTCTCGATGGTAAACTTTATCCTTGGATGCATGTCATTGAGATAATTAAGCAGTCCGCAGCAAGTCTTTATCCGACACCACCGCAAACACGTCATCAACATAACGCCACCAGTGTTTCGGTTTATAAGGACTACCCTCCAGCGCCCTCCGCTCAAAATCTTCCATAAAAATGTTGGCCACCACCGGTGCTATAGGAGAGCCCATTGCTACGCCTTCAACTTGTAAGAAATATTCGCCTCGCCACACAAAATAACCGCTAGTCAAACAAAACTCAATAAGCTCCATGTACTCAGTAGGTAAGTCGTTATGAGTCACGATCCCTCTAATAATTGCAATTGTCTCCAATACTGGTACGTTTGTAAACAATGAAGCTACGTCGAAACTAACCATTATCTCGTCTCCCCGCAAGCGAACATTTTCAAGTAGCTGTACGAAATGTGTCGAGTCGTATAAAATGTATTTATATCGTGTAAAACTGATACAATCAATTCAATTTTAATCGTGATGGTGGTTGGGCTGTACCGCCAGCATGGAAGCCTGCCATCTATGGCAAACATCAAAACCTTAGGGAGTGTTGTAACAGTTTAGTGGACACAGTGAGTTCGGTGTGTTTAGAGTCATTGTTGGTGGACGAATCGAACCCGCGGTCTACCATTACAGCGGCTCCGGTGTCGGACCGCCCTCAACCGGTTTTGACATCAAGAGCGGCGCGAGCAGCGCGGCGCGCGTTAGTGCGCGACGGGCCGGCGACGCGATCGCCGAATCGAACGGACACTCAGCACTCTTAGTGCTTGATAATGGAGGCCTATGTTCTCGAAACATGTCGCGCGAGTGACTAAATAAACGTGAGTAGAGCCGTGTTAATGTTTAATTTATTAGATATGTCTCACGAAAGTTTAAATACAAATGTATCCTGAATATCCTGATAACTAACACCAGTTCACTAATTGTATGTATCACAGACTAAGTAGGCTAGTATAAAACTAGCGAGAAAGTTAAGAAACCATAACCCTTTTACTTAGCTTCATCGTAGTTCTGCATGCAAAGTAATTTTTATGAGTGTTATGAATGATCTCTTAATGTTAACGCGAAACATTCAATAAATCTTTATTTACAATAATTACATTCATTGAAATACGACCACTTAACTAGTTATTCAATCTAAAAAAGGATGAAGGATGCTGGTGGCATTTCCTCGTTTTTACACGAAACTACATTCCTTGGATGTTCAGTCAAAAAGGAATGTATCTAAACATTCGTGAGTCATTTTAATGTTTTATGTTATGAATGACAATGACGGCTTTAATCACGGTTATTTAGTCACTCGCGCGACATGTTTCGGAGAGCATATGTTTAATGAATAATAATTAATTCTTGCTATGAATTTTCTTCCAGGTGAAGGTAGCTCATCTATTAATCTATCGTTTGTTCAATTTTGATTAGTAGGATTTATAAATTATGTAGCAGGGTTCATAGCTGAACTTTTTATCTTATGATATCTTGTGTACCTATGAAAGCAATACAGTACGGATGACTCGCACCGCTGGTCTGCCCCGAAACATCTCGCGCGACGCGAGTGACTAAATAAACGTGATAAAAACCGCCATAAAGTATTTTTTTTTATTTAAATGTTTGGCGGTATTGGTAATTTCAAGGTCTTGCAAAATATCATCAAAATATACCGTGCCTAATTGTCTATGCCTTTAGTATTGCCATTAATATTAACATCTTGGGAATATGGGGAGTGTTTATATTTTTACGACGAAAATATTAAGTCTAAGATTTTTTAAGTAGTATTTAAATTATTCAAACGCATTAACAGTAGATAATTTGTTATTTCATTGTCAATATGTACATACCATTTTTACAACAAATCACAGTACTTATAGTTTTTGTGGTAAATTATTTTAGAACCTTGTAACATTCGTTATTCCGTATAGCCATGTACCATAAACTATATACTAGTAACAGACGTTCCGATTTGGCTGGAGCCGACCGTCCGACCACGACCAAGACGGAAAGTTCCAACATTGCTACAGACGTTCCGACGGTTGGCTATCCAGCCGTCAATACCCTTACCATGAGTTGTGACTTTGACGTTTTCGATAACGAGTATCGAGTTTACTATATGTGCATCTCGTTCGCACTAAAATGGTACAAGCGAGATGCACAGATAGTAAACTCGATACTCGTTATCGAAAACTTCAATGTCACAACTCATGGTCCCTCACCATCCGTCCCCACAACTGTACCCTACAGTTGTCTTTGCTCTGAATAGTGAACGGCCGTCATGCCGGCCACCCTTTCAAAACAGGCGATAGCCGCTATAGTTGTGGCAGCTACATTAGTGCCTCTAAAAATGGGACAAGTCCCACAAACAAGGAAACCTTTTGTATAATTCTAAAATGTTGATTATTATCTCGCGTTCTGTATGCGCATTCAATTCCTTCTCCGTCATCCTCCATGTTGACGTCCTGCGTCGGCGGCGTTGCAAATGCGACTGAGCTGCTTTTGGTCGGAACAAAGCTTCCAGACGTTCCGTTTTGGTTGGACGGTCGGCTTGTCGGATGCGCCGGCGAGCCGACCACGTCCAACCAGTAATAATAATAATTATGTTGGACCGACCGCCCTACACACTTTCCGTTTTGGTCGTGGTCGGACGGTCGGCTCCAGCCAAATCGGAACGTCTGTTACTAGTATTACTAGTAAATATTCTTACTAGTCTGTGAAAACCATTAAAAAAATTGACGTTGACGTTTTCGCCTCCGCCATATTGCATTCTTTCTGTTTTGATCGACGAGCCGTGCTGACGGAGCGAGGTGATTATTACAAATTTATTTTATTTAAATTAAAAAATAGGCGTGGAAAGTAATTACAAATGTATTTCTATTCCATAAAGTGTGCGTATATAATTGTAATTACAGTTTCTTATAAGTGATTTAAATGGATTTGTGCGGCATACCCTAACCTAAAAAAGAACGGCCTTCACGTAGAACATGTCGTTTATTCTATGGACGAGCGTGTGTGGACCCGAAGGCAAAAGCAACGCCACGGACTTTGATTCCCAAGCGTACTATAACTCCATTCTGTGGGCCTGGAGTATTTACGTTTGCAACGGTTCGTGGTTACAAACCCTCTCACAAGTCGTACAACCAATTGTGTTCCCAGTGTTTCATATACACAATATTTAACAGTGGTCTAGGATAGCACATGTTAATATAACCTAGCATGATATTTAATTGCTTTATAGCTCGTCATGGTGAACAACCGAGTACCCTCGGTCTTCTCAAAGACCTATGTCACTCCACGGCGTCCCTTCGAGAAGGCGCGCCTGGACCAGGAGTTGAAGATCATCGGAGAGTATGGTCTGAGGAACAAGCGTGAGGTGTGGAGGGTCAAGTACACCCTGGCGCGGATCCGTAAGGCCGCCCGTGAGCTGCTCACCCTCGAAGAGAAGGACCCCAAGAGGCTGTTCGAAGGTAAGACTTGACTTGATGAGTGTTACAAAATCTAGTATAGTAATTAAATTTACAAATTATTTATGCTGGTATTGAATGTAGTTTGTCATGTTACTGTATTTTACATGTGGTGTCGATTGATTTATTCAATAATAATATTCTGACTCCCTACACAACTACCTACGTAATAGTGTTGTAAATATTAAACGTACGTAATTATCAGGAATGAATGAGAAATCTTCATACAGCCTATTGGAGCTAGATTAAATGATGATTATTAATGACACCTCTTGTCAGACACAGCATTGTTGATACCTTAAATATCTGAGCCAATAATGCCACAAACACTGAATGGCGATCAGTAAACTCCAAAACTAATTTACACGTAATTTCAGGCAATGCCCTCCTTCGGCGCTTGGTGCGCATTGGTGTGTTGGATGAGAAGCAGATGAAGCTCGATTATGTGCTCGGTCTGAAGATTGAGGACTTCTTGGAGCGCCGCCTGCAGACTCAGGTGTTCAAGGCTGGTCTCGCCAAGTCCATCCATCACGCTCGTATCCTCATCAGACAGAGACACATCCGGTAAATATGCTTACTATTTGTCTACATTAACAGGATTATTATTCCCGATAAGAAGAGTTGATTCTCTTCCATAATTTAATTACTAGCCATTATTATTAAAATAACTAATATCACCATAGTCATGGACTTACCTTATGGAGGTTAAATTAAAACATACCAAAGAAAGATGACTAATACATCTCTATAAAATTGATTAATTATATGTGGCCTATAACAGCTTCTTATATTGGTGGAAATTTTTCACTTGCTTTTATTAGAACAAGAGTTCTGCTAATATTATTAATTGTAAAGTGTTACACAGCAGGATTGTCAAAACTAACATAATATTATATTACGGTCCTTTTGTCTAACATTCTACAATATTAGTTTTATTCTGATGTTATTGGTTTCTCACAAGAGTGTTTAACAGGTGAAAGAGTCTAGGCCCTGAAGGCTTGTGCCTAATTTCACTAAGACCACTTGGTCAACTGCATGTTGACTCCAATGTCTTGAAACATGTCTCATGTAGACCTTGAAGCAGGTAATGTATCAACATTTTATTAGTACTGCAGTTACAACACGCATGATACTATTAGGAATGGTTTATTCAAGGGTGGTCAAACAAGCATTCAACATGATGGTTGTTATATTTGGGGCCTATAGAAAACAAAAATATGTATCTAAGCAAAAAACATTGACACATGACAAAATAGGGTTACTTGCTAGTAACTGGCCACTGGCCAACTCGTCACCATCAGATATATCAGAGCTGTGGAGGTGGTCACAAATATCTGAACAACACCTCTTACACCTCTATTGTCAAGCTGATGTTTCTAATATTTATGACCTTCTCCACGGCTCCAATATATCTGATGGCGACTGTACTAAAAATGAATTCTGTTTATAGTAAATTGAATTAATTTTAGTGTAAGGGCATATATAAAATTCATAACATTATTATAACATACTCAAAATCTTGTTTTTCGTTAACAATCAAAGATTGATATTTTTATCCTGTAAATTTAATCATTTTTTTCGTGAGACCCCGATGATTCTATAATTCCTTCAATTTTATCTTAGAAGAGCATTTATTTAAAATATTCAATAAGTCTTTACAATTGGTTTTGACAAATTAGTGAAAAAAGTAGCATGAGAGGATTTATATTTTAATTGGCAAATGAATACCTTTTACCTATGTAATACACTATATGTGACATTATCAACAAAAGGGACCTTATTGTCGATGGCGCTGACGTCGAACCGCGTTGCGTTTGTATTGCGGCATCTTAAACAACGGCGTAAGCGCCGTCGAGAATAAGGTCCCTTATCATAGACAATGTCACATATGAGACTCGAGCACTGCGACCCCCTGGCCACTGTGCTAACTGGAGCCCCGCCCTGTCCGCAGCGTCCGCAAGCAGGTGGTGAACATCCCGTCGTTCATCGTGCGCCTGGACTCGGGCAAGCACATCGACTTCTCGCTCAAGTCGCCGTTCGGCGGCGGCCGCCCGGGCCGCGTCAAGAGGAAGAACCTGCGCAAGGGCCAGGCCGGCGGCGCCGCCAACGACGAGGAGGAGGATTGAGCAATAAACTACTTCCGTTAATATGATCTTTTATTTCATTTTCCATCAAGAGTAAGAGCCTGCTTCATTATAGTGCAAAGCAGGGACCGGACAACCTTTTCCGCGGCAAAAGCCATTAAAAGGGCGTCCCTTAAACACGGCTAACACATTGAAAGACTTACCAGTTTGAACTGCTATCCCGTATATTTGACTATCCCTTACCGTACGACTAAGCCAAAAATAGAACTAGCCCTTTACAATCATTAACTAGTATCCTTTATGCCTTGCTATCCCTTAAAAAGGGTTACCCTTATTACTTAGCGCTTTTATAAGGCTTTCCCTTTAGTAATGTCGTAGTTAATCCTTGCGTGAAAGAGACAGGTTTAGTATATACTATGACATATGTCTACGCTAGTGTTCGAAAAGCGCGCGTACATCAAATCAAACAAGTCTAAGAAAACGCCAGATCAGAGCAATGTGTGCTTTATGAACAAGGCAGACGATTTCATTTAGCACGCTTGTATGTAAAAGGGAAGCCCTTTTATAAGGCTAACCCTTATAAGCAATATGTAAGGTTTTGGTGAGCGGATGATTAGGGTTTTGTTAGGGTATTGGGATAGCGCTTAGTTATAAGGGTTAGCGCTTTTATAAGGGCTTTAAAAGCAAAATGAAAGGGTATTGTCAAATAAGGGTATGGTGAGTAAAGCCTTGTGTAAAACCCATACAAAACCCTTTATAAGGGATAGCGGGCCGGTCCCTGCTGCAAAGGTGTGTTTATTAACCCATTGAGCGCCTAAAACGGCTGTAGTGTCAAAGTGCCATGGACGACTACGAACGTCAGTTTTGGTAATGCAACAGGGAACAAGGGGGATTCCGTAAAGGTCAATTTCGCTCAACAAAATGCGACGCTACGGCGTCGCGGGCTTATTTGTTTGTTGTCTGGCGATCAAAAGGTTAATGAATACTACGAAGCTCTAATATCAATGAGGCCCGAAACCCGCTAATTGCGCTGCAATGTTAAGAACCCTAAAGGCTTGGGCAGATAGGCGCGTTTTGAGAGCGTGGCGCAACGGGGCGTGACAGCGGTGTGGCTAATGTAACGAAATAGACACACATTCGGACGGTAGAGTCGCGCCCCACTGCGCCACGCCACAAAACGCGCCCTATGTGACCAAGGCTTAATAGCTCTCCCCGGCTAAGCTCGTTGATCGTTAGGTCCTAAAACGAGGTCGAATAATATATGGATTGGTTTCCCTCCCCTGCATGTGTAGTAGAATATTATTTTTCAAGTGTGACAAGATGTTAGATATTTCGTAAAGTAATTGGGGTTTGGCTTAAATATATTTTGACACTGCATTTTCCCGGAAATGATCGCTCTGGAAAACTGACCTCCCTCCCTATAACTTCTAACACGTTCACAGTCCAGTGCCCCATGCATGGGTCACGATGAACTATCTTCACAAGTCCGTGCCCCACACTGTGGGCCCCATGCCATAACCGTTCATACGCACTAAAAATCAAATCGCGTCTAAACTGCATTCAATCGTGCTCATAATATAAAGATAATTCTGATTTATCCATTAATACTTCTTAGATAGACAACAGAATTCAGTAGTTTATATTGTAGTAATCCGAATATATAACTGGGCGTTCCTTTGTTTGTGGAGGACGGACGTACGATGGAAGTAATTTGCTTGGACGTAGGTACGAGGAAAACAATACATTTTGTATGAGGACTGTGAACGTGTTAAATCGCACATCATAAAAGTATGAAAGTAGGTCCTGCTTAATAACCCTTTGAACGTTAAGGACTCATAAACGTATCGCTTGATGTTGTGCCTGCCACGACACCGACCCCTAAAGTGGCTATGGCGGACATTTGCAAAACAACTTTCCTTCTGACAGATAAGGTAATTGGTAATTCATGGTTCACTACTCGATACCAACGTATCGAGTAGTGAACATCAACATGTTACATGAACCGTTGTTAATTACGGACGAGCATGGCCCGACATGCTCTTGGTTGGCCCTTGGCCGGTTTTTACAAGACAAAGCAACAATTTATCAGAATTAACTGCTTCATATCTTGCGATCTATAAAAATAATCACGCTGAACAATACAGCGGAAATAGCGCACATTCGATTTTATACCTCGATCATGTTCATGGTAAATGAGCGTGCAGCACGGTCATAGGCCTCCCCTAAATATGACTTAAGTATCATGCTAGGGTAGTTGCCATAGTGGCAGTAGTAGTTGGCAGGCGGGTCAGTGACCGCAGTCAGTCTACAGCTGATTAGGGTTCAACGGTGCGGGGCATCCATGGGTTTCCTCTCTTTGTTGCCTGTTATTAGACCCGCGGATGGGGTAGTGCTATTCTAGTAATTCAATAGGGCCGGGATTATTTTTTATATGTATTATTCCTTTATTTCCAAAAGCAATATACAGACTATGATTAAATGATTATGAAAGACACACACTGTATATTGGAAATTTGTCTAAATACTTACGTTTTTTCTGAGAAGCTTGTTGCAATGAGTCAGTATTATTCATATTTTGGGCAGATAAGCCGTTGGCGTGAAACTTATCGGCGATATCGATATGTTATCGCAGGTATCTACTACATAATACGAGTCCAAAATTATCATAGCTGAGGAGCGTTCGCTGTGACGTGACGGGAAAATACTAACTTGGAAGACGCAGGTAAGTTTTAATCTGTTATGAAACTATTACAAATTACATTATTTAACTGGATACAATATCATAATTAAAGAAAATATTTTTTTATATTTCTGTGCCCTTGAAGGATCCAATAGAATGCTGTTGAATCTAAAAAAAAATGTCAGACATCAGAATTATCATACAGTATGAGCAGCATTGTTGCAGTTAGTAATTTGATTTCAGTGCTTATAGCTTGTCGGTTATAGTGACCCATGTATGGGGCACAAAATGTTTAAGTTGAAACTTGTATGTTGGCAGAATGGGTCTGTGCTTGTCATGCTGCTGCTGTGGGCCGCCGGGGCCTCCGCCCCCGCCGCACCATGGGCCGGGCGGCTTCGGCCCGGGCCCCGGAGGACCAGGATTCGGCCCCGGCCCGGGAGGCCCAGGCGGGTTCGGCCCCGGCCCGGGAGGCCCAGGCGGGTTCGGCCCCGGCCCGGGAGGACCGGGTGGGCCGGGAGGATTCAGATAACAGAACAATCTTCTGATATTTTGTGATAATGACTTTTTTTTTCAACTGCTGTGGCCATAAAGAACAATAGGGTTAAGGAAATATATACAAAGTGACTGTTTATGTACACATTCTTAATATTGTTCAGATATTTGTGACTACCTTGACCGCTCCGATATACCTGATGGCGACTGTACCATCAACCAATTAGGTACATTTCTCGGCCACATGAGCCACTTCTACCTTCGTACATTGTCACAGTAACATTGACATAAGCTCTAGCAGCTCTCATTTCGTAGGTATAGATTTTACATGAGACACTGCCTATGAAACCGATGTCCAAGAGTGAAATCCCAGTATTAGCATTTCTTTCTTCCTGAGTCATGGGTGGTTTCTATGTATTTAAATATTTGCATATTATATATACCGTTGGCCGAGTACATAACACAAGCCTTCTTGAGCTTACCGTGGGGTTCAATTCGTGTAAGGATGTCCTGAGATATTTATTTACTTATTAAGTGGCCCAAAAATCAAATTGGTTGATTGTACTTTTCTATTTAATTATTTATAAACATATCCTGTGTCCATATTATTACTCCTGACTGTAACTATTCCAAAGTAATAAAATCGACCTCAGCATGAAGGTTAATGTAACAAATAAAATTTTATAACCATTACTTTAACCATCGTTTTATTTATAACTTAATAACAATATAATAACTATGTGTGAGTATCTATATAATACATTCACATTACAAAAATCTACCAATGTAATGATAACAACAAAAAACATACAGTCGAACATATAACCTCCTCCTTTGGTTGTTAATAAATATAATTATTAAGCACTATTTATTAGTATTGCTTTTTTTATATGACTTCTTCAATGATGATGATTTCATCAATATCAAAGTGACTCCAAATCAGTAGAATAAAATAACAACAATTTTGCTCTCAGAGCATGTGTACGGTAGTAGGCCTTGCGTTCTGTAAAGTGGTAGCTGGACTTTACAGAAAGCCGGGTGTAGATCTAATTGTGAAGGAACGATTTTGTTATCAATTCTTCATTAGCTACACAATTCTGCGTTATATCTTCATAATAAGATTAATATTACACACTAAACAACGCCGGACGGACAAAATACAAAAATATATTCTTAAGATGCCATTTCGAGGCTCAACCGGAAATGCCAGTATTGGAGGAGCCGGTCAAGTCACAGTCAAAACAACAACCAGTACATTAACATTTAAGATATCCTTCTAAATGTAATACTGGACAGTGTGCGTAAATCTAACAAGGTCACTAAGGTATTATGGATATATATTAATTTCAATTAGATTGTAAGACCTTTACAAAATTACGACGTATGCATGAAATCAGTCGATTACATACTGCAATACCATGAAGTGTACAATTCCTATTATATTACACCTATATAGTACACCTTATCAGGGTCTACATACATAGGTACCTATGTATTTTTGGGTTGCAAATAAAGATCTCTTATCTCTTAAAATAGTCCGCGCTGGTTAGTTCTTATAAATTCACCTATGTATTTTCATTTATGTCACTATGCAAAATTATGAATAAAACTGCCTCACTCACGTTTATTTAGCCACTTGCGCGACATGTATAGGACAGTCATGTGTCGGGCCGACTATCGTACGCGGTGCACGGACGGGGACTCGGTACTTTTAGTGCTCGCAAATGGAGACCTATATTATGCTCTTTTGAAACATGTGAGTGCATAAAAGTGAGTGATGCCGCGTCATTCATAAATTATTGGAATGACTCACGAAACTATATATACAGAATATATTGGTACTAGGCTTCAAAGTACGCTCCGTCACAATTACGGAGTAACATTGTCGTATGGCTGCCGGATTAAACCTCGTCGCTGTCCCGTAAGCTGACGGCGGCCATCTTCCCGGCAGCGCCGGCGAGGCCGTCCCGCTCCCGCAGCTGCGCCAGACAGAGCGCGACGACGCGCTGCAGGCCGCGCGCCGCCCGCGCCGGCGCCCACACGTGCAGGTCGGGCACGTGCACGAACAGCGTGCGCGCCGCGTCCGCCGCCAGCGACGTGTAGTAGATGTACTCGCACAGGTATCTGAGGACAAAGACGGGCACGGGGCGACTCTCTTTACTGTCACTATGACATTTTTTTTATGAAATGCGTGCGTCCATCAGGGATAATGCGGGAGTTTTGTAAGGATTAAATCGGTCCAGTAGTTACGGAACCCATTCTATGTAAACGGGCTTCTTTTGGCCAAAGCTTATCAAAAGCGACTGAATTTTGGGACACAAATGTAACGTCATCAACGTCGAAACCGTGCAGAATGGAAATATGTATCGTCAACCAATTTGATTTCTAGGCCACTTCGAACCTTGTCACAGTGACGTTATTAAGAGATGTTTTGCGTCTTTCATATAGATTTTCACTGTGACAAGGAACGAAAGTGGCCTATAAATCAAATTGGTTGACTGTACCTACGTAGCAATTAATTATATAAATATTCTTTTTTATCTACCACTAAGTGTGTTTACTTAGTTTTAAAAATATGTGTCTAAAATATATAACAATATAGCTAACAAGTAACAACAATTGGCTCGATAAGACCTAGATAGATAAGTTTAGTTGCCTCGTGTTATCATCATCTCATAATTCATTGTCAGTTATGGACCGCATGTACATTCTATTGTTCGTGATTTATATTTGCAAAGTCAATCAGTAAAGTTATTACAAATAATACAATAATCGATAAGTCTTCATGGCGTCACTAACGAAACGAATACTAATTCTAACACACAGTTTATAATGTTAAATTTCTTATTTCAGTACTAGGACAAATATATAAAACTGGTAAAATGCTGATGTTTTTAAATATGCGATGTGATTTAGTAATTTCGCTAATTGGTTCGATATGCAATGTGGAGTGTTGAGCTTGTTGAGCATGCAGCATCCATACTGATCCATACATACTGAGCTGATCGAAATCCAACCAATGCTTGACTATGCTACTCATAATTTTACTGAAAATGTTACAGAATGCTTTGTTCCGTCTATTGTGGGCGGTTTTATATATTTACAGTCAAGTAATCTGTTTTATAGGCCACTTTGTACCTTACCACAATGTCTACATAAAAACCGCGAGAGATCACTAATTATAATTTAATTGCCAACATGACAGAGTAGGTACGAAATGGCCTCATGCTGATTGACTACACTGACCTCCCAGCATCCTTAGACTCGATGGCAGTGAGCTCCGGGTCCTGGTTGAGCTCGGCGCAGATCCTGGCCACGTCCAGCTCGGTGCGCAGGCGGAGCGCGCCGCCGCCGGGCGCCGCGCAGCAGTGGTCGGCCGGGCACTGCTCCAGGTAGTCCTGCCGCTGGTAGCCCTTGCGGTGCGCCTGCGTCTCCAGCGTCAGGCACTCCGCCAGTCGCGACACTCCCACGTGGATCATCAGCTGAAACATTTACGCTTCCATTTTAATGTTAATGTTCAGTTCTAACAGTTACCAATCTATAAATAGACGTACCCTGTAACATGATACTTAAAGCTGTCGCGATTTGTTTGCATTCATCTCAAACAAATTAACAAAACCAGACTCTGGCCTGGTAAACACCAGATAATACCAGGGAGAGTCATTAAACCAGATAAACGCCACTAAAGCAGTGAAATCTGTGTTGTTACATAGCATTTATAATTTTAAAAGTAACACCGAACACTATTAAGATTGAATGATATTGATTACAACATAGAGTTTTCAATTCTATGTGTTTAATTTAATGGGGATTGGTCAGTGTTAGTGTTCAATGATTGCTATTTCATTTATGTTTTCGAAATAAGTTTTGACACGTATTGTTCGTCGTAATATCGAATTTGTATTATATATTTTTTATGTATGTCATGCACAGCAGCAATGAGAAAATAAAACACATGAACAATTCATCAATCACAGCTTTTGTTATTGAACTAATGATCATTTCTGGGTCTTACAGATCAATTAGGTTCGCGTCTTTAATGTGGATATGTGCTTTCACATATCCACATTAAGGGTTTAAAGCAAAATTTTTGATTCTATGAAATATCAACTTAAACCCTTTAACTATTGACCACAGAAATACGATTTTTTTTTGATCAACCTGTATGAAATTTCCAGGTTTACATATCAACTCTTTCTTTCTTTTCCCTGTGATGGGCAACAACACATGGATCAATCAGACAAGAATGGCATTTAAACATGTTGATTAATTTAGTAGTAAAATTATGTATTTACATGCAATCAGAAAATATTGACACAGGTTATCTTACTGCAACTGCATATAATTATTTACTTGTGTTTTAGTAGAAGCATCAATCAAAGCTCAATGTGATTCATATCAATAATCTACATTTAATAAAATGTTTATAAGTTACAAAATAAGTGTTAATGTAGATTATAAAAATAAACTATTTAAATTTTTTTTAGCATTTTAACATTCTAGGAAAACCGCCACCAACATGTAGATATGTTTTTTATGGTTTGGTGAACCATACAAACACGGCTATGTGGGCTATAGCCTTTATTGAGGTCATAAGTGTGACATAGACATAGAAAAACTTTGTAATTGTCTGCTCTTTTCTTTGTAAATGTTGCCAAAAGTTTAATAGTATGTTTAAAAAAGAAAAAAAAATGAAACAATCAAAAATACCCCATCTATAGGCTCACAGCTAGTTAAAAAAGGCTCCTAAGGCATTGTACCAAGAATGCTGGCGGACGTTATGCGAGGAAGCCGTTAAAACTAAAGTTTTATTTCACTGTAACCTACCTTAGGCTCGTGCGTGTCCCACAGCGCCGGCACGAACTCGTCCACGTTGCTGTACGTGACGGGCAGCTCCAGCGCCACCAGCTCCACGTTATGCTCTTTCTCCAGCGCCGTCTTGTCCATCAGCTTCACTGCCTCCCAGCTCGCGTTCACCGGGTGGCCCACGAACGGCCCGAACCCCGTCACTAACACTATCGGCTTGAATAAGTCCAAGTCGTTACACATTTTACTACACCTCTCTGTGATTATATGAATATTTAAATGCAGAGATGAAGATAAATAGCTGATTGTACTCAGTGTTTTGACGTCTAATTGGCTAATGATAAGAGTTGTCAGGAATGTCAGGTGATAAGCGGTGGGGGTAGGTTGGCAGCACTGGATGTTATTGCCATATATGAAAAAAGTAGAATACACATGGCCGGCAACGTGAATCGCTAAGAAAGGTGTAAGTGTGGAACAGTCTCGATCCATCACCTGTCAATTGTCATTCTAGTTTCTATTCAATTCATTCGTTCATTTTGAAATGAACTGAACGTAGTCCTTGATATTTTCATGGCGCGTTTTAATTTTTATTATATGATGTGGTTATTAAGTTAACATTAAAATTACTAATTTATTGTAGTTATAGATACAGTTTTAGTTATCCGTAGTACTATTACCAAATTGACGGTGGGCAGTTTAATGCCGCAGTGTTTACTCAGTTTTAGGTTATGTTAGGGTCGAATCCATATTTTATAAAGAGACCTTATTTATAATGACGGAGGGCGAGTCTAGTAACAATACGCGGACGGTGGCGGTGCCGTGCCCGTTCGTGAAGAGGAAAGTAGAATGCGTCGGAGCGGCGTTCCTGAGATACTTCAATATCAAATGCCACGGCGAGGATGCTTTGTTCGAAACGTCCATCGCCAACGAGAAATCGGAGGAAGTGGTATTCGACGACGACGTCGAGTACCTGCGGAGCCTAGACCCTAAGGAATGGAAGCAGCAGGACCATTATGCGGTGCTGGGCATGAAACAGCTGCGCTACAGAGCCACCGACGACGACATCAAGCGCGCGTACAGGCAGAAGGTGCTGCGCCACCACCCCGACAAGCGCAAGGCGCAGGGCGAGGACGTGCGCAGCGACGACGACTACTTCACATGCATCACCAAGGCGTACGAAACGCTCGGCACGCCCGCCAAGCGCCGCTCCTACGACTCCGTGGACCCCGAGTTTGACGACACCGTGCCGACGGCCAGCGACGTCAAGAAGGAGGGCTTCTACAAGACCTTCACCAAGCTGTTCGAGCAGAACGCGCGCTGGTCGGAGAAGCGCAACGTGCCGCTGCTGGGGGACGAGGACAGCCCGCGCGAGGCGGTGGAGCGGTTCTACGCGTTCTGGTACGAGTTCGACTCGTGGCGCGAGTTCTCGTACCTGGACGAGGAGGAGAAGGAGCGCGGGCAGGACCGCGAGGAGCGGCGCTGGATCGAGAAGCAGAACAAGGCGGCGCGCGCCAAGCTGAAGAAGGAGGAGATGGCGCGCGTGCGCTCGCTGGTGGACCTGGCGTACGCGCACGACCCGCGCGTGCAGCGCTTCAAGCAGGACGACAAGGATCGCAAGCTGGCCGCCAAGCGCGCCCGACAGGTAACCTTTTATACTTCAAGTATCTTAACACAACGCTACCTTCACTATTTCATTTCATAGAGATTTCATAGAAATTGTCCAGTGTGTTCCAAACTGATAACAGGTGGGCGAATCCACTCCAACTGTGATATGGTTGGAGTGGCCATAGTCATGCTCATTTAAGCGTTGTGCCTGTGGTGTTAAAGGGCATTTACTAGGCATATTGGTAGAATTCAATAAAATCTTAAAACAAAATTTACAATTAATAACTGACTGTTGAACAATGGGTCAAAATAATAACAAGATGTTAGTTGATCTGCTGAGGTACATACTTCAATTATTATTATTATCAACATGTAAGTCAAGACAGGGATCTTGCTTTTGTAGCTGAAATATGGTGCATCATGTTGTCTGTTAGGGCTCTCTGTGTTCTGTGATGATGGTGCAACTGGCAAAAAACCAGAAACTCAACAAAAAAAAATCTTTTTGAGTGTCTGGTATGGTATATGGTATGGCCATTTGATCTATTGTAATAGTTAATAAATGTTTGAGCCTCTTCACCCCAATTAAGACATAATAATTAATAACAGAAACAAGCATTCGAAATTTGCGAATTTAGATTCCTAGTAGGCTTTCTGGTTTAAGTGGCAATCTGCAGTGCTACCGCAAAAACTATATTCGCAAATCTCGGATGATTATCTTTGTCACCCTCATAAATGCCTCTCATAAATTGGACTAAAAGAAAAAGATGCACAAAATATAGCAACTTAGATGTTTGTGATACTGGGCCTGGAACCCTAGTGAGTACTTGAAATAGGTATTTATTACAAACACTAATTAATCAACAACATTGTAATCCTTTGATTGTCTCTCCTTTAGTCAATAGTTACCAACTTGTGTGCATACAAGTGTGTTTGTCACTTTAAGATAGAACATCAAATGGTTTCTATGCTAATTAAAGTTCATTCAATAAATAAGGGCTGGAGCCCCTAACTTTGATTAAGAAAATTTCCTTTTATTTTTTCAGCCTAATATAGTAACTGAGACCTGGCATTTTATATTATATCCCAACAGTTATCAAGATCCAATATGAGTTTTGTCACATCAAATATGTTTGTTGTGATTACTATTCAACATGCTGTCCAGCTGATTGAAGCATTAATATAATAATGATTGTGCTAGCAGGGTTGTGGACCTTGTGGTGTCGGTACACAAAACATGTTCTTACATGTATCCTATATATGGAATGTTGCTTAAATTGATGACTCACCACTGATAAGGAGGTTCTTGGAACAATGTGCAACAAACAACCTAGCTGATAGAGGAACTAAGCACTCTATGCATTTTGGATGCACCTAACTGCTATGAGGAAGAGCAGAAATAAACTGTTAAGTCAATTTTTTTTAGTTGCAAGAAATATTTATAGGTAACTTCTTAGTCCAGGTAACAAATATGAAATTATCCGAGCTCTGCTTACCTACTGAAGACTTCCTTAAACTAGAAGTTCTTAATTAAATATATATCTATATGTCCTACAACAATATGGAAATCTATTATTATTAAAATAATTTGTCTTTATAGAAAATAATTGTAAACTTAAATATTAAGCTTCATTCAAAGCAAGGTTGTCTGCCCTGCGACCATGAATGCTGCTAAAAGGTTTGAAATGAGATGAAGTTTAAATTGGTTGTATTGGTTTTAACATTTATTTGTGTATTACAATTTAACTGCTTCCATTTTTTTTATTAAGTATGTTTTAGGAATATGGAACAGTATCTGTGTTAGTGGTGTTGGAGGCACAATGAAGAAAATGTAATTACTAACATTATTACAACCCTTTATTGTGACTGTTGTTTGTTGACCGTAATAAATAAATTAAAACAATCTCCACAGGCACTCGTGGGTGTATCCATACTGCCATACATTTTAATCCTGAACTGACAAAGGCTTATGAAATATCTTTTATTTATATACTTATATGACAGGACACAATCAAAATGTGATGAAACTAGGCAATATTTTGACGACCGGTCTGGCCTAGTAGGTATTAGTGACCCTGCCTATGAAGCCGATGGTCCTGGGTTCAATGCCCAGTCAGGGCATTTATTTGTGTGATGAGTACAGATATTTGTTCCTGAGCTTGCTGTAGGACTAGGGCAATTTGATTTTACATTTGATTATGATCTTACAAGATGGTCCCGAAATATTTATTTATTTATATGAATATAACTTGGCACAGTAGGTCACCTACCCTCCATCGCCCAACAGAATCTCAAGCACTCTGCGCACTGCCAGCCATCGTAACGTGTTATGATTTGTTACATTCCAGGATGCCGTGCAAGCCAAGAAGGCTGAAGAGGAGCGGCTGATGAAGGAAGCGCTGGCTGCCAAGCAGAAGGCGGAGGAGGCGGAGCGCGCGCGCGTGGAGGCGGCGCGCGCCGAGCGCGAGCAGGGCAAGAAGCTGCTGCGGAAGGTAGGACCCTGGCCCTCGTGCTGGCCGCGCTTGTGTACACCTGTTGATATGGCCTTGTAGTATAACCCCTAGGAGGATATAACCAATAAGGAGTAGCCATTTACGGGTCTTTATCGTCGATTAAGTCCAAAAAAACTGAAACATGTGCTCTCCGTCCCTTCTGAATAACTTAAAAATGGGGTTTCATAATCATAAGTACTTACAACGCTGGTCAGTTTTGTATGAAAAAAAAAATCTTTAAATGAAAACTCTATTTTAATCTGATATTTTATGTTCTATTGACTTACTATCGATGTCAAAAATATGTTTACACTTTTGCACCTTATTACAAAATTACTTTGAGAATTAAAATTCTTTATTTATTTCTAAAGTACAATTTTTTACTGACCTCTACGCTAGGCAAGCCTGTCCCGTGGAGGAGAGATAATCTATATTACGTACGGAGCACCCAGTTTACATTATATAATAATCAGACTTGAGTACAAAACTGACGGCAACTACGGAACCCTACAGATTCATGCAAAGTTACAGTTGAGTTCCCCAAGCGAGGTTTATTGAGTTTTTTTTTAATGGGCCTCCACTTTTATATTGACTAGGGTTGATACAAAAATCTGTCCTTCAGGAACGCAAAGCCCTGCGAGACACGTGCAAAGCGCACAAGTACTACGCGGCGTCGGACGAGGAGGCCGTGGCGCACATGTCCGCCGTGGAGCAGCTGTGCGAGAGCCTCAAGCTGCCGGAGCTGCAGCAGCTCGTGCGGCAGCTGGAGGCCGGCGGCCGCGACGCCTTCCTCACCTGCCTGCGCGAGGCCCAGCTGCGGCTCGAGCGCGAGCGGCAGGCGCTCCTCGAGACCAAGAAAGCAGAAGAACAGAAGGTCAAGAAAGACCTAGTATCCAAACTCCCCGTAGAGTGGACGCAGGACATGACGCAACTCCTCATCAAAGCCGTCAACCTGTTCCCCGCCGGCACCGGCCAGCGCTGGGACGTCGTCGCCAACTTCCTCAACCAGCACGGCAGCTTCCCCGACGAGCGCCGCTTCAACGCCAAGGAAGTGCTCGCCAAGGCGAAAGACCTCCAAAGCTCAGATTTCTCCAAGAGCAGCCTCAAGAAGGCCGCGAACGAGGAAGCCTTCGACACGTTCGAGAAGGAAAAGAAGAAGGCGGTGAGCGGAGTCGACGACAACAGCATATCGAAGAGCGACAGCGGGACGAAGCTGGTGAACGGCACGGCCAAGCCGAAGATGAACGGAGACGCGGGCAAGGAGGCGAGGGAGGTGCGGGAGTGGACCAAGACGGAGCAGGAGCTGCTGGAGCAGGCCATCAAGACGTTCCCGGCCAGCGTGTCGGAGCGCTGGGACAAGATCGCGGCCTGCGTGCCCGACCGCTCCAGGAAGGACTGCATGAAGCGCTACAAGGAGCTGGTGGAGCTCGTCAAGGCCAAGAAGCAGGCCGCCAACCTGCCCAAATAACGTTAGTGTCGCCTAGTTCTCTATCAAATTGTAAAATACATATTTTTATGGGATTGAAGTGATTTTTAGATTTCGAAATTCCCCAAACTCTAAAAATGCTGTTTATTGCGAGCAGATTGCGATATTTACATTGAGAATAAATATGACGCTATTGACGCTACAAACCACATGTATGTGAATGTCGACTTGATACCTCTTCGCGCTGGCTAGAACGAGTCCTGGGATACGCTGTCTTTAGTCATCAGGGTCTGATGTAACCATACCCTTCAAGGGCCATCGTCAACGCTCACGTGACACCGCTAGCATTGCGATTATTTTTATCAATCTTGATTGAGGTACAATTATTTTAATAAATGATTTTGTTACCAAACAAAACGGCTCTTTAGTTTATTAACCCTTTGAATGCTGAGAACCCTTACTTGACTGACATGACTCGAGCGACCACTCGGCAGGCCTACCGGGAACATAGAAACTTGAAAACCTCCAGCATCTCTCTCTTCTACTCAGAAACAATCGTTCGAAATTTATGATTATCGAATTTTGCGGTAGCGCTCCAGGTTGTTCCACTTAAATTGTATATAATTATGACTGATAGATTTCGACTATTTTTAACCCTTTGACCGCCATCGTCTCATATATGAGACAAAGTGACAACGTAAATGACACCGTCATATATTATGACAAGAGTTCAAAATTGAACTTTACATTTTTGACGTTCGGCGGTCAAAAGGTTAATAAATAGGTCTACTATCGTCGGTTAACGCATTATCGCCGTGTCTTGAGGTTATTTAAAATCAAACACTGGTAGAAATCAAAACGAATTAAGTGCGCGACGGGCCGGCGAACCGAACGGCCACTCAGCACTCTTAGTGCTTGAAAATGGAGGCCTATGTTCTCTAAAACACACAATGATCACAATGATCTTGTCACACTCTTATTCTCTTAACTGTAAAGTCGTGTTATGGTCATTTTAAATAGTAAGGTAGCTGGCGGCTTCCTCGCACAACGTATCAGCATTGCGATACGAGGAAATGCCGCCAGCATCCTTGGTAGGTACAATGTCTCAAGGGCTTTTTTACATTTCATGTTGTAAATAATTAATAAGTACTCGTAATAATAATTACTTATTGTAAATAAAGAATGTAAGTTTATTGAGAAAAAAATACTATGGTATCGACTTGCAATCCGGGGGTCGTAGGTTCGAACCCCGGCTTGTACAATGCAATGAGTTTTTCGGTATGTACGAAATATCATTTGATATTTACCTGTCGCATTTAGTGAACGAAAACATCGTGAGGAAACCGGACTACGAGTAATCCCAATAAGGCCTAGTTTACCCTCTGGGTTGGAAGGTCAGATTGTAGTTTCTTAAAACTAGTGCCTACGCCAAATCCTGGGATTAGTTTCCAAGCGGACCCCAGGCTCCCATGAGCCGTGGCAAAATGCCGGGACAACGCGAGGAAGATGATGATGGTATTTTTATTTAATATATGGTATTTTTAATCTCAGCCGCTTTGCAACTTCTGCTGATGACTGTACAACAGAATATTAAATAATCATAACGGGCTACAATTTACATCATCATCTCAGCCATAAGACGTCCACTGCTGAACATAGGCCTCCCCCTTGGATCTCCGCATGTACCGGTTGGAAGCAACCAGCATCCAGCGTCTTCCGGCGACCTTAATGAGGTCGTCTGTCCATCTTGTGGACGTCCTACGCTGCGCTTGCTAGTCCGTGGTCTCCACTAGAGCACTTTTCGACCCCATCTGCCGTCTTCTCTGCGTGGCCTGCCCATTGCCACTTCAGCTTGCTAACCCGGTGGGCTATGTCGGTGACTTTAGTTCGCCTACGGATCTCCTCATTTCTGAGTCGATCTCGTAGTGAAATTCCGAGCATAGCTCTCCATAGCTCGTTGAGCGACTTTGAGCCTTGAGATGAGGCCGATAGTGAAAGACCACGTTTCGGAGCCGTAAGTCATCACTGGTAACACACATTGGTTAAAGACTTTCGTCTTGAGGCACTGAGGTATGTCGGACGAAAAGACATTACGTAGTTTCCCGAACGCTGCCCAACCGAGTTGGATTCGGCGGTTTACCTCTTTCTCGAAGTTGGACCTACCTAATTGGACTACTTGTCCTAGGTAGATATACGAGTCAACAACTTCGAGTACCGAGTTCCCAACAAAGACTGGGGTGGGCACAACATTGGCATTTGACATTAATTTCGTCTTGTTCATTTTCAAGCCCACCCGTTGTGAAACTCGGTTGAGGTCATCGAGCATCATGCTGAGTTCCCCCATCGACTTTGCCATGACTACGATATCGTCGGCAAATCGAAGGTGAGTGATGTATTCGCCGTTGATGTTGATGCCACGCCCTTGCCATTCCAGGAGCTTGAAGGCGTCTTCCATTACGGCAGTAAACAGTTTTGGAGATTTACATACATATTGAGACAATTTACATACATATTGAGTAATATTGTCACATTGAAAATGACTACTCGAAGCAAGGAATTTTTAATATATCTATGACTCGAAGTTCTAAGTATATAATCATGCGCAGGCCAAATCGTCGCGACGTCAGAGTCCATAACGATATTCGTAAATTTAGGGCATCTTTCTCTTTTACCCCAATTAAGACGTCAAAACAGTGACAGAGACAATCGTCCGAAATTTACGAATATCTTTTTTGGCGGTAGCGCCTCAGTTTTACAGCGACATTCTTTTGACAAATGCCGTAGTGTAGGTATTTCCTGGAGCTGAGCGGTCAAAGGGTTTAGGGTTTCCCAAAAGTGATGCCAGATTTAAGTTTGCGTTCTATTTACAACAAACTAGTTACGCTACTATTGCTTTGTTCTTACACGCCCTTGGAGCCATGGCCATGACTCATGCGCTAAGATATTACATAAGTTATTAAAGCGTATGCCTTCCTCTAACGTACTTAACGTCTTTGTTTTATCTAACTTAAATGTCATTTATTTATTATACATATACAACAATTACAATATTTTATTAACTACTCCATCATTTTATTTATTAGGAGCACAGAACAGAAACATAATTAAAATAGGAAATAATTAAAAAACAAAATGAAATTAAACTAAACCTATTTATAAATAAAAAATATCTCCTAGATCGCTACCAATGGGTAGTGTGCCTAGAAGGCTGGCAGCATTGCCACGTTGTATGGCAATGCTTATTCGCTGAGCGAAATACTGGCCAGCCCTCTGGTCACCTGTGGCTTCGATCAGGCGGGACGCTAGGTTTAGCTTAGATTTAACTTAGTTTATCGAACTTAGATAGGTCGGTAACAAATGACCAAGGTCCACCTAGCATGTTTTTTGGCTTTGAAATTTGCCTCTACGGCTCTGCCTATAATGCCTATTGTAAATTGTAAACTTACAATATACCTTTACCTACCAGACAATTGTTGATTCTTGCATCAAACAATAACCTTCAAAAAATATTTCTAAAAAACAGAAAGGAATAAAAAAGGGATAGGGATCGGATCCGGGTATGTCCTTAAACTACGTCCAACAATGAGAGGTAGGGCACAGCGAAGTACCATCACGCTTGAGTCCGGAGAAGTCCAACTGGGCAAGTACCTACTCCTTACAGAAGACCACAGCCATAATAGTACTGCTACCTTTCAGGTATGTAATGTTGTGTTCCTGATGGTGAGTAAGGCTCCCAGAGCTCCAACCCCCCTTATGGTCGGCAACGCGCTTGTGACTCCCCTGGTGTTACGTGTGCCCATAGGCGACGGTAATTGGTTACCATCAGGCAATCCGTCTGCTCGTTTGCCACCTTTTGTCATAAAAAAAATAGCCACAGTTTTGAACACTATTAGCAGTATACTTACTACAAAAAATATAATATGGACCATTTGAAAAAAAACTTATTAAGGTACCCAATTGTAAACTTACAATATATGTGCTTTCACCTACCAGAAAATGGTTGACCCTTGCATCAAGTAATAACCTTCAAATACAATACGATGGACTTGGTTCAGTATTCGTGTGTTTAGGGCGATACTCGCTGGAGCGTGCAGTGATTGCACTGCATAGCGCCGGTCATGAGGTACTTAGGGCCTTCGTATAAAAAGGGCTCGCATCGCAGGTCAGAGGTCGCCGCGGACACGCGACGTGGTCCCGGACGTCTCGGAGCGGCGCGGGACATATTATCCCTACTGACTCCTTGCGACAGGTTTTGTCTGGATAAGCCCAACTGGGAAAGTACCTCCTCCTTACAGAAGACCACTGCCATAATAGCACTGCTACCTTTCAGGTATGTAGTGTTTTGTTCTTGATGGTAAGTAAGGTTCAGAGCTCCAACTCCCCTTAAAGGTCGATAACGCGCCTGTGACTCCTGGTGTTGCGGGTGGTAAATGCTTACCATCAGGCAATCCGTCTGCTCGTTTGCCACCTTATGTCATAAAAAAAAAAGGTAGTCACGTAGGGCAGGCAGGTGTTGAGCCATTGTGTTAGTAATTTAGCCGCGTAATGAAGAACCGATGTCTGCCAGATGTGTTGTGTCACCGATTTGCATCACACGGCTAATAGTTACGATAAGAAACTTTATTGCTTTCATGTATTAGTCAAGTCAATGCATTCAACAATCCCTTTTTGCCTTTTGCCTACCACGAACTTCGAAAATTTCGAACAATTATTTCTGTCACTATAATGAATTACGTTTTGATTGGAGTAAAAGAGAAAGGTGCCCGAAATTTACGAACTTCGGTTTCTGTACAGTAGAAGGTGGTAGAAGTGTGTAAGAGAAAAACAAGGCTCTCCGGCCATGGGCCATGGGTTTTACATCAAATATATAAACTCAAGCAATTAAATCTTATACTACTTTATAAAAAATATGTTTTAGGTAAAGCAAACATATAAAAATAATACTTTATTTTGGGAAAATCTTTACACGAAATCTATGTATATATCTTCGTATTCACAGCTGACGCCCTCACCAGCGAACCAAACCAACACGGTCAAGGGATATTCAAATCCTGCCTCTAATACCGGTGCCATCTTTTTCAATGTATAGTTCACCAGAAGCTGTTGACAGCAGCTACATAATGAGCACTAGGTGGTAACCGGCGCGACACGAGTCGTTTAGCACGGCGCGGCGGGCCGGTATCAAGGCCGCGGTAATGGCCCTCCGACCATCATGTGTTATTTGTCCACTTTCTACTCAGTTCATGTATATCATGTAAAGACATATACAAACTACGTTCCATCTTTTACTGTTGCGCGGTGAGGTTTGAGAAAAAAAAAGCTATCGGCTTACCCGCGTGATGGCAACAGCGTCTCAACCAGCCGGCACAGTATTAGATGGAGATGTAGTGTAGGGACGCCCGGCCGGACTCAGGCGGGCTATCGATCGCCTGTTGCAGTCATTCAGCCCCGTTCCCTGTCGATGGAGCTGCAGGTTACTGTTCCGGCTGAGTTCCAACACAGTGCTCCTCAAATCTTTCAATCTTCCTGCAGAACAGAAGGATATCCTTTAAGTTGATGTCCTTTAGTTCGCTTTCCTCCAAGATATCGCTACCAAATATTTTGTGTCGCATCGATGCGTACATGCCGCATTCGGTTATGACATGTTTGCTTGTTTCCTCCTTCCCACAGTGTGGGCGGGAGGCGCTTTCAGTCTTACCTATTACCTTGAGGTGTCTGTTTAACGAGTTGTGTCCCGTAATGACCCCCTCAGTAATTTTAGACCGGACTTACCTAGTTTCAAGAGATACCTGGTTCTCCTGGCATCCATTCTCTTCAAGAACATCTTCGACTGTCTATATTCAGGCTCTTCTTCCCATTGTCTATTTGCTTTTTCCTCTTTTAGTCTAGGCGCAGTATTAAGGCTGACCGCCATCGCCAGTAACCGGGTATTTTGGACCCGGGTATGTCCTTAAACTACATCCAACAATGAGAGGTGGGGCACAGCGACGACCATCACGCTTGAATCTGGGGCAGCCCAACTGGGGAAGTACCTCCTCCTTACAGAAGACCACAGCCATAATAGCACTGCTACCTTTCAGGTATGTAGTGTTGTGTTCCTGATGGTGAGTAAGGTTAGGTAAAAAAAAAAGAATTTCGCTATCCATTTTTTTTTTTTTTTATGACATAGGCGGCAAACGAGCAGACGGATTGCCTGATGGTAAGCAATTACCGTCGCCCATGGGCACCCGCAACACCAGAAGTCACAAGCGCGTTGCCGGCCTTTAAGGGGTTGGAGCTCTGGGAACCTTACTCACCTTCAGGAACACAACACTGCATACCTGTAAGGTAGCAGTGCTATTATGGCTGTGGTCTTCTGTAAGGAGGAGGTACTTCCCCAGTTGGGCTGCCCCAGATTCAAGCGTAATCTTTTAAGCGTAAGCTTTTTGATAAGGCCCTCCTCCCATACTAAAATAGACACGAAGGTAGACACCTTCCTATCCCTGTGTTGGAAGTAGGTATTAGTAGTTGTTTACATTGCAAATAGTCGCTCCAGAAACCTACCTGAAATTAGACGCATGGCATCCTCGATTTCAACATTAAACTATTCTGCATATGGATTCATAATAGTGTTAATAATTATAAACTTATGGTTATTTGAGGAGTAGTAATCGGCAGAGACAAGGTGTGTGACTCTGTGGTGTCAGCTCATTCGTGACCATGTTGACCGTGACTGCGCATACATTATAACCCGCGTGTGTGCGATGCTCGGACGTAATCCGAGATCAATGATGGATTGAGGCACAATCGCAGAGAAAGTGCGTCCCCGGGCCCCGCCGCACTTCCGCGATCCGGCGTCTGTCGACAGATTTCGCGACTTGCACTCAATTACCGAGTATTATTTAAATTATAAGGGCGAATCAACTTCTACACCGACGCAATGTGTCCGCATACTTGAAACTAAAAAAATATTTCTCGGAACTCCAGAGACAGAAAATGTCGGTCTAAAAGTTGATTCGCCAATAAACTAGGGGCTGGATAGTTGCGCAAGCTTAACTAATCACTGCATACTTCCTAGTTGCATTTTATTATCGATGTTGTAGTCATCGTTATATATATATAGATAGTATACACGCAGTGACCAAATTTATCGTAATCGTAAAACATATTATATAAAGTAACTGTTATTTGCTGTTATATAAAGATCTGTAGGCACCGAAACATTTAATACCTACCGTAAAGTAGGGATTGCGATTAAGTTTGCATAAAATAAAATTTTATCGAGTTTTGAATGTTAGATGTAGTGCAATGTTAAGTATAGGTGCAGCAACCATAGAGCAACGTAGAGGTCATAGATATGTATACATCTTTTCACCTTGCAGCAACGCAGCTAGGAGTGTCAACAAAATAAAGTTACGGAGTCTCCAGTCACTTAGGTTTGTACATTATGGCCCACCGGTGGGTCAACGAGATGGCCATGCGATGGTTGACGCCACTACACGAGTGAGACATCTAACGATCACAACTGAATTTGTGATAGTAACGACTGTTTTGACCGATACCGCGACCATCGCCTTCACTCCGCGCCACCACTACATCTCTACACACGCAGCACGCATATTAGTGGACCTGGCCCGGTACCGCGAACGTCGAAGTTCGTATATTACGGGCATCTTTCTCTTTTACTCCAATTAAGGGTGTCATTAGAGTGACAGAGCAATCGTCCGAAATTTACGAATATCGTTGTTCGCAGTAGCGCCGCAACGTGCTTGGCCATCATCGAGAGGAGCCATAACGTTAACAACTAAAATGCCTCTGAGATTTTTTTGTAGTATTTTGAGGGGAGATTCTGAATACGATTTACTAAAGTATAAAAAAAAGACTTATTGCTTCTGTTACAAACAGATTTTATATATATAATTGTCATTTATAATCAATCGTATAAAATAACTAAAATACAATCTCTAAAAATCTTCATTGGGTTTATCTCAGATAATCATCAATCCAAACAAGAAATTACAAATTAGTAAGTAAATAAACACATCTTGTGAAGTTTAATTTGACATATCGTAAGTACCTAATACTTACCTAAATAAAATAACACCCTGTGTTTATAAATCAAAATCAGAATATTCTTTTGCATAATTGTATAAAGTAAAATACTCACACCTATACGTAGTGTAGGGACCTACATGTGACACGCAAAAATTGTACAGTCGAGGTCATAGATATATATACAACTATTCACCTTGCAGCAACGGAGGCTGCGTGTGTATATGTCTGTGCTCATGATTGTACAATTCTGGACTGACATACTAGGCCAAGTATATCTAGCTGGAAGGTAAGGTCAATGTGGCTACGACCGGCATACTATATTTTTAAGGGAAGTCCGTCATATGAAACTAAATACCTATGAGATAATGAAGGAAATTGGTTGGTAGACGGTCTTTCCAGATAGACGGTCTTATCCACATTGACCTTACATACTTTTGACTTCGACTTATTTTCCACTGTCCAGCCCTTTGAGGCGGACTGTACGCATTAGGCAGCAGGACCGGTACCGCGAACATCGAAGTTCGTATATTTCGAGCATCTTTCCCTTTTACTCCAATAAAGGCGATATGAGAGTGTCAGAGACAATCGTCCGAAATTTACGAATATCCTTGTTCACGGTAGCGCCGCTGTTCTCCCGGCGACGACAAGCGACGATCGTCTTCTATCGTTCTAGTGAACGTAGTCGAGGGCCATCCTCGCCGCCGTCAGACTGCCGGCTTGCAGGTATCGCAGTATTCTAACCACCATAATATCTACACCTTATTTTTAATTATTGAGTAAGTAATAAATAATCGAGTTTGGTTCGGTTCCGTTAAGGCACATCAAAGGCCAAAGATTGCAATTAAAGCTTATTCATTAATTGTTGGAGTCGTGTGACGATAGAGAGAGACGGCTATAGATGATCAAGGGTAAGGCGAGTTTACACTGTATTTTTAGGACTCTTTGATCGTCGGACGGCACATGACATGAGCCTTGTGTAAATTTGCCCAAATACAATAAATCAATAATATACTTTGTCTAGTATTTATTATATAATTTGTGAAGTACTGTATAACTTTGCAATACATGAGGGCGAGTGGCTTTCTCTTATTTCTATAGTTTATAATTTTTAATAATTGTTCTTTGGAATTAGAAGATAGTTAACAAGGCAAACACGCATGCTACAACCGTCTCATTTCGTCGCACGAGTTACAATTATCAATCATCATCCAAAGAATGCTAAAATCTAATCTATCTATAGAAAATAAAACTAAGTATTAAAAACAAAAATCAACTTAAAAATTATTTTTGACCATTATATAAAAATACAAATAGGTAGAAGGAATACAAAATATACGAAGACTAGCAACTTACAATAATTAAAGTATGAGCTACCGCCTCCCACCGACTCTTCATACCACACACAGCTCCATATCCATACCATTGCGTCTGGAGCAGGTTTCATTTAAAGGGTCAACGGGTTAAAATGAACACATTCCAGACTGCCCGTATCCACGTAGTGTCAGTAACCTAGGTTCTTGAGTGAACCTGGCTAATGTTGGAAGAGAGATGCCTTTACAGCAAGACATTATAGGCTAACAAATATACTAAAAACATTCGAATTCAAAATAGAAATAGCCTACATAATTGTTTAGGGACAGCGGCGTTTTCCTGGCGATTCCATAGTAATCAGCACGACGCGTAAACGCGGCGTCTCCGCAAGTCCGCAGCGTGCAATTGTTTATGGAATAGTCGAGGAAAAGCGGGACAGAAACGCTAGTGTTTCCGCGCTGTCCGTCTTCCGTCTGTCCGTCATATCTAAAATGACTCTAAAAAAGTTTGCTATCTAGGTTGTGTCCTGATTGCATTCTGATTAAACACTCGATAATGGTTTCCGTAAACGACATTTCGTAACATACTCGTATCGACATTACACAATAGTAATTAATACCTATATAGAGTATGCACAAGCATATTTACATATACATTATTTGTCTTGTAACCCTGCCTGTGTCCACTAAACAAGGCCATGAGAACATTCGGTCACTTCCACACATTACATAATACACATATTTAATAGCTATATAAATATTCACATATGATATGTTTATAGGTGTATAAAAGATATCAAAACACTGCATTAAATACTATACTGGATGGAATGGCTCAGGAACTATCATACATAATCTTCTACAATACATGTATCTTGATACCTACATCATTTTTCAAGAAACACTACATACATGATGTACCATGGTACCAAGGTACATACATGTACAGTCAGCAGCAGAAGTAGCTAAGCATTTGAAGCGTTCAAAATGAGGTCAACACATCTCTATTGTCAAGAGAATAAGAACGCGTGTAGGTCATTTTGAAAAGTTCAAATGCTTAGCCACTTTTGCTGCTGACTGTATGTAATCATAAGTCAACCAGTAATGGTCAAATAATACTTTTGGTTGCACTCTGTCACCAAATACTACAATCAAAATCGAATGTTCATACATATCAGTCTTAATAATTTAACCCCTTAGAAAAAACCAATATCAAATACTGAGATTACAAATTAAATATTAGTATCTTGTACGTTATTATTTTGTTTTGCATTGAGTTCAATAATAAGAGTATAGATATTATTATAATATTATAATAAATACAATAGAGAGATAAACAACATTGCATGTAGAGAGACTACTTGAGTACCAATATTTAATAAGAGATTCTGAGACGAGAACTTTAGAAAGCTCTCTTATTGTGATAAATATGTTAATACACAGTATCTGTACCTACTTTGATAATTGGAATAATTGACTGCATTGCAATAGATCACGTTTCCATGTTTACAATATGATGGAATGTGTTCACAGCTTATCAGTAAACAAATTCTGTGTAACATTATACACGTAATTATAACATTGGAATGTAACATTCCACAACACTACGCTACAAGGCACATGCTCCTTAAAGTTACAAAATGGCTCATCATTGGTTCAGCAGCTGCTGCCACTCGGTAACACCTACTGCATTACACTTACAATAACACTAAATAAATATCACTTACAGAAAAAGTAAGTTTTAGGGCCATTTCAATGTGTCCCACACTTAACTTATCAGATACGTGTAGTATTCATTATTATCATAATAAAGTAAAGCATTCAGAGATTTAGGATTGACCTAATATTTTGAGCCATTAGTTGAGATTCTTATCTTTATTATAATAGTGATCCTGCTGCCTCACTTGCAAAACTGCTTAACGCATTCACTGCCACCAACACACATGTGCGTTCATTTCCATACATTTTTGGAGGGGGTGGCAGCAAATGTGTTAAAACACAAGCTCGGATAACACAAGTAGACAACTCTACTGTATCTTGCATCCCTTCCTCTTTTTGTGCATCTCAGCTTGCTTACTCTTTTTCTTGGCCAGGCCCTCGGCAGTGATGTCAGAGATCACAGACAACCTCTTGGAGTTGTCCTGGTGGCGTTCTGTGCGCTGCGGGCTTGGCAGGTCCGGGGGAAACGTGGAGCTATACAAGTTGTTATTCTCACTATAGCTGTTTGGAATTATGTGCTGAGGGCTGTCACTAGTCTCCACGGCATAGTGAGATGCCGGTCGGATACTTACTGGGTCAGGAAATCGAGGCTTCTTGCCTGATGTTGGTGGTGGTGGGGGCTGCCTGTGCTGCAGGGATGACATAGCAGAACTGGAGGCAGTGCGATCAGATTCTAAGGACCGTGTATGAACATGTGTCACATTATTAATATTAACTGTGGATGTGCCAGGTTGATCATTGTAGTACTGCTTAGACATCTCCTTAGACTGCAGAGCACTGGCTTTTGATTGTATGTGTTCCTTTTCAAAGGGCTCCACATAGTTCAAATCAGAGTCCACAGATTTGCAGAGCCTTAACCTATTTTCGCGTATCATGTCTCTGGGGTTGCTGTAGGCGTCGCAGAGTGTGGCCTGGTTCGTGTCGGGCGTGTCCACTTGCTGGGCGGCTTGACGCTGCTGTTTCTTTAGCAGAGCTTTCTGGCGAGCTTTCTCCTTGGCTCGCTGCAGCTTCTTGTACTCGCGCTCCTGCAGCAGGCGCGCCAACTCGCCGTCCTGCGCCTCCACGGCGCAGCGCATGTCCGCCAGCAGCACGTCCTGGTCGCGCACCTCGCTGCTCAGCTGCCTCGCCAGCCGAGCATCCCTCTCCTCCTGTTCCAGCCTCAACCGCAGCTCTTCCAGTTCCTCCGGCGACAGCCCGAGCTCCTCCGGGGCTATGCCATCTAATATTTTGGGCGGGGATATGACGGGCGCCGCCCTGGCCGGCTCGGGAGGCACGTGCGAGGAGCTCGGCCGGATGAGGTCGGTGTGGTGCCGGCGCTGCCGCCGCAGGTTGATCTCGGCCATCTCGCGCGCGATCTCGGCGTCCACGTCGGCCTGGCGGCGGCGCGCCAGCTCGCGCAGCCGCGCCTCGTGCTCCAGGCCCTGCTGCTCGCTCAGCGCCACCGGGAAGTCCTCGCGGATCTGCTGGTTGCGGCACCTGTTCTCGCAGAGGTGCGAGGAGATCTCGCGGTCCTGCAGGCGGTGCGCCAGCGCGCCGTCCGCGCGCACCAGCCACTGCTCGCGCAGGTCACCCACACGACCAAGTTTAGGCATCGTGTCGCTCGCTTCAAAACCCGCCATAGAGTATAACTTCACTGAATTATATTTTACTAATCGTGATTTAACTAAACTTAATAAAGTTGTGTATTGATTAGCACTCAACTTGCCATGGCTCTAACAACAATTCCACATTTCCAATCACTATAAAATTCACAACACTGTATAATACCTTTCTCGATCAACTTTCTTCGTTCCGTGAGAGTACGTGGTGGCTTTTTACATTTTATGTGAACTGAGAACAATGGGGTAAGGTTTGATAATCTACATAATAATTAAATTACAGAACTCCAACACACGACGAGGCAATCACGAACGAGCACTCCCCGCCTCGCCTCGAACCCCACTTCACAACAAATTCCTTCATGACAGGTGAATTCCAACTAGTGATGTGAACATCGTGATGTGTTTTACACAATAAATCGATTCAACTATTTTATTAATCTAGGTTGCCAGTTTTCAAAGATCTCTTTGGTCGCTTTTATAAGTTTCGGTCGATTGTCTCTGTCACTCTCATGACGTCTTAATTGGAGTAAATGAGAAAGATGCTCGAAATATACCAACATCGAGGTTCGCGGTACCAGGGCCCTGTTTCATATACGTGACAATGACATGCGACAGGTGACAGGTGACAATTCGACATTTTGATAATTTTTCGTTTCATAAACATTATTTATGACAAATAAGTCGGGGTGGAAAAATTATAATTATGTCAAATTGTCGCGACATTTTGACATATTTCTGTTTCATAAAAATTTTCCCTTGACAGGTGACAGGTGACAATTTGTCGCGAAAAACTTGACATATATGTTTTATGAAATACAAAATTGTAATTACAAGTTGACAAATTTGTAGACTTGTCGTAGATTTCTGACAGGCGAACTCACCTAATGTCAGCGGCCACTTCTCACTAACTAATTACTTATTACCAGTAAAATGGTGCTAACATCGACAGACAATAGTAGCAACAGCGATGAAGAATATTTAGTTCAACCAATACGTCGTCGTCGAGCATTTAGGACAAGGGCAAACTTTACTTTTGATGTGGTTGACTGCACATTTAGAAAAATTTCGAGTTTGTAAAACTGCCGTCGAATATTTAATAATAATAATAGGACAAGAATTACAACACTCAACACGGAGAATTTTTTTTTCGTGCGTTAAGCGCTCACTAAATTTGCCAAACAATATTTCTCGGTTGTCGTGTATATTTTTCATTCATACATTTTAACAAAAATGTATGCTGTGACATATTTGTCGCAATTTACGACAATTATGTCGATTATCGTGACAAAAAAGTCTTGACAATTTTCTTAATTACTGACATTTTAAAACTGACAGTTGTAGACCTTTTTGAAACGGGATTGCCACTGACAATTTTGTCAACTATTTACCTGTCGCCATTGGACATATTTGTCACGTTTATGAAACAGAATTAGTAGCTACAAATCGACAATTTTGTCAAAAACTGACATATTGTCAACTTGTCACGTATATGAAACAGGGCCCAGGCACACCCCGGTAAGTGGCGATCGAATGTATGAAACAAACGCGTTGCTACGCACACAGTCTAAGCTCGTGTAGGTGAGCGCGTACCATGCCTGTGTGAGTACGTTAGTACTCTTTATTATACTGTGACGTCGTCGCGTACTTGCCAGCCGGTAACTGCGAGGTAATACTAGTAACAGACGTTCCGATTTGGCTGGAGCCGACCGTCCGACCACGACCAAGACGGAAAGTTCCAACATTGCTACAGACGTTCCGACGGTTGGCTATCCAGCCGTCAGTACCCTTACCATGAGTTGTGACTTTGACGTTTTCGATAACGAGTATCGAGTTTACTATCTGTGCATCTCGTTCGCACTAAAATGGTACAAGCGAGATGCACAGATAGTAAACTCGATACTCGTTATCGAAAACTTCAATGTCACAACTCATGGTCCCTCACCATCCGTCCCCACAACTGTACCCTACAGTTGTCTTTGCTCTGAATAGTGAACGGCCGTCCTGCCGGCCACCCTTTCAAAACAGGCGATAGCCGCTATAGTTGTGGCAGCTACATTAGTGCCTCTAAAAAATGGGACAAGTCCCACAAACAAGGAGACCTTTTGTATAATTCTAAAATGTTGATTATTATCTCGCGTTCTGTATGCGCATTCATTCCTTCTCCGTCATCCTCCATGTTGACGTCCTGCGTCGGCGGCGTTGCAAATGCGACTGAGCTACTTTTGGTCGGAACAAAGCTTCCAGACGTTCCGTTTTGGTTGGACGGTCGGCTTGTCGGATGCGCCGGCGAGCCGACCACGTCCAACCAGTAATAATAATAATTATGTTGGACCGACCGCCCTACACACTTTCCGTTTTGGTCGTGGTCGGACGGTCGGCTCCAGCCAAATCGGAACGTCTGTTACTAGTATAACCGAGAGCGGGTGGGCGGCACTTTCGGTGGGGGGCAGGGTGTGGCCATACCGTACGTTAGTACTCTTTATTATACTGTGGCCCAGGCCTGTACTGTGAACGTAAACATCAGGTCAGGTTGCATAGATTAATAAGGTTAGTCCATATTACTGGAAACCGAATTTATGCGATTGTATTATATGTGATTATTTGTAAGTAAACGTGGCCGTTACGATAATGATACGCCGTTATCAACTGCAAACTAAAACTGAGGCCTCGCTCTGTCCAGCAGTGGAAGTGCAGTGGAAATAAATAATGATTGACCGAGAAATATTGCTTTTATGTATATGGTTTCCAATTCCATGCCAATTAACCCGTCCTTGTTGGGTGCCCTCAAAGATGGGTCACACAACATTTCAGCAGTATACTGCGTGTATTTTTAATATTACCTCAAACTTTAACCAGACATATAAAATAATTCAGCACACAATGTATCGATACTTTGTCTTACTGGCGATGGCGTGACGTCGTAACTGTCGCTTCAAGTGTATGCAATGCAAATTAATAACGCTATAGTGATTAGCACTAAAGTAAAATTATCTTGCAATATCAGTTCATAGTACGAAGACTTACGTTTGGTTATGGTTTGAGGTGATATTAAATATACTCACAGTATATGTATACATATTATGATATTATATTCTTCGATTCGAGTTCGATACCCATAGTGAATGCAGAGGTGACTTTTCGACATTTAGCTAGATTATGGATATATAATATAAAAGTTAGGGACATTCTATAAATTAAAATTAATAATGTAAGGTTTTGCTACGCTTTTATACGATCGGTTAATTAAATGACAAAACATTAAACGTTATGTTGCTTCTCTGGTGGTGGTCTTAGCGTCGTTTCTTCGATCTTCTGAGTTCCGGGGACATTTGGAATCTTGGAGGTTGTCAGATATTCCATGTTCTAAAAATGTAATAGATCAATTAACAATATTGTCAATGAGTAAAAAAAAAATACTAAATTACATTCTTACAGAAATTAACTGAACCCCACGGTAAGCTCAAGAAAGCTTATATTGTGAGTACTTATCCAACGATATATATAATAATAAACAAATAAATACATATAAAATACCCATGACTCAGGAACAAACATCTGTGCTTATTATTACACAAATAAATGCTCTTATTATTGCTTCGGATTTAAACCCGGACCGTAGGCTTCATAGGCAGAGTCATCCACAATGCCTAACCTGTCGCCACTTTATAGCTATTATTTTGTAATAAAATAGTAACGTTTAATAGTATTTTTTCTAAAGTGTATTATTTTATTACAAAATCATGACTTTTCGAAAAAGATTAAGTAATTTCCTCCAGAACGGCTTCGCTCGCGTGTCACAAATCATATTTATACCACACCACTATTATAATATATATAAACTTGTATTAATTTCACCTTAGCTAAATTGTAGCAAATCTCTTAGGAATAGGTACATGTTTTATTATGTCTACCCGTTTTTTGTACTACAAATAATATTGTAGAGTACTGATCTAACACTTTTAGGGTTTTTGGTTTTTGATAGAACTCGCCTATTCTTCTGGTGAACTCTAAGAGGCCCTTCTTGTTGGCGGTGCAGAAGAACCTTTCCTCGGACATGCGGTGCAGCCAACTAGACAGCCTCGGGAAACTGAACGTACAACAAAAGAAAATCTATAAGTTTCAGGACTTTTGCGGTTAGTACAGCCTGGTAGATAAACCGGGATCAGACCGGGTCTTCAGCCTTTACGAGGGAAATTGCGTAAAATAAAACACTATTGCCAAGAGTAATTCTTGAAAAGTTCTACAAAATATTCTATTTGATAAATCCGCTAGTAGTTTATTGGCCGCGAGCCGCCACCTTTCTGTTTCACGAATACCTAAACCTATGAAAATATAGTATTTAAAATACTGAATTGAATAAGGTATGACGGCTGAGTGTTTTCACTGTTCGAAAGAAGAAGCCCATTTTAGTTGTCAATTCAACAGACTGTTGATACGACAAAGTTTTTTTTTTTTTTTATGACATAGGCGGCAAACGAGCAGACGGATTGCCTGATGGTAAGCAATTACCGTCGCCCATGGGCACCCGCAATACCAGGGGAGTCACAGGCGCGTTGCCGGCCTTTAAGGGGGGTTGGAGCTCTGGGAACCTTACTCACCATCAGGAACACAACACTACATACCTGAAAGTAGCAGTGCTAGTGTGGTCTTCTGTAAGGAGGAGGTACTTCCCCAGTTGGGCTGCCCCAGATTCAAGCGTGATGGTCATCGCTGTGCCCTACCTCTCATTGTTGGACGTAGTTTAAGGACATACCCGGGTCCAAATATAGTATACTATAGTTTCATAACTTGGGAACCAAATAATAAAGTCTTGAAATTATGCTAGCATCACACAGTTCCTGCCCGGATGGAGGAGGTGGTACCTCGTGGTGTCGATAGGCACGAGCACGTCGAGCGTGCTGGCGGTGGCGGCGAGCGAGATGTCGCCGAGCGAGGGCCAGCTGCCGCCGCTGAACCACGCGCGCTTGCGCAGCATCTGCTCCATGTCGGCGTACGCGCATTCTATCTGTTCCTGTGTCTTTTCGTCCACATCGCGCCGCGTACCCTTCAGAATCGGTACCTACAAAATATAAATACATATCATTATTAGAATATGTAAATACATATCATTATTATTGTTTACCTTATTTACTGAATACTGTGCATATCCGCCGTATGATGCCGACTCCGCCGTGTGATGCCGGCTGACTAGAATAGCACCACCCCATCTCCTCCCGCGGGTGTCGTAAGAGGCGACAAAGGGAAAATTCCTACGGACGGGCAGCAGCGTCCGTCAAAACCCAATCTACAGCTACTGCGGTCGCCAACCAAGCCAAAACCTGCCAAGCGTGGCGACTATGGCAACTACGCCATCATATTTGTGGGAGGCCTATGTCCATACGGCTGAAATATACGATGTACTGTGCATATTAGTTGAGCTATCACTAGGGATGAGCAATTTATAATGGACGTGTTAAATGCATGCGTTGCATTAAAAATATGTTTAAAAAAATACTTTGGTAAGGCTTAAATTTAGCTACAAAAAATCTAGGTATCTTTAGGTATTTTAAGTAGTATTATGTAAGTATCATGGTAACCCCTTTATAATAGTATCTTAAATACATTTTTATTACCTTGATTTTGGAATTGATTAAGGATAGAAGGAAAAGTTAAAAGGTATGTCTTACAGATGCCGCCCTGAACTGCGGGTAGAGCACGCTGCTGTCGAAGTGCAGGAACTGGTCGACGGCGGCGCGCGCGCCGGCCTGCTTCGGTAGCAGGTGCTGCCTCAGCTCCGTGCCGTAGCGCGTCGCCAGGTACGTCGTGATGGCGTGGCTGCCAAATGGCCGAGCGTCAACATATCACGTTATATCTAAACACGGCCCATACAGACGGATTGCATGCTAGCAGCTACTTGTATGGGAACTGCACGCCGAAAACATACCAACTGCACGATGACTGCAGAGTTTCTATACCAATTGTTTGGATTGCACCCCGTTTGTATGGGCCACAAAGTCCAGAAAAAAAAACTAATTTATATTACTGCGAAAAATCAAACATCACTAAATTACCTACACTTTGTGACTATTGCTTATTAATTGCATCTAGGGATGTTATACACTCCACTACATTCAGAATAACACTTTTCATATGAATATAGATAATGAAAACTTTAATGCAATTAGTGTGTGAAATTCAGAAGCACTAAAACAGTTATTTTTTGTTAATATTTAGATAGATACGAGGTTTACTTGCATCCAAGTAAATACATTTCTTCATATTGGACTTTATATGTAATTATTATTATTTTACCTGTCGTTCAATATCAATTCTCTATCTTTTAAAATGGGTAGCGTTTGAAGAGGGTTCATCTGCAACGCAAAGTTAAATTTAATTATTATAATTTAAATATATTTTGTAACTGGCTCTATAACCAATATCCAGGTCCTCAGCTCCTAGTGCATTTATTGAATATAAACAGACTCAACCTCGGAGTAAAGAAGGACCCGACCTGCCCTGTGGTCGCCATAGTCTCATATGAGGCCGTTACGATACCTTTTTAAGAACGGTTTGGTGCCGCGAATTCTTACTCATTCAATAAATATGAGTATTTCCTGTGCTTTACCCAGTGGGCTTGGTCAGCGGCAGACAGGTTTACGCGCCGAGCTCTTGATATTGAGGCGGGCGCAACGTGTCCACGCAGGTGGCATCCCATGTCAATGCACATGCCCCGCTGCAAGGCAATAGAGTTCAGCCACGAGTCTCTTGCCATCAGCCGCAGAGACTCTATGGCTCCAGAGGCATCTCTCTGGCTAGGAAAGAGGCGACGAAGAGGAGGCGACCTTACTGAAATCATTAATGGCAGTAGGGGTCCTAATAATGAATTACTGAGGCTAAAATATGAAGATGTAAGCTTTCACTGGGCAATAGTTCATTATTCCACGGATATATTTGGCTTTTAAACAAATAAGTATACAATTTAATAAGTAACATACAGAAATAATTTCTGGACTTTTATGCTCTTCTTTATCCATGTTAATATCCACTTCATGGAGATCAATGTTCAAAGCATCGAGCGCCATCAAGACAGATCGGCACGCCGGGCTGCGGTCTGCCTTCCACAGCGTACAGTGTCTGCAACAGTCGGAACTAGAGAAACACATACAGTCCAAACACTAAGACAATTAGACTACATCATGGATCTAGTATGCTAATGATGTAATGATAATGGTATGGACTAAATATTCACTCACTTTAAATTAGTCACTAGAGGCCTGCTGGATGACGCTCCCATTGTAATCAATTAAGAAAATCTAAATTAACATCATATTTCGGTCAGTTGAGATTACATTTCACTATTTAATTTTTTGTTTAAATTTTCAAATCTTATATGCAGCTTGATTTGAAAATAATTTGTCAAATTACTGATACCTATTCTTCTTTGACATGAAAGGTATTGTAAGAATAATATTGTAATGGCGAGGCGATTGACTCACTAAAGAGGTTGGTGCTTTTTTAAATCTAATAAATATGGAATAGTACAATCGCGTCGAAAATCATAAAGTCAATCCTAAGATGTTAACCAGTCAACTAGCCAGGTAATGAATATTACATTAGGTATCAACACGAGTCCACGAGTTTGTCTTGGTACAAATAAATATGTAGGCGACGCATTGTATAAATATGAAACAAAACATGACACGGGATAAAAGCGGATAATAATATAGGGTTCCCCATATTGATTGCAATTTTAAACTGACTTCAAATTGAAACGATTTACTGTGTTTTATGACATGTCTTTATAGCTACCAAAATTTTACTAAACCTTAATGTTATAATTTATAAATTATAACTTATTTAAAATATAAATAATAATCCCAACGTTTAAAAAAATGAAGATAAATAACAGCAAATCCGGATGTTATGACATAACTAACAAGTTTTTTCGGATCTCATTTATAGTTGGTTTCTATCTATACAAGTTAGTTACTCTATTTATAATTCAAGGATGGCTGGGTAAATTTTAATCACTTTTGGTACCCAGGCAGCTGACAGTTCTGACTTCCTGGATTTATATACAGGCTACTTTTTACCTGACTACCATCTAAAATTACAAAACGTGACTATTAATTGCTATATTTTTTTTTACATTCTGTGCTTTTTTAAGAATTGGTAACTTCAATTATTCCATATTCCGTTTTCTTCGATCGATGTATTACAATTACACGCCATAAATGACTATTGTACGTCCTGAGTACCTAGTTACACAAACCAATAAACATTTCTTGCACATATATTAGCAAACCTCTTGACAAAAATAGTGATGTATTTCTCTTTTTAAATACAATTACATTTTATTACACAAGTAAGAAGAAGCTGGGCAAAAAGTGCCAGTAGTTAACTACAGTAACGTCGGTCATAAAAGTGAACAAAATCGTGGTGTGTACTTATTCTCATCTTTCGTATAAGATTGCAGCACACCACTGTAGACTGCGATTCTAAACTCAAGCTTTATTATAATATGTAATTTGTATAACTACATATGCATGATAAGCTTCTCGGTTTTGTTGTCTGAAGGTATCATTGATCGACTGACCACGCAGGAGTAAAGGTCGTGTCGACTTTTAGTAAAATGGTTTCTTTTATTTCCAATAACCTGTTTCGAGTGATTACACGATACAGCAGTACAAACGTAGCACGGTAAGTTTTAGTTTAATTTAGGTTTTATAAGCGAGTTATTGACACAGGCCGATCGTCCTTAGCAAGTTGGGCTGATCACTACATAGAGCTATGAACTATATCTTCGAACTACTAAGGAAGAGGCAATAGTTTACTTACAATCATGTTAATAATTGCATATGATGCAAATGATAGTAATTGTGTCGTGTTATACAAGTAAAATACTAAAATACATAATAACAATACACATGATAGCTTTCCAAGTGATGCCACTGAACAGTATTTAGTAATGATCAATAAGACTTGTTTATCACGGTTGTTTACACTTCACAGTTTAATTTCTAAGCCATTAGTTTTAAATGTTAGCAACTCACGCTCAAGAACGATATCGGAGATACTAATTATTTAAAAGCAAGCAAATCGTTTTTTTTATTATGTTTTGAAGTATTGTCTCACACTACTAGTTTTTAAGTTTAAGTTATTAACATAAATATGGGTTAGTTTAAATGTTTTTTTTTGTATTAATAAACAGACAGCTGGCGGGGCCCGAAACTGACGGAAAGCAGTCAAGGACACCAATATTTTTTTAATTATAACATTGCCTATACCTTGTAATTACGTGTTTATTAAATTTATTTATTTATAGCCGATAGCCTGCCTATGATTTCGTGGTGTTAAACTTTTACTTATGGCATTTATGCTGACAATGAGGGTAGTTTCTAGTCTTCCCGCTCCCTGCCACCGGCCGCACCGAGATCTTGAGGCTAATTGTTTCCGCCGGTTTTTTCTTTATTACTATTTATGCTTTATATCTGTACTGATAAAATAATTATATAATATCTGCAGGAAAAGTGGGGTCGTGGCAGACTCTGGGAAAAAAACTACAAACAGCAACCTAGTGTTATATGGAGACGAGGCATCTCCTCCCGTCCGGTTCGTGTTGATGGTGGCGGCCATGCTGGACATCAAGTATGACTACAAACACATTGACCTATTTAAGGAGGAGAATAAATCCGCATCTTTTACTAAGGTAACGTTTGGCTCGAGATTAAACATTTCCCTTCTATTTAATATGAAATCATATAGAATTATATTGAATGTACTGTAATTTATTTTACAGATAAATCAGTTACAAAAAGTACCAGCAATGCAAATCGGTGATAACGTTATTTGTGACAGTCATGCGATTGCACTATACCTGTGTCACGCCGAAGGCAGCCATCGTCTGTACCCCGAGGATCCCGTATCGAGGGCCCTGATCGACCAGACCCTGTTCTTTAATTCTGGCACGCTCTTTCCTATTGACAGCTATATATATGTTAGTCGCATTTAGTTTATAGCTATACTGTAGACCAGCCAAAGTGTGGATATCAAAATTTTGTATAACTAATGTTCATCACTACCAACTGATGATTAACTTATTACTCATATAAGTAAATTAAAAATGTATCACTATTCCCAGCATTTTATCAATTAACTGCAAAATAGCCGAAATAACCTGTGCTATTCCCGTTTTTTAAAATGCAATGTTAACTATATAAACTATAAAAATGCACATGCATGAAACCGAATCATGTCGCGATAAACGTGAGTAGAACCGCGATTATCATTTATACAATATCTAAGAATGTTAAATCATCACTCATTCTTTCTCTACTGTACTTGAAATTTGGCTTAAATGTAAGTTATAAGATTTTATTTATATTTTCAGTCGGAATATTTTCGTGGCATATGGCCTGCCGATGATGCCAAGATTGAGCAGTGGCACTCCGCATTGGATCGCTTGGAGCATCTTCTGGCTAACCAGATGTGGTTGGCTTATCATAAGGTACTTTACTAAGTTGCATTATTGCTACTAACTACTTCAGTTAGATGTTGTACTGTACATTTATATATATACTACTAAACTTAGTATCAACACCATAATATAATATATACGAATTCAATAGTACTTAGTCAGTTTAGTATTAGATTAGTAGTTGATTTCTAGTGGTAAATTGTTTGTTTTTTTTTGTTGCTATTTCTAAGTTCCTAACATGTAACTTTTAGTAACATATTATTTGTTAGTAAAAATTGTCTGGTCACAAAAGTCCATTACACAGGCTTTAATTTTTAGGAGTATTGATAAGATTTTATTCTTAGGTTACACTTGCTGACTTGTGCTGTGCAACTACAGTAAGTTCGCTGCAACTCTTGGTGCCTCCGCTGGATCGTCATGTTAAAGTTAAGCAATGGTTAGACAGGCTGAAAAAAAAATCTTACTATGAAATCAATATACGAGGATTAGAAAGACTGGAGAGTTGTATTAGTAAAGTAAATATTAAAACTGCACCATAAATATTTTTGTGAATCAAAATACATTTAATATCAATAAATCAGTTGAATTTATTTAGCAGATGTTTATTATTTTATAAGAATCCCTATATCAGTGAAGGCTAGAATGACCGTTGTTACGAATATAATACTAAGAGATACACACCACTGAGAAGTTATAATTTATAAATGTTATAATAAGAGCAAAGAGTTTTGTTCAAGTTTCGTAAATCGTATGTATCTACTATAATTTTAGCGAAATTTCTCTTACAGACACTAAAAGGAAGAAATCTCTGTTTACTTAAAAATATAAATTGTTTCCTCGATTGTACTTTTGTACAGTCCAAATTTGGTCGAGATATAAAAATCCAAAAAGTGAAATTTAGGTTGGCAACAATTATGCCGAACGTCAAAACTCTGTTGCCTATGGACTCTATTGATTGGTCAACGAGGAGATGTAAAAAATGGCTGCCTTGCCTTCTCCTACTCAGGTAGAATTAATTAAAATTAAATAATCTGTGTAGTTGAAATGAAACAGAATTGCATCACAGACGACAACTAACGAAGTGAACTACAATATCAGCAAGTTAATGCAGCGCAAAGAACAGATATGTTCTATGATAATCAGTGACAAAGTTTCGTGTACTTCAGTTGGATTAAGCTGGTTTAAAAAATATTAAAACGACTGCTTTAAAGCGGTCTGTGTTTAAGTTATCTTCGTTATACAGTGCAGTGAATATACGTGGTGTGATCTACAATTAAAAACCTTAAAGAATAATTGCAGTTCCTTAATAATTTCGGTTTTAGCAAACATTGAATGTCATGAACTGACCAAATGTCACACCCTTCGTGTAATTGAAAATAGTTGTTTTAAAAGTTATCGCGCCGAAAGTTTTGTGTTTTCAAAATGTGGCTTGAACCATTGCAGGTGGCAGGGACCCACAGCGCTATATACGAAGCGTATTATCACCAGGTATGAGGTGTTTTAAGGTGTTAGAGATTGGAGGGTGTCTTGCATGTTTCTTGTTGTAAACACTGCGTGAGGGTTGATAGTGATGTATTGATTATGGAATTACGATATGAGGCCTTGTGTCCTTTAAAGTTGGGCTGAAAATTTGTTACTAAAGGTGTGGCTGGGGTTTATCTTTACTCATAAAAATTGTCCAGTACACAGTTGTTTGAGAACTAAACTAATAAGCATAACACTATGCTTATCTGGAGATAAAAAAGAAATCTTAAAGTTGTTGCTCAAGTTCTTATTGACTCAGCTGTTATCATTAAATACCTAAGATCTTGATAGTGAGAGGCTGGTATCTACTTGTAGGCAAAAATCCTATAAGAATTTAGTATGAAATTCATAAATCTATTGTAAATGATTTATAAATATATGAAAAAAATGCATTTTATTTACAAAATCAAGCATGTCATCTAGTGGCTTATACTGTTTAAATAGTCTATTTCTGTTCCTTTGAGCCGAACTATGAGTGTGATAACTTAATGATCAACAATAATAAGTCAATTTACAGACATTTAGAGCTTTTTTTTTTTTTTTACGTAGCCTATGTTGTGTCCCACTGCTGGGCTATAGCCTCCCTCGCTTTAACCACTGTCATGGTCTAGTGCATGCTCCCGCCAAACGCGACAGAGCTTTGTATAAAAATAATAAAATACTGTCTGTTTCCCTGAAAGATGCAGTTTATCTTGTAGTTAATTTGTTTCCTGGTAGCAAATAAGCAATTTATTAATGAACCAAATAATGTGGTTGAATAGTCGAAGCAATCATTCAGTTGAATATAAAGATTTGAATATAAACAGAAGATTTAGATACACAAAAAAATAAGATGTGAAAAAGAGTGTTTAATTTAGTAGTGAAATTTGCTCTAGCTCAGTGACTAAACAGCACCGTAGACATACTCGGCAATGACATATCACTTGAGGTTTAGACTGCAGAAAATATTCTATATGTTAGCTAGAAATGTCAGAATCTTGTTTAACATGTTGGTGGACAGTAAATGACGTCATCTGTCATAGACCATAGGAAACAAAAACATATGCAACGCCTATAGGCATACTGTCCACCAAAGTGTTAAGTGGTATACTTGCTATACACATAAATGTCCTCTATCTGTCATTTTGAATTTTAACACATTCACTGCAGTACCATCCAAGTATGTGTAACTGCAATGTTATGTAACTGCTGTAGCGAAGGTGTTACTTATGATAAATTTATGTTGCATTTAACTTGGTAACTTTTGATCTGTAGGCGGCTAGACAAAATGATATTTAGTTTTAGTCATTTATATTAATAATTCCCTGTACAGTCAGCAGCAAAAGAGATGTGCTGACCTCATTTTGAACACCTCAACCGCTTAACCACTTCTGCTGCTGACTGTACTCATAATCAGTGGTTGGGTGTCAAGTGAACTCCATGATTGAAAAAAGTCACATTTGCATATATGTACGAGTATATTATAGTTATTATTTTCTGTTGCCTGTTCTGTTTGCTCTATTATTATATTTAGTAGAACTATGCATAATAAGGAACTTAGAGATCTAGTTGTATTATTGGTTTGAGAAAATAAGTCCTGGTAAGTTTGTTGTGGGTATTATATTAGATAATAATAAATTTATGTAGTTTGAGCCGGCAGTAATACTATGCGTTTCTTGTTATTAAAAATGATAATTCTAATGCCTCTTATCTTTTTTCTAAAGTCCATTATATAACAGTTGAGAGCAAATTCAACTGTGATTTGTTCTTGTATGGTTGGTCTAAGGAGCTATCATGTTGGATGATTAAAATCTGGGTCCAACATCCAACAAGCGGGAACAGGCTTTATTAATCTCGTTCAATGCTGATACAAGATAAAGTGTCCCATGTTCAGACAGGAGACTGAAAGAGAATCAGACAGATATGCAGCAGAGGCTCAGAGCCCTAAGTACATATAAGTGTAAGGCCAGCGGCGCTACCGCGAACATCGGAGATCATAAATTTGGACCATTTTCCTCTTTTACTCAAACTTACGGCATCATGAGAGTGACAGAGACAATTGTTCGTAATATACGAATACCGATGTTTGCGGTAGCGCTGCTGAGTAGACGCTTGATTTGGGCCGGCAAGCCTGCTCGCATCCCGATACCCGCCCCGGCGCGACGAACGCTCCTCTGCGAGCGTCCACTCAGGGCCTACAGCGATTGTTAGTCCGCAGTTTTATGTGAACCGTAGCAGCTGACAGTTAGCAACCAGCGTGCTAACGGCGTGCGTGTCCGCAGGTGGACCCGAGCGCGGCGGGCGCGGTGCAGGCGCCCGACGCCGCGCGCTTCCTCAAGAAGTCGCGGCTCAGCGACGTCGTGCTGTCCAAGATATGGGACCTCTCCGACCCCAATGGGAAGGGCTACCTCGACAAGGTAACTAACGACCATCACTTACAAAACGCAGGGAAACCGCTTAACCTTGTAAGGCCCACCATTCTTAAAATATTTCATAGTTAAAACCAATCACACAGTGAATTGGGTGGAGTTTTGATTTGTACGACAAATAATGAAACAAAATAAATTCTACTCTATTTCCTTTTATAGAAGATTTATATTCCATTGAAAGCGAGTGTACATTCTAATGTACACTGAGGCTTCTTTCGTTTTATAAGGAAGGATCATATTTCACTTTTCGTGGGTGTGGACTACTAAAGGGAATTTAGTCCATTTTTTTCTGGTTAAAAAAACATGTGACAGTAATAACTACAAGCTGTTGACTATTGATTAGAGCAGAGAACAAAATAATGGCATAAAATGTTTTAGACCAGTTACAAAAGAAGGAAATAATCCGTTTTTTTCTTGTGATTCTTTTTTCACTACAACTTGTCAGCTTTGCTTCTTGGTACCTAACTTTCGTGGCTCAAGATTTTCGTTCGTGCAATGAAGTACCTATAAATAAATGATTATTAATCTGAAATCTGAATCTCCGAAAAAAACATATTTAATAAATAAATATTATGGGACAACCTTACACAAACCGATCTAGTCTTAGTAGAATTCATGTAGTATAGTAGCCTTACTAAGCTTGCTGTAGTCTCAATAAGGCAGATACGCATTCATAATTAAATACATAGCTAGCATACAAGCCAGGTACCAACATATTGGCCATAAACACACTGATAAACGCCCTAGCCAGGATTCGAAGCCGGAAATTAATATCCAAGTTTGTCAAAACCGAACAGACCATTCCATCCACATTATAAACTGGGATGTTATTATTAGTGACAGCCGCCAACACTTGGAGCTGTCAAGTGCGACAGTGTTGTGTGGGGAGTGTTCTTCAGAAATATCCAAACAGAAACCGGAAGCAGCTCCGGAAGTCTGCTCGCCATTCGGGGGTGGCTTCCGTTTGGAATGGATTGTGTGCGTGCCGGCACAGACGACCAGCATTTGAAATGCAAACTAGTTGCAAAACTATTTCGAGTGCGGTTGTGATGCAGTTAACCAGCAGTCCAAGCTGGCTGCAAGACGTCGGAACTGCATCACATTACGCAGCTGGGTTGCAGTTTAATTGCAACCCGTCTATGCCAGCATGAAAGGCCTCGTTGCCGGCCCATATGTAAAAATCAGAGGTGGTACCGCGAACATAGAAATTCGTATATTTCGAGCATCTTTCTCTTTTATTCCAATGAAGATGTCATGAGATTGACAGAGAAAATCGTCCGAAATTTACGAATATTAGTAGTATTAGTCGCAGTAGCACCGCAGAAACCGGCTATTTATTCGTAGTAAACTATTACACACTATTGACAAATAAGTATAGTAAATCAAATACAAAAGAAAACATAAAACTGTACTTAAAAATGAATGACCTTGAAATGTAATCCTTACACAAATTGACTGAGCCCTACGGTAAGCCCAAGAAGGCTTGTGTTGTGGTGTATATGTATACTTATATTTATAATTTATAAATGCCTCACTATGTAAAATACCCACTCACCACCACCAGACTCAGGAACAACTACCCGTGCTCGTCACACAAATAAATGCCCTTACTGGGATTTAAACCCAGCGGCGCTACTGCGAAACATGATATTCGTAAATTTCGGATGATTGTCTCTGTCACTTTTATGATGGAGGAAAAGTGAAAGATGCTCGAAATATACGAACTTTGATGTTTACGGTACCGGACCAAGACCGTCTGCTTCATAGGCGTCACTAGTCACTACAACCACTGTCTTCAAAACGAATGTGTTAAGAGGCTTTTGAGTGGTGACGACTGTATAGTCAACCAATTTGATTTCTAGGCCACTTCGAACCTTGTCACAGTGACGTTAATAAGAAATCTTTTGCGTCTTTTATATAGATTTTCACTGTGACAAGGAACCAAGTGGCCTATAAATCAAATTGGTTGACTGTACGCCCAGCACATGACTATCGCGACAATGTCTCGCCGAGCAGTCTACCCGTCTTTTTCTATGTTATATAAAGAAGGACGTGTCTATCCCGCCAATCATGTGCCAGCCCGGCTGGGTCGAGTGAGTCGTTATACTGTCTCGCCTGTGCCGTAGTGCTGTGTTTGCGTTATCGCTTTGGCCGCGTCAGGCGACCAAAATGGCTGGGTTCCGTAACCCAGAGACCCAGTTTTATGAGAGGTAGGGCACAGCGATGACCATCACGCTTGAATCTGGGGCAGCCCAACTGGGGAAGTACCTCCTCCTTACAGAAGACCACAGCCATAATAGCACTGCTACCTTTCAGGTATGCAGTGTTGTGTTCCTGATGGTGAGTAAGGTTCCCAGAGCTCCACCCCCCCTTAAAGGCCGGCAACGCGCTTGTGACTCTTCTGGTGTTACGGGTGCCCATGAGCGACGGTAATTGCTTACCACCAGGCAATCCGTCTGCTCGTTTGCCGCCTATGTCATAACTCATAAAACAAAAAAAAAAACCTACAAACATTCGCTCGTTACATTCCTTTAGAAGAGCTATCAAAACACCAAGGACGAAGCGGCTATGGTGTGTGGAATACATTGAAGTAAATGATAGTACAATTTATTGGTCTCTAAAAACAGTTCACAAAGTGATTTTGAAGAAAATGACGTACACTTGGAAAAAATATAAAGCCCACCGGTGTCCGAGGCGAGATTTGAACCTGTCTCTTCAGCATTCGCGGCTGACGCCCTGACCTATGGACTCTGGAATCTATCGAAGTTTCTCAAGTAGGTGCAATCTCTTAACGACTTTAGGCACCGTTGGCCGTGCTCTAAAGCCAAGCAGCACGTGCTTGCAACTACTATTCGAACAACATGGTAAAATTGAGAACTATAAGTAATTAAGGAATTGGCGGATTTATTTTATTTTATTTTGACAAACCTAAAGTGGCGTTTTGTTTTAATATACTAACACTGACAGTACCGGCGCGCGGCGACTGCGCCGGCGACGTCGGAGGATGTTTCATGACACGCGGAGTGATAACGTATCACCCGGCCTGGCCCGGTACCGCGAACATCGAAGTTCGTATATTACGGGCATCTTTCTCTTTTACTCCAATTAAGGGTGTCACGAGAGTGACAGAGACAATCGTCCGAAATTTACGAATATCGTTGTTCGCGGTAGCGCCGCTGTTAGCCGCCGACACGTCCCAAGTTCACAACTGTCGCCGGGCACACGGGCACAGCAGCCGGACACAGCTGAAAGCAAATAATCAAGTGTCTTTTGCAAAAACAAACCTTTTCAGTGATTTCAATTAGTTTGAGCAAAAGTTTATGAGTGACCGAGATATACGTCGTAGTGTGCTTGTTGTATGATGGGCGTATGTGAGCCGTGCGGTGCCTGAGGTATGTGTGATACAAAAGTGTTGTTACTGTAATTATCAGCGGCGCGGCCCTTCAAGACGAGTTCCGTCGGCTTTACTAACTTTCCCACAGTGTCACTATTTTCCTTGATGAAGAATAGCCATATAGGCTCCGGTTTGACTAAGAAAATGATTGACTTGCCGCCTCTGTGCTCGCTCACTGTGTCTGTGGTACGACTAATTACCAATTAAATGAATTAAATTTACGGCTGATATAATGAAGGGACACGCTCGCTCAGTCACCAGCAGAACGTGTTAAGCAGCTCAGGTGTTCACAATGCGTCTGGTCCGGTACCGCGAACATCGAAGTTCGTATATTTCGAGCATCTTTCTCTTTTACTTCAATTAAGGCGGCATGACAGTGACAGAGACAATTGTCCGATTTTTACGAATATCTTTTTTTGCGGTAGCGCCGCTGACACCCCCTTTGATATCATAAGTCATAAGGTCATAACAATAACGTCGTGTCAAGCTCATTTTGGACACCTAATCGGTCGCTTAGAAAATTCTGCTGCCTACACTACACATGTACATTTACCCCATTATTCATAGACGTCTCTGATATCTAAATAATGTAAATTAACTAATATTCGTTGTCCTTATCTGTCACTTTCGCAGTTGTGTTTGTTAGAAACAGACAAAACATTAATTAACTAATTTAAGCCTGCGAAAGTTAAATGAATAAAGGGGTTTTGTGGAATAGCACATACCTAAAAATTAATACCTTATTTTTGATATTTTACTAATTTAAACGCCGAAATAAAATACAAAAACAATATGCAGTGACCCATTGGTGAATAAGAAATATAGGCAATGTAGGCATGTTGTGAGTTATAGCCTCGTGTGCCTACTGCCTACCCAGATCAATATGTGTGTAGGCACGCGGCTGGTCGTCGGGTAGTAATGATCGCCGTCAATGGAAGAACAGCTGATTGCCCGCTTGGATTATTACGTCCCAAGACTCCGACTTAAACTTTTTTTTGCGGTATTTGTTTCTGTGTCATGGGTGTATGTATTTAAGTATAAGTATTTGTATATTATTTAAACCGTGCGTTGGATGAGTACCCACAACACAAACCTTCTAGAGCTTACCGTCGGACATAACCGACTTGTGTATGTGTATGGATGCCCAGTTATAGCTAAGTATTTATTATTTTTATTATATTTTTTACTACGTTTTCATAAAAATAACGGTATTAGATTTCGTACCGCAAATACCAGCTATCTGCACAAATGAGATTAGCAGAATTAATTAAATAGGCAGATAAGTATTTAGGTTATGTATGTATGTTTATGTCGTGATGTTATATTTTATTAATTATTGGCTACTTTGGCTGGTTGCTTGCTGAATGCAAGGATGTGTTACAATGTATTTGACTGCAACTAACTATGGTGCTGAGTGTACACTCAAGGGCATATTGTTTTTAAAAGTGAGATGTGCCTGTGTCCGGCGACGATACGACAACGACGTCGCGGCGGTATTTGCTCGAAGAAACCTATTACTGTTTCACTGGTACGGTTGCGTGTCGTGTCGGGTATCGATTGCCGTGTGCCCACCGAATCCCGGCCGGCGGCGGCGAGTCCGCTACTTTCGGACTGCGAAGAAAGTTGCAAGACGAATTGCGCGTATCATTACACTGATAGTTGTGATCATTTATTTCTGATTCAAATAAAAGAACAAAATGCTTATGCATGTAATTTGTAAACAGCTAAACAATATTACCTATTGGTGAAGTAGTATAAAGATACTACACTAAATTACGAGTACTTTCAATCAGCGGCGCTATCGCAAAACACGATATTCGTAAATTTCGGACGATTGTCTCTGTCACTCTCATGACGCGTTAATTGGACTAAAAGAGAAAAATGTTCGAAATATACGAACTTTGATCTTCGCGGTACCGGGCTTCTGGCCTCATGACTCTCATGAGTAATAGTTATACGCTTCATTGATTTCGTCGAGTTTCTTTTGTTGTAACATAAAATTGCGATCAGCGTAAAGATCAAGACAACACGGAGGTAAACTTAAAACGGAGTTACTGTGTTCGACGCAAACAATAGTAATAACCGTGTTATCTAATGCGGAACTAACAATGAAGAAACCCAGGAACAAAGTTCGTATGCAATGCTCACATATTGATTGCAATGTTTGTTTTCTAATAAATACATATACTCGTATTGATCCTCGCAATCACACTCCGACCTGTTTGACGACCGCTCTGGTCTAGTGAATATAGTGACCCTGCCTACGAAGCCGATGGTCCTGGGTGCGAATCCCAGAAAGGGCATTTATTTGTGTATAAGAATGTCCTGTCCTGTAAACATAAGTTTTCGCGACTTGTTGCGCCAAACATAAAGCGAAGTTTACACTTGTAAGTTTTTTTGCAGCAAGCAGGGACGCAGCTATAAGGAAGAACAAGAGATAATTATCGCTATTTCATTTTTGCATATAGCTGCGTCCCTACTTGCTCCAAGAAAACTTGCAAGTGTAAACGTCGCTTATAAGTTGCGACGGACCGACAAGTTGGTTGTGACGCTGTGTGTGTTGTGGCGCAGACGGGGCTGTTCGTGGCGCTGAAGCTGGTGGCGCTGGCGCAGGCGGGCCGCGACATCAGCATGGCCAACATCCACGCCGACACGCCGCCGCCCAAAGTGGTCAGTACCGATGTCTCTGAACGTGGAACTCATCACCGCGAGCCACTGACTTGTCTAACGTGGCTGTGTCTGTGTCGTGTGGCAGGGCGAGCTGCCGCGCGTGCCGGCGCACGGCCCCCGCGGCCCGCGGCGCCATCGCCCGCGCCCGCGCCCGCTCCCGCGCCCGCGCCCGCGCCCGCTTCCGACTGGTCCATCAAGCCCAGCGAGCGAGACAAGTACAACGCGCTGTTCGACTCGCTGCAGCCCAGTAACGGACTCATCGCCGGGAACAAGGTGAGGCGACCGTGGCCTAGTTGATCGATTCGTTTCACTTTGAGGACCGATTGCTGTAACGTGACCATGCGCACGTGTCTGTTACTGTGCAGGTTAAAGGAGTGCTGATGGAGTCGAAGCTGCCGCTGGACACTCTGGGCAAGATCTGGGACCTGGCGGACCAGGACCGCGACGGCATGCTGGACCGCCACGAGTTCCTGGTGGTGAGACCATACTCGTGTTTCATGAGCGCTTGCTAGGAGTGATGCTGCGGCCACATGATAGGCGGTATAGGTGGCAGCACTACATCGTCGTGCATGTTCCCTGTAGCGCCAATAGTTCGGGCGAACTCGAACTATTCTGGCTCTCGTTGCTTTTATGCCGCACGTCAAAGAGAATTTTGTCAGGTTATGGTCTGCTATAAACGCCGGCGGCCGCTTACGGCCCCTGCGTGTCAATGCTGCATATAGAAATGTACTGTTGTGGTCTCTCATACGTCGACGTTGGCGTCTCTTTTGTTTAGGAACGTTGACCTGACGTTAGAAGTCGCGTATAGCAGCACAAAATAGGAGACCAAAGCCCGAGTCTCATTCTCATTTTAAGTGTTTCACAGACGCAGCCGCCACGGATTGGAGCAATGAAATGTATGGTATTAATATTAATTGAATTTTGAGTATATAACGCAAAATCTTTATCACGTAGTTCGTGTTCGCCGTACCACGAAGTTATTGTGGCGTCACGATGTTCGGTGTGTACCTACGAGTAATGCGGCCGTAGCGAGTAACGCGCGAGTGTGTGTGTGCGCAGGCCATGCACCTGGTGTACAAGGCGCTGGAGAAGCACGCGGTGCCCACGACGCTGCCGCCCGAGCTGCGCGCGCGGCCGGCGCGCCCCTCGCGCCCCCTCGCGCCCCCTCGCGGCCGCCCTCGCGCCCCCTCCCTCGCCCGCGCGCGCGCCGCCCGAGCGTCCGCAGCCGCCGCAGACCAACGCCAGCCTGCTCGAGGGGCTGCTGGACTTGTCGAGCGTGAGTCTCTAAAACTGTTTCTTCGTGTATGGCTTTTTAGGAGAAGATCGTCGGTACTTTAACTTAAGTTTCATTTGAATTGATTCTAAATAAACAGGTGATGAATATAATTATCAAGCGTCACCGATTGTTACGATATTTCAATATCGACATTGACACCATTTTGTTTTTATGACATCCCTAAATTTATTATTATGACTCGTGTGGATTCTGGCTCCTGAATAGTTGGGGTCGGCGGCCGGAAACCGGACATGTTACTCCGACATACTTATATAAATGTACAATTTCTACTTTTTAATAATTATACAAAAGGTTGGCAGGGTCGCCATGTAACGTGTTAAGCTTATATGCTCAGGGAGTCCAACAATGATATTGAAACACTATGCCGGCAGCCCCCGTCGTCGCAGCCGCCACCGGTGGCGCCGCCGGTGGCGCCGCTGGCCGCGCCGGCCGACGACGCGGCGGACTGGGTGGTGACGGCGGAGGAGAAGGCCGAGTTCGACGCGCAGTTCGCGGCGGCCGACGCGGACCGCGACGGGCTGGTGTCGGGCCCGGAGATCAAGCACGTGTTCCTGGAGGCGGGGCTGCCGCAGGCCACGCTGGCGCACATCTGGGCGCTGTGCGACGCGGAGGGCGCCGGCAAGCTGCACCGCGGCCAGTTCGCGCTCGCCATGTGGCTGCTGCGCCGCGCGCGCGCCGGCCAGCCGCCGCCGCCGCAGCTGGCGCCGCGCATGCGCCCGCCGCCCGGCTCGCAGCACCCGCAGGTGGGGCTCCCGCGTCCACTACCTGCCGTGTGACCATCCGCAATCCGCATCCACAAAAAAAAATTCGTCTATACGCTCCGACTCCCAGGTTTAAAGCACCTCTAGAAAGATCCTGTGAGCCAAACAAAACAAACAAGTAGACATATAAACTTTTTTGTAAATCGAATCAGTAATCGAACTGCAAAAGTATCAGACCGCTTCACTTGTCATACTGTGTTTGTGAGGTTATTTTTATTACTTAGCGCCGGTCACCGAGATAAAGCCGCTTGTAAACCTGATTTAGACCGTGAAAACGGCCTCGACTCGATCGATACGTTGATTGGTGGAACTAGTGCGGACGCGCAGGCAAATATAGAAATGGTAGAACAGTGTTTCTGACAGGATTTTATTGCATCAGACAACGGCGAAGATCTCTCACTGTCAGTATTTGAATTTGAAACGAAGTGTCCATTTCTGGCGCCTGTCGAAGTATAACACTTGCTATAATTCTGATCTTCCCGGTTGCAGACGGCAGAGGCGCCGTCGCTGGGCCCGCAGCCCACGCCGGAGCTGGAGGCGGCCGCGCGCGCCGTGGACGAGCTGGTGCGGGAGCGGCGCGGCCTCGAGCACGACGTGGCCGCGCGGGGCCGCGAGCTGGCCGGCGCGGAGGGAGAGGCCGCGGGGCTGCAGGTGAGGGGGGGGAGGCCCGTCGCTGGGGTCTATGCTGTCTAAGCTAGGACATAACGACGCGTCTTATTGTCACTTATGCTGACCTATGGAAAGATCGAGACCTGAGACTATCGTACAAACTAAAGTGCATTTTTTGTTTCTATTTCAGAGCGAGCTGGACACATTGACGGCGACGCTTAAACAGTTAGAAAACCAAAAAGGCGAGGCACAAAAGAGGTTAAACGATCTCAAAGCTCAGGTTAGTTATACAAAAAAATACCGGTACTATTTGAATGCTTTTCGTTCTTTAATTTCCTATTTTATATTAATTGGAAAATGTGATTCTTCGCAGCAATAGTATAAATACATTACTGAGACACATACATAAAAAGTAGGCCCTAATTGTAATTATTATGTTTTTTTGAGGATACCAGTTTAGAGCCCCGATATAAACTCTATCGGGCATTACTCGTACGTTTATCGTGCTGTGCTGATGTAGCAGCTTCGCTTCCGGATTTATAGAAAGCGTTCGACTCGTTATTCTCGTTAATCTATAGGTATGTTGGCACAAGTTAGGAAACTAGCTCAAGGTGTGAGGTGAAGGATTAAGCTAGTAAGCCATTAAATAAATGCCGCCGATCAAAAACACTTGATACAGCAAATATACGTTTTTGTTACTATGGTGTTCCGCAAGGACGCATTCTTGGCCCGCTTCTCTTCTTATTAATATCATCGAATTTTGAAAAAATACGCGTACGTAAATGAATACATATCTTAATCGTAATTCATTGAAATAAGGTCTAAATTAGTACTTATGTTTGTACATCAATAGGAAAGGAAAGAAGAATCGATTGAGGGTAATTAGACCAAATAATTAAATACTTATCGGTATTTATTATGAAAGATTTTTGTTGTATTTTTTTTAGGTATGTACTCCGTTTAAGATTGAAATCGTTAGGTATGTGAAGGTAATCGTGACATAAAGTTGTCTATTAGTGGTTCTCGTGTGGTGGTAACAAGGCACACCGTCCCCGACGCAGGTGGAGAAGTTGCGCTCGCAGGTGGCGGCGCAGGAGGCGGCGGCGGCCGAGACGGAGGCCGAGGTGGCGGCGCGGCGCCAGGCGGCGCGCGGCCTGCGCGAGCGGGAGGCGCTGCTGCAGGACGAGCTGCAGCGGGCCACGCAGCAGGCCGACGCGCTCACCAGGGAGCACAGCCGCACCGTGCTGCAGGTCAGCCAGGTACGTGACCCGACGCTTCACCGGTAGCATAAGGTTTTACTTGTTTAGATTTCGTTTCACTTTGTTCTTGTATACTGTTTTTGTATTGTACAAATTCGAGGGACGTTCAGCTCGCATGTTCGTTAAGTGCCCCGGACAGATAGTGAGTGACCCGTGTCCGGCTTGCAGGCCAACATCAAGATCGCGCACCTGGAGGAGCAGCTGCGCGCGCTGGAGGCGGCGCTGGCGGCGCTGGCGGCGGGCGCGGGCCCGGCGCCGCTGCGGCCCGCCTTCGACGCGCGCAGCCTGGCGCGCCTCGTGGCCGGCGCACTGGAGGTGGGCTTCTTGTTGTCTGTACCGTCCAGCTGGCGCACCTGCAGGAGCAGCTGGACGCTGGAGGCGGCGCTGGCGGCGCTGGCGGCGGGCGCGGGCCCGGCGCCGCTGCGGCCCGCCTTCGACGCGCGCAGCCTGGCGCGCCTCGTGGCCGGCGCACTGGAGGTGGGCTTCTTGTTGTCTGTACCGTCCAGCTGGCGCACCTGCAGGAGCAGCTGGACGCTGGAGGCGGCGCTGGCGGCGCTGGCGGCGGGCGCGGGCCCGGCGCCGCTGCGGCCCGCCTTCGACGCGCGCAGCCTGGCGCGCCTCGTGGCCGGCGCACTGGAGGTGGGCTTCTTGTTGTCTGTACCGTCCAGCTGGCGCACCTGCAGGAGCAGCTGGACGCTGGAGGCGGCGCTGGCGGCGCTGGCGGCGGGCGCGGGCCCGGCGCCGCTGCGGCCCGCCTTCGACGCGCGCAGCCTGGCGCGCCTCGTGGCCGGCGCACTGGAGGTGGGCTTCTTGTTGTCTGTACCGTCCAGCTGGCGCACCTGCAGGAGCAGCTGGACGCTGGAGGCGGCGCTGGCGGCGCTGGCGGCGGGCGCGGGCCCGGCGCCGCTGCGGCCCGCCTTCGACGCGCGCAGCCTGGCGCGCCTCGTGGCCGGCGCACTGGAGGTGGGCTTCTTGTTGTCTGTACCGTCCAGCTGGCGCACCTGCAGGAGCAGCTGGACGCTGGAGGCGGCGCTGGCGGCGCTGGCGGCGGGCGCGGGCCCGGCGCCGCTGCGGCCCGCCTTCGACGCGCGCAGCCTGGCGCGCCTCGTGGCCGGCGCACTGGAGGTGGGCTTCTTGTTGTCTGTACCGTCCAGCTGGCGCACCTGCAGGAGCAGCTGGACGCTGGAGGCGGCGCTGGCGGCGCTGGCGGCGGGCGCGGGCCCGGCGCCGCTGCGGCCCGCCTTCGACGCGCGCAGCCTGGCGCGCCTCGTGGCCGGCGCACTGGAGGTGGGCTTCTTGTTGTCTGTACCGTCCAGCTGGCGCACCTGCAGGAGCAGCTGGACGCTGGAGGCGGCGCTGGCGGCGCTGGCGGCGGGCGCGCGGGCCCGGCGCCGCTGCGGCCCGCCTTCGACGCGCGCAGCCTGGCGCGCCTCGTGGCCGGCGCACTGGAGGTGGGCTTCTTGTTGTCTGTACCGTCCAGCTGGCGCACCTGCAGGAGCAGCTGGACGCTGGAGGCGGCGCTGGCGGCGCTGGCGGCGGGCGCGGGCCCGGCGCCGCTGCGGCCCGCCTTCGACGCGCGCAGCCTGGCGCGCCTCGTGGCCGGCGCACTAGAGGTGGGCTTCTTGTTGTCTGTACCGTCCAGCTGGCGCACCTGCAGGAGCAGCTGGACGCTGGAGGCGGCGCTGGCGGCGCTGGCGGCGGGCGCGGGCCCGGCGCCGCTGCGGCCCGCCTTCGACGCGCGCAGCCTGGCGCGCCTCGTGGCCGGCGCACTGGAGGTGGGCTTCTTGTTGTCTGTACCGTCCAGCTGGCGCACCTGCAGGAGCAGCTGGACGCTGGAGGCGGCGCTGGCGGCGCTGGCGGCGGGCGCGGGCCCGGCGCCGCTGCGGCCCGCCTTCGACGCGCGCAGCCTGGCGCGCCTCGTGGCCGGCGCACTGGAGGTGGGCTTCTTGTTGTCTGTACCGTCCAGCTGGCGCACCTGCAGGAGCAGCTGGACGCTGGAGGCGGCGCTGGCGGCGCTGGCGGCGGGCGCGGGCCCGGCGCCGCTGCGGCCCGCCTTCGACGCGCGCGCGCAGCCTGGCGCGCCTCGTGGCCGGCGCACTGGAGGTGGGCTTCTTGTTGTCTGTACCGTCCAGCTGGCGCACCTGCAGGAGCAGCTGGACGCTGGAGGCGGCGCTGGCGGCGCTGGCGGCGGGCGCGGGCCCGGCGCCGCTGCGGCCCGCCTTCGACGCGCGCAGCCTGGCGCGCCTCGTGGCCGGCGCACTGGAGGTGGGCTTCTTGTTGTCTGTACCGTCCAGCTGGCGCACCTGCAGGAGCAGCTGGACGCTGGAGGCGGCGCTGGCGGCGCTGGCGGCGGGCGCGGGCCCGGCGCCTGCACCTTCACCTGCACCTGCACCTGCAGGATCAGCAATAGAGGTCCGCCTTCTCTATACCGTCACAACTTTCTCACTAAAATTACATTTACCACTGTACTTTATATATACCACCATCGACGACTCGTCAAATACAATTGTAATGAACCTAAACTCGACGGGTTCGTCTTGTTTATTTTAGTAGTCGCTACCCTTATTTTTGAAGTTAATGATGTACCCGTGACACTATACGGGTGCTTTTTACGTGACAGTACATTATTTTTGACGTGCATTCTTGACTCGAGTGGGGACTAGACGCTCACACTGTTTGATCGCTGCGGCAGGAGGAGGAGCCGGCCGGCGAGGGCTTCTCGGAAATGAACGGCGGCGGCTTCTCCGACCCCTTCCAGGACAACGCCTTCGCGAGCCACGACCACGACCCCTTCGCGCCGCAGGGCGCCAAGCCGGACCAGGTGAGACGCCGGGACTTGAGGGGACGGGCGAATTGTTTGTGTTTGGGAGCTGCGGGAGGAACATTCGTGTGTATTCACGCCTGCTGCACGTCAACGTCCACTGCTGTACGTAGGTCGCCCCCTTAGCATGGCATTTAACGCCATAATCGCCACGCTCGGCGGCGGGTTGGCGATCGCAGGATGTTCCATCGCTCTATATCGGATGCTGCTCTCCTTCCTCCGGATTCGCAGTTGAGGGACAATACTTGGGTCCATTATTATGATTCACTACAGTATTGAGTAACTGATTGGGTTATAATTGCTTCAGGCTTTGTTTATTGCAAATGAATATAAATGTATATTCATTTGAATTTTATTTGATTTGATTTTCTAAATTGTGATGAATGTATACCAATCGAAGTGTTTCTGTTCAGTGGCGAAGCTTTAAGCAATTCTAGTGGTGGATGCTCGTCAAGTGAGCAGTTAGTTAGTTACGCGTGTTGTGTGCAGGACGGCTTCGGCCGGGACCCGTTCGCGGCGACGGCCGGTGACCCCTTCGCCGACACGGACAATAAGCAGGCCCAGGACGTAAGTCGCAATGTACAGACTGTACAGTAACTGACTTGTACAGTCGCCAACAGATATATCGGAGCTGTGGAGGTGGTCACAATATCTGAACAACGCCTCTATTGTCAAGGCGATAAAATGCATGTTCATATATTTGTGACCCCGAAAAAAAAAAAGTATCCAAAGTTTACATTGAAGAGATCGATCATTCGCGATAAAATAGCGAGTTACTGGTTACTTACCTACCACAATGATACAATTTCAAACGGCTTCAACAGGAAATAAGCTTTAATATGAGTGATTAAAACTCATTTTAGCGTGTTACGGAAACTGCTAGTTTTTACCAGTTGCGCCTGCTGCGCTACCGCAAAAAACGATATTCGTATATTTCGGACGATTGTCTTTGTCACTCTTATGACGTCTTAATTGTAGTAAGAGACAAAGATGTTCGAAATATACGAACTTCGACACACACACATATATATATATTTTTAGGGTTCCGTCGTCAACTAGGAACCCTAACTTATAGTTTCGCCATGTCTGTCCGTCCATCCGACCGTGGATAATCTCAGTGACCGTTAGCACTAGAAAGCTGAAATTTGGTACTGATATGTATATCAATCACGCTTAACGTGTGATACATTACATTGTATTGTTGGATAGGAGTTTTGTAAAAAGGCCCAAAATTCAAACACTCAAATGACCATACAATAATGTAATAAACCAAAAGAGGTTTTAAAGCTTAATAGCGCGAAGTACAAAATTTGACATGTGGTACAGCGACATCTAGCAGGAAATCTGATAACTAATCTAACTTAAGAAACTCATTCATGAAATGCATACAACCGTTGGACATACCGCCCACCAAGGACAACTATAAAACAAAATGCCCTTAATTCCGCCCACCATGATGTAAAATAATAAAAAAAAAACCTATTTATGGTCATATTATAGTGGAAAAACATGGAGCATACATGCAAACAGAATAATTGATAGATACATTAAGTAGCAATAATTTTGCCGATAATGCCTAAAAAACAAAAACAAAGTGAACTTACATTTTAACAATATACTAGGCATATAGGATGGCAGTGCCAACGAAGGATCGTATGTTGTTAAACGGGTTGCAAAGATGGACCGACTAACAGTTCTTGATTTAACGAAATGCCATTAGAACTTGGACAAGACGCGTCAAATACTACTCTGAGCTTAGAAGTTGTTCTGTCATCTCGATTGACAGCATGATGTGGCAAGTAAACTGCATCAGGTTTGCTTTGCTGTTCTTGAAGAACTTCTTCCGTGTGTTCTAGTTGAAGATACTCAGTAATTACATCTGAGTAGCGTTTCTTCATTTCAGTATCTTTGGCGAATCTTTTCTCTAATTGAATGAGACGCCTCGTTGCTAATAGCCTCAAAATTGCCGTATGTCGTGTTTGCAACTGGGATTTTGATCTCGAAACGGTAATCTCACTATGTAGCTACCTGCAGTGCTATCACTTTCAGTGGTAGCGGCAAATAATGCTTTACATTGCTGCTCGTCTTCACTATATTGTGGATCTGTCGCAATGTTGTCAGTCTCAAGCTCCCAAAACTTTTTAACCAGCACGTTTTCATCTAAATGAATGTGGTTAACACTGACGGTATTGCAAATTGCCGACTCACCTAAAAGAGTTGGCCCCGAAACGATCCAGGCTAAAGACGTTCGTTGAGCAATGAGAGCGCCTTGGCCGTATACTTCTACCCAAGGTGTAAGCCGATTTTACAGGTACGTTGAATGTGGTATCTGCTAACTTTAAATTAGACAGTTCTGATGACGACTCAATGTCGATAGGTTTTCTTGGCCGATTATTTGTGACCTTGCTTAACACATGAGCATACACATTTTTTCAACATCAGGTTCCAGGAGTGATGTAATTTTAACTTTTACCGTCGACTTAGAGTTCAAAGGCGAACTCTCTTCACCACCTAGTCCCGTGACTGTGCTTGAACCTGTTTTCGACTGAGCTTGAACCAACGACGTTGGCAAGCAATTTTGACCACGACTGGTCGAAAAACAAGTTGTTACATTATTGGGTTCATCACATCATGGGTTTGACTTGAGAATCAGTTGAATCAGTGCTAATTGACAACATTTCGTATTTCTGACCCTATTATTTTATTAATTCTCTGTATTTTGTTTGAAACAAGGAATACGCTCATATTTTTTGTTTTGCACTAGGGCTTGAATTTAATTTACTATTTATTAACTAATATGTACTTATTCTAAAATAGTGTGACTCCAGTTTCACAGCAGATTAGAGCCTTTACTTTTGTGTTCTCTCGAAAAATAAGTTAATTAACCTGACGTTGACGCTGTCAATGTTATAATATAAATATCACCATCAAAACGCAACCCAACAATGCTCGACCCCGGAATGAACAGCCCATCAATTAGCGACCATGATGTACTACTACACGGGTTGCGCTTTCTCGAGCCGTACAAAGGCGTTACGGGGCAGCAATCCGAAGCCACGTTTTGTACAGGACAACAACTTTCGACCCATCAATCCGCGTACAAAAAAGTGGTCGCCAATTGATGGGTCGTCATTTGTTGGGTTGCATATTACCCGGACTCGACATTGACAATGTCAAATTTAAACTAATGACAGTTATTTTTTTTAAATAAGGCAATTATACTTCACCTATTGTGTCGTAGAAATCCTAAAATTACAACATTGTTATAATTATTTTGTATTTTTAATTATTAGTAATATAGGCCAGTCAAAATCGACACAAAAATAGCTAAATTCACAAAGCATGATGTATCTCTGAATTTTTATTATGTTATTAGGACCCATTAGGGCTATGTACACACAAGTTTGCAATTCACAAAAGTTGTGGAAAAATATTCACAAAAAACCACGAAATTTTCAGGTTTTTTTTAGATTATTCTCTATGTCTCCTAATCCATGCATTTTTTGTTCAAAGTTCCTATATACGTTTTAAAGAACATTAAATTTGTGATAAATTAAAGCTAATTAGACATCAATAGCGCTATTGGTCACGGAGTGGCAACATTTTGAAAATAGGCCACTTTTTAAAAAATATGTAAATATTAGTTATAGCCTTTTTGTGGGCTAAAATTGCACCGACACTACGGATCCAACGAGTACAACTTATGATACGATTTATAGACAATTTAATTAGCTTTAAAATAAATGTAGATTGGGCTCTGTAGGCTTCGTAGTTCTCTCATAATTTCAAAAAAACCCAATTAACAAATTGGTACATATTTGTAAAATCCGCATTTAACAAAAATGTACCAATGGATCATTTTTTCATAAAAATTACTTGTTAAAGTTGTTATACTATGCATGTATATTAAAGAACAATGGCCTTCATTATTCCCTTAGGAGTTAGGAATAGTGTGTAACTGAGCAAGATATAATAACTATAGTAAAGTAATACGTAATATCAGACTAAAGAGGTTTCCTAGTTAGCAAACGTTATTTAAAACTTAGATACCTATAGGCCCAATTTTAGGATACGTAAAACTTATTTAACAAAAGAATAAAATGTAAAATAAAATATAAATGATACATTTCTTTAGGTGTCTGGATAAAGACGTATGTGAAAACTATTGTAAAATAATATACCTACCTCAAAACTATCGTGAGATCTCATGTTTTATAAGTTTACAAGCAACATTCTACATATAAAACTTGAGTTACCTGTTTCTATACAATGAATATAATATACCTACCTACCTCAGATACCTAATAGTACTATACCTATCTAAAGTACTAAAACATTTCAGAATAAAGATAAGGAAGGTGGCTGGGTCTTTTTCAACAAATAGCCTTAATTTTAGCTTCCATTAAATCTTAACAGTCATTCTCACCGTGCGAGTGTTGTATCTTTCTGTACGATACGGACAGAGATAACATGCGCTTAGTGTACCCCGTATATTTTTGTATCATTAGCATCGGCTTCGCAGACGCCTACCATGTGTTCGGAACACCATTTTTGCAATAAGAGAGTTAATCAGGTATATTATTTCCGTTCGTTCCCATCTTGCTAACGGCGAGTACTGTGAACAGATAACGTCGCAGTCAGGATTATACACCAGCAGGTTGTCCTTAAGACCGGTCGTCTGGACCGCGAGGTGGCATACTTCATGTACCGCCCGCGCCTGCGCCAGTTCCAGTCGTACCATGCTCTGTTGTTATCGCGGACAGGACTAATATTTGAGCCAATAAGCATATATCGGTGCTGATGATCGATCGCTACGCCGAGCACTGCTCATTGACATCACCATCCCGTGTGATGAGACCCTTGTGTAGGCAGAAAAGGACAAGTCCAGCAAGTACCTAAACTTGGCTGACGAGGGAATCCGCATGTGGGAAGTTGATATGGCGATCATTGTTTTGATAGTTGTATCAGCGAACGATCTCATACCGAAGATTGTCGACCGACATCTTGAGAGACTCGCTTCAAGGTTGTGTAAAGGATCAAGGCTCAGATTCAGAAAGCGCTAATTCTTGGCACGGCGCGCTCGAAGTTTTTGATTTATGTAAATATATATTTTGGTAAAAAAAAACTATATAAACCTACTTTAAGAAAATAAATAAATAAGGGAAGTAATAAAAATGTTATTCCACCGTAACAAAATAAGGACTTCTCTCTTGCAAATACAAGAGCTTCTAGAAAAATTTACCAGAATCTGCCATTTCCATCAGGACTTTATGATCATGACCAACTCTAGCTCTGACAACCCGCCAATTGGAGACCTATCTATTGAATAGAGCAACGAAAATTATGACCCACGAGGTCTATTTTTTAAACTCACGTACCTACTCGTCCACGATAGTCGATTTTAGCACTCATGTTTTTAAAATACTATATCTTCTTATCTGACAGAGTAGGTATTCGACTCAATATATGTGTCTAATTTGATTGACTGATTGATTGATAAAGTAACTACATTTGATCACTTATGCTTATATAAAAATACATTTAACTGTCTATTTAATGATTTCATGCCTTCTGTTTCATAGTAGGGTAGGCTACACGCATGTGAATCCTCTGGAGCTGCAGGCGTCCATAGGCTACGGTAACTGCTTATCAGGTGGGTCGTATGGTTGCTTGCCACCGTCTTTGTATAAAAACTAACTACTAATGCAAAACACTAAAAATAGGAAAGTTCATGGAACATAACCTAGACAAACGAAATTCCGTCTTGGGTTTTTCTGAAATATTGAGAGAACTACTAGGGTTACAGACCCCCTTCTACATTTAATTTAAAGTTCAATAAATTGCCTATAAATTCTAATAATATTTTTTTTCGTAGGTGTAAGAATTTCTACAAAATTTGGATTCAAAAATGGTATAATACTTAAATTATCGACTGGGGCAAAAAGTTACCCATTTTCAAAGGGTCATATTTCGGTAACCAGTTGACGTATAGAGGTCCAAATAGGCTTAATTTATCACAAATTTAATGTTCTTCAAAACCTTTATAGAAGCTTTTGACAAAAATGCATGGATTAGGAGACACACAGCAGAATCTAAAAAATCCCCAAATTTTTGCGGTTTTTGTGTATAAAAATTCCACAACTTTTGCGAATTGCAAACTTGTGTATGTATAGTCCTAATCGGTCCAAAAAGCATACTAAAAATCAGAGATACATCATGCTTTGTTAATTTATTGTCGATTTTACTGGCCTAATATTAAATTTATAAAAATATATTGCAGTGTTCAGGAGGCAAAATGCTTCTGAATCACATGTAAAATTTCAGGTGTTTAAAATATGAAATGTTGTCAATTCTTGGGTGCAATATAGAATGATGTTTGCGCTTGCAAATTCGACATCTAGTAGATTGGCGACAAGACGTTTTGACCTGAACCTAAGCAATTGAAGCAAAATTTACCGGGCTGAATGAAACTGATAACTGATGCTTTCAAATAACGTATAAACGGTGAAAATCGGGTTACGCAATAAAGAATTATCCCATAAAAATCTTTAAGCTCGCGCGCAATAGTTAAATTAATTTGTCGATAGATGTCGCTGTACGTGGAACGCTCATACTATTATTCATGGCGTCGTTAAGATTTTTCCTGATTTAGCTGGGTCGGAGAAGGTGCGCCCATACATTAGGTCGAGAATTTGTCTTGTTCGAATTGTCTTAGTTGTCTTTGGCCGTTCTTTGTTTAATTAACTCTCGGGGACTCTTACTGTGACGGACGGAAAACTACGGAACCCTACACTAAGCGTGGCTTGACACGTTATTGGCCGGTTTTTTTAAATGTTTTTGAGATGTTTCTTTACTTGCAACGCATACGTATGTCGAATATCAGTTTATTAGTATATTGCACTACCCAAAATTGAATATTTTAGATTTCGTTTTCATTAAAAATGTTTTTATATTTTTATCATAACATTTTTTATAGTAATGGTTAATAGTTGAATTCTATCAACAAGTAGTACTATAGTACTTCATGTATATCTGTAAGTCGAGTCGTTAATGAGTTCCGACAACGTGAGCCCGGCCCCGCGCGACCGGGGGCCGTGTGCTGAGCGAGCCTGTGTCCGCAGCCGGCGTGGGCGGCGGACCCGTTCGCCGTGCTGCACGCGCCCACGCGCGCGTCGCCCGCGCCGTCGCTGCCGCCCAAGCAGCGCGCGCCGCCGCCGCGCCCCGCGCCGCCCCGCCCCGCGCCGCCCGGCAAGGTACGGCACACGCACACACACGCACACACACACACACACGCCGCCGGCTCGCCATAGCGCGGCCCCGGCACTCATATCTCGGTGACCATCAAAACGCAACCCATCAATGCTCGACCCGGAATGTACGGCCCGTCGATTGGCGACCATGATGTACTCGGATTGAGGGGTCGTCAATTCTCGGGTTGCACTTTCTCGGTTCGTACAAATGCGTTACGGGGCAACAATCCGAAGCCCCGTTTTATACAGGGCGACAATGCTCGACCCATCAATCCGCGTCCGAATTGTTGGGATATACATTGTTGATACGGGTTGATAAAGCGCGACCCAACAATTTACAACCCAACAATTGGAGGCCATAAAAATATCCTATGTAATTTCCAGATAGGTACGACGACGAGCGAAGCGAGAAGGAGAGTGTTAGGCTAACCGCGAACGAACAGCCAAAACCGATGTTTTAATACGAAACTATTCTAGAAAATGCTTAGTAGCCAATTATTGGGTCGTAAATTGATGGTTTTTTTACAGGGAAACAATGCTCGACCCATCAATCTGTGTACAAAAAAAGTGGACGCCAATTGATGGGTAGTCTTTTGCTGGGTTGCGTATTATCCGGACTCCAATACTTTAATTATACAACAAATGACCAATAGGAATTATTAAAAAAAACAACGACACCTAGATTTACTTTATAATTACAACTTACCAAACGTAGTATTTACTTTCTAAAACGAAAAATTAAACATACAAACAACGCATCAAGAGTTTTCGCTTCCAAACGTTTATATTGCGTTCCAATGGGCAGTTTTCATGCAATGTTCTGCTGCCAGAGCGCGTCTAACAATGTGTGTCTCTGTACTGCTGTGGAGCTGGACAATAAAAAGTTATTATACTCGTATTGTACTTTTGATACGTTGTTTGATGCTGTTGATGCTGACTGTACTGCAGACATCAGCTGACTGATCACTGGTGATCCTTCTCTATAATACTTTACTTTAACTTTCACGGATCACGACGACGTTGTGGTGGAAAGTTGTATACGCGGTTTAAATCATGTTTAAAATGATTTCATAGACGAACTAAGGTTTAGCGATGGTCAGCCAGCGATGAAAATTTAACTTTCTTTTTTCAAACCTATTTTGTTTTTTTTTTACAAGTGTGTTATTTTGTGTAAAATTGTTGAAATCAGATAAGACATATAATTAATAATAAGAAGCTTATTGATATTTGTAAATTAGGTCTGAAGTCGTATGTGAAAACATTGAACTATCTGATTTCTATAATTTATTTGCGCTAATAATTTGTTTTCAGAGTTTATTTAAGTTGAGTCCCTTCCCCTCCCCCCTCCCCCTAGAGTAGACTAGCGGCCGGCGGCGGTACTCGTGGCTTTATTATTGTTTTTATTTTTTGTGCGACAGAGAAATTAAAATGTACGTAGAACCGGGCGCGCCAATGACACTAGGTCGACCACGCTGTGCTGCTTGTAAGTCACTTGTTGTCATAGCAACAGCCTGGACAACTGTTTTAAGACCTGTTTTTGTTAGTTAAATTGCATTAAAATTCACTAAACTGCACTTTCCTGATAATTTCAAACACGTTGCTGTGAAAGGCAACACAAAATCCAATCATCATGCATCCGCTCTATAGATTTTATTAAGCCAGCTGCAGCCGGCATGGGGTTGGTGAGGAACCGTTTTCGTAACGGTACTGTTGGATTTTTCACGTTAACATGTCATATAAACAGTTCTTAAAAAGCCACTTAACTAGTAACGCAGCGTGGACTCCGCTTGTGGGCGTTTTCATTTTGAACGTGTACTTTAAAGCGCGACTAGTTTTGTTCTCACGGCTGACTGTCAGTTTCGTGGCGAAGTGAAAACGCCTTTATTGTCAATGTGGCTGTCTTCGTACTCTACATGCTAAAGTTTGTCCTAGCACAGGAGTGGCACGACTATCTCTAGCTTAGATAGTAGTAACCCGTCCCTTTTTAAATAATATAGATAGAAAAGGACGGGTAGGCTATCTCGCCGCGACAATCGCGAGATACTCTCGCGCCCCTCTTGTGCTAGGACTCCAGTACGCTATCTATTTTACTTTCTCTGTTTGAATGTGTCTTGGAGTTTGGTTCGCATGCAAGTTGCACACAGCGCAGTGGTTGAGGGTGTGACCGGGTATCATATCGTTGCCATCATTGTCTCCGCTATCCGGGATTCCGGACCCACATGTAGTAATCGTTTAAAAAAGGCTATTGGGTAAACGTACCAGTGCTCGACACGCGAATGCCCAATCGATGACACCCTTCAGTCACCTCTATTGACAATGACTTAACATTGATAGCGGCATCCATTGGGACGCTGTCGGGGCCCGGACGTTTACCTACCAACTATATTTTGCTTTATTGAACGAGACGCAAATGTAACCAGCTACCTGCACCCACAAAGCTACTCACCGCTTGTTTTTAAATAATAGTTATGGAGCTCCTTGATCAGTGCCTCGGTGTCGAGTGAGAGCCGCACGTCGGAGACGGCCTCAACAGTACTAACGGTTTGGACCCGGGTATGTCTTTAAACTACGTCCAACAATGAGAGGTAGGGCACAGCAAAGTACCATCACGCTTGAGTCTGGAGAAGCCCAACTGGGAAAGTACCTCCTCCTTACAGAAGACCACAGCCATAATAGCACTGCTACCTTTCAGGTATGTAGTGTTGTGTTCCTGATGGTGAGTAAGGTTCCCAGAGCTCCAACCCACTTATAGGTCGGCAACGCTCTTGTGACTCCCTTGGTGTTGCGAGTGCCCATGGGCGACGGTAATTGCTTACCATCAGGCAATCCGTCTGCTCGTTTGCCACCTTTGTCATAAAAAACAAAATAAGTCGTCTGTGAACGTTGTCGTAATAGTTTAAATCTTGTACGAAAGTTTGACAGTTCTCTATGAAATGACAGCTGCGCCGCCATGTTTAATTAATCATTTATCTGAATGTGCGTCGTGCAAGACACGATCAGTGTATTTCGTCAAACAATATCACGTTTTAATGCGATATTAATCTTCAAAAACGTTTAGTTAATACACATGGTCTTAGTAAACTGGAACAGGAAATCTGTTATCTTTATCGACACTATTAACCTGTAAAAAAATAATGTATTATCGATTAAATAGTAATTAGAGTGCCGTAGTCTAATTTGGTATCCCACTTAAAAATTGTCTCTCTCCATGTTACTCCGCCCGCCATGGCCAGCTGCGTGTCTAATATTTCAACGACGTATAGTCGACGAAGTATGTCCCTAAGGCGCATTCAAGGATTTGCTGGGGATTGTTTTCGGTAGCTCGGGCATGTATCCCGGAGTCGCGAGTTCGAGTCTCGCCCGAGGCAGCGGATTTTCCACTTTTTTTTTTCTAAGAATAATGTGTTTCTTTGGCAGATGTTAGTACTTTACGAAATACTATTTGAATACTGACGTATCCGTGCGGTCCACGTTCAGTGAGCGACTTCTCGTATTGTTGAAAATAAACATTAGAATCAGATAGAGGATTTTGCGGCAAAATATCCATGAACTAATGACTTCTGTCTACTATAGTGTACATCAATAACAGTTTCAAGTTTAGATGCAATATGACCCTTTATTAATATGGTTGGTACAGTCAAGTGTAAAAAATCGTTCACTGCCAAAGTTTTAAAAATATGTACCGAGCAACTCTATTGTACAGTAAATAAGGTTGTAGGACTGTACTGTTAGAACGCGCCTAAAACAATCTGATTCGTGCGACTTAGCTGTATGTGTGAGCAGCAACCTTCGCGCGTCTCTGTAGTGTCCGCAGCTACTCACCGCTCCCGCATGTTTCTTACGTGTCATTTAGTTTATAACATTATAATTATGTATTGTCATTGTCACCTCATATTGTTTGGAAATGTGCCGTCCCGGTGAATTCCCAGTAGTTTTTCTAATGGGGAATATTCTCAAAGAGATAAATGTCTCTATAGGAATTTATCGAGAACAGCATATCTCCATATTGTATATGCATTTTTGAGTATCTATTACTTTATGTATATAATTTTATATGCCGCGCCGTCGTAGCAGCGACACCCTAGCGGAATATCTGAGGTTGATCAATTTTAAATAAAAGCGGTAGACTTAGAATTACATAGCACATGCCTATTGACTACGCCGAGGTGGACGTAATTTTTTTGAGAGTAATTTTTTTTTTCTAATAAGTAGACCGTTGAAGCGCTGCATACTTTGAAAAGCTCTCCACTGCTGCTGTAAGTCAGTGTTTAAACGCAGTAACTTTGTATGTATCCCGTACATAGTTTAGTTCCTTTTCATTTTGATTGACAGAACGAGAAACCAGTTTTTCTTAAGTAGTGTTTCGACCGCTACCGGTATCACTGCCCTGCTTGTCCGCTAGATGGCACCCGACACCGCGCGCGGCCGGTACAGTCGGCGTCACATAGTCGGTGGCAGTTAAAGCGCCCATATATATCGTAAAATTGAAACATATCCTTATACTTTGGTGGCTACTAACTATTTGACGCTGACTAGTAGCACGAAATTTGTAAACATCTTATTAATAAGTAGCTGTATGTATACGTCTAATCCTCATCCCATTTTATTTATTTTATTTCTCTATAATTTTCATTTGTGCGTCGACTCGTGTATGTAAATATATCTTTCCGCACCGGCAACCCCCGAGCCGTCGTCAGCCTTACCCGGACCGGGTACGGCCGACGACCGGTCGCCGGGTGGTCCGTGCTGGTCGGCGCCCGCACTCCCGGAGACTAACCTACGTAACATTTACTAAAACACGGTTGGGATTGGCGTCCTCCATACCTACATTACCTACGTAACTGACAACCTGGCTATATAGACATGTGACGTGATATGAGTATGATCCGTTAATCTCCCCAAAATTATGGCAACGGAGCCGGCTACAGTCGGTCAAAAGAACCTCTCTGTCCACGCTGTAAGAGCGCAGCAGACGGTGGCTCGGCCGACGCCGGACAAAGTCATTCGCTCTTACTTTTAGCGTACACAAAGAGATTTATTTGATTGGTTTTAGTCCAGCTGGCGGTCTTACAAAGTGAAGTCTCTGCGGGTATCGAGGATACTGATCCCAGCCAATCGAGGCCTTTGAGCGCCACGACTGTTGCAACAGTGTATCACGCACAACGAAGGTGCGGCGAGCGTGGCGCTCGCGGGCGCGGAGTGCGCGCGCCGCCGTGACACTGTACTAACATGCTAACTCTGGCTCGTGCTTGTCCCCACTTGCAGCGCTAAGCGGACGCGGCCCGGACCAGGACACGTGCGTACCCTCCCCGCCCCACCCCCGCTCCCTCCCGTCCCCGACCCCGCTCGCAAACACTCGCTCACCAGCTTGTTTCGTCCAGACCGCCCCGCATCTGGACTTCGCCGAGGACCCCTTCAAGGACTACCGCTACGAGGACCCCTTCAACATCGAGGACCCGTTCAAGGACGACGGCCCCCCCGCCGCGCGCAGCAGCTCGGCCGCCATCTTCCAGTCCGACGACCTGTTCGGCGCCGGCCTCAACGGCTTCCCCAAGCCGGAGAAGAGCGGCCGCGTGTCCGCCCCGCCCGCCTCCGGCGACCCCTTCTCCCGGCCGGCCGAGCCCGCGGGCCCCGGCGCCGACAGCTGGGGCTGGAAGGACGACTGGGCCGCGGACGACGCCTGGGCCGAGCCCGCCGCCGACGTCTGGAACGACTCCGCCAAGACCGCCGCCTGGGCCGACGACTCCGGCAGGAAAAACGACAACTGGGCCAACAAGACCGACAACTGGGCGGACAAGACGGACAACTGGGCCGACAAGACCGACAACTGGGCGAAGAGCGAGTGGACGGCCGACTGGGGCGCCGACCACAACAAGAACCTTAACGAGACGTGGCCCAACACGCTGCCCAAGAAAGAGAAGTCCCCCAAGCCGGTGAAGTACGCCAAGAGTCTGGTGCACACCATCGGCGGCATCGGGCGCAGCAGGAAGGACAAGAAGCGCGGCAAGGAGGAGCCGCCGCCGGCGCCGCCCAGCGAGGAGCAGCAGTGGGCGTGGGCCGCGGCCGAGTCGGCGCGCCTGGCCGCCGACGCCGAGCGCCGCCGCCGCCAGGAGGACGCCGAGCTGCAGCGCGTGCTGGCGCTCTCCCGCCGGGACAAGTGACCTCCGGCGGCCCCTACGTGGCGACCCTGGCAGACGCATAAACTTGTGACCCGCATTGTGTAAACCGACGCGTATTTCGTGAGATTATTTATGCATTCTAGTTACTTTTACTTAGGTGGCTCGATGTTGTCATCTCAGTCCTATTTTTGTATAAATATGCCTTAGAAAGAGGATTTTCCTCCACCTCAAAGGTTTTGTTCGTGACGTAGAACAGTATAAATAGACCACATGCGTCATATTCTCAGGAAGATACGGTCGCGTACCAGCTCCGTGCATTTCCACAAGGTCGTAGCCTAGAGATAATTGAGTACGACCGGAGAAACTTGCCGCTTTGAATTCAAAGTCTGAAAAGGCGAAATGCATTTAAGCAGTTTGCGTCACCTCATTCCAGTCCGCCGACGCCAGGCGTCGCCGCTCGTCGCCACTCGTCCCCGCGGAGCTGTCGGACGGGAGACGCGCCCTAGTCATGTATCGTTAAATTATATTAGGTGGAAGCGAAGCCCTTCGGACGCGTGGCCGAGGTGAAGGCGACCTTAGCGCTATGTCGCTAGAGTCGGTTCCGGCGAGCACTTTGCTTACAGTCCCCGCACGATCCCAGTGTTGCACCGTGTGAGAGACTGCAGCGCTCGAGTCACTGAGCTGATTTGTTGCCACGGGAACTTCGCTTAGAGTTACATAACACGACGGAACAGTCACACAGCGGCATGTAATTCTAAATGATGATTTGTTCCTCGTGGTAATAAATACCAATTGTTTCATATCTGAACAGTGTGTACATGGAAATAGGTCACAATCAGAAATAAAATAGTAAGTTCTGTTTCCGAGTACAGACAGGTCAGGTGTTGTGTATGTGTGTATACTTGTATAGTCGAGGCCTAACTGCTCTTGTATGTTGTGGCACACGCCGCCCCCACATCTGTACACGCGCGTGCGCCGGTGTCCTGCCGGTTTTTTGTATAAAAGAGCGACGCAAGCTTGATTGCTGTTAATTTATAAATAAAGTTATTGTAAATGTGTCACGTTGTAAAATATATTGTTTTGTATGCGTTTTCTTGTACGACGATGTTTACATAGGAGCTATATCAGTACTGTTACGGTTTCTAGATCCGCTTGTATGTTTGTTGCATCTGGGTAATATTTTTAAACTTGAACGTTCAAAGTGGAAATATTACTCAGTCCAGTGAAGTGTACACCCAGGAGCATTTAAAACGGCTCATGTATCTATACTACGAAAAGTGAAGCGTTTTCATTTCTCTTGAGAGTAATTAATTTTATAGTTCTAACTTTGTAAGTATGTAGGTAGTTGTACATTATTATGTTTTATTTGTTTATGAAAACATTCGTTTTAAAACGAGGATCATAAAACACCTGTATTGACAAATCTATACTCAATGGCGTCCCTGCAATGTAACAAACGCACTAGCGCCATCTAACCTGCGATGACCGCAGTACGTCTCAATTTTTCGCTGACTAGGTAATTCAACTTAAGGCCAACAGATGGCGCTATAGCAAACCGAAAATAGATGGAATTTTAAGGGAACGACTGCGACTATGTGTAGTTTTTGTCAGTCAGGCATGGATAGCATGCTTGAAATTTTATCGTCTATCGCGCAATCCGTCACTTTCGCACTCACATACTTGTTGGAGTGAGATAGATATTGTGACAAATGGTAAAAACCCGACAACCTAAGGTGGTTGTTTTTTTATCGTCTGTCAGTATATCTGCCATGTTCTAACAAGTATGGGAGTGCGAAAGTGATGCCTGCCGCGACAGCCGATAAAATGTCGAGCATCGTATTTTATGACCGTTATTATAAAGTAACTTGGACTTTGTTGAAAGTACAGACTTGGTTGCATTTGAACATATAAGAAACGTTGCTGGAAGGGAGAGGGTGCCTGTGTGACGTGTCGCTCGTCACCGCGTGCTCCCGTGGGTCCGCAGTGCCTTCCCGACCTACCCTGCGTACGAGTCGACAGTGTTATAATGTTCCTGCAAACTCACCTGCCTCGTCACAGAGGGCGCCACTGTTGTGCCGCATCGCAACACCAGCTATCGCTCTCAGAGTAAAAGTAGAGGGTAGATGGTGTCGTGGTTTTATTTGTAGGGTGCAATATATCAAAAAAACAATGACTGGCAAACATAAATACAAATACAAAGCGCCAGCATTGGCTATAATTGTTTTCTAGCAGTACCTATCGTTAACTCATTCGATTATCGTAATAGCGAAACAGATGTACATATAATAAGTTTTAAACCTTTAGATGCTTGGTTCCTAGATATTATTTTTTTATTTTCTTGTCGGCTCTAAGGGCCTACCGTGAACATGTCATGCATTTATTCTCTTTCACTCCAATTGAGATGTAATTAGAATGACAGAGACAATCGTTCTAAATATGCTATAAATTTTTATATTCGCGGTAGGTCTTCGGGATTCTTAAAGCGGCACCTGTTTAAAAAAGGCTCGTTAGTTTATATGAAGATTATAGCACTATGAACGTACTCGTCTTTGATGTTATTCTTCTTTCTGGCTGCACGAGTGAGCGAGAAGGCGTGTTGCAATAATTGACGGTTGTCTCGCTTCTGATCACATATCGGCTCGGCTAGCGGGCGACGCCCCGCCCCCGCCCGCCCCCGCCCCGGACAACTCAAAATTGATTACGGCGTCCGCCGCGATGGCTGGAGATGCGGGCCGAATCCTGTCTCGGAGATCCTCGTCCCGTTTTCTTAAGTATATGTCATGTATTTATAATTTGTATAGTAGTGTTATGTTACTACTTAAAAATCTAAGCAAATCTAAATATGTAAAAAGAAAATTTGATTTGTTCTTAGTCTAGACTTAGAGTCCCTGTTCATAGAATGCTTGATCCCAAACAGAGAAGGGTCGGTGTGAAGAGGGACGGGCGAGGGGAAGGGGGCGACGCCCTCGTAGTGTAATTGTTACGCTTACTGTTGTAGCTTTAACGCTTGCGCCGCGTCGTGCGAGTGCCCCTCCGGGCCGTGGCGGGTGCGCCCTACCGTTGTTATCTCTTCTTTAGGCGCTGTTGTCGGCTCGCGGCCGCGCGGACTCCGCCCCTCAAACTCTTGATATTCCAAGTTTATTTATAATAGTTGTAGAGTTGCGATATTTTGAAAGCGTTTATTGTATGTTGTCGAGTCGGCGCCCGCGCCGTCCGCGCGCCGCGAGCCGAGTCTGTTATCTAGTGTACGATGTACCTTTCATTTGTAGCGAACAGAACTTTAATTCTTGACGTTGACGTGTATATGTGTATTTAAAGCTAAAATTATATAATACATTTGATAATACAGGTAATTGTAGGGTCGAACGTTCAGTATTACCGCGCCCGTCGGCGGCGGCGGGCGCCGGCGAGCGGGCAGTCTCGAGGATAGAGGGTTGTTAGCGTAGCAGGAGCGGCGTCCGGGCCCGCGCGTGCCGGCCGGTGCCGACGCGGGCCGGCACGGGCGCGGACGCTGGCACGCTCCATATGTAAGTTCGCACGGTTCCCTCGGTGTTGTATGTTATCATCTTAGGTTAAACTGATCGCACCGATCGACGGAGACCGTCGGAGTCGCGCCGGTGCACTCTGTGTAGATTAATAAGAATAATAAGTTTTGTAACTGGGCAGTGCGTGCAGCTCATCTGATCAAGATTGCTGGGAAAACATTTGAAAATAAATATAATTATGTTATTGTGTGCGTGACGCGCACACTGCCGGTCTCCGGTCGAGGGCGCCACGTTCCTTTCGCAATGTCGGTGTTTATTGCTACGTTACATATTTATTATAGGTCGTTTCTCGTTCTCAGCTTTTTATATATGCAACGAAATGTATGTCGTAAGTCTACCGTCGTGCTTCTGTGAAGCGAACTTCTTCTTGCAATACTGGCTATCAATGAGGCCGAGTAGGTACAATGTTTCTGTACATCTAAACCACTGTATAGTACATTTTACGACTAACGGTGTGATTATATTTTTCACCTCACGTACGTTTTCTTTATTAAGGAATCCTAAGGGGCCCAAAGGAAGAAGAGGTCTTGTTGAGAAGGTGGTAATTTGTGTTGAGCCGCTTAGGTCGATAGTTGAAAGTAGGAATAGGCTTCTGCCGCCTTGTTGCGTGAATGCCAGCCCACCGCACTACCACCTGATAAATCCACGACGTCACGGTCCACGGCTTTGATCTCGTAACTTTGAGCGTTGTGCGGCCTTGTTGAGGCTGTGAATAGTAATGCCATGCCGATACACTCCAACTCTGCTCGACACATCTGCGTGACGGCAGCACCGGGCCGCTGGTGCTGCGAGCGCGGACGCTGAGCCGAGCCGGCCGCGCGCGTCGTGCGTGCTGTAGCGAGGAATATACGAGTGTCATGGTCGTGTAATTAGCTATTCAGCAGCGGAGGCGGAGCCGCGGCGGCAGAATCTAGCGGCGCGAAGGTCGAGGCTAAATTATAGTACAATATATCTCATATCAACTCGGTTTGGGAAGTTCTGATGATACAATAACTATCGTATAATATTCTTGTGATTTAGCGTTGTATGTAGTGTAATGTATGATAGCGGTTCGGTTATCAAGTGTCCGACTTCTGCGTACTTGTGCGAAGGCCGAAGTTGACTGATAAATTAATCACGTACTCTAAAATTAGAAGCTTAATTTCGTGGTTGAACAAACATAGCGTTCTCGTTTCATCACAATGTGACGTTGTTCGAGTAGGACTAGAGCGGGTACGAGATTATGAAGTCATGAGAGGCAGCAGGGCCGCAGCGCGCACATTCTAGGTGAACGTCGGACACGAGGGCGTGTGCCGCCGGGGCCCGCCGTCGTGTGTGCTGCACACACCGGGTCGTAGCGGCCGCTCCCGGTCTGACTCCTGACGGTAGCAGAGTATTCAGTGTTGTCCTAGACTTGAACCAAATCTCATTTCTAGTTTACAGTTCAGCATAGCACCTGGGAGCGGCCGCGTATCGACTCGTGCATCGGCACGGACTTGAAGTCGTTCCTTTGCTCCGAAGGGATCGATCGTGCAGAAGTCCACTGGTGTGGTGTTTCAGTTTGCCTGCGCCGCCTGTCGCGGGCCGCCGCGTCGACAACCTATCGATACCCTGTAATCAACTGTTCATTGTTTAAGCACTGTCGTTCTAGAAGCAACTTAGAGAAGATATACTACATACCTATTTATGATATTGACTATGATAAATTAATGTTTATATAATTATGTATACATAATGTGTACCTACGTTAGTGTGCGACCAATTGTTGGAAGCGGGCGCGGCCCGCGGGCCGGCGGACGACCGCGGAGCGTGGTGTAGGATGTAGTTGCACCAATGGCGACCTAATTATAATACTGTTACGTATCAATTTTGTTTGAAGGCTGTGTTTTTGTTAAAATTGTCATTGCATTGCATTGTATTCATGCTCTGTTGGCGCTGGCCGGTCGATCGCGGGAGAGGTCACACGATTTTCTCGAGTTGGGGCCGCGGTTGCGCCGGGCGTCGCGTGACTAAGTATACAAGGGTCTACACTTTAGAAACCGACGACTTATCAGGGCCTTCCACACTGGGCTTTGAGCCGTAACGGTTAAACCAGCGAACACCATGTAAAGAATTCGGTGTGTAGATGCTCTTGGAGAGTGGGCCGACGCCAGGCGCCGCTGCAGCCCGGCCCGCGCGCCGGGAGACCTGCCCGCCGGACACTGTACTCACTGTAACTTATGATATTATTATATGAAAACAAAACAATTCCTGAGATAATAAAAGGGACAAAATATTATCAACAACTTGTTTTATTTACGCACATATGTCATGTATGCCATGCACATCATCATATCATGCATCATCTTACCAATTAGGTAACCTAAACGAAATAAGAAACCTAAAGGGGTTTACGCCTTGTTATTAGATGAAAGCCAGAGGGCTAATAGCTTGGATGCTGTTGGCCGGGAACGAGATTGGTTTAGTCCCTAAGGCTTTATCTATTGGTCGTTTCATGTAACTGTACCTACCTGTATATTTAACCTTTTGAACGCCAAGAACCCCTAAAGTAGTCGCGTGATGTGGTTCCGACCTCTAAAAAGGCTATGGCTTATGCTGTCAATAGTTATTTATGCTGCAAAGTGGTTATTTGGCGTTAGTGTTGAAATTGAAAGCAGAGCAAGCGAAGGAAGCTATGATTGAATCCTGAGCGTAGCGAGTAGAGATTCCTGAGCGTAGCGAGGCTTTCAAGACACGAGACGCCAAATAATTTTGCAGTCATGCGGAACACACATCTTTTCACCTCACTACAGCGATAAATACAAGGAAAATTCGAGCGGGAAGAAAAACAATATCGCGCGATTTTTCAGGGAAATCATATCGGCTTCGCTGCTAGAACCACACATTTTTATAGTTCAAACATTGAGTTCAAAGAGCTTAGCACAGGACAAATCCGACAAATTTGCGATTACGTGAATTGTGATAACTTAAAACTTTAAAAAAATTTCTTTTTTTTCGGTTGCGTTCAGATATTACAATATTAAATACATGTCAATTTCTTTATCAAATAAACAATATAATTGCGTTTTATTTAATGAATTTGGTAGGCAAAAGATGTAAATTACATAGATACTATAACAGAAATACTCTTAGTATTTACAATAAAACCAATTTGACATAAAATATTAGTATTTACAATAAAACCAATTTGACATAAAATAAAGTGTAGGTAAAAATAAAGAAGTTAAAATCTGTAATCAAATCAGGTTTCTGATTGGTTATTATCTATGGTTAATATGAACTCAGGCTCGGTACCGCGAACATCGAAGTTCGTATATTGCGAGCATCTTTCTCTTTTACTCCGATGAGAGTGACAGAGACAATAGTCCGAAATTTACGAATATCGTTTTTCGCGGTAGCGGCGTCAGTCACGCGTTGAAGGAGTTTTATATTTAAAAAAAGTTATTTGCACCACAGAGAAATTCGAATGACTTTTCCACGCTAGCGGATAAAATAAGCTTTTCCACGCAGATTTCGCGCTATAAACTAAGGTTCTCCGAGCGAGTGAGGGCAAAACAATTTTCCTGCTAACAGATAAGGTTTTTATATTCGTCCTTCACTAGCCGAGACATCGGCGTACTTACACGGGACAATTTGACGCGAGAGGAAAATAGTTTAAAAAGGTAAAAACTTACAGGATGGAATTTGGGAAATAATACATTGTAAAAAGTAAATGTACACTTTATTCAAAAATACTTTTTATCCTCACATTCGAGTAGGTATGTACTTAGTATTTAGGGATACAATTTATTAATACGACGACAGTTACTTAAATACATAAACTTACATGAAATATTAAGTTATACAAGGTAACTTTTGGAGATGCATTAAGTATTGTTTTGTGTTTTGTACAGTTACCCGCATGTTATTTATCACCACGAAGAACGTTGAAGTTACTTTAGTGCGGAATGTGGACGACGCAGCGCCGTGGACCGAGCCTGCAGGCTGCGGCGTGACGCGCATCTCTCTAGTAACCTGCACTGCAGGATAGTACAGGCACTATCTGCAGTGTCCAGCGCTTACTGTTCTACTTATTGGTTTTGATATATTACATAGCTCGAGATCTCTGTAACGTAACGCGTTTGCCGGAGACATTACAGCCAGGTCGCGAGGCTGACCTGACCACTGTCATCCTGTCGTGACAGCGCACTCGCACGCCACCGTCATCATTACATGACAAATACGAGCGAAGCAGTTTGTGGCGTACAAAGCACGTCACTTCCAGAGGTCGAGCCGGTGACGCGCGGCGGTCAGTGTGGTCACAGCACGCCCCACGCCACGTAGTCGTCGACGATGCCGTTGAGCCGCTCGGCGAACAGCGCGCTGGTCTTGACCTGCCAGTCGGCGGCGCTCAGGTCGTCCAGGCGCGGCGCGTCGGCCGCCTCCACCGTCACCAGCGGCAGCACGAACAGCGAGATCAGCAGCCCGTACGGGAGGCTCTGCGACACACATTGTTTATGAGGTGACTACTAATACTGACTGTGCCTACATTATCGAGGAATGCTGCGGCTTGGTAGTTAGAAACGTATACTGTTGGGGGTACAAAAAATTATGACAAGTGAAATTCCTGATATATATAAGGGATAACTTATATGGAGTAAAAAAATACACTAATAAGTACCTAATACTTTAACGCATTCACTGCCACCAACGCACATGTGCGTTCGTTTCCATACATTTTTAGAGGGGGTGGCAGCGAACGTGTTAAATACTTACACAAGTAAGTACTAATGTTTACAAAGTATATATACCCAGATACTCATACAGATAGTGATAGCTACCAGCTACGTAAAATTACTTAAAAAACAAATCCTAAAATAAATTGAACTTAGCAAGTAACTAAGTCGTATTTTACGGACTTTATGTGTGACTATTGTAACACGAACACGTGGTATCAGCAGCAATAGATCGCTAGCAGTAACAATGTATTAGATCCAACAGTGGCGTTTGATCTCTAAATTGACACTTTTCCACTTAAGAGATGAAATGATATACATATATACTCTCCGCAATACCAACCGGCCACTGCAGACGTAATGTTTTTTCTTTTTACTCTTCCTAGAACCAAGTAACATTGAAAGAGACTACAACTTTAGTCGCCAATTGATATTACTCGTACTACTTGCGCCTATAGCCTAATTAGTTTAATTTAACATTGCGCAGCGAGTCGAGTACCAGTGATTCTTGTTTGAGTGCGTGTATCTAAAACAGCAGACGCGAGTACTCACGATAACAAGTTATTTATCCACTCATCGTGTTTAAGTGTCTCGTGACCCTGACCGACGTGACGTGTCGGTCCTGCTACCTACTCATAAACTTCCTCTATTTGGTCATAACAAAGATTACCATAATATATTAGCTATTGTGCATGCTATAAGGAAAACTAAGCAAAAAAAACCAATAGCTATGTAGAAAATAATTCCCAACTACTACTCGTAGGTACAGCTACAAATGATAAGCCTTCGGTACCTCTATAGGTACCCACACTCAGCGCATTCAACAAAGCATCGCATTAACACCAAGAGTACAATACGACAGTCATTAGCGGCCCATTAAGACCGGGTCGGTAGATACTATTACGGCCCGGGCAGTGCACAACTGCACACATTCGAAATAGTATAACTCTTTAAGGAGATATTAAGGCAAAGATATTAAGGTCTATGCAGCATGCAGTTTATTGTGTATTTATAATGTAATATTTCACACAAGGCCTCGTGAATTATGACCCCGGGCGTCACAAGGTTACATGTCTACCTAATCGTACAGCAGATACACGCGGGGCCACTTCCGCATCATCTGCGTCGTGGTGCTGCTGCGTGCTGGCGCTGCCGATGACTAACGTCTCATTAAAATGTCATTACCTCTAAACATGTAATTATTGTAATAACAGTACCCACCCTAAGTGCTTTAAGACGTACGTTTTTGTCGTAACGAGTAAAATTACTTCGGGGTACAAATATCCTTAACCAAGTATTACTTATATGTAGGCCCTATTGGTAGTTTAAAGGTAACATGGTAACCAAATATGTAATATCAACATAAACACACCAATATTAGTGACTCAATTACATGCAACAGGAAGCTCTCAAACTCATTTTAATAAATTAGATGAATCAAAGTGAATAACCTACTGATTATTCTTGATATATCGTAATTTTCTTGTTGTTCACTTCGTCTTAACATGTACTCATTTTACTGTAATGATTGGTAGTCATTAAAGTAAAATTACCATAATACCTAAATAATTATGGATTACGACTATTATTGACTAAGTAATAAGTAGCCATCTAGTACCGTAAATTGGGGTTACTTTGATTCGTGGGGTAACATTGATCACCTATTTTTATAATAAAAATAGTTGGTTTATTAACGCGAGTTTAAGGGTTTAATAATGTGAGTTTTATACTTAACATAATTTTTTTTTCATGTTTTTTTTATTTACAATCATCATCATCATCATGTCAGCTGAAAGACGTCCACTGATGGACATAGGCCTCCCCCAGAACGACCCAAGAAGATCGCAATCCTGCGCCTTCCATATCCAGCGGTATCCCGCGACTCTAAGCGGCATAACCTGCAGGGTACCAGGGGCCGCCGGGGACTCAGGGCCATGGTTTTTGAGTGTTCATTACATATGGAGGGTATATGCCATAATCGCCACGCTTGGCATGCGGGTTGGCGATCGCAGTGCTTCCACCGCACTCTAGGGATATTGCTGCCCATCCCATTTGCAATAACTACATTATATCCACTATTAAAAACATATTCTTTAATAGTTCAAAAGTTAATGACCAATGTTATATATGACAACTACAAGTAGGTACATAACTAGTTACAGTATAAAATCTAAAAAAGGCCCTTGAGGCTTTGTACCAAGGATGCTGACGGCATTTCCTCGTTGACCAATGTTACCATGTGAATTAAAGTAACCCCAGTTTACGGTGAAATAAAGCCAACACGATGAAACATTATTAGTTAGCTTCAATTGAATGAAGTGTTGACCTAAATAGTTCGCGAGTGGAGCCCGCCGGAATCCGACAGGGTCTCGAAGGTTTCGGAGCTGCGGGTCGTGCCCGGCGCCACAACAGGCAGACTGGACCTGCCGGTCGCGCGGCGCTACTAGTAGGTAGGTGTAGAGGTAGGTACCTGCTGCAGCTCCCAGTCGAAGTCCTCGCGGGGGTAGACGGAGTCGGGGTCGAGGCGCAGGCGGCGCAGCGCGGCCTGCAGCTGGCCGTAGTACTCGTCCACGAGGCGCGCGTAGTGGCGCGCGCGGAAGGCCGCGTCCGAGCCCGCGAACACCAGGTACAGCAGGTCGGTGGCGGCGCAGCCCGCGCGCACCGTCTGCCAGTCCACCGCCACCAGCTCCAGCGCGCCGTCCTGCCACAACACCATCAGCGGTCACTACTCTGCCCCACTCCATGCCAACCTGACCTATCGAGTCTCGCCACGATGAACTACAAAGGTCACGGGCACTAATATTCGAATTCATAGCTTCTGTTACGACACGCGGGAGGGCCGCCAGCACGGGGCACGGGGCCGGGGTCAACTTTGTATTACACAATGGTCACCTCTGTGGCATTCTAAGAAGTGTGTTTAGTTAAGAGCAAGAATTTACACGGGTATAAATGGTATATACACCTACACATTGTACATATTATTATGTACCTATAATTACGTACCTAGTAGTCTTGGCTGAGACCATAGAGGATTTGAGTACAATGCTTGATGACCTCAGTTATGCCTCTGAGCGAGTTGGTCTATGGATGTACATGGACAAGACCATTTTGGCGTAGAACGGATGAATTACCAACTTGTTGTACAGTCCAGGTCAAAGATATAGATGCGGTCAAAGTGCCATAGTTTGTATATGTATACCTGCACCTTAGTCTTACTATTACGGTACATGCATACATATTTTGGCACTTTGGTTGAGTCGATATTTTTTACTGTACTCTCAGCGCAGGCTCTTATACCTACTTAATTGTTACATTTAACAAATACGGATTATTAATTTGTGTTATGTCGTTGTGTTGTATATAGGTAGGTAGATACTCGTTCGAGTTTATAGTCGTATCTGCCCCACCTACCTAATGAATACCTATATTTAAATTTCTCGTCTCCGCTACTAGAGATGCTGGTCTATTGTTACGACGTTCCAAGATAACCCATGTAATGCACTAACTTTCTTTTAGTTTGGTGTATTTTATGGTGCTGTGAAGGAAGCCAAGCAGCCGCCTGTAAGGTATCTGTTAAACTTTTTGTTTGTTTGTTTGTTGAGGCCGCGCCCGCGCCCGCGCCGCCAGCTCTCGCGGCGCCGGCGACCAAGTACGGGCGCTATAAATACTCTCAGCTCCACGCTCCACGACGTAACGATGACATATACTCGCACATCTAATGACGCCATGGCTGATGGCAACGTCCAATAATCTCACAATTTTGCAGTGCGCTTCACGGAAGCTTTCAAACAGAACAATACTACCTACCGACTTATTATAACATATATGTTACTACCTACCTACTTATTATAACATATATGATACTACCTACCTACTTATTATAACCTATTAGTTAAATTCATACTCGTATTTGCTTGGACATGGTGTATTGCATGGCCTAATAGTTAAAATAATAGCTAAATTATTCAAACATGAAGTAACAATTGAAATAATAATTGTTAAAAATATAGGAAAAATCAACTATCTAGCGTCGGTAATGACATGGCGCCAGATGGACAGGTGGACACTCACCGGGCGCAGCTTGTGCATGAGGTTGCTGGGGCGGTAGTCGCCGTGCGTGAGCACGGGCCGCCGCAGCGGCTCGTAGTGCCGGCGCAGCGCCTGGGCGTTGTCGGCGAAGAAGCGCGCCAGCCGCGCGCGGTGCTGCTCGCGGCACGCGCCCACCGCCGCGCGCACCATGCCCTCCCACGCGCCCTTCATCTTGTCCTCGTCCGCGCCGAAGTCGAACTTGCGCTCCGCCAGCACCGCGGCGAACTGCTCCGGCGCGTCCTGCTGGAAGGCGAAGGACAGCGCGTGGAACTTGGCCAGCTCGGCCACGGCGGCCGCGGCGTACGGCCAGTCCACGGACTGCAGGCGGTCGTGCGTGCCGAACCCGCGCGCGCCCAGGTCCTCCAGCACGATCGTCTCCTCGAAAACCTTGGGGTTGCACCCGTAGTACTTGGGGAAGTACAGCCTGTGTTCGGCCGGGACCGAGCTCTTCTCCTCCAGTCTGGCGTAGATGCCCACTAGGGTCCCGTAGACGAATCTTTCGGTCTCGTAGAACTTCGTTATGGGCGCTTCGTCGCGCATCTTCCCGTTAATGTTGGCGATCTTCGCGAACAGGCGCAGCGGCTCCCGGCCGGGCGCCGTGACGGTGGCGAGGAACAGCTCGGAGGTGTAGTTGCCGCCGCCGGTGGACAGCGGCACCACGTCGACGCGGTGGTCGCGGTAGTGCTGCTGGCGCGCCACGTCGTCGAGCAGCGCGAGCAGCGCGGCCGGCGCCGACGCCGCGTCCGTCATGGTGCGAGGAGCGCGTGCGACTGAACTGACAGCTGACGTGACGTCTAGTCTAGCTGCGCCCGCGCGACACCACTAACACTAATCTGCGGAATAAACTCGACGCGATTGTGTTCTGTGACCTACGTTCTTGGTTGCTGTGCTACATCCGGCACTGCTCCACTTCTCATGCCCGGTGTTAAGTTATGCTGGAAAATTGTTATTATTACCTATTTATCATTAGAAACAAAGAGAACATGAAAGTTAACAATCGTAATGTATACATTTAATTGTACGTTTTTCTATCTCGCTTATCTTTCTGGTGGTATTCTGATTGGGATCACCGTAAAACATACCGTATGTACCTACAGACGAAATGTGTACTAAAAAGTTAAAAAGAATGTCTTTATTACTTTAACTTTAGGTAGGTACCTACTTTGAAATCTTCAAAGGAAAAATTATGAAAAGTAGACATTTTTAGTAAAATGATTAAAAAAAATTTTTTATTAATTATTTTTAAACTTCCTAGGTACCTTTTTCCTCGTAAACGCGTAGAGGTATTAAATTGAAATGCATATCAAACACTCATGTCTATAATATCTTCCAGCGGTAGCAAAACGAAACTTTTATGTCCATGCCATCATAAGAAATAGCAATCTAAGTCGCATAACTTAAAATTAAGTAGGTAGGTATGTAATTGAATGCATAAATTAACAATATACGGCAGCAACCCCAGTGGTTATACCCCATGTTCCCATTTGATTGTTGTGGGAGACTTCAGTGTAGATTTTAAAATGAATCCTAAAAATGGATTTTACACAAAATTAATTCATAAACATGTTTCCGTTAATAAGCACTGGCACTACACGAAGTAGCTAGTAGCTGCTAGTAGCTGCTAGTAGCTACAACTACAGATAACGTTTTCGAACACGGTTACAGATCTGGTTCAAATTTAGCAGGCAATTAGTGTTTATAAACCGGATTTATAAAAAAGTTGTGACTAAGAATTTGTAAATAAACACATTTGATAAAATAAATTTTGCCAGGCTGCTGCAAATAGTGTAGCTAGGTATTTAAGTTATAAAATAAATGATGTGGTAATATAAAGAATTAATAACAACCTAGTTGGTAGTGACCCTGCCTGTGAAGCCGATGGTCCTGGGTTTAAATCCCAGTCAGCCCTGATTTTATTTAGACAGGACTTTGACTTTATTTGTCTGATGAGTAATACAGACATTATTTGTTCCTGAGTCATGATCATGAGTGTTTGCTAATATTTATATGTATATGTATATACTCGTATATACTGTGTGTAAGTCTAATACGGGCGAAGAATTAAACCAGACGTAGGATTTACCAGTACAATCAATAACGAAAAGGTATTTCTTTAATTTTACCTATTATACATATGTAATTAATTTTTGTAAAATTTCTGAGCCGTAATGCACTGCGAACATTACGCGATATGAGCTTTTGAAACGAACTGTCAACGAGTGTTTAACTCGAGTGTGTTGTATTACATTGCGGGCCGAATTTTTTTATATGGATAAAATTTTAATTGTAATTCTAAACAAAAGTTATCTAAATATATTTCTTATGTCCTATTCTACCCTTCGTTAAGAGATTCGCCCGTATAAGAATTACGCACAGTATATACATATAAATATTATATATCGTCGTATTAAATATTATATATATATATCGTCGTCTGAGCTAACCGTACTAGATCGATTAAGATTGTCCCGAAATATTTAGTTAAAAAATATTGACAATAATTACATTAATTAAAATACAAGTACTTAACAAATAAAAAACAAAAATAAAAATAATTATTTCAATAAAATAAAATATTACTAAATTGATAAAGTGACCCTGTCTAAGTTATGCTCCCCCAGCTTTCCATATTGTAATGTTACGGATTTCATTGTCATTTAGTAATAAACATACTACAACTTTTGTTTGTTATAGGTTTGTATGGAACTGGCGGTGCGTCAGTCCGACTCGCACTTGGCCGGTTTTTTTTTTTAATTATTCGGATATTGGAAATCGAAATATTTGTATTATTTGAATTAGAGTTGCCACGAATAGTGATTTGGCCGAATACCGAATATTCGGCAACGCTGTCGGCCGAAGCTAAGTAGTCTGACAAGTAAAGAGTAGTAGCATATAACTACAAAGGTACTACTCTAACCGAGTCGAATTTAAACTTCAAGTAGTATTACCTACTTGTCAGTTGATGTGTGTGGTTTGTCGGGCGATCGCCGGATCTAAGTATTTATAAAAATTTTATGCTTAATTAGGGAGCATTCAAGTATTACGTAACGCAATTTTTTCTCGTAAAACGTTACGTTGCGTTACAGGGGCGGGAGGGGGTCCTTCTTACAACACGTTACGTAACATTATTTCTTTTTTTAACCGACTTCAAAAAAAGGAGGAGGTTATCAATTCGAACTAATTTTTTTTTTGTATGTATGTTACTCGATATCTCCGAGACCCGTGAACCGATTTTAAATATTTTTTTTTAATCGAAAGGGTATAACTCCGAATTGGTCCCGTTGGCACTAAGTCGGGATCTGATGATGGGATCCCGAGGAATCGAGGAAACTCCTCAAATCTTAAAGGCACACATATGGTGATTTTTGTGTTTTTATCAACAACTCAAGCATTTCCATTCAGAACTGTGACATTTGATGAGGTGGAACTGCTAATGATGTCCAGAACGGGACTCGTCAACAAAGCATAGTACACATTTGGCGATTTCGCCTTTACCAGTAGGCAACGGAACTCAGATATAAAAAAGTGTAGAGTGGCCGTGTTTGGACTTAATTCTTGCACGTATTTTTAACCAACTTTAAAAAAGAAGGAGGTTCTGAATTCGGTTGCATGTTCTTTTTTAGTGAATTATCCCCGAACTTCGTCATTCGGGACTCACTAATGCAGTAAAAACGTATAATTAAGTTTTTTGGCGACAGATCAACCATTTATGTTCAGAAAGTATCACCTTCTGGCAACGGAACCAAGTGATATAAAAGTGTAAGGTAACCGTTTTTGGGCTTAATGGGGTTGCCATGTGATGCTCTCTGGTAACGACTTTCTCATCATCATCATCATCATAATCACCATCATAACAACCAAAGAACGCTGAACATAGATCCCCCCTAAAGTGACCCACAATGTCCGGTTTTGCGCCATTCTTCGCACACCTGACTCAGTTGATACACTGGCGTCTATAGTAAAATGGGTATCGGAAGCCGCTGAGAACTCGAGGCCATGGCTTTCCTGTGCCTTGCATGGGGCTAAATGTCATAATCGCCACGCTTGGCAAGCGGGTTGGCGATCGCAGTATTCCACCGCATTCCAGATCGCAGTGTTGCCTGTGTCAGGCGTTGCATTACTTATGTGCCACGATAAGTAAGCAGATGACGATTTCGAGTCTAATCATCTCCGCTAAGTTAACGATCTGCAGTCAAGTGTTCGCGTTGACAGTTTGTTATCATCCAAATCATGATATCCGAATCAGCTATTATCTAACCTATACTTCGAACACGACTCAATTTGACATACATTTTATCCCTTTCCAAAGTTTATATATTATAATACGAGTATTGCTTATTTATAAAATTTCCTCGTTTGGCACAAAGAACACTGTCTCATACAAGCATCGCGATTACCCGTATTTGGTATGCCCATATTCAATTATAAAAAATCAGTGACATAAGGGAAACTAAAAAGTTAAAAATAAATAACCTTTTAACAAAAAATAAACCCGACTTCAAATATGAACTAGACAGATATGAAAAGCAACAAATAATTGTTTTCTTTATTACTTGATAAGTACTTTGGGACTATATAGAACAAATAAATTTCTTAGGACAATTACCTATATACAATTATTTTTGGTTTTGGAGTCGGTGCCATGAACTGAGATTTGAATCAATGTATTTGCTAGTGGTATTAATAATTTAATACTCATGACAGGCATGACTAGGGATCGGATCGGACAGTAGAATTCAAATGATATGAGGAACGAGGATTTAGTCTATAATGGAGTAGCTGTCAGTGTAACATATTTTATCTACGTACATGTCATAAGTGCTCTAAAATGCGTCCAGAAACCGTAGGCAATGACCAGCATTACCAACCATCAGAAAGATTTCAGTAGGTAATGTTAACATTACCTACTGAAATCAGTAGGTTATGAATTTAAATTTGGAATAGCTGTCAAATTCAAGTGGGGTGTCTAATCTAGTATCTATAGATATTAAAACAGCCATTGATACGAAACGCCAATTCGTTATGTTTTTTTAATATAAATCGAACGACATTTGAACTCGAGTGACAGTAGAATAGGGAGTTCATTCGCTTGTCTATGGTTTAAAAAAAAATGACAGATACGAAATACGCAACGCCGCCGTTCCAAGCTGTCATTTGTTTTGTTCTTTGACTTTTTAATGTTTACAAGTAACCCTAGTAATAAGTCATTTCCCTACTAGTTGCGTCTGTACGGTAAATTATACGGCTATTGCTGAACCAAAGATTTCCTTTGGTAGGATTGGTCCTTAAGGCCTAAGGATGGATTTAAGAAGTGGAGCCACCGCGATTTTTGATGTTAGTTTTTTGAGGTTTTGGCAGCTTCTGCTCTGGAGGAAAATAGGGTCTCAATCTTTATAAAGGCATTAATTGTGCTACTATTCCAAGTTTGGTACCATATTCGTATGACTTAAGGATGCCAAATTCATTTTAGGACTCATATTTGCACGATAAATATGTTAAACTACGTAAAATAAAATAAAAAAATAACATAAGAGTATTGATTAAAAAAATAAAAAAATATGTCACAATGATTCCTAGCCCCGTTCCCCTAATACCTCTGGATCCAATTCTAATCATCTTCGATGAGTGCTTCGCGGTCCATTACACTGTAAAAAATATAAAACAATGATTTTGATTACCCAAAAAAGTAGAAACAAACAAGCAAGCAAACTAAAAGCGAAAGTTATTCGAACATAAATATACATGGGGGATTTCAACGCGAAACTCTACACTCCGGCCAGCACCTATCCAAATCCAAAACCCCGAGAGCTTTCAGTTAGAGCTCCGGAACCGTTTCGATTGTCTAGGAAGCGAGGTGGACGAACTGAACGACGGGTTTGTAGAAGCTGTCCACAGCTCCGGGTCTAAGTTCTTCAAGGCCCAAAGGAGCAGTAGAACTAAAAGGCTCTCTAGCTCTACTCGGAGGCTCATTAAGGAAAGGAGCGAGATGATCCTACAATCTTCAGTTGATGCGACATTATACAGGCAGCTCAATAGACAGATCTCTAAGTCCCTTACCCGTGATATGCGCCAATTTAATACTGATCGTATTAAAGAGGCCATTGAACATAACAAGGGCTCGAAGGTCTATTGGGCAAAGCCAGCTCGCCAGATTGAAAACTGATGATGATAGGGTCGTTTCATCCATACCTGAGCGTCTGAATGAGATAGAGCGCTTTTACGGACAGCCTGATCTGGCGGAATTCCCTAGAGCCAGACTAACCCGGCACTATACTGAAGATATCCCGGACATCTGCTTGTACGAGATTAGAATGGCTCTTAAACAGCTCAAAAACAACAAGGCGCCAGGTGAGGACGGAATAACAGCTGAACTTCTGAAGGCGGGTGGTACACCGGTCCTAACGGCCCTTCAGAAGCTGTTCAATTCTGTCCTACTGGAAGGGAGAACGCCAAAGGCATGGCACAGAAGTGTGGTGGTGTTGTTCTTCAAAAAAGGCGACAACGCTTTATTGAAGAACTATCGACCCATCTCACTTTTGAGCCATGTCTACAAGCTGTTTTCAAGAGTCATTACGAATCGTCTCGCACGCAAGTTAGATGACTTCCAGCCTCCCGAACAAGCCGGTTTCCGAAGAGGCTTTAGTACCGTAGACCACATACATACGCTACGTCAAGTTATACAGAAGACTGAGGAGTATAACTTGCCCCTCTGTTTGGCGTTTGTGGACTACGAGAAAGCCTTTGATTCGATCGAAACTTGGGCTGTGCTACAATCCCTCCAACGGTGCCAAGTGGACTACCGCTATATCGGAGTGCTGAAGTGTTTGTACGAGAACGCCACCATGTCAGTCCGACTTCAGAACCGGAGCTCGAAACCTATTCCACTGCAGCGTGGGGTCAGACAAGGAGATGTTATCTCTCCAAAGCTGTTCACTGCTGCACTGGAGGACGTTTTCAAGACTCTGGACTGGAGGAGGAAAGGCATCAACATCAACGGCGAGTACATCACTCACCTTCGATTTGCCGACGATATCGTAGTCTTGGCTGAGACCATGGAGGATTTGAGCATAATGCTAGATGACCTCAGTAATGCCTCTGAGCGAGTTGGTCTAAGGATGAACATGGACAAGACAAAAATCATGTCGAATGCCCATGTCGTACCAACTCCCACATTAATCAGAGACGTTACACTCGAAGTTGTAGGTGAGTATATTATACCTAGGTCAAACTATCCAGTTAGGAAGATCCAACTTCGGGAAGGAGGTCAATCGTCGAATCCGACTCGGCTGGGTAGCGTTCGGGAAGCTACAACACATCTTTTCTTCCAATATCCCGCAGTGTCTCAAGACGGACATTGCGAGCAGAACCGATTGTTACTTCTTCGCTCGGTCTCAGGTGGTTTAGTGGTGATAAATAAAATTAGTGGACTGTATAAACACTGGTGTAATCAAAATTAAATAAAGAAACAAGAAAGTGAGATGCGTTACAGTCGTTGGAAATCAATAAATAATGGTGAGTTCAAAATCCAAAAATATGTCAAAATTTTGAATGCAAAAGTTGCCATAATAAAATTATACATTGAGAATTGATTGATGTTATTGAATATTTTATTTAAAAAATATGGAACTTGATTAGAATTAGTTATAAAATTAATTATTATACATGAAATTAAATTATTTATGAATTTATTAAGCTTATTTTTATTACATTTATTAATTTTCTACCCTTAATGCTTAGGCTTAAAACTATTTGTCTTGTTTTGTACGTTCCGTAACATGCTCCCGCCTTGAAGTATAAGAACTTCAATAATCTATTTGTCTACAGGGAGAGGGCAGATGTTGTTGAATGCGCGTCGGATGACTCCTCTTTTTGTTTTTATGTCAGCGACGCGTGCAACACCGTCGCTGCCGTGGATGACCCGGACCACTCGACCGAGTTGCCAGAGAAGAGGAGGCAGAGTTCTGTCCTTAATAACAACTAGAACACCTTCCTGAAGTTCTCCCGACGATGAGTGCCACTTCGTCTTCTGCTGGAGCCAGAAAATGTACTCGTTGGAGAAGCGATGCCAGAATTGTTGCTTCAGCAGCTCGATGCGATTCCAACGTTGCAGTGATGAAATGTTGGTGACACTAATTCTAGGTTGAGGCACAAACTTTGTGGATCGCCCTATTAGGAAGTGGGATGGAGTTAAGGGATAGAGATCATTGGGGTCGTCGGACATAGGAGTTAATGGCCTTGAGTTTAAAATAGACTCTATTTGGATCAGTAGAGTAGACATCTCTTCGTACGTCATGTGCGTTTGATCGAGAACACGGCGGAGGTGATGTTTAATTGATTTTATTGTAGACTCCCACAAACCGCCGAAATGTGGTGCATAAACCGGAATAAAAGAAAACTTAATGCCGTCGGCTATTTCCGATGATGATGACGCTTTGAGAAGTTTGCACAATTCGTTGCTAGTACCCTGAAAAGTCGAGGCATTATCTGAAAATATTGTCTGCGGCTTACCCCGGCGCGCAATGAATCGGTGCAACGCTGCAATGTAAGCTTCTTTTGTTAAGTCAGAAACAAGTTCCAGGTGCACTGCCTTTGTCGCAAAGGCACACAAATGCACAAATGTATGATTTGATAAGCACGCTGCCTCTGCCTTTTCGGTTGGATATCATGACTGGACCAGCATAATCGACACCAGTTTCTAGAAATGGATACTCTAATTCAACACGCTCTTTTGGTAAGTTACCCATCACGGGCTGAATTGACTTCCCACTGAATCGTGAACACTTAACACATTTATGAACTGTATTTCTTGCCAGGTCCCTACCGCGTATAGCCCAATATTTATGCCTGACGGTGGCGAGAAGAAGCTGTGGACCCGAATGTAAGAACGTGATATGATAAAACCTGAATATTAACTTGCATAGATGATGCTTCGAACTGAGCAACACCGGATGCTTAAGGTCATAATCGTAACCTGAATTGCTCAGTCTTCCCCCCACACGAATGAGGTTATCATCACCGATAAATGGAGTAAGAGAACGAAGATTACATTTCAAAGGTAAAGGCTTTTTGTTACGTAGCAACTGTAACTCGACAGGAAACGAGTCCTCCTGAGCCCTAAGCAACAGAAAGTTACAAGAACGCTCGAGCTCTTTACATGTGAGGAAGCCAGATTGAATTTCAACTTTCTTACGACAGCTATTTATAAATCTAAAACATACGCCATAACATGCTTGAGCTTTGTAAAACTGGATGAATTCATGATTAATGAGCTAAATATGTTTTCAGGATTATCATTGACCAAAAGAGATCGTTCGACCATTTCGGGCAGATTGATATCGGATCTCCTGTTGGGATTCTTTGGCCAATTTGTCTGATCTGATTGAATAAATTGTGGCCCTGACCACCACAGAGAAGCTTGACGTAACTGATCAGCACTGAGACCCCGGGAAACTAAATCCGCAGGATTTTCTCTAGTCGGCACATAACACCACTGACAGCCAGCTGTAAGCTCCTGAATTTCACTTACTCTGTGGCGCACGAACGTTTTAAGATTGAGAGGGGACGCTGCAATCCACCCCAATGTGATTGTGGAATCAGACCAAAACACAGACTCTTTTATGTGTAATGTGAGTGACGACGAAACCTTCATGTAAAGTTTGGCACCAAGCAACGCTCCACTCAATTCCAAACGTGGTATTGTAGTCTGTGGTTTGATCGGCGCAATTTTACCTTTAGAAGCCAAAAGACGAACACTGGTTGTCCCGTCAATGCCCACACTACGCACGTATATACAAGCCCCATAAGCTTTCTCACTAGCGTCTGTGAAAATATGAAGTGAGACTTCAGCAGAATGCGACAGCTTAATACACCTCGGAATTGACAAATTGTTCAAATGTGGCAATGTACGTGCAAAATGGATCCATGCATCCTTAATTGACTCGGGAATTACCCCATCCCATGAGCATTTACTAATCCATAGCTGCTGCATGATAAGTTTTGCTTCTACGATACACGGAGCAACCAGACCAAGTGGATCGAATACCTGCGAAATTGTTGAGAGGATTGAGCGTTTAGTAATTGAATTATTACTATTGATATTAATGGAATGTTTCAATTTGTCTTGAAAACAAGCCCAATTTAACCCGAGAGTCTTAGATGAATCCTCTATGCTGAGATCTACAGAGTAGCAGCCATTAACATCTTGACAGACTGCAAGCAGTATATCTTTATTATTTGAATGCCATTTCCTTAAATTAAATTTTGCTGACTTTAACTGTTGTGCGACATTATGACATAACGCAATGGTTTCCTCGACCGTGTCTCCGCCTGATAAAAAATCGTCAACATAAAAATCGTGACAAATGGCATGCTTAACATTTTCGTCGTGTGAATCATATCCTAACTGAGTGAGACATCTAGTGGCAAGGAAAGGTGCACTAGCCGTGCCATATGTCACTGTATTTAATGTATAAATTGAAATAGGCTGTGAAGGATCTAACCGCCATAGTATTTTCTGAAGAGGGCGCTGTGACTCCTCAATTAGAATGTGACGGTACATGTTTTCGACGTCAGCGGCAACAACATAGTTATGCTGGCGAAAACGCATAAGTATGGACTGCAAATCATCTTGAATTGTTGGCCCTACCCTCTGAATATCATTGAATGACCTACCTGAGGTCGTGGGGGCGGACCCATTGAACACGACCCGCAATTTTGTCGTGGTGGAGTCTCTAAGCACACCATGATGCGGCAAATAACATGATACTCCGTGGTCGTTACCTAACGACTTGCTCATATGACCCAAGCTTTCGTATTCCGTTAAAAAGTCCACGTACAGATTTTTAAAGTTGGATTCCTTTCTAATCGACGTTCAACCGATAAAAATGTAGCCAAAGCACGCTGATATGAGTCCCCCAAAACCTCAGGCGACTCCTTCAACGGCATGGAGACTTTGAACCGGCCATCACTATCACGTGTTGTGGTTTTTAAGAAATATTCCTCACAAGCATTTTCCTCTGGCGTCAGCTTATGTCTAGGTGCAATTGAATCTAATTCCCAGAACTTAGTTATGGCTATATCTGAATCTGAGGGTACTTCATGTGTGAACATGCATGTCTGTGGCACGTTCAACCTAGACTGATGGATTGCTCCACAAACCAGCCACCCTAACTTGGTTTCACACAACACAGGCTGATTTGTACCCAACTCGATTTTATTCAAACCAAGTACGTCCCAAAATATTTCAGCGCCTACCAAAATATCAACGCAACCCGGCGTATTGAATGTTGGATCCGCTAACTGTATCCCTGAAGGTATATTAAAGTTTTGGATATGTATATACGTAGTCGGAATGTCTGTTGTGATAACGGGGGCGACAGAACAAACAATGTCCACCCTGTAACTCCCATCCACTGACTGAATCTGAATCGAACACTCTTGTGAAATTCTGGAAGAATGATTCATAATACCTGATACATTTGAATTATTACGAATCGTACGCATACCAAGCTTACTGCAGAATTCACTGGTAATGAAGTTAAGTGTACTTGCGTTATCGAGAAGAATACGCGCTTTCTGCAGCCTCCCCTTGCTGTCAACCACCTGTACAACAGCTGTGGACAGCAACTTTTGTTTTGAATTAGCGCCAGCTACCGGCACAACCTGTTCAGCAACTACCGCGATATTACTAGGTACGTCTGACCTTGAATTTGTTGACTGCATCGTTTCGGTATGAATGAGAGTATGATGCTTTTTGTTGCAATATTTGCAATGAGACAAACGACATTGAGATTCGGAATGACCATGACAAAGGCAGTTTAAACATACCCTAAACTGTTTTGCTTTACTGAGTCGCGCCTCTGCTGTCAGCTTTCTAAACGAATGGCAACTATATAAATGATGTTTATTTTTACACAAAGGACACGTATTAGAATAGGCCGGCCTACGATTGACATCGAATGAACCACTTGCAACAAAATTATTTTTTGATGCTGATGATGATAATGATTCATGTTTCAGTTTACTCAATCTAATTTCTTCAAGACTTTCCAATAAGTCTGCCCTTTGTAATAAAAAGGTCTTAAAGAATTCCAGAGTAGGAACAGTAGACTCCGTATTACGACGCTCCTCCCACTCTCTCGTAGTCCAGTTTACATGATATCATGTGAACAACTAAAGTGTCCCAGTTGTCCGTTGGCTGGCCTAATGAATGAAGTGCTCGTAAGTTTTTGGTTATTATATCCAACATATTTCTTAAGGCTTGACTCGATTCTTTTTTATTGGATCAATGTTTCAATGATCAATGATTTGCTACTAATAATTTTTGATTGTCATATCTTTCTGAGAGTAATTGCCATGCAATTGCATAATTATCACACGTTAAATCCAAACTTTGGATAATAAGTGCCGCACTACCTTTAAGTGACGCCCGCAGGTAATGGAACTTATTTATTGTGTTGATGGAATCATTAGTATGAATTAATGAAATATATGTGTCTCGAAAAGCTAGCCAGTCCTGATATCCACCGTCGAAACGCGGTAAATTAATTTTTGGTAAATTAATAAAATTGCTATTGTGCGCCTTAACAACTGTGCTGGCAGAGCTTACCTCCGATTCATTGACGCCGGAATTACGCCTCGCATACTTCTGAATAAGCACTTGCGCAGACGACATGCTCGCGTAGTAGGTATCTTCGAAGAGAGCGCGCTCTTCTCCGATGTTCTCTCCGCTTGCAGCCGCAGACAACATCTCGATATCAGTCTGTAATGCATCGAATTCATCGAATATAGGTACAATTTTGTCAAACCTTAACTGAAGCTCAGCAAGTTGCAACTCACTCAATTGCGGCTCGGAAGCTGCATTTGACACGAATCTCTGAAAAGCAGTCAACTTTCCCTTAATAGCCCCACGCTTGTAATTAAGTTTCTTTAAATCTTGTTCCAAAGACATTGTAAATGAATTATTCAATGCAACTTAATTTATGCTCCTATAAATATATATTTCGGTGATGGTAATAAGAAAATTTGCCTTGCGTTTTTGATCAGGCGTTAACCCACCTCGCGACAGCAGCGGCCCGAAGTGCAATTAAGTTATGTAATACTTTTATTACCTTGTTTACTCCGTGTGAGTTAACTGCAGTTGGCGAGAAACAATTAAGAGATTATTGTGTTGTTCTGTGATTAGTACGATTAAAATGTGAAAATAAGCGAAATAAATATGAAAAGTGAGATTATTATGAAAAAAAATAAGTGTTGTGTACTAAATTAAAGCGAATTTTGAATTGAATTCGTCAATGTTGCGATGGAATGCGTAAAGAGGTTATTTCTGCCTACAATTATGAATACCGCTAATGAATACTAGTGAATATCTACTTGCAACTGATCCAATAAATTAAAAGAAAGCAATGCAACTACTACTTTCTACTTTGTGCACTGGATGGAATAACGATGAATATGAGTGAAATGAATGAATATGTATTTGGGTATGAAGCTACATGAAGGAAATGAAGATGAAAAGAAAAGTTAAGGAACGATCTCACTGTTTGTGTCAACTCCTTTGTTCTTCGTCTGCTGGATAGTGCTGTAACTTCTGATTCCTTCAACTCGGCTGCTTCACGCTTGATTCCTGTGAATACTCCTGGACTGGTCTGATTGGTGCTGGATGGGCGGGATGCCGTAACTGACTCCTGGTTACGGCTGGATTCCCACTGTATTTGGATACTTCGCGTGTCCTTCGTAGCCTTATTCACAGCGCTGAACCTGGTAAGACGCGATGGCGCGAAGCTGGATATGCCCTGCGCCAATCTGGATGACCCACGGCTTCACTGGAGATGAACCGTTGAATATATGGAGCTCGACTCGTAGTCACAATCTTGTCCCTCTATAATTCAGAGGCTTCGTAAGGACCATGTTACTTCTTCGCTCGGTCTCAGGTGGTGTAGTGGTGATAAATAAAATTAGTGGACTGTATAAACACTGGTGTAATCCAAATTAAAATAAAGAAACAAGAATGTGAGGTGCGTTACAGTCGTTGGAAATCAATGAATAACGGTGAGTTCAAAATTCAAAAAAAATATGTCAAAATTTTGAATGCAAATGTTGCCATAATAAAATTATACATTGAGAATTGATGGTTGTCATTGAATATTTTATTTAAAAAATATGGAACTTGATTAGAATTAGTTATAAAATTAATTATTATACATGAAATTAAATTATTTATGAATTTATTAAGCTTATTTTTATTGCATTTATTAATTTTCTACCCTTAATGCTTAGGCTTAAAAACTATTTGTCTTGTTTTGTACGTTCCGTAACACCGATGGCCGTTGGGACGGAAAGGTTCTGGAGTGGCGACCACGAACTGGAAGACACAGCGTGGGTAGGCCTCCCACAAGGTGGACCGTCGACCTAGTTAGAGTCGCGGGATACCGCTGGATGTGGAAGGCGCAGGATCGGTCTTCTTGGGTCGTCCTGGGGGAGGTCTATGTCCAGCAGTAGACGTATTTCAGCTGACATGATGATGATGATGATGATGACCTAAATATTATTCCAGAACTGACATTTAGACATTCGATTTAATCGAAAATGATACCAAACTTGATTATATACCTAAACCCTACGCAGTTATTAACCTCAGACTTTGTTAAGGCTAAAAACCCCCCCTCCCCCCACCTGCATAAAAAATCAGGTGGATCCACTTCGAAAACCTATCTTAGGGATCCAAAGATCAATCCTGCCAAAGGAAATCTTTGGTTCAGCAAAAGCCGTATTCTTCGTTTTTGTGTAGTGTACCATTTCCACTATACGGTTTCTGTACCCATCTTAAAACACTTAATGATATGTGTGTAGATAAAGTAGTGTATGTAACTATACATAATTAGGCATTACAACAATCGTGTGATATTATTAACCATATATCATAAACCCACACTCTTGTTGTAATGCCCTTCATTATGCACAGATACATAAACTACTATTACGTACAGTCGACAAATTTGTCGATGTCGTAGATAAAATGCCTAAGTACGTGATTATTTTATCGTTATCAATGATGATGATGTTCGTCTATAAAAAGTGGGTATAATTATAATCATATTGTCACCTGGTAATTAATTGTTGATGTTGATTGATTAAATTGAACACCATTACTAACGATTAAATAATTACGTAGACATTTTATCTACAACGACATCGATAAATATATCTACTGTACATATAAAATATGTTACTCTGATAGCTACTCCATTATAGACTAAATCCTGTTACTTATTTCATTTGCTCTCTACCCTCCGATCCCTATATACTCATGACAAATGAAATATAATATGTATTCATTTTCTTGAGCGTATTTTATATGCATGAGTGTATTTTATAAGCATGAAAGCATGTTTAGTTCAGTATTTTTTTTACCAAGTTGTTGGTACTCGTAACATACGCAGAACTCCTACTGACAATAAATTTGTAGATAGCAAAAGGTTAACCTTTGATTGCATTAGACTGCAAATCGCGTTGACGGAGAGTTGTGTGTCCACGACATTACTCCTCCCTTCTGGAACAGTTCTCCGACAACGAGCTGCAGAAGAGTTAATTCGATTAATGGCTGATTTTCTGAACGTAAAAAGCGCGGCGGAGCTGAAAATGGCAGTGTGGACTAATTATTTCAGAATTTTTTCTGAAAACCTAACACTTACTTTAATATCAAGCCAAATCGTAAAGTGTCATATAAGTTAATGATATATAATTAAAAAAATATTTTCATCAAAATAATAATTTTGGTGTAGTGTCCAGTATCCCATGTTCTTGAATAATTTATATTTTAGAACCATAAAACGCACAGATTTTATAAAAACTTTTGCGTAAGTATATTTGTTATTAGTATACGTATATTATAAAAATACATTATTAAACACTAGTACATGAATTGATACTCCAAACTAGGCATTAACAGTTGTCCGGGTAAAATAGTAAATTTTGGTGGTAAATATTGAACATGATTCTGTAGTCGAACGAAAAGCAGCAAGAACAAGAAACGTGTAGTAGCTCGTTCATCCACTTCCGCTCCTGCCTGAGTGGTGACACTGGTGCCGTGTCTTGCCTAGATCAGTCACCAAGCGCGTAAGTATCTAATTTTGGTGTGTTAAAATACTTTCTATTGCAATTTCGGTGGGGTGTCTAAGTAAGGAATGCAAAGTACTTGTTTTTGTGTGAATTGTTTTATAAGCATGTTTATTGTTGCTCTTGTAAAATGTTAGGTTGAAACGGAAGTGAATGTTACAGTTAATTTTTAAATGAATTTTAATGCACCTTTTCCAATTTTGGTGGATCAATTTTGGTGGTTTTGGTGGTAATTTGAATACCACCAAAATTGCTAAATTCCACCAAAATTGTTTATTCTATCCTGCTAATTATAATAGCGAATTATATGAATGTATGTAGGTATGGATGTTTGTTGCTCGTTCACGCCTAAACCGCTGAACCAGATTTTTTAAAGATTTAGTCCTGGATATCTCGGAAATATCCTATGTGTCATACATAGGATTTTTCCGTGACATGTATAATGGAGTTACATAACAAATGCAGACAAAGTCACACAGAAGCTAATTTATTAAACGAAGTCGGCACTGGCACTGATACAGATTCCATTCCAGTGCAACAAAGTTCAGCTCTTCGAAAAATGGCTGAACAAAAACAATTTCGTTTAGATATGGACGATTTTGATTATGATGTTGTTCGAAGAATGGTTTACGATTTTCATCTGTGTTACAAGGAACTGCCGACAGTCAAATCATTAAAAGCTAAATTGTCTGAGGCTATTCATTACAATGGGTCTAAAAAGACGTTGAAGAAAATTCTTCATGAGATGGGATTTGAGTTCACTAAAATGAAAGACAACAGAAAAGTTCAGATGGAAAAGCAAGATGTAGCTCTCAGACGAATAAAGTCTCAGACGAATATAGTTAATACGAGGTTGAATATCTGGACAAAATACGCTAATTTCGCGTAGCAGGAAAAAACATTATCTATATGGACGAGTCCTACATACATACATACAACCCACACTAAAGGAAAAATTTGGAGTGATGATAAGCAAAAAGGAGTAAGAAAGCCGATTTCAAAAGGTCAACATTTGATTATTGTTCACGCAGGAAACGAAAAAGGCTTTGTACCAGGAGCATTTTAACGTATAAATCCACGGACACTAAAGGTGATTATCACAACGAAATGAATAACGATAACTACGAGAAATGGCTGGTTAATCAATTAATTTCAAATATACCCAGTGATTCTGTTCTGGTTATCGACAACGCACCCTATCACAATAAATATGTTAAAAGACCTCCAACTCAAACGCCAATAAACCGGAAATGAGCAACTGGTTACAAAGACACGAAATTTGATCATTAATTGACAAAAACCCAGATATATGATATTATATTTCAGCACAAGGAAAGATTTACAGAGGTTTCCGTGAACAAGATACTAGCCGAACACGGGCACACTGTGTTGCGATTGCCGGATTTTAATCCAATTGAAAATATATGGTCTCAACTGAAAAGCTATATAGCCGCGAGAAACGTGGATATGAATTTAACTTCAGTAAAAAGATTATTAACTGAAAAAGTAAACATGATCGGGGCTGAGTGGGAAAAGGTTTGCGATCATGCGGTCAAATGCGAGAATGAATATCGAGAAATTCGACACATAGGACGACAAAATTGATAGATTAGATAGACTAGTAATAAATACAGCTGATAGTGATAGTGACATAGACCTCAATGAAAGCACAAATAGTGAAATGGAAGGAACTGAATATATATGATTTTATTCTAAATCTTTATACCCACATTTAAAACACATCATCCGCCAAACCTTAGAGGATTGGGAGGGAGGTACTACAGTCGGAGGTCATAAAGTACGAACCTTCGGTATGCCGACGATACAACACTCTTTGCTCCGTCTGAGATCGAAATGAGAGCGCTGTTAGACCTCCTTGAGAAGATCAGTAGCGAGTATGGCCTCACTGTCAACAAAGCTAAAACCAAAATAATGATATTTGACAGGTTCAATAATCTTCAGACAACGGACGCCCTTAATAAGTACGAAATAGTGGACGAATTTATATACTTAGGCGCAGTTCTAAGCGACAAGGGCGGCTGTGAGGCTGAGATTCGATGAAGGACATGTGGAAGGTATGGCGAAAGCTGCAATGTCCCAGCTACAAAAATATAGCAGGACCTTAGACTAAATATATACAGATACAAAGTCAGGCGAAAAATGGCTACATTCAAACTCTAGTCATTTCGAAAAAGGATGGAGTTGGTGACTTAGTCTTTCACCGACCGGCGTCAAATAACGATGTCGTCGTGCTCGGTTAAGACATGTCAAAATACCACAAACAACACAACAAGGCCAGCGGGATAAGTCTTTTTACGTAAGTAATTCAAATGTATTGACAAATTATGTATTAACTCGATGCAATTTCGTGTTTTAGAATGAATTTAATTAATTGCAAAAATAAAGGATTTTCATGGAACAAAAGGTACGGAGTCGCTAATATTTTATTTACATCTACTTACATGCGTTTTCTTATACATGTACCTATTGATGAAAAAGGAGATAGGGAGTGTACAGTTCATGTTCAAAAATATCTGAACATACACTCTAACGCCTTGACAATTGAGAACGTTTTCTGATATCTTTGAGTAACTCGTACGTTGCGATATATCTGACTGTACATTTTTAAATTACATCTAGCAAATTTGAAATGGCAGATTTAATCACTTCGTCTCGTATGTACTTTAATAACGTTATATTTTAATTCAAGATTCCCACGGGATCCCAAGCGACGATCGGAATGGGCCGCTATCATAGCACGAGATAGGGGTGATGAATTTTTCAGACCTAACGACTGGCGTCCCGTGTGTTCGGCCCATTTCCCAGCGTCAGACATATATTTGACCAAAAAAGGCTTTTGGGTACGAAACCCTAAAAAAGACTATATTTACAACGAAAACCTAGGTATACTGCCAATTTGGCAAACAAGTGAATTTGTTTATATTAGATGTCTTAAGACAAATATTGTAATATAAAATGTAAAAAGTGTAAATAAACTTATTTTGTTATTAGAGATTTTTTATTACTCAACGTGCCTAATATTATTTAAGCGACTCCATGCATCCGATATTCTGATGACTTGGACTTTGACATTTATTATTTTTTTAATGACGTTTCAGTAGTTGCCAGTATCGCGGTGATCGGACGAAAACGGTTTATATGTTACTTATTTGAAAACTAGTATGTCATATGAGGCCATTTTTCCGACTCCTTTGTTCGGGACTGTGCGTCTATAGGTATATATTTAGTCTAAGAGCAGGACAGGAACATTCTGAACAGGTCGAAGATTAAAATAGTCCAGACTCTAGTCTTTCCCATATTTCTTTATGGCGCAGAAACCTGGACCCTTAAGACCGCTTTGCGGAAGAAAATCGACGCTTTTGAGACGTGGGTGTGCCGAAGAATGCTCCGTATACCATGGACCGCACGCCGCACAAATGTCTCGATACTGACCGAACTTAAACTGGAAAATCAGCCGAGGCTGTCCACCGTCTGCCTCCAAGGTGTGCTACAATACTTTGGTCACATAGCTCGCAGAGACCCTGGCAACTTGGAAAGACTGATGGTGGTGGGGAAGGTCGACGGTACTAGACCACGGGGAAGAAGCCCAACACGATGGTGCGATCAGATATCCGACCAACTGGATACGACATTGAGTGACGCTCTCCACAGAGCAACCGACAGGGAGAAGTGGAGAGCGGACGTTAAAAATATTAATCGGCGGAGTCACGATCCTCAGCAGTGAGGGACCGACTTAGAAGAAGAATAAAAGTGTTAACGAAATTATTTTCAATTTATCATGAAAACAGCACTAATCTATGCCATTTTAGTTTATCCCTGATGTCACTTTCTTGTTATATATTTTTTTTCTTAATTAAAGTAACAAAAAAGTTAGTTAGTTATCAGATTAAAGTTGAAATAGATAACATATACTTAAGAAAAACGACGAGGACCTCCGGTGTTCCAGCATCCGCATCTCCAGCTATCGCGGCTGACGCCTTAACCAATTTGGCCACCCGTACACAGCGGACCACGTCGAAAGTAATCACGTATGTGCGCCCTTGTCTATTCCTTAAACGGTATTAGGCCCCGTGCTACCAGCTCTAAGGTGAAACACTACGTGTTTGCACCTCCTATATGAACTCCTATATATCCAGGATGTTATGGAATTATAAATTAATCTCATTATTATTTTTTTGTATTAGAATTATAAATTCGAAAATTCGATAAATGTTTAATTTCATTTGTATTATTAATTTGTATACCACAACCTTATTCATCGCCTAGCCATGCCGGGATTTAAATAAATGGATTTAGTAAATTCACATACTGTATATATTTATTACTGTTTTTGATTCCGTTTTTTTTATGTCTTATAACGAATATGTCAGAATCGAGATTGTTGATTACAAGTAACATTGTTTGAATAGTTCTAATGAACAGGAATATATCTATTCCTTCGTTTTTGTTACCTATAAAAAAAGTATTCTTTGGTATAATTAAAATTAATCATAAAACATTTGTTTTCGTTTCAATTTCAGTCGAAAATATGTTAAATTTTCAGTTAATTAGCACAAATTACTTGAAATTACTAATTTTGGTGCGGACATACAATTTTGGTGGACAATAAATCTAATTTTGGTGGGTAGATGCAATTTTGGTGGTTACTAATTTATTAAAATCATAATATCTTTAAAACTACTATGTAGAATGTAAGGCCATTACTACACAATATTAATTTTGACTAGTTACGTACAGTGGATACATAATTTAGTCAAAAAAGTCAAAAACCAAAAAATCCACCAAAATTAGACAAATTCTGGACCTGTTGAAATTTACCCTAATATGATTTTTCTTATATCCCTCTTATGGCTCTTGATTGATACTAAATAATATTCTGCTTATTCTGTTTTATCATTATTTGTCTTGTTTAGCATTAGATGTATATTTTATTTATTATTTTCATAAATTATAGAATGCCACGATAACCAACCGTGCCCCACGACGAGCTTCTAAAATTATTGCTGGCCGTGTTCGAGGTCCTACAGCACAGATTTGGAATCAAATTTCACAAAGACTCGATCGTAAATTGACGGCGAGGTACATTTATCAGTTTATTAAGCAAAACAGGCACAATATTTTAGAAATTAATGCTAAAACTGAATTAGCGGATAGAACTATCGGTTCGTCTGATGTGAAAGACATCGACGGCTCGACATTGGTAGCGGATTTAGTGAAAGAAAGTCCTGATTGTACCATTGATTTGGCATCAGTAGATCCCAAATCAGTGGTCAGCAACAAAAACTTTTCGGGTTTGCTGGTGGCTGCAAATAAAACCAAAAACGGTTATTACAAAAGGTCAGACAGACCAGGCGGGCGTGCGCGAGATATTTTCCCACAACATCAATGGACAAATATACTTGTTTCGAAGTTGTGGGAAGAACACAAACTGCCGTGCCCGTACACCATGTGTCGAGGGCAGATCTCTCAAAATTCATCCACCGAATATTGCAAGATAAAAGCGGTCTGCAATGAGTGCGGTGCTGTTGCCAGAGGCTCAATTTTATGCTAGCCACTTGACGGAGAAAGTGTTAGTCTTTTGTAGCGCGCACCGGACACCCGATCTGTCCCACATTTAAAGACGAGGTGGCTCTCGGGCCACGAGCGTAAACAAGTGGCCCAAAAATTGCAGAGAAATTGCGCATCTGCATTTAAAACCAACATGGCACAGAGTGTCATGGAGCAAGGGGACCTCAAGCCACCGCACCAACTAACCCAGTAATTAATTTAACTTGCATGCACGAGATAGGCATGTCGTGGATAGACCCGGCGTATTGATAAATTTTTTGTTCATTGTCACACCGCAGCGCAGTTGTATATTTACAAAAAGTACTGTAAAACCTATTACACCAAATTATGTATCGATGTCACGGGAGGTGTAGGAAAAGCAATAGAGGGGCCGAACGGCCATAGATCGTCATATATTTTTCTTTACCAGGCGATCGCGACGATAGCAGCACCCCTAAATGAATTCAATATCCCTGCGTGCCAGATGCTATCAGGAAAACATGATACAAACAGTATCATTTATTGGCTTAACGAGTGGAGGCGAGCCGGGGCCCCTAAACCAAAAGAAGTCGTGGTGGACGGATCTCCGGCACTAAACAGTGCAGTAAGTAAAGTGTTCCTATGTCGACCCCGCGGGTCGACATAGGAACTTACAAAGACATGTGTCTTGCTGTCCTGAAAACCACCGGCAGCCCTTTGCCCCAGTGCTTTATACGATTAGACGTCGCACACTACATTAATAAAACCAGAAAGCGATCACTGTGGGCTTCAAAGCAGATGATGAAATACTTTTACTTAAAGTGCCTAGGGGCACTCATCGAGTGCCAAAGCCGTACGGCTTTTGAAACTATATTGACAAGCGTTTTTGTGGTGGCCTTATCCCCGTCCGAAAAGGATGAACGTCAGTGTGCTCTTCCAGTGGAGGAGCACCTGACGTATTTAGCAAAAGTTATTGCAGAAGGGGATAACGCCATCAACTTGTTAAGCGACGATAGTTCGGAAGACGAATTTCCAGTTGACGCATACAGTGAACCTAGTGAACCCAGTACCTTAAACGAATGGGTGGAAGGGATAAGGGAAAGCGCTGTCGCTTTCGCTATAAATGTACCAGAAGGCCGACCCAACCCTTATTATGCGCCGGATGTTGCCAGCGAGTTTTCCCCAATGGCCACAGAATTCGTCCTTTGGTCAAATGTAATGAACGGCGCATTTGATTCTCCTTTCCAACGCGGCACCTCCGCTCCTATCGAAGGAGAATTTGCCAATTTAAAGTGCCGCGTTCTGAAAGGGGAAACAAAGCCGCTAAAAGTAGATACATTTGTGGCTACACACATAAAATCTATTGAAGGGGCATGTAGGGTGGCCGAGATACAGCCCACATACAATAATTACATTAATGTGGATGACGGTGTCGATTTTAAAGATCAAGAAATGGAAGATTTAAATAGTAAGGAGAATTGGCGCGCATTAGGAAACGAAAAGCAGGGTGGAACAAAAACAAAGTACCTGACTCCTCTCCCTGGTGCCGATCTAGATATTCATAGTAAAATTTTAAAAGCGCCATCAAATAGGTTACTAAAGAACGGCACAGGGAGGGAAGTGTCGTCGAGCGACGGCAGCGGAACGGTATACTTAGTGAAAAATACCTGCACCTTTGATTCTCTTTGCCATTTGGTCGCCAACTCTTACGCGGTATTTGAGTGCTATCGCGACCAAATGGCAGATAGTACAAATAAATTTATTCAAACGGCAAAACACCTAGCGCATGACGGTGCAACTAAAATAACTTACGCGAGCCGTGCGGAGACCCTTGCTGCGGTACTCGAGCCCCAAGGCCAACTTAACATACCACCGACAAGGCATCGAACTCTAGCTTTAGAGTATGATGCGTTCGGAAACGTGGGCTCATTATTAACAAAAATTTTACACCCTCACGGGTCATTAGAGGTATCGTGTGAGATTGCAACTCATACAAAAATATTGATGTCGGTAGATCCCGACTCCGTCCTGCTTACCGATACGGGAATTGTTGGCCTCGGGGCCGCGTTAACTGGGCTAGGGCGATGCAGCAAGTGCACGCTAAAATATGGACTGCATGTGTTCCTGGACGTAGAGTTTCTGTCTTCGAAAGATTTCCCCAGGTCATACGCACTTAGCGAAATTCCGAAGCAATTACTCCTTAACAATAACTTATACAAGTTGAGCGGTATTGTGCACTACAGCAATAACCATTATGTTGCTTGTTGCTGTAGTTCACAATATTGGACTGAATTCAACGATTTGAATGTAAAAGAAAAAACGGTCAAAGAAACTACACGAGTTTTTCCTTCCTTACTTACTTATGTATGTAAAAGTGTAGTTGACATAGCGGCGTCTAATAACGTCTTTCATTTTGAAAACTAATTAAATTCTAGCTTTCTAAGGGCCTGTTCCACAATGTCCAAGTAAAGTCTTGAATTAGCAACTTGCCACTTATATGGCGAATAATTTACCAGTTAAGTTTATTTGAAGATTGTGAAACCACAATCTTCAAATAAGCTTAACTGGTAAATAAAGTGCTAAGTAAATGATAGGTCTGATCACCTGTCAGATAAGGAAGTTATTTGACAGATCAATTTAAACACTTTTGTATGTCGTGAAATCGAAAATTGATCTATTTAATGCGTTTTCTGACGTCGATTTAGATGATTCTTTGGTCGCTTAATTGAGCCACCAAGAGAGATCGTGTTTCGACAACGTTCAAATCACTTTTGATGATGAGGAATTCAGAGTTTGATTCCGGTGTAATAAACATATTATTGTGCATTATATCCATTCGCTAATTGAGAACAAAATCTTTTCTGTTATAGAAAGGTGCCTAATCAATGTTGATTTTCTATCAATTACTAAAGTAAGTACTGAAATGTACTGCCGCCGCTGCTTTGACATTTGAATTATGATTCGTTAAATTTATTTACTTATTGTATGTTCTCACATTTGCCAATTTTTCACTTTCAAGTAGCTAACTGGCACATAAACTAAACTTAACGGGTAGACGGTTGTGAAACAGGAGCTGTCTTATAAGGATGTTAATTTATTTGTTAATTAGCTATCCAATACTTTACTCTGACTTTGTGAAACAGACCCTAAGTCTAATAAAAGATCATTGTCAATGTTGTGTAACACACAACACTTTCCCAAACTGGCAGCCAAGGATCCTTTCGTTGCCCAGTTTTTACAAGTTATTACCAGTGACCTGCACGAACTGTGCAACACTGCGGGATTCAAAGAGGAAATATTAATATGGACATGAAAATTTAATTTAAACGACTTCGGCTTGTTTTATGGATTCCGAAAAATATCCATATTGACATAATAATAGAGGTAAGTGATACAGTGTCGCACGGGTCGTGACACCACGGGTTGTTACAACGTAACGTTACGGTACCGTTCTTATGTACATGTATTATTATTACGCGCAGATTGGCAATGATATGTTTACACTTTTGCAACCTTAATACAAAGGAGCAAAATGCAAAGCTGTGTAAACGTATATACAGCAGTTTTTCTTACAAATGTAAACTACCTACTTGATTGATCGATTGTTCATATTTTAAAGCCAATTGGCCTAGTTTTGTTAGGGGACAATTAAAAGTTAAGCATCTACCAATTTATTCTTGACAAGTTTTTACACCTAGTATTACTATCGATGCGTGTCCATCAAGCCTTGGGTCGGTGCCACTGGACAGTTGCATGATGAGGAGAGCTACCTACTTGTGTAATGGTAAATTGTGTCTACTCTACTGTCATCGGAAGTTTGGGCTAACAATTAATTATGTTCATCGCACTCTACGTACAGTATCACGGTAAGTTGTTTCTACTGTCATCGTACTGCAAGTACTAGTTTTTATTATCTATAAATAAATGAACTGAGATTTGAATCAATGTATTTGCTAGTGGTATTAATAATTTAATACTCATGACATGACTAGGGATCGGACAGTAGAATTCAAATGATATGAGGAACGAGGATTTAGTCTATAATGGAGTAGCTGTCAGTGTAACATATTTTACGTACAGTCGACAAATTTGTCGATGTCGTCGTAGATAAAATGTCTACGTGATTATTTTATCGTTATCAATGATGATGAAGTGCGTCTATAAAAAGTGTGTATAATTATAATCATATTGTCGCCTGTTCATTAATTGTTGATGTTGATTGATTAAATTGAACGCCATTAATAACGATTAAATAATTACGTAGACATTTTATCTACAACGACATCGATAAATATAAATAAAAATATATACTGTACATATAAAATATTTTACTCTGATAGCTACTCCATTATAGACTAAATCCTGTCACTTATGTCATTTGCTCTCTACCCTCCGATCCCTATATGCTCATGACAAATGAAATATAATATGTATTTTATATGCATGAGTGTATTTTATATGCATGAATGCATGTTTAGTTCAGTATTTTTTACCAAGTTGTTGGTACTCGTAACATACGCAGAACTCCTACTGACAATAAATTTGTAGATAGCAAAAGGTTAACCTTTGATTGCATTCGACTGCAAATCGCGTTGACGGAGAGTTGTGTGTCCACGACATTACTGCTCCCTTCTGGAACAGTTCTCCGACAACGAGCTGCAGAAGAGTTAATTCGATTAATATGATTTTTCTTATATCCCTCTTATGGCTCTTGATTGATACTAAATAATATTTTTTTCTGCTTATTGTGTTTTATCATTATTTGTTTTGTTTAGCATTAGATGTATATTTTATTTATTATTTTCATAAATTCTAGAATGCCACGAAAACCAACCGTGCCCCACGACGAGCTTCTAAAATTATTGCTGGCCGTGTTCGAGGTCCTACAGCACAGATTTGGAATCAAATTTCACAAAGACTCGATCATAAATTGACGGCGAGGTACATTTATCAGTTTATTAAGCAAAACAGGCACGATAGTCACAATATTTTAGAAATCAATGCTAAAACTGAATTAGCGGATAGAACTATCGGTTCGTCTGATGTGAAAGACATCGACGGCTCGACATTGGTAGCGGATTTAGTGAAAGAAAGTCCTGATTGTACCATTGATTTGGCATCAGTAGATCCCAAATCAGTGGTAGAAGCAACAAAAACTTTTCGGGTTTTATTTGCTGCCGACGAGTGGCTGCAAATAAAACCAAAAACGGTTATATACAAAAGGTCAGACAGACCAGGCGGGCGTGCGCGAGATATTTTCCCACAACATCAATGGACAAATATACTTGTTTCGAAGTTGTGGGAAGAACACAAACTGCCGTGCCCGTACACCATGTGTCGAGGGCAGATCTCTCAAAATTCATCCACCGAATATTGCAAGATAAAAGCGGTCTGCAATGAGTGCGGTGCTGTTGCCAGAGGCTCAATTTTATGCTAGCCACTTGACGGAGAAAGTGTTAGTCTTTTGTAGCGCGCACCGGACACCCGATCTGTCCCACATTTAAAGACGAGGTGGCTCTCGGGCCACGAGCGTAAACAAGTGGCCCAAAAATTGCAGAGAAATTGCGCATCTGCATTTAAAACCAACATGGCACAGAGTGTCATGGAGCAAGGGGACCTCAAGCCACCGCACCAACTAACCCAGTAATTAATTTAACTTGCATGAAACACTCAAGGTAATTTTTTTGTTCACACCGCAGCGCAGTTGTATATTTACAAAAAAGTACTGTAAAACCTATTACACTAAATTATGTATCGATGCCACGGGAGGTGTAGGAAAAGCAATAGAGGGGCCGAACGGCCATAGATCGTCATATATTTTTCTTTACCAGGCGATCGCGACGATAGCAGCACCCCTAAATGAATTCAATATCCCTGCGTGCCAGATGCTATCAGAAAAACATGATACAAACAGTATCATTTATTGGCTTAACGAGTGGAGGCGAGCCGGGGCCCCTAAACCAAAAGAAGTCGTGGTGGACGGATCTCCGGCACTAAACAGTGCAGTAAGTAAAGTGTTTGCGGGGGTCGACATAGGAACTTACAAAGACATGTGTCTTGCTGTCCTGAAAACCACCGGCAGCCCTTTGCCCCAGTGCTTTATACGATTAGACGTCGCACACTACATTCATAAAACCAGAAAGCGATCACTGTGGGCTTCAAAGCAGATGATGAAATACTTTTACTTAAAGTGCCTAGGGGCACTCATCGATTGCCAAAGCCTTACGGCTTTTGAAACTATATTGGCAAGCGTTTTTGTGGTGGCGTTATCCCCATCCGAAAAGGATGAACGTCAGTGTGCTCTTCCAGTGGAGGAGCACCTGACGTATTTAGCAAAAGTTATTGCAGAAGGGGATAACGCCATCAACTTGTTAAGCGACGATAGTTCGGAAGACGAATTTCCAGTTGACGCATACAGTGAACCTAGTGAACCCAGTACCTTAAACGAATGGGTGGAAGGGATAAGGGAAAGCGCTGTCGCTTTCGCTATAAATGTACCAGAAGGCCGACCCAACCCTTATTATGCGCCGGATGTTGCCAGCCAGTTTTCCCGAATGGCCACAGAATTCGTCCTTTGCACCTCCGCTCCTATCGAAGGAGAATTTGCCAATTTAAAGTGCCGCGTTCTGAAAGGGGAAACAAAGCCGCTAAAAGTAGATACATTTGTGGCTACACACATAAAATCTATTGAAGGGGCATGTAGGGTGGCCGAGATACAGCCCACATACAATAATTACATTAATGTGGATGACGGTGTCGATTTTAAAGATCAAGAAATGGAAGATTTAAATAGTAAGGAGAATTGGCGCGCATTAGGAAACGAAAAGCAGGGTGGAACAAAAACAAAGTACCTGACTCCTCTCCCTGGTGCCGATCTAGATATTCATAGTAAAATTTTAAAAGCGCCATCAAATAGGTTACTAAAGAACGGCATAGGGAGGGAAGTGACGTCGAGCGACGGCAGCGGAACGGTATACTTAGTGAAAAATACCTGCACCTTTGATTCTCTTTGCCATTTGGTCGCCAACTCTTACGCGGTATTTGAGTGCTATCGCGACCAAATGGCAGATAGTACAAATAAATTTATTCAAACGGCAAAACACCTATAGCGCATGACGGTGCAACTAAAATAACTTACGCAAGCCGTGCGGAGATCCTTGCTGCGGTACTCGAGCCCCAAGGCCAACTTAACATACCACCGACAAGGCATCGAACTCTAGCTTTAGAGTATGATGCGTTCGGAAACGTGGGCTCATTATTAACAAAAATTTTACACCCTCACGGGTCATTAGAGGTATCGTGTGAGATTGCAACTCATACAAAAATATTGATGTCGGTAGATCCCGACTCCGTCCTGCTTACCGATACGGGAATTGTTGGCCTCGGGGCCGCGTTAACTGGGCTAGGGCGATGCAGCAAGTGCACGCTAAAATATGGACTGCATGTGTTCCTGGACGTAGAGTTTCTGTCTTCGAAAGATTTCCCCAGGTCTAATTCCAGCACCGCGCGCCTATACGCACTTAGCGAAATTCCGAAGCAATTACTCCTTAACAGTAACTTATACAAGTTGAGCGGTATTGTGCACTACAGCAATAACCATTATGTTGCTTGTTGCTGTAGTTCACAATATTGGACTGAATTCAACGATTTGAATGTAAAAGAATAAACGGTCAAAGAAACTACACGAGTTTTTCCTTCCATACTTATGTATGTAAAAGTGTAGTTGACATAGCGGCGTCTAATAACGTCTTTCATTTTGAAAACTAATTAAATTCTAGCTTTCTAAGGGCCTGTTCCACAATGTCCAAGTGAAGTCTTGAATTAGCAACTTGACACTTAATGGCGAATAATCATAGTTTCACAATCTTCAAATAAGCTTAACTTGTAAATAAAGTGCTAAGTAAATGATAGGTCTGATCACCTGTCAGATAAGGAAGTTATTTGACAGATCAATTTAAACAGTTTTGTATGTCGTGAAATCGAAAATTGATCTATTTAATGCGTTTTCTGACGAAGAATTAGATGATTCTTTGGTCGTTTAATTGAGCCACCAAGAGAGATCGTGTTTCGACAACGTTCAAATCACTTTTGATGATGAGGAATTCAGAGTTTGATTCCGGTGTAATAAGTTACATATTATTGTGCATTATATCCATTCGCTAATTGAGAACAAAATCTTTTCTGTTATAGAAAGGTGCCTAATCAATGTTGATTTTCTATCAATTACTAAAGTAAGTACTGAAATGTACTGCCACCGCTGCTTTGACATTTGAATTATGATTCGTTAAATTTATTTACTTATTGTATGATCTCACATTTGCCAATGTTTCACTTTCAAGTAGCTAACTGGCACATAAACTTAACGGGTAGACGGTTGTGAAACAGGAGCTGTCTTATAAGGATGTTAATTTATTTGTTAATTAGCATCCAATACTTTACTCTGACTTTGTGAAACAGACCCTAAGTCTAATAATAGTTATTTTCACCTCACTCGCTCGGAAAACCTTTCTTTATAGAGCGAAATCTGCGTGGAAAAGCCTATTTTATCCGCTAGCGTGGAAAAGTCATTCGAATTTCGAAGCCGATGATTGTAATTCTCTGTGGTGCATGTAACTTTTTTTTAAGTATAAAACTCCTTCAACGCGTGACTGGGGCGCTACCGCGAAAAATGTTATCGTAAATTTCGGACGATTGTCTCTGTCACTTTCATTGGAGTAAAAGTGAAAGATGCTCGCAAAATATGAACTTCGACGTTCGCAGTACCGCGGTGAGTTCATAATAACCATAGATAATAACCAATCAGAAACATGTTTATGATTACAGATTTTTAACTTTTTTATTTTTACCTACACTTTATTTTATGTCAAATAGGTTTTATTATATATACTAATAGTATTTCAGTTAATTTACATATTTTGACTAATTAATCCATTAAATAAAACACGATTTCAATGTTTATTTGATAAAGAAATGCACCTTTGCACCTTTGCGCCTGGAGTGACGCGGGGCGGGTTATTTGACTAAAATGATTGTATTCGTTTTTTGTGTATTATTGTATTTTTTAATGTATATTAAATTGTGTAAGTTAGTTATAAATATTACAATGTTATTAATTACAATTTTTTATAAAGAAATTGAAAAATAGGTTTACTTAACATTGTAATTTCTGAACGCAACCGAAAAATATTTTTTTTCAAGTTTTAAGTTATCAGAATTCACGTAAATTTTGAACTCAACGTATGAACTATAAAAATTAATGATTCTAGTGGCGATGCCGATATGATTTCCCTGAAAAATCGCGCGATAAGTTTTGTTTTATTGTTTTTCTTACCGTTCGAATTTTCCTCGCTGTAGTGAGGTGAAAAGTTGTGTGTTCCGCATGACTGCAAAATTATTTGGCGTCTCGTGTCTTGAAAGCCTCGCCACGCTCAGGAATCTATCTTTGAACCGTTCGCTTCGCTCATGGTTCAATCTTAGCTTCCTTCGCTTGCTCAGCTTTCAATTTCAACAATAGCGCCAATTAACCACTTGAATCTTTCAAAGATAGATTCCTGAGCGTAGCGAGGCTTTCAAGACACGAGACGCCAAATAATTTGGCAGCCATGCGGAACACACATCGTTTCACCTCACTACAGCGAGGAAAATTCGAGCGGGAAGAAAACGACTAAAAGTAACATATCGCGCGATTTTTCAGGGAAATCAAATCGGCATCGCTGCTAGAACCACACATGTTTATAGTTCAAACATTGAGTTCAAAGAGCTTAGCACAGGACAAATCCGACAAATTTGCGATTACGTGAATTGTAATAACTTAAAACTTTTAATTATTTTTTTTCGGTTGCGTTCAGATATTACAATATTAAGTACATGTCAATTTCTTTATCAAATAAACAATATAATTTTGTTTTATTTAATGGATTAATTAGCCATAATATGTAAATTACATAAATACTATAACAGAAATACTATTAGTATTTACAATAAGACCAATTTGACATAAAATATTAGTAATTATAATAAAACATGAATAAAACCTATTTGACATAAAATAAAGTGTAGGTAAAAATAGAAAAGTTAAAATCTGTAATCAAATCATGTTTCTGATTGGTTATTATCTATGGTTAATATGAACTCAGGCTCGGTACCGCGAACATCGAAGCTCGTATATTGCGAGCATCTTTCTCTTTTACTCCGATGAGAGTGACAGAGACAATAGTCCAAAATTTACGAATATCGTTTTTTGCGGTAGCGGCGTCAGTCACGCGTTGAAGGAGTTTTATATTTAAAAAAAGTTATTTGCACCACAGAGAATTACAACAATCGGCTTCGAAATTCGAATGACTTTTCCACGCTAGCGGATAAAATAAGCTTTTCCACGCAGATTTCGCGCTATAAACTAAGGTTTTCCGAGCGAGTGAGGTGAAAAGATCATTGTCAATGTTGTGTAACACACAACACTTTCCCAAACTGGCAGCCAAGGATCCTTTCGTTGCCCAGTTTTTACAAGTTATTACCAGTGACCTGCACGAACTGTGCAACACTGCGGGATTCAAAGAGGAAATATTAATATGGACATGAACATTTAATTTAAACGACTTCGGCTTGTTTTATGGATTCCGAAAAATATCCATATTGACATAATAATAGAGGTAAGTGATACAGTGTCGCACGAGTCGTGCCGACCACGGGTTGTTACAACGTAACGTTACGGTACCGTTCTTATGTAGGTACATGTATTATTATTACGCGCAGATTGGTAATGATAGGTTTACACTTTTGTAACAAAGGAGCAAAATGCAAAGCTGTGTAAACGTATATACAGCAGTTTTTCTTACAAATGTAAACTACCTAGCTACCTGCTTGATTGATCGATTGTTCATATTTTAAAGCCAATTGGCCTAGTTTTGTTAGGGGACAATCAAAAGTTAAGTATCTACCAATTTATTCTTGACAAGTGTTTACACCTAGTATTACTATCGATGCGTGTCCATCAAGCCTTGGGTCGGTGCCACTGGACAGTTGCATGATGAGGATAGCTACCTACTTGTGTAATGGTAAATCGTGTCGACTCTACTGTCATCGGAAGTTTGGGCTAACAATTAATTATGTTCATCGCACTCTACGTACAGTATCACGGTAAGTTGTTTCTACTGTCATCGTACTGCGAGTACCTACTAGTTTTTATTTTCTATAAATAAATGAACTGAGATTTGAATCAATTTATTTGCTAGTGGTATTAATAATTTAATACTCATGACTAGGGATCGGACAGTAGAATTCAAATAATATGAGGAACGCGGATTTAGTCTATAATGGAGTAGCTGTCAGTGTAACATATTTTACGTACAGTCGACAAATTTGTCGATGTCGTCGTAGATAAAATGTCTACGTGATTATTTTATCGTTATCAATGATGATGAAGTTCGTCTATAAAAAGTGGGTATAATTATAATCATATTGGCGCCTGGTAATTAATTGTTGATGTTGATTGATTAAATTGAACACCATTAATAACGATTAAATAATTACGTAGCCATTTTATCTACTACGACATCGATAAATATATCTACTGTACATATAAAATATGTTACTCTGATAGCTACTCCATTATAGACAAAATCCTGTCACTTATGTCATTTGCACTCTACCGTCCGATCCCTATATACTCATGACAAATGAAATATAATATGTATTCATTTTCTTGAGCGTATTTTATATGCATGAGTGTATTTTATATGCATGAAAGCATGATTAGTTCAGTATTTTTTTTTTACCAAGTTGTTAGTACTCGTAACATACGCAGAAATCCTACTGACAATAAATTTGTAAGTAGCAAAAGGTTAACCTTTGATTGCATTAGACTGCAAATCGCGTTGACGGAGAGTTGTGTGTCCACGACATTACTCCTCCCTTCTGGAACAGTTCTCCGACAACGAGCTGCAGAAGAGTTAATTCGATTAATATGATTTTTCTTATATCCCTCTTATGGCTCTTGATTGATACTAAATAATATTTTTTTCTGCTTATTGTGTTTTATCATTATTTGTTTTGTTTAGCATTAGATGTATATTTTATTTATTATTTTCATAAATTCTAGAATGCCACGATAACCAACCGTGCCCCACGACGAGCTTCTAAAATTATTGCTGGACTCCAAAAATGAAGTTGTTGATGGAGACGGCCGTGTTCGAGGTCCTACAGCACAGATTTGGAATCAAATTTCACAAAGACTCGATCATAAATTGACGGCGAGGTACATTTATCAGTTTATTAAGCAAAACAGGCACGATAGTCACAATATTTTAGAAATCAATGCTAAAACTGAATTAGCGGATAGAACTATCGGTTCGTCTGATGTGAAAGACATCGACGGCTCGACATTGGTAGCCGATTTAGTGAAAGAAAGTCCTGATTGTACCATTGATTTGGCATCAGTAGCTCCCAAATCAGTGGTAGAAGCAACAAAAACTTTTCGGGTTTTATTTGCTGCCGACGAGTGGCTGCAAATAAAACCAAAAACGGTTATATACAAAAGGTCAGACAGACCAGGCGGGCGTGCGCGAGATATTTTCCCACAACATCAATGGACAAATATACTTGTTTCGAAGTTGTGGGAAGAACACAAACTGCCGTGCCCGTACACCATGTGTCGAGGGCAGATCTCTCAAAATTCATCCACCGAATATTGCAAGATAAAAGCGGTCTGCAATGAGTGCGGTGCTGTTGCCAGAGGCTCAATTTTATGCTAGCCACTTGACGGAGAAAGTGTTAGTCTTTTGTAGCGCGCACCGGACACCCGATCTGTCCCACATTTAAAGACGAGGTGGCTCTCGGGCCACGAGCGTAAACAAGTGGCCCAAAAATTGCAGAGAAATTGCGCATCTGCATTTAAAACCAACATGGCACAGAGTGTCATGGAGCAAGGGGACCTCAAGCCACCGCACCAACTAACCCAGTAATTAATTTAACTTGCATGAAACACTGATACTGACTATTGATCAATTTTTTGTTCATTATCACACCGCAGCGCAGTTGTATATTTACAAAAAGTACTGTAAAACCTATTACACTAAATTATGTATCGATGCCACGGGAGGTGTAGGAAAAGCAATAGAGGGGCCGAACGGCCATAGATCGTCATATATTTTTCTTTACCAGGCGATCGCGACGATAGCAGCACCCCTAAATGAATTCAATATCCCTGCGTGCCAGATGCTATCAGAAAAACATGATACAAACAGTATCATTTATTGGCTTAACGAGTGGAGGCGAGCCGGGGCCCCTAAACCAAAAGAAGTCGTGGTGGACGGATCTCCGGCACTAAACAGTGCAGTAAGTAAAGTGTTTGCGGGGGTCGACATAGGAACTTACAAAGACATGTGTCTTGCTGTCCTGAAAACCACCGGCAGCCCTTTGCCCCAGTGCTTTATACGATTAGACGTCGCACACTACATTAATAAAACCAGAAAGCGATCACTGTGGGCTTCAAAGCAGATGATGAAATACTTTTACTTAAAGTGCCTAGGGGCACTCATCGATTGCCAAAGCCTTACGGCTTTTGAAACTATATTGATAAGCGTTTTTGTGGTGGCGTTATCCCCATCCGAAAAGGATGAACGTCAGTGTGCTCTTCCAGTGGAGGAGCACACTGACGTATTTAGCAAATGTTATTGCAGAAGGGGATAACGCCATCAACTTGTTAAGCGACGATAGTTCGGAAGACGAATTTCCAGTTGACGCATACAGTGAACCTAGTGAACCCAGTACCTTAAACGAATGGGTGGAAGGGATAAGGGAAAGCGCTGTCGCTTTCGCTATAAATGTACCAGAAGGCCGACCCAACCCTTATTATGCGCCGGATGTTGCCAGCCAGTTTTCCCCAATGGCCACAGAATTCGTCCTTTGGTCAAATGTAATGAACGGCGCATTTGATTCTCCTTTCCAACGCGGCACCTCCGCTCCTATCGAAGGAGAATTTGCCAATTTAAAGTGCCGCGTTCTGAAAGGGGAAACAAAGCCGCTAAAAGTAGATACATTTGTGGCTACACACATAAAATCTATTGAAGGGGCATGTAGGGTGGCCGAGATACAGCCCACATACAATACTTACATAAATGTGGATGACGGTGTCAATTTTAAAGATCAAGAAATGGAAGATTCAAATAGTAAGGAGAATTGGCGCGCATAAGGAAACGAAAAGCAGGGTGGAACAAAAACAAAGTACCTGACTCCTCTCCTGGTGCCGATCTAGATATTCATAGTGAAATTTTAAAAGCGCCATCAAACAGGTTACTAAAGAACGGCACAGGGAGGGAAGTGACGCCGAGCGACGGCAGCGGAACGGTATACTTAGTGAAAAATACCTGCACCTTTGATTCTCTTCGCCATTTGTTCGCCAACTCTTTCGCGGTATTTGAGTGCTATCCCGACCAAATGGCAGATAGTACAAATAAATTTATTCAAACGGCAAAACACCTAGCGCATGACGGTGCCACTAAAATAACTTACGCGAGCTGTGCGGAGACGCTTGCTGCGGTACTCGAGCCCCAAGGCCAACTTAAGATACCACCGACAATGCATCGAACTCTAGCTTTAGAGTATGATGCGTTCGGAAACGTACTGGGCTCATTATTAACAAAAATTTTACACCCTCACGCGTCATTAGAGGTATCGTGTGAGATTGCAACTGATACAAAAATATTGACGTCGGTAGATCCCGACTCCGTCCTGCTTACCGATACGGGAATTGTTGGCCTCGGGGCCGCGTTAACTGGGCTAGGGTGATGCAGCAAGTGCACGCTAAAATATGGACTGCACGTAGAGGACTATGGACAATATGGACAATATGGACTCCTGGACGTAGAGTTTCTGTCTTCGAAAGATTTCCCAGGTCTAATTCCAGCACCGCGCGCCTATACGCACTTAGCGAAATTCTGAAGCAATTACTCCTTAACAATAACTTATACAAGTTGAGCGGTATTGTGCACTACAGCAATAACCATTATGTTGCTTGTTGCTGTAGTTCACAATATTGGACTGAATTCAACGATTTGAATGTAAAAGAATAAACGGTCAAAGAAACGACACGAGTTTTTCCTTCCATACTTATGTATGTAAAAGTGTAGTTGACATAGCGGCGTCTAATAACGTCTTTCATTTTGAAAACTAGCTTTCTAAGGGCCTGTTCCACAATGTCCAAGTAAAGTCTTGAATTAGCAACTTGCCACTTGTATGGCGAATAATCATAGTTTCACAATCTTCAAATAAGCTAACTGGTAAATAAAGTGCTAAGTAAATGATAGGTCTGATCACCTGTCAGATAAGCAAGTTATTTGACAGATCAATTTAAACAGTTTTGTATGTCGTGAAATCGAAAATTGATCTATTTAATGCGTTTTCTGACGACGAATTAGATGATTCTTTGGTCGCTTAATTGAGCCACCAAGAGAGATCGTGTTTCGACAACGTTCAAATCACTTTTGATGATGAGGAATTCAGAGTTTGATTCCGGTGTAATAAACATATTATTGTGCATTATATCCATTCGCTAATTGAGAACAAAATCTTTTCTGTTATAGAAAGGTGCCTAATCAATGTTGATTTTCTATCAATTACTAAAGTAAGTACTGAAATGTACTGCCACCGCTGCTTTGACATTTGAATTATGATTCGTTAAATTTATTTACTTATTGTATGATCTCACATTTGCCAATGTTTCACTTTCAAGTAGCTAACTGGCACATAAACTTAACGGGTAGACGGTTGTGAAACAGGAGCTGTCTTATAAGGATGTTAATTTATTTGTTAATTAGCATCCAATACGTGAAACAGACCCTAAGTCTAATAAAGATCATTGTCAATGTTGTGTATCACACAACACTTTCCCAAACTGGCAGCCAAGGATCCTTTCGTTGCCCAGTGTTTACAAGTTATTACCAGTGTGACCTGCACGAACTGTGCAACACTGCGGGATTCAAAGAGGAAATATTAATATGGACATGAAAATTTAATTTAAACGACTTCGGCTTGTTTTATGGATTCCGAAAAATATCCATTACAACGTAACGTTACGGTACCGTTCTTATGTACATGTATTATTATTACGCGCAGATTGGCAATGATATGTTTACACTTTTGTAACCTTAATACAAAGGAGCGAAATGCAAAGCTGTGTAAACGTATATACAGCAGTTTTTCTTACAAATGTAAACTACCTAGCTACCTAATTGATTGATCGATTGTTCATATTTTAAAGCCAATTGGCCTAGTTTTGTTAGGGGACAATTAAAAGTTAAGCATCTACCAATTTATTCTTGACAAGTTTTTACACCTAGTATTACTATCGATGCGTGTCCATCAAGCCTTGGGTCGGTGCCACTGGACAGTTGCATGATGAGGAGAGCTACCTACTTGTGTAATGGTAAATTGTGTCTACTCTACTGTCATCGGAAGTTTGGGCTAACAATTAATTATGTTCATCGCACTCTACGTACAGTATCACGGTAAGTTGTTTCTACTGTCATCGTACTGCAAGTACTAGTTTTTATTATCTATAAATAAATGAACTGAGATTTGAATCAATGTATTTGCTAGTGGTATTAATAATTTAATACTCATGACAGTCATGACTAGAGATCGGACAGTAGAATTCAAATGGTATGAGGAACGAGGATTTAGTCTATAATGGAGTAGCTGTCAGTGTAACATATTTTACGTACAGTCGACAAATTTGTCGATGTCGTCGTAGATAAAATGTCTACGTGATTATTTTATCGTTATCAATGATGATGAAGTTCGTCTATAAAAAGTGGGTATAATTATAATCATATTGTCGCCTGGTAATTAATTGTTGATGTTGATTGATTAAATTGAACACCATTAATAACGATTAAATAATTACGTAGACATTTTATCTACAACGACGTCGATAAATATATCTACTGTACATATAAAATATGTTACTCTGATAGCTACTCCATTATAGACAAAATCCTGTCACTTATGTCATTTGCACTCTACCGTCCGATCCCTATATACTCATGACAAATGAAATATAATATGTATTCATTTTCTTGAGCGTATTTTATATGCATGAGTGTATTTTATATGCATGAAAGCATGATTAGTTCAGTATTTTTTTTTACCAAGTTGTTAGTACTCGTAACATACGCAGAAATCCTACTGACAATTTTGTAGGTAGCAAAGGTTAACCTTTGATTGCATTCGACTGCAAATCGCGTTGACGGAGAGTTGTGTGTCCACGACATTACTGCTCCCTTCTGGAACAGTTCTCCGACAACGAGCTGCAGAAGAGTTAATTCGATTAATATGATTTTTCTTATATGCCTCTAATGGCTCTTGATTGATACTAAATAATATTTTTATATGCGTATTGTGTTTTTTTTTTTTTTTTTTTTTATTCAACAAATTAATAACACAGCATGACAGTTAATACTAAAGCACTGTGGAATTACAGAGGAAATATAGACAATTATTAAACACACAATTTACATGGTAACAGTAAGTAAGTATATGTCAGACAGAAGAGGGCCGAACATCCATCATCTCACAAAACCTCAGACACTCATCACGCAACACCACCCATCGACTCGCAAACACATCACACTCAGGAGCTGATGCGAGAAGTGCATTCAAGCTGTGTAAAGCACGATCTAAAGGCGAATTCCTGCGTGACACAGTTCGAGACTCAGGAACCGCAAGGAGACAGCGATCACGAGGTCGGAGCTCAAACCTCGTCAATGGAGGGAGGAACAAGCGTACTATAAGCTCCGTTAACTCGATGCAGTCTGAGTCACCGCGCAGAATTCTACAAGCTGTAGTTAGAAGCGTAAAACCACGTCTCTCTTCCAGAGAGTTAAATCCCAGGGCCCCTAGTAAATATGTGGTAGGATAGAGAAAGGGGTAATATCCGTACATTTTTTTGTACAGAAAGCGCAAGAACGCTTTCTGTACTCTCTCTAGAAGCATGACGTAGGTTATTTCATACGGATTCCAAACAGTAGAGGCAGATTCAAGCTTAGATCTTACCAAGGCATTATATAGGAGGACTATGGTTTTAGAATCGGAGAAATCCCTAGCATTCCGAATAACAAATCCCAACCTCCTGTAACAGTCACTAGCCAAAGTGGTCAAGTGCTCATGGAAGTTAAGGCGAGAGTCAAGAATCACACCTAAGTCACGGATGGTATTAACACGCACAATTGGTTTCAAACCTAGCGTGTACGTGAAATGAAGTGGACTCTGTGCCCTGACAAAACTAATAACTGCACATTTCGCAACATTAAACGCAAGCTTATTCTGGATACTCCAACTGTGTAATCTATGAAGGTCCTCTTGTAGAGAATGACAGTCGGAGATCCCCTGCGCTCCATAGATCAACTTCAGATCATCAGCATAGAGTAAACATCTAGCAAACCTAGGAACTGATGCCAGGTCGTTGATCATAATGCCGAAAAGTAGTGGGCCAAGTATCGATCCCTGACTGACACCTGAACGAGTCCGGTAGGCCTTTGAGACAAAGCAGCCGTATTGTACATATTGATTCCTCTCGCGTAGATAACTGGCAAAGAATCGCAGCAGTTGTGGAGAAAACCCGATATTGCACAATTTGCACAGTAGCACATCGTTTCGCGGTCGAATGCTTTTTGGAAGTCAAAGTCAAAGTATAATTATTTGTTTTGTTTAGCAGTAGATGTATATTTTATTTATTATTTTCATAAATTCTAGAATGCCACGAAAACCAACCGTGCCCCACGACGAGCTACTAAAATTTGGTGGACGGATCTCCGGCACTAAACAGTGCAGTAAGTAAAGTGTTTGCGGGGGTCGACATAGGAACTTACAAAAACATGTGTCTTGCTGTCCTGAAAACCACCGGCAGCCCTTTGCCCCAGTGCTTTATACGATTAGACGTCGCACACTACATTAATAAAACCAGAAAGCGATCACTGTGGGCTTCAAAGCAGATGATGAAATACTTTTACTTAAAGTGCCTAGGGGCACTCATCGATTGCCAAAGCCTTACGGCTTTTGAAACTATATTGACAAGCGTTTTTGTGGTGGCGTTATCCCCATCCGAAAAGGATGAACGTCAGTGTGCTCTTCCAGTGGAGGAGCACCTGACGTATTTAGCAAAAGTTATTGCAGAAGGGGATAACGCCATCAACTTGTTAAGCGACGATAGTTCGGAAGACGAATTTCCAGTTGACGCATACAGTGAACCTAGTGAACCCAGTACCTTAAACGAATGGGTGGAAGGGATAAGGGAAAGCGCTGTCGCTTTCGCTATAAATGTACCAGAAGGCCGACCCAACCCTTATTATGCGCCGGATGTTGCCAGCGAGTTTTCCCCAATGGCCACAGAATTCGTCCTTTGGTCAAATGTAATGAACGGCGCATTTGATTCTCCTTTCAAACGCGGCACCTCCGCTCCTATCGAAGGAGAATTTGCCAATTTAAAGTGCCGCGTTCTGAAAGGGGAAACAAAGCCGCTAAAAGTAGATACATTTGTGGCTACACACATAAAATCTATTGAAGGGGCATGTAGGGTGGCCGAGATACAGCCCACATACAATACTTACATAAATGTGGATGACGGTGTCAATTTTAAAGATCAAGAAATGGAAGATTCAAATAGTAAGGAGAATTGGCGCGCATAAGGAAACGAAAAGCAGGGTGGAACAAAAACAAAGTACCTGACTCCTCTCCCTGGTGCCGATCTAGATATTCATAGTAAAATTTTAAAAGCGCCATCAAATAGGTTACTAAAGAACGGCACAGGGAGGGAAGTGTCGTCGAGCGACGGCAGCGGAACGGTATACTTAGTGAAAAATACCTGCACCTTTGATTGTCTTTGCCATTTGGTCGCCAACTCTTACGCGGTATTTGAGTGCTATCGCGACCAAATGGCAGATAGTACCAATAAATTTATTCAAACGGCAAAACACCTAGCGCATGACGGTGCAACTAAAATAACTTACGCGAGGCCAACTTAACATACCACCGACAAGGCGTCGAACTCTAGCTTTAGAGTATGATGCGTTCGGAAACGTGGGCTCATTATTTACAAAAATTTTACACCCTCACGCGTCATTAGAGGTATCGTGTGAGATTGCAACTCATACAAAAATATTGATGTCGGTAGATCCCGACTCCGTCCTGCTTACCGATACGGGAATTGTTGGCCTCGGGCCGCGTTAACTGGGCTAGGGCGATGCAGCAAGTGCACGCTAAAATATGGACTGCATGTGTTCCTGGACGTAGAGTTTCTTTCTTCGAAATATTTCCCCAGGTCTAATTCCAGCACCGCGCGCCTATACGCACTTAGCGAAATTCCGAAGTAATTACTCCTTAACAGTAACTTATACAAGTTGAGCGGTATTGTGCACTACAGCAATAACCATTATGTTGCTTGTTGCTGTAGTTCACAATATTGGACTGAATTCAACGATTTGAATGTAAAAGAAAAAACGGTCAAAGAAACTACACGAGTTTTTCCTTCCATACTTATGTATGTAAAAGTGTAGTTGACATAGCGGCGTCTAATAACGTCTTTCATTTAGAAAACTAATTAAATTCTAGCTTTCTAAGGGCCTGTTCCACAATGTCCAAGTAAAGTCTTTAATTAGCAACTTGCCACTTATATGGCGAATAATCATAGTTTCACAATCTTCAAATAAGCTTAACTGGTAAATAAAGTGCTAAGTAAATGATAGGTCTGATCACCTGTCAGATAAGGAAGTTATTTGACAGATCAATTTAAACAGTTTTGTATGTCGTGAAATCGAAAATTGATTAATAAACATATTATTGTGCATTATATCCATTCGCTAATTGAGAACAAAATCTTTTCTGTTATAGAAAGGTGCCTAATCAATGTTGATTTTCTATCAATTACTAAAGTAAGTACTGAAATGTACTGCCACCGCTGCTTTGACATTTGAATTATGATTCGTTAAATTTATTTACTTATTGTATGTTCTCACATTTGCCAATTTTTCACTTTCAAGTAGCTAACTGGCACATAAACTTAACGGGTAGACGGTTGTGAAACAGGAGCTGTCTTATAAGGATGTTAATTTATTTGTTAATTAGCATCCAATACTTTACTCTGACTTTGTGAAACAGACCCTAACTCATCATCCTCAATGTTGTGTAACACACAACACTTTCCCAAACTGGCAGCCAAGGATCCTTTCGTTGCCCAGTTTTTACAAGTTATTACCAGTGACCTGCACGAACTGTGCAACACTGCGGGATTCAAAGAGGAAATATTAATATGGACATGAAAATTTAATTTAAACGACTTCGGCTTGTTTTATGGATTCCGAAAAATATCCATATTGACATAATAATAGAGGTAAGTGATACAGTGTCGCACGGGTCGTGACACCACGGGTTGTTACAACGTAACGTTACGGTACCGTTCTTATGTACATGTATTATTATTACGCGCAGATTGGCAATGATATGTTTACACTTTTGTAACCTTAATACAAAGGAGCGAAATGCAAAGCTGTGTAAACGTATATACAGCAGTTTTTCTTACAAATGTAAACTACCTACTTGATTGATCGATTGTTCATATTTTAAAGCCAATTGGCCTAGTTTTGTTAGGGGACAATTAAAAGTTAAGCATCTACCAATTTATTCTTGACAAGTTTTTACACCTAGTATTACTATCGATGCGTGTCCATCAAGCCTTGGGTCGGTGCCACTGGACAGTTGCATGATGAGGATAGCTACCTACTTGTGTAATGGTAAATTGTGTCTACTCTACTGTCATCAGAAGTTTGGACTAACAATTAATTATGTTCATCGCACTCTACGTACAGTATCACGGTAAGTTGTTTCTACTGTCATCGTACTGCAAGTACTAGTTTTTATTATCTATAAATAAATGAACTGAGATTTGAATCAATGTATTTGCTAGTAGTATTAATAATTTAATACTCATGACTGGGGATCGGACAGTAGAATTCAAATGATATGAGGAACGAGGATTTAGTCTATAATGGAGTAGCTGTCAGTGTAACATATTTTACGTACAGTCGACAAATTTGTCGATGTCGTCGTAGATAAAATGTCTACGTGATTATTTTATCGTTATCAATGATGATGAAGTTCGTCTATAAAAAGTGGGTATAATTATAATCATATTGTCGCCTGGTAATTAATTGTTGATGTTGATTGATTAAATTGAACGCCATTAATAACGATTAAATAATTACGTAGACATTTTATCTACAACGACATCGATAAATATATCTACTGTACATATAAAATATGTTACTCTGATAGCTACTCCATTATAGACTAAATCCTGTCACTTATGTCATTTGCTCTCTACCCTCCGATCCCTATATGCTCATGACAAATGAAATATATGTGTCGACGAGGTTTTATATCGTTTTACTGTTTTGTGGGCAGTTCTCAGAGGTGGCGTTTTTACGTGTCCGAGGCTATATTTGCGTGAATTTTGGGCCCAATATTTTTGAAATAATTCATACACATATTTCAGCATCTGTTATATCTCGACAGTTAATAAAATATTCCATAACACCATATTCAATATTATAAAAAAAATAAAAAGTGCAGAAATTGACGTACAGTGGGCGTGTCCCGCACCCAAAGTTGAAACAAAAAGTTATAATTCAAGTTGGGGATGTTGTATTAATTTTTAATATCGGTTCACATATTCTTAATTAGTTTAGTTCTACTATAATTTCACTGAGCATAATATATGAATTACCCTTATTAAATAAAAACATATTTTCGCCATGTCCCGCGCCAACGCTTGATTTCGCTGGAGTTTACAAAACTTGGCGGTATCGCACAAAGCAATATACCAGGAACTCAATGCCGCGTCCACAGGTAGCTTCAGTTGCGCCGCGTTCACCGACGAGAGCGGACGTAGGCTCACAGTGTAATAGCAGAATTCGCAAAGGTATCTTCATCATTCGGTGGGTTTGGTTTCGTGTTTTCTTGAATTCGGTGAACAAAATTTTTCGTTCAGTGTTTGTGCTTTTCTTAGTGCAACAGTGCTTAAGTCATGACAAGAAGTATGTGATTTGGTTACCAGTGAGTCTTTTCAATACAATGGTTACTTTTTGTGTAATTGTTCAATAACGATAAAATTTGAATTCAGTGGGTGTGATTTCCGTGGATTCGATGGGGTTTTAGGCCATCGAAATCAAAAAAGGTGCCACCGTGATCAATCTTAACTATAAAAACAGGTTAATTGTTTGTTTTTAAATAATTTGTATGTTATAATTGTATTCAAAACTGTTGAATATGTTGTTAATGTTAACACCAACGTTATTCGTATATTTAGTCGCAACTTTAAACATTTTTGGTTATGCTATCTGCGGATATTTTTCCTATTTAATCAGTTATAATTACCGTTGACCTATATCTATCAAGTTCAGTGCCTTCTGATAAAGATTCTCCTTCTGGGCCTATAATAGACGCTTAAGGTCATCAAGAATCTTGGAGCCGACTCTCTATTCTTTCAAGTCTTTATAGTTCCGTCTGATGAAATTTTGGGTCCTAAATTACTGTTTAAATTATGAAGTTTAAAGTTCACACTAGCTAAAAGCATACTAGTTTAAAGACACATGATAATGAAACCCTCTTTCTTTTTAGTTAATTTTCAAAATACCTCGACAATCCCAGAAAACTTTGGCCATCAACTTTCCAGCCATTTTGTATTCAATGATGTTTAGGCTCTGGTTCAAAATAATAAGCCCAGGTTTCATCTTCTTCAAAATTGATGTACTGTGTTCACCACACCGCTATAAAAAGCTCCTCGATGCGTCGGTGTGCGCATTTTCGGCACCCATCTTGCATATAAAAGCTCCAGAAGGCTTGTGTTGCGGATGCGGGTGCTCGGCCAGCGATATATTAAGTACTAATAAGCTGTTTCTTTAAGGATAAAGATGTCATTGCGGCCTGGCATCACTACTATAAACAACTTCTAAACCCTACGCTTGCTGCTACACAGCTTCCGGAAATGGCAGCAAATGTAGGTCTCATACCTCCGATACAGCCACATGAGGTTAAGAAAGCGCTGCAAAAATAGGCCCCGTAGGTATCCAAGTGGAAGCTTGGAAATGCCTGCAAGAAACTGGTGTGTTGCTACTTTCTAATCTCTTCGGTCAGGTCTTGCTCTCTTCCAAAATGCCAGAGGCATGGAGATTGCGCACTATCGTTCCGATTTACAAGGGAAAGGGAAGCTAGTACGAGTGCAACAACTACCGAGGCATCAAGCGCCTAAGCCATACTATGAAACTTTACGAAAGAGTAATCGACAACCGAATAAGGTCAGAGTGCTCACTATCTAGACATTATTATGGCTTCGTACCTGGTTTATCAACTACCGACCCTAATAAGTTTGCTGTGTCCACAATTGCCGAAGAATATAGCTCGAAGAAAAAACAGCTGTTTGTTGCGTTCCTGGACATGGAAAAGGCATTTGACCGTGCTCCAATGGATACTATTTGGTGGAGTCTTCGAAAGAAAAATGTCCCAGAGCAATATGTCAAGACCATTGATGACATGTTTAGGGATACGCGATCAGTGGTCCGGACATCGGTGGGTGAGACAAAAGCAATAGTGGTCAAAAAAGGTGTTCATAAGGGCTCAGTACTGAGCCCCTTCCTATTTTGCTTAGTTTTTGGACTCGCTTACTAAAGAAGCACAAGATTTGGTAAAGTGGACATTTATATACGCTGACGATGTAGCCATATGCACTGAAAGCCGTACCGAGCTGCCTGGTGTTGAGTGTTGCCAAAACACAATTCATGTCCCTGAACGAACCAGATCCACGTGATGACAGTCCGATACCCATCGATGGGCAATTAGTCCAAATACCTTTGTGGTATAATGCACATGTCCGGAGACATCGAATGCAATGCAATATTTATCACCGAATAGCCGCTACATGGCAAAAATGGCGAGAACTGACTGGTGTGACCTGCGACAAAAAAATGCCGGTCAAACTAAAGGGGCTTATCTATAAGATCATGATTAGACCAGTTTTAACCTATGTGGTGACGCAGAAGCACCTGCTACCATCTAAGTTACTGAGGTGGATGTGCGACGTTACCAGGCTCGATAAAATCCGCAACGAGTACGTGCAAGGAAGCCTGGGCGTGCGTGACATCGCCGACAAAATGCAAGAGAGTTAGGCTGCGATTCTTCCGAATTGACTAGTTTGCTTGCTAAAATCAGCTCGTTGCGCTGAAAATATGAAACTAAGTATATACTTGATAGTTAATGAGTTTCCAATGCAAGATTTTTCTGAATTTAATAAGAAAACTTTATATGGAGAAGTATTTTTTGATAAAAACTTAAAGACATAAACACTTTTAAAGTGATTTTAACACCAATTTTGAACTTTATTATGAATATTGATTTCGGTGGGTGGACTTGATTTTGGTGATTTAAAAAACTAAAATATCTTAAAAACCGTTAAGTCTACAAGGGGACCTTTCCCGGCAATATTTTTAAATTTAAGCCTGAATCAAGGATTTAATGTTTTACATTAAAAAAGTAAAAAAAAAATTATTCCACCGAAGTCACGCAAAACAGCTCGGCTCGGAGAATCGCCCTTGTCTATGTCTTTATTTTGAATCCTGTTTTTGTACATATTCTATTAGTTGTCATTATATTTTTCGCCATACGGTCGCCTTTTAGTTTTCAGCCCATTTTTTAATACTCTTAGCTATCGAATTCTCTACAATATGTATTCATTTTCTTGAGCGCATTTTATATGCATGAGTGTATTTTATAAGCATGAAAGCATGTTTAGTTCAGTATTTTTTTTACCAAGTTGTTAGTACCTACTCGTAACATACGCAGAAATCCTACTGACAATAAATTTGTAAGTAGCAAAAGGTTAACCTTTGATTGCATTAGACTGCAAATCGCGTTGACGGAGAGTTGTGTGTCCACGACATTACTCCTCCCTTCTGGAACAGTTCTCCGACAACGAGCTGCAGAAGAGTTAATTCGATTAATATGATTTTTCTTATATCCCTCTTATGGCTCTTGATTGATACTAAATAATATTTTTTTCTGCTTATTGTGTTTTATCATTATTTGTTTTGTTTAGCATTAGATGTATATTTTAAAACCAACCGTGCCCCACGACGAGCTTCTAAAATTATTGCTGGCCGTGTTCGAGGTCCTACAGCACAGATTTGGAATCAAATTTCACAAAGACTCGATCATAAATTGACGGCGAGGTACATTTATCAGTTTATTAAGCAAAACAGGCACGATAGTCACAATATTTTAGAAATCAACGCTAAAACTGAATTAGCGGATAGAACTATCGGTTCGTCTGATGTGAAAGACATCGACGGCTCGACATTGGTAGCGGATTTAGTGAAAGAAAGTCCTGATTGTACCATTGATTTGGCATCAGTAGATCCCAAATCAGTGGTAGTAGCAACAAAAACTTTTCGGGTTTTATTTGCTGCCGACGAGTGGCTGCAAATAAAACCAAAAACGGTTATATACAAAAGGTCAGACAGACCAGGCGGGCGTGCGCGAGATATTTTCCCACAACATCAATGGACAAATATACTTGTTTCGAAGTTGTGGGAAGAACACAAACTGCCGTGCCCGTACACCATGTGTCGAGGGCAGATCTCTCAAAATTCATCCACCGAATATTGCAAGATAAAAGCGGTCTGCAATGAGTGCGGTGCTGTTGCCAGAGGCTCAATTTTAATGCAAGCCACTTGACGGAGAAAGTGTTAGTCTTTTGTGGCGATCCCGGTCTATCCCACATTTAAAGACGAGGTGGCTCTCGTGCCACGAGCGTAAACAAGTGGCCCAAAAATTGCAGAGAAATTACGCATCTGCATTTAAAACCAACATGGCACAGAGTGTCATGGAGCAAGGGGACCTCAAGCCACCGCACCAACTAACCCAGTAATTAATTTAACTTGCATGAAACACTCGAGGTACGCAAATGAGGGTTGATAAATTTTTGTTCATTATACACCGCAGCGCAGTTGTATATTTACAAAAGGACTGTAAAACCTATTACACTAAATTATGTATCGATGCCACGGGAGGTGTATGAAAAGCAATAGAGGGCCGAACGGCCATAGATCGTCATATATTTTTCTTTACCAGGCGATCGCGACGATAGCAGCACCCCTAAATGAATTCAATATCCCTGCGTGCCAGATGCTATCAGGAAAACATGATACAAACAGTATCATTTATTGGCTTAACGAGTGGAGGCGAGCCGGGGCCCCTAAACCAAAAGAAGTCGTGGTGGACGGATCTCCGGCACTAAACAGTGCAGTAAGTAAAGTGTTTGCGGGGGTCGACATAGGAACTTACAAAGACATGTGTCTTGCTGTCCTGAAAACCACCGGCAGCCCTTTGCCCCAGTGCTTTATACGATTAGACGTCGCACACTACATTAATAAAACCAGAAAGCGATCACTGTGGGCTTCAAAGCAGATGATGAAATACTTTTACTTAAAGTGCCTAGGGGCCTTATTATGCGCCGGATGTTGCCAGCCAGTTTTCCCGAATGGCCACAGAATTCGTCCTTTGCACCTCCGCTCCTATCGAAGGAGAATTTGCCAATTTAAAGTGCCGCGTTCTGAAAGGGGAAACAAAGCCGCTAAAAGTAGAAACATTTGTGGCTACACACATAAAATCTATTGAAGGGGCATGTAGGGTGGCCGAGATTCAGCCCACATACAATAATTACATTAATGTTGATGAAGGTGTCGATTTTAAAGATCAAGAAATGGAAGATTTAAATAGTAAGGAGAATTGGCGCGCATAAGGAAACGAAAAGCAGGGTGGAACAAAAACAAAGTACCTGACTCCTCTCCCTGGTGCCGATCTAGATATTCATAGTAAAATTTTAAAAGCGCCATCAAATAGGTTACTAAAGAACGGCACAGGGAGGGAAGTGACGTCGAGCGACGGCAGCGGAACGGTATACTTAGTGAAAAATACCTTTGATTCTCTTTGCCATTTGGTCGCCAACTCTTACGCGGTATTTGAGTGCTATCGCGACCAAATGGCAGATAGTACAAATAAATTTATTCAAACGGCAAAACACCTAGCGCATGACGGTGCAACTAAAATAACTTACGCGAGCCGTGCGGAGACCCTTGCTGCGGTACTCGAGCCCCAAGGCCAACTTAACATACCACCGACAAGGCATCGAACTCTAGCTTTAGAGTATGATGCGTTCGGAAACGTGGGCTCATTATTAACAAAAATTTTACACCCTCACGCGTCATTAGAGGTATCGTGTGAGATTGCAACTCATACAAAAATATTGATGTCGGTAGATCCCGACTCCGTCCTGCTTACCGATACGGGAATTGTTGGCCTCGGGGCCGCGTTAACTGGGCTAGGGCGATGCAGCCAGTGCACGCTAAAATATGGACCGCATGTGTTCCTGGACGTAGAGTTTCTGTCTTCGAAAGATTTCCCCAGGTCTAATTCCAGCACCGCGCGCCTATACGCACTTAGCGAAATTCCGAAGCAATTACTCCTTAACAGTAACTTATACAAGTTGAGCGGTATTGTGCACTACAGCAATAACCATTATGTTGCTTGTTGCTGTAGTTCACAATATTGGACTGAATTCAACGATTTGAATGTAAAAGAAAAAACGGTCAAAGAAACTACACGAGTTTTTCCTTCCATACTTATGTATGTAAAAGTGTAGTTGACATAGCGGCGTCTAATAACGTCTTTCATTTTGAAAACTAATTAAATTCTAGCTTTCTAAGGGCCTGTTCCACAATGTCCAAGTAAAGTCTTGAATTAGCAACTTGCCACTTATATGGCGAATAATCATAGTTTCACAATCTTCAAATAAGCTTAACTGGTAAATAAAGTGCTAAGTAAATGATAGGTCTGATCACCTGTCAGATAAGGAAGTTATTTGACAGATCAATTTAAACAGTTTTGTATGTCGTGAAATCGAAAATTGATCTATTTAATGCGTTTTCTGACGACGAATTAGATGATTCTTTGGTCGCTTAATTGAGCCACCAAGAGAGATCGTGTTTCGACAACGTTCAAATCACTTTTGATGATGAGGAATTCAGAGTTTGATTCCGGTGTAATAAACATATTATTGTGCATTATATCCATTCGCTAATTGAGAACAAAATCTTTTCTGTTATAGAAAGGTGCCTAATCAATGTTGATTTTCTATCAATTACTAAAGTAAGTACTGAAATGTACTGCCACCGCTGCTTTGACATTTGAATTATGATTCGTTAAATTTATTTACTTATTGTATGTTCTCACATTTGCCAATTTTTCACTTTCAAGTAGCTAACTGGCACATAAACTAAACTTAACGGGTAGACGGTTGTGAAACAGGAGCTGTCTTATAAGCATACCTCGAATAAATCATGCGGATGACGTAAAAATGACGTAGCTAATTTTGCACACAGGATGATGTCTGTATTGCAACATCCGTATGACATATTGCACGAATTAACAGATTAACTGCATATACTTTCAAGATATCTATACAGAATTATCTGAGTGATAGAATGATGTACTTAGTGAATAAAATAAATGCTACGAGATTAGTTTACGTAAGTACAATAATTGATAATAAAAGTCATTATTAAAAATATTTATTGACATGACATCATGTACAAAACTATTGCTCCAACAAGTCTATAATAGTTATTATTCTTTTACGTCTTTTGAAAAATTGTAAAGAAAAATCTAAATAATTACGAAGTCACTTTATTGTTCAACTGAATGACAATGTCAGTCAAAGATGTTATGTACCTACTCGGCACATGTCAAGTGGTGATATCGTTTTATTAAAGAGATTGATTATTGATAAGTAGTAAATGTTTATGAAAATACTTTTGAAATCATCCTATGAGTGGTTTGACGTCATCCGCATGATTTGTTCGAGGTATGCTTATAAGGATGTTAATTTATTTGTTAATTAGCATCCAATACTTAACTCTGACTTTGTGAAACAGACCCTAAGTCTAATAAAAGATCATTGTCAATGTTGTGTAACACACAACACTTTCCCAAACTGGCAGTCAAGGATCCTTTCGTTGACCAGTTTTTACAAGTTATTACCAGTGTGACCTGCACGAACTGTGCAACACTGCGGGATTCAAAGAGGAAATATTAATATGGACATGAACATTTAATTTAAACGACTTCGGCTTGTTTTATGGATTCCGAAAAATATCCATATTGACATAATAATAGAGGTAAGTGATACAGTGTCGCACGAGTCGTGCCGACCACGGGTTGTTACAACGTAACGTTACGGTACCGTTCTTATGTATTCCGTTGATATGTTTACACTTTTGTAACCTTAATACAAAGGAGCAAAATGCAAAGCTGTGTAAACGTATATACAGCAGTTTTTCTTACAAATGTAAACTACCTAGCTACCTACTTGATTGATCGATTGTTCATATTTTAAAGCCAATTGGCCTAGTTTTGTTAGGGGACAATTAAAAGTTAAGCATCTACCAATTTATTCTTGACAAAATTTTACACCTAGTATTACTATCGATGCGTGTCCATCAAGCCTTGGGTGGGTGCCACTGGACAGTTGCATGATGAGGAGAGCTACCTACTTGTGTAATGATAAATTGTGTCTACTCTACTGTCATCGGAAGTTTGGGCTAACAATTAATTATGTTCATCGCACTCTACGTACAGTATCACGGTAAGTTGTTTCTACTGTCATCGTACTGCAAGTACTAGTTTTTATTATCTATAAATAAATGAACTGAGATTTGAATCAATGTATTTGCTAGTGGTATTAATAATTTAATACTCATGACAGTCATGACTAGAGATCGGACAGTAGAATTCAAATGATATGAGGAACGAGGATTTAGTCTATAATGGAGTAGCTGTCAGTGTAACATATTTTACGTACAGTCGACAAATTTGTCGATGTCGTCGTAGATAAAATGTCTACGTGATTATTTTATCGTTATCAATGATGATGAAGTTCGTCTATAAAAAGTGGGTATAATTATAATCATATTGGCGCCTGGTAATTAATTGTTGATGTTGATTGATTAAATTGAACACCATTAATAACGATTAAATAATTACGTAGACATTTTATCTACAACGACGTCGATAAATATCAATCATTATCATTTGCCACTGTACATATAAAATATGTTACTCTGATAGCTACTCCATTATAGACTAAATCCTGTCACTTATGTCATTTGCTCTCTACCCTCCGATCCCTATATGCTCATGACAAATGAAATATAATATGTATTTTATATGCATGAGTGTATTTTATATGCATGAGTGTATTTTATATGCATGAAAGCTTGATTAGTTCAGTATTTTTTTTTTACCAAGTTGTTAGTACTCGTAACATACGCAGAAATCCTACTGACAATAAATTTGTAAGTAGCAAAAGGTTAACCTTTGATTGCATTAGACTGCAAATCGCGTTGACGGAGAGTTGTGTGTCCACGACATTACTCCTCCCTTCTGGAACAGTTCTCCGACAACGAGCTGCAGAAGAGTTAATTCGATTAATATGATTTTTCTTATATCCCTCTTATGGCTCTTGATTGATACTAAATAATATTTTTTTCTGCTTATTGTGTTTTATCATTATTTGTTTTGTTTAGCATTAGATGTATATTTTATTTATTATTTTCATAAATTCTAGAATGCCACGATAACCAACCGTGCCCCACGACGAGCTTCTAAAATTATTGCTGGCCGTGTTCGAGGTCCTACAGCACAGATTTGGAATCAAATTTCACAAAGACTCGATCATAAATTGACGGCGAGGTACATTTATCAGTTTATTAAGCAAAACAGGCACGATAGTCACAATATTTTAGAAATCAACGCTAAAACTGAATTAGCGGATAGAACTATCGGTTCGTCTGATGTGAAAGACATCGACGGCTCGACATTGGTAGCGGATTTAGTGAAAGAAAGTCCTGATTGTACCATTGATTTGGCATCAGTAGATCCCAAATCAGTGGTAGAAGCAACAAAAACTTTTCGGGTTTTATTTGCTGCCGACGAGTGGCTGCAAATAAAACCAAAAACGGTTATATACAAAAGGTCAGACAGACCAGGCGGGCGTGCGCGAGATATTTTCCCACAACATCAATGGACAAATATACTTGTTTCGAAGTTGTGGGAAGAACACAAACTGCCGTGCCCGTACACCATGTGTCGAGGGCAGATCTCTCAAAATTCATCCACCGAATATTGCAAGATAAAAGCGGTCTGCAATGAGTGCGGTGCTGTTGCCAGAGGCTCAATTTTATGCTAGCCACTTGACGGAGAAAGTGTTAGTCTTTTGTAGCGATCCCGGTCTGTCCCACATTTAAAGACGAGGTGGCTCTCGGGCCACGAGCGTAAACAAGTGGCCCAAAAATTGCAGAGAAATTGCGCATCTGCATTTAAAACCAACATGGCACAGAGTGTCATGGAGCAAGGGGACCTCAAGCCACCGCACCAACTAACCCAGTAATTAATTTAACTTGCATGAAACACTCAAGGTACTAAGGCGTATTGATAAATTTTTTGTTCATTATCACACCGCAGCGCAGTTGTATATTTACAAAAAGGACTGTAAAACCTATTACACTAGATTATGTATCGATGCCACGGGAGGTGTAGGAAAAGCAATAGAGGGGCCGAACGGCCATAGATCGTCATATATTTTTCTTTACCAGGCGATCGCGACGATAGCAGCACCCCTAAATGAATTCAATATCCCTGCGTGCCAGATGCTATCAGAAAAACATGATACAAACAGTATCATTTATTGGCTTAACGAGTGGAGGCGAGCCGGGGCCCCTAAACCAAAAGAAGTCGTGGTGGACGGATCTCCGGCACTAAACAGTGCAGCAAGTAAAGTGTTTGCGGGGGTCGACATAGGAACTTACAAAGACATGTGTCTTGCTGTCCTGAAAACCACCGGCAGCCCTTTGCCCCAGTGCTTTATACGATTAGACGTCGCACACTACATTAATAAAACCAAAAAGCGATCACTGTGGGCTTCAAAGCAGATGATGAAATACTTTTACTTAAAGTGCCTAGGGGCACTCATCGATTGCCAAAGCCTTACGGCTTTTGAAACTATATTGGCAAGCGTTTTTGTGGTGGCGTTATCCCCATCCGAAAAGGATGAACGTCAGTGTGCTCTTCCAGTGGAGGAGCACCTGACGTATTTAGCAAAACTTATTGCAGAAGGGGATAACGCCATCAACTTGTTAAGCGACGATAGTTCGGAAGACGAATTTCCAGTTGACGCATACAGTGAACCTAGTGAACCCAGTACCTTAAACGAATGGGTGGAAGGGATAAGGGAAAGCGCGGTCGCTTTCGCTATAAACGTACCGGAAGGCCGACCCAACCCTTATTATGCGCCGGATGTTGCCAGCCAGTTTTCCCGAATGGCCACAGAATTCATCCTTTGGTCAAATGTAATGAACGGCGCATTTGATTCTCCTTTTAAACGCGGCACTTCCGCTCATATCGAAGGAGAATTTGCCAATTTAAAATGTCGCGTGCTGAAAGGGGAAACAAAGCCGCTAAAATTAGATACATTAGTGGCTACACACATAAAATCTATTGAAGGGGCATGTAGGGTGGCCGAGATACAGCCCACATACAATAATTACATTAATGTGGATGACGGTGTCGATTTTAAAGATCAAGAAATGGAAGATTTAAATAGTAAGGAGAATTGGCGCGCATAAGGAAACGAAAAGCAGGGTGGAACAAAAACAAAGTACCTGACTCCTCTCCCTGGTGCCGATCTAGATATTCATAGTAAAATTTTAAAAGCGCCATCAAATAGGTTACTAAAGAACGGCACAGGGAGGGAAGTGTCGTCGAGCGACGGCAGCGGAACGGTATACTTAGTGAAAAATACCTGCACCTTTGATTTTCTTTGCCATTTGGTCGTCAACAACGCGGTATTTGAGTGCTATCGCGACCAAATGGCAGATAGTACAAATAAATTTATTCAAACGGCAAAACACAACTGTAATAACTTACGCGAGCCGTGCGGAGACCCTTGCTGCGGTACTCGAGCCCCAAGGCCAACTTAACATACCACCGACAAGGCATCGAACTCTAGCTTTAGAGTATGATGCGTTCGGAAACGTGGGCTCATTATTAAGAAAAATTTTACACCCTCACGGGTCATTAGAGGTCTCGTGTGAGATTGCAACTCATACAAAAATATTGATGTCGGTAGATGCCGACTCCGCCCTGGTTACCGATACGGGAATTGTTGGCCTCGGGGCCGCGTTAACTGGGCTAGGGCGATGCAGCAAGTGCACGCTAAAATATGGACCGCATGTGTTCCTGGACGTAGAGTTTCTGTCTTCGAAAGATTTCCCCAGGTCTAATTCCAGCACCGCGCGCCTATACGCACTTAGCGAAATTCCGAAGCAATTACTCCTTAACAGTAACTTATACAAGTTGAGCGGTATTGTGCACTACAGCAATAACCATTATGTTGCTTGTTGCTGTAGTTCACAATATTGGACTGAATTCAACGATTTGAATGTAAAAGAATAAACGGTCAAAGAAACGACACGAGTTTTTCCTTCCATACTTATGTATGTAAAAGTGTAGTTGACATAGCGGCGTCTAATAACGTCTTTCATTTTGAAAACTAATTAAATTCTAGCTTTCTAAGGGCCTGTTCCACAATGTCCAAGTAAAGTCTTGAATTATCAATTCAGGTAGTTAGCTGTCCCACGCGTCAGACTGCTCTTATGTTATTAAATAAATTAAAATACAAAAGATGACGCTAAAAGAGCTCGAAAGTGTTATTCGAGAGTTACAACAAACTGTGTCCACCATGACAAACAAATTAAGTGCGCTTGAAAAGAAAATAAGTGATCAAAATGAAATAATTAACAATCAAAGTGAAGTGCTTAAGTTTCTAAAATCAAAATTGGAGGGTACCACAGCAGCGCCAGGGACCCGCAAATCCATCGCAAGCCATACTCCACCAGCCCCGGCAGCGCTGCAGCGCCCGAAGCGCCAAGCGCGTTTAAAAACCGACGCGACAGTCGCCTCCGGTGGAGTGAAAAAATCTAGCGCGATAGCCGCGACCGGAGCACGAACACCGCTCTCCGCGGCAACACCCGAGGTGAACCGACCTGACACGAATGCACCAATCTATGAACCGAGTTCGCAAATGAATCCAACTTCAATAAATATGACCCAAGACACTTTTAACTTAGAAATAAACAACGTAGATGTTTTTACAGACTCCGCGGGCACTAATGATGAGTTCCAGCCCGTGTCTTATAAAAATGGCCGAATGCAAGCAATCCCAAAACGTATGGCCGTCACAGGTACTGGCCCTCTAGACGACGACATACAGGCATCAGCGGGCCTACCATGGTTATATCACATATCGCGTGAAACGGTGGGACAATTGTTACCGATTGTCGATATGTTATCGATTTTGCTAACATGGTTACATCGAATGATATAACTATCACGTCGATAACGTTACCACATATCCACTATCACACGATAGTGGAAACGATTATCTATGCGTAGAGTGTTTGAAGTAAAACTGTCATGGCCGACTATTTTGAACTGTCGGACGTAGCTCGATAATAAATAGCTTGTTTTATTAGTAGCCGTCAAAATGTAAAAAGACTTAAATAGGTGACAGCTCTATACTAATTGACATATTTGATGTTACATTATAAACCGTACGGATAATAAATATGACTTTTGCCGCTTGTGTCAGTTTTGACACTGAATATACGTTCGCGCGAATTTAAAGTCAACATAAGTTTCTATATATTATTGAAGTTAGTTATTGGAAAAAGATGCCTCCCGAGATGTAAGTACACTGTTAAATAATGAAGTCTCTATAAATTATGTATAACTTGTAGTTTCTTTATTCGTGAAGTAGTGAATGTAATGTTGAAAATGAATGTTTTTCAGTCGATGCTCCGGCACCCAAAAAAGAATGTTGGCGCAGCACCCCGCACTTCGCCTACCCTACTTCTTATTCAAATAGATGTAGATATAGACAACCTACCGTTGATAGTATAACCTTGGAAGAAGATATTTTTCTTAACAAATAATATTTATGTTAAATATACTATCGTAAATTAGGGATATAATGTTTCTGCTCATCACACATTGTGTGTTATGTGAAGTTTCAATATTGTCCATTATTAACTTAACTTGCATTCCACTGCTGAATGTAATGAGCAGAATCCTAAATTTTAAACATTTTATATTAATAAGTACTTTTGTATTGAGTATATACTTTATAATTATAAGGCAGAGGCAATATATCAACCACATATGCTCACTTAGAGATTCAACCATACCTACTGTCTTCATAATATGGCACAATGATGTTTGTACTTGTTGGAAATTTAATTTGCTCCTAAGATAGGCTGTATCAAATTCTGTGTACCATGTCTCAGTCAATGGGGCCTTATGAAGGGTTAATGTATGACTTAAGTATGACTTATTGTTTTCAGTCTTGGTGCGATTTAAAAAGACATGCCCAGAAGGTGAATCTGCTAATACCACTACCGGTAACAGTTTAGAGATTCCGGTAGTAGGAGAGGACCATCAACTGGCCCTTGCCGCTTTTGGGTGAGAGTCTTCTGAAGGAATGGGCCCAGAAGAGACAAGAATTGGCAATGTGAGTACATTATAGTATGAAGATAGTTGCATAATTATTAAGTTAATTTGTCTAAATAAAACTACTTACAAATACAGTCACCTATGAAAATTTTAAAACATTTATTGAGAGATATGTAGGCACAACTCTATTCCCAAGGTATACGGTCTGAATACATATTTTTGTCTCCTTAAAATATATATACGTATGTATGTTGTTAAATGTAACAATGATATCATGATTAACAAAGTCATACATTATGGTTAAAAGAGTATGGTGAATTTAAATCATGACCACTTACAAGATAATGTTCATGAAACTAAATGTCAAAATATGTGCCAACTTATTATTTATTATTTAAGCTTGTTTTGCGATATAACATTATATTAATGTTATATGCAATATATGATCCATATTACCCTACCAGAAGAACACCTAGGTAAAAGGGTTGACTTTTAAAATCTTGTTAATACATATTCATGTTCCTCGCGTTGTCCCGGCATTTTGCCACGGCTCATGGGAGTCTGGGGTCCGCTAGGCTACTAATCCCAGGATTTGGCGTAGGCACTAGTTTTACGAAAACGACTGCCGTCTGACCTTACAACCCAGAGGGTAAACTAGGCCTAATTGGGAATAGTCCAGTTTCCTCACGATGTTTTCCTTCACCGAAAAGCGACTGGTAAATATCAAATGATATTTTAGTGCATAAGTTCCGAAAAACTCATTGGTACAAGTCTGGGTTTAAATTGAACTTGCGACCTCCGGATTGCAAGTCGCACGCTCTTACCGCTAGGCCACCAGCGCTCAATTTGAAAATTCCAGTGGCGGTGCATCAACATAGGCCTCCCACAAATATGACTTGTATCATTTTGTTGCCATAGTCGCCAGGCTTGGCAGGCAAGCAAGCGACTGCAGTAGTTGTAGATTGGGTTTCGACAGACGCTGCTGCCCGTCCGTAGGATTTTTCCCTTTGCCGCCTCTTACGACACCCGCGGAAGGAGATGGGGTGGTGCTATTCTAGTCAGCCGGCATCACACGGCAACAATATAATAAGTTAATTTGCAGGCGTTAACTATTGAATGTAATGAACGGAATCCTATATTTTAAACATATTACACTAATAAGTACTTTAATATTGTGTGTTAATGTATCTCTTAAGTTTTTATTTTTATTTTCAGTCTTGGTGCCATTTAAAACGAAATGCCTAGAAGATGAACGCTGCAGCAAACCGGCTAAGACTGCTACTGGTGATAATGTAGAGATTCCGTTAGTAGGCGAGGAACACGAACTGGGCCTTGCCGCTATTGGAAGGGAGTCTTCAGTAGGGGTGGGCCCATAAGAGTCAAGACTTGTTAATGTGAGTACACTATAATAGTTGAAAATTATTATACAGTCACATCTGAAAATTTTGTTACATTTATTGAGAGGTATGTATCCACAACTCTATTACCAATAAAATGTCTCTTTAAATGTATCCAAATTTGATAAATTAATTCTTAAAATATAATTCAACTTCCCCAATAACAGGTACTAATAACTCTTAGAAAAATATTAATGCAGCGAATGATAATCAATATTTTTTGTTTCAGAAATAGCAAATTAGAAAATCTTGATGCCACCGAAATGTTAGAAGAAGCTACATTTATATAAAAATTATAATAATTATATAGTTATTTTTCAATGGTTGTATTATTTACTTGAGAACCCGCGTAGGGACACAGGGCAAGGCTCTGTAAAGCTATATTTCATTTCATAGTTAGTCTTAAGCCAATGGCCTGTTTATATTATAAATGCATCTACATAATGAGGTTTCGACCATTATTTAAATATTCCACAGTGTATCGTTTTCTGGAGTAACGACAGCAAGGCCTACGGCAGCCAGTATATGGTGTCAAGCCCGTCGGGTTGACAATATAGTTACTTATTATATACCAAAAAACATGTAGCGCCATCTAAAATACGTCATGTTTTTCTTTGGTCATAATATTGTACAGTCGCCATCAGATATATCGGAGCTGAGGTTGTTTAGATACTGTACCATTGACATAAATTTGCATAATTTTATTAGGTTCATGGCGCATTACTTAAACTGTAATATCATGTAAACGTTTTTTTATATATAAATAAGTAAGTAAATTAAATAGGTATTCGTGTCATAATAAAACATAGTATATGTACGTAGTGAATAATGTGTTTATTAAATGTGTTCTTTTTTGCTGAGCCACTCTAACAGCAACCCGTTTTGAGGGTAATGCTGTTGATGGTCTTGAGGAGCGCCTTCCACCATCTCTGCGTCCATTTCATCAATGGGTAAATTCCTGAAAATAAAGGAAATAGGTAGTAACTGAATGTATAATATGCAAGTCATTGAGTCAAAATTATAGTACTCCTGCAGTACAAATTAGGTGAGTTTCCAGAAAAAGCTAGCTAAGGATCAACCCAATGTCGTAGTTTTCTGTCAATGAGTGAGGTACTTAATCAAAGTATGTAGTTAACTGGTAAGTGGTTAACTGTTAAAAAAACACGCTGTATTGTTAATCCCCGACGCGAAAAGTAGGGTGTTATAAGTTTCAAAGCTGTAGGATCTTAATAGTATATAATGGTTTATTTAAATAATGGTTTGTAATCCGGAGGTCGCAAGTTCAAACCCCAGCTCATACCAATGACTTATGTGCGAAATATCATTTGATATTTACCAGTCGCTTTTCGGTAAAGGAAAACACCGTGAGGAAACTGGACTAATTCCAATAAAGCCTAGGTTACCCTCTGGGTTGAAAAGTCAGATGGCAGTCGCTTTCGTAAAACTAGTGCCTACGCCAATTCCTAGGATTAGTTGCCAAGCGGACCCTAGGCTCCCATGAGCCGTGGCAAATGCCGGGACAACGCGAGGAAGATGATGATGATGATGGTTTATTTAAAAGCAGGTCATCTAGCAAATAACATTAGACATATTTTATCGAAATCAGGACAGCTGTTTATATTTACATAGGTAATTTTAATTTATAACAGTTATTAGATTTTACAATTACCTAATTGTGAAATAGTGATAATAAATAACATATCAGTTATCACTTCTATGATTATTGCCTATTGAAGTAAATCTGTAAATCATAATTTTGTTCCCTGTTAAAATCAATGAAATGCAGGGAAAAATTATATTAGTAAGTAATATTAATTTATACTTTAAAATTTACTACCTGCACATTAAGGGAGTGAACACCTCTGCGGTTTAAATATTGCACTCTGTATGGCAGAATAGTGGAGATTATTATTTGAGTACAATCTATTGTAGGTACCCAAGAGAGATGGCAAGTCATAGACCTTCTGGAAACCTCTGGCAACTGTCCTCCGGGACTATTCATTGCCAGGGAAAGTTATTCACTTTTCTTTAAGAATATAATTAAAACAACATATTATTAGAAATATGTGCCTCAGCCACACATCCAAATAATATTGCATTATCGAATTATGTATTGAGATAAGTAGGTAAGAAACAAAGTAAAACCTACATTTCAAAAGAACTACCATTAATATAACAATTATACCTACCACCTACACAGCTACCATTACAACATAACACAGGTACACATATAAAAAACCTGTATTAATCCTCAATTTGGTATTTAGATCAGTATCTACATAGGTATATAAACATACCTCTGGTTCACAGCATTCACCAACTGGTCCAAATATGCACTTAAAGTGGACAGTCCAATGGACAACCTATGGTCTTGTCCAGTCCAGTGAAGTTAAAACCTTCAGGCCATCGCCGTGACGAGGCTGGAGACGGGCGTCGAGTTCTTCGCATAAATATACTGCCTCCTTGCGCATTCTATAAATATCCCGTAACTCCTCATTTTACATCTCAAATGGGTTGCAACTATCCCGTATTGTTCTGCGCTGATTTTATTTACGTTAGTTTTCTTCAGCAGCGGTCACATGCATGAATAAAATGAATCTTGCCGTTTCTACAAAAAAAATCACATACTTAAGGAAAACTCCAAAGACTCCAAAGAAATATCCAACGAAATAAATGCTCTAACTGGTAACTTTCATTATAGTCATACAAAAACACTATACTTACTGGTAATTAACTCAATATAATATTTTTTTACAAAAACATTGTTGACGACAAGGCGTGGACAAGGTTTATCACCACCTAGTGAGCATGTAGATAAAATTAACCACGTTGAACTGTCAAAATTCGACAATATTTCATATTATCCAACGACCATAGTAAGCAAATCGATAGCAATTATCGACTGTCGTCTATCGTTGTCAAAAGTGTTTAACTTCGCTATAACGCGTGCAACCATAGTATGGGTTATAATATATGATAGTCGATAAACTATCCTTTATCACGTTTTTATCATACTATCCGCGTGATAACTCCAACCATAGTAGGCCCGCAGAACGCGTTAAAAAAGTTCACGCTTGTTTTTTCAGGAGCGATACAACCCCCGACGTCCTACAATCATACATTGCACGGAAAACCGGTAATATCATTTGCACAGTCTTAAAACTACGCCTAAAACACGATCACTATGCATTATTTGTGATAACCGTGCCTAGCAAAAAACTCGATGTAATTATGTCCTCGGATATATGGCCAACCGAGATAGTGGTTAGTGAGTGGTTTCGAGCCGGCGCCGGGCGCGCTGGGCGCGCTCCTCCCCGCCGCCGGAGCCCCCGCTCCCCGGCCGCCGAGTGTCCAGCTGATGACAAGGAGCCCCGGCCTCCCCCTGCAAATGACGCTGCTGGGCCCGCTGGCCAACACTGACAGATAGTCTAGGTCAGTCAATATTCTACATTTAAACATAAATAGACTGGCAAATAAAACCTATAAATTAGAAAGCGAACTCCAGTTTCTGGACAAAATTGATATATTATGTCTATCAGAACATTGGCTCGAGTCAAACCAGATAACGTCAATGAATATACTCAACTACCAGCTCAAAGCTCACTACTGCAGACCTTCAAGGATGGGCGGAGGGGTCTGCATTTATACTGGCGCCGACATCCTCACCATCGAACGCAAGGAAATCACTGACCTCTCGATAGAAATGCAATTTGAAGTGTGCGCCGTTGAGTGTATTGACCTTGACCTAATTATTGTATGTATCTATAGACCGCCAAACGGTGACGTAGCTCTTTATTTATCAGAATTAAATAAATTACTAGATTTAATTACCATTAAAAATAACAAGGTAATCCTACTAGGAGACATTAATATTGATTTGTTGACTAATTGTAATGTAAAAAAGAAATTGCTGGACAACATAAAAATCTCTGGGTTTAAATCACTTGTGAATGTACCTACTAGGATTACTGAATCTACTAGAACATGTATTGACCATATATACTCGAATATACCTATCTGATCATTTATCTATAATTATTGGCATCAATATTTACAAATCGACTAAATTGAGAGGTCATGTACTGAAACGAAACTTTACAAAATCGAACAAACAGAGCTTGAACAGAAGTCTTTGTTTATATAATTGGGATCAAGTATTATGTAAGAGTAACTGTCCAAGTATCAGAATGAACTCTGTAGTAAATGTTTTAAAGCATTTCTTTGAAGTGCATTTCCCTATCAAATATCATCCAGTAAAGACGCATAATGATGTTTGGGTCAATGACACAATAAAATCGCAAAGAAGTAAGATACGTCAACTTAAATTACAAATTAGTCAAAACCCCAACGATTTTGAGTCGCTGTCAAAGCTTCAAAAAATAGAACCCCTCTACTGGTCCCTTCTAAAAGACGTACGTAGAAATTATGTAAACGACCAAATTTCTAACAGCAAGGACATGTCGCGTAGTATTTGGCGGGTTATTTCAAATGAAACGTGCAAAAACAACAAAAACGGGAGCCGCGCGTTAAACATACTTGTAAGCAAATCGGTGGGTGGATGTGAGGTAGCTCGCGCCGCTGCGTCCGCCGAACTGCTGAACCGGTATTATGTTGACGCAAACGTTAATAATGTTAGTCCCTGTACTACTACCGCGTTAGATTACCTACAACAATATTTGCAGAATAAAACTCCACCGCAGCTCATCTTTACTCCATTCACTTTGTGTGAGATAATTGAAGCTTGCAAGAAAATCAAGCGTAAATCCTCAAGGGATATAAATGACATGCATGTCTACTCATGTCATTGATTGTTTTCCTCCGAGATAGTGATATCACTCTTACTTTCTTTACTCAACGAATGTTTAAGAGTAGGCATATACATACCCTGATATTTTAAAGCTAATAAAGGTACAACCGGTCTACAAGGGCCAGGGCGAATTTAATTCGCTCAAGTCCTACAGACCTATATCACTAGTACCAATCATATCAAAAGTGTTCGAGCGGCTGCTTAGTAACAGACTAATGCAACACTTTAACAGCAATGGATTACTAAATAGTCAACAGTACGCCTATCAGCCCGGACGTTCCACTATAGATGCCGCACGTGACGTTGCGGCGCGGGTGCTGAGTCATCTTGACGGCGGGCGACAGGTCGCAGCGATCTTCTGCGACTTGTCGCGCGCCTTCGAGATGATTGACCACTCACTCCTTGTTGCTAAACTTTTACAGTACGGTATATCGGGTAATTTTTTGAGCACTATGACGTCCTTTTTGAATAACCGTAAACAAACCACGTATATTCTTAACGCGAAATCTAGTACGGAGTCGATTGGTAACAGTGGGGTGCCGCAGGGATCTGTGGCCGGAAATAACTTGTTCCTTATCCTTGTCAATGACATCACGGCAGCCTGCCCTGACCAGGAGTTCGTAATGTTCGCGGACGACACCTGTATAATTGTGAACGCTTGCGATTTTAACGCTCTAAAAACAAAACTTTGTTACGTCATGCATAAAATGTCAGAATGGTTCTCTGCAAACGGTATGTTATTAAATCCTGAGAAAACAAATATTATCCATTTTCAGTTGAGAAATACAATAAAAGAAAAACTTAACGTCGTTCTTAATAATATACAAATTCCCCAAGTAGATACAGTGAAATATCTAGGATTTCAAATTGACTCCGGACTAAAATGGGCCCCTCACATACAAGTAATGTGTGGTAAATTAGCATCCGCTTGCAACGCCTTATCCCGGATTGTACCTAGTCTGTCCGTGGAAAATGTTAAAATGGCCTACTATGGATATTTCCATTCAATACTATTACAGGGTTTTGATCTATGGGCTACTGCCGCAGATCGTGATCGAGTATTTATAATACAAAAGCGTGCCCTGCGTATAGTGGATGGAAAACCTGTAGACTATCCCGCACAAGGTCTTTTTAAGAAACACAAAATCTTAACCTTACCATGCGTATTCATACTTGCAGCGTGTACATATGTGAGATCTAACGCTGACGACTACATATCTAGTGCAAAACCTAGTGAGTCGCCTAAACGCAGGCGACCCCGGCTCTTCGCCCCTTGGCGCCGACTAACGAAATCCCGGAAGTTACTCAAAATCATTGGTCCAACTCTCTATAATGCGGTTCCTAATGAGATAAAGGACTCCAAAACGGACGCAATATTTGAAAAAAAGCTCAAATTGTTACTTCTTGACCGAGCTTATTATAGCATCGACGAATTCACTAAACCTACAGTGATTCATTGACTCAATGTCTTACAACTTCTGGCTCCAAGAAGCTTCATAAATTATTTGTAGATGTGTTAAGTAATTAATAATTTATTGTAATGTTATTAATTTACCAATTTTATGTGCAATAATTGACAATTTGTATAATATAAAAAACTAGACTTGTAAAATGTACACCTTGCTTTTACCAATAAATGCTGTATTCTGTATTCTGTATTCTATTCTGTATTAGCAACTTGCCACTTGTATGGCGAATAATCATAGTTTCACAATCTTCAAATAAGCTTAACTGGTAAATAAAGTGCTAAGTAAATGATAGGTCTGATCACCTGTCAGATAAGGAAGTTATTTGACAGATCAATTTAAACACTTTTGTATGTCGTGAAATCGAAAATTGATCTATTTAATGCGTTTTCTGACGACGAATTAGATGTTTCTTTTGTCGCTTTATTGAGCCACCAAGAGAGATCGTGTTTTGACAACGTTCAAATCACTTTTGATGATGAGGAATTCAGAGTTTGATATAATTGGTATAATTAATAATCTATGTTATTATTTTTAAAAGAATCAATTAACTTTATATATACAAGTACTTAACATTATATATAATTACACAAAATTAAAAACTAACTTAAAGATATATTATATGTACATATTTAGATTTACAAGTAAAAAATAGGGTCGAGCTCCGAGCAGGATGGTAGGGTGCCCAGGAGGCTGGCGGAATTGCCCCGCTGTATGGCAATTCCGATACGCTGGGCGAGGAAAAACCCAGCCCTCTGGTCACCCGTAGTATCTGTCAGTCTTTTTCTTAATTTCTTAAAAATTAAATGGGCCCCAGGACCCCACGGACCGAGGGTCTCCACGCCAAACGGCTCAAACATGCAGCTTGAATCTATGGCTGCATATTTGCGCCGCTTGAGATGTTCGGCCGCATTGGCAGCCGCTCCAGCCCTGCAAGAGGTTACTGGGAGATGAGAAGGCGCAAGGGTATCCACACAGGTAGCATCCCAAACTAGAGGCCTTCCTACCTCTCAGGGAACCAGGGTCATGCCATCGGGTCGCTTCCCGTCGTCCCTAGCTAGGCCCGTGGGCTCTAAGATGGCAGGTATTCCGGCACTAGCAAAGGCCCGGCGCAAGATGTCATTGATGGCAGCATGGCGTGAGATTCGACCGGCGCTCCTGCTGCATGAGAGGCCGTGGACGCCTGTGTTATTTACACTGGCACCACAGTGACACATATGGGGTGTAACACAAGACGCGCCGAGGCGTAGTGCTATGCAGATCCGAAACGTGTCGTTGTTGAGTAAGGTGCCCAGATTCTTGGAAGGCAGGGCCTGTAGCCAAGACCCTGACTCCCATTCACAACAAGCAAGGAGACGAGCGCGCTGCGCAGGACTGGTATTTGTTTCGTAAAGGTGATTCCGTACCAGTATGCAGAGCGGCTCGTCCCATTGACGCTGTGAACGGGGAGATACAGGCGGGTCAGATTCCGGGCAGTTCATCTTCCAAAAATCCACGGAATCTTTAAAAAAGGGTATTTCGAATCCAACAGGGTCGTTTAGAATTTTAGATATCAAATTTCGGGTACTATGTAAAGACGATAGAAAAGCCGGTAAAGAAATTTTGCGGATCCTAATACCTCCATGCCTGATAGGCAGTGAGGCTTGGGACCACTGACTGTTGTCGAAATTGATATTAAGGACGGATGACAAGTAGGGAATGCTAACCGGTTAACCGGTTAGCCGGTTACCCGGTAATTTATCTAATTTAGCAGCCGGTAAAATACCGGTAATTTGAACCAAAACCGGGAATATACCGAATAATAATTTAGTTAATGAATGTTCACAATATTATACATATATATATATATATACATACACGTTTATTCATCTTATCTCTTAAGTTAGGTTTTTTACAATATTTTTTATAAAAGTAGAATATAAAAATACATCAAAAAAAATATCAATACAATAAACATATTGTAAAAAACCTAACCTAGAGTGCCGCTGGCAACGGGGCATGGCCCAGGATGCCGGTGGTTAGGGCTGCAGAAAGAGGAACCGTCGGACTATGCGCGCCGTGTCCAGGATTACCGCCTTCTGAATCTGACCCTTGATCCAACTACAACCACGAAGCGAGAGTCTCTCAAGATGTTGGTCGAGACTCTTCGCTATGAGACCTTTCGCGGAAACAACTATCGGTACAATGATCGCCGAATAAACTTCCCACATGGCGGTTACCTCGTGAGCCAAGCCTGGACTTGTCCTTCTCGGCCTTCACGAGGTTCTCGTTACATGGGACGATGATGTCAGCGAGCATTGTCCGGCGCTGTGATCGATCTATCAACACGATATCAGGCTTATTGGCTCTACAATAGTACTGTCCGTGATAATCGATCCCATCATCCCAATAGAGCGTGGCATGACCATTTTTGAGAACTGGGGCAGGTGTGTACTTGTAGTACGGCACTTCGTGGTCCATAAGTCCATACATAAGAGCAAGCCGCTGGTGTATAATCCTGGCTACAAGATTATGTCTGTGCAAGTACTCACTGTGAGCAAGATGAGAACAACTGGAAATAACTCGTATATGCTTGAGTGACTCTCCGGCACGGCGGCATGCCCGACAAATGTCGACCGTACCGTCCTTCAGGATATACTTCTTGTAGTTATTCGTCATGATAACTTCATCCGCAATTGCACAGGCAATACTCCGAAGAGGTCCCCGAATCGTAGCCAGTTTACCGACGCGGGCAGGTCTACGTCTGGTCTCGTGAGGGCCCTGTAGAATCGCCCGTGTAGCTCCTTACTCCTCCATACAGCTTTGCGGTCCTCGGTGCTTAGTATTATAATTGTTATGAATATCCCAAGCAGCAAAATTTGCTCCTGTAAATAACCTAAAACCATGAAATTTTCAGTCCTATAGAACTCCCAAAAACGTTTATAAAACCACAATTGGGCGCTTTTTATAGGATTAAATGAACCTATAGTCGTTTTATTACAGTCTTATAAAGTGCAATTCAGTTTTAATATCATCATATTAAATGCTCTTGCAGGATAAGTTGCTCCTATAAGTGTCTAGTAAACGCAACTAACAAGCACAATTAGTCTTATAACGGTCTGGTGCATGCTGGTACTGGAGTAATCATTCCTATAGTGGCCAGTGGCTTATCTCCCGCTCGGCTCCCGTGGTGATGTGTAACGTGTGTTTGTGCTCTAATAAAATAAAACTAAACTGGAAAAGGGTAAGTAAATGTGCTTATTGTATCATAATTATAGTATATAAAAGGAATTGTTTTTTAACAGTGATTGAGAAGTGAATTAGAAAAAAATAACTTGCAAAATAAATTTTATTGATAAAGTAATAATCATAGAGACACATATTTTAACGCCCCCTTTTAAAAATACATAATAAAGATCTGCTTATTAATTATTTACTGGTTAAGTACTACAAGGTGCTGACACTTGCCATTGCCATTGTGGATTTTCAGATCGCCTCCTTTAACAGTTAGTATCAGAACGTTAATAATACCATTCATACTAAGCCAGTGCTGTTATAAGACAAAAATTCCTGCCATTTTTATTTTTTAGGCCACTTGTTTCAATCACTCTTATAATGACAAGCATAAAACCCTTATAAGCCCAAAATTACGTATAATTATCAAACTTAATGCTAGTTTCATGCTAGTGATCTATTAGAAGTAACCATCAAGTCAGATCAGTCATGTTATTTTTTGACCTATAACGAGTAAAATCAATAGCTTTTATAGGATTAATTGTCCCAGTACAGATAGATATAAAACCTTAATAGGAGTAGCGGTTCTTATAAATGCTTTTATAGGATTAAAATATGCGTACTTATAACAGCTATATAAAATGTATTTATAAGACTATTTGTGTTTGTAAGGGTCATATAAATTTATCCTATAAACGCTTTTAAGATTAAATTATAGGATCAATTCGTCTGAGGATCAAATCGTCTTGTATGATGTTGTTATAAGATTATTGGTCAAAAACGTGACTATTATAAGACTTATATGAGAGCTCCGAGCCGGTAGGTAGTGTCAAATCGTTTATAAAACTACTATAAGAGGTATTAGTCTTATATTTTTTCTAATAGGAGAATTTTGCTACTTGGGATATTTGATATATTATTTGGTTTTATCCATGTTTCTGTAACGTACGGTTGATTATTTGTAAGATTTCCTGACTTCAATAAGGACACAATACATAATAACGTGAATTATTGATGTGTTTTATTTTATAAACTCATATCCGGTAAATTACCGGTTATCCGGTTACAGAATCCTAGTTACGGTAATTTACCGGTAAGAAAAATGTCCGGTTATTGCATTCCCTAATGACAAGGTGTTCCTAATTAAAATATCCAATTTTTCTAAAAGATCGGGGTACATCCAAAGCTGGCTGCAGCGGAGAGCGTATGTAAACCTAGGAATAAAAAGACAATACTTCATTAATGTGTACGCCATGTGAACATTAATTTTGCGTAAACGATCCGAAAAGCAACTAAATTTCTGACAAATTTGATTGATGAAGTCCGAAAAGATTCTTCTAAAACCGGTGCTCCTAAAAGATAAAGAGAAGCGCAGTTAACAGTTTTAATGTTTGGTGCCACAGTAGTAAATCTTGAAAGCGGTACGTCTTTCTGAGGGCAGTCGTCAGGAAAGAAAATTTCACACTTCGAGAAGTTTAACTCGAGGTCGATATTTGCGAATTTCTCTGTAAGTAGTTGCAAATCATGTAGCACCACGTCGACGTTGTACCGTCGTCTAAGTACCAAACGTTAAAACTGGAATTTAGACTTTTATAATGGGATGGATGGCCAAACTGAATAAAGCCGGACCTAGGGGTCGCCTTGTTGACAGCCAACTGACGAAAACAGAGAGTTATTTTTATAAAGTAATTTTGAGGAGTGCTGTAACATTGCGAAACGAAGTTAAAAATTTCTGGTACTTTTCTTTCACTTGAGTTAGGAGAATGCTACGGTTGACAGAGTTAAACGCATTCTTAACGTCAACTTTTATTAGAACCTCAAATGTTTTTCTTTTGATAAACGTGCGCAAAGCGTGCACAGCAGCTTCACAGCCACCTTTGGATCCGAATCCCAGTTGGATAGGTTGAAAATATTCAGTTAATTTTTCAGACACAGCACTACAACAACATTTTGCACACAGGCGGCGATAGGTGGAGCCGACCGCTATGGGTCTGATCCCACCATCCTTTTTAACAAGTGCACACAGGTTGGCGCCATACAAAACCTCAACAACATCAGGGTGTACAGAACCCGACAGCATGAAATTGGTTAAAGTCGTTATTTCTCTCAGGAGTTTGTCACCAGCCTCACCACATGTGTGGCTCAGAAGGTCTTTACGTGTTGTGGAGATAGGCCGTCGAGACCACCAGCGGAGCCATTCGGAAAAGAAGAAATCGACTTTATAATATCTTCTGGGCATACCTGAAGACAAGACTCGGAAGGGTCAGGGGATCAGGAAGAGATAAGTTGCTACATGAAGTTGGGTGTTTACTACGCAGGGCTGCAAGGGTGTCAGCCGTATTGGGAGCTATTGTATCGTTAGAAAACAACAATTGGGCAGCTTCGTTTCGACATTACGGGACAAAGAGAGATCCCGTTTAAATAAAGAAGTTTCCAAATCATTTAAGTTATGGGGATTGAGACAATTTTGTTTAATTATAGAAGTCAACGAAATACCTCTTTGTTTGTCTTGCTTGGCATGTAGAACTCGATATGGAAAAGTTAGCAGGTGCTCCCAGGACTCCAGCGTATTTTCGTGTATGGCAGTTTTTATATCTTCAGTAAGTTTTTGAGCGACCTGAATACGTGCACTACGAGGAATCCGCTTGGTAATCGGAATTGAATGTTTTAGTGTGCTTAATTTTTCCGGAAACGGTTGAGCTGGTGTGGTGGGATTTGAAAAGTGAGCCTGCGGGCTTGGGCTAGAGTGACTGACATGCTTACGGCTAATATGTATATTTACTCCTTTTTGGCCTTTAAAAGGCGTGTGCAATGTGGGCACGGTACAAAGTTCGCAGCAGGAATAGGGGTACATTTGTCGAAGAGCCTGCACTAGTTGAGCTCATGCCTCACTATAAACTTTATATTAAAAAATACAGATTCACTAAAATAGAAAACCGGAAACTAATATTAATATACTTAAGTTTGTACACAAAGAGAAAATATATTATAAGCTAATATAGAAAGAAGAATAGTATAAAAAGAGTCCAAGAAAGAAACACAGCAAACCATCACGGAGTGTCATTTGGGGTTCCGTAGATTAAAACGCTCACGGTCACAGCACAACTTTACATGTCACAGAACTTCGTAGATTTTATGAAAATTATTGGAAAAACACAGGAAAATTGTATACAAACAAAATATAACATTTTCTCATATGATGACAGATGTCAGCTTGGTCCGGTGCGCTGCATCGCACCGGAAAGGCCAGGGCTGCGGTCTCCGCAAAGGCAAACATTATTGGCTCGTTGTTTTAAGAGGGGTTGCCTATTTGACGACATTAGTAGCATAATAAATAAAATTGTATTGAATTATAAAATATTTGCAAGAGACATGGCATTGACATATTTTTTCTATCTATTATGTAATATGAGTTAGAGTTTGATTCCGGTGTAATAAACATATTATTGTGCATTATATCCATTCGCTAATTGAGAACAAAATCTTTTCTGTTATAGAAAGGTGCCTAATCAATGTTGATTTTCTATCAATTACTAAAGTAAGTACTGAAAAGTACTGCCACCGCTGCTTTGACATTTGAATTATGATTCGTTAAATTTATTTACTTATTGTATGATCTCACATTTGCCAATGTTTCACTTTCAAGTAGCTAACTGGCACATAAACTTAACGGGTGAAACAGGAGCTGTCTTATAAGGATGTTAATTTATTTGTTAATTAGCATCCAATACTTTACTCTGACTTTGTGAAACAGACCCTAAGTCTAATAAAGATCATTGTCAATGTTGTGTAACACACAACACTTTCCCAAACTGGTAGCCAAGGATCCTTTCGTTGCCCAGCTTTTACAAGTTATTACCAGTGACCTGCACGAACTGTGCAACGGGATTCAAAGAGGAAATATTAATATGGACATGAAAATTTAATTTAAACGACTTCGGCTTGTTTTATGGATTCCGAAAAATATCCATATTGACATAATAATAGAGGTAAGTGATACAGTGTCGCACGGGTCGTGACACCACGGGTTGTTACAACGTAACGTTACGGTACCGTTCTTATGTACATGTATGTCTCTTCCGTACACGGAACAATGGTGTTCCGGACATTTGGGAAGCGTACGCGGAGCCAGATCGAGCCAACGCGCAGAGGCCCTTTCGACAATTTAATGAAATGTAAGGGGTACACCAAGCGGATGTTGCCCCTGTCCATATCATGGGATGCGCACAGAGACAGCACCCGCCATGGTGTAAGGACTATTGAGTTATAATGGAATCTAGAATGTACTAGGCTATTGGGTGGAAAGGATGGACTAGCTACTGGGCTATTGGATAAAAAACCGGACGTCTGCCTAATAAAATGGTATTCAATTTTATTTCCGGCAGACGGTGACTCGCCCTATGCGAGATGGGCCCCCACAAAAAGCGACATCAAAGATGGCTCAAGGGCAACACCGGTGCATAGGGCTAAGGGTAGAGAGGTGTCACTGGACTTTAAACATATAGCCAACTCGCCACTTAGGTTTCCACATCTACCCTCGAGAACGCAGCTCTCGCGACCCCACTCTGGACGGCCGGTGAAGGCAAGCCAGAGGCAGGGGACCTGTCCCTCCTGTCCGACAGGGCACCCTGGGGCACTCAGGTACGTGGAGTCGCTACTCTCCAACAGCTCGCCACAAGCTGCCCTGCGTTGACTGATTGCACTGGAGAAAACCAGTGGGCGATGGGGTCGTCACATCCCTACGCCATAAAGACATTTTATCTACAACGACATCGATAAATATATCTACTGTACATATAAAATATTTTACTCTGATAGCTACTCCATTATAGACTAAATCCTGTCACTTATGTCATTTGCTCTCTACCCTCCGATCCCTATATGCTCATGACAAATGAAATATAATATGTGTCGACGAGGTTTTATACTGTTTTACTGTTTTGTGGGCAGTTCTCAGAGGTGGCGTTTTACGTGTCCGAGGCTATATTTGCGTGAATTTTTGGCCCAATATTTTTGAAATAATTCATACACATATTTCAGCGTCTGTTATATCTCGACAGTTAATAAAATATTCCATAACACCATATTCAATATTATAAAAAATAAAAAGTGCAGAAATTGACGTACAGTGGGCGTGTCCCGCACCCTAAGGGTATAGATTGTAAGTATGGCAAAACTGCCCTTAGCGAAAAAGAATTTCCTTTTACTGGATTATTAACCTTTTCACCTCACTCGCTCGGAAAACCTTAGTTTATAGCGCGAAATCTGCGTGGAAAAGCTTATTTTATCCGCTAGCGTGGAAAAGTCATTCGAATTTCGAAGCCGATTGTTGTAATTCTCTGTGGTGCAAATAACTATTTTTAAAAAATAAAACTCCTTCAACTCGTGACTGACGCCGCTACCGCGAAAAACGATATTCGTAAATTTCGGACTATTGTCTCTGTCACTCTCATCGAAGTAAAAGAGAAAGATGCTCGCAATATACGAACTTCGATGTTCGCGGTACCGAGCCTGAGTTCATATTAACCATAGATAATAACCAATCAGAAACCTGATTTGATTACAGATTTTTAACTTCTTTATTTTTACCTACACTTTATTTTATCAAATAGGTTTTATTATAAATGCTAATATTTTATGTCAAATTGGTTTTATTGTAAATACTAATAATAGTATTTCTGTTATAGTATTTATGTAATTTACATATTTTGGCTAATTAATCCATTAAATAAAACACAATTATATTGTTTATTTGATAAAGAAATTGACATGTACTTAATATTGTAATATCTGAACGCAACCGAAAAAAAAGAAAAATTTAAAAAGTTTTAAGTTATCACAATTCACGTAATCGCAAATTTGTCGGATTTGTCCTGTGCTAAGCTCTTTGAACTCAATGTTTGAACTTTAATAATGTGTGGTTCTAGCAGTGTTGCCGATAGGATTTCCTGGAAGAATCGCGTGATATGTTTATTTTATTGTTTTTCTTGCCGCTCGAATTTTCCTCGCTGTAGGTAGTGAGGTGAAAAGATGTGTGTTCCGCATGGCTGCAAAATTATTTGGCGTCTCGCGTCTTGAAAGCCTCGCTACGCTCAGGAATCTATCTTTGAACCATTCGCTTCGCTCATGGTTCAATCATAGCTTCCTTCGCTTGCTCTGCTTTCAATTTCAACACTAACGCCAAATAACCACTTTGCAGCCTTGCATAACAAATAACTATTACATATGTAGTGCTTTCACCGAAAAATAAGCCTCAAATCCTTCAGGTTAAGAAAAAAAACGCATAAAAAGAAATAACATTTTAATTTTTTTTTAGCCAAAGTACTTACCCGATTTCTTTGTAATTTGGATATGTTGTAAATAAAATTAAGGTCGCTTTTTAGAAAAAAAATAATTATTATATCTTGAAAAAAAAAAAAAAAAATGAGTTAACAATTTTCAAAAAATAAAAAAAAATATGTACGAGATTGCGACAATTACCTAATTTACATATTTTATGTAGAATTTAATAAAGTTTAACATATATTTTTTTTAATAACTAAAATTGGGATTAACGGTGTGAAAAACTTGAATTTGTAACAACCCATTACGCTTTCTCTTCATACAAGCAAAGCCAAGTTGACAATGAAGTATATTTGGGACGCAATCTTAACGAATTTGAATTTAGAATGTAACGTTTTGTACTCGTACTATAAGTTGCTTTTGCGGCTACGGGCTTTTAATTTCTCATGCATATATTTGTATTATTTTGCAGTTGTATCAGCTATTCAAATTGTAGCAATATCACAGACGGCGTAATAATTCATTTACCAAAATAATATTTGTCATATATAATCAGGAATCCGCCGCCGCGCACTGCTGTACACGGACGAGGCGGGCGCCGGCCTGGGCGCGCTGCTGGCGGAGCGCCTGTCGCAGGGCGTCCTCAACAACTGTCACCCGGGCGCCTCCGTCGATCGTCTGACCGACTGTATCTCTGTCGGCGAGTTTGAGCGCGATTCCAGGCTTGTAGTGTTTGTAGGTAATAGTGTAGATTGCACCAAACGAGACATCTTGCGTTTAGCCGAAACCCTGTCACGTATTGACCGGCGAAATTGTGTAAAAATAATTATCTGCGCCTTGCCTTATAGAATGTCTAGTAAAGTAAATGAGAGGGTTTATTCTTACAACTCCATATTTTATAATCTTGCTTTGTACAGTAGTACGATTTGGTATTTTGATACGAATAAATTTATTACAAATTTTATTATGCCCTATAATAGAACTTATCTTCCGAGAAAATGTATTATTGATTGTGCTAACTTGTTAGCATATAATATTGAAGGCCCCGTCGTGTCTGACTCGACGGATTTAGACAGGGTGCCGTCTCGTGATGTAATTAATTATGATACGAATAAATATATTAAATATTCTTGGATGCCCTGTAGTAGAACTTACGTTCGGAAAAGATGTCTTATTGACTGTGCTAACCTGTTAGCATGTAATATTGTGGGACCCGTCGTCTCTGACACGGCGGATTTAGGGAAGGAGCCGTCTGGTGATGTAAATTTAAACTAACTCCTACGACAACGTGTGCACCGACCGGCTCTGTTCCCATACATAACTGCGATGCTAGTATGAGTAATAAAACCGATGATTTGTACTTAGTTCACCAAAATATTCAAGGGTTTACCAGTAAACAACTCGAAATTGATTTGTTCATACAACACTCGAACATTGACGTCCTTTGTATAACGGAGCACTGGCTTAAAGGTCATGAATTTATGTTTAATTTCAACAATCATAGTATAGTAAGTTAATTTTTTAGAAAATCCTCCATTCGCGGCGGGTCATTAATCATGGTCAACAATAATATAAAAAGTAAAGAGCGTAGAGACATTGTTGACTTGTCTGTGGAACGCCATATTGAACTTTCTTGTGTAGAGCTAGAACAGTTTATAATTATATGCGTGTACAGGCCTCCATTGGCAAACTTTAACTTATTCGAATCAGTGATTGACGAAGTTCTTACTAGTGTGTTTAGTTGTAATAAATGTGTAATTGTGTGTGGTGATTTTAATATTAACTTACTTGAATCATCATCCATGTCTGTGAGGTTACTTAGTACATTTAAATGCTATAATCTAGTAAATTTATTTTGTGAGCCTACTCGTATTACAGCGACCAGTGCTACATGTATAGATAACATTTTCAGTAACAAGGACGCGACTAGTAAATCCATAATAAACAATTTGAGCTCTGACCACTGTGGACAAAAACCTCTTTTAGAGGAAAAACTGAGGTTATTCCACAAAACACCATGTGCAGACCAATTTCAGAAAAGAGATTAGATTTATTCAGTCGCAATATGAAGAAACGATTATGTTGTCTTCCATTTACCCAGGAAAACCCTAACCGTATGAGTGTCGAGTTGTTTAACTGTATTAAAAGGGAATTTGATGCCTGTTTTATTCAGAGGAAGGTGAAGGGCAAGCTCAAGACTAAATTTAGCGACTGGGCTACGCCGGATATCCATGAAAAAAGACGCCAGCTCTATGATCTATATGATTTGAGAAGTATTAATAAAAATCCGGAATTTCTGGAATATGTCAAGAACTTCTCCAAATCTTTCAAGATGTTGTGTGCCGCTGCTAAAGCTGATTATTTGTCCAAAAAATCCAGAATTCCAAGGACAAAGTTAAAACGGTATGGCAAGTAATCAATGACGAAACTGGGAATCGAAAGAACAGAGATCCACACTATAACCTTCGTATTGATAATACTTTGGTAAGTTCTGACCAGGAAGTAGCGGATCATTACGAGCAGTTTTTCTCTACAATACCGGTAGAAACAACAAAGTCTCTTCAATCACCGCCTGACGTCGCTGAGGTAATAGTGACAACGAATGTAGTGGCGTGTACACAACTTTTCACAATCTCATCTATCTCTCCAAATATAGTTATTAAAACTTTTAGATCACTAAATTTAAAAACTGAAGATCTTTGGGGCTTATCTATCAAAGTACTACACTCCATTGTTGAATCGATTGCACCACACTTAACTGATATTTTCAACAGATGTATTGAATCAGGAGTATTTCCGGATATAATGAAGCACAGCAAAGTTATCCCCTGTTTAAATCAGGATCGAGATTAGAACCAACCAATTTCAGGCCAATTTCAATACTGCCGGCTTTGAGCAAAGTTTTCGAGAAGCTAATTCTAAATCAACTCTTGACACATTTCGACCGAAACAAATTGCTCGATAGAAATCAATTTGGTTTTACTAAAGGTCGCTCGACCACTGATGCAGGTGCTGTCCTTCTCAATCATATATTTGCCGCATGGGAAAAAAACAAGACGCTGTTGGAATATTCTGCGATCTTTCGAAGGCGTTTGACTGCGTCGATCATGAAAATTTAAAGAGAAAACTGTGCCATTATGGGATAAAAACCAGGGCCCTTGATCTCGTTTCGTCTTATCTTTCGAACAGAACACAACGAGTGATTATTAATGGAGCTCAATCTTCCGGGTCCGCTATAGCACTTGGCGTACCTCAGGGCTCTATTCTTGGCCCGTTTCTGTTTTTGGTATACATTAATGACCTACCGAAACTTGTGAAAGATAAACATGACATAGTGCTGTTTGCAGACGACACATCGCTGATTTTTGAAGTGGACAGAAGGGAAAGTAACTTCGAGAGCATTAACAATGCTATCTCCACAGTAGAGAACTGGTTTACGGCAAATAACCTTCTTTTGAACGCCAAGAAAACGAAATGCATCAAATTTACTCTTCCCAACGTCAAGCAGATTAACAACAGCAAGATTGCAATAAACGGTGATACAATGGAATTTGAAAATCAAACTGTTTTCCTGGGAGTCACTCTGGACGCGAAATTGCAATGGCATCCACATATAGCCACCCTAGCAGGGAAACTTAGTTCAGCAGCCTATGCAGTGAGGCGGATCAGCCATTTAACGAACATTGAGACTGCCAGGCTGGTATACTTCAGTTACTTTCACAGTGTTATGTCGTATGGAATTCTGTTATGGGGTAAAGCGGCTGATATTGAGACCATATTTGTGCTACAGAAGCGAGCTGTCCGCGGCATTTATAAAATGCGCGGTCGAGCATCCGTAAGAGAAAAGTTTAAGCAAGCAAATATTCTCACTGTAGCGTCTCAATACATACTAGAAAACATTATGTATGTGCGGAATAACATCCAAGAATTCAAACTTAACCGTGATATCCATAGCTTTAACACTAGAAATAAAAATCAAATTGCTGTGCCCGGCCACCGCCTCGCCAAGGTTCGTTCATCTTTCGCTGGAAACTGTACACGCTTTTATAATAAAGTTCCTGCTGATGTAGTTAATTTGCCACAAAATAAATTCAAGTCATACGTCAAACACTATTTGTTAAGTAAGGAATACTATACTCTGAAAGATTTCATTGAGGATAAGGATGCCTTTAAGCCTGTAGCTTGATACTGTAGTACAGATTATTCCATTACTATATGGTCTTTACCTACTAGTGTCCAGTTTGTTTGACACGAGACATGTTGTTCTCTTCTTTTTTATTTTATTTGTTATAATGTTTTATTTTACTCTTTAGACACTTAGGGACATTATACATCCCTAATTATTGTATTTATATTATTATTCATGAATATTTATTTGCATAAATAAATATTTATAGCTTCTGACGCATAGAGACATTTCTCTATATGCCTTTCATAACTAAAGTGTTATTTAAGTATGTAATGGACAAGCACAGAATGTGGCTTCTCACCAGGATGTACATGTGACTAAATTTGTTAATTGATAGAGCCTGCCAGCCTGAACATGTCATGCTCACTTAAAAGTCTTTGCTTATGGTGGCGTCGTTGATCGGGTCGCCACTTTCCCGAAGAAAGGTTGAGGGAGGCGATGGCTGAGATACGCGTCATACTCGTGAACGGGTGCTGTTTGTGGAGACCGGTCTGTTTTGGCTATTTGGGGCTCTGTTTTAGGTAGTTTTCTTCTTGTTTATTTACGTGATACACTTCATTCGGTGCTTGTTTATCTTTAAAAAACAAAAAGTGTTAGTATATTGAAATCATGACACCTGGAGACCTTATACATCTCTGAGGTTTATTTGTAATAAGCATGTATTTCTATTTTTGTGTATATTTTGAAAACAAAATAACTAAGGACCGTATCGGAAAGAAAGTAGACAACTCTAAAACTAAATTATTTTTATTCCTTGTAAAAATTGAAAACAAAACAAAAAAGGACTTTGGCTTGAGGTCTTTTTAAAGGGATATGACGAAATAATTTTAAGAAAGCACGTCTATTTTGCTTGCAGTCTAACTTTCCTTTTAATGTTTCTCATTAACTTCTGGACAACTTCATTTGACACATTTTTAGATGCCCTGTTCCACTTTTTTTTAAAGTCATCGAATGAGGTGGCAGGTTTAACATTTTTTTGCAGGTACCGCTTCATAATAGCCCAATACCGTTCAATCGGGCGAACTTCTGGGCAATTTGGGGGATTCATTTCCTTGGCTACTACATCCACCTTATTGATTTTATACCAGTCTTTTGTAGCTTTCGAGTAATGACAAGAAGCCAAGTCAGGCCAAAATAAAGTACTACCCCTGTGCTTCCTCATGAACGGCAGTAATCTTTTTTGTAAGCACTCGTCGCGGTATACTGTACCGTTCAAATTCCCCGTAGTGAAATAGGGTTGCGTCCGCTTACCGCATTGACATATCGCTTGCCAGACTAACACTTTTTTGCCAAATTTCTCTATGTTGATAGCTTTATCTTGTCTAGTAACCTTCTTGTTAGCTGGTACTGTAATATATTGTGGCCCGGGTAATGCTTTAAAGTCGAGCTTGCAGTACGTCTCGTCGTCCATTATAATACACTGCTTTTTTTTCGTCAGTATATGATCGTATAACTTTCTTGTCCGTTTCCTAGCGGCTACTGTTTGTTTTTCGTCTCTTTTAGGTTGTTTCTGTTTTTTATAGGTCTTTAAGTTGCATCTTAGTTTTATTCTTTGTATCATACCTGACGAAGTTTTAGCTTTTTTGGCGGCATCTCGAATGGAAAGCGACGGATTTTGTTGAAACATTCTTACAACTTTTCGCTGTAGTGTTGGGTCGGTTGTCCCAGGCCTTCTTCCAGATTTAGGTAGATCTTCGATAGTACAGAAGTTACCGAATTTTTTTAATATCTTGTGTACGGTGGAAGGGCTCAACTCATAATTTTTTGCTAGCTTTCTTATCGTCAAACCTTTTATTTTGCACCAGTCGTCCAAAATATTTTTACGAACTTCAATACTAATTCGCCCCATTTTGACAATTTGACTAAAAAGCAATTGTTTTTTATTATTTGAAAATACTGACAAGGATATAGCTCAGTATTCTAAAAAAAGGTTATATCTGATTTATGTACGTGCCAGTTTTTAGAGATGCCTAAACTTGTCTACTTTCTTTCCGATACGGTCCTTATACATATAATATTTTAAAAAAAATTTTGATTACTAATTTTGTAATTTCTAAATTAGAATAAAGGACACAATTCAGATAAGAAAGCATATCGAACGTTTTGTTAACTTCTGTTCTTAGCAGTCAGATTTGGACTTTTAAGTAATTAATAATTATTTTTATTTTTCCTTTGGCAGAATTTTTTCGTAATTGTTGGATATGTTTTCTTAAAGAATAACGCATTTTATGTAATTTGTATAAGATATCTTTTGTAATACTGTTTTGAAAAATAAGTCCCGCCGAGTTTCTTGCCGGTCATAAAAGTCAAAATACTTCTCGGGTCAGAGGTGTAGGGTTAGAACCGGTGTAGTTTTTATTTTTCTCTTTTACTTTTGTATACTCGACGTGTAAAAGTGCCCTTGTGGCCTACTTACTGAATAAACGTTTGAGTTTGAGTTTGAGGACACTTTAAAGACACTAACTTTTAATAACTTGTATGTACAGATACACTCAGATCTCAAAACTTCGATACGAAATAAGTGCTAATAATATATACATACATTGTATTATTTATTACCTCATTACCTATCACAACAAAACTTGTTTCTGAATTGTAAATATTACACACTGTAAATATTAAATTCGTAACTTTTAATAAAATTACTCCTCAATCATCATCACTATCTGATTGGATAGGCACATTTAATCCGTCATTTTTAAAAAGCGTAGTTAGTTTTCATTCGGCCGTGGAATTTTTGATAGAAATCTACCGAAAGACAAAATAGTTATTTGTTATACAAGGGTGCAAAATTGTATTTTAACTGCGAGTGTGGGATTGAAACACGAGCAAGCGAATGGAGTCTATAGTTTAACCACGAGCAAAGCGAGTGGTTTTAAAATAGAATCCTGAGCGTAGCGAGTGTTTCAATAAGCTTAGTTAAGCTAAGCTAAGCTAAAGGCACCTTTGTTTTTGTAAAAATGTTGAATGTATCTAAACGCAAAGAAAAAGTCAATGCGATTTCAAAACGTTTTTTTTGCATGTTTCACTTTCCTCGCTATAGTGAGGGGAAAAGTTTTGTGTTACACACGGGTGCAATTGTAATTTACTTCTCGTGTATTGAAACACTCGCTACGCCCAGGATTCTATTTTAAAACCACTCGCTTTGCTCGTGGTTAAACTATAGACTCCATTCGCTTGCTCGTGTTTCAATGCCACACTCGCAGTTAAGATACAATTTTGCACCCTTGTATAACAAATAACTATTTTCTCTTTCGGTAGATTTCTATCAAAAATTCCACGGCCGAATGAAAACCTAATTACGCTTTTTAAAAATGACGGATTAAATGTGCCTATCCAATCAGATAGTGATGATGATTGAGGAGTAATTTTATTAAAAGTTACGAATTTAATATTTACAGTGTGTAATATTTACAATTCAGAAACAAGTTTTGTTGTGATAGGTAATGAGGTAATAATACAATGTATGTATATATTATTAGCACTTATTTCGTATCGAAGTTTTGAGATCTGAGTGTATCTGTACGTACAAGTTATTAAAAGTTAGTGTCTTTAAAGTGTCCTGATTATATATGACAAATATTATTTTGATAAATGAATTATTACGCCGTCTGTGATATTGCTACAATTTGAATAGCTGATACAACTGCAAAATAATACAAATATATGCATGAGAAATTAAAAGCCCGTAGCCGCAAAAGCAACTTATAGTACGAGTACAAAACGTTACATTCTAAATTCAAATTCGTTAAGATTGCGTCCCAAATATACTTCATTGTCAACTTGGCTTTGCTTGTATGAAGAGAAAGCGTAATGGGTTGTTATTAATTCAAGTTTTTCACACCGTTAATCCCAATTTTAGTTATTAAAAAAAATATATGTTAAACTTTATTAAATTCTACATAAAATATGTAAATTAGGTAATTGTCGCAATCTCGTACATATTTTTTTATTTTTTGAAAATTGTTAACTCATTTTTTTCAAAGATATAATAATTATTTTTTTCTAAAAAGCGACCTTAATTTTATTTACAACATATCCAAATTACAAAGAAATCGGATAAGTACTTTTTCTTAACCTGAAGGATTTGAGGCTTAATTTTCGGTGAAAGCACTACATATGTAAAGGTTAATAATCCAGTAAAAGTAAATTCTTTTTTTTTCGCTAAGGGCAGTTTTGCCATACTTACCCGGCTATACCCTTTGTTGAAACAAAAATTATAATTCAAGTTGGGGACGTTGTATTAATTTTTAATATCGGTTCACATATTCTTAATTAGTTTAGTTCTACTATAATTTCACTGAACATAATATATGAATTACCCTTATTAAATAAAAACATATTTTCGCCATGTCCCGCGCCAACGCTTGATTTCGCTGGAGTTTACAAAACTTGGCGGTATCGCACAAAGCAATATACCAGGAACTCAATGCCGCGTCCACAGGTAGCTTCAGTTGCGCCGCGTTCACCGACGAGAGCGGACGTAGGCTCACAGTGTAATAGCAGAATTCGCAAAGGTATCTTCATCATTCGGTGGGTTTGGTTTCGTGTTTTCTTGAATTCGGTGAACAAAATTTTTCGTTCAGTGTTTGTGCTTTTCTTAGTGCAACAGTGCTTAAGTCATGCCAAGAAGTATGTGATTTGGTTACCAGTGAGTCTTTTCAATACAATGGTTACTTTTTGTGTAATTGTTCAATAACGATAAAATTTGAATTCAGTGGGTGTGATTTCCGTGGATTCGGTGGGGTTTTAGGCCATCGAAATCAAAAAAGGTGCCACCGTGATCAATCTTAACTATAAAAACAGGTTAATTGTTTGTTTTTAAATAATTTGTATGTTATAATTGTATTCAAAACTGTTGAATATGTTGTTAATGTTAACACCAACGTTGTTAGTATTCGTATATTTAGTCGCAACTTTAAAAAATTTTTGGTTATGCTATCTGCGGATATTTTTCCTATTTAATCAGTTATAATTACCGTTGACCTATATCTATCAAGTTCAGTGCCTTCTGATAAAGATTCTCCTTCTGGGCCTATAATAGACGCTTAAGGTCATCAAGAATCTTGGAGCCGACTCTCTATTCTTTCAAGTCTTTATAGTTCCGTCTGATGAAATTTTGGGTCCTAAATTACTGTTTAAATTATGAAGTTTAAAGTTCACACTAGCTATAAGCATACTAGTTTAAAGACACATGATAATGAGTCTCTTTCTTTTTAGTTAATCTTCAAAATACCTCGACAATCCCAGAAAACTTTGGCCATCAACTTTCCAGCCATTTTGTATTCAATGAAGTTTAGGCTCTGGTTCAAAATAATAAGCCCAGGTTTCATCTTCTTCAAAATTGATGTACTGTGTTCACCACACCGCTATAAAAAGCTCCTCGATGCGTCGGTGTGCGCATTTTCGGCACCCATCTTGCATATAAAAGCTCCAGAAGGCTTGTGTTGCGGATGCGGGTGCTCGGCCAGCGATATATTAAGTACTAATAAGCTGTTTCTTTAAGGATAAAGATGTCATTGCGGCCTGGCATCACTACTATAAACAACTTCTAAACCCTACGCTTGCTGCTACACAGCTTCCGGAAATGGCAGCAAATGTAGGTCTCATACCTCAGATACAGCCACATGAGGTTAAGAAAGCGCTGCAAAAATAGGCCCCGTAGGTATCCAAGTGGATGCTTGGAAATGCCTGCAAGAAACTGGTGTGTTGCTACTTTCTAATCTCTTCGGTCAGGTCTTGCTCTCTTCCAAAATGCCAGAGGCATGGAGATTGCGCACTATCGTTCCGATTTACAAGGGAAAGGGAAGCTAGTACGAGTGCAAGAACTACCGAGGCATCAAGCTCCTAAGCCATACTATGAAGCTTTACGAAAGAGTAATCGACAACGGTCAGAGTGCTCACTATCTAGACATTATTATGGCTTCGTACCTGGTTTATCAACTACCGACCCTAATAAGTTTGCTGTGTCCACAATTGCCGAAGAATATCGCTCGAAGAAAAAACCTCTGTTTGTTGCGTTCCTGGACATAGAAAAGGCATTTGACCGTGCTCCAAGGGATACTATTTGGTGGAGTCTTCGAAAGAAAAATGTCCCAGAGCAATATGTCAAGACCATTGATGACATGTTTAGGGATACGCGATCAGTGGTCCGGACATAGGTGGGTGAGACCAAAGCAATAGCGGTCAAAAAAGGTGTTCATAAGGGCTCAGTACTGAGCCCCTTCCTATTTTGCTTAGTTTTTGGACTCGCTTACTAAAGAAGCACAAGATTTGGCAAAGTGGACATTTATATACGCTGACGATGTAGCCATATGCACTGAAAGCCGTACCGAGCTGCAGAAAGCGCTCGCTTCATGGAAGCACCAGTTGCAATCCGGGGGCCTGGTGTTGAATGTTGCCAAAACACAATTCATGTCCCTGAACGAACCAGATCCACGTGACGACAGTCCGATACCCATCGATGGGCAATTAGTCCAAATACCTTTGTAGTATAATGCACATGTCCGGAGACATCGAATGCAATGCAATATTTATCACCGAATAGCCGCTACATGGCAAAAATGGCGAGAACTGACTGGTGTGACCTGCGACAAAAAAATGCCGGTCAAACTAAAGGGGCTTATCTATAAGATCATGATTAGACCAGTTTTAACCTATGGCAGCGAGACGTGGGTGGTGACGCAGAAGCACCTGGTACCATCTAAGTTACTGAGGTGGATGTGCGGCCTTACCAGGCTCGATAAAATCCGCAACGAGTACGTGCGAGGAAGCCTGGGCGTGCGTGACATCGCCGACAAAATGCAAGAGAGTTAGGCTGCGATTCTTCCGAATTGACTAGTTTGCTTGCTAAAATCAGCTCCTGAAAACATGAAACTAAGTATATACTTGATAGTTAATGAGTTTCCAATGCAAGATTTTTTTGAATTTAATAAGAAAACTTTATATGGACAAGTATATTTTGATAAAAACTTAAAGACATAAACACTTTTTAAAGTGATTTTAACACCAATTTTGAACTTTATTATGAATATTGATTTCGGTGGGTGGACTTGATTTCGGTGACTTAAAAAACTAAAATATCTTAAAAACCGTTAAGTCTACAAGGGGGCCTTTCCCGGCAATATTTTTTAAATTTAAACCTAAATCTAGGATTTAATGTTTCACATTAAAAAAGTAAAAAAAAAATTATTCCACCGAAGTCACGCAAAACAGCTCGGCTCGGAGAATCGCCCTTGTCTATGTCTTTATTTTGAATCCTGTTTTTGTACATATTCTATTAGTTGTCATTTTATTTTACAATAAAATAAAAAAAAAAAATTTTTCGCCATACGGTCGCCTTTTAGTTTTCAGCCCATTTTTTAATACTCTTAGCGATGGAATTCTCTACAATATGTATTCATTTTCTTGAGCGCATTTTATATGCATGAAAGATTGAAAGCATGTTCAGTTCAGTATTTTTTTACCAAGTTGTTAGTACTCGTAACATACGCAGAAATCCTACTGACAATAAATTTGTAAGTAGCAAAAGGTTAACCTTTGATTGCATTAGACTGCAAATCGCGTTGACGGAGAGTTGTGTGTCCACGACATTACTCCTCCCTTCTGGAACAGTTCTCCGACAACGAGCTGCAGAAGAGTTAATTCGATTAATATGATTTTTCTTATATCCCTCTTATGGCTCTTGATTGATACTAAATAATATTTTTTTCTGCTTATTGTGTTTTATCATTATTTGTTTTGTTTAGCATTAGATGTATATTTTATTTATTATTTTCATAAATTATAGAATGCCACGATAACCAACCGTGCCCCACGACGAGCTTCTAAAATTATTGCTGGACTCCAAAAATGAAGTTGTTGATGGAGACGGCCGTGTTCGAGGTCCTACAGCACAGATTTGGAATCAAATTTCACAAAGACTCGATCATAAATTGACGGCGAGGTACATTTATCAGTTTATTAAGCAAAACAGGCACGATAGTCACAATATTTTAGAAATCAATGCTAAAACTGAATTAGCGGATAGAACTATCGGTTCGTCTGATGTGAAAGACATCGACGGCTCGACATTGGTAGCGGATTTAGTGAAAGAAAGTCCTGATTGTACCATTGATTTGGCATCAGTAGCTCCCAAATCAGTGGTAGTAGCAACAAAAACTTTTCGGGTTTAATTTGCTGCCGACGAGTGGCTGCAAATAAAACCGAAAACGGTTATATTCCAAAGGGCAGTCAGACCAGGCGGGCGTGCGCGAGATATTTTCCCACAACATCAATGGACAAATATACTTGTTTCGAAGTTGTGAGAAGAACACAAACTGCCGTGCCCGTACACCATGTGTCGAGGGCAGATCTCTCAAAATTCATCCACCGAATATTGCAAGATAAAAGCGGTCTGCAATGAGTGCGGTGCTGTTGCCAGAGGCTCAATTTTATGCTAGCCACTTGACGGAGAATGTGTTAGTCTTTTGTGGCGATCCCGGTCTATCCCACATTTAAAGACGAGGTGGCTCTCGGGCCACGAGCGTAAACAAGTGGCCCAAAAATTGCAGAGAAATTGCGCATCTGCATTTAAAACCAACATGGCACAGAGTGTCATGGAGCAAGGGGACCTCAAGCCACCGCACCAACTAACCCAGTAATTAATTTAACTTGCATGAAACACTCAAGGTACGCCGGGTCTATCCACGACATAGGTATTGATAAATTTTTGTTCATTATCACACCGCAGCGCAGTTGTTTATTTACAAAAAGTACTGTAAAACCTATTACACTACATTATGTATCGATGCCACGGGAGGGGTAGGAAAAGCAATAGAGGGGCCGAACGGCCATAGAACGTCATATATTTTTCTTTACCAGGCGATCGCGACGATTGCAGCACCCTAAATGAATTCAATATCCTTGCGTGCCAGATGCTATCAGAAAAACATGATACAAACAGTATCATTTATTGGCTTAACGAGTGGAGGCGAGCCGGGGCCCCTAAACCAAAAGAAGTCGTGGTGGACGGATCTCCGGCACTAAACAGTGCAGTAAGTAAAGTGTTTGCGGGGGTCGACATAGGAACTTACAAAAACATGTGTCTTGCTGTCCTGAAAACCACCGGCAGCCCTTTGCCCCAGTGCTTTATACGATTAGACGTCGCACACTACATTAATAAAACCAGAAAGCGATCACTGTGGGCTTCAAAGCGGACTTAAAGTGCCTAGGGGCACTCATCGATTGCCAAAGCCTTACGGCTTTTGAAACTATATTGATAAGCGTTTTTGGTGGCGTTATCCCCATCCGAAAGGATGAACGTCAGTGTGCTCTTCCAGTGGAGGAGCGCCTGACGTATATTTAGCAAAGGTTATTGCAGAAGGGGATAACGCCATCAACGTGTTAAGCGACGATAGTTCGGAAGACGAATTTCCAGTTGACCCATACAGTGAACCTAGTGAACCCAGTACCTTAAACGAATGGGTGGAAGGGATAAGGGAAAGCGCTGTCGGTTTCGCTATAAACGTACCGGAAGGCCGACCCAACCCTTATTATGCGCCGGATGTTGCCAGCGAGTTTTCCCGAATGGCCACAGAATTCGTCCTTTGGTCAAATGTAATGAACGGCGCAATTAATTCTCCTTTCCAACGCGTCACCTCCGCTCCTATCGAAGGAGAATTTGCCAATTTAAAGTGCCGCGTTTTGAAAGGGGAAACAAAGCCGCTAAAAGTAGATACATTTGTGGCTACACACATAAAATCTATTGAAGGGGCATGTAGGGTGGCCGAGATACAGCCCACATACAATACTTACATAAATGTGGATGACGGTGTCAATTTTAAAGATCAAGAAATGGAAGATTCAAATAGTAAGGAGAATTGGCGCGCATAAGGAAACGAAAAGCAGGGTGGAACAAAAACAAAGTACCTGACTCCTCTCCCTGGTGCCGATCTAGATATTCATAGTAAAAATTTTAAAAGCGCCATCAAATAGGTTACTAAAGAACGGCACAGGAACGGCCAGCGGAACGGTATACTTAGTGAAAAATACCTGCACCTTTGATTGTCTTTGCCATTTGGTCGCCAACTCTTACGCGGTATTTGAGTGCTATCGCGACCAAATGGCAGATAGTACAAATAAATTTATTCAAACGGCAAAACACCTAGCGCATGACGGTGCAACTAAAATAACTTACGCGAGCTGTGCGGAGACCCTTGCTGCGGTACTCGAGCCCCAAGGCCAACTTAACATACCACCGACAAGGCATCGAACTCTAGCTTTAGAGTATGATGCGTTCGGAAACGTGGGCTCATTATTAACAAAAATTTTACACCGTCACGCGTCATTAGAGGTATCGTGTGAGATTGCAACTCATACAAAAATATTGATGTCGGTAGATCCCGACTCCGTCCTGCTTACCGATACGGGAATTGTTGGCCTCGGGGCCGCGTTAACTGGGCTAGGGCGATGCAGCAAGTGCACGCTAAAATATGGACTGCATGTGTTCCTGGACGTAGAGTTTCTCTCTTCGAAAGATTTCCCCAGGTCTAATTCCAGCACCGCGCGCCTATACGCACTTAGCGAAATTCCGAAGCAATTACTCCTTAACAGTAACTTATACAAGTTGAGCGGTATTGTGCACTACGGCAATAACCATTATGTTGCTTGTTGCTGTAGTTCATAATATTGGACTGAATTCAACGATTTGAATGTAAAAGAAAAAACGGTCAAAGAAACTACACGAGTTTTTCCTTCCATACTTATGTATGTAAAAGTGTAGTTGACATAGCGGCGTCTAATAACGTCTTTCATTTTGAAAACTAATTAAATTCTAGCTTTCTAAGGGCCTGTTCCACAATGTCCAAGTAAAGTCTTGAATTAGCAACTTGCCACTTATATGGCGAATAATCATAGTTTCACAATCTTCAAATAAGCTTAACTGGTAAATAAAGTGCTAAGTAAATGATAGGTCTGATCACCTGTCAGATAAGGAAGTTATTTGACAGATCAATTTAAACAGTTTTGTATGTCGTGAAATCGAAAATTGATCTATTTAATGCGTTTTCTGACGACGAATTAGATGATTCTTTGGTCGCTTAATTGAGCCACCAAGAGAGATCGTGTTTCGACAACGTTCAAATCACTTTTGATGATGAGGAATTCAGAGTTTGATTCCGGTGTAATAAACATATTATTGTGCATTATATCCATTCGCTAATTGAGAACAAAATCTTTTCTGTTATAGAAAGGTGCCTAATCAATCAAAAACGCTGGTACAGAAAGTCAAATTAGACATACACTATTTTTTTTGTAAACATCTCTTAGCTATCGACCTAGGGCAATAACTAACATTAAAATATTAAATAATTTAATAATTGAAAAAAAAATAAAGGCCCAATTTTTCATTCAGGTGGGTTGTCCGGGTCCCAGTTATTCTTGTTTAATGCCGCGTAACTCTAAAACTATACAAGATATCAAATTTGTTTTATATTACTTGCTTACCAACTGTTTAATAAACCCCTTTATTATGTGTAAAGAGATTTGTCCGGCAAAATAATCCTTATTACCGCGGACAAATCTCATCGACGTTTATCGGCTAAGTTTGACTTCGTACGCCCCCCGGCCTCTTGCGCACTTTGAGAGTCACATGTGCCGCGGCTCTCACCGCAATAAGACGTCGACAAGATGCCAAATAGATCCGCTACCCACGTGAGAATGTCATTTCGATGTTACGGGGACAAAAAATATCATTCCGGAGTTTGCTATATGTTTTTTGTTTCATATTTCTTATTTTTCAAATATTTACAGATCGTGTATTTTGTACTTGTGAGTTTAAATGTCGCGATTGTTAAAGAATGTGGGATTTAGTTATTTTTTTTAAATTTTATTTCATTTCGGTTTATCATTCCACCAATTTCATTCCGGTGATTTCGGTGTAGTAAAATGGCTTTATTACTCACCAGAATGAAAATAACACTGAAATGATATCAAAAGTAGCTTCACTTTTGTGTTTAAGTATTATTTGGGGGCACTGCCATGCCCCCGCCAAGTCCGACAAAATAAGATTCCGGTACCATCTTTTTCTACAAGCCATTAAACCTCATGTCGTTTTATGACGGGTAAAGCTAGACCCCTGAAGGGGGTTAGAGGTAGGTACTCTCAGGTATGCGACGCTGAGATATTGGCCTGCACCTCAAGTCCATCATACACGTCCCCGTCCTCCCTGATCTGCCGCCGCGGACCAGGGCGGAGCCAACCAGTGGTTGACCGTACCCCCTGGGCAATGCTAGTGGTTGATAATGGGCGTCGCACTTTTACCACTCTACCCTGACCACTAGTAGCTAAGTATGAGGGCGGCATCCGGCGCGGGCTACGCTCCTACCAGTGTTGTGGCACCCCCACCCGCCGGATGTTATTAAATACAAGATGTTTATATATCTAAGCATTTATCATATGTTAATATAGATGTTCTCTTAATAACCCAATCTAAGGTTTAATCGTGCCGATAGATGCGTAGCTGAGGGGGTGCTCAGTCGTGAACGATAACCCTCGATACTGGGCAACCTCGAGGTGTATCTCTGCCTTCTGCTGGAATGGACCACTTTTTTCCCTAGCTTCTCGTGGGACTTATATGGACCAAACTAAAGAAAAAAATGCAGGTACCCTGGAAGACCTTTACCAGGAAATGTTGCCCCTGATGGAAGGCGCGGATAACTCTGCCCACACATCGGAGCAAGCCATGGAGGTTGTGGAAGACACCGACACGGCTGAAAAGTGCGCTAGCCGCCTAACCAGCCCAACCGGGGTCCCCCAACCTAACACTCAGATGCCTGCCAAGAAATTGACGGGCTCTGCAAGAGGGCGCTACAAAGCTCTTAAAGGCCTGGGAGTGGCGCCTGAAGAGGCGCTGCAACTAGCCGCAAAGAGCTTTGCAGAGCTCAAAAAAATGGGGTACAAGTTCGGGGCCTCTCACACTCCATCCCAGCCCGAGCAAAGGCCGACTGTCAAGCGGCTCCGCTCGGAGGAGGTTTCACCAAAGGGTCACACACCCAAAAAGAACCCAAGGGTGAGTGAGACTCCTCCGAACCAACCCCAACAAGCTGTAGCTACAGTGGCTACACAGCCCTACAGTGCGGTCGTCGCCCAAACTCGTGTCGGGATCAGGAACTCCAGCCCGATGTCAGTCGCGCAACTGGAGTCCGTCTGCAAGACCATCCTGCAGAGGATCACGACTCTGAAAATGGACGAGGGACCCAAATTTAAAGGCTACTCCTTCAAGACAGGCTGGCTGATGATCACCTGCAGCGACCAACGCTCTAAAGCCTGGCTTGAAGACGTAACACCAACCCTCAAGCCTTGGCCGGAAGCCAATCTCTCGGTCATACCGGAAAATGAGCTTCCCAAGCCAAATATAGGGATGGTGTTCATCCCAGAGATAGATGACTCCATGGTGCAGCAGTCTCTATCTCTGATCTATGCGCAGAACCAGGGCCTTCACACAGAGTTCTGGAGGATCCTTCACTCAAAGGTCGAGAAAGGGGGGTTCTAGTGACCCTATCCATGGACGACCTGTCAGTGGAGAACCTCAGGAAGATGGGACTCAAAGTGAACCTCGGGTTCCGCGAGGTGCTGTTCCGGCTAAAGGGATCTGCAAAGGCCCAAGAGTCCGAAACAGCCGCACCCCAAATCCCACCACCGCAGCCACAAACCTCGGCCTCATCGGATAGACAATCCCAAACGCCAGCCCGTAAGGTGCCTCCGGGCCCAAAAAGGGCTGTGCCATCCGCACCGAACCCCACACCAGGACCATCGGGATTATCGGCTGGGCAGCAGCGGTTTCTCCCCAACCGGGGAGGCAATAGGGGCAGTTTCCGCCCCAGGGGTAGGGGGAGCAGAGGCCGCCAGCCAGGGCACGGTGGTGCCCAACGCCGCGGCAAGTAAAGACGCACCACCGTGTACCCGGGCGACATTCCTCCAGGCCAACCTCCACCACGCCATCGCGGCCACTGCGGTCGTGGAGAAACTCTTTGGCGAAAACGGCCTGGACATCGCCCTCATACAAGAACCATGGATCAACAACAAATCCATGGCAGCAGGACTTAACAGGGCAGGAAAGGTATTGATACACGAAAAGGTTCCAAACCAAGAGCCTGCATGGTGTTCAACAGACGCATTAACTTCTTACCTGTTACAGAACTCTGCAGCGACGACGTTGTAGCTGCCTACGTCGATCTCAGAGGCAGAGGAGCACAGAAGGTACTAGTCTGCTCCGCTTACTTGCCTGGAGATAAACAAGACCCAACAGAAGAACTGTCTAAGGTTGTAGAGTACGCTCAAGCACAAAAGACAGAACTCATCGTGGGTTGCGACGCCAATGCACACCATACCATCTGGGGGAGCACTGGAATTAACAAAAGAGGTGAGTCACTCGCTAATTTTATCTTTACTAATTGTCTTCAACTGCTAAACAGGGGCAATACGCCTACCTTCGTTACTAAAGCAAGGCAAGAAGTACTTGATATAACATTCGCAACAGAAAAGGTATCTAAATGCCTGACAAATTGGCAAGTCAGCTGCGAAAACTCAATGTCGGACCACAAACATATAATATTTGGTGTTACAGACTGTTTAGACAAGAACTTACTCACGCGGAGAAACCCTAAAGATACTTCATGGGAAGCCTACAGGGCCAACCTAGAAATTCGTCTAAAGGAAATTCACAAACAGGTAAAAACACCAAACTCTCTCAACTTGGCAGTTGACCTACTCACAGAGGGTATGGTCGAGGCCTACAAACAAAGCTGCCCGTTGAAGGTAATTAACTATACTAACACAACGACGTGGTGGAACAAAAGGCTGGAGAAACTCCGCAAAACCACACGCCGCATATTCAATCACTCTGCCACGCCGAACGAGTGGGAAAGGTATGGCAGAGCACTGACTGAATATAACAAAGAGATCAGGAAAGCCAAAAGGCGGTCCTGGCGTAGGTTCTGTGATGAAATTGCCCAAACTCACAAAGGAGCGAGAATTCACAGAATACTATCAAAGACGCCTACCAACTACCTCGGTCTCCTAAGGAGACCAGACGGAACATTTACAAACACAGAAGCGGAAACTCTTGACTTGCTCAGAGTAACACACTTCCCAGGTTCGTACACCACCAGTGACATTCAAATGTGCGGCCAAAGGAGCCATCAAATCCACAGGGCACGCAACACCGACTGGAATTTGGCAACCAGCATTTTTAGGCCAAACAACGTTAAATGGGCTTTGAGTAAGTTCAAACCATTTAAATCGGCCGGAGATGATGGAGTGTTTCCTGCATTATTACAACAAGGTCAGGACCTCCTCCTCCCGCACCTGGTAAAATATTCCGAGCAAGCTTCGTCTTGGGATTCATACCGGAGAAATGGACTCGTGTCAAGGTACGCTTCATACCAAAAGCAGGGAAAAAGGACTATTCACAGCCTAAATCCTTCAGACCTATCAGTCTAACATCCTTCCTCCTTAAAACCATGGAAAGAATCATTGATCAACACATAAGAGCTCACTATCTGGTGGCAAGACCGCTTAGTCAAAATCAACATGCTTACCAAAAGGGAAAATCTACAGAAACTACCCTACTTGACCTGGTCGACAAGGTGCAAAAAACCCTAGAGGATAAGCAAACAGCTCTGTGTGCATTCCTTGACGTCGAAGGTGCTTTCGATAATACACCCACAGAAACCATCCTTAATGGAATGAAATCAAAGGGTGTCGATGAAACCACGACTAGATGGGTCCAGAGCATGCTCTCAAACAGAAGAGCAACCCTGAACCTCAATGCAATTGAGCATGAATTCTACACCACGAAAGGGTGCCCACAGGGGGGCGTCCTATCCCCACTGTTATGGACCCTCGCAGTGGATCAACTTCTCGCAATCATGTGGGACAAAGATTACGATACACAGGGTTATGCCGACGACCTTGTAGTTATAATCAAAGGCCCCTGCCTACACACAATCTCAAACTTGATGCAAGGAGCTCTAAACACTATACTGAAATGGTGCAAAGAAAATGACTTGTCTATTAACCCGAGCAAAACGGTATTAGTGCCGTTCACCAAAAAAAGAAATCTCGAAAGACTCGGAAATCTGCAACTCAATGGACATGTTTTACCTTTTTCGAGCGAGGTCAAGTATCTAGGGGTTATATTCGACGAAAAGCTAACTTGGAACCCTCACTTGAAAAACATTATAAAAAAGCAAAAATGGCCTTATGTTCATGTTGCCGAATGGCAGGAGCTAGATGGGGATAAAGACCCAAAATAGCTATGTGGCTCTACACAGCGGTGGTGCGCCCCATCATCATTTACGCCCCCGCGGTCTGGTGTAGCAAAGCCAACCAAAAGACAACAATCGATACCCTGAACAGCCTGCAACGAATGGCTTGTATAACAGCAACACAGCCTTCTTCTCGACACCCGGGGCAGCCCTAGACGCACTGCTTATTATCATACCACTCCACCTGCAAGTCCATAAGGAGGCAAAGCAGTGCGTCTACAGAATATGCACGCTAAATAGGCCTAAATGGCGCTCTCAAGCGTTAACCAAAATGATAGCCTGGGTTTTGAGAACAAAACCCTCAGCATGCCATCTGATGACATGCACACCGAATGTCACTTCACCAGACTGTATACTGTGGAAATACCCCAAGACACAAATGGACTAACAACCAAATGTCTGTCGAAAAAGGGAGCCACACTTGGTATACGGATGGATCCAAGCAAGGTAAAAAGTAGGTTGTGGTATCTATGGAGAGAGACCTAAGCTCATAGCTTGCGTCAGCATGGGCAAAATGGCCTCAATCTTCCAGGCAGAAGTCCTCGCTATCAACATATGCGCGGAAATCAATCTGGACAGAAAACTAAGAAACCAACATATCTACATCAATTCGGACAGTCAAGCTGCACTGTTAGCACTAGAGTCCCTCGAGGTCAACTCTAGACTTGTCCAGAACTGCAAGTATAACCTAAACGCTCTGGCTAACTCCAACAAAGTTACACTTAGATGGGTACCAGGACACTCCAACATTACTGGAAACGAAGCAGCAGATGAACTCGCCAGGAAGGGCGCGGACACACCCATGGTCGGCCCAGAACCGTTTTGCGGGATCACCAAACGGGAGGTCTACTCGCTGCTGAACAATCTAGAAAGAACTAGAGCAATCGCAGAGTGGAAGTCCGTCAAAGGCAACGCTCACTGAAAGCTCTAATTCAAGGGTTCAACAACAATGTCACTAAAGAGCTGCTTGGGCTCAAAAGACATAAAGCCTGTGCAGTTACGAGAATTCTAACCGGGCACTGCAAGTTGAACAAACATATGTTTCTAATGGGTAAGAAACAAGATGCAACATGCAGGTTCTGCCAGGAATCAGAGGAAACTGCAATGCACATCCTCTGCTCCTGCGGGCCACTAATGCATAAAAGAAGTATCCACCTAGGCAGGCAGGTACTGAAACCTTATGAGGTACACAACATTACAGCCCAAAGAATCTGGAGCTTTCTGGACTCAACGGGAATCAGCAATGAACTATAAAAAGGGCTGCCACAATAGATCATACCTGGTCGATGCGGCGCAAATAATAGCCCAAAAGACAAAATAAAATAGACCCCTGAAGTTGTGGTTACAAAATAGGCCTTAACATCAATTGGGTGTTTCTCGGTAAACTAGTAAACACCTGTCTTTGGCAAATTTTGACAAAGTTACTCCAAGTACGTAACTACTAATTATTAATCAAACTATTTTCAAAAAAAAAACGTGTTTTTTCTCGCAGTCGGAGTGAAAAGCAGGTGTTTATTACCACGTGGCTAAAAAGCTATAGTACCTAATGGCTTATTTTAGCCCCTTGGCAAACAATCTACTATATTGAATTATTCAAACTCAAACTCGGTGACTGATTATATATAGACACAGCTCTCCATACAAAAATGCCTTCCAAAATTGACCCCAGGCGCGCTGACACTGACAGCTATCCCCTCTTCATAAATATGTCAGAGCAGCTTGGAGTTTATCCAATAGACAATTTCGCGCTATTAAAAAAGTTGTGATTGGTTAATAAAAGTTTTAAGCGTCAAACCTCATGCGCGGCATTACAATATTATGGCGTTGTCAAACTTACAGGGATGATACTAACCGAGATGGAACCAATTTATATAAGTATTATTCTGACACGATTTTGCTATTAATATTAAGAAAGAAAGAAAATATATTTTGCATCCCGAATGTCTAACGACATTTCAATGATTGGGCAGGAAATTTAAAGTGAAAAACATAATTTATAATACATAATAAATCCTTTTCGCGGCTAAAAAAAACCAGAAAGATTATGATGAACAGTTTACCAGCAGTTCCTACATTTATAGCTTAGGTATTTGCTTTTTAAATAAAAACAAATAATAGGACTTGCTTGTTACTTGGAAATAAAATTAATAGTTTACTGAATAGTAGAAATTTTGCATAATATTATCCCCATTTTGTCACTCAGTATCCTAAAGGCGTAAGTCATTATAAAACTAGTATAGAGTTACGACATTTGGTTCAGCGTATTAGTCTATACATCAATATGTTACTTTAAATAATTGTTTATCATCTTCAGGGTTATACTTACACAATCCAATGGATCCCCTCGATTCTTTTGTATTATTGTGGAGTTGTTTAGGTACCATTTTACCGCATAAGAAGGCATTTTATAGGGTTTTTTAATTTAACAATTTTATATTAGCTGACATCTTATGTCATAGAAAGCTTCTGTACTACTAAAGCTGTCAAACTCCGCCGTGGCTCAGTCGATCGTTCGCGGCACACTAGCCGTGGGGTCATTTTTGAGCTCGAGTCAGACTTCTATAGTATTACTAGTTCGTTGCTCAAACTCAAACGTTTATTCAGTAAGTAGGCCACAAGGGCACTTTTACACGTAGAGTATAGGTACAAAAGTAAAAGAGAATAAAACCGACTTCAAATATGTACTAAAAAGCAACAAATAATTGTTTTCTTTATTACTTGATAAGTACTTTTGGACTATTTAGAACAAATACATTTCTTAGGACAATTACCTATATACAATTATTTTTGGTTTTGGTGTCGGTGCCAGCTACGCTAATCAAATCAACATACAATTGACACTCAGATTTTTACACCGCTGCACGCATTTGTTGGCAAATGGACTAAGAAAAAAATTACATATATATAGTGCAGAGTGCACCGAGGGGTGCACAGTGAAATGTTGAAACATGTCAATTTATTCACGACTGCCTAAGGCTTCTGGAAAAAAAAAGAATGGCTGGCACCGATTCCAAATTCAAAAATAATTGTATATAGGTAATTATCCTAAGAAATGTATTTGTTTTAAATAGTCCCAAAGTACTTATCAAGTGATAAAGAAAACAATTATTTGTTGCTATTAGTTCATATTTGAAGTCGGGTTTATTTTTTGTTAAAAGTTTATTTATTTTTAACTTTTTAGTTTCCCTTTTGTCACTGATTTTTAATAATTGAATATGGGCAGACCAAATACGGGTAATCGCGCTGCTTGTATGAGACAGTGTTCTTTGTGCCAAACGAGGAAATTAAAAAAAAAAGGAATATTATAATATATAAACTTTGCAAAGGGATAAAATGTATGTCGAATTGAGTCGTGTTCGAAGTTTAGGTTAGATAATAGCTGATTCGGATATCATGATTTGGATGATAACAAACTGTCAACGCGAACACTTGACTGCAGATCGTTAACTTAGCGGAGATGATTAGACTCAAAATCGTCATCTGCGTACTTATCGTGGCACATAAGTAATGACATAAACGCCTGACACAGGCAACACTGCGATCTGGAATGCGGTGGAATACTGCGATCGCCAACCCGCTTGCCAAGCGTGGCGATTATGACATTTAGCCCCATGCAAGGCACAGGAAAGCCATGGCCTCGAGTTCTCAGCGGCTTCCGATACCCATTTTACTATAGACGCCAGTGTATCAACTGAGTCAGGTGTGCGAAGAATGGCGCAAAACCGGACATTGTGGGTCACTTTAGGGGGGATCTATGTTCAGCGTTCTTTGGTTGTTATGATGGTGATTATGATGATGATGATGAGAAAGTCGTTACCAGAGAGCATCACATGGCAACCCCATTAAGCCCAAAAACGGTTACCTTACACTTTTATATCACTTGGTTCCGTTGCCAGAAGGTGATACTTTCTGAACATAAATGGTTGATCTGTCGCCAAAAAACTTAATTATACGTTTTTACTGCATTAGTGAGTCCCGAATGACGAAGTTCGGGGATAATTCACTAAAAAAGAACATGCAACCGAATTCAGAACCTCCTTCTTTTTTAAAGTTGGTTAAAAATACGTGCAAGAATTAAGTCCAAACACGGCCACTCTACACTTTTTTATATCTGAGTTCCGTTGCCTACTGGTAAAGGCGAAATCGCCAAATGTGTACTATGCTTTGTTCACGAGTCCCGTTCTGGACATCATTAGCAGTTCCACCTCATCAAATGTCACAATTCTGAATGGAAATGCTTGAGTTGTTGATAAAAACGCAAAAATCACCAAATGTGTGCCTATAAGATTTGAGGAGTTCCGTCGATTCCTCAGGATCCCATCATCAGGACTCGAGCTTGACAAAGATTCATCTTAGAAATCTTCAATACTTAACGAAAATATCCAAGAGGCGAAATCGCCAAATGTGTCAAGTACTATGATTTGTTCACGAGTCCCGTTCTGGACATCATTAGCAGTTCCACCTCATCAAATGTCACAGTTCTGAATGGAAATGCTTGAGTTGTTGATAAAAACACAAAAATCACCATATGTGTGCCTTTAAGATTTGAGGAGTTTCCTCGATTCCTCGGGATCCCATCATCAGATCCCGACTTAGTGCCAACGGGACCAATTCGGAGTTATACCCTTTCGATTAAAAAAAAAAAAAATTAAAATCGGTTCACGGATCTCGGAGATATCGAGTAACAAAAAACCAAAAAAAAAAAAATTTGTTCGAATTGATAATCTCCTCCTTTTTGTTGAAGTCGGTTAAAATAAAAACTACACCGGTTTTAACCCTACACCTCTGACCCGAGAAGTATTTTGACTTTTATGACCGGAAAGAAACTCGGCAGGACTTATTTTTTCAAAACAGTATACAAAAAATATATATATTGGTTATGAAATTAGACAAATTTTGAAATAAAAGCTCTTATTTTGAACGCTAAATTATATTTGTATAAGATTATTCTTACATTTGACATATTAATACCTAATCATTACATTGTTATCAATGACGGTGTCAATTTTTCGTTTTAATTTTCGACTTGGATTGGGTCTTTTAGTCCTCTGTTCAATTCGGAGGATGTGAGTGCGGACGCAGTGAATTTTAAGGCCACGTTGACCTTTGTACCGTTTATGATCATTTGATCAAGGCAAATGGGACATTCCAGGAGCGGGGTCTGAGGCGAGGCATTTTCATTGGACTTGTAAATTTTATCAATAATACAGAGAAGAACAATAAAAAAGTTAATATCAATACATTTAAAATAATTAAGTACAATGCGTTTTTTTTTACTAGTACATAGTTTGTAAATATTCTGTTTGGCATAAATAGTCTGTTTCATAAAGGCAAAAATAATAGCAAAAAAAAAAAGGTACCTCCATCAGCGGACGGAGACATTCAAAACTGGTATATGAATAGGTAATTGAGTCACTAGTACCAAGCACAGATCCACGGAAAGAGAGAATGGGTTTACAGATATATCACTCGGTTGCGATAAAAAATAAGAAAAACTGTGCTGTTGTTGATAAATTTAAAGAGAGAAACACGAAAGAAAAAGAACGAGTTATTTATACTTTATAAGTTTCGCGTCAGACGACGAAGTATCGAAAAAATCGCTATTTAGAGACGACCGTCAACGACGTGTGCCCTTATGCGTGTGCCCGCATTCGGGCTGTATACTCGAGCATATCCCCCTCCGCACCGCGCCGCGCGCCGCATGCCAGGCCACGCCCTCTCTTTTGCTTGCTAACGCATGAGTTGCTTTGCGTTGACGCAGAATTAACATGTTCCCGTGGAATTTTGAGAAAAACGTAGCCTATATCAATTACTCCCGTGATTAAAATGAATCTAATGATACCCCATACCTATTTCTGCAGCTAAAAGGGAAATACAGACAAAATATTATTATGTCTTTATCCCGTGGGACTTTTATGATAAAATGTATCCTATGACACTCCCGTAATCAAGACAAATCTAACGATACCTCATACATCAAAATCCATCAAGCCGTTTAGGCTACAGGAGGTCACAAAGGAACAGACATACATACATACTTACATACACTCCCTCAACATTACCCTCCCTCTTTGGCAGTCGGGTAATAACCGTAAATACGAACTGACATTCTTGTCAAACTGAACGGGCCGTGTAACGACGCTCCTTTTAGGCTCGTGATGCGGCCTGCGGCCTCCGCGGAAAAAATAGAAACAGGTTTCCTATTAATTATGATTTATATTGTACCATGTGTGAGGGTAATAGATATAATTAAATTTGTATTTTCTTAATATCGTGTATATTAAGACATTTGAAACGTCATGATAATAATACAATTTTTGTTCTAATGAAAATAAATAATAAACTAATTAGGAATATATTTTGCAACTCGGGAGCTCTCATCCAACGATGGCCTTGCAATGAATGCAAGGATAAAGTTTTACAAAAGGCGCTGATGAGGCTACGCACCGCTGCCGCAGTCCCCCCGCAAAGTAACCGCCGGCGGCCGCTGGCAGCACGCGGCGCCGCACACGGCCAGGTCTCACTCAGTCCAGCACAGGGTAGATGAAGGGCGCGTCGACCTGCAACGCCGCGCTGCCCTTAGTGTGACAACGCATTTAGCGGTTACGGTTACCACGGTAAAAATATTAGCAAAGTAGGTACTTTCTTTCTTTAACATTTTTTTTTTTTTTTTTTTTTTTTTTTTAATATATATAAAATAAAAACGAAGTTGAATATGATATACTAGCTTTTCTAGCTTTCTTTAGTTGTATACAGATATAACCTGACTTCTGAAACATGAACTGTCCGTTAGATGTCGCTGATCCCTTGGATAGATCGCGCTGTTAAGATTTTCCTTAAAATAACCCAGCCATTTGAACATTACAGAAGGTAAGGTTTGGTTCGGAGTTAGGTTAGGTTCAGAGTTAGGTTAGGTTCAGAGTTAGGTTAGGTTCAGAGTTAGGTTAGGTTCAGAGTTAGGTTAGGTTCAGAGTTAGGTTAGGTTCAGAGTTAGGTTAGGTTCAGAGTTAGGTTAGGTTCAGAGTTAGGTTAGGTTCAGAGTTAGGTTAGGTTCAGAGTTAGGTTAGGTTCAGAGTTAGGTTAGGTTCAGAGTTAGGTTAGGTTCAGAGTTAGGTTAGGTTCAGAGTTAGGTTAGGTTCAGAGTTAGGTTAGGTTCAGAGTTAGGTTAGGTTCAGAGTTAGGTTAGGTTCAGAGTTAGGTTAGGTTCAGAGTTAGGTTAGGTTCAGAGTTAGGTTAGGTTCAGAGTTAGGTTAGGTTCAGAGTTAGGTTAGGTTCAGAGTTAGGTTAGGTTCAGAGTTAGGTTAGGTTCAGAGTTAGGTTAGGTTCAGAGTTAGGTTAGGTTCAGAGTTAGGTTAGGTTCAGAGTTAGGTTGGGGTGCTAGACAGGAAACCTCCCCGAGTGCCAGGGCTCTTCTCATACCTTTTGATCCGGTTGATCCGAAGGTAAGGGAAGAGTTCTGGACGGTGCACTAGGGCAACGGTAAGCGATCTTCTTGTTGGCTCACAAGAGATCGCTTACCGGTGCTGCAAATATCCTGTGTGGGGGGATGGGGGGTTCCGCGCCGGGTTGAGCTGGTTCTCCCTGGGCGCGGCAGGTGACGGTGGCTGCAGGATGGATCTCGGTCCTCCTGCGGTCTCTTTGGGGGGCACTACGGGCAGGGAAACCAGGGTCCTGCGCCGTTGCGTGGTGGGCCGCTCCGATCCTAGTTGGCAGGGTGCTGCTTATAACTAGGTCGGAGTGGTGAGGGGAGGGTGGGTCCTTTCGAGGACCCTGGCTTCCTCGGGGAACAGGGAAGCCGGTGCGGGAAGGCACGCTGGTTATGCTACAGCGTGCCTTATTGGTGGTGAGGGTGCGCCCTAGGGCGCTGGTGCCGGTAGTGTTGTGGTAGAATCCTCGTGCATCCCGCGACACTACCACTCAGGCACGGTGACGGCAGCATCCCAGTGTTTTAGTGGGTAGGCCGGTGCGATGCACCGGAGAGTCCCACATAACCAATACGTAATAACTGACTCCACCCCGGGGGTCTCTTGTTACGTAGTGGTATGCGTAACGCATTTCACTGGGTCAACAAAAAAAAAAAAAAAAAAAAGGTTCAGAGTTAGGTTAGGTTCAGAGTTAGGTTAGGTTCAGAGTTAGGTTAGGTTCAGAGTTAGGTTAGGTTCAGAGTTAGGTTAGGTTCAGAGTTAGGTTAGGTTCAGAGTTAGGTTAGGTTCAGAGTTAGGTTAGGTTCAGAGTTAGGTTAGGTTCAGAGTTAGGTTAGGTTCAGAGTTAGGTTAGGTTCAGAGTTAGGTTAGGTTCAGAGTTAGGTTAGGTTCAGAGTTAGGTTAGGTTCAGAGTTAGGTTAGGTTCAGAGTTAGGTTAGGTTCAGAGTTAGGTTAGGTTCAGAGTTAGGTTAGGTTCAGAGTTAGGTTAGGTTCAGAGTTAGGTTAGGTTCAGAGTTAGGTTAGGTTCAGAGTTAGGTTAGGTTCAGAGTTAGGTTAGGTTCAGAGTTAGGTTAGGTTCAGAGTTAGGTTAGGTTCAGAGTTAGGTTAGGTTCAGAGTTAGGTTAGGTTCAGAGTTAGGTTAGGTTCAGAGTTAGGTTAGGTTCAGAGTTAGGTTAGGTTCAGAGTTAGGTTAGGTTCAGAGTTAGGTTAGGTTCAGAGTTAGGTTAGGTTCAGAGTTAGGTTAGGTTCAGAGTTAGGTTAGGTTCAGAGTTAGGTTAGGTTCAGAGTTAGGTTAGGTTCAGAGTTAGGTTAGGTTCAGAGTTAGGTTAGGTTCAGAGTTAGGTTAGGTTCAGAGTTAGGTTAGGTTCAGAGTTAGGTTAGGTTCAGAGTTAGGTTAGGTTCAGAGTTAGGTTAGGTTCAGAGTTAGGTTAGGTTCAGAGTTAGGTTAGGTTCAGAGTTAGGTTAGGTTCAGAGTTAGGTTAGGTTCAGAGTTAGGTTAGGTTCAGAGTTAGGTTAGGTTCAGAGTTAGGTTAGGTTCAGAGTTAGGTTAGGTTCAGAGTTAGGTTAGGTTCAGAGTTAGGTTAGGTTCAGAGTTAGGTTGGGGTGCTAGACAGGAAACCTCCCCGAGTGCCAGGGCTCTTCTCATACCTTTGATCCGGTTGATCCGAAGGTAAGGGAAGAGTTCTGGACGGTGCACCCTGGGGGCAACGGTAAGCGATCTTCTTGTTGGCTCACAAGAGATCGCTTACCGGTGCTGCAAATATCCTGTGTGGGGGGTTGGGGGGTTCCGCGCCGGGTTGAGCTGGTTCTCCCTGGGCGCGGCAGGTGACGGTGGCTGCAGGATGGACCTCGGTCCTCCTGCGGTCTCTTTGGGGGGCACTACGGGCAGGGAAACCAGGGTCCTGCGCCGTTGCGGGGTGGGCCACTCCGATCCTAGTTGGCAGGGTGCTGCTTATAACCAGGTCGGAGTGGTGAGGGAGGGTGGGTCCTTTCGAGGACCCTGGCTTCCTCGGGGAACAGGGAAGCCGGTGCGGGAAGGCACGCTGGTTATGCTACAGCGTGCCTTATTGCGGTGAGGGTGCGCCCTAGGGCGCTGGTGCCGGTAGTGTTGTGGTAGAATCCTCGTGCATCCCGCGACACTACCACTCAGGCACGGTGACGGCAGCATCCCAGTGTTTTAGTGGGTAGGCCGGTGCGATGCACCGGAGAGTCCCACATAACCAATACGTAATAACTGACTCCACCCCGGGGGTCTCTTGTTACGTAGTGGTATGCGTAACGCATTTCACTGGGTCAAAAAAAAAAAAAAAAAAAAAAAAAAAAAAAAAAAAAAAAGGTTCAGAGTTAGGTTAGGTTCAGAGTTAGGTTAGGTTCAGAGTTAGGTTAGGTTCAGAGTTAGGTTAGGTTCAGAGTTAGGTTAGGTTCAGAGTTAGGTTAGGTTCAGAGTTAGGTTAGGTTCAGAGTTAGGTTAGGTTCAGAGTTAGGTTAGGTTCAGAGTTAGGTTAGGTTCAGAGTTAGGTTAGGTTCAGAGTTAGGTTAGGTTCAGAGTTAGGTTAGGTTCAGAGTTAGGTTAGGTTCAGAGTTAGGTTCACAGGACGAGGGATCAGATGCAATGCAGCTCTAATGCCAGCAAGACCTATACAACAACTCGAGGTCCTGCAGACTAACGCAAACCACTGCGCCCGCGCACAGGATTTATTAATCCAGCATATGGCGGAGTGGGGCATTAGTGCTGCAGTTGTAGCGGAGCCGTATGCAGTCTCCCATCAGCCCAACTGGGTGGGAGACACAAGTGGCATGGTGGCGGTCGTTGTCTCATCATTGGATAGTCACCCTCCAATAACGAGGGTTGCCACTGGCCCAGGATACGCAGCTGTGAAATGGGGGGGAATACTATTGATCGGGGTGTACTTTTCCCCTAACCGGCCGCTGTTTGTCTTTGAACAGTTTCTCGAGAGGCTGGAAGGAGTAGTTAGAGGTGCTGCACCAATGCCTGTACTACTTATTGGGGACCTCAACGCCAAATGTGAAGCGTGGGGTTGCCCGCGGACAGACATAAGAGGGGAAGTCCTATGGGACTGGGTGACTGGATTGGGGCTTGAGGTTCTAAATCGGGGCACCTCAAATACTTGTGTCCGCCAGCAGGGGGGGTCCATAGTGGATGTTTCGTTCGCTACCCCTGCTGTTGCAGCCCGAGTCTCACAGTGGCGAGTGGTTGATGAGGTAGAGACCCTGTCGGACCATCTCTATATCAGGTTTAGGGTCTCTGAAGTCGCTAGAGCTCCAGTACCCAACCTTCCAGCACGTGGAGGAAGAGGGGATTTCCCAAAATGGGCATTGGGAACTTTGGACCGCGAAGCAGCGGAGGAGGCTGCAATGATTGAGGCCAGATGGGGCCGCCCGCCTGACACAAACAATGTAGAGGTGATGGCACAGCAGTTCAGAGAATCACTGACTGCTGTGTGCGACGCAGGAATGAGAAGGGCGGGGAAGTCGCTGTCCAAAAAACAGGTGTACTGGTGGACGGACGAAGTTGCAGGCCTCCGCCTCGAATGTAACAGTGCGCGTCGGGCGTTCACCCGCTGCAGACGCCGACGACGTCACACGGCGCAGGAAGAGGCCCTCTTATACGAAGCCCTAAAACAGGCGAAGAAGGCCTTGTCAACGGCAATTGCGAAAGCAAAAGAGGCGGCGTATAAGGATTTTTTGGACACGCTTAACAGGGATCCCTGGGGACGACCATACAAAGTCGTCCGCAATAAGATGAAGACCGGCCCCGGCATGGATACCCTGGAACCTGAGCTCCTTCAAAATGTGGTGGAGGGCCTCTTCCCGGCGGCGCCGATATTTGCTCCACCCTGCATGGCTGGCCCGGTGGAGGAACCAGCTGAACCAGTAGCCATCCCTCCGGTCTCTGATGGTGAGATGGGCAGGGCAGCCCTCAGCCTTCGTGGCTGTAAAAAGGCCCCGGGCCCGGACGGTGTCCCCGGCCGCGTTCTTCTTGTGGCGCTGATTCATCTCGGGGACCGCCTTAAGACCCTCTTCGAAAAGTGCTTTGAGGTTGGGCGGTTTCCTGAATGTTGGAAGCAGGGAAGACTATGTCTCATCCGGAAAGATAGTCGTCCGGCGGACTCGCCTTCGGGTTGGAGGCCAATTGTGTTGTTGGATGAGTCCGGGAAAATGTTCGAACGCATCATCGCTTCCCGGATCATCCAGCATTTAGAGAGTACAGGCCCGAACATATCTGACCGCCAGTTTGGTTTCCGAGCGGGGCGGTCAACAATGGACGCACTGGGAGCCCTACGGGCGTTTAAAGAGCAAGCTGCGGAGCGAAATGAAGGAGTAGCAGCGGTGTCGCTCGACATTTCTAATGCGTTTGGCTCTCTCCCATATTCGGTCATAGTAGAGGCGCTCCGCTATCACGGGGTGCCTTCCTATTTGAGACGAATTGTAGGGCACTACCTCACTCATAGAGTAGTGCTCTACGAAGAACAAAGAGGCCAAAGGCGTCAAAGGGAGATGACATGTGGAGTCCCTCAAGGGTCTGTGTTGGGGCCCCTCTTGTGGAATGTAGGTTTTGATTGGGCGATAAGAGGGGTCCTACTCCCCCGGATGGCTGTGTTCTGTTACGCGGATGACACAATGGTAGCTGTCCGGGGCGTAAAGCTGGAGGAAACGCTGCGTAGAGCGGCAGTCGCGGTAGACCTTATGGTAACCAGAATAAGGATGTTAGGTTTAAAGGTAGCCCTAGCAAAAACGGACGCCATAATTTTCGACAAGAGAGGCTGGCGGCCACCTGCTGACACGGTCATCCGAGTGGGAGGCGAAGCGGTCCAGGTGAAGGCGCATATAAAATACCTGGGCATCCATCTGGACCGTAGCTGGAAGTTCGAAGAGCACTTTCGCCAGCTTGCTCCTCGAATTGTGGGGGCTGCATCGGCGTTAAGCAGACTGTTGCCCAACGTGGGAGGGCCCTCAGTGGTGTGCCGCCACCTATATGCGGGGGTGGTTAAGAGCATGGCCCTGTATGGTGCGCCGATCTGGGCAGACCGGCTCAGCGAGACCAATAAGGCCCTGCTGAGAAGACCACAAAGGGTGGTTGCAAGAAGAATATGCAGGGCCTATGTGACGGTAAGCTGGGCAGCGGCATGCGCCTTAGCTGGCACTCCTCCGTGGGAGTTAGATGCGGTAAGACTGGCCGAGGCGCATAAGGAGAGGGTAAGGAGCAGGGACACTGGACAATATCCTGCTCCAAGGGAGTTGAGAGCCGCCCGCTTGGAGGCGGAGCTAAAGGTGCGGGAGGAATGGAAGAGCGACCTAGAGGACTCCCCATATGGAGTCCGCACCATAGGGGCACTTCTCGGGTCATTTGACCAGTGGCTGACCAGAAAATTTGGATCGCCGGGGTTCAGGCTGACGCAGGTAATGACTGGACATGGATGTTTTGGTCATTACCTGCATAAAATTGGGAGAGAGCCCAGCCCTGCCTGCCACGAGTGTGGGGCTGATGACGACACGGCTCAACATACCCTGGCGGTGTGCAGCCACTGGGAAGAGGAGCGCCGCACCATGGTGGCGGCCCTGGGGGTGGATGATCTCTCGCTGCACAACGTCGTGACTGCCATGTTGTCCAGCGAGGGATCCTGGGAGGCGGTGGCCTCCTTCTGTGAAACAGTCATCTCGCAGAAGGAGGCCGCGGAGAGGGAGCGCGAGAACAGTGAAGACGCGCTCCCGATCCGGCGCAGACGGAGAGGTCGAGCACGTCCAAGGGGCCGACCTCTGTAGGGCCAGTGGGTAGGGGACCCACATTGCACAGGCCCTACACTGACGTCTGGGGGGAAGGTCAAGCGTTTCTGACCTTCCCCTCCTTTGGCGCGGGTGCTCTGGCGTAGACAGCCAGAGCCGCCGGGGGGCGTCGTGGTGAGTGCTCGTTGACCCCATAACGCCCCCAAAACGGCTTGGTGACGGAAACGCCGGTGTGTTTTTAGTGGGTAGGCTCTTCCCCTCCCTCTGACTAGCAGAGGGGGTTGCGGGAAGAGAGCCCCACATAACCCCCCACAATGGCCTCTCCCCGGGCCGGGGGGTATGCGTCATGCATTTTCACACCGACAAAAAAAAAAAAAAAAAAAAAAGGTTCAGAGTTAGGTTAGGTTCAGAGTTAGGTTAGGTTCAGAGTTAGGTTAGGTTCAGAGTTAGGTTAGGTTCAGAGTTAGGTTGGGGTGCTAGACAGGAAACCTCCCCGAGTGCCAGGGCTCTTCTCATACCTTTTGATCCGGTTGATCCGAAGGTAAGGGAAGAGTTCTGGACGGTGCACCCTGGGGGCAACGGTAAGCGATCTTCTTGTTGGCTCACAAGAGATCGCTTACCGGTGCTGCAAATATCCTGTGTGGGGGGGATGGGGGGTTCCGCGCCGGGTTGAGCTGGTTCTCCCTGGGCGCGGCAGGTGACGGTGGCTGCAGGATGGACCTCGGTCCTCCTGCGGTCTCTTTGGGGGGCACTGCGGGCAGGGGAACTAGGGTCCTGCGCCGTTGCGTGGTGGGTCACTCCGATCTTAGTTGGCAGGGTGCTGCTTACAACTAGGTCGGAGTGGTGAGGAGGGTGGGTCCTTTCGAGGACCCTGGCTTCCCTCGGGGTACAGGGAAGCCGGTGCGGGAAGGCACGCTGGTTATGCTACAGCGTGCCTTATTGGTGGTGGTGAGGGTGCGCCCTAGGGCGCTGGGTGCCGGTGGTGTTGTGGTTGAAGGCCTCGTGGACCCCGCGACACTACCACTCCAGGCACGGTGACGGCAGCATCCCAGTGTTTTAGTGGGTAGGCCGGTGCGAGTCACCGGAGAGTCCCACATAACCAATACGTAATAACTGACTCCACCCCGGGGGTCTCTTGTTACGTAGTGGTATGCGTAACGCATTTCACTGGGTCAACAAAAAAAAAAAAAAAAAAAAAAAAAAAAGGTTCAGAGTTAGGTTAGGTTCAGAGTTAGGTTAGGTTCAGAGTTAGGTTAGGTTCAGAGTTAGGTTAGGTTCAGAGTTAGGTTAGGTTCAGAGTTAGGTTGGGGTGCTAGACAGGAAACCTCCCCGAGTGCCAGGGCTCTTCTCATACCTTTTGATCCGGTTGATCCGAAGGTAAGGGAAGAGTTCTGGACGGTGCACTGGGGCAACGGTAAGCGATCTTCTTGTTGGCTCACAAGAGATCGCTTACCGGTGCTGCAAATATCCTGTGTGGGGATAGGGGTCCCGCGCCGGGTTGGGCTCTTCCTCCCTGGGCGCGGCAGGTGACGGTGGCTGCAGGTTGGACCTCGGTCCTCCTGCGGTCTCTTTGGGGGGCACTACGGGCAGGGAAACCAGGGTCCTGCGCCGTTGCGTGGTGGGCCGCTCCGATCCTAGTTGGCAGGGTGCTGCTTATAACTAGGTCGGAGTGGTGAGGGGAGGGTGGGTCCTTTCGAGGACCCTGGCTTCCTCGGGGAACAGGGAAGCCGGTGCGGGAAGGCACGCTGGTTATGCTACAGCGTGCCTTATTGCGGTGAGGGTGCGCCCTAGGGCGCTGGTGCCGGTAGTGTTGTGGTAGAATCCTCGTGCATCCCGCGACACTACCACTCAGGCACGGTGACGGCAGCATCCCAGTGTTTTAGTGGGTAGGCCGGTGCGATGCACCGGAGAGTCCCACATAACCAATACGTAATAACTGACTCCACCCCGGGGGTCTCTTGTTACGTAGTGGTATGCGTAACGCATTTCACTGGGTCAACAAAAAAAAAAAAAAAAAAAGGTTCAGAGTTAGGTTAGGTTCAGAGTTAGGTTAGGTTCAGAGTAAGGTTAGGTTCAGAGTAAGGTTAGGTTCAGAGTAAGGTTAGGTTCAGAGTAAGGTTAGGTTCAGAGTAAGGTTAGGTTCAGAGTAAGGTTAGGTTCAGAGTAAGGTTAGGTTCAGAGTAAGGTTAGGTTCAGAGTAAGGTTAGGTTCAGAGTTAGGTTAGGTTCAGAGTTAGGTTAGGTTCAGAGTTAGGTTAGGTTCAGAGGAGTTAGGATTTGGGTTCAGAGTTGGGAGTTGGGTTGAAGTTGGGTTGGGTTCAGAGTTGGAGTTGGGTTCCCATAAGTTGACTACAGGTTGGAGTTCAGAGTTAGGGTTCTTGATTTAGGTTCAAGAGTTAGAGTTGGGTTCAGAGTTAGGTTGGGTTCAGAGTTAGAGTTGCAGGTTCAGAGTTAGGTTGGGTTCCAGAGTTAGGATTGGGTTCAAGAGTTAGGTTGGGTTCCAGAGTTAGGTTGGGTTCCGGAGTTGGGTTGGGGTGCTAGACAGAAAGCACTCCCGAGGTCGCAGGAAATAACTATATTTCATGCTTTTGATCCCGGTTGATCCGGGGTAAGGGAAGAGTTCTGGACAGTACCCTGGGGAGCAACAGTGGCTTGATCTTCTTGTTGGCTCCCAAGAGATCATTACACAGTGATACAAATATCCTGTGTGGGGGGATGGGGGTTCCGCGCCAGGTTGAACTGAATTCTCCCTAGGCGCAGCAGGGTGACAGTGGCTGCAGGATGGACCTCCCGGTCCTCCTGCGGTCTCTTCAGGGGCACTACGGAAGGGCAGGGGCGAAACTAGGGTCCTGGTGCCGTTGCGTGGTGGAGCCGCTCCGATCCCTAGTTGGCAGGGTGCTGCCTTATAACTAGGTCGGGTGGTAATGGTGAGGAGGAGTGGGTCACTTTTTCAGCAGGGACCCTGGCTTCCCTCGGGGTACAGGGAAGCCAACCGGTGCGGGAAGGCACGCTGGTTGTGCTACAGCGGCTGCCTTGTGCAGATGAGGGTGCATACAGGGCGCCTCAAGGTGCCAGACAGTGTTGTGGGTAGAGATCCTCGTGCATCCCGCGACTACTACCACTCCAGTGCTGACAGTGAGCAGCAGCATCGGATGTTTTTGCAGAGTGGGTAGGCCGGGTGCGATCACCGGAGGTCCCATAACCAATTACTGTAATAACTGGCTTGCACCCAGGAGGTCCTCTTGTTACGTAGTTGGTATGCATAGTAACGCATTTCACTTTGGGTCAACAAAAAAAAAAAAAAAGGTTCAGAGTTAGGATTTAGAGTTCAGGGGAGTTGGGTTGGAAGGTTCAGAGTTAGGTTGGGTTCAGAGTTAGGTTGGGTTCAGGTTAGGTTGGGTTCAGAGTTAGGTTAGGTTCAGAGGTAGGTTAGGTTCAGAGTTAGGATTCAGGGTTCAGAGAGTTGGGTTAGGTTTCAGGAGTTGGGAGGTTGGGTTCGGAGTTAGGTTTTGGGTTTAGACAGAGTTCAGAGGTTAGGGTTCAGAGTTAGAGATTTAGGGTTCAGAGGTTAGGAGTTGGGTTCAAGGATTCGGGTTGGGGTGCTAGACAGGAAACCTCCTTGCATGCCAGGGCTCTTCTCATACCTTTTTGATCCGGTTGATCCGAAGGTAAGGAAGAGTTCTGGACGGTACCCTAGAGGGCAACGGTAAGCGATCTTCTTGGTAGCTCACAAGAGATCGCTTACCGGTGCTGCAAATATCCATGTGGGGGATGGGGGTTTCCGCGCCGGGTTGAGCTGGTTCTCCCTGGGCGCGGCAGGTGACAGTGGCTACAGGATGGACCTCGGTCCTCCTGCGAATGCTCTTTAGAGGAGCACTACGGGCAGGAGCAGGGTCCTGCGCCGTTGCGTGAGTGAGCCGCTCCGATCCTAGTTGGCAGGTGCTGCTTATAACTAAGTCCGGGGTGGTGAGGTGGGTCCTTTCCGGGACCCTGGCCCCTCGGGGAACAGGGAAGCCGGTGCGGGAAGGCATGCGGTGGATGCGCCAGCGTGTGCCAGTGCGGGTATTACGCCCTGGAGGGCGCTGGTGCCGGGAGTGTTGTGGTAGAATCCTCGTGCATCCCACGCGACACTCAGGCTGGTGGCGTAGTGTTTTAATTGGGTGGCCAGTTGCGCGACACTAGAGGTCCCATAACCAATGCGTAATAATGACCACCCCGAGGTCTCTTGTTTGCAGCAAAAGTGGTATGCGTAACGCATTCACTGGGTCAAAAAAAAAAAAAAAAAAAAAAAAAAAAAGGTTCAGAGTTGAGTTGGGTTCAGAGTTGGAGTTGGAGTTCAGGGTTGGGTTAGGTTCAGGGTTGGAGTTGGGTTGGGTTAGGTTGGGTTTCAGGGTTAGGTTAGGTTGGGTTAGGTTGGAGATTTAGAGTTGGGTTTCAGGGTTCAGGTTGGAGGTTCAGGGTTGGGATTTGGGGTGGTTTCAGACAGGAAACACTCCCCAGTGCCAGGGCTCTTCCTCATACCTTTTGATCCGGTTGGGAGAGTCCGAAGGTAAGGGAAGGAGTTCTGGACAATTACACCCTGGGGGCAACGGTAAGCGATCTTCTTGTTGGCTCTGAGATCGCTTACCGGTGCTACATAATATCCTGTGTGGGGGATGGGGTTTCCGCGCCAGGTTGACTTCTGGTTCTCCCTGGGCGAAACGGCGAGGTGACGGTGGCTGCAGGATGGACCTCGGTCCTCCTGCGGAATCTCTTTGGGGGCACTACGGGCAGGAAACCAGGGTCCTGCGCCGTTGCGTGGCCAGTGGGCCGCTCCCGATCTAGTTGGCAGGGGTTGCTGCTTGCTGGGAGTCAGGTGGTGAGGGAGGGTGGGTCGCTTTCGAGGACCCTGGCTTCCCTCGGGGAACAGGGAAGCCGGTGCGGGAAGGCACCGCTGGTTATGCTACAGCGTGCCTTATTGCAGTGAGGAGGTGCCGCCCTAGGGCGCTGGTGCCAGGCAGTGTTGTGGTGAGATCCTCGTTGCATCCCGCGACACTACCACTCAGGCTACAGTGACGGCGGCATCCCAGTGTTTTCAGTTGGGTGGGCCGGTGCGATGCACCGGAGGTCCCCACATAACCAATACGTAAACTGACTCACCGGGGTCTCTTGTTGCGTGCTGGTATGCGTAACACATTTCACTGGGTCAACAAAAAAAAAAAAGGTTAGGTTAGGATTTGAGATTTAGGTTAGGTTTAGGTTTGGGTTAGGTTGGGTTGGGTTAGGTTAGGTTAGAGATTGGAGTTGGGTTGGATTTGGGTTAGGTTGGGTTGAGTTGGGTTGGGTTGGGTTAAGGTTGGGTTGGGGTTAGAGTTGGGTTGGGTTGGGTTGGGTTAGGTTGGGATTGGGTTGGGTTGGGTTGGGTTAGGTTGGGATTGGGTTGGAGTTGGGTTAGGTTAGGTTGGGTTGGGTTGGAGTTGGGTTGGGTTGGGTTAGGTTGGGTTGGGTTAGGTTAGGTTGGGTTGGGTTGGGTTGGGTTGGGTTGGGTTGGGTTGGGTTGGGTTGGGTTGGGTTGGGTTGGGTTGGGTTAGAGTTGGGTTGGGTTGGGTTGGGTTGGGTTGGGTTGGGTTGGGATTTAAGGTTGGGTTGGGTTGGGTTGGGTTGGGTTGGGTTGGGATTTAGGTTGGGTTGGGTTGGGTTGGGTTGGGTTGGGTTGGGTTGGGTTGGGTTGGGTTGGGATTGGGTTAGGTTGGGTTGGGTTGGGTTGGGTTAGGTTGGGTTAGGTTGGGTTGGGTTGGGTTGGGTTAGGTTGGGTTGGGTTGGGTTAGGTTGGGTTAGGGTTGGGTTGGGTTGGGTTGGGTTGGGTTGGGTTGGGTTAAGGTTGGGTTGGGTTAGGTTGGGTTGGGTTAGGTTGGGTTGGGTTGGGTTGGGATTGGGTTGGGTTGGGTTGGGTTGGGTTAGGTTGGAGTTGGAGTTGGGTTGGGTTGGGTTGGGTTAGGTTGGGTTGGGTTGGGTTGGGTTGGGTTAGGTTGGGTTGGGTTGGAGTTGGGTTAGGTTGGGTTGGGTTGGGTTGGGTTGGGTTGGGTTGGGTTAGGTTGGGTTGGGTTGGGTTGGGTTGGGTTGGGTTGGGTTGGGATTGGGTTGGGTTGGGTTGGGTTGGAGGTTGGGTTGGGTTGGGTTGGGTTGGGTTGGGATTGGGTTGGGTTGGGTTGGAGTTAGGTTGGGTTGGGTTAGGAGTTGGGTTGGGTTGGGTTGGAGTTGGGTTGGGTTGGGTTGGGTTAGGTTGGGTTGGGTTGAGTTGGGTTGGGTTGGGTTGGGTTGGGTTGGAGTTGGGTTGGGTTGGGTTGGGTTGGGTTGGGTTGGGTTGGGTTGGGTTGGGTTGGGTTGGGTTGGGTTAGGTTGGGTTGGGTTGGGTTGGGTTGGGTTGGAGTTGGGTTGGGTTAGGTTGGGTTGGGTTGGGTTGGGTTGGGTTGGGTTGGGTTAGGTTGGGTTGGGTTACAGGTTGGGTTGGGTTAGGTTGGAGTTGGGTTGGGTTGGGTTAGGTTGGGTTGGGTTGGGTTAGGTTGGGTTAGGTTGGGTTAGGTTGGGTTAGGTTGGGTTGGGTTAGGTTGGGTTGGGTTGGGTTGGGTTGGGTTGGGTTAGGGTTGCAGGTTGGGTTAGGTTAGGTTAAGGTTGGAGGATTTAGGTTAGGTTGGGATTTAGGTTAGGTTGAAGTTGGGTTGGGTTGGGATTTGGGTTAGGTTAGGTTGGGTTGGAGTTAGAGTTGTAGGTTGGGTTGGGTTAGGGTTGGGTTGGGTTAGGTTGGGTTAGGTTGGGTTGGGTTGGGTTGGGATTGGGTTGGGATTGGAGTTGGGTTGGGTTGGGGTTAGGTTGGGATTTGGGTTAGGTTGGGTTGGGTTAAGGTTGGGTTGGGTTGGGTTGGGTTAGGTTGGGTTGGGTTGGGTTTAGGTTGGGTTGGGTTAGGTTAGGTTGGGATTTACGGTTGGGTTGGGTTATATTGCAAATTGGGGTTTGGGTTATGATTTATGGTTGAGGTTAGGTTTAGGTTGGGATTAGGTTGGAAGTTGGGTTGGGTTGGGTTTGGGTTGGGTTAGGTTGGGTTAGGTTGGGTTGGAGTTGGGTTGGGTTGGAGTTGGGGTTAGGTTGGGTTGGGTTAGGTTGGGTTAAGGGGTTGAGGTTAGGAGTTGGGTTGGGGTTGGGATTTGGGTTAGGTTGGGTTGGGTTCTGGGATTTAGGATTTAGGATTCCCAAGGTTGGGTTAGGTTAGGTTGGGTTAAGGTTGGGTTGGGTTGGGTTGGGGTTGGGTTAGGTTAGGTTGGGTTAGGTTGGGATTAAGGTTGGGATTTAGGTTTAGGTTGGGGTTGGGTTAGGTTGGGTTAGATTAGAGTTCCAGGTTAAGGTTAGGATTGGGTTGGGTTGGGTTAGGGTTAGGTTGGGTTGGGATTCCAGGTTGAGTTAGGTTAGAGTTGGGTTAGGTTGGGTTAGGTTAGGTTAGGTTGGGTTAGGTTTAGGATTGGGTTAGGTTAGGTTGGGTTAGGTTAGGACAGGTTAGGTTAAGTTGGGTTAGGTTGGGATTTAGGTTAGGTTTGGAGGTTAGGTTGGGTTAGGTTGGGTTGGGATTGGGTTTAGGTTTGGGTTAGGATTGGAGTTAGGAATTAGAGTTGGGTTAGGTTGGAACAGGTTAGGTTAGGTTGGGACAGGTTGGGTTAGGTTGGGTTGGGATGGGTTAGGTTAGGTTAGGATTTAGAGTTAGGTTGGGATTAGAGTTAGAGTTGGGAAGTTAGGTTAGGTTGGGATTTGGAGTTAGGTTGGGTTAGAGTTGGAATTGGGTTGGGTTAGGTTAGGACAGGTTAGGTTGAGGTTGGGATTAGGTTGGGTTAGGATTTAGGTTAGGTTAGGTTGGGTTTAGGTTGGGTTAGGTTAGGTTGGGTTAGGTTAGGTTGGAATTTAAGGTTGGGTTAGGTTAGGTTAGGTTAGGTTAGGTTAGGTTAGGTTAGGTTAGGTTAGGTGAGGTTAGGGTAGGGTAGGTTAGGTTAGGTTAGGTTGGGTTAGGTTAGGTTAGGTTCGTTTTGGTTAGGTTGGGTTGGGTTGGGATTTAGGTTAGGTTAGGTTGGGATTAGGAGTTGGGTTGGGTTAAATTGGGTTAGGTTAAGTTAGGTTAGGTTAGGTTAGGTTAGGTTAGGTTAGAGTTAAGTTAGGTTAGGTTAGAGTTGGGTTAAGGATTAGGTTGGGATTTAGGTTAGGTTGCAATTCAAGTTAGGTTAGGTTTGGTTTGGTTAGGTTAGGTTAGGTTAGGTTAGGTTAGGTTAGGTTAGGTTAGGTTAGGTTAGGTTAGGTTAGGTTAGGTTAGGTTAGGTTAGGTTAGGTTAGGTTAGGTTAGGTTAGGTTAGGTTAGGTTAGGTTAGGGTAGGTTAGGTTAGGTTAGGTTAGGTTAGGTTAGGTTAGGTTAGGTTAGGTTAGGTTAGGTTGGGATTGGGATTCAAGGTTGAGTTAGGTTGATTGGGATAGGTTAGGTTAGGTTAGTTTAGGTTAGGTTAGGTTAGGCTAGGTTAGGTTAGGTTAGGTTAGGTTGGAGTTGGAGTTAGGTTAGGTTAGAGTTGGGATGGAGTTAAGTTAGGTTAGGATTAGGTTAGGACCAAGTTAGAGTTAAGTTAGGTTGGATTACAAGTTCAAGTTGCAGTTAGGTTAGGATTAGGTTGGGTTGGGTTAGGTTAGGTTAGGTTAGGTTAGGTTAGGTTAGGTTAGGTTAGGTTAGGTTAGGTTGGGTTAGGTTGGGTTGGGTTGGGTTCGGTTGGGTTCGGGTGGGTTAGGTTAGGTTAGGTTGGGTTGGGTTGGGTTAGGTTGGGTTAGGTTAGGTGAGGTTAGGTTAGGTTAGGTTAGGTTAGGTTAGGTTAGGTTAGGTTAGGTTAGGTTAGGTTAGGTTGGGCTGGGGTGGGTTCGGTTGGGTTCGGGTCGGGTGGGTTTGGTTAGGTTAGGTTAGGTTAGGTTAGGTTAGGTTGGGTTGGGGTGGGTTGGGTTGGGTTAGGGTGGGGTTGGTGGGGGTAGGTGAGGTTAGGTTAGGTTAGGTTGGGTTGGGTTAGGTTAGGTTGGGTTAGGGGTGGGTTAGGTTAGGCTAGGTTGGGTTAGGTTAGGTTAGGTTAGGTTAGGTTAGGTTAGGTTAGGTTAGGTTAGGTTAGGTCAGGGTTGGGTTGGGTTGGGGTGGGTGGGGTTGGTTTGGGTTGGGTTGGGTTGGGTTGGTTTGGGTTGGTTCGGTTAGGTTAGGTTAGGTCAGGTTAGGTTAGGTTAGGTTAGGTTAGGTTAGGTTGGGTTAGGTTAGGTTAGGTTAGGTTAGGTTAGGTTAGGTTAG